>OZ002742.1:113545765-114811965 GCA_963924295.1 Dioctria rufipes
ATTTCTCTGACTATTCAAATAGCGAGCTCTATAGCTCCTACCTGAATAAGCCGCTTGGCTAATAGCGAGCTCTCCAGCTCCTACCAGTCAAGCACATTGTCTCACAGCGCTTTGCAAAGCACTTAGACAATACAACAGAAAACTTATAAAGTTTTTTTTCTATCAACAGATTCAAGTAAAACAACAAGTTTTCTACATGAGCAATAACGCAACAAAATATTTATATGTTTTTCATACTTGATTATAGGATTGAACTATACAAAATGCATAAAAAAATCAACCGGAAACTCAACAACTTGAGCCTTAAATTTAATTTTTTTAAGAATATCATTGGAATTTTAATCTCCAGAGCCAGAGTGAAAATTTAATCGGAATGTTATCAAACTCAAAAAGGAATACGGTTAGTACGGTCGGAACTGAACAACCTGATGTACCGAGAATAATTTAACCACTGCACAGGAGGGACCACGTTTATGTACATACACAGCATGTGGCCACTAAATTGTTCAACCTCACTTTAAACTGCCGACTATAGCTCGTCGGATGGGCCTAAGTATGATAAGATTAAGTACCCGTATACAGGGTGTTTTGTAAAAAACCAGCTTTTTTCTTAATCACCCTGTAACTCCTAAACGGTTGATATGCCCGCCCCCCTGCCATACAATTTTTTGTTCATCTATCGGAGTACTATCACCTACCGCTCTACTGACCTGCTAGTGGGAAACACCCTGTATTTGCTTGATTTTATTTATTGTTCATTTAACACCGCCATGTGGTGCGTTGTGGGATTCTTCAATTATTTGAGTTTTTATTGAATTGTCTTCAATTCTTTTTATTTTTTAGTGGTGTTTGCCTATTTTTATTATTTAGATTTTGTTCAAGAAAGAATTTTTTGGGATTCTCCGGTATATAGCAAAAGCTAAAAAATGTTCTAATTTGTTATTTCATCACACAACCCATTAATTTTTGGTGACAAGTTTCAAGTCTTGGTCTGACTCATCAACAGGTCACAAATAGCGAAATTGTGTGATTTGAAAAACAAATGAAAAAAAATGAAAAAAGAAGAAAGAAATAAAAAGTTTGAGAAAAATAGAAAAAAAAACAATTTTTTTATTTATTAAAAAAATTTAAAAAATTTTAAAGAAACAGATTCATTCGAAGCGAATCGAACCTGTATACACCACGCAGTGGGCTGAAAAATAAAGACGAAAAGGAAGAAGAAGAAGCGTTTCGTGTCAGCAGAAAACCTCACACTCATCGGTGCAGCTTGGTTTTCTGCCTGCTGCAGACGCTTGAAAATAGATCAAACTGATCTCTTCTCATATAAACTCAGAATAAATCCCAAAAAATTCTTTCTTGAACAAAATTAAGTTTAACCCGGTAAAAAGTCCAAATGTAATCTGTTTATTTTTCCTCCTGGGCATGTATAGGACTGTTTTTTCCTCATATAATTCACACCCAGAAGTTATTCTGAGTTTATATGAGAAGAGATCAGTTTGATCTATTTTCAAGCGTCTGCAGCAGGCAGAAAACCAAGCTGCACCGATGAGTGTGAGGTTTTCTGCTGACACGAAACGCTTCTTCTTCTTCCTTTTCAAGAACGGCAAAATTTTTGGATTTTTTTATGGAAAAATTAATTTCATATCAATTTTTTAGTACCGAAATTAACAATGAGGACTAAGTAGGTGGGGATATTCTCAACCCTTATTTGTTCTTAAAATAACACTTTTCACAAAATCCAGTTTCGATTGTAATTACCGAATTTGAGATGATTTTGTTAAAATACTACCTAAATTCTTAAATTAAATTACATTCAACGCCACCTTGCGGGTCTCTTTTGCAATATTAAGCCACTTTTTTACTGTAATAATATTGATAAAGGCAGAGTATATGCCAATGTAATATGTGTGGCAGAGTGTGCCGCTAAGGCAGAATATGCCATTTTATAATGTATGGCAGAGTATGCCGCTGTTATACCTATACTAAGGCAGAGTATACCGATATTATAGAAGGATGGCAGAGTATGCCGATGTTGTATTTTACTAAGGCAGAGTATGCCGATGTTATATTTTGAGAAATAAAAAGACACCTTTCGATAGTCAGATTAAATCTAATTTTTATTGAACAATAGCTGCTTATTTATATAAATCGATTACAAAGGAATCAGTATTTCTTTACAATAATTCTAAAGGGGGGATTATTGCATAATTGCAATATACAAAATTAATAATCAGAAATTGTAGTGTCAGCATTTCTGAATGAGTCAAAATGTATCGATATGTATGTAAAGCAATGACTTCAGGTATGAATATTTTATCAATGAAGAATTATGCTTGCATAGCAGAATTTGCTTGCGTTGCAAATTCTTGTTGAGGTCGAGCAAACTTTGTTTGTTTTTATTTTCTTTTAATTATCGTTTCGATAATTGTTTATTTTCCTTGTCTGTGGTCATGGCTTTACAGTGCATTGGTTCGGTATGTAATCTTATCTATTTGAGGGGACATAAATTTGAATTGAAAGGTTTATATATACATACATTACAGTACTATTACTATCCCCAATCAGCTATCTTTCATTTAAAAAAAACCGGAACCCATTATCTTTATTACCTTAGGAGCTGCTTACACAAATACATTGACAGGTGATGCTAAATTAGATTCATCTAATTAACTCCCATACATACATAGGTATGCTACTTTATATCTCGGATTTTCAAAATTCTTTTTGCTAAACTCATTGTAGGGATATTTTTTTGGACTTTTTGAGGCTATTGTGAGGTATGTCGGGCCGCGGGTTACAGAGTTATAACCCACCGTCATATATTAATATAAAAAAAATTAAAAAAATACAAAAATTATTTTTCGGTGGGCGGGGTAATTATTTTATATTCTACCATCTGTGTAGATTATTCGTACAAAATTTCATCAAAATAGGTCTTTAAATTCAAGGTCAAATGGTCCATCATATGTTCCAATAAGAAAAATTTCCTCATATCTTGATTTCAAGTGTTCTGAGGAGGTAAGGTAAAGGGGCTAAGGGGACAAATGTTGTATGAAATGGAAAGCTGCTGCTATCCTCATCCTTCGTGTGTACTACGTATTTCTGTTGAATTGAATTTAATTACCGTAAGTTAACTGAAACTGACACCCCACCATCACTATTTTTCGCCAAGTAAAGGGTATCCGTCAGAACGGAACATAATATAATTACGTGAATAATTAAATTTTTTCAATTTTTTTTTTTTTTGTGATAATTAAATACTACATAAAATACGTAATACAACTTCTTTTGCCAATAAGAGTCCATTATAAGAAATTATCGGCCAAATTTTTTTTTTAAATTAATACATTGATATAGAGATATTTATTCAAATTTCTCATATCACGATTTCAAGTGTTCTGAGGGGGGTGGGGTGAAGGAGATGAGGGGACAAATGATATGTGCAATGGAAAACGGCTGTTGCCCTCTACCTCCTAGGTAATGCATATTTCTGTGGGATTTAATTTAATTACCTTAAGTTAACTAACTGACACCCTAACATCACTACTTTTCCCGAATTATGGGGTGTCACTGAGAAGATGGCCTTATACCGGCTCTCCCTTGATATATCGAGACTTCTAATATAAGAGAAAATTATAGCCACTTATGTGCTCTAATTACCAAAATTTACTTGAAGACATTGGCTTTTAGCGTTTAGGAAATTTTATTCGTGTTCATGTGTATGTACATATGTTCTTTATGGAATGTGGTTTTCACTGTAGAGTTAAGTCCTATCGAGAAACTGATTTGACTATTCGACTTATCTAATTCATGGAATAAACGTTTTTCCGTACTTCAGGGTCCAGTGTAGGTACCCCGGGGGGAGAGGGGACTCCAGTACAGCATGTCGCATATTACAAGAAAGCTCTCGCCGAGTACTATCGGGTGGAGTACTTATTTTCGCGATCCACTTAACTTGCTTGCTACAAATTAGGGCAAATTGGTTACTTTTTCGTTATTTCCCAGTCTCCCCCTTATAGCGGCGCTCCCTTGAAATATGGAGACTTCCAATATGCGAACAATAGCCACTTATGTTCTCTAATTACCAAAATTTATTTGAAACCATTAGCTTTTATCGTTCAGGAGATATTAAATTTCAAAGCTGTTAAGTCCAACTCTAATTAGGAAATTTTATTCGTGTTTACGCGTATGTGCGTATATATGTTCTTTATGGAAAGTGGTTTTCTCTGTAGAGTTAAGTCCTATCGAGAAACTGATTTGACTATTCGACTTATCTAATCGACCCCTAAAATTTATGGAATAAACGTTTTTCCCCGGGGGTCCTTCAGAGGGTTAGGTACCCTCGGGGAGAGGGGAATCCAGTACAGCATGTCGCATATCACAAGAAAGCTCTCGCCGAGTATTATTGGGTGGTGTACTTATTTTCCTGATGCACTTCACTTGGTTGCTACAAATTAGGGCGACCGACGGTATACTAAGCTGTTTTATCGAGATAACCTTCTGGATGTTGATGTTGTAATGAATTCCAGATTCGAGTAATTTGAACAATATAAAATCTATCGAATATAGAGGTCTGAAAACGTGGAATTATCAGTTTGTGACCTCTGGTAGAGTTTAAGGTTTGCAACACTTTATTATATGCGTACATACCGTGCTCCTTCAACAGGGCACACATTTGGGGTGTTTTTTTGTTTGTTTTTAAATAAAAACACTATTGTCGGTTAAGGAAAATTTATTAATTACTCTTTCCTTTTATGGAATAGAATATTAGGGTTAAGTCCGTGCATAGACTTTCCACAAAAAAAAACTCAATTTCACAATCTTTTATTTTGGTAAGCACTTAGATTATATTTAAAAATGGATCTTTTACAGAAAACTTCAATGTTTCACAATCTTTTAGATTATATTTATGAATGGATTTTCTGTGAAACTTCAATGTTTCACAATCCGTTCTTCTTCAAATCTCTACTTTTTATTCCTTGGTTCTACTCCGCTAGCGGTTTAAAAACGAACTCCTCAAGGTTTGGGCAAATTGGACCCAGGTACCCACAATATTTTGCAAAATCGTACGTGAAAGAATGCAACTTATTTTATGTGCATTATCATATGCACAAATAAAATGAAATATGATGTGCACTATATGTTGGTAGGTATACCGTGCGAATGGAGTGCATGACTGTTATCGAAATGCAATTTCATGCTGAATTGCATTTTGTTGCGACATGCAAATGCATTTGAAATTTTTGAATGCATTTGAATAATTAAATGAAAATTTAAATTTAAATGATTTTTTTGTTTTCAGGGTCGGACTTGCAATACATCAATATATTGTATTGACTATATGGTTGTGATTCGGGGCAATAGGTACCTGAGTCACAACATCCCTCCCCCCTGGGGAGAAAAAGTTTTATTCTTTTGAGAAGAAAACTTTTTTTATATTATCGAAGTAGTTGTTTAAAGGTTATCTTATAATAAAGGGTTTTCCACTAAGAGGTGTTATTTTGATATTCAAAGAAAAATGCCATTTTTTGAGATAAATCGGATCGGATCTTTATTTCATTATAAACAGGAAGGTATGCCGTTAATAATGGAAAATAATATCAGCCAAATGACCACCACGACCACGCCTACAGGACCATATCCTTTTCATGAAATTTTCCATAACCAAATCGCAAAGTGGCTGCCCTATGTCCTCGATAGCCTCACGAATTCCATCTTTGAGGTCTTGAATCGACGCTAGGCTGTTGGCGTAGACCTTCTCTTTCACGTGGCCCCAAAGGAAGAAGTCGCAAGGTGTTAAGTCACAAGATCTCGGTGGCCAATTGTGATCACCTCTTCGAGAGATAACACGGTCCGGAAACATTTCCCGTAAAAGATCAATGGTTTCGTTGCTTGTATGGCACGTAGCGCCGTCTTGTTGAAAGTAAACGTTGTCCAGAGCAATTCCATCCAATTCCGGCCATAAAATATCATTAATCATCTGTCGATAGCGCAATCCATTCACCGTAACTGTTGCTCCAGCCTCATTTTCGAAAAAGTAATGTCCAATGACCCCGCGGGACCATAAACCGCACCAAACAGTCACACGTTGAGGATAGAGAGGCTTTTCAACAATAACTCTTGGGTTTTCCGAGCCCCAGATGCAACAATTTTGCTTGTTGACGAAGCCATCGAGGTGGAAATGGGCCTCATCACTCAAGATGAATTTTCGATGGAATTCCGGATCATTTTCATGCATTTCAAGGACCCAATCAGCAAAGACTCGACGTTGTTGATGATCGGGCGGCTTGAGTTCCTGTGTTAACTGAACTTTATAAGCCTTAAGACCCAAATCTTTAAGCAAAATACGGTGTAATGACGTTTGTGGAATGCCTAATTCCAAAGAACGACGAGGAATGGATAAACCTGGGTTTTCTTCAACACTTTCGACTACAGCAGCAATATTCTCGGCTGTTCTTGAGCGACGTGCACGGGTTTTATTCTTCACATGACTAACTTGTCCCGACAACTCGAATTTTTCTACCAATTTCTATATTGCGGTCCGGCAAGGTCCTTCACGACGACCCAAAAATGTTCGAGTTTTACGAACCGTCTCTCTCACATTTTCACCATTTTTATAGTGAAATTTAATAATTTCAATGCGTTGTTGAATCGTGTATCGTTCCATTTTTATTAATGGCGTAGTTTCTACTTGTCAAATGTCAAAAAATGACAGGTCCAAAAGTGACATCTACCGAAATAGCGGGCTAATTAAAATAACACCTCTTATTGGAAAACCCTTTATATGTATTATAATACATATGTTTTTATATGTTAAAAGAAAAATTTGTAGCTTTAGAGCTCTTAAACCTATTTTAGTTTATAAAGGGTTTTATATATAACTCTATTTGATATTTATTTATTTATATATATTTTTTTGTTATCTCCTCTTTATTGTACATTATTTTAGAAATTGTTGATTTTTTTTTAATCCAAATTCTTGAAAATTGTGTTGCTATTTTGAAAAGATGAGAGAGTTATTAGAGTGATAAAATTTAAGGAAAGGGAGAGGTATTACTTTGTATATTTGTTTGTGTCTTGTGTGCTTTTTTTTTTTTTGATTATGCACAAATCGAATTTACCTTGCGAGCGTCGGGCGATTTGTTTTATAAACACAAAAAAGCTAGAATTGGTCTAAGACCAATTCTTATGATACCCTAGATGAATGCCCGTATTAAATTTCGTATGTTCACCGATCTATTCAAGTTTGATTTTGAAGTTGTTTTTCGCATATATTTCTAGAACGGTTTGTCGCACAGAAAAAATGATCATAACCAATTTTATAGGATTTCGTATTCTGCAGAAGTTTTTAGTACAATAAAAAT
Organism: Dioctria rufipes; assembly: GCA_963924295.1. Lineage (NCBI taxonomy): Eukaryota > Metazoa > Arthropoda > Insecta > Diptera > Asilidae > Dioctria > Dioctria rufipes. Next base: position 113,553,130 of record OZ002742.1, read on the forward strand.
GTCTTGGACTGATCGTTTTCAAAGTATACGTAAAAAACCTAAATTTTTATATGGCAACACCAAGAAGGAGTTGCCCGATTTAGTCCATTTTTGACATTTTATTTGCTAATGTAGTAAAAACATCATGTACATAATTTCAGCTCTCTACGTCGAAGCGTTCTCAAGTAGTGTCGAAATATATAGTGAAAAACGAAAGTTTTGTATGGCAACCCCACGAAGGAGTTGCCCGATTTATCTCATTTTCGAACTTAATTTTACTTTTTTTTTTTAAAGTCCGTGTACAAAATTTCTAAGTGTACGCGTTCTCGAGTTATCGTGCACACAGACTGACAGACGGATGGACGGACGAACGGACGGACATGCAAAAATCAAAATAACTTTTAATATTATGCGTGGGTGTCCAATTCATTTTGCTCTACCATCATTATTTCGAGGTGTTACAAACGGAATGACAAACTTAGTATACCCCTATGATTTCATCTAGGGTATAACAAAGATAAGAAGAGAAGAGGAAAAAGAAATATTTTATTGGTACATGTAGTTAGTACGACTGATTTCTTATGTTGTAGTATACACATGTAATACATGTAATAATAATATCTAAAGATAATCATACAAAAAGAAAAGCGCATCTCGCTAATAAAAGATAATTAATCACCTTGTAACATTATATGCACGTATATACAAACATACATGCATAGCATGAATAATAATAATGCACAATGCTTAATGGCATGATATGAGCACATCATTGTACGCACATACATTATTTTGCAAGCGCCATATCATGCTAGTAAACAAGTATATCTCATATTACAAAACAAAAATTAACAGAAATACAATTTACTTCCAATTTATCAAAAGAAATTACAATCTTAAGAATCAGCAATTTGATACCATTTACAAGTAAGTCAAGTAGGTGACAAAAATGTGTGTCATAACAATTGATGTGAATTATTATTGTAAAAGGTCATTCAATAAGTAAGAAAGCAATGAATTTGCTTATTGGACAATTCATTTCTGAAATTGCTATTTCTTGCTTATGGAATGATTTTCCATAAGAACCTATGTAAACCAATTATATAAAAGACGAAGAAAAGAATAAAGAACTCAGACTTGATTATCACTGCATTGAAGTATATTCATTTCTCATAATTCGGCTTAAAAGCCTATTGATCATAAAGCGGCAATCTTCAGCCTGATCAACCGACCTAAGCAAAGGCAATAAAGCGGCATATAGCCTTGCCTTGCTTACCTTTAAAGCTCAAAGACTATAAAGCGGCAAATTAAGCCTAGACTTGAGCTTGAACATACAATTGAAATACAATAAAAATAAAAATATTACAATGTGCCCTTGTCGTTTCGTCAGCTGTAACTATATACCACGTTGAGCTTTATTATTTTTGTTATTTTTTTTTTTTTTTAATTACTGTTGATCATTTTCTTGTTGTCGAGCTATAGGATTTTGTATGTGCGTTTGTAGGTGTTGAGCGTGGGCGATTTTACTTATCTTGTCAAGTATTATGTGCTTAGTGGCATTTTCGATATTGGGTCCCTAGTAATTTTTCTTTGCTAGTTTATCTGCTCGTAATTGTTTTAAGCCATTTCAGCATCTTTGTGATATGTACATTCTGTGGCATATTGTAAATTTATCAGTCGCAGAGATGTTTTTCGAGCAACTGGTTTCTCGTTCGGACTATCGCGTGTCAGCCTCATACGTGGTGATGGTTACCGGTATTTTTGTGGAGTAGGTTTGGTCAGGTTGGCGAGGGCCGATAAGGCTCGTTTTCAGGTGTCTTGGCGCGACCACTCGTACAATTTGGGGTGCTACGGCCGAGGTTGGACGATATCACCTCGTAAACTTCCATCTTTAGTCGGACTACAACATGTCCTTTTCCGTCGCTGGTAAGTTAACTTTTCTAACATTTCTCTTTCTGTTACCCCTCTTTTTTTGTTTTGATGGAGAGTAGAAATAAATAAAAAAAAAACTTTATTTCAGGTGGGTCTTTGGTGCCTTACCAATGGCGGATCCTGGCCATTTTCCCATCAGCTTGATTGAACAACCTGTAGGACAGCTGCCTCGAGATGTCTACGAAGACTGGTAGCTACTCAGCTGGACCCATGTATGCACCATACCTCTTTTTTTTTTGAAGAATTATTTTAGTGAAGTGCCTCTCTTTTTATATATATAAGAAAAAATAAGAAAATTTTTGAAATTTCAATAAAATGATGGATTCTTCTTTTTTCCTTTCTCTTGTTTTTTGAAAATTTTGTATTTGCACTGTTGTTTTATCGATGGTGTTTAGTTGGGATGAGTGGCTGAGGAAATTTTTTTCGGTTCTGTCGATTAAATGTGTACATATACCTATTGCTCAGTCAGACGGCATGAAATTGAAAACTTTTTTCCCTATTCTAGAGTGCGTTTTATTGTCGGGGTGAGAATTGGGATTATTGAAAATGATTAAAAGTAGGAAGAAGATATTACTATTAGTCTTCTGTCCGCCGTACCATTTCTTTTGGTAACTGTTTGGTTTGTTATGGTATTTATTTTTGATTTCTGTTGACTCTAGAAGCATGAGTTCATTGGACGTATGCTACTGTACAGTGCATGCATTTAGGATACTACGTTAATTGCAGAGGTTCTCTGCCGTCCTTCTGATGGTAGCAGAGGTAATTTTAAAGTTTATCTGTCTTGATGCAGCTCTGGGCATATTTTCCAGTTCAGGTTCGAGGGTTATGTTTTGGGATTTTCGTTCTAGTTTGTAATTATTGCAGTACTATTCCTGTACTTATTCCTGTACTTAAAATTTTGGATTTATGTTGATTAGAAGCATATGTAGTGTATATATTTAAAATATATTATAACATTAACTGGAGAGAACTTCTTCAGTTTTCCTGTTGGGAGCAGGAGTTATGTTAAACCTTATTTTCCTTGGTGCAGGCGTAGGCATATCTTCCAGTTCTTGTTCTGGAAGTATATTTTTAGATTCACGGGTTTTTCGATTGTATTTAATATACACATAAACGCATAGAATAAAGATAATTAAGACAATTGTCAGGTACGATAATGCATAGTGGTGAATATGGTGATTGTTTATAGGATTTAAAGGAATTAGTTCTTGATCTTTTTGGAAACGAATGGATTCTAGAAGTTTATCTAGATTCATGTTATTCGTAATATTTAAATTTTGTTCAAGAAAGAATTTTTTGGGATTCTCCAAACGTAATCTGTAATATTTAAAGTATGTATTTTTATATGCGATCCTATTGGGGAGGACGTCATATTCGATATTATACTGGAAATGTTGATTGTTGGGATAGAATGAGAATTAAATTTAGAAACTTTTACGCTATGTCCGTGCAAGATGAATTCCTTGATTCGTACATAACAACCGGGATAGATATACATTGTTAATGCTCCTTGCAGGGTATATGAACTAATGAAATCTTCACAAATTACATCTATGTGTAGGGATTCTTTTAAGGAGAAAAGTCAAGCGTTTTGCTACGATAATTGCGTCCAATAATAATACTGTAACAAGATCAGAGTTTTACACTTTTGTGTAATAGGTTCCTTCTTTAGTAGATTTACTTCACATTGGTTTGTTTTTGTATTTGCGTTAAAGATCGGTGATGATATCCTGCAGTAAAAATGCATATGATCCAAGGTTACGCAATTGTGGATATCTTAGATTGTTAGTTCAACATAATGTTCGCGATTGTAGTCTATTAATATGTATTCCTTCGATGGTTCGATATATACGAACGATTCGTTAAGGAGTGTCGGTAACGGCATTGCTTTGAATATTTGGTATGGTTCCTTGAACGGAAGTGGAATTCGGAGCTCAATAATTATCTTATTGTTGAAAATATTTGCAGATATTGTGCTTAATTTGTAGATCTGTGAAAATATATTGGAATTTATAGGAAGCATCATAGAATTTGGTAGTTCCTGCCTAATTTTTAATAAAAAATCTTCAATATTTTTCGGTGATATTAATATAGGATGGAATTTTCCATGCTTGGAATCTGTTAAAAGATCTATTAACTCTGATTGAGTATTCTTGTATCTAAATACCATTAATGAGACTAGTGAAATGAGAAACTCTAGTTCAATGGATATTTTGTTATCCAATGTTCTATTTTCCATTAAAGATGTAGCTATCTGTATTGATATCATCTTTTCATGCATAGCCAGAAATTCCTTTTCAATTGCGGCTTTAGTTTTGTTGAAAACAATGGGCGGTCGCTTCGACTATCGCAGTTTGGGTTTTCATAAGGGATAGGAGGGAGTTTTGGTTTAAAGTAAGGTTCTGAAGCTTTTCATCATATAGTTTGGCATCATCCTCGTTTAATGTGCCAAAAAGAGCCTTTGAGATTGAGCCTATTGCATTAAATAGAGCTCTTTGTTTTTTATTTTGAGCTATACAAGTAACATATTCCTATACTCTATATTTGCCATAATAAGATTGATTTGTAATAACGAACCGTTATAGGTGTGGGCTATAGCTGACTTGTTGCCAAGCCTTTGACAAGTTGCTGTTATTTGCTGTGCGATGAATTGCATATTCCTGAATTCAGATTTGAAGTTTTCTAAATCGTAGTAGGTTACGATTTTCCATTCGTTCGTGTAGAAATTGGCTCTGCCGATTTCATCAAAGTAAATGCCCGCGATGCATATAGCTGTTTCACTTCCACTCCTGAGCCGTGGATTATTGGGATGCAAAGTAAAAGGAATACTATTTGCATCATTTTGGAAACCTGGAAGATGACACTATGTTAATATCTCTGAATGATATTTGAAGATGATGAAGTTGTTATTATTGATTTTAATAGTGGAATTTTCGGGGGAATTAATCTCCATTATCACATACGGACCTGACCATAGTGGTGAGAATTTGTTCTCTCGAACTCTGCTTTTAAGTAGGACTTTATCACAAATATTAAATGATTTTTGGACGGAGTTTTTATCGTATTGCAATTTTGATTTTTCTTTACTGGCACTGGCTATGTCCTTAACTATTTTGAAGCTATGCTGTAGACGCGCCTTTAACTCGTTTGCATAATTGTCATAATTATAGCAAACGGTTGGAGAAGATTTCAAATTATTCGGTATTTCGGCTGGGAATCCGTATAGGAGTTCGCGTGGAGTATAGTTAGTATTCGTATGAGGGGTGGTATTGTATACAAACATGGTATAAGGAATCCATGTATCCCAGTCTCGTGGATCTTTTGCTACATAAGATCGGAGATATTCTGCTAAGGTTCTGTGACTTTTTCCAATGCACCATTCGTTTGAGGGTGATATGGAGTCGTTTTAAGTAGTTTTATTCTCAACAATTTAGATACCTCGGCGAACATGCCACTTATGAGGTTAGAACCATGATCTGTGAGGATACTTTCTGGAATACCATGTCGACAAACTATTGTTGTCTGAAGGCTTCCGCTAATGTCTTAGACTCAGTGTCGACTGTGAAATTGGGAGAGGTCCTACAACATCTAGGTACACTTTTTCGAAAGATTTGGAGCTAATACTCGAGATTTTCATAGGAATTTTTGGGTTTCTGGATAATTTGTTTACCTGACAAAGTTTACATTTAATTACATATTTTATGATATCGTCTGACATGCCAGGCCAGGAGAATTGCTTTTTGATTCTTTTAATTGTACGGGAAACGCATTGATGGCCTCCTGTCCGTAATGAATGAAAATCCTTCAAAACTTGTTCGATGTCATCTTTATCGGATAAACATTTTATAGCATCTTGATGGAGCTTTATGTTTATATGTTTAGTAGCGAAGATCTGAGTAAAAGCGTTTTTAATAATCAGTAGATTCTGTGGATCTAATATAGGGAAGGAGATATTTATTTTTTTAACTGATTTGCTTCTGTGTATGAGCAGACCTCAGTTAAAATCTTTTCGAGGTCTTGTAACGGCTATAATTTTTTTCCTCATTTGCAAAATTCTAATTTCGTGTATCTTGGGCAACAGGGCATATGTAATCATCATTAGTCATGTGACATTTTTTTTAAACACACAAAACTGATTTATTATTTTTTTGGTTCCCGATAGCCATTTGGGCGTCAGGCTTTGGCTTCACTTGCCCAAGTTAGGGTGAAAATTCATGCACCACCAAGGAAATTGAGTGATGAAGAATGCTGGACTGCACATTTCATTTAGACTATTTTTTTATTTACTTCCCTTTTTTTAGTCTTACGCAGTACCTAAATACCTAACTCCGGAGTACTATACTATAATGGATGTCCAAATATAGCAAAACAATTTTCCTTAAGATTAAACATCAATATACATGAATTTTTAATTTTATGAGTATGTACTCTAAACTTATCTGTCTTGTCCGTGTTTTCTTTTTACTTCCTTTATTCTTTTCCGTTTTCCGCTTAGGTTGTTTTTAACTTGGGCTGGGCCTCTTTTATTAACTAGCGTCTTTATTACCTAGTGCCTTTTCGTCTTAATTTAACTTTTGTTTTCGTCTTTCCTTTATTGATTTTGATATTTTTTTTTTTTGTCCTCCACATACGGCCCTATATATAATTTACAAATATTTTAGTATTTCTTATTCTTAAACACGTGCTTAACCTACAACTTACCCATAGGGGTCTTTTCACTATAATTTATATTTTTTTGTCTCTTTTTTTTTGTCTCTTTTTTTTTTTTTTTTCTTTAGCTAAGTGCCTCAATTATTTGATTTAATAATCTATTTCGATTATACCTTTTTATTTTTATTTTGCTACTACTTTAAGATTTACAATTTTTACGAAATTGTCCGCACTCTATCACTTTGAAAGGCCAGCTTCGAGAGCCCTCGGCAGATCCGCTCAATTTTCTTTTTGGGCCTTTTTTTGCCTGAAGTTGGTTCTGACACCGGGATTGAAGAATGCCACATTGGCACGCTTACAGTGTGCGACGCAACGACATGTCGATAATGTAGGAATGGTTGATTGATAAATCGTTATTTTAATTAGTCAACAGTCGAAATGGTCAGATTTAACATGTTACAATACCCCCCTACCGGGAGAAGAAAAATTGGCTTTGTGGAAAGGCAATTTTTCGTTATTATTATGTACGAGTGTCGGGAGCATTGTGCTTACCGCCCCAAATTTATCAAGATTTGTTTGATTTATTTATTTATTTTTTGCTTTATGTGTATTAACTAAAATGATTATTCTACTTTTGTAGATCTTTAATATGCCATCTACCTATATCATTACCGTGTTCATCATTTAGCCTATAGCATAAATCAGAAACCTTTTCCGTAACTGTGCATTTAAGGTACTTGGGTGCTAATTTCGCGGAGAAGCTTTTCGCTTTGTCCGATATTGCAAAATTTCTTTTGTACACTATGTCTCCCACATTAAAAGCTGTGTCCTTATCCCTTCCTTTGTCATAAGTGGCTTTATTAATTTTATGTCTGTTTTCAATATTTTGTACTATTTTGTGTCTTTGCAGTTTAAATTTTTCCAGAAATTCCTTGCAAGAAGCTAATGGGTGATAGTCAGTGTCCAGTAATTTGTATTCGTTGCCACTGTATATGAATTCCCTACCGTAATTTAAGTAGAATGGAGTACAACCTGTTGTTTCGTTTACGGCGGTATTCAGTGCGATATTTATTTTTAATAGTTCCCTATCCCAATGCTTATGATTTTCCCCGACGTAGGATCTTAGCATGTTTCCTATCGTCCTATTGTACCTCTCGGTATAATTATTTTGAGGGTGGTAGTTGCAGTTATACCATAATCGTGGAACATTGTACCTCGCTAGTAAGTGTTGAAACTGGTGTGATTTAAATTGGGGACCATTGTCGCTTATAACTACTTCTGGGATTCCATGTTGAAGGAAGACCTTTTCCTCGACATTTTTTATGATAATAGTTGCTTTCGTGTTTCGGAGCGGTATTATGCAGGTGTACTTTGTGAAAAAGTCGACAACGACGAGTAGTGCTATATGGCCTTTCGTTGACCTTGGTAGAGGGCCTAAAATATCCATTGAGATCATTTGCCATTTCCTTTTTTTTTAGAATTGGACGATTTACTCTTCTTATATATCTCACAATTAGATACGAACTTTTTGGCGTCATGGGGACTCCCGGCCAATAGTATCTGCTAAGTATTTTGGCTCTAGTTTTAGCACAACCGAAGTGGCCTGCTATAGGGTCTCTGTGGCATTCCTGTAGGATATGTTCTCTAGCTGATTGTGGTGCTACGAGTTTCCACAGCTGTTGTCCATACCGTACATCACTATCTTTAAATTTCATGTACAGTTTTCCTTCATCTATGCGCCAGTTACTAAATCGCTTAGGATTCAGTGACACTTTGGCTAACATCTTTAAGTACCAGGAATCTTGTGGTTGGATGTCGAATTCTACTAGATTAATGTCAGGGATTCGAGAGATACAATCTGCTACTACATAGTGTTTACCTTTTTTGTGGACTTTAGTGAAGTTGTTGTAGCCGTAAGATCCATCTAGCAATTCTGCCAGTGGGGTTTTGTTGTTTAAAAAGCCACACTAATGAGTGGTGGTCTGTATATACCTTAAAGCAACTACCTTCTACATATGGCCTAAATTTTTCGATCGCAAACCATACTGCGAGGCATTCCTTTTCTGTTGTGGAATAATTCACCTCGGCGCCTCTCAGTTTGCGACTGGCAAAAGCCACGGGATGTTCTTCTTCTACTTCTCCTTGGCTAATTACAGTACCTAATCCTACATCAGAGGCATCGCAGTGGATACTAAATGGCTTAGTAAAGTCGGGGGTCGACAGGACAGGTGCTGATATTAGAGCGCTCTTAAGTTCTGTGTAAGCTGAGGCTCGCAGCGTGTGTCCATTGGATGGGCCTGTTCTTGGCGCCTTTGGTTAGGTCATGCAGGGGAGCAGCAATGATTGGCGTAGTTTCGCACAAATCGTCTGTACCATGAACATAACCCAAGGAACCGTTTCAACTCTTTATATGTTTTTGGTCTGGGGAAGAGTTTAATATTACATCGACTTTATCAGGGTCCGTGCGTAGGCCTTTTCTATCTAATAGGAATCCTAAATACTGCAAAGATGTCCTGCAGAATTTACTTTTTTCTATGTTGATGCTGAGATTGGCTGATCTTAGTTTACTATGGACGAAATCGACGAAATCTAGGGCTTTAAGATGTTCATCGAAAGATTCCGATGCAATTATTATATCATCCAGGTATATGAATATCCCATTCTCTGCTGAGTGTAAGAATAAACCATCCATCAGCTTCTGCATAGTTTGGGCTGCATTATTGAGTCCAAAAGGTAATACTTTAAAATGGAATAGGCCATGGCCTGGAATGACGAAGGCTGTTTTTTCCTTCGACTCCTCAGATAGGGGGATCTGCCAGAAGGCGGATTCTAAGTCGATTGATGTCAAATATCTTGTCTTGCCAAGGCGGTCTAGTATAGATGAAACGTAGGGCAAGGGATAGGCGCATTTCTTTGTGACGTCGTTGAGCTTCCGACTGTCTAGACAGAGGCGGTCTTTCCCATTTTTCTTTTTGACCAGGACTATTGGGGAACACCATGGGCTCGTAGAAGGCTCTACTATATCAAGCTCAAGCATCCTTTGTAGTTGATCTTTCATTGTCTTTTGAATTACCGGAGATACAGGGTAATACCTTTGTTTAATAGGTTCCGCCGCTCCTGTGTCAATTTTGTGTTTTAAAAGTGGAGTGCGGCCTAAACCCTCCTTTGATAGTTCTTTGAACTTGTTTATGACGTCATTAAGTTGGCCGTTCTGCTCATCGTTAAGGTCTGTCTGATTGTATAGCAACGGGACAGTCTCTAAATCGGCTTGTATAGTATAACACGGCCAACTCTCTCCATTTAGATCTAGTTTACCACCAAAGAACTTCCAGAAATCAACTCCTAAGATAATTCTGTGTGGAAAATCTGGTATCGCGTATATTCTCAGTATTTTTATTATATTTCCTACTTGGAGTGGAACGTCGAAGGTTCCTATTGAAAAGTGTAAGGCGTTGTCGACTGTGGAAAATTTATTAACTCTTCTCTTATCAAGTCTCAGCCCGAGGCTTTTCAATAGCTTCGCTCCCTCCGAACCCGCTATCGAGTGGACAGAGCCAGCATCGAATAAACATGAGGTATTCACCCCTAGTACTTTGACGTTAATAAATGGTCTTTCATCCTTGGTGTTAGCATAAGTACTTAGTTGTTGGCATGGCTTGTGGTTGGTTCTTGTCGATCTTCTGGACCATTTTTTTGGTTGAAGGAAACCGAGTTCGGTCCGGAAACTTCGGTCCCCTTCCTATATTCTGTCTATTATTACTTTGTTGCCAATCGTTGGTACTTTGCCCACGATGGGGGCTGTACCCACTATTATTTCGACCTCGTTGCCATTGATTATTTGGGATATATTGTCGTTGAGGCCACCCACTTCTATCTGTGTTCCTATTAGAGCTATTGTAGTTATTATAGTAGTTACCCCTTGATCGGTTCCTTTCCACAATAGGACCTTCTTCTCTATACCAATTTCTGTTGCCAATGCTGGAATCTATCGCATTAACATTCGTAGACCCGGTATTATCTGCCTTACTTCTACCCCTATTAGTCTCTTTAAAGGTGTGCTCTAAGGTCTTACACGCCTCTTTGAATTCTTCAATTGTCTTAAACTCGTGTAATGCTAGGTTTCTCGAGTATTCAGGAAGGATGTTCTTCCGTAATATTTTTATCTTTTCGGAGACTCTGAGTTGTGGGTTCAGTTTAAGAAATAGATTTTCCATAGTGGCAAAATATACCACTACGCTCTCCGATAGTGACTGCTTCCGATTCTTTATTGAGTCGAGCAAATCTTCAGCAAACATGGGACTTTCAAAATCAGCCACCAGTTTGTCGCATAGTCCTTTCCAGGTATTGATATCTCGCGAAGTGACAATAGATTGGAACCATTGGAGGGCAATTCCATCAAACAATTCGATAGCTGAATTAAATAGTTCTTCTTCGTTTACATTTCTGGATCTAGCTAAATCTGAAACTCTTCTGACAAAGTCCGAAGCTGTCAGGGATTTCTGTTCACCTGTAAATTTAAGGTTCCACTTCCACACAGGTACAATTGTCTTGACCGCGAAGGGAGTAGGTGTGGGTGGACTGAGTTCTGTCCGTTGAGGATTATTTCGACCGTGGTCAATGCCACTGGAACTGGCTAAGACCCGGGGTCTGGAAAGGTCTAAGGACTCGTCCGGTCCATCTTCAGAATTTACAGACACGTTAGACACTTTCGTCTGTACCTCTTCAAACTTTGCCTTAAGTTCTGATAGTGCTTTTGTATCAACAGGCTCAACAGCGACTATACGGTTTATTCTTATTAAGAGGAAATCCATCTTGCAGGCCAATGCTTCTACAACATTGGGAGTATGTTTGGATGCATCAAACTCATCTTCAATAAAGTTTAGTATCCGTACGCACTGAACAATATCATCGTTGGGACTGATAGAAGATGTTATATTCGGAGGTGGGTCTTGTTTGTCTTCCTCCTCTAAGATCTTTATTAGTAGGTTCTTTCGAGTTCTCATCGTGCTATATTTAACTTTTTGTCCTCGACATTCTAATTCGTAGCGCAATAAGCTATCTGGGATATGGTCAAGTATTCTTCTGATCATTTTGTGATAAATTGTCTATTTACTTGGACGCTATTTAAACTGGAATCCTATGTATAATTGGTTAGGAAAATCGTAGTGTCGACAGGCAGAGCTAGCCTACTTATTTTATTATTATTATGTAGTATTATGCGTATGTATAATTTAGTCAAAATTTATATACCCATGTGTAACCCTCTACTGTTTTCTGTTTACTGTTTTCTACGTTGAGATGTCATTAAACTTGCAAAATGATAGCTTTTCGGCTTCTGTGTAATATACTCACGTTGTACGGTTAGCATAGTATGTGCTCTAACAAACATAAATAACCTACAGAGTTAAGACGTGTACGCACTTTCAAATGCAGCTCTTAATTTATAATCTACACCGTATTAATTAAAGCGGTCGGGTTATTATGTTTTCCTGCTAGGCAAATACTTGGACTTATGCTAATTATTGTATTGTTTGTTATAATGTACACAGCAGATGACATAAGTGAGGAACTGAATAATCCTAGTATCACTATCTTATCACTAATTCGCCCCAAATTTATGTTCATACGCATTTATATCAGTTCAGAAATTGTCGGTTTTGGATATGGCACAATTACAAAAAGTTTTGATAGCTATCAAGATCAATTCACGAAGTTCGATGTGTATATGTATAATGTATCTGAAATGGGCGAAGCATATATTGTGTAGTCTCAGAGATAACACACGATATTATCGTCAGCTAGGTGTTGCTGATGAAATCGCTTTTGACTAGAAGCGCTAATCCCTGTTTAGAGATTAACTAAAATTGTAACACAACAACATCACAATTTTGTGTCCACATTCAATTTAATATGTATATACTTCACTTCAAAGCGAGTATCGGTCAATGGCTACGACTACTAAACTGCACCACTTCTTGTAATAATATATTTTTATGATTTTTTTCTTTAGTACAATAACTTACTTTTATACGCGCAACACTTGCAGATATCTGTTGTGACAACCCAACTTCCTACAGCGGCAGCAAATTATTTTCACAATGACGTCGTCCCGCTATGATAGCAACGTATATTATTTTATATGTAAATTGTTTATATACCTACATAAATGGGTTATTGGTCTACAATTAAACCATTATTATCCTTTCTATGCGGTGTCTCCTTTCTATTCTATGTGGTCCTGATCCTGATGTGACAGGTGACCTTTAGTATATTATATTGTTACGTTGGTGGTTTAATGTTAGCTGATTGCTTACTATTATGATTCGAGTTAAAGAATAACAAGTCAATTTTGCTTTGCACTTGCACGATTTACCACACAGAGAACAGCTAAACTATTAGACTGATGTACTTTGACTGGACTACTTGATTAATAAACGTGGACCGCACTGTCGAGAAATAATGGGAACGGCTTCTACTGTGGAACTGGTAGCGACGTGCCTTTGATCGAATGAACGAATAAATTTATTTCAGGCAATGGTTCTATATACTGCAGAATTAGCACTCACGCAATTTTTAGTTTTGCATGTATATTATATATACTTGTATATTGTTTCTTTTTTTGTTTTTTTTTTTTTTTTTTTTTTTTTGTGTACGTAAAGATAAGTAGATGGCTATTCAATTAAAACTTTTGTTAAATTTCACAATTTCAAAAAATTTTATGATTTCTAGACTGTGTAGTTTTTTGCGTTATCATCCCGGTTGAGCCCTCATTATTATTGTGACATTTTTTTTAAACACACAAAACTGATTTATTATTTTTTTGGTTCCCGATAGCCGTTTGGGCGTCGGGCTTTGGCTTCACTTGCCCAAGTTAGGGTGAAAATTCATGCACCACCAAGGAAATTGAGTGATGAAGAATGCTGGACTGCACATTTCATTTAGACTATTTTTTTATTTACTTTCCTTTTTTTTAGTCTTACGCAGTACCTAAATACCTAACTCCGGAGTACTATACTGTTGATCTTGGCTCTTTTGCCTCGATATTGCTGTGCAGAACTTAGGGTGTTACACCGTAAGTAGTGTTGTGGGTGCAGCGGCTCTTAAACCGGTACACCAGAAAGCTGTCGGAGTTACAGTGCCTCAAGCAGACTCACTTAAGGTAAAATTAAAAGTCTTGGTTCACTGTATCGTAGCAACTAACTAATTCTTTATTGAAATTCGCTTTTTATAATGTTACAAAAATGCCTAATTAGCTAAATACCAAAATTCACAAATAACATACCACAGAATGAAAGAATTTCCCTAGCCACAAAGTTCGCACGCGCATTCCTTCAATTATCTCACTGGTGTCGACTTTCGTCTGGCTTTATCATTTCAGTCAGAATAATTTTGCTGATATGCAAAATAAAATGCAAAAAGATGGTGAAACCATGTGAAGATCTTAGAATATGAGACTAGCGAAATTCTTGCTGTGATAAGTTTGTACATGTATGTATATGCGTACTATCTAACTATTTTTTAATGTTATGTTAATATAGAAAATGTAATGATGAACATCCTCCCCCGCGTTGAATGATGAATTCAACTGTTGAAATCTATGTTGAAATCGGGAACTTGTTTTTCTTCATCTTGATTTGAGGTGCAATCCGCTTGACTGATGTATCGCCTCGGTTGTGGGGTTGGCTTAGTTGGAATCCGGGAACAAATGCGGGATTTGTAAGTCCAAATTATGAAGATGATAATGGCAAATACCAATGCCAAACCCGTATAGCCAATAGCAAATTGATGAACATCGTGAGGGTGAATTGTTGGAAGATCGATGTGGAGCTGTTGAATTTGTTTTTGAGTGGATTCTAATTCTGTCCCTTGTGGTTTGAAATCAGGTCCGTCTGATATGTTAGGACGTGGTCCCTCCAATTTCACTTGTTGAGTTAGATTTGTGGTAGGTATGTACGACATCCTTGAACTGGTCGGGAAAGCATTGTGGCCGCGTATGGTGATCAGAGGCTGTTTGATGATACATTCCTTTTGAAGTCTTAAAATGCCTGATCCTTCGATGGCCATTTGGTTGACTGTGTCTTCACATACGACATTGATCGTGGTTTTTTCTTTCAAAGCAAACAGCCATTCATTTGGATTATGAAGTTGAGTCCAGTGTGGGCCATCTCCCGTTTGAACAATTTTGCACGTGGGGGATTGTGGTAGGTGGTTGATGAAATCTATCTCACAAGCCGCGAGGGCAGATCCCTTATGATATATGGGATGATGTTGCTTGCATAAGTGTCGACCTCTGGTGATGGTGCGGCATGCCTGGAGACTATGCTCGGTGAGTGGGTAATATTGGTCTCGATGGAGATTCACCACCAAGTATGGGAATGATGGTTGTATGGCTAAGAACGTGTTGTTGATCAATGTCGGAACTGGAATGATGCTAAACAATTCAAAATCCTCGAGTGTGCATAAAGGGAGTCTGAGTTTAAAGATGATGTGTTCGGCCGTTGGTCTTCCTTCGATTGTCATTAAATTGTAAAATTGCAAGACGTCATCTATTGTTAGTGGCAGCTTTAATGATGAAGGAAGATGACCTTTGATTGTGGTTAATTCCTGACGCATCTGATCTGGCGTGATCAGTTGTGGACTGATTTTTCCGTTATGAGTATCCACTAGTACGTCTAGGATGACGCCTTGGATTCTTTGAAAATTTGAAGCTGTCAACATGGCTTGCATTGCCAACGTGATGAAGACATTTGATAGTTTCTCCTGATAAATGTCTTGGTGTATGCCATTAATTTCTGCAGAAATCTTGTTGAGATGAATCTCCCAATTCCTGAACTACTTGTCTATCGTCTCTTGGTTCTTCCGCATGATGTTGATGGTCGCATCAATGATTGAAGTTTGATTCTTGATAAGGGCTACTAAGTGATTCTCGTTTTGCTTGATTTCGTTGATCGTTTTAGACATGGCTTCTGCATATTCAGAGTCTAACACTCCGAACAGGGTATTCGCGATATTACCTATGAAATTTATGGCACCTCTTTTTGCTCTGCCTTTGTTTTCTTTTGGTAATAATAGCTCATTATTTGCTGAGAGTTCCTTAGTTAGAAATTGGAGGTGCTCCATAATTTGTTCACATGCATTCCTCTCAATTATTTGATCACATACGGTTTTAAGTATGCGACTGGAGTTGACGAGTGCATCGAACTCTTTCCAGAAAGGTTGCATGTCGTAATATGCCACTAGGTTCCACTCGCTGGATATTATGTTGGTAGAGCCTAGGCCTTCAAAATAAATGCCTGGCTGCGACTTGAAAGGGGTCGTTTCAACAGGTGCACTTCTAGTTGTCGAGAATGTGAGACAGACAAGGAACAATGAAACGAATGCTGATCCGATGGATCGTCGTTGCCTTTTTCTAGGAGCTGTGTCTGTTAGAGAAGTCTCCCTAGTTTGACTCGATGTCGAATTAATGGAAATTGACCTGCGATGCGGGTTACTTTGATCGCTCGCTGGTCGAGCAGTTCCTTGTGCTTCTATATCATCTATGGTGTTTGACCTGGGCGGTTCGATTTCATTTTCTTCTTGATCCTCGTTCATAGGTAAAGGCGCTAGTTTGTGAATAGCGCGTCGTAGTGTCCCATTTGCAGTGCGTACATCAGCGACGCGTACCAAATTGTCGGGTCCTGTGTATGTTTTCACAATTCGTCCAAGCGGCCATTTGAGGGGTGGAAGATTGTCTTCTTTGATAATCACCATTGTGTTAGGTTGGACATTGTGGCAGCGTTGCTTCCATTTGTACCGTTGCTGTAGTTGATTTAGATATTCGCTAGACCATCTTCTCCAGAACTCCTGTTTGAGATGAGAAACGAGTTTCCAACGGGTGATGATGTTTGAGTGTTGCGGGGTTGCAGTTGCGTCCATTGTGCTCGTCAGAGGCTCCCCAATGAGCAAGTGACCTGGGGTCAATGCTGTTAGATCATTGGGATTCGTCGATAGTGGTGTTATCGGACGTGAATTCAAAATTGCCTCGATTTCAATGACGGTGGTTTCTAATTCTTCATAGGTCAGCGAAGCTGACGTTAACGTTCGCTGCAAGAGATGCTTGGCTGATTTTACAGCTGCTTCCCATAGGCCGCCAAAGTGTGGGGCTCGGGGAGGGATTAGATGGAAATCAGTGCCGTTTGTGCTGCAAGTTGTTGCTGTTTTTCCATCCATCTCTTCACCTTCGAGCATTTTTCGTACTTCTGTGAGTTGGTTTCTGGCGCCCACGAAGTTCGTGGCGTTGTCACAATAAATCTTGCGGCAATGCCCTCGTCGTCCCGTGAACCTTTTGAGTGCTCCAATGAATCCTAGTGTTGTGAGATCACTTACAACTTCTAGATGGGTGGCCTTGGTCGCGAAGCAGCAGAAAACAGCTATGTAACTCTTTTGTGGTCGTTTTCCTCTTATTTTGAAATGCGTCCAAATGATGTCCGTATGGTAGTAGCATAGGGTGCTTAGAATCGAACCCAAGTGTTGATGCTTGTAATCGTCCACCAACTCTCAGGATGTCTCGGTCATCCAGGAATGGAGTTAGACTGCTCAAAGAGCTGTTTTTGCTCACCTCACCATAGCGTTTTATATTTGCAATGTCCTGCATGAAAGGTTGCTCCTGCATTGTTTTTATAATTAATGCTTGACCTTCATCTAATTCTTCACTGCTTAACGCTTTCCTGTTAATTTCTCCTTGAAACTTTTTCTTCGTATGAGCTATGAAGCGTAAGATATAGGCCATGACACGTTGTAGCTTTCTGAATGAACTCCCATGGTCGATTGCGCTTATGATACTTGTTGAGCTGGGGGTGACTACTGTTGACAAAGCAGTTCGCTTATGTTCGACTGTGTAATCTGTATCATTGCTTCTGTATGGATTGGGCCATATTGATTCTGCTCCGTGTAGAAACATGGGACCGTAAAACCATAATGTTGACCCGCTTAATTTCTCTGGAGCTAGGCCTCTTGACAATACATCCGCTGGGTTCTCCTTGGAATTCACATGGCGCCATTGGGTGGAAGTGGTGACATCTTGAATTCTAGCCACTCGATTGGCCACAAATGTGTGAAACGATGAGGACATGGAGTTTATCCAAGCCAAGACAATTTCGGAATCGCTCCATAAATAGATGTCCTGATTTGCGATGCTCAAATCTGTGCTGATTCTTCGAGACAGGTCAGCTCCCAGTTTTGCTGCGCACAGTTCCAGTCGCGGTAACGTTGTCTGATTTGCAGGGGCTACTCTAGATTTCGCACAGAGTAGTCGAACTGTAATGAGGTCATTCTTATCAACTGATCTCACATATGCAGCAGCTCCATATGCTTTCTCTGATGCATCTACGAATATGTGAATTTGCGTGCACTTCGGAATTCGATGAGAGAAAACGTGTCTAGGAAATCTTATGGTATTCAAGGTTTTCAAGCCCTCACGAAACTTGGTCCATGACGTGTATAATTCCTGGGGCAATGCGGCGTCCCAGTCCAGCTTCAAAGTTCATAACTTCTGGAGAAATAGTTTGGCTACTACCACAACTGGAGCCATTATTCCCAACGGGTCATATAAATGGGCTATGTCTGAGTACGCTGTTCTCTTAGTAATCCGTCGGCCATCGATCCAGGACGCCTTTATGCTAAGGTCGTCAGTCTTGGGTAGCCAAATCAGACCAACAGTTTTTATATGCTCCTCCAACTTGTTTGCAAAGTCTAACTGTATTTCTTTATCTTCGTGGGCTATATCACGCATTAAGCGTGGATGGTTTGCGCACCACTTTCGTAACTTAAAGCCGGCTGTGTGCAATGATAATTGTAATTGTCGCTGTGTCTCAATTGCGTCTGAGAGATTGTTTGTTCCCGTGAGAACATCGTCTACATAAAAATCATGTTTCAGCACCTTTGAAGCTAGTGGATGACTTTCAGCGTGGTCGTCTGCTAATTTCTGTAGACATTTCGTGGCCAGATATGGGGCGCTGGTAGTTCCATACGTGACCGTGTTGAGTTGAAAGCATTTGATGCTCTGGCTGGGATCAGCTCTCCACCAAATCAATTGATATTTTCTGTCAGATTGTACCACATTGACTTGCCGGTACATTTTCTCGATGTCGGCGGTGAATACATATCTTGGCAGGCGAAAACGCAATAGGATGGAAAACAGTTCATCTTGTACTATGGGACCCGTGTGTAGGACGTCATTTAGGGATATGTTGGATGATGTTTTGGCTGAAGCGTCGAATACCACTCGGAGTTTCGTCGTGCTACTCTCAGGCTTAGCGATGCAATGATGTGGAAGGAAGTAGTATGGCTTCTCGATTCTAGTTAAGTCGACTTCCTCCATATGTCCTAGCTTTGCGTATTCTTCCATGAAATTGGAATATGCCGTCTTGAGTTCTGAGTCCTTGGAAAGCTTACGTTCCAATGACAGAAACCGTCTATAGGCGATATCCTTTGATTCCCCCAATGCTGTGGGGCTATCTGTAAAAGGCAAACTGACAGCGAAACGGCCGTATTGGTCTCTATAGGTAGTCTGAATGAAGTGTGCTTCACAATTTCTTTCTGCTGTAGTGAAATTGTTCTTATTGGCTCCTTCGGTGTCTTCCAGGCGCCAAAATTTCTCAATCTTCTGATCAAGAGCTTCATCTTCGGTACATATTCCGCACGCTGCTTTACTCTGTGGGACACCATTAGTTTTGCCTGCTATGGCCCACCCGAAAACTGTATTCAGCATTGTTGGTAGCGTTTCTCCCAATTTGATTTGTCCCACCGACAAGATTGAGTAATAGATCTCTGCACCAATGAAGAGGTCTATTGGGCCCGGCTGGTTAAAGTTCGGGTCCGCTAATCTTATGTTGTGTGGTACTGGCCATGTTGAAGTGTCTATTGATTTTGCTGGTTGTGGTGAAATGATTTTCGGAAGTACAAGAGCTTCAATTCTAACAGCAAATCCACTTATTTTCGACTGTAGTAATATGCTAACTCTGCGTTGAGATTGTTGCTTGCGTTGGCCAATGCCTTCAATATATAGTAACTCGGAAACTCCAGATAGATTCAGTTGTTTTGCCATCTTGTCCGTCATGAAGTTAAGCTGGGAGCCGGAATCCAATATGGCTCTGCATTCCACGCATTTGCCCTGGTTATTGACCAGATTTACCATGACTGTGCTAAGAAATATGTAGCCCTTTGGAGCTTGAAGGCTTATCGTTGTCAACGAGATTGATTTAAGTTGGTCGTCGAATGATGTGGATTGATTTGATGCTGATTGTGCAATCGTACCTGTCATGTAGTTATTCCTGCTAGGCTGCTGTACTGAGATGGTTGATCTTGGAGGAGGTGTCTCTATATGCAGTAATGTGTTGTGTCGTTTAGAGCATTTTGTGCACGTTCTTGATGGACAAATGTCGGCCCTGTGTCCGGCCTTGAGGCAATTAACGCAAATGTTTAAATCTTTAATTACGCCGAAGCGTTAGTTGAATGAATTTCTGGCAGGCAAAGATTTGATGATTGCCTTTGCACAGAATACATGTTGGTCCAGCCGAGACAGATGTGAAAGACCTGGATATGGTTGTCCTTTTATGAGGATCTTCCATTGATCTGCCCTTATTTCCTAGAGCTTCCAAAGACTGAAAGCGCATCTCTAAGAAGTTTTGGAAGCCTTTGAGTGATTGCAATGCTCTGGGCTGAGTGAGAGATTGCTCATAGAGCGTTTTTGTTACTCTGTCCAATTTCTTGACCAATATGTGCAACAACAGTGGATCCCAATGGCTTGTGTTGATTCCTAAATTCTCTAGACCAAGGAGGCATTCTTGCGTTATGTCGTGTAACGCCTTAATTGCAGGCGCACTCTCATAAGTTACTGTTGTTTGTGACAGTAATTTGTTCAACAGTGCAGTTACCAGCAATCTAATGTTCTCGTAACGTTCCTTAATGATCTTCCATGCAGCAGTGTAGTTTGCATCTGAGATAGTAAGATGTCGCACAAGTTTTTCGGCTTCTCCCGATAAGCTGCTCTTTAAGTACCACATTTTCTGCGAGTCGACCATTGCTTGTTTGTGTACCACTTCGTTGAAGAGGTCGTAAAATGGTCGCCACTTCAAATAGTCACCATCGAACTTTGGTAAGACTATTTTCGGAAGCTTCATGATTGAGGTTGCGTTCACCATTGGTGCGGATGCGATGGCGTGCTGACTTAAACCAGCATGCAACTCCAGTAAGACCTTCTGTGTATTCTCCTCTAGACTGAAATATTCTTCAAACTCTGATGCGCTGGGATCTTCAACTGATTCCCATATTGAGTAGTGTAACTGTTGAATATCATCCCAGTATCTCTCAACCGTGCGTATTTTAAGTTGATAGAACTGTTGTGCTTGAGGCTGCTGGGTTGCAGCTGTTATCCCAGTGAGCATTCTGCGCAAGGCATTCATTATTGTTTGCTGCCGTTGCTTTATTTTGGAGATATTATTGCTGGCGTCAAAAGATGTGCTTGTCTTGATGTTACTGCGAGGTTCTTCTACTCGTGGATTTTCTCCAGTTGGCTTCCCTTGTGTTTCTTGTTTTTTGTCATCTGAGGTCGGCTGGTTCCTCTTATCTTCGGCTGTACTACTGGGATTTAGCTTCTTCAGCTCTTTAAGCTTGTCCATGATGTCTCGTCTTGTCTTCTCGTATTTTTGCTTTATGCCGTCATAATAAGCGTTTGCGAAATAGGCATGCTCCAATTTTGCCCCATACACATTTCGAATCTCAGTGTCGACTTCATCAAATTGTTTCCAGAGTTCATCAAGCGTCGTCAATCTTACTTCAAGATACGTTTGGTTCTTTCGTGATGAAGTGTCCTTGCCATAATTGCTAGCAATAGCCTTTATGTCTTCTCCTGTGTTGTGCTGCTGAACTGCGAGCTCATCTAGACTCATGACTAGTGTTTGCGAGTGGTGATTATCTCTTCGGAAGAAATCACGTCGGGGTCACCAAATGTTGATCTTGGCTCTTTTGCCTCGATATTGCTGTGCAGAACTTAGGGTGTTACACCGTAAGTAGTGTTGTGGGTGCAGCGGCTCTTAAACCGGTACATCAGAAAGCTGTCGGAGTTACAGTGCCTCAAGCAGACTCACTTAAGGTAAAATTAAAAGTCTTGGTTCACTGTATCGTAGCAACTAACTAATTCTTTATTGAAATTCGCTTTTTATAATGTTACAAAAATGCCTAATTAGCTAAATACCAAAATTCACAAATAACTTACCACAGAATGAAAGAATTTCCCTAGCCACAAAGTTCGCACGCGCATTCCTTCAATTATCTCACCGGTGTCGACTTTCGTCTGGCTTTATCATTTCAGTCAGAATAATTTTGCTGATATGCAAAATAAAATGCAAAAAGATATACAAGGTGAAACCATGTGAAGATCTTAGAATATGAGACTAGCGAAATTCTTGCTGTGATAAGTTTGTACATGTATGTATATGCGTACTATCTAACTATTTTTTAATGTTATGTTAAAACCCAAATTCCCCTGAAACTTTCTTCTTGAAGAAATTTTCTCATTTTCATATATTGTTGAGATATGCATCCCCATTGCATGCAAATATATTTTTTTCTAATTTTTGGGTTGTCGTTTTGGAGTTATAGGGCGTCCCCTATATGGGACAGTAGGAACATAAAGAAGAAATTTTAAAAAAAACTTTATTGATTTATTCCAGGACATAATTCACTTTAAGATTTGTTTACAGTAATTTTAGAATGTAAATTGGTATATATGCAGGCATATTGAACAATTCCTTCGTTCCAGCTTCATTCCTTACTATGGTAGTTCTTAAAGCACCGAACATGGAGACCAACATCGCATTTTTCGCAACGAGTTGGGGCTTTCATGTGACAAACCCTGCAACGAGTTCGATTTGACTGCTCCACAACAAAGTGATCTATGCGATCGTATCGAGAATCCACGTTTTCCAATGCAGGTGGACGTGACGGGCCCCTTTTCTTTGCTGGCGGTTTGACTCCAACATGGACAGCGCGATTCTTCGTCGAAATGCTAATAGAGATGTACTTCCACCATATTGCTTATCCAACTGCCAAGAGTTATTAAATGTCACATAAAGAAGATAGGATATAAGCGGACTATACCACTTCTTGCCTCTTATTGAAACCCGATATAGGGAAATATTCTGATCGGCGCGATCAACACCACCCATATTTTTATTATAGCAATTTATAGCATTTGGTTGCTCTATAGTTTTAATTTTTTTTTCAATTCTGGAGAAGCGCTTAACAGATTTGGTGGGGTATACAGTGTCAGAATTGCTGGCAATAGTGACTGAATTGTTGTCATTCCACTTACAAATGAGAATATCGCTCTCTTCACACAGCGAATAATCGAATGAGCCTCTTGATTTTTTCTTCAGCGCCTTATCGTCCTCAAGCGGACAGTTTTTTATCCTATTACTCCGAATTGTACCTTTAACAGAAAATGCGCTATAAAAGTTCAACAACTAACAATAAATTATAAAAGTTCACCTGTAGCTTTTATGTCCCGCAATTTTAACTCCCAAAGTAGGTTGCGCGATGTAAAAAAATTATCGAAATAAAGATGGTATGGAGTTTTTACAGCGCGATTCTGCAATACATCGCAAAAATTCAACACTACTCGAGAACCAAGACCCATGTCTTTGTAACTGACTTTTACATCTGCTCCCTGATATGGGTCAAGCCATAACATATACCCAGACGGCGACGCCCCAACCCAAACTTTGTATCCCCAGCGAATAGGCTTGGAGCGAATAAATTGCTTCGTGGAATGTCGTCCATAGTACGGTACCATTGACTCATCAATGCAATATTTTTCTTCGAATTTTGCAAATTCCAAGAATTTTTGATTTAGATAATCAAACAATGGGCGAACTTTGCTGAATTTATCGGTTGGGTCCAATTTATTATTGTCGCAGAAATGGAGGTTCGAAAATATAGCACTGAAGCGGTCTCGAAAAAGAGCCGAAGAGACAAGCTCACATCCTGCATCCTTGGTATTTTCCCAAAACATACTTCTTTGAGGGAACTCATTGTAGCCACTTAGTAACAGAATGCCAAAAAAACATTTCATTTCACCTACACTTACATTGAGGTATATGTTTTTGAGCATTGCATAATTATTGGTTTGTAATACAACCATCTCGTAGAAACCATTATCAAAAAATTGCTCAAAAATTTCGATTGGACTTCGTTTATTGCAAACTGTGCAATACAAAGTTTGATTAATTACAGGCTGTAAGTCTCTCTTCGCCCAAGTTAGTTTTTTTGGTGGTTCCGTTTTTCTTCTTTTTGGTTGTAATTCAGATAACGGGACATCATCCTCTGAATCAAAATCTTCATAGTCGTCATACGTTAGTTCAGCGGCTGCTAATAATTGACTTCGTGGAAGATTTGATACAGCGACATCGTTTTCATCACCTGAATCTTCATCTGTCAAATAACCACATGCATTTTCGGGAGGAAACAACGTAATTTCAGCCCGATCTGAAAGGAGTTCATCATCTCCTTCAACAATTGCCAAAAGTTGGTCCAAAGTTAAACCCCTGTAAAAAAAATTAAATCAATTTATAAGAACTCTAAACTCCTACTGTCCCACGGATGGGACAGTAATAATGCCGCTCCCGTACTACGTACGCCATGAATTATACTAAACATATTTTCAACTATACACAGCTGCAATACCTTGACATTAACAGTTGGGAAAAAATATATATATATATATCATGTTACTATTTAAAAACTTACCTTACACACGACATTGTACGAACTGTCAATTTCACTTCCTAAAAAAATTGAAACTACCAACACGCACGTGAAAAATAACGGTTTATTTGTTTACTTTTATATACACACAGCCTACTGCGATGAGAGTAGTATGAGGATAATTAAATTGCATATAAATGGGCGCCCAAATTTAGGAAAACTGTGGGTGTTCCACCTAGGGGACAGTAGGGCAATCTGATGAACATATACTATAATGGATGTCCAAATATAGCAAAACAATTTTCCTTAAGATTAAACATCAATATACATGAATTTATAATTTTATGAGTATATTCTAAACTTATCTGTCTTGTCCGTGTTTTCCTTTTACTTCCTTTATTTCTTTTCCGTTTTCCGCTAAGGTTGTTTTTAACTTGGGCTGGGCCTCTTTTATTAACTAGCGTCTTTATTACCTAGTGCCTTTTCGTCTTAATTTAACTTTTGTTTTCGTCTTAATTTAACTTTTGTTTTCGTCTTTCCTTTATTGATTTTGATATATATTTTTTTTTGTCCTCCACATACGGCCCTATATATAATTTACAAATATTTTAGTATTTCTTATTCTTAAACACGTGCTTAACCTACAACTTACCCATAGGGGTCTTTTCACTATAATTTATATTTTTTTTTCTCTTTTTTTTGTTTCTTTAGCTAAGTGCCTCAATTATTTGATTTAATAATCTATTTCGATTATACCTTTTTATTTTTATTTTGCTACTACTTTAAGATTTACAATTTTTACAAAATTGTCCGCACTCCTATCACTTTGAAAGGCCAGCTTCGAGAGCCCTCGGCCGATCCGCTCAATTTTCTTGGTGGGCCTTTTTTTGCCTGAAGTTGGTTCTGACACCGGGATTGAAGAATGCCACATTGGCACGCTTACAGTGTGCGACTCAACGACATGTCGATAATGTAGGAATGGTTGATTGATAAATCGTTATTTTAATTAGTCAACAGTCGAAATGGTCAGATTTAACATGTTACAGTCAGATGCATCCAAAACCCAGTCTCTGGAAAAATAATTTAATTAAAGTAAATGAACTTCTTATCCAAATACACAGGGAAAAAAAATTTTAATATAATAAATTCCTGCAAAGTAAAGTCAGTAAATTGAGTCCAAGCGGAAATCAATCGCGAGAAACTCAATAAAATAAATCGCCCACTAAACGTTTCTTTTTGAAAAAGAAAGAAGGTAAAAACAAAGAAAATCCAATTTGAGCATTTCCGATTACCCAACAAAGGTGCTGATCAATCAAGTGCAATGCACTTGGGTAATTTTCCCTGTATCGCCCCTTGGATGTCATCAAGAAAGGTGAGGATCGAGACCCTCACAGTCTTCAGTTATAGTGAATGGTATACACAACAAATTTCGATTACTTTGTTTTGCTCTGTGAGTGGACCCAAGCGCCACTAAGTGTTTGTCTAAGTTTTTTTTCGTTCCAAGTTGCGATCGAGATTTACCAATCTCCCAGTTATAGTGGATTAACACACCAGAAGTCTTAATTATTTTGTTTTATTTTGCAAGTGGATGTAAACGGCCCAAAGTGTTCATTGAAGTTTTTTTATTTTACTTACAAGGTGAGGTGGAATTATCTTCTCGTGGTAGGAGTGATTTATTTAGCTAATTTTTACATATCAGGTGACAGAGATTCGGTCTGTACTGTGATTGTGTGATTACACCGGTACATGAATCAATAATAACAACAAAATCGGCTAGGAAGCGAGCCCCATCTTTTCATAAACCAGGCCTTGCTTTGCTTGGGCACCCAAAGTTCCTTTCAGGAGATTTTCGGTATACCTGTTGAGGAGACGAGAGTCGCCTAACTCCATCCGGAATTAGAAAAAAAATCGTATAACCTAATTGTCAACGGGACGAGATAGGGAGAAGGCGGTGAAACAAAAACACTACACACAAGAAAACAAAAAAAAAACAAGAAAATTTCCTTTTTTTCACAGCGTTAATCACCAGGTTGCTGAAGCGCTTCATCGCCGGGGGGATTAATATGTCAGTACCAACACAGTTTTCCATCAATTTATATTTTGTCGTGATAGTGTTGCAAAAAGAGAAAAAATAAATAAATACAAAATGCACTGTTTCTCTTGTCTTCTCGTTTTTCGCTTGGAACCCACATGGTTTATGATAGTCAATTAGATTTGAGTATAACACCTGTAACAAAAAGATTGAGACAAAAGTAACACTGTTTTTTTCATGGTTATAAGAATTTCTAATTCATTTTTATTTTGATTACAGAAAAAAATTTAAACAATAGATAATGGCCCATTGTCCTCAATTTTTCGCAATTTATATCTGACTTTACTCAACATAGCCTGGATGACACTGACGTCAACTTTTTTTAGTGAAAAGTTGATTCGCCGACGCAACTGCTTTTCGTTATTTGCTTGCCATCCATCTTTGTACACTTGAGCACTAAGTAATGCCCAAAAATCCTCTATAGGCCGTGCTTGAGGAACGTTCGGAGGATTATCCTCTTTCGGTACGAATTTAATGTTCTTCGGATTGAGCCATTCGGTTGTCTTTTTAGCATAATGACAAGATGCTAGGTCCGGCCAAAATATTGCGCCATCTGTGGAATGTTTCTCCTCGATGAACTTTAACTATTTTGGCAAGCATTTTTCGATAAAACGGTCCGCGTTTAGCGCTTGCCCTCGAACAGTGCCAATAAAAGTTCTCGAAACACCAGCTTCGGAAATTGCACACCACACTAAGATTTTCGGCTCAAATTTTGCAACGCCCCTATATTTTATGTTGGGTGGAGATGAGGCAAAATCGTCGGTGTAAAAACCTCAATTTCCCGCCAAGGTTGTGTTTCCAAAAGTAAAATATTTTTCGTCGTCCATAACGATTCTTCTTTCAGTTTTGAAATGCTTCAACCGCAAAGCACGGCAACATTTGAACATTTTTTCAAGTTGCTTTTGGGAGTATTTTGGTGCCTTCTTTCTCTTTCTATACAGGACATTATTTTTCTTTAAGCAACGTTGAATAGTCATGTGCGATACATGTAATTTTGTGCTCATTGTTCGCATGGACACACCAATCTTGTTTTTCATTTTGTTTACCACTTTCTCACTCTGTTTATCACTTAAAACTCTTGATCTTCCAGTGGACTTCTTATTTTCGCACTTATCACCACTTTTACAAGCTTTTATAGTACGATATATTGTTGCACGACTTATATTTTTGCCTTTAAACTTTTCACAAATTTCCGAATTTGACAACGTTCCAACCAAACAAAAAACTTCTGCCCGCAATTTTAGCTTTTCATTCATTTTTAGATTTAGTCTCAAGCAAAGGTTACATAGAATTAAGCATTATGACTGTTGAAATGTCATAATAAAAACCGTAGGCACAGCCAACGTCATTAAACATGACTTTTGCATGATAGAAGTTTGTCTCAACCTTTTTGTTACAGGTGTTATTCATAAAAATGCAAACATTTTTTTTTTCTTGTAATAGTGTAAAACCATTTTTTTTCTTGATTTTATTCATGCTTATGGCTATAATATCGTAAAATCTCCTTCCTATGGAGTTATCAATTACCGGGTTTACTAGTGTAAGAACTTCATCTTTATGGTATAAAACTTAAATTTTGTTCATAGCACAGATAGTAGCGTAACGCCTCTAGTTATACGAATTGTTTTTTTTTTGTTCCTTTTAAGATATAGAGATATTAGTATACTAACGAAATGGTTTTCTCTATAAAATTTTTTTTCCTATTGATACCTAGATTAGTTTAATGACGCAGTGAATTTTGTTTCCCTAGCGATCTCAGTATTTTTTCTTCCTTTTTTCTTTCTCTCCTTGTTTTGTTATAAAATATATAAATATATTACCATCATAGGGATGCATAGATGATAACTATCCATACATGTCCGTGTAGTAGCATAGACCCTTATATTAATATTTTTTTTTTGTATTTGTGCGTGTTATGAAAAATAAATAAAATAACATGGCAATAGGCTAAATATCTGTTTCGTTTGGTTCTGGATTCAGTTGGGGTTTTGGGAAGATCGAGATGCCAGGAGGCGGACGCAGTTGGCAATCTTTCCTATGAGTTTGGTGAGTAGGGCAGTGGGATGAGGCCTATCATTCAGAGTGGGGTCCGTATTCCCATCTTTCAGTTTTCTATTTTTTTTCATTTTGCTTTCTTTCTATCTTAATTATTCTTCTAGAGCGGTACAGTAATAGGTGGTTGAACAGCGAGCAAGCACCTAACCCAGCCCTGAGCTTGAGCCGGCAAGAAGCCTGTACCGTACTCGCCTAAAGATCAACCTCCATTGTCCCACAACACCTTTAAAAGGGACATAAAGTAGCCATGATCAATCATCTGTCTGGCTGAGCTGCTCAGAGGCAGATATGACTGGCTAGAAGGTTACAGTCTGATCTATCTCTTTGGGATCGACAAGGCAAATTAATTTTTGATATAATTATTGATGGTTCTTTTTTCTTGAAGAAGTTCAGCTCAGTTTCTAAAAGTGGTGATTTATCTGAAAATTTTAGTTTCGAATCCAACACTCTTTCAAGTTCCGTATCTTGCATTGGCAAGATGAAGAATTTAAGATTCACATTCTTAGTCAGTAAAAGAGGAAAATTAGTCTGAGTTATCATGACTGAGTAATTGCTCACTTGTGATGGAGTTGAATTTTGATTAATGACACTCGCCCGAGCTCTAGTTTGATTCCTTGTTACCACATTTACGCAGGTGGTAGGTTTTGCGAAATTTTCGCTACTATCTGGAATAGCTCTACTGAGAGCGTCTGCATTTGTGTTGAGTTTACCTGATTTATGGACTATTTTGTAGTCATATTCCTCAAGACGTATTCTCCATCTCATCAGTCTTGAAGAGTGGTCCTTCAGATTCATGAGCCATGCTAATGGTTTATGGTCAGTTATAATTGTAAACTGTCTACCATAAACGTATGGTCTGAATAGCTCAACTGCGAAAACGATGGCTACGAGCTCTTTTTCAATTGTTGAGTAACGGGTCTCTGCACCATTGAGAGATTGACTCACGTAAGCGATTGGATTATCTCCTTGATCATCAACTTGTGAAAGAACAGCTGCGATGGCATAGTCACTGGCATCGGAGGTGACAAAAAATTCTTTGCCGAAATCAGGATATGATAAAATTGGTGCTGAAATTAATTTATTTCGCAATTCGCAAAATGCTTCATCGCAAATTGCGTCGAACTTGAAGGGCGTATCTTTTTTCAAAAGATTTGTAAGTGGTTTAGCTATCTTCGAAAAATTTGGTATAAAGCGGCGATAGTAGCCGACGAAACCAAGGAAGGCTTTAATATCTTTCTTGGGCCTGGGATAGGACTGAACTTTGCTGGATCTGGTTTGACTCCATTTTCTGTAATTATGTGCCCTAAATGCATAATTTCTTTCCTTAAGAAATGTCACTTGTCGAGTTGGAGTTTCAAATTGAAATTGCGGAGGCGGCTAAATACTGCTGTGAGTCTGGAATTGTGATCTTTGAGATTGTATCCATGGAATACAATATCGTCCATGTATACGAAGCAATAGATGCCTTGAAGTCCAGATAGAACATTGTTCATGGCTCGTTGAAAAGTAGCAGGTGCTCCTTTTAAACCAAATGGCATACGATTGTATTCGTAGTGGCAATAGGGTGTGCTAAGGGCAGTTTTCTCCCTGTTCTTCGATTCCATTTTTATCTGGTAGAATCCACTGGCTAAGTTGAGTTTGGTAAAATATTCCGACTTCCCCAACTGGTCTAATATATCAGTGATATTAGGCAGTGCGTACGCATCGCCAATAGTAATGTCGTTAATACGACGAAAATCCACCACAACTCGCCACTTTTTATTTCCATTCTCATCTGGTTTTTAGGAACCAGGAGAAGTGGAGAATTCCAGGGACTATGTGAGGGTTTTATAATATCGGATTCCAGCATTTCTTGTATTTGCCGGTTAATTTCAGTTCGGCATGCCTCAGGAAGTCTGTAAGACTTGGTATAGATGGGCGGTTTGTCTTGGATTGTCACGATTTTGTGGGTAATCGCATCTGTATATGAAAGGGAATCCCCTTCTACATAGAAGAGATCATTGAATTCCCTACAGATGTTGCGAAAACTCTCAGATTGCTCCGAATTGCAGTGATCCAATTTTTTAAGGTTTTGCAGTTTAATTATTCTGTCCTTAATTGGATCTCTTTCAGAGTCTGTGGAGATGAACACAAAGTCGTCCAAGTCTTGGTAAGCTGGGTTCACCTCGTAAGGGCCCAGATCGGCGCCCTCCTCGTTTGTATTGAGGATTAGGACTTTTGCCATACCGTTGACTGGTTCGACGATCGAGTTTCCGAGAAATAAACTTGGCCTTATTTCCTTCTTGAAACAAACTGATTGATGTTGAATAGAAGGAGTTGGAATTTCGATGATGAATTCTGATCGCGCCGGAATTTTAATTTTATTTGATTTATCCGAATCTTTCGGATGATTAATCGGAAGGAGATCTGATTCCATCTTTTGTGGAATTTAGAAGGTGTTATGGAAGTATGTTGAGAGTGAATGGATAGGACGTGAAGTCCAAACTGTCAGCATTAGCTGACAGATCGCTCTATGACAGCGATAGCACAGGGCGGCATGCTAGCACCTCGGCTAAGGGTGGCGGAGAGTGTGGGGAGGTTCCCAATCGCGAGGGCTCCGGGATAAAGGTCGTCTAGGTTCGCCTAGTCTCTCTCTCTCTCATTACAGGTCAACAAGGGACTTTGGACGATTGTGCCACCCAAAGTCGATGGGAGGATGGGGCTTGGCAGGAAGGCATGCCATCTGCGACTTCAATGGAACATAGGTAAGTGACGTAGGGGTCCCTTCAGGACCGAGTGTGTGCTGGCTCGTTTATGTAGGCATGGAGAATTTTTTTTGATTATGGGTGGTGACAGCGGCAGGTATTTTCGGGAACCTCCCCACACTCTCCGCCACCCTTAGCCGAGGTGCTAGCATGCCGCCCTGTGCTATCGCTGTCATCGAGTGATCTGTCAGCTCATGCTGACAGTTTGGACTTCACGTCCTAACCATTCACTCTCAACATACTTCCATAACAAAGGAGTTATACAATGATTCCGACTCGATAGAATTTGAAAGAGATAAAATTTTATTGAAGTTCTTTGACTTCTTTGATTTATTCTTGGAATTCACTTTTTGTGAATTTATTGATGAAGGATATATCATTTTACTAGATACAGTCTCCTGTGCGGTTAATGATGGAGTTTTACTTTTATGTTCCTGCTTCATATCTTGTGAAGCTTTGGATGGGGATCGATTTGCATTGCTTTTCGAAGCAATTGATAGAGATGGAATTGTATTAATATCTTTATTGGAGACTGTTATCCCTGTATATAACAGAATCTTTGTTTTAGACCTCTTTTCTGGGTCTTCGCTTTTCAAATAAACGTATGGGTAGTTAGTGTAATATTCTTCATACGGGTAGAATTCGTTTGATTCATTCACTTCTAGAGAAATAAGTTTATTTTTGTAATTGATACTAGCATTGTATCGGGATAGAAAATCATGACCAAGTAAGCCATCGTATGAAAGGATGGAGTTATTTCGCACTATTTGAAATGGGTGTTCTAGGATGGAGTTATTCTGCTCAGATTCCAAAGATATTATTTCGCGAAAATGAGTCCTTCCATAGAAGTGGTCTCTGTAAATAATTTGTTTATATTGCAGACAGCATCTCTGTTGCAGATGCTATCTGGCTTCAATGGATGGAGTTTACTTAGGCTGATCTCTGCTCCAGTATCAATAAAAAATGTAAGTTTTGGAGCAGAGCAGATGTCGACAGGCAAAGAAAGCGTTAGTGAATTTTTATTAATTTGGACGGGAATAAGAATTAATTTCTTGCTGCCTACTTTTCCGTCGATATTGTCTCGGGATTCCTGTGGACTTGTGCTGTAGTTTGTATGTGCGAAGGGTTGCCGAATGAGACCCGCCGCGGCATCCAGTTTCTCTGCCTGGATGCCGATGAAGTTCTATAATTTTTTCTCTTTGGTGATGGTGAGCTAGCAGAGATATTTGCATTATTATATCTCGGCGTGGAGTTCGACTTTCTCAGAATACTAGCTGCTGCCAGTTCCTATTTTGTGGCTGTCTATTAGCCGTGACTGTTTGCGGATCTGTACTTATTCTTTTGAAATCGTTTCGATTTCCCTGATTGCTGTTAAGTCGTGAATTATTTGTCGCTCTCGTGCGGCATTCTTCAATAGAATGTCCCATGCGATGGCAATATCGACAAAGGAGCTTGTGACGGAGATATAATCTTATTAGGATCCGGAGGATGTTGTAATTGCGAATTAATTCTTGGAAATGTGTTAAAATTTTGCGTTGAGCGTTGTATGACTGGGTATCTTGAAACTTGGCGTGCTCTAGAATATGTGACTTTAGTGAAGCGAAAGATTTATCAGACTGGACTTTTGCTAAAGTCTGTAGTTGTGGATTGGATAATCCATCTTTAATTGCTCTTACGGCCTGGCTCTCATTATCTTTCAATAAAGATTTTAGCAGTACCTTATCCGTTGTGTAAGAGTGCGTTGCCTCATTTAATTTGGATAGACTTGTGTTAAGTCTTTAGAGAAAATCCATTACGCTTTCCGCTATTTTCTGCTTGCAATTATTTAATTGAGATTGTAGGGCGGATCTGGAAATTTTTTCTTCGAATGTTTGTCTTAAAATCGATTTTAGAGTAGGCCAATCTTCGACTTGATTATACCTGAAGATATCGTATGCCTCTGCAGATAATTTACTCCTTATTAGGCTAAGGAGGGAGTGCTTTGCGTTCACTGTGCATGTCGTTTTGTATATATCATCACAGCTAGATATAAATTTGTGGAGATCTTTCGGATTTCCATTGAAATTAGGAATTAATGACCTTGCGTCTGATAAAGAGAAATTTGATTGATCTCTGAAGGAGACATATGGTGATGATCTGTGAAGTTATTTGTATTATTTGTTACATTTTGGAATCGAAAGTCCAATTGTTCTTGCAGCGCAATTACAGTATCTGAGAATGATGTTTCCATGTTTATATAAACATCATTTAAGATTATTTCATTATGTGTTGCTTCAAAATCATCCCAATATTTGTGCAACAAGTTTAATTTTTGGTTTAGATATTCCTGGGTTGCAGTTGCAAGTGAATTATTATCTATAGACTGAATAATATGGGATAATGTTTTTCGTCTATCTTCTTGCAACCGAAACCGTACTGTATTTTCTCGATCTTGGTCTGTATTGTCCTGATTAGCTTCAGGTACCAATTTTTGGGAACTGAGAATTAAAGTGGGTTTTTTTTCGTTATCCGACGGCTAGAAATGGATTTCAACCTATCAAACAGTGTTGCTTTGATTAGGTTGTACCAATCCTCTGTCTTATCAGAGCATGATTGTTTAAAATATTCATGAGTTTCATCGAAATCTTCATGAATTTGGATAATGGATTCTGTTTCTTCAAAGTCTGCCCAGTACTCTTCCAATTTTTGGATTTTACCGGAAACAAAT
This sequence comes from Dioctria rufipes, assembly GCA_963924295.1. Taxonomy (NCBI): domain Eukaryota; kingdom Metazoa; phylum Arthropoda; class Insecta; order Diptera; family Asilidae; genus Dioctria; species Dioctria rufipes. The sequence goes on from OZ002742.1 coordinate 113,587,031, forward strand.
TCAGGAGTTCTGAATTTTTTGTTGGTACTATGATATTCTTTTAATATCTTTCTGATTTCGTCTGTTCTTTGGACTTGCGACAAGCAAAACTCATCGAATATTTTTGTTTCGCATGTCATGTATTTTATTTATAGTTAGGTTTGAAGGCTACTGGAAGGATGTGGGCAAAATCCGAGTTATTGACAACAGATTCTGTTGGTAATCGGGGTTCCCAGACAAAAATTAGCTTATTATTATTATTTCTATTTCTAACCTCTGTATATATATATATATTATACTATATGTATATATTTTGTATATGTTTAGAGCAAAGGTATATAGGAATATACCTGTGGAAAATATATATAAATGAAAAAAAAACAAATTATCGAAGACTACTCCTCTCAACCAATATCTCCCCCTGTGCTCGTGAAAGTCTCTGACCAGCAAGCTCACGTGGTCTTGCCGCAGAGGTCGCTTCGTGGAGGAGTAGATATACAATATTCACAATAAATGAAAAGATTTACATCTACCTTGGATTGTATTCCTTTCAGTTAATAATAGGTTGATGTTACAGTTGGAAAATGGACGCCAATATGAAAATCAACATACAGTTGTCCGGTGTGTGACTAAAATTTTCTGTATCAGGTGTCCTGGCCAAGGTTTTTTGCAGTTGTTGATTGGGCTGGTGAATGTCACGTCACACGTCCCTCGTGACGATTTCTGGATGTCTTCCTTCTATATTTCGTCTTATTTGAGGCAGGGATGAAGCCTCGCTATATTCCCTCGTTGGAGCAGATTGGCTCTAAACTCTTTAATTTTATATATGTTATATATACATATATATTTAATTTTTCCTCTAAGCACCCCTTTTTTTGGGTACCCGGGCTTATTTCTTTTTTGTTATTATTTTGTTTTTCTTTTATTATAAGCTATATTTATTTATTTACTTTTTTATTTATTAGCACTGATTTTGTAAATTTGTATCGCTGAGCCCACAAATGTTGTGGTTGTGTAAAATTTTACATATTTTTTTGTTTAGGAAAAGGTTTTTCTAAACCCTTGATTTTTGTTTTTTTTTTTTATTTTGTCCGGTTACCGCTGTTACCAGTTGTTGTCTGGCGAATTTTTATTAACTTTTGTTAATTGGACCTTTGTGATATTTTTATTTAGCCAACTGATTCTATTGGCACTGATTTGGGTACACCGCTGCTATTAGTTGTTGTAGTGTTGCTGATTTTTATTTATTTTATTTTTGAACTAATTTAATTAACTTTCTTTTATTGCACTGATTTTATTCTATTGGGTAGGAACACCGCAGCTATTAGTTGTTGTAGTGATGCAGATTTTTATTAATTTTAGGAACACCGCGGCCACCAGTTGTTATATGCGTACACACCGTGCTCCTTCGAGAGTGCGCACGTTTGGGTTTTTTTTTTTTTGTTTTTTTGTTAGATAAAAATACTACCGTCATTGTTCAAGGAAAATTTATTAGTTACTCTCTTCTTTTATGGAATACAATATTAGGGTTAAGTCCATGCATATGTAGACTTTCCACAAAAAAAAAAAACTCAATATCACAATCTTTTATTTTGGTAAGCACTTATATTATATTTAAGAATGGATCTTTCACAGAAAACTTCAATGTTTCACAATCTTTTATTTTGGTAAGCATTTAGATTATATTTATGAATGGATTTTCTGTGAAACTTCAATGTTTCACAATCCGTTCTTCTTCAAATCTCTACTTTTTATTCCTTAGCTCTACTCCGCTAGCGGTTTAAAAACGAACTCCTCGAGGTTTGGGCAAATTGGACCCAGGTACCCACATTATTTTGTAAAATCGTACGTGAAAGAATGCAACTTATTTTATGTGCATTATCATATGCACAAAGAAAATGAAATATGATGTGCACTGTATGTTGGTAGGTATACCGTGCGAATGGAGTGCATGACTGATAACGAAATGCAATTTTATGCTAAATTGCATTTTGTTGCGACATGTAAATGCATTTTTAAATGCATTTGAAATTTTTGAATGCATTTGAATAATTTAAATGAAAATTTAAATTTAAATGATTTTTTGTTTTCAGGGTCGGACTTGCAATACATCAATATATTGTATAGGACAATATATTGATTTATTGACTATATGGTTGTGATTCGGGGCAATAGGTACCTGAGTCACACCAACTTCAGTTTAATGTGCCCCCGAGGTTACGGACTTTATCCACATAGGGAATTGAAAAACCATTCAAATGAATTGGAGGAAGTGATGAAAAGTCAAAAGTACCAAAGGAAAACCGATACACTGTGACTTACTTCGATTTACTTTAAGTTTGTTGTCATTCGACCAGATGTATATGTTATGCAAATAGCAGTCACACAGTCTTGGACGAGACCTGGAGGACGACTGAAATAAACCTGAACGTCGACAGCATAAATAGGGATGTTGACATCTTGTATAATTTCAGGCAGATTATTATTGTATAGGCTGAAGAGTAGAGGACCAACAATGGAACCTTGTGGTACTCCACAGGACTGAGGAAGATCGCCCTTTTAAGAACTCCTTAATTAAATGAACAGCTCGACGCGAAAAATGGAATTTATTAAACAATTTGACCAGCAAGTTTACATGGCAAACAATGGCGAAAGCTTTGGGGAAATCTAAAAGTGCCCGAACACAAATTTCTCTTCTATGAAATGCAACGCAAATGTCTGTTGTAACTTTAACAAAAGCACTTTCGCAGCTATGCTTGGGTCGAACACCAGATTGACAGATACTTATGAGGTTGTTTTGCAGTGTGTACTGTTGAACCTGTCAATATAGTAGCCTTCGAAAGAAAGCAAAGCAAGCTGGTGGGTGCCTCGCTTTCGGCTAACATCAGACAGAGCTATCTTCTCTGTGAGTAACGGATCCTGCTACTCTGTAAGCCCAGAGGTGGATGAGGTGAAGGTGTTTGTCTTGGGTTCAGCTTCTTCCACGTAGTGCGAGTTGGTAACCACTGTTCGGTGGGCTTGACTTTGATTTAGTGGACTAAAAGCTGCTCCCAGCCCAAGCCAATGTGGAACAGCATACGCGGTGGGGTGTGTGGCTGAGAGGGTGCTCAGTCGCTAGTATGCGAACTCTGGATATCAGGCGACCCCTATTTTAATTAGCCTTCCTGTAGTAATGCGGAACTCTGATGCAGGTGACCGTTTTTCTCGCGCAACTCGTGGGACCATATATGGAGCCTTTAAGAAATAATACCACTTCAAGGCGTGTAAAAGTTTCACGGGTGTCTGAGGAATCTGGGGATTTAATCCCTGAGATCTCGACATCTCTGGAAAATCTCCTCTTGCTGGGGATCTCGACTGGTAAAGGCGGTGTGATTCCTATGGCGATCGCAAATGTTCCTCATGGGTCGGGTCATTTCGGCATGGACGGGCTAGCTGGAATTGAGACCACAGTTACGAAAGCCGCTGAGGGTTGCGACCGATGCGAGACTTCCCGAGGCAGAAATCTCTGTGGCACAGAGGAAATGAGAAGGAGAAGTGCTAAGTATATGGCTATTACTGTCACTGGGCCTTCTCCCTATCTCTCCGCAAGTAGTCGGTGGTCCGTCGGTAAAAAAGTGGTGCCTGTGCAGGAGCCTTGGGTCTTGAAAGACTATATAAGCGGTCTAGCAGATGAGCAAGGAACTTAAATTCTGTATGATACTCCGTGCTCTACCCCTATGGCATATGTTGTTGTGACAAAAAACGTGGTCGTGATCTTGTTGCCTCATCTGTGTAGCATGTACTCTACTTCGGTCAAACTTTCTTTCAAGAAAGATGGAGTCAATAGGGAACTCCTTATTGTCTCAGCATATTTCCCGTATGACTCCGCTGCTCCCCCTCATACTGAGGGAGTATGCGAGGTCTAATCGGCTTGTTGTTGTAACGAAGTCACATGACCACCCATTAATTCAAACACATCCAGCCCCGACCAGATAAAAATCTCCACGTGAACACCTGCTGATAAGCTCGTCACAGAAAACCAGTAGATGACTGCGCTTCTCGGGGGGCAGATCAATCGACACCATAGTGATCTACGCCTATATAAAGGGAGCCGCCAGAGCAGATATTTTTAGTTATCAACCGAGATTCAGCTAGTGAAGATCACCAGAGACCAGTTTAGTTTCCGACCAGTAGACTAGTCAAAGCCGCCAGTATGATAGCGAGCTGATTGAAGTCCAGTAGACCGCCGACCTGTCCAGTCCGTCAGAGAAAAGTATAAAAATAGGAGCCACACTCGACCAGCAGTCAGTTGCCTTCCAGCATCTCGACTGAACACATCGGTCCCTAGTCTTCCCGTGCAGATTAGAACTACAGCATCCGTACGTTATCCGTACAGGCCTTAGTGATAATATTCGCACGAACCACTCAACCGCATTCTCTCAGTGCCGATTAAAACTATAGCATCCGTACGTTATTCGTATTGGCTACAGTAATAATATTCACATGAATCATTCAACCGCTTCTCTCCGTGCTGATTAGAACTACAGCATCCGTACGTCATCCGTACAGGCCGTGGTGATAATATTCGCACGAATCATTCAACCACTTCTCTCCGCGCTGGTTAGCACTACAGCATCCGTACGTTATTCGTGTTGGCCGTAGTGATAACATTCACACGCATTACTCAGCCGCTTCTATACTTGTTGGTTATAACTACAGCATACGTACGTTGTTCGTATTGGCCGTAGTGATAACATCACACGCATTATCCAACCGCTTCTCTCCGTGCTGGTTAGCACTACAGCATCCGTACGTTATTCGTATTGGCCGTAGTGATAACATTCACACGCATTATCCAACCGCTTCTCTCCGTGCTGGTTAGCACTACAGCATCCGTACGTTATTCGTATTGGCCGTAGTGATAAGTTTAACACACGCATTACTCAACCCGCTTCTATCCGTGTTGGTTATAACTACAGCATCCGTACGTTATTCGTATTGCCCGTAGTGATAATATTCACACGCATTACTTAGCCGCTTCTATCCATGTTGGTTATAACTGCAACGTCCGTACGTTATTCGTATTGGTCGTAAGTGATGACATTTCGCACGATACATCTCTCAGTGGTTAAACATACTAGTGCTAAGAATATAAGTAACGGACTTCCGTGCAAATAGTGAATTTCAATGGCTGAATACACCAGTGTAGTAGTATTAATAAAGTGAGTGCTAGAGTATAAGTAATACGTTTAAATAGTGGAACCTACTAGTATAATAAGATTTATAATATCAGTGGCCTAATAAAACACAATATATGGACTTGCAGAGTTAAATGAATAAAATACAACAGTAATATTAGTGATAAAATAGCATAAGTGTAATGAATATCGAGAATTGAACTAGTATAGAAGTAGATATAAGACTTTGTACCCAAGTAGTTAAGGAAATAAATGACTATTGAAGTGATTTGACAGTGTTCTAAATATATTATTTCAACGTCGTGGAACCTTGCCCTGGACAACTCCTGACTACTCATTGCATCCACAATTCACCCGACGTTACATAAATTTGGCGCCCGAGCAGAGACTGGTTATTCAACGAACACATAGCGGACATCCAGCTGTTCGTAGAATACAGAGAAGACGACCGGTTGTTCACCGAGTACCTAGAAAGTTGTACACCAGAAAAGGAAATCAATAATATAGATCTGAGAAAAAAATATTCTACTAGAGCCCCGATAACGACGACCAATCGGACAAAATGACCTCTGAGAGAACTGGCAGCTGGGTTTACACTCTAAAAAAGGAGGAACTAATGGAAGAATCATTCCACCTAGGGTTAGATAGCTCAGGAACAGTTGATGAGCTAAGAAGAAGACTGAGTGAGAAAATCCAAGAGGAGAAGAGACTGCAAGAGCTAGGGAATAAGCTTACTACTACACTAGCTAGCGGTACCACGACTACCGTCACGATCACTACAACAAACAGCAGAATAACAGCAACTAGTGCTCCGACCAGCACTATACAAGTTCGCAATCACGACCCACTAGGTAGTCAAATACCGACCTATACTTCCCCCTCACTCGCGTTACCAATAACTCATCGGACTACCGTCCAAAAATTACCGCCCGCCAGTCAGATAAGGAGTACGGAACACTTATCGGATTCAGAAATCATGGACAAAGTGCGAAAGTGGAACATGAAGTTCGATCAAGCGCTAGATCCGCTCAACTTTTTAGAAAGGGTAGAAGAATTAGCTGAGTGCTACCAAATACCAGTAAATCGATTACTGCGAGCACTCCCGGAACTTCTACACAAAACAGCACTGACATGGTATAGAAACAACCGACAAAATTGGTCAGAGTGGAAAGAGTTTGTCCACGATTTCAAAACGTTTTTTCTACCTCCACGTTTTGAACTCAAATTAGGCGATGACATTAGAGCCCGAATACAGAAGCCTATTGAAAAGGCAAAGGCGTATATTACTGCGATCCAATCGTTAATGCGTTACACCAAGATCGCACACCAGAAGAAAAATTGTATCGTATTTACGAGAATTTACTTCCAGACTATCGGTTATACATACGTCCCCGAGATTTTACCAGCCTAACCGAACTCATTAAACTAGCCGAGGAGTACGAACTGGTAAAAGAAGAAGAAAAGAAATTAAAACCAAGACCAAACACTCGAGAGGAGAATAGACCATTTCGAATGGTGAATACGGCAAACCCCGTGAGAATGCAGTATTCACGAAACGAGTGTTGCTGGAGATGCGGACAGCGCGGACACACCAGAGTTAATTGCAGGAATCCAGCAGTCTTATTCTGTTCATGTTGCGGAAGACAAGGCACACTTTCAAGAAACTGCCAGTGTAACCAATACGAATAGAAGAACCAGGGAAATGCCAGCGGGATGCAAGGCCAGAAATGCAGCCCTGCATCCCCAAATATCAAGCCGTAAGCCAAGAACCAGACCTTCGATATCTCCTCACACTGCGCATACTCCAAAGAGACATCAAGGCTCTCATTGATACCGGGGCAGGAAGATCGTTTATAGGAGAGGAAATATTAACCGCACTCAGAAAGCCAAAGCACCCCCCCCCCCCCTCCGAAATGTGAACTCCACACATCTCTAGCCAATGGTGCAAAAGTTACCATCAATGGTTCATTGGGAGAAGTTCAGTGTAAACCACACCTTTTACCATATGCCGCAATTGGCCGAGGCTGTCATTTTAGGAATGGACTACCTGTAGAAAACCAAAACCCAAATATCATTATGGGGAAAAGAAATTACACCCGAACCGCTCCCCCCACAAAACTTCTTGTACACCGTAGACACCCTAACTGAGCAAACATCAGCGCAAGAACATCAATTCAAGGAATTACTGATGAATCATTTGCCTAGGTTTGAGGCAATCACGAAGCCTACACATTTGACGTCCCACTGAATCCACATGAAGAATGACGCGCCATTCAAACAACGATATTATCCAAGAAACCCCGCACTGCAAGAGGTAATTAACACCGAAATCAAGGAATTGTTAGACACCAATAAAATAGAGCCGTCCAATAGTCCATATAGTTCACCCATAGTTCTCGTGAGAAAGAAGCAAGGAGGGTGGAGACTTTGCATAGACTACCGCCAGTTAAACGAGCAATCTATCAAAGATGCATATCCATTGCCTCAAATAAATCATATTCTCGATAAACTAAAAGGAGCACAATAAATCTCTACGATAGACTTAAAACAAGGTTACTGGCAAATACCAATAGAAGAATCCAGCCGACAATATACGGCATTCACTGTACCAGGCAGAGGACTTTTTCAGTGGAAGGTGATGCCATTTGGACATCACTCCGCTCCCGCTACTTTTCAGAGGGTATTAGACAGAGTTATAGGCCCCGAGATGGAGCCGTATGCATTCGCATCCTTGGATGATATAATCATAGTCACAAAAACATTCGACCAGCACATTTCGAAATTACGTGAAGTCTTCGAAAGACTGATAAACGCAAATCTGAAAATAAACGTATAGAAATGTAAATTTTTGAAGAATGAGATAAAATATCTGGGACATATGGTAAGCCGACAGGGCATACAAACAGATCCCGACAAAATAGAAGCCATTAAAGCAATACCACCACCAACCAATATCAAAGAATTGAGAAGGTTTTTAGGTGTAACTTCCTGGTATAGACGTCTCGTTAAATCCTTCTCCGAGCTCGTAGCACCATTAAACAAGCTGCTACGGAAACACAAGAAATGGCTATGGAGTGAGGAACAGCAACAAGCATTTGAGACATTCAAGCACCAGCTCACAGTAGCACCCATCCTGGCCTGTCCAGATTTTACCAGACCATTCATTCTCCAGACCGATGCAAGCCATAATGGACTAGGGGTAGTGCTCTCACAAGAAATAGAGGGAAATTAAAGTGTCATCGCATATGCCAGCCGCACACTAAATGAGGCTGAAATTAAGTACTCCGTAACTGAAAAGGAATGTCTTGCTGTAATATGGGGTATACGGAAAATGAGGCCATATTTGGAAGGGTACCAGTTCACCGTCCTTAAGCTCTCCGATGGCTCCACTCCCTAGAAAACCCCTCCGGAAGACTAGCCCGATGGGCTCTAGAGCTGCAGCAGTACGATTTCCACATTAAATACCGAAGGGGCAAACAAAATGTTGTAGCAGACGCACTCTCACGCCAACCACTAGCAGCTGCTCCTCAGCAGGAAGTATATTTGATTACCCCAACCACCGATACACTGTTCCTGGTACAGGAATAAAATTCAAATCGTAAAAGACAAGCCTGCAACATTCCCAGACTATGCCATCATAGAAGGACATCTATATCGTCATTTTCACGACACAACTACCTATGCGGACAATGATACCGGTCCCGAATGGAAACTTTGCGTCCCGACATCTCTGCCAATCAGAGTACTAAAAGAGAGCCATGACGATGTCACCGCCGGACATTTTGGAGTAGCCAAAACAATTGCGCGAATAGCTAAAAATTACTACTGGCCAGGAATATTCAGAGATATTGCCAAATACGTAAGAAGCTGCCCTTCATGTCTAAAATACAAACATCTACAACAACAACCAGCCGGAAGAATGCATATGACAAAAACTACAGAACCATGGCAAATAGTGAGTTCTGACTTTATTGGACCATTACCAAGATCCACCAAAGGAAATACAATGTTGCTAGTATTCCAAGACAAATTCACCAAGTGGACTGAATTCCTACCTATTAGAGAAGCGACCGCACCAGCTTTAGTCAAAGTCTTCAAAGAACGAATTCTCGCTCGACATAGTTGCCCCAAAATATTAATCACCGACAATGGAAGCGCATCAAACATTTCATAGATGCACATACACAAAAAAAAGAAAAACAAGCATAAGCAAGCATTCAAGTTCAATAATTTCATTCACACATATTTTCGTTCATAAATTGAACAATGTGAATTTCGTGAACTTGCAAGGGCAATGCACTTCAGTGCAGCACACGTCAGTTTGCTGACACGACATTTCACACCATTCATGTATTACACTGACCTCAATGAACCCGAATGCTTGAAAAGCTTGGAATGTGCATTGCGACAAATTCTTGGATGGATTTGCGAGTTTTTGATTGCGCTACTCCAGGTCAATAATCTATATTGCAATGTATTGCAATAAATTGATTATTTAGTAGATTTATACGTTAGGTAGGGATAGCAAATAATCATATAAATAAGTTGATTAAAATAAAGAAATGGAGAACGTTTGAGTACGGAAAAAGGTGTTTTACTATCAATTCCTCTAATAACTTCGGCAGTCTTTGACGCCATACAGTGTGCTAATATCGGCTGAGCATTCTCGCCTGCACTTCACATAATTCCATCGGCTGAGCATTCTCGCCTACACTTCACATAATTCCATCGGCTGAGCAATCTCGCCTGAAGATAGGGCAGTCTCTGACGCCTTCACGTATTGAAGTATAGAAGCATCCATCTACAAGACGATTACAGTACCAGCATTACATGGCGACCCTGCATTACGAACCAAGGAACATAGAGACCCTGCATTACGAACCAAGGAACATAGAGACCCTGCATTACGAACCAAGGAACAGAGAGACCCCGCACTACTAACCGGGAAGGAAATTCAATTAACATGCACCACGGACAAAAAAATCAACGTGAGCTAAAAGAAGAAATAAGAAAAAATCCAGAGGCGGGACCCACATACAATTAAGACAAACGGTTTTCGAGAAATCTGTGGAACTCTTCTAAATTTTTTTTTCTTAAATTTAAAATGATGTCAAACCAGCAAGCAGAGATGCCACGTCTCCGGCGTAGAAACTCGGATACCATAGAAAACAAAAATTCACCAGACGAAACAAGCAGCAAGCACAAAGAACGAAAAAGGATGAAAGATGAAAATAATCATGAAGTATGGTCGACAAACAATAGCAACAAAATTATAGGAGGACAAATCATAAAAAGAAAAATGCATGCAATAGTGCAAACTCGTATTTCGACAGCGACAACAGCCGCACAAAGGAACAGCTGTGAACAACATGATTCCGTATGCCAAACTGAAGATGAATTATATAAAAATGAGTCCCACGATATGGCGGTACACCATAAAGTCCACTACAAAAATGAAGCATGTCAAACTGAGTTCTAGAAATAGGATGTAGATCCAGATTCGGATAACGGGCAACAAGTCCCTGAAATCCAACACTCAATTTTCAGAGAACGACGAACATAACATGAACAACGTAAAAAATTTATATATATTTATTAATAAGCTAATCAAGTAAATAAAATAATACTAAAGACGATGCAGCATCAAGAGATAAATCTAATCAGATATATAGATTAAGGAAACCAGCCTAATAGACTACTTAAAACTAAGAAAAGAATTCTGCGGAATAACGGGAGAAACAGAATACTCCAATTGTGTCAGGCACAATAAACTAATCCAAAAGAAGCTAGTCGATATTAGACATAAATGGATCATGTACAAACAAAAAACATAGAATCTGAAATTGAAGGGGATGTAGTAGAATATATACTACATATCATAAAAGACAATCATACAGGCTCAACTAATGATTCAATTAAACAAAAAATTAGGAGGTAGACCTAATAACAATCCATTCAAACTAAACAGAGATAAACAACACTAAAATAACGATCATAACTAGTATGCCAGACTTTTTAAAACAATTGGTCTTAACGACAGACGCAACAAATTTTGCATTAGGCTCAATTTTGTCTCAAGGAGAGATAGGCAAAGACCTACTTATTTCCTACGAAACAGAACTCTAGATAAGCATGAATTGAAGAAACCAATTATCTAGGAATCCACTGGGCAATAAAACCCTTCAGACCATACCTGTATGGAAAAAAATTCACAGTCGTGACTGATCATAAACCTCTAGTAAGTTTGTTTACACAGAAGGATCCATCATCAAAGATGACAAGAATCCGTTTAGAACTATCTGAATATGACTTCGACATAATATATAAAAAGGGTTCACTGAATACAAATGCAGACGCACTATCCAGAATAAAGCTCAACTCGGATATGCTTAAAGAAATGATACCAACAGCGCAAATTAAGATAACAACGAGGAATAGATCAAAAAAGGCAAAAGAATCAGAAGCATGCGAAAAAATTGAAGATATTGAAAGTGTGGATGAATCGTCAGGCCAACATTTCATCTACGAATGCACCTCAATCTCCGAAATAAGAAATGTAAGACAATTAAAATTCATAAAGATAAATAAGGACGTCCAGAAAAGAAAGTATAAAGAAAAGAAGAGTATACTCATATCAAAAAAGGAAGTTGCAATCGAGTACTGCGATAATCCGAATCTGAACTTAGGATCGATATTGGAGAAGCTGACTCACGCGATGATTGACAACGAAATTCAAATGCTAGCAATCTCAAAAGAAGAAGAAATATTTAAAAAAGTCGACATAGAAGAATTTAAGAAGAAATTTAATGATCTGCAGAAGCGAATTAAAATAAAAGAAAAGAAAAGTTTGCGCATAATAATATTTAAACCCCCAAAAACGATAGTGAACAAGGAAGAACAACTGAACATAATCGAACAATTTCATGACACTCCACACACAGGTGGACATTCAGGAGTCAAACGCACAATTAACAAGATCAAACAAAGATACTGTTGGAAAAATCTCAGCAGAATGGTGAAAACTTACGTAAACAACTGTGAGAAATGCAAATGCAATAAAATAATAAGGAACACCAAAGAAAGAATGGTAGAAACAAACACACCAAGTCAAAGTTTCGAAATATTAGAAGTTGACACGGTAGGACCCATGAACCAAAGTAAATTCTACAGATACATTCTGACAAGTCAATGTCAACTAACCAAATATGTAGAAGCATTCCCCATGGAGAATAAAGAGGCCAAAACAGTCGCAAAAATATTAGTCGAAAAAATAATCTTAAAATATGGAACATTCAAAATTCTAAAAACGGACCTAGGCACCGAGTTTGTCAACCAATTAATCGCAGAAATATGCAAAATTTTCAAAATAACCCAAGTCACAGCAACTCCGTTTCACCACGAAACTCTAGGAGCCATCGAAAGGAATCATCGAGTACTAAACGAGTACCTATTATCAATAGTCCAGAATGCTGAATGGGATGAATGGTTACCCTATTACACATTCTGCTATAATATCACACCTCATTCCGAAACCAAAATATCACCATACGAACTGATATTCGGAAAATTAGCCTCACTTCCAGACACCATGGATCAAAATAGAACAGATCCGATTTACAATCTAGAAGATTACTCAAAAGAATTGAAGTTTCGCCTGCAAGAAAGCCAAAAAATAGCTAAAGCACTATTGGAGAATTCTAAAAGAAAAGAAGCAGAAAATCTGATGAAAAAACTAACCCACTAAAAATTAAGATAGGAGATAAAGTATTATTAAAAGTAGGAAATAAGAGAAAGAATGAACCGCCATATAAAGGTCCATATATTGTAATTGATACAAATAACGTTAATACTAAGATAAAGATAGATAGAATAATAAAAGAAGTACACAACAATAGATTGAAAAAATTTTAAAGTAAACCAACAGTATCATGTAACAATTAAAACAAATAGTGAATAAGAATCAAATAAAGTACACAAATTATTTTAGTAGAAATGTAAGATAGAAAACTACATCATAAGAATAAGACAAAAAATTTTCCTCTAATCAAGCAAAGTTTTTTTTTCCATAAGAGGAGGGATGTAGCGCATCAAACATTTCATAGATGCACATACACAAAAAAAAGAAAAACAAGCATAAGCAAGCATTCAAGTTCAATAATTTCATTCACACATATTTTCGTTCATAAATTGAACAATGTGAATTTCGTGAACTTGCAAGGGCAATGCACTTCAGTGCAGCACACGTCAGTTTGCTGACACGACATTTCACACCATTCATGTATTACACTGACCTCAATGAACCCGAATGCTTGAAAAGCTTGGAATGTGCATTGCGACAAATTCTTGGATGGATTTGCGAATTTTTGATTGCGCTACTCCAGGTCAATAATCTATATTGCAATGTATTGCAATAAATTGATTATTTAGTAGATTTATACGTTAGGTAGGGATAGCAAATAATCATATAAATAAGTTGATTAAAATAAAGAAATGGAGAACGTTTGAGTACGGAAAAAGGTGTTTTACTATCAATTCCTCTAATAACTTCGGCAGTCTTTGACGCCATACAGTGTGCTAATATCGGCTGAGCATTCTCGCCTGCACTTCACATAATTCCATCGGCTGAGCATTCTCGCCTACACTTCACATAATTCCATCGGCTGATCAATCTCGCCTGAAGCTATAGGCAGCAGCTATCTACGGGTACACATTGGGCGACGGTTAGGTCAAGGCAGCCATCCAGAAGCTTAAGTATATCCACTACGTGGCGCCTTGATTAATCATTACAATACCAGTAATATTTTTACGCGAATGCTAAAAGACTTCCGTACCAGTACCGGCTAACCCCACCATACACTCCTCAAGCTAACCCGACCGAGAGAGTCAATTGTGTTATAAAAACCATGATAGCACAATACATTGACCAAGACCAGCGAAAATGGGATGAATTTCTGCCTGAACTAATGCTAGCTCTTAACACCAGCCAAAATGAATCAACTGAATACACGCCTGAATTTCTAAATTATGGAAGAGAATTGCACCTTCCCACAACTCTGTACAGCGAACAGAATATCGACGACCCTAAAAATATGACACCAGAGCAGAACCATAAAAAACTGCAAGAAATATTTAAGCTCGTACATATCAATATGAACCGAGCATTTACCAAACAAAGTCACCACTATAACCTCCGCCGTCGACTATGGTGTCCAAAAGTAGGCGAGCAAGTACTGAGGAAAGAGAGGCATTTGTCTTCTCGTATCAAAAATTTCAATGCCAAACTGGGACCAAAATACGAGGGACCATTCGATGTAATCAGAATAATCTCGCCTGTAATAGTAGAAATAAAAAACAACGCAACTAAAGCAACTGAGAGAGCCCATGTGAAAGATCTCAAAACTTATCACAACCGATTAAGTACCGTTAGAACTATTGGTTATAAATACAGAGTTACAAATCAAAATTCCCCAAACGTAAAAATGAGTTCAAAGCGAGCACCCAAAATTACCGACGCCAGAAAAATACTGGACAAGAAAAACCAACAAATGAAGCTAGACCCTACAGTGAGGGCTCATACAAGACCGCTGAAGCCGGCAAAAGTAATACCAGGGAGGTCGATGTCGAGCCTGGAGCTGTCCGCTGAAGAATTTGTCAGGAAAGGCCCCATAGTGAAAAGGAAGATCTTCGAGACATGGCAGGAACATAAACAAAAGACTCCTACAAGTAACACAACCCTGTACAAAATCAGCACGCCGACGCTACTTATCAACAACCTATGTACATCAACTGAAGAACCAGCAGAAAATCAGCCACGCTTCACTGTGACAATACCACGTGAACAACAGCCAGCCCCAGTCACTAAAGCCGCAAGAGAAAAACGTCCGCAGATCAAATAGGCTGAAATACAAAATATCATTAAGAAGAGCAATAAACCAGCTCAACTGATTAGCACTGAAGAACCAGCAGAAAACCAGCCACGCTTCACTGTGACAATACCACGTGAACAACAGCCAGCCCCAGTCACCACAGCCGCAAGGGAAAAACGTCCGCAGATTAATCAGGCTGAAGTGCGAAATAACATTAAGAATAGGAATATACCGCCTCAACTGATTAACACTGAAGAACCAGCAGCAAAGCAGCCACGCTTTTCAGTAACGACACCGAGCAAAAGACTACCAGCCCCAACCGCCACAACCACTAGGGAAAGACGTCCGCAAGGCGATCAAGCCGAAATGCAAGATATCATTGAACAGCACCGAGAATTATTACAGAGGATGCCCAACGGAAGCCGCAAATTCGTGCCGGCTACCAAAACCACTGCACTACTCCGTGTTCGCCGCCGGACAGATGGCACGTATAAAGTAGTACGAAATAATAATTTAAAAATGGCATAAAGCCGAGATCAATTGCTTTAATCGAAAAGAACACTTGTTTTGTTTAAGTTTTGTGAGAAAAGAATGCCAATATTTTATTTGAATTGTGCAAATCACTAAAAGTAGAAAACATTTCTTTGGAAGAATATTCGGTTAGAAATCAATTAGGAAATCAAATTGTTAGTTTACTAAAAGACCCAAGAATAGATTAGTTACCTTTTGTTTTCTCCAAGAGCTAAATTTACTTAGTGTTAGCACCTAGAATTAGAATAGCTCGAAATAAAAGTGTTTAATCTTAGCGCCTAATGAAAGGTTAGTTTTTTTTTTTTTGAAATTATCCATCTTTTTATTAGATTAAATGTTTAGTTTACAAAGAACTCCAACTATTTAGTTTTAATAAAATTTTATGAATAAAACGGATATATAAGGTAAGATAGCTAACCGTGTTAGTTAGAGTCATTTTGGAGAGGCCGGCCTAGTATTCGGGCCGTGGATTATGGAGAGGTCGTAAAGAAATGATGCACATTTCTTTTTTTTTGACGGAAGGGGGAGATGTAACGAAGTCACATGACCTCCCATTAATTGAAACACATCCAGCCCCGACCAGATAAAAATCTCCACGTGAACACCTGCTGATAAGCTCGTCACAGAAAACCAGTAGATGACTGCGCTTCTCGGTGGGCAGATCACTCGACACCATAGTGATCTACGCCTATATAAAGGGAGCCGCCAGAGCAGATATTTTTAGTTATCAACCGAGATTCATCCAGTAAAGATCACCAGAGACCAGTTTAGTTTCCGACCAGTAGACCAGTCAAAGCCGCCAGTGTGATAGCGAGCTGATTGAAGTCCAGTAGACCGCCGACCTGTCCAGTCCGTTAGAGGAAAGTATAAAAATAGGAGCCACACTCGACCAGCAGTCAGTTGCCTTCCAGTATCTCGACTGAACACATCGGTCCTTAGTCTTTCCGTGCAGATTAGAACTACAGCATCCGTACGTTATCCGTACAGGCCGTAGTGATAATATTCGCACGAACCTCTCAACCGCATTCTCTCCGTGCCGATTAAAACTATAGCATCCGTACTGTAAGGCCCTCTATTATTTCGAGAGACCATTACGTGTCGTAAGCCAGGAGTGAGCTAGCAGGGCCAGACTCGAAAACTCCTAGAGTACGGTTGGAGACTGAGATTCCATACTGAATAGCACAGGTATCGCCAGCTCAAGCTCACGGCCCGGGATGGGTTCTTTTCAAGTTCTCAGTGCTCCTTTCTCTGTGCTACTCATGTTGACTTTGAAAACTACCGACAACTTGTTCAAGGGACCCGACCGCACCAACCACAACCGAACTAAAACTGCTAAATTAGGTATTCATATTAGTTATCTATTTAAGATTTACAAATTTTCATACTTTTAAGTGATTAAATAAAAAAAAAAACTAGAGTAGCAAGTTTAGTCTACCAAAAAGAAACAAGCAGAATCGTTCGGCATAATCTTAACTAATAACATCTTAAAACTCGGAAATACAAAAAAAAAAATAAAAAAATAATATTGTGGTTGAACTGATCTTCAAAATTATCCTATGTAAATAGTAGATAATTTACATATGTACGCTACGTATACGTATCGCTCACAATAAAGGCAAATATTTCTCGGCGCCGGTCGAAGCTTCGTCCGTGCTCAAGCTGAAATAAAATATTAAAATGAAAATATTTTCTTTGTTTGAAATCAAAAATCCGGATAGGCCAGAATATTCGAAGTTCAGTTGCGTACGGTGTATATAAAAAAAATGAATATTTATATAACAATGGGACCAAAAATCCTAAACTGATCAAATTATTTAAAGGAAAAGATGTAACTAAAACAAATATCTTGTATCTTAAACTTAATCGGAAGCAATTCAAATTATTTAAGGAAAAATATTTAAAGGAAAATAACTAACGAAAAATATCTTGTATCTTAAACTTAATCGGAAGCAATTCAAATTAATACTTAATTAATAAGAGAGCACACAAACAGATCGTGTGATTATTGGCCCTACTTATAGGACAGTAATTCAATTAGTATAATCACTAAAACGTAAATCATATTAGAAAAGAATATTTGTCTTATCTGGGAGTCCGGCAGGCGTAGCTGCGAATGTGAATCTTTTAATTTGCATCAGCTAGTGGATGCACCGACGAGAATCCCTGATGCAGCTGGAGATAGGGCCAATTTACTAGATTTGTTTCTGTCATCTCACCCTGACAAATATTCCATCTCAGTCGGCTCCCCTCTTGGTAATTCAGACCACTGTCTAATCACGGCTCAATTTATCACCTCATCTCTGCGCCGCCCTACTTCTCCACCTACAAGTAGGCTTCTCTGGCACTATAAGAACGCTGATTGGGAAAGCCTCAATCAGTATCTTAGAGATATAGATTGGTCGGTCTGTTTTGCTTCGAGGGATGCTGATGAATGCACATTAGAACTTAGTAACATACTAAGTCTAGGCATGCGTGAATATATTCCGTATTCTTACAGCAGATCTCAACAACAGCAAAATCGCTCTTGGTTTAACGATAAGTGCAACCAAGCTATAAAAGCGAAAGAGTCTGCTTTTCGCGCCTATCAAGTGCATCCTTGTCCAGAACTGAAAGGAATCTACAAGACTGCACGGAACACCTGCAAGTCCATTATCCAGAGAGAAAAATTTCTTTTTGACCAGAATGTTAGACAAAGAATCTTGGAAAGCCGCAAAGGTAGTAAAGGTTTCTGGTCCCTGGTCAAAACCATCAGGAACAACTTCAGCAGTTCCTCTATACCTTCACTACTTAATAATGGTGAAGTGGTTGTTGACTCCCTGGATAAAGCTAATATTTTGGCTGCTAGATTCGCATCAAATTCTTTTCTTCCACCCACTTCACAGGCACCTGTCGTGCATCCCCCGTGCGGATGTGTACAAGAGCCAATACACATCCGTACGAGGGATGTGTTCAAGGTCCTTAAAGGAATCAACGTCTCTAAAGCCGCAGGCCCTGATGGTTTCTCGCCCCTATTAATTAAAAGCTGTGCCTCATCCTTGGCTAAACCTCTGCGCAAACTATTCTACCTGTCCTATTCGACAGGAAAATTTCCAACTGCTTGGAAACTAGCTCACGTTCAGCCTATTCCCAAGAAAGGAGAGGGTAGCGATCCCTCAAATTATCGACCAATTGCAATCACTTCGATTCTTTCAAAGGTTTTTGAATCTATCATTAACTCCAAATTAATGAAGTATCTGGAAACCAATCAGCTAATCAACGATCGCCAATACGGCTTCCGGCACGGACGCTCATCTGGAGACTTGCTGACTTTTCTTACGGAACGTTGGAATCGTAGTCTTCACAATTTTGGTGAGTCCAAAATCGTTGCTCTAGATATTTCAAAGGCCTTTGATAGAGTCTGGCATTCAGCCCTTTTAGCCAAACTCAAAGCACTTGGTCTTTCCCCTCCTCTTCTATTATGGATTGAAAGTTTTTTATCTAGTCGCCAAATACGAGTTGTATTAGATGGCGTTATATCTGATCCTCATCCTATTAATGCCGGTGTTATATATTCGGGAGAAACCTGGGTCGATAAGTCACTCTTGACCTTCAGACACTTCAGACACTTTCACCTTGATTACTCACTTTCAGATTTAGGGGGAATATCCAAACAAACCACAACACTGTACTCCGTGCAATTGTAGCTTTATTTCTCTTTTTTGTTAAACCTGTAACTGCCACTAATCTGTTAATTCACAGATAACTTTTTTAACAAACGAAACATTTATACTTTATTATACTAGAATTCCTTTTAATTATTTATGCCGATAACCTTTCTAATATTTTGCCAAAGGCGACCAATCTTTTTTCTTCTATTTTACAGACCGGGAAATTCATTCGCGAGGCGACCGTACCGCAATCCAAAAATCAACTCCTATATCGTTAGCGCTCAAAAACCGACTGTGTCGAGACTTGATTTTTTAAATCTCAAGTCTAATTGTTCAGGATAGGAAAATGCTTAATTAGCATTCCTATCCTGAGAAAATTATTTACCGCTGGGCATGTTTAAACATGCCCAGAATTATCGCGACGGACGATGGTTGAAATTGAAATTTGATATTTTCATAAATATCCAACCATCGTCGTGCTATCGTGCATACATTGTTGTGATCACAATGTATGCAGCTTGCGACAATTCGCTGATAAGAGCTTTTTTCGGTGAAGACTTGATCATTTCAGTCTTCACCGACGTAAAATTTTATGCGCCCGATATGTATGTTTGTATGTATGTACATACATATCGTCTTTACGACAAATCTTACTGAAGGTACGATTTGTCGTGGGGCTTTTGTTTTTTTCTAATGAAACGACTTGGGATGAAACTTAAAACTTCTATTTTTCCCAAGTCGTTCTTATGGGAAAATATTTTGGTTTTGTGCAAAGGAATGTGACGAAATTGCTGATGGCAATTTTTCGCTTTGCTGAGAGATAAGCTAACCATATTTTAAGCATGATTAGCTTTATACTTATGTATGTTGGTTAAATAAATTTAATCAATTATAATTATTTTTAAAATATCTATTTTAGATAATTTAGATATATAACAATCCTTCCCCCTTCGAAAAAGAGTATTATTCTTTGAAGAGGAATAATACTCAGGGGAGGGTGTAGACGGAAATCACTTTGTGCACGTCAGCGCAATTGCATTGACCAGATGTTTAGGTTTTAACTTTCTTGATTAATGCCGTCCGTCTTATCTCAGTTGAGAAAGATTTTGTTTATATATCGATGGTCGGGAACATATAAGAAATTTGGGCATTGCACTAAGATTTTTGGCTCATTCAACATGACGTTCCGCGTTGCGCTAGGTCGAAATCCCTGGTATCCCCCGAGCCTACTAACAGCCCGGATTACCAGTATTTGTATCTCCCGGGTAGCTCGCAATTGGCAGGGACCCATCAAGCTTTTGTTACACGAGCGGGATGCCGAGCCCGCGGTTTCCTGGATGGAGCCTGCTGAGGCCGGTCATACTTATATGGCCAATTTGTTTACCATTCCTCATGGCGGCATGGGCTGGTCCGCTTCAGGTAAGCTGAGTAAACGAAAGAGAAATAAAATCCTTGGGTTTTAGCTAATGCTTTATTTTAAACTTTCAGGTGGCACCCTTGTTATTAGTGGGGAGTATGGTTTTTGCGGATGTTGCATGTTTTCTGAGTCTGACCCCGTGGCGGCGCTTTATGCCATGTTCTTCGCAACTCCACCTGGCTCTCCATCAGGATCAGAAGAGGACGCAGATCATGCTGAGCCACCACCTGGATATGGCGAGGTCGCGTTAGAACCCGCGGCTTCCGACGATTGGGACTCTGAAGATTTTGTCGGCGACGTGGCAGGTTCAGAGAACTGGGATCTTGAAGAGCCAGCCATCTAAGTGCATCAATGTGCCCTCTTCTTTTTTTTTATTTTTATTGAAAAATTTGTATCTATCCTATCCCTTCTTCTTCTTCATAATTAATAAATATAAGTTTCTTCCCTTTTAAAAAAAAAATGGGTTTTATTTTATGTTCCTATTCACCTTTCAGGATTTTTTTGTGTTTGGCTCTTAATTTAGTCGGCGCGGTCGTTCGGTTCTTGATCGGATTCGCACTGGTTTTTGGCTTGACATATTTTCTTATTTTACAAAAAAGGAATTTTGTCATCTTATTTTCTAAAGTTTGTTTTCAAATATTTATTCCTATTCTATTCTTATCTCTTACTTATTTAAAATTTTTTTTGCTAATTTCTACTGTTTTTTTTTTTTTTTATGTTGTTGCTAATTATGTGTATTTCTGCTTTAACATTTATTGGTATATTATGTTCTATTCTGATGTTAGTGGTTATTTAATTTTTATGCTAGGTTAGTTTTATTACATTATTTATTTTGTTTATTTTACTTGTAATCCTATTTTTGTTTTCTTATTTATTTTTATTTATATTGTTTATTATTATTATTTAACACTAGCGGGGGAGGATATCTTTTACTTCCTTTTGTTTTGAGTATACATATATATGTTCTTATTACCCTATTTTACCTTAAGTCTAGGCTGTAATAATTATTTATTTATGTTCTCTCCCCTTTCGTTTTCATTATTATTTATTATTACTAACTGATTTATTTGGGGTTAATAGAAACCCCTTACATTTATTTTTTCTGTGTTCTAGTACCAGTGATAATGCTGATGACCATTTGAAGTGGTGATACTATACCACTTGCACTGACCTAGTAGGTGGCAAGGTGCGGGTCCTTTTTAGAGGGGTAGGTTCGATTATTTCGATTTGTTTGATTTGTTCCTCCGCCTCTGGGGTTTTCTTAGGCTTGCGTGCACGATAATTTTTTATGAATGGGACTAGCCATTTGGCGACCAGGTACAGTACCATACATGTGATGACAACACCAGTTAAGGATACTGATGTTGCAGCTAGGACATGTGTAGGGTGGTGACTGATATGAGGAACTATTTTTTCTAATTTTTTGTCCAGTTCTTTTAATGACTGGGTACCTTCTAGGATGATGCTGTTAGTGTCATCTCCTGAATATAGTTCTGTCTGTATTTCTTCCGACGGTATTTTTTCTTTGGTTTCCTTAAGATATTTTTCTACCATTTGCTCTAATGGAGCGATATTTGGGAAGTAGTTGGGTTGTTTGAGACTCAATTGCTGGATATTCTCTGCCTCATAATGTAGGATTTGTAATCCTACTTGTAATTGACAGGGATGGTTGATAGTAATTATTCCTTGGCCTTCTATTTTTGAAGTTAGGAATTGTTGGGTACACTGAAGGTGTACAATTGTTGGTTCTATCAACGAGAATATCCAAGAATTTGGTTTACTTAATTTAATAAGTAGGTCTCGGGGAGGTATTTGCGCTCTAAATTGACACTGTGGCTCTTCCTTTAATGGATTAAAGAGCAGTTTCACTACGCATTCTTTGGACATTGTAGCCTTTGTTATGGGAATGCCTAGCTTAGCGATGTAAGTGTCCTCTTTGGAAGCTTGAGTGATCTTTTTGAAGATTTTAAGATCTTGTGTTTTTAATAATAGAATATCCTGTGTCTGTACCTGGTGCGCTACGTGCGAGTACTGTATTTCGGGTACCAATGATTGTTTTTTATTAACATGGATAGGGAAACTATGTATCCTGTACAACTTCATTCGTGGTAAATTGAAAATCGGAAGTTGTATTCTAATAACTAATTTGTCTTGGACTATACGAGCCTTTGTTTCCGCTGTCTGGTATAACAGGGAGAGACAATTTTGTGCATCTGGGCAAGTAGCGTGGGACTTGTGGTATATCTCTAATAAACTTTTGGGAGACACCACTAGCGGATGCAACTGGTGATTTTTACTGGAGATTATTATGTCGAGTAAGGCTTGTTGCCTGTACTCAATCTCGACAATTTGTAGGGTCAGGCTTGAAATTATCTCCTGCCTTAATTGTCTCATTAGTAAATCATCAGTGATATTTTGCATTCTATTTACCTGGAGATTTATTTGACGTTGTCTTTCCTGCAGAGATGTCAGTGGCTTTTGAATTTGTTGTAGTGTAGTTTTGACTACACTGATCTGCTGTCTTTCCAGGTCGGCTAGTGCTTTTGTATTTGTTTCGAGCTCCTCGAGTCGGCTGTATACCTCTTGTTCATTAGTGCTGTCCATGGTCCCGAATAGGTAGTGCATTGCATTACCTATTCCATCGAAGATAGATCTTGTTGATCTTGATTTGGGGACCACTTCTCGAATGACACTTGTTCTTCTCTTGATATTTTCCAAGAGTGAATGAACGTGTTTTTGTTGGACCAGGCATAGCTCATCGGTTTGAGAGCGATTCGAACATAGTCGGTGAACTAAGTGCTCCGCCTGTTCTGCCATAAGCGTTTGGTTGTCCAGTTCCCTTAGGTTGATCTCCGTTAGTATATTCCATGTACTGTGGTATACTTGTAATTTTCCTAAGTCCTCATACAGTATTCCTGTATTGTTCAGGGGACTTATTGTGTAGGCTTCCGGTTGAGTTTGTCCCATTGCCAGATGAAAGCAACATATTAACACCAATATGTTCTTCATGTTCTGTAGAAAATGAAGGATAGGCTTCGTTAGTCAATTAGTCGTACTAGATGATCTTGTGTGTGTAACTAGAAGAACTTAATTTAATTGTAGAATTTTGTATGATGGGAACTAATTTGCTAATGATATATGTACCAGTATGCTACTCATAATAGGGCTTTAAACGGTTGTTGTGTACGACAACCTGCCGTTTGCCTATTTTTATGGTAGTGTTTGTTGGACTGGGTACATTTGTTACCAGATATGGGCCAACCCAGATTTGAGACAATTTGTGTTTGCGGCTTTCACTTTTGAGGAGGACTTTGTCTCCTAGGTGGAAAGTGAGAGGCCTGACTGTTTTGTCGTAATATGCCTTTGAGCGTTGTTTGCTGGCTAAGAGATTTTTACGAGCCGTGGCATATGATCTTTGTAATCTGTATTTGAGCATATGGTAATAACTTTCGTGGTTATATACGGGTTCAGGGTCCCGTTTTAAATTAGATGGGACATCCGCTGTGAAGCCGTAAAGGCAATCCATTGGGGTCAGTTTAGTACCCTCGTGTACACTGTTATTGTACACGAATGCAGCGGTTCGTAGGAATTGATCCCATGTTTTGGGATTCTCGTCTACGATTGTACGCAGATATTCGATTAATGGTCTATGGGCACGTTCTAGTGCTCCATTAGACTGTGGATGGTATGCGGAAGTTTGTAACTTCTTTACCTTTAGCAGTTTGCAGACCTTCTTGAATAGCTCACTCAGGAAATTAGTTCCCTGATCGGTGACTATTCTCTTTGGAATGCGATAACGCGTGACAATCTCATTGAAAAAGATTTGCGCCACCGTTACTGCTTCTCCATTTGGTATGGCATACCAATCGACAAACTTGGTGAGATTATCTTGGAAAGTTAAGATATATTTATTTCCTGATATGGTCTCTTCTAGTGGACCTACTATATCGAGGTAAACCTTGTCGAAAGGTTGTTCTGCGATGTCCGTTATTACCATTGGCATCTTGAATTGTGGCGATGCCTTCATTGTTTGGCACTTAGGGCATTTTTTTATGTACTTTTTTATATCGCTAAGCATGTGTCTCCACCAATACTTGCGTCTGATTCTTTTATAAGTCTTAATGACACCCTGATGGCCGCCGAAAGGAGAGTCGTGGTAATCCTTTAGGATTGTTTGAACTTCCTTGGGACTCGTGATTATCTCAGGTGCCTTGACTGGACTTATGTCTTGTTCAAGCGTAGCCGGGGGTTGTATTTCCGCCTCTGGGAGTTTAGTTTCTTTATCTTCCGCTGCCGTAGGCTGTGTTTCAGCGCTGGAGCTAGTATTGGCCTCTTGGGCTCTTTGTTTTTGAGCTCTGGTCACGGCGAAGCAATGAGCGGGTTTTTTGGTTTTCCTTTTACTTGGGGAAATGTTTTCCTCCACATCTGAGTCCATAGTGTGGTGGACTTGGGCTTGTACCGTTAAAGTGTTGCCTGTATTGTCTTCGATTAATACTTGTGGAATGCGGCTTAATGCATCCGCATTGGTATTATACTTCCCTGGTTTATATTCGATGGTATAATCGAATTCTGATAATTTGTGGTGAAATCTCACCAAACGGGAAGTCGGGTCTTTAACGTTAAAGACACCTTTGAGAGGCTTGTGGTCAGTATAGACCGTGAATTTCCTGCCTTGGAGGTAGCATCGGAAATTCCTAGTGGCCCAGACTATAGCCAATAACTCCTTTTCAATTGTGGAGTAATTTCTCTCGGCTTTGTTCAGCGTTCGGCTTGCATAGGCGATTGGCTGGTCTTTTCCCACTTCTCCTTGGGAAAGCACGGCGCCTAATGCTTCGTTGCTGGCGTCCGTTGTAAGATTGAAGGGTTTAGAGAAATCTGGATAGATTAAAAGTGGTGGGGAAATTAGAGCATTTTTAATGCTTTGAAATGCTTCTTGGCATTTCTCGGTCCAATTGAATTTTACGTCCTTGCGGAGTAAATTCGTGATTGGGCGAACAATTTTAGAGAAGTCCGGAATGAACTTCCTATAGTAATTGGCGAGTCCTAAAAAGGACTGAACTTGCCTTACTGTTCTGGGAACAGGAAATGTTTGGACGCAGGCCGTTTTGCTGGGGTCTGGTAATGCACCTTCGCTAGAGCATTTGTGACCTAGGTAAACAACTTCTCTTCTCAAGAACTGGCACTTCTCTGGCTGCAGTTTGAGGTTGTTCTCTCTCAATTTGTCGAAGACTTTGCGAAGTTTATCATTGTGGTCATTTAGGTTTTTCCCGTAAATGACGATGTCGTCAAGATAAACGAAACATTCGAGGCCTTGTAGGCCTGTCAGAACGAAGTTCATGAGGCGTTGGAATGTAGCGGGAGCTCCTTTGAGTCCGAATGGCATACGCTTAAATTCGTAGTGCCCGTAATTAGTGCTAAAAGCGGTCTTCTGTCGATCTTTTTTGTCGACTAAGACTTGATGATAGCCGTTGGCCAAATCGAGAGTGGTAAAGTACCTGGCATGACCTAGTTGGTCAAGAATATCCTCGATTCGGGGTAGCGGAAATGCGTCGCCAATTGTCTTTTCATTCAATTTGCGAAAATCGACAACGACGCGCCACCTTTTTTCACCATCGGGTCCCGCCTTTTTGGGGACAACTAATAAGGGTGAATTCCAAGGGCTTTTGCTAGTTTGGACTATCCCGTTTTCTAGCATTTCTCTTAATTGCTCGTTGATTACTTGTCTCTGGGTCTCCGGTAGTCTGTAGGCCTTTTGGTTTATGGGCGCTTGATCTTGTATTAAAGGGATATTGTGGGTGATAGCATTTGTGTATGTGAGCTTATCACCTTTTAGAAAGAAGATATCATTGTACTCGTAGCAGAGTTCGGATATCGAAGCTTTTTCTTCCGCATTTAGGTTTGGGTCTAGGCTGAGCTCTTGGTCTAACCTGTTGACTCGCGGAGTATGTGTGGGATCTTCATGATCCGGAAATAAGTATTTTACGTGTTGTAAGATAGCTGTGTTTTCCGAAAAGCTTATGTTAGTTTTAGGTTGTTGTAACCTTTTTTTGTGATTATTTTTACTTACTTTACTAGTCGGCAGGGCATGTGCTTCCTGCTCTTTTATTGGTGGAGTACCGTAATTTAGGGGTACTTTACATTGGTCCAAGTACTCGCACGCATTCGTATTTTGGCTAATAGGCCGTGAAAAATTGGTTCTCTTACTACTATTTGACGGTGGAGCCAACTTTGCCTTCAATGAGGTCTTACGGATCTCGCACGCGTCTTTTATCGGGCTCAGGGGGCACCTTGTATTCTTAATACTAATTTTATTAAGTGGTGGAGTCGACTTTGCCTTTAAGTAGGTCTTACTGAGCTCGCACGCACTTGTGATAGGGCTCTTGGGCCGCTGTTGTTTCTTAACACTAACTTGGTTGGGTGGTGGAGTCGTCTTTGCCTGAGAATAGGTCTTACTGAGCTCACACGCACCTGTTATAGGGCTCTTTGGCCTAGTATATATCTTAAATCTAGGTAAACTAGACGGAGGAGTCCTCGGCATCTTGTTTATCGGCTTCTGGATCTCGCTCGCATCTTTTATAGGGCTCTTGGGCCTCGAAATTTTTTTATAATTTACTCTATTGGACGGTGGAGTCATTGCTGCCTCTGTTCGGGTCTTACTGAGCTCGCACACGTCTTGTATGGGGCTCTTGGGCCGCGTTAGTAACTTATATCTAGGTATTCTGGAGAAAGAAGTTTTGCTTGACTTCTGTTCTGCCTTGGGAGGCTCACTGATGTTTGTGTTACTCGCTTGCGATTTATTCGGCTTGAGAACGTGTTGTGTATCAGCGGCTTCTCCTATTGGGATGACGGCGTAGTCATGTATAGGGAGCAGTTGTAATAATAAACTGTTGATGACTACTTTAAAATTGTTAATGTTGAGTATGGCAACTAGCACTGTTTCTTTCCCAGTAGGGAGTAAACTGTTGGCCAGGAAGACTCCGTCGCCTATCTCTTTAGATAAACAGAGCATTTCTTCCTTCACTCGTAACGGGACTGTGGTGATAATTTGTGACCTAGCAGGTATGCATATCGGTTCCTCTAAAGTAACCAGATGCTGCCTCATATCGCTGGTTTCTTGATCACCCAGACAGCTCTTTTCGTATTCCGTCGGCTCTTGTTGAACCTGGCAGCCAGCATTACTCTGTTGAGATGCCTTGGAGACACTGCATGTAGATAGCTTAACCTGTTTAGGTTCCATCTTTTCAGCAACTGACCTCACTTCGACTGCTTTTCTGGAATACAGCTTGTCCGTTTTGCATGACAAGGGCACGGTGAACTCTTCGGGATTTGTTTCCGTACAAGGAAACTTGAGTGCTTTATTTGGGCCTTCAACATTACAATTGTTTGATAGGAAATCGTTTCCTAATAGGCCGTCATCGGAAAGACCTGGCAGGTTTTGTACCACCTGAAACTTGCAGGGAATTTTATTTTTAAAATTGAAGTTGCCCTTGCAATTTCCCAATGTCTTTCCGGTTCCAAAAGGGGTCTGTAAAGTGCATGCCTCATTGGAATTAATTATTTTGAGGTCTTTAATTGCTCTTTTCTTAATAATACTAACCTCAGCGCCAGTGTCCACTACTAGTTTTGTATGGCCGTTAAGGCTTATGTCCAGTGGAAGTTTCACTGTAGGGACACCGGATTCGGACGCTTGAGGTGACCCTTTTAATTTTTTTGTTGGGTTTATAGTCGAGCCGGGGAGTTTTGGGTCGACTGCATGTCGTTTCCCTGACTCCGGGCTTCCCATTTTTTCTTCTGGCGGCAGTCTTCGTCTGCATGTCCTCGGCGACCACAAAAGGTGCATTTGAGTCTTATATTGAAGACTTGAGGACTTTTTGTGTTGTGTTGCTCTTGTGTAGATCTGTTGGAGAGGCGTGGAGGAACAATTTGTTGGGTCTGTTGACTTTTTCTGCAATCACGGACGTCATGTCCATAGATTTTGCAGTTTGAGCAGAAAGGGGTGTTCTTGCGCTTAAGGCAATCTGTATATGTATGACCCTTTCGCTGGCAGAAATTACACGTGATGTTACGGACCAGTGCATCTGTATCCGAGTTTCTGGCATCAGTGTTTGTAAACGGTCTTTGTCGTGACTGTGATGAACCTGGGTTATTCACATTGCGTGAAAACTGGGTTGGATTTGGAGCTCGAGGTGATGCGAACATAGGTGTTGATGGCATTTGATAGTAAGGAGCTCTATAGTAAGCTCTCACTCGTAAATCTGGGTCTACTGGAGCCATTGGAGGAGCTTGTACCAGAGGAGTCTGGACGAATGTAGCACTTTGCTGTAATTTCTCCATGTCCAAGGCTTTTTGAATTAGTGACTCTAAATCGCCTTCTCCCTGCGTGAGCAAATATTGACACAGGTGTGGGTTAGTTACTCCACTTTTCAGAGCGTTTTTGGCAAAATCCATCAGCTGTGTTTTCACAGCGGGGACTGCCTCAGCTCCATACTTCTGTGTCGCTGCCTCGTTGCAAATCGTCAACAACTGTTTCAATCTTGTGATGAACACAGTGAGAGATTCTAACGGGTTTTGTCTGGTGGTAATTAGTTTGTTCACCAGCTCCTGATATGTCTCACGGGGAAGGTATGTTCTGTTTAAACGTTCCTCTACTTCAGTAAATGAAGCAGGGACGTCTGAAGCGAATAATTGGTATGCGTCACCTCTGAGTCTTGTAGGAAGGACCTGAATGAAAGCCACTTTTTCTTCATTATTAAGGCACTGCATAGTTTGTTTGCAACAGCCAATGAAGGTTTGTAACTCTCGTCCCAATTGTGGGGTACTTTCACCCGAAAATAAGGGAACGAGTTGAGCTGTGAGCTTAGCTACTTTAGCGTAATCCACCATTATGTGTAGTCTATTGACTGGAAATTGAAATTTGGGTGGACTAGCTGGGCTTGTTTCTGGGCTGATTTCCGTTAAGGATTCTTCGAGCCAATCGACTAGCAGGTCTTCGGGAGTTGGTTCAGCTACTTCGCCGTCACTGTCACTATCACTATCACTGTCACTTAACCTAACACTCTTATTCTTTCCTAGATCTAAACTGAGTGAGCGCCGAGATTCGGAAAACTGTTCTAGTTCCTTTCGGAACTGTATTGTTTTTTCTTTTAAGGTCTTTAACTTGACAAGTCTGGTCTCACGCTCTGTTTTTAATTTGTGCTCTAAGGCGTCACAATGGGTAATCGTCAGTTTATCCGATTCCCGCGCTCTCTCGTATAATTTATTTAAAAACTTAGCTAAACTTACTTGACTATTCAGACCTGGCAGAACGGTTCCGCTTCGAAGTCTAGGTCCTGTTGGCGGTAACTGTGGAGGTTTTTCTCCTGCAGCGGATGATGTACCTTCACCGGGGTGCTGTGTATTGGCACCTGGGGTTGATCCCGCGTCGGCTAAAGATGGAGAGTTTTCCCTCGCTGCCGTTTCTGGTTCCTGCTGATGTAGAGCAGGATTGTCGGCTGGCATATGATGCGCTGTTCAGTGAAAGGGGGGCTCCTTGCCTGCTTAGGTCCCTTTGCTGTAATTGAGAGAGGGGTTTCTTTAACCGCCTTCAAGTTCCCTCTCAATCCTTTGTCGGTTGATTTCGGCTTTCTTTTGCAGCTGGGGGGGCCCTGGGCCGTCTTAACTTCCCCTGGATCTAGTTGAAAAGGGGGCTTATGAGCCGTCTTCGATTTCCTCTTCAACTCCGGATCGTTGACTGCTAGCGTTTGTTCGTCTGGTTGGCTGGAGCTTCAGGCTGTTTTTAGGGCTGTGTCCTGGCTGATCTGTACTCGTCCTTCTGGGAGGTTTTGGATGGTTTCCCACTTCCTTCTTTGGAGTGTTTGATAGTATCCCTCGGTGGTGCCTGTGCACTATTTGGGGTGAACGCTTGCCCGCCTGGAGCAGAGGCGCCTAGAGATGGTATCTACCCGAGTGTTGGGGGTGACTTGGCCTGAGTGGCTTCGTCAAGGGAACCCCTTAGGTTCGCAGGATAGCGGATTTTAAAGCTCTTATACTTTTCTACTTTTGATTTTTCGAAAAGCAGGCTTCCACTATCCTACCGGCTGCGCCAATTTTGTTATATATTCGGGAGAAACCTGGGTCGATAAGTCACTCTTGACCTTCAGACACTTCAGACACTTTCACCTTGATTACTCACTTTCAGATTTAGGGGGAATATCCAAACAAACCACAACACTGTACTCCGTGCAATTGTAGCTTTATTTCTCTTTTTTGTTAAACCTGTAACTGCCACTAATCTGTTAATTCACAGATAACTTTTTTAACAAACGAAACATTTATACTTTATTATACTAGAATTCCTTTTAATTATTTATGCCGATAACCTTTCTAATATTTTGCCAAAGGCGACCAATCTTTTTTCTTCTATTTTACAGACCGGGAAATTCATTCGCGAGGCGACCGTACCGCAATCCAAAAATCAACTCCTATATCGTTAGCGCTCAAAAACCGACTGTGTCGAGACTTGATTTTTTAAATCTCAAGTCTAATTGTTCAGGATAGGAAAATGCTTAATTAGCATTCCTATCCTGAGAAAATTATTTACCGCTGGGCATGTTTAAACATGCCCAGAATTATCGCGACGGACGATGGTTGAAATTGAAATTTGATATTTTCATAAATATCCAACCATCGTCGTGCTATCGTGCATACATTGTTGTGATCACAATGTATGCAGCTTGCGACAATTCGCTGATAAGAGCTTTTTTCGGTGAAGACTTGATCATTTCAGTCTTCACCGACGTAAAATTTTATGCGCCCGATATGTATGTTTGTATGTATGTACATACATATCGTCTTTACGACAAATCTTACTGAAGGTACGATTTGTCGTGGGGCTTTTGTTTTTTTCTAATGAAACGACTTGGGATGAAACTTAAAACTTCTATTTTTCCCAAGTCGTTCTTATGGGAAAATATTTTGGTTTTGTGCAAAGGAATGTGACGAAATTGCTGATGGCAATTTTTCGCTTTGCTGAGAGATAAGCTAACCATATTTTAAGCATGATTAGCTTTATACTTATGTATGTTGGTTAAATAAATTTAATCAATTATAATTATTTTTAAAATATCTATTTTAGATAATTTAGATATATAACACCGGTGTCCCCCAGGGCTCTGTTATTTCTCCGACTCTATTTCTAATCTTCATTAATGATCTGCTTTCCCTTACTTTCAATCCTATCCATAGCTTTGCTGACGACAGTACCCTTGATTTCGCATACTCCTTTGACACCCTTGCGGATTCCAGAGGGAACGCCGCATGTGTTAAACGAGACTGCATGATTAGATCATTGAATAACGATCTTGACAATATTCTCGCTTGGGGCAAAGTGAATCGCGTCGAATTCAATGCATCTAAGACCCAAAGCTGTCTCATCTCATTAAAACAAGACCATCACTTAACCACTCCCGTTTCGTTTGATGGTGCATGAATTTCTGAATCACCGTCACTAAGAATTCTTGGCATTAATATTTCCAGTAAGTTAAGCTGGACAGATCACATCTTCTCGGTTGCCAAAGAAGCATCCAAATGTCTTGGTTTCTTGAAAAGGTGTAAGAAATATTTCAGCCCATCAAATATAGCGCTCCTCTACAAGTCCTACATCAGACCCAGAATGGAATACAATTCCCATATCTGGGCCGGGGCTGGTCGCACAGCCTTAGCTTCATTGGATATTGTCCAAAAGAGAGCCTGCAAGCTCATTGGCGATGTGGCAATTACTCGTCATATCGACTCGCTCGAGCACCGTCGCAATGTTGGAAGCCTTTCGCTCCTTTATCGCTATATGCATGGCCAATGTTCTGATGAAATATCTAGTCTGATCCCTTGTAGAATAGTTCCTGCACGCAATACCCGCGCTGCATCCCGCGCTCATCCTTTTACTCTTCAAATTACCTTCGGCCGTACACTTAAATTCCGTGATGCTTTCTTATCCCGAACTGTGCGAATGTGGAACAGTCTACCATCTTCTGTCTTTCCTCCGGCATACAACCTGCAAAAGTTTAAGGGCGACATACATCGGCACCTCCGCCACTCTCCTCATATCCCTTAATCCTTTCCCTATCTCCTTCCTGCCACGCTGTGCTTTGCATCATAGGGTATCCCCTGAGCTTGGCTTAATAATATAAAAAAAAAAAAAAAAAAAAACAATTGCGTGTAAGAACGGGACTCCTGTCTCAGGTTAGCAACACGGATTCTGGAGAGATCTGAACTCCAACACAGGTCCGCAATAACGGAGCGCTTGCTCCGATCAGGCTGGGGCTTTGTCTTCTTGGCGGGCTTCTTCTAATAACATAAAAGTTGTCGAAAGATGGGCACCCTTTTGTCTAGGTGTTATGCACTTACATGAACAAAAGTTGAGCACACTTGGAAAGGTTATGCTGGTGTCACCTTCGCCTATTAATGGACCCTCGTATTAGGAACAAAACACAGTCGTTATAAATACGAGCTTTACCTTACAACAGTTGATCTGGATTTTCTTATTGTCCCAACAAGGTGGATGAAAATGCAGCCAAGAAACCGCGCAGAGCACCCCTTTGTGTGTGCTGACCTGGGCGACCTTCAAGAATTCACCACAAAACAAATTCACATTTTGGTATCACTTTACAATGATATTAAGAAATTATACTACTCACTTAAAAATTTTTATAAAAAAAACTGCTTTTCACGACTATTTTAGCGCAGGCAGATTAGTGAAAAATTTATTGTTTGCGCACAGCGCATAAGACTAAAAAATGCACCAAAATTTCAATCACGGGCGTCACTACTAGCACTAATAGTTTTATTCTGTTATTACTGCGTTGCGAATCAACTCTTCAATGATCTGTTAACAAATAACTCAAGTGCAACCACCAGTCAGTGTCTCCCAATTTTTTTTGATGCCGATAACGGGCAGCGAATTCATTGGCATAAATGCATGAGGTCGGTATGCACGTATATATGTATATATTCATCTGCGTCACTGATCAGTGATAAGGCGGCATCACTCCATGCACATTAGCAGCAAGAGAAATTATCGGAATACCATGAGAATTCCGGTGATGCAATCTGGGTCATTACACCACAGGTTTGGGTTGTTTACCTCAAACAGGGCCAAAGCTGGAGAACAAGGGTATGTTATCAAGAGTTGCATCGATCACAACGTGGGGAACACCCACCACCTGAGATTCTCATGCTCTTGAAGATATATATGTACTGCTTCCACGAAAAGGGGAATACATTATGCTCGGAGGTCTTTTCCGTGAAAAGTGCCACGGAGTTTGCCTTTACGGTCTTCTACCTCATATATTGAGGCGCCTAGTTTGCGGCGGATGCAACCCTCCAAAAACCTAGGCGCCAATTTTGTTGAGAAATTCTTTGCGGCATTACTTTGGACAAAGTTACGAACAAAAACCCTCTGGCCTACACTGTAGTTTATTGGGCGGGCTCTAAGGTTGTAGGTCTTCGTATTCCTTATGTACGCTTGATTAAGATGTTGCTTAATCTTCTCATGAACTATGCTAAGGCGGGCCTCCGCTGGCAATACTTCGACTTCTCCTTCGCCAAGACTGTTAAGATTTCTAAGCAGAGGGTAGCTATCTCCATGTAGTACCATTTGATATCCGAAGAGCGAGAAATAGGGGCTGTATCGGATAGTCTCGTGTACAGAATTTCGGAGAGCACACCCAATTTCGCTCAGATGGTCATCCCAGGTCTTATGATCGCCGTGGACGTACGCTTTCAAAGCATCAACTATGGAGCGATTTACTCGTTCGGATGCATTGGATTGAGGTGAGTAAAACGCCGTGCGAAGATGTCTTATCCCAAACTTAGCTAGCAGATCTTGGAATTCACGTGACACAAACTGCTTTCCGTTGTCAGTGTAAATTATTTCCGGTACCCCGAAGAGGTTAAACACAGAGTCTGTGAGGTAGGAGACAACTGGGGTAGTTCTCTCATTTCTTAAAGGTTTTAATAGGACAAATTTAGTTAGGTGGTCAAGGACCACGAGTATTGCCGTGTTACCCGATTTACTACGTGGGTAGGGTCCAAGAAAGTCCATGTACACTCGTTGCCACGGTCTTTCCGAGGTAGCCTGTTCACCCATCAGGGGACGTTGGATTTGGTTAGGAGCTTTGGTAGACTTACAAATAGTACAAGATGTAACATAATCGTGAATTAACTTTCGTATTCTGGGCCAAAAGAAGTAGCGCCTCACGCGCTCCAATGTTTTTTTCACTCCCCCATGAGCTGCATTGGGCACATCATGCTCACGTTGTAGGATTTCTGCAATCATAGGTTGTGGTACCCATAGCTTCCAGCTGGGTATATCGTCAAGGACATTCTTTTCGGGGGGCTCTATCCTAATGTAGACCTTATTGCCTTGCACTCGCATGTTCGGATATTTCTGTGGAGTAGCCAAAATGGTGTCCTTCCACTTTATGTACTGGGCATCATCGAAATGTTTAGAATTCGCATCAACACAACTATCTATTTCCGTTATATCGCATACGAGCTCTTCATTGATATCGTAGAAAGCACGAGAAAGGGCGTCGGGTACACTATTTTGGGTGCCCTTTTGGTGCTCAATATTAAAATCGAACGATTGAAGTTTTAAGCTCCAGCGTGCGAGTCTTCCTGACAAGTCCTTCTGTGACATAAGCCACTTGAGGCTAGCATGATCAGTAATAATTGTAAATCGGAAGCCTTCAATATATAGCCTAAATTTCTTAACGCTGAGAACCGCAGCCAAACATTCCAATTCTGTCACGCTATAATTTTTTTGCGCCGAATTTAGCTTTTGGGAGACAAACGCAATTGGTTGCTCGTTTCCTTCGGAGGTTAGTTGAAAAAGAACGCTGCCTACACCTGCTTTGCTGGCATCACAGCGGATATAGAATGGACGGCTAAAATCGGGGCTGGTAAGAACTGGAGCTGTTGTTAAGCATACCTTTAGCTTATTGAAAGCTAGCTGGGCCTCGGCTGTCCACGAGAATTTTATTCCTTTTCGAAGGAGGTCCGTAATGGGTGCTGTTATTGAGGCATAGTTGGGGATAAACCGCCTGTACCAGCCTTTCATGCCCAACAACCGTCTAGTTTGCCGCACAGTCGATGGTGGAGGAAAATCAGCAATAGCCGCGACCTTATCTGGATCGGTCCGTATTCCACCCTCACCAATTACATGGTCTAGGTATTTAACTGTTTTCAGTAGGAATTTAGATTTTTCCACGTTTATTGTTAAGCCTGCTTTCTGAAGTAGGGCAGCAATAGTGCTTAACATTTTTAGATGATCATCAAATGTAGAGGTAGCTATCAATAGGTCATCTAAGTATACAAACACTTGATCATGCAGTTGGTGTGGAATGACACGATCCATTAGTCGACACATCGTCTGTGGTGCGTTACACAGACCGAAGGGCATAACCTTGAATTGATAGAGGGGTCGTCCTGGTACCGTGAAGGCTGTTTTTTCTTTTGACATCTCTGACAGCGGTATTTGCCAGAAGGCGTCTTTAAGATCTATGCTGCTGATGTAACGAGTTTCAGTTAACCTTCCGAGGAGTCCCTCAATATTTGGGAGCGGGTATGCGTCCTTCTTCGTGACACCATTTAGTTTTCGCGAGTCAAGGCACAGCCGAGTAGCACCATTTGATTTTTTTACCAAAACGATGGGGGAACTCCATGCACTGTGGCTTTCCTCTATCACATCTAAAGCCAACATACGATCAAGCTCTGCATAGAGCTTCTCGCGAATCGCAGGTGATATTGGGAAGTGCCGCTGTTTGATAGATTGATTCGTCCCAACATCTATAACGTGTTCAATCAAATTTGTTCGTCCTAACCCTGCCTTTATAAATGACGGAAACTCATGCTTTACTAGTTCTAAGCGCTCCAGCTGCTCATCGGAGAGGCTATGAAAGTTTGAAATCACCTCGGACGGCTCCAGTTCGTTTATGGGAAGTGGTGCAAGCCGAAATGCTTCCCAGAAATTCATGCCTAGGTACATTTCTTGTTGTAAGGAAGGCACCACAAAAAAACGAAATGTCTCAGTCCGCAGATTATATGCCACTGATAAGTCGACATAGCCGAGTATTTGATTCTTCGTACCATCAGCTGTTTTCACCGCCGATAAAGACTTACGGTATGAAATTCCTGCCTGACTGAGATATGTGATTGCGTTCCTGCCGAGTATACTAATTGACGCTCCACTGTCCAATAGTCCCCTGAATTGATGATTCAACAAATGTAATTCAATGTACGGACGACGGTCGTCAAACTGGGCTATTACAGTGGCTGCTATTGCTTTAGAACGCAACCTACACTTCCTAAAATATTGCACCGAACGCGTTTTCCTCTTAGACTGATTCCTAGTACAGTTGGGCTTAGAGAAATTGTGAGATAGACAAGTCTGGTCCAGTGAATCTGTTCCTATTCTTCGTAACTGCGCTGCGAGCTTGAGAACTGAGCTTGGTTCCCCGTGTACTGAGCCTCGGTCTGCTGGCTGTTCGAAGGTAGGGGGACAGTTTGGGCAGCGGGGCGATTCGGTAAGTACGCCGAACGCGGTGCCCCGATCTTCGCCGCATTCGGGGAGAGGTTTTCCGACAGTCGCTTTTGACAAAATAGACAGTTTGGTTTTAAAACATTGGCACGTCCACATCCGTAACAAAATACTCCCTGGGGAGGCTTTGAACAGTCAGTGTATCGATGACCGATGTCCTTACAATTCCAGCATATTGCATACTGAGGGTCGTGACGAATCTGTCCAGTCCGACCGGCTATGTTTAAGGAAGCAAGTTGACTAGTATCCTGATCTACTTGCTGACCTAGTAAGTCAAATTTCTGTTCCACATCGAGTTCCGATAGGTGACTACGCCCACTAATGCGAGTCGTTCCCGAAGTACGCGGATCAAACCCAGACTTGTCCCATAGTTTTTCGAATTTTTGACACCAAAGTCTAAGATGTTCGGTGCTGATCAATGGAGTTGTTATTAAAGCACTTTGCAGAGCGGGGTCCATATTTTCTCTTAAGATTTCAAGGAGTTCTTCGTCCTTAAAGGGCTTGGATAGCCTGCCATTCAGAGCTTCGATCTCTAATATGAAGTCATTAAAAGATTCTTTCCCGCGTTGCTTCCGTGTTTCAATTACTCGACGAGTCTCACGCTCTGATTCATAACTGCCAAAACGCTGAAGCATGGCTTGTTTTATTTCGATCCACTTCACGGTATGGCTTTGTTCTAGGGCCTTGTGGTTAAACACCCAGAACCAAGTTTCTGCTAGGCCTGATAGAAAATTAGGCAGAACAGCTACCAATTCCTGAAGAGAGAAGCCATCCCTCATTGCCAAGGTCTCTATTCTAAACAGAAAATCATGAACGTCGAGACCTGCCTTCCCGCCATCGAAGTTGATTTTCCACCTAGGGATTATCTGACGCCTAGCAGCGTAGTCTGCCGCTGTGTTTGAAAAATTCCCAGGATTTTGTGTCGTACCTGCTCCTGGTGGCGTATCGGTATTTCCGCTTGAATTCGCAGAATTAGCAAATAATGGGACTGAATTAAAAGCCAATGGGTTGGCAGGCATTCCATGATTTTCCGGGAGAACGAGATTCGGAAAGAAGGGTGCATAAGATGGGTATAAAGTTGGCATTCGTTGCAGGTTATAAAAATGGGACGCGAATGCACGCGGATCTTGCCAAGACGAGATGTTATTGTCATGAAAGTCTCCTGATCTAGTCCCAACAAAGTTTTCCAGCTTGTTAATTTGGTTACTAGGCAGTGTGGATGTAGGGTCTGCGATCGATGTTGCCATGTGCTTTACTGGACCAGGAAGGCCATTACCTGCCACTGGTACTATATGCGAGCCCTCAGATCGTTGCTGGGGATTCGTAGAAGGTTGTGTGTGAGCAGTTTCTTTATTTGGAGTATCGGAATTGCTGTTAAATTGATTGCCTATTATGTCTGTATTTAAAGCCGGTGTATTTCCTATAGCTCCCTGCTCGCTAGATGGTGTGTCTGCCGGAGGCATAGGGACATTCAGTGTAATCATTATGTTTAAACATTTCTGAAATTTCGACAAGGTATCTGCGGCTGCATCCGCTTGTGAAGGCGACGAGGCTACAAGCCGCTGCGCTCTGTCACGCCAGTGTAAGATTTTCGACCGGACTCGGTGAAAATCATTATAATTCTGAAGAAGTTCGGGGTTTTTCAAAATGTCTACATATTCTTCCGCTTTAAGTTGGCAGGCACTGACTTCCCTAGCAGGGTGTTTCGCTGCATGCGTTTTGTTGGGTTTGGATTCCGGAAAAATGGTTTCGCGTGAGATAGCTTCTCGTAACTGTATTACAGCATTAGGATCATCACTTGCAATATCACGAATCAACAGCTCAACTCCCAGCTCTTCCGCAGAGAGTTGAGTGATATCCATTCTGCACACGACGGAATGCTATCTGGTTAGTATAAAGAATGGAATAATTATACAGTAAGATCACTCAGTAACCTTAGACAACGAAGTATCGAAGAAAAGACAAAAAATCCTAAAGTAGTTGTCGTAGAAATATAGCCAAGGATATTCGTAATTCAAGTGTAAGTACATTAAGCAGTTCGGTTGTGGTGGCCTGTGGTCAAGGGTTCCTCTAAAATTCGCGGGCAGTTGGATTATTTTAAGCCAACATAACTATGTACTAGATTAAGGTTTGATATATTTATTAAAGAAAATAAAGCAAAAAAAGTGGGTCTGGGGTCTTGAATATACTAGTGGTTCAGCAAAATATAATTATCGCTCTCTCATTGCTACAGCTGGAATTCGCATACATCAGCTCTGACACTTCAGGTTCAAGGAGAACACAAGTATGCTCTCGTAATCAATCCGATTACCTGAGAATCGCCAAAGCGTGCAGGCGATTTATGTTGAAGAATAATGGAGAGCTCTAGAGCAGGTACAATGATTGACCTTGAATCCACATCAAGCTAAGATAAATGCAGCTGGAAGCAATTCGAAACTCGTAAATTGGAATCTATACAACTACACCATCTGTAGCGAAGTAAACCAAGAAAAGCTTGGAGTGCTAAACTGAGTATAAAAGCTAACTTAATTCGGACAGAAATTAGCCGATAGGCTGTACTGTCTGCTCCGTTTGGGCGCCATCTGTAAGGCCCTCTATTATTTCGAGAGACCATTACGTGTCGTAAGCCAGGAGTGAGCTAGCAGGGCCAGACTCGAAAACTCCTAGAGTACGGTTGGAGACTGAGATTCCATACTGAATAGCACAGGTATCGCCAGCTCAAGCTCACGGCCCGGGATGGGTTCTTTTCAAGTTCTCAGTGCTCCTTTCCCTGTGCTACTCATGTTGACTTTGAAAACTACCGACAACTTGTTCAAGGGACCCGACCGCACCAACCACAACCGAACTAAAACTGCTAAATTAGGTATTCATATTGGTTATCTATTTAAGATTTACAAATTTTCATACTTTTAAGTGATTAAATAAAAAAAAAAACTAGAGTAGCAAGTTTAGTCTACCAAAAAGAAACAAGCAGAATCGTTCGGCATAATCTTAACTAATAACATCTTAAAACTCGGAAATACAAAAAAAAAAAATAATAATATTGTGGTTGAACTGATCTTCAAAATTATCCTAGGTAAATAGTAGATAATTTACATATGTACGCTACGTATACGTATCGCTCACAATAAAGGCAAATATTTCTCGGCGCCGCACAGTGTGACGGATCACGAATCTAGCTGGTCATTATTATATTTTTGTGCTTGTCTATTCAGATAAACC
The DNA here is from genome assembly GCA_963924295.1 of Dioctria rufipes. Lineage (NCBI taxonomy): Eukaryota > Metazoa > Arthropoda > Insecta > Diptera > Asilidae > Dioctria > Dioctria rufipes. The sequence goes on from OZ002742.1 coordinate 113,627,443, forward strand.
CGATGCATATTTTAAAAGCAGATAAGCCATATTTCTTGTAACTGAGCTTTGTTTTCCTAGAAGTACTGCCGAATAATAGATATAAGGGTCGTAGGAAGGGGTAAACCGGTTTTTTTACCTGAGTGCAAGAAACGGTCGGGCCATTCGTTTGAGTTCTCTCGATGAATACGCTCGTGTCTCTTGTGCCAGTAGTGATTGATTGTTGTTTTCGTGTTCTTCTAAGTCTGAAGGTAAGTTCATAACTATTTTTTATTTTATATATCGTTGAATTTAACATTTAGCATCATTTTAGTAGATAATGCTAATATTTTACCAAAAAATCTACTAAGTTGGATTGCAATTGAGTTTTAGTAATATATATCGCCGTATACCGGTCTCTTACTATATATATCGGAAAGAGGGACTTGTTAGCTCTACGATTTAGGTCTTTTTGTTTGCGAATTGTTGCGACACTCATACAACTTTTTCTTGTTTACAGGATGACTTCGCAAATTTCGCGTCGAATTTTTTTTGACGTTTGGTTTGCAAACTCAAAAGAAACCAGATTGGACGCTTTATTATGCTTTATTTTGCAAGAGTTGGGTGACCCATCTCTCTCAGAAGACATAATAAAGAGTTTAAAAGTTTCAATTCGTAGCGTTTGCCAAAAAATCGAGCAAAAATGGTCGAAGTCAGGAAGACATCGAGTACGTTTTTTAAATGCAAATTCAGAGTGGTTAAAGGAAAATGTATCACTTCCTGATATTGTAATTGATACTGACGAAGAGATTTCATTACCTGGAACCAGCTCTAGAGCCGGAAGACCACAGAAAGATTTTTCAAGCTCCAGCGCCAGAACGAAAAGACGTCGAGTTCAACATATCCTTGAAACATCAAGTCAGAAAGAGATTTCAATGGCAACTGCTCTAAATCTTCGAAAGGAAGGGAAAAGAGATTCAGCAGCTATTGTAGAAGAGCTGTGTCAATTTTCACCAAGACGAGGAACTTCAATGAAGACAGCGCGCAAAATTGTGGAGAGCCCCAAAAAAGTTGGATTAACAGCAGATCAAGCTCTGGCATTGATGGTCGATGCTAATTTAACGACACATCAATACAATTTAGTGCGCCAGCAGGCCAAAAGTGTCGACAGCAAAATTTATCCGTCTTATTATAAAGTTAAAGCAGCAAAACAATTGTGTTATCCTGAGGATATTCATGTCACCGAAACATATGCAGAGATCAAACTTCAGTCCCTAATAGATCACACAGTGAAAAGATTATGCGAAGCACAAGAAGAAGTATTAAAAACAGCTACTAACTTTGAAACCATAAACATAATTATCAAGTGGGGTTGTGACGGAGCGGAACAAAACCGCTATAAACAACAATTTTCTGAAGATGAATGCTCTGACGAAAGTTTATTCAGTACATCAATGGTGCCTATGCAAATGTATTCAGAAAATGAAAAAGGAACAAAAACAATATACTGGCAAAACCCTTCACCATCATCCACTAGATATTGTCGTCCTATTAAGTTTGTCTTTGCTAAAGAAACGATAGACTTGATCAAAAGTGAAGTAAACAAAATACAAGACCAAGTGGCTTCACTAGCGCCCACAAAAATTATTGTTAATGTAATGGAAGTTGTTATAAAGCCAATATTGGTTTTATGTATGATTGATGGCAAAATTTGTAATGCTTTAGCTGAATGTGCATCTACACAGACGTGTTATTTATGTGGGGCCAAGCCCAGTGAAATGAATAAAGAAAAAATAATCTTGGAAAAGACCTTAAAACGGGATTTGATATGCTTGGGACTTTCTCCTCTACATGCTTGGATAAGATTTTTTGAATGCATTTTGCACATATCATATCGTCTTGATATCCAATCATGGCAAGCTCGAGGTGCTGAGAATAAAAAGAAAGTGGCAGACAAAAAGAAACTTGTACAAGAAAAGTTTAGAAAAGAGTTAGGCTTATTAGTAGATATGCCGAAACAACAAACCGGAAACACGAATGACGGAAACACAGCCCGCAAATTTTTCCGAAACCCAGAAATATCCGCTGAAATAACAGGAGTGAATGTAGAGTTAATAAGGCGCTTTCATGTTATTTTAGAGTGCATCAACACCGGGTTTTCGATTAACCTTGACAAATTCCAAGGATATGCTAAGGAAACGAGAGAGCTGTATCTGAAAGAATATCCATGGTACTCAATGCCTGTAAGCGTGCATAAGATTCTTTTTCACGGAAAAGATATTATAAAATCATGTATTCTTCCGATCGGCCAACTATCGGAAGAAGCTCAAGAGGCTAGAAACAAGCACAATAGAAAATATAGGGAATTGTTTACAAGAAAAACATCGAGAATTGACACAAATACTGATTTAATAAATAGACTGCTCATCACGTCAGATCCATTAATTGCAAGTAAACGTGCTCTTCCAAAAACAAAACGTGGAAAATTGACTCCTGAGGTGTGCGAGCTATTAGAAATAGAAAATCAAGATGTCAGTTCTGAAGACTCCGATTGTGAGAGTGATTCGGATTAATTTATAACGAAGATTAATCCGAATCACTCTCCCAATCGGATTCGTATCTCTATAACGAAGATTTTTCCGATATAATTTATAATGTATACTAAATATATATAAATATATATATATACATATATATATATATACTAAGTATTTGGAAAAAGCCACTCCTGAAATGTTTTATAGTGTGCTATGCGAAATTTTTGTATTTTCGAAATTGTAATTGGATATTTTTCGTTGTATAATATTCGTTCTTTTTTTTTATATAAAAGCCTTGTGTTTATAATGTAATTTAAGTCATATACATGTCCCCAAAACCCTAAAATGCTTTTAAATTTGCCTCAAACCCTTGTAATTATCCTTTTACCTCATATATTTAGGTTTAAATAATTATGACCAGCTAGATTCGTGATCCGTCACACTGTGCGCCGGTCGAAGCTTCGTCCGTGCTCAAGCTGAAATAAAATATTAAAATGAAAATATTTTCTTTGTTTGAAATCAAAAATCCGGATAGGCCAGAATATTCGAAGTTCAGTTGCGTACGGTGTATATAAAAAAAATGAATATTTATATATATATGCCGACAACAATGTGACCAAAAATCCTAAACTGATCAAATTATTTAAAGGAAAAGATCTAACTAAAACAAATATCTTGTATCTTAAACTTAATCGGAAGCAATTCAAATTATTTAAGGAAAAATATTTAAAGGAAAATAACTAACGAAAAATATCTTGTATCTTAAACTTAATCGGAAGCAATTCAAATTAATACTTAATTAATAAGAGAGCACACAAACAGATCGTGTGATTATTGGCCCTACTTATAGGACAGTAATTCAATTAGTATAATCACTAAAACGTAAATCATATTAGAAAAGAATATTTGTCTTATCTGGGAGTCCGGCAGGCGTAGCTGCACACAATTGCGTGTAAGAACGGGACTCCTGTCTCAGGTTAGCAACACGGATTCTGGAGAGATCTGAACTCCAACACAGGTCCGCAATAACGGAGCGCTTGCTCCGATCAGGCTGGGGCTTTGTCTTCTTGGCGGGCTTCTTCTAATAACATAAAAGTTGTCGAAAGATGGGCACCCTTTTGTCTAGGTGTTATGCACTTACATGAACAAAAGTTGAGCACACTTGGAAAGGTTATGCTGGTGTCACCTTCGCCTATTAATGGACCCTCGTATTAGGAACAAAACACAGTCGTTATAAATACGAGCTTTACCTTACAACAGTTGATCTGGATTTTCTTATTGTCCCAACAAGGTGGATGAAAATGCAGCCAAGAAACCGCGCAGAACACCCCTTTGTGTGTGCTGACCTGGGCGACCTTCAAGAATTCACCACAAAACAAATTCACATTTTGGTATCACTTTACAATGATATTAAGAAATTATACTACTCACTTAAAAATTTTTATAAAAAAACTGCTTTTCACGACTATTTTAGCGCAGGCAGATTAGTGAAAAATTTATTGTTTGCGCACAGCGCATAAGACTAAAAAATGCACCAAAATTTCAATCACGGGCGTCACTACTAGCACTAATAGTTTTATTCTGTTATTACTGCGTTGCGAATCAACTCTTCAATGATCTGTTAACAAATAACTCAAGTGCAACCACCAGTCAGTGTCTCCAAATTTTTTTTGATGCCGATAACGGGCAGCGAATTCATTGGCATAAATGCATGAGGTCGGTATGCACGTATGTATGTATATATTCATCTGCGTCACTGATCAGTGATAAGGCGGCATCACTCCATGCACATTAGCAGCAAGAGAAATTATCGGAATACCATGAGAATTCCGGTGATGCAATCTGGGTCATTACAGTACGTTATTCGTATTGGCCACAGTAATAATATTCACATGAATCATTCAACCGCTTCTCTCCGTGCTGATTAGAACTACAGCATCCGTACGTCATCCGTACAGGCCGTGGTGATAATATTCGCACGAATCATTCAACCACTTCTCTCCGTGCTGGTTAGCACTACAGCATCCGTACGTTATTCGTATTGGCCGTAATGATAACATTCACACGCATTACTCAGCCGCTTCTATACGTGTTGGTTATAACTACAGCATACGTACGTTATTCGTATTGGCCGTAGTGATAACATTCACACGCATTACTCAACCCGCTTCTATCCGTATTGGTTATAACTACAGCATACGTACATTGTTTGTATTGGCCGTAGTGATAACATCACACGCATTATCCAACCGCTTCTCTCCGTGCTGGTTAGCACTACAGCATCCGTACGTTATTCGTATTGGCCGTAGTGATAACATTCACACGAATTACTCAGCCGCTTCTATCCGTATTGGTTATAACTACAGTATACGTACGTTATTCGTATTGGCCGTAGTGATAACATTCACACGCATTACTCAACCCGCTTCTATCCGTGTTGGTTACAACTACAGCATCCGTACGTTATTCGTATTGGCCGTAGTGATAATATTCACACGCATTACTCAGCCGCTTCTATCCGTGTTGGTTATAACTACAACGTCCGCACGTTATTCGTATTGGTCGTAAGTGATGACATTTCGCACGATACATCTCTCAGTGGTTAAACATACTAGTGCTAAGAATATAAGTAACGGACTTCCGTGCAAATAGTGAATTTCAATGGCTGAATACACCAGTGTAGTAGTATTAATAAGTACTACTAGTATAAGTACTACTAGTATAATAAGATTTATAATATCAGTGGCCTAATAAAACACAATATATGGACTTGCAGAGTTAAATGAATAAAATACAACAGTAATATTAGTGATAAAATAACATAAGTGTAATGAATATCGAGAATTGAACTAGTATAGAAGTAGATATAAGACTTTGTACCCAAGTAGTTAAGGAAATAAATGACTATTGAAGTGATTTGACAGTGTTCTAAATATATTATTTCAACGTCGTGGAACCTTGCCCTGGACGACTCCTGACTACCCATTGCATCCACAATTCACCCGACGTTACATTGTCTTGGTTGGTTCTGATGCCAACGTTCATTACATTATTTGGGGCAGTTCAGTAAGGAACTATCGGGGTGAGTAACTGCTGGAGTTCACAGCTTCACTAGATTTGGTTCTGTTGAATCAGAACAGCGAATCAACCTTTGATACCAACCGAACATAAGAAGTCATCGATGTGACTTTTGCGTCCTTTGGCGCTTTTCGCCTATTCTCCGGCTGGAGGGTATCGCAAGAGGAATCTCTCTCTATCACCGCTACATTGACCTCTGTATGCGTGCTAATCTCATTGAGGTTAAACTATACAGGAATCCAAACCGGACTGATTGGGCGAGATACCATAAGGAACTAGTTTCCACGCTCGTCTCTTCGGCTGGAAGAATCAGGAGTATTGCAGCGTTGGAGAAAGCAGTAGGAAGGCTGCAGTCCGCATTATCTGAGGTTTTCGAAGCTTCCTGTCCCATTAGCACGGACATTGGAAGGAAGCCTATACCGTGGTGGAACTGCGAGACTCAGAGTAACTACGAGAGGCTTGTTAGAAAATTAAAAAGGCAAGCCTGACGAGTATCCTGAACCGGTTGTGCTGTTCAGGGCTCTTAGAAGTGACCCGTCGGCCAGGTTGAGTATTCTGAGAAGGCCAGATAGCTACTGTACGGCATCGAAGGAGGAAGACTACGCTTGAAGAGGACCTGCAGTTGTATGGCGAACATCCCCTACTTCTCTCCCTATATTAAGCACCTTGGAATCTACCCCGACTCGAAGTTGCCGTGGGGATTGCACGTAGAGGAAAAAGTTAATGAGGCTATGAGGGTCTTCGCTCAATGCAGGCGAACTTTTGGCTGCACATGGGCATAAAATCGAGGGTTCTCCACTGGATGTACACCTCGATAGTAAGACCCATGCTCACATATACCTCCTGTGATGGTGGCCGAGGACGCTTGTGGGGACTGCGATCCGGAAGCTGGCGGGCCTGCAAAGGCTTGCTTGTCTGGCAACTGCGAGCTCCATGCGATCTACGGGTACTACTGCTCTTGAGGTCCTACTTATTATGGACCCCTAGATCTTGTCATTCAGGCAGATGCCAAAAGTGCTGTGTGCAGATTGCGTCCATATGGATGTTGGGAGGACGGCTGGACTGGCTATTTTCATTGCTTTTTGGCATATGGGCTGGGCCTGGAAATCCCTCTGGCCAGTATGCCACATGATGCGATGGTACCAGAGCTTCCTTTTGGGCGTCGCCTCTCTGTGAGTTTTCCTGTAAGGCAATCGTGGACTGAGAGAAGTGCATTATTGAGCCTTGCTAATTGCGGCGCAATTATCTGCACAACAGATTTAGATGTAATAGCCGAAATCAAATTCAATGCTTCAGTTCTACGTTTTCTATTCCTTTTCCCGTTAAAATAACCCCTAGACTGTCAAAATCGGTGAGAAAAACACTTCCCGGAAACTAAACCCATTAGAGCTATGAGGAGAATCCAAGCCTGCGAAGAACAACTGATCATTGTCTTGAGATTGAAGATCAACTATAAAAAATTTGTTAAGTTCCTGTGGGCTCAGGATGCACTTAGCCATCTTGTCTCCATATACGCCAGCATTACGCAAGCTACGCCATAAAGTTTTCGGCTGAGCCCTTACATCAAACTTGTGCTTATAATACGTACTTTAAGAGCGTATAAATCTTTCGACTTTCAGGACTCCCCAACCTACGATACCTGGAAAAAGGAAATTCTGCAATCAAGGATTTTATTTCCGTACTGAATCAAGGACATTGCCGCTTTTTATTGCCCTTGTCCGTAGAGGTACATACTTGTCATAAAGGTACTGAATCGAATGATTGAAAAGAAAATCCTGATCGTCTATATACAGTTGGCTGTAAATATCGTTCCTGTTGTACGACTCGCATTCGGCGAGAAGGGATTCCAGGTCAAATTTATTAAAATCTCTATATCGAGAAAATTATATACTTGGTTTGCTAGGGAAATAAGACAAAGTTGATTAAAAAAAGCACTAGAGAGGGTTCAGAAACAAAAAATAAATCTAGAAGAGATGGATCAATACAATAATTCGGGTAAGTATTAACTACGTTTATGTGCGCTGTTAGAATATCGCATAAAAAATTGTCAGTATTGACGTTTTTCTTGAGGATGTTGACATTGAAGTCACCCCTATAATCAGTTTATAACATCGATGGCTAATAGATGAGATAGACTTAGGAAACTCAGAGGAATTATTACGACTGAATTGACCTGGAGGTACGTAGACTACTCCCAAAGTGCATGCATCAACCTCAACACATAGAAACTCAATCAAACTGTTACTAGACTTGCAAAATATCTCAGCCTCAAGATATTGTCGCACATATATAGCAACACCACCGCCAATTCTACCACAACGATCGTCTGAAAGATTTTATAGTTCGGGAGTCAAACAAGAGAGGATGAGACATAATCTTGGAGCCATGTCTCGCTTAAAAGAATAGCGTGAGGCTTAGGACATTTTAAGGTGTTCCATAATTCATAAATCTTAGCCCGCACGTTTGAAATCGGTTACAAAAAATATTCAACATCTTACATTGTTCAGGATCATTAATAAAACCAGAAGATAGGCTCCCAGGTACAAACAGACTCGCAATACATATGACAAAATGAATCAAACGTTTTCGGCAGGAAATGATCCATAAGCAGCATGAACTAGTAAGAAGCAGCTAAACTTTATAGAATAAAGAACTCTTTTCTGATACACTATAAAAAAATTAAGAAACTCAATTAAAGAGAATAAGTTACAAATGAGTAAATAAAAAGGGAAATATAGCAATAAACGTAAAATATAATAATATACGAGATCATAATTTCCTAAAAAAATCAAAAGCAAGAGGAAACAAATAAATAAAAATACTACTCACTCGCTTCTGCATGATTCGCATCCGTTACGATACATTCCAAATAATCTTGACATGATCTTAACTCTTGTTCGCACATAAACCTCTCCATGTCTAGTAAAGGCAGCGCAGAGTTGATTTTTCCCTCGCAGCTTAAGACCTGAATGTAATAATTTACTCTTGCTATTGGTGAAGCTTTCAAATACATTTACCTTTGTTGGCGACACAAAGTTAGGGGATATTTCACAAAGTTTCAGCAAGCCAATTTTTTTTTAAATTTGAAGAGAAAATTTCTGCTCTGCAACTGAGGAAAATTTAACTATTAGAGAGGTATTGTTCATCCGGTTGTCATTAGGTCGGGCTGAGGTTGACGGCTAGCTCGGACGAAAAGCAGTAGGGTAAGGTGATAAAATATTATTTTAATTTAATTAATTTTATCTGATATAGTCGACAGCAAATGCTGATGGGTATGTTACACCAGTAACAACAGCGTCAGACAGCCTTATTGAACATCATCCAATTCACTACGAATCTCAGCCAACTCATCTTTAAGCTGTTCCAGTTCAGAATATAATTTTGTGATCTTCGGTGAAAGAATATGATTTGTATCGTTGAGTAATGTTTAATTGTGCTCATTCACTTACAGTCTGCCAGCAAGCCAGAGGCCTGCCGGCTGGTTTCCACCATACACTTACAGGCCGCCTGCGTATCCAGGCCTGCAGTCCAACGATACTGATAAGTAACTAACAGTGTGTTGCAACGGCCATCGTCTGGGATTTTTATTTCCGGAAATATTTTAACCGCAATCCAGTATACAAAAATGGCCAAAAAGGAAGGATTTTATTATCGGCTTTATTAATATTTGTCGTAATAATAAGGCGTTATGGCTAATCAAATTGATTCCCAAAGTTTGCGGCAATATAATCGTCCAGAATTTCAAATCTTCGAAGCTACGTCCAGTGCCTAGAAATTTCAAGGTTGGGATAAGTCTCTCTTTTGCACTTATAGCGCGTCTTAATCTGGTATTATTTTTATACCCTGGTTGAAATCATAAGTTTGTCATTCCGTTTCTGACGCGTAGAGATAAGTCTGCTAGAACAACTCCCAACTCCAGAGCGCGTGTACTTAGAGAGCTGAAATTTTGCACACTGGTTTTAAAAAAAGTAAATTTAAGTTCAAAAATGGAACAAATCGGGTATCTACTTCGCGGGGTTGCCATACAATATTATATACGGGCGGGCATTCATCTAGGGTCATCTAGGTCTTAGACCTATTCTAGCTTTTTTACTTGGTTTTAATGTAAGGTGCAACCAGCTTCAGTAAATTTGAAAGCATCGGTAATCCATACAAACATAATCCTTCAAATCATCCGTGTTACTGCTTCTTAACCTTTTCACGAGCATCTTATGCGAATATTTCTCGCATTCCAGGAGCCAATTTTTAACGCAAAATCCTTTTGTTTAATTTTTGTTTAATAAATACAATATATATACAAAAAGCACAACTTCCTTTTCCTTGCAACAGTCATTTTATCGCTTTGAAATATGAAGTTGGACTGTCAGGCGAACTGATAGTGTGTGGCGAAATTGCAGCTTACCTGGAGGCCACGGACTGACAGACATGGCCTGCGAATGGGTACCAAAAATTACTGTGATGTGCGGCACTGAGTAGACAGGTGTGGAATTAGCTCCAGCAAATCTCATTGTTTTCTTCAGTAATTTGGACTTTGCTTAAGTAAATCTTGGTTTGTGTGCTTTGTCATCATAATATCATCATTTTCAAATATTTAATAAGCAATAATAGTTGGATAATATTAGTGCTATAGTGCTACTTTTGCTCTTTTTTTTCAACATAATGTCTAGGTACAGCGTGTTACTCGTAACAATTCATCATCAGATCCACCAACACATTCAATCGATGTTAAAACCGAACTAGCAAATGTAGTCGCTCATGTGCAAGACAAATTGGAAGTAATAACTTCGGACTTTCATCAGAGTGTTTCAAAAATTACTAGTGATTTTAATGACTTAATAGTGCAGCTTGAATCAAAACTATCTAATCTGATTGAAGAGCGTTTTTCTGCAATAAACATCGAAGTTAAAAAGTTGGTGCATGAAGTTGAAATTATCAAGAATCAACTCGATAGCTATGAAAGAGACAGAAAATCTTGTGATCTGGTCATTAGTGGAATACCCCGTTTACCTGATGAAGATTTAAATTGTGTATTTAATTCGCTTAGTACATCTATTGCTGCTGATAAATCACTCAAGCCTAGTAAGATATTTAGAATTAAACCTAAATCTTATCCTACATCTGGGGACGTAATTGAATCATCCATATTAGTCAAATTTTTCACTACAGTTGATAAAAATAAATTTTATGAAATTTGTATATAAAACCCTAAAGGAACGTAAAGCTACCAACAGCGACAGAAAATCTCTCACTTTAACAGATGTAGGATTAGTGCAAAGGCAACCAACATCTATATATATAAATGAAAACTTAACTGTCCGTAATTACCGAATACTTCGACGGGCCATTAAATTGAAGAGAGGTAAACATCTCTTATCAGTGTTCACTATTGATGGAATTGTACATGTGCGAAGATCAAAAAATGGACCGTCGGAGCGAATTCTTGGAGACGACAATTTTTGATGATCTTGCTGAAGTATTCATGAATTTGTAGTTTGTCTTGCAGTAACTGGTTTCTGATTAGTAGTTTAGCTCTCGAAATATGGTTATTTTTTTATATCTTAATATTTTTAGTCTTAATGTAAACAATTATTATTTTTTTTTTTTACTTCTTCTATTGTAGTTCTCAGTGGTCAGTGGTGTTCAAAGTACTGTGCTTCTTACTAGATGTTTTTGCTGCTGTCTTGGATGCGCGATTTCATATGATTCGTTTTTGATTGAATGAGCTCTGATATTGCTGTGGACGAATATAATAATGTACGTGCTATGGTAAATATTCTTAATCAACAAGCAAATGGTATTAAGGTATTTCATCTTAACGCCAGAAGTTTATTTTGTCATATAGATGAAATTCGTGACATATTCGGCTGCTCTAGTACGGATATAATCCTGGTAAGTGAACGTGGTTAAAGCCTGAAATCAGTGATCAATCTATTAATATTGCGGGTTTTATTTATCGTAATGATAGATGTGGACGAAGAGGAGGAGGTGTTGCTATATTCATTAGGAATGGGTTAAAAAGTAAGGTTTTGTTTAAGAGTGGAGACTGTAATACGGAAGCTGAATATATGTTTTGTGAAGTCGGATCTAGTCAACATAAATGTTTAATTGGCTCTGTATACAAACCTCCCCATTGTTCTCTTGATAGGTTAACACAAGACCTCATACATATTGTACCGCAGTATGAACATGCCATTATTGGTGATGACTTCAACATAAACTTTCTGGTAAATTCCAGCTCTAGTGATAATTTTTCTAATATTTTGACCTCTGTTGATTTATACCGCATTGATTTTGAACCAACTCATTTCTCGCAGCAATCTTGCTCTCTGTTGGATGTATTTATTACGGCATGCACATCTAAGATTAAGTTTAAAAATCAGCTGTCAATTCCTGGCATCTCCGACCATGATATGATCATGATTGTATATGATATCACGTTTGATAATGATGGTTCAACTCACTCATTTTCCTTTTATGACTATAAATCTATTATGTTAGAGGATCTGCTCGCAGAAGCAGAGACAATAGAGTGGGATATTGTACGTAACATTGCTGATGTAGACTCTCAAATCCATATAATTAATGAGTATATTGCTAATCTCCATGAAAAATTTGTTACGTTGAAAACCAGGGTTATTGATATCCCGGCTTGCCCATGGTTTTCGGATACTATTAGAAAACTCATAATGGTACGAGATCAAGCCTATAAGCTATGGAAGCGATATCGAATTGGAGAATACTGGAACACTTATCGCGAGCTAAGAAATAATGTAATTATGTTATTCGTACAGCGAAAGAAACATATTTTTCACGCAAACTAGACATAAACCAACCCGCCAAGATCTTGTGGAGGAATTTGAAATCTGCTGGTATTGTAAGTGGTACCATTGCTGGTGATCTCCCGCATCCTGATGAGCTTAATAATCAATTTGCGTCAATGGCGGAGTTGGATGAAACTGATTGGTCTAATCTTGCTGGAATCTGCTCTATTAATGACGATCTTGATGTGCTTGCCAAATGGACTGCATCCAATGGACTCAAATTAAATGCAAGTAAATCTAAGTGTTTAATTATAAGTAGGCTAGGTACTGACTGTTCCGATTTTTCTCCAGTTCATATAAATGGTGCAGTAATTTCGCTTGTTACTTCAGCTAAGAATCTGGGTATTATATTTAATAATAGATTAACTTGGGGTGACCATATAAATTCTGTGGTTAGGAAAATTTATTATGGATTGCGACGCCTTTGGGCTTTTAGCGACTTCACTCCCTTATTAACTCGGTTAAAACTAGCACAAGCTTTACTTGCACCGATTTTATTATATAGTTGTGAAATTTATAATGGGCTTGATAGTATCTCGGAGAGGAAGCTTCTGGTCTCTTTCAATTGCATCATTAGGTATATTTTTAGACTTCGGCGCTATGACCACGTTTCACCTTTTGTTGACACTCTATTTGGCTGTTCTTTTCAGCGGTATCGCAAATTCAGGACAGTAGTATTACTATCTAAGGTCATAAAATTTCAATGTCCGCACTATTTGTTTAAGTTCTTGCACTTCAATAGATCAAGTCGAGCACTAACTCTTATACCACCTATCAGCAGATTTCTGGTGAGCGATCGACAATTTTTCGTCCAAGCAGTCAGTATTTGGAACTCCTTACCAATTGATTTAAGAAAGTCATTATGGTCGGGCACCTTTGTCAGCTTTAAACGTATTGTTTTCAATCATCTTACCAATAGTTTTTAATTTTGACTACTACTGATCACTCTTTTATCTCATTTTTTTCTATTTAATTTATTCTTCTTTTTTTCATGCTTTTTAGTACTGTATTTTCTTCTTTTATTTTTAATTGATAGATACTTATATACCTTCGTTTTGTTAATTTGTACAATTTATTAGTCTGCTTTTACTTTTCTTCTTTTTGCTATAATGCTATAGTTTAAATCTTAATAATAAATTTTTTTCTTCTGATTAGTAACTTAGAGCATGTACTCCTAAAAGATCTATTCTTAATGTACATTGTTTTGAACAAATAAATAATAATAATTTTTTTTTATGTATATATATGAGCTTTAATTGTCAAAACGTTATAAAATTATAAAATTTAGAAAAAGAGCTTGAAAAGATACAATATAGTTAGCAATAGCAAATGCACAAAAAAGAAACAGAAAGGAGCAAAAGGGGCGAAAAATAATAATACAAAATTGTTAACAATATCACAGTTATATACTTTTTTAAAAAGAGTCTTAGCCCAAAGTATTTAGGTGTGTATATCGGACGCGAGAGTAAATCAAATAATAGCCGCATCGCTCTTGAGAAACTCTCTAGAGCTGTAAACTCATGGCGTAGTCGACTGTTTCCACTATCCCTAATGGGAAGGTCAGTCGTGATAAACTATTTGATTACCTCGTCCATCGTTCATCTGCTAAAGTCTGAGACGTTTGATGAAGGCTTCGTAGGTCTTCTTCAAGCAAAAGCGATAGACGTCTTTTGGTGTGGAAGACGATGGGTTGCTGAAAGCACGCTCTGTCTGCCAGTCAAGATAGGTGGATTGGGTCTCACTAACTTGGTTGTGAAATCAAGGTGTCTCCAAGTGCGTGCATTCCAACGAGTGTTTTGCCAGAGAGACACCTTAATTTCTCAATTGTGGGTGAATGTACTGGGAGAGATCGGCATAGGGGAGTATTACTACCTGCTCTCTGGCAATTCCAAAGCAAAGAGAGGCTCCGTGGAAAAGTTGCCACAAATGCTACGGCCTATTATCACCAGTGAAGAATGAGCACTCCGTCCCGCACGGATGCAATTTGTTGCCACGTGCAGTTAAATGTTTCTTCATCCCCCGCCAGGTACTCGAAGCGCAACCGCTGCTTTATCCTGGCAACGAAATGACGCTTTAGTGCTCCGTTGTGTACTGTTGTATTAGTGTTATGATTACCAGTACCAGCTCTCATGTAGTACAAGTGAATCGTTGACTTAGCTAGCGTTAAGACGAAGCTGATCAAATTATTCACTTGACTACATGTCCTCGGTCCCAACAGAAACGATGTCTGCGTAATGCCGAAAGACGGATGGACCAACTGACACAATTGTTTCACCAAATCCATTAAATTCTGCAGAGCCCGGCAAGCGTAGAACCTGTGAAACAGAGTCCCATCACCGCCACAGACCGTGCACATTCTCTGAACCCGGCGATCAATGTGTGACAACTGGTTGGGATGTACAAGACAGTGGTGCAGTAGCTTGAAAGCTATATCTGCGTCTTTGTAATTAGAGGCATAGCTGTAGATTACTCTACTCGTTATCCCTCCCATTACGCCGATATCCACCCCGAGGTGAACATTCTATCTACGCAAGCCCACGTACCCCTGTTGGCTGACACCAACAAACACATTGCGAAGCAACCGCGTTGTCAGTGCACCAAAGGAGGTGTGTGGTGGCCTGTTCCACACGAAAGCATCTTCCAGCTTAACAACAGGGTCACTACTGCGAAGCCGGTGAAATCTCTCCCGAGCAGAAGTAGCCACGTTACGTAAGATCTGCGCAGCGGACTGAATCCTGCCGCTTCCGGTAACATCAATGATGTCCCCGAGAACAGCATGAGGAGGCAGTCCCGAAACAATTCCCCGAGCATTATGAACAAGCGAATCTGTTAATTCAGGATTAAAATCCACTGGAATTTTTCTGAATTCTTCGTACCTAATGGAATTCCATTCTAGATTAAATTCCGGCCTGATTCTGCCCCAGGTTTGAATCGTAGAGATCATATCCTGAGACCAGTTAATAGGATAAGACGCGCGGACAGAGAGAAGGTAGTAAAATTCTCCCGTACCACGACCCCCCAGTGCATACACCTATAGCTGAGAAATTAAGGTGTCTCTACGGCAGAACACTCCTTGGAATGCTCGCACTTGGAGACATCGAAACTTCACAACCAAATTGGAGTAATTTACTACGACTGCTCGCCCTTTCAAAGAAAGATGAAACAATCGACTTCGCCAAGAATTGACCGCACCGGAAAGTTTTTCAATGCCATATGGCTATTACGCAATTTGCCCTCGCGTCCAATGAATACTCCTAAATACTTCAGACAAGTATCGGTCCACTGTATGCCAAGTGGGGCATCTGTGCGATCACGCCACCTACCACACCAAAGACCTTGACTCTTGCTCATATTTATCTTCGCACCAGAACATTGCTCATACTGCATGAAGACAGCATGTGCGACTGGAAACGCCTCATCATCTGTTACAAATACAGCCAGGTCATCCGCATATGCCAACAAAAGAGGTCTTATGTTAGTAGATGGAAGTTGCATCGCATATCTGTGCAACATTCGATGGAGGTTAATTAACAGTGGTTCTAGCGCAACATCATAAAGCATGCCTGACAAAGGGCACCCCTGTCTGATGCCCTGATGAAACAAGACAGGAGAGAGGAGATGTCCTTGATGCTTTATGAGGATAGCAGAATCACCATATAGCATTCTGATGATCTCAACCCATCTGAGTGGGAACCCAAATGCATTAAGAGCAGCAAAAAGATAGTCATGATTCACGCTATCAAATGCTTTCTGCTGATCGAGAGAAATCATGCCATTGGTGTCTCAGTTTTCTCGTGGTATGCAAAAATATATTTTGCAACCGTGATATTGCCGTAGATGCTGCGACCAGGCACACAGTAAGACTGTTCCGGATGTATAACCGAAGCAATCACTGAGTGGAGTATTGCCCCTAATGCTTTGCAGACGATTTTGTAGTCCACATTGCATAGGGTTACTGGCCTCCAGTTCCCCATCCTTCTAAGATCCCCCTTCTTTGGTATTAGGCGCATGACAGATCTCCTCCAACTCGAAGGCAGATCTGTATGCGTCGTAACCGCTGAATTGAAAACCTCCAGAAGGTCTGGAATCAAAAGATTCCTGAAATGTATGAGGAGTGTGATGGCCCAATATACGGAAGATTCTTCCAACAGCCAAGGGCATTACAGCGAAATAATCAGCAAATGCTAAACAATAACCTCGCATGGTATTGTTCTGCAACTGTCGGTTGTTTTGCTGATTAGCCCAACAGCTGGCTGCGATGAGCGCTTAGTGGAGCAATCGACGATTACGATAATAATTTACCTCGCATGGTAATTATTATGTAAGGCGATTGTTTACAACTAAGCAACTCAGGTGCTGCAACCGGTAGAACAAACGACAAGGTTGTTGTCGTTTGTTTACATCCGCGTTGCGAGTACAAGCTTACTTCCGAATATTGGGGCAATAAAAGCCCAATGGCTGATCTGGCGAGCGCCGTTTTAAGCGATCAGTCAAGTTCTAACTGCTTTTGGAGCGCATCAAGTTTCGTGTGTCGGTTCAGATTACCTAAGCGCCAGGTAGTCTACTTAACGTGTCCTAAAAATAAATTACGTAAATAAAGAATTGTTCTAGTGTAATTCGAGAAGTGTTTTTTTTAATTAATTCAATAATTTCTTTGGTTGATTGCTAGTGGGACACGACAATTGGCGCAGCCGGTAAACTTAGGTAAGAAATTTGAGAATTTCTTGCTGTTGTGTTTTTTTTCAGGGTTAATTTTCTTTTTTTAAATTCTTTTAAGATTGTCGAAATTTTTTTTTTGATAAATTTATTTTTCAGAGATTAAAATAAATTAATTCTTTTACTTTTTAGGCTTAATTTAAGAAGTGCTAGATTAAGTGTTGAGTGTGATTTTAATTTTATGGTAATACTGAGCTGAGTGTGAGGTTTTATATGAAGGGTTGATCATTATAGGCGTTTCAAACTTTTCAGTGTGCTCTAGGTGCAAAAAGTAAGGTATAAATAGTTGATTAATCGGGGGCTTTCAGAATTTTGGTTGAGTTTTATTGTTTTTAGGTGATGAAAAATTATCGCAATTTCAGCAGAGTATAATTAAGTTTTCAACGTATTGTTTTCGTGGAGGTGATAATCGTAACCGCGGGTACATCGGGTAAGGTCGTAATTCAGTCACACTAACACACACACAAGGAGCACAGCTAATTTAGCTACTCCAAATACACACACTGGGAGCAAAGCTAATTTAGCTACTCCAAATACACACACTGGGAGCAAAGCTAATTTAGCTACTCCAAATACACACACTCTGGGAGCAAAGCTAATTTAGCTACTCCAAATACACACACTCTGGGAGCAAAGCTATATTAGCTACTCCAATCATCGGTTATACATACACGTACATATAACAAAAGTGCCGTGCCCTGAACTATCTTCAAGTAAGGTGCTCATAGGAGAGTACTCGTTACACGGTAAAAGTCCAAAAGTTCAAATGTTTTGCGGTTCGTGTTTAAAGTAATTGGGTTAGTTTGCGAGAAGTGATAGTATAGTAGGAAATCGTGTGATTCATTAGTGTAGATGTCAATAGGGAGAAGCAACGTCCTGACGAAAGAGGAACTTTTGCGATTTCGAGAACAGGAGGAAAAATTGGAAAATAAGTCGCAAGAGTTGAAAGAGTGCCAAGATAAATTAAAAGGGTATGAACAAGACTGGCAATATATTGGAGAATGCCTAACAACTGAACTTAAGAAGCGATTGCCAAGTGAGGAATTAGAAGCTGTACTTGAAGAACTAGATACTTGCACCCGGACAAGTACTAAGGGGGAAGCACTTGATTTATTGGTTACAGCTACTTTCTACATTATCCACAAAGAGAGAATGCGTTGGATCAAGCAGTAGAAGAAGGCCAACAAGAAAATCAGGCTCTAATAAAGAAAGTAAAAGTTCTGAAACAGCAGTTGCTAGAGGCAGAGAACTTAAGAGAGGAATTAGAGAAGGAAGTAGAACTTGGTCCAAATACACAGGAAAAGGAAAAAGGTGCCGAGTCACAGAAAAGTTGTGGACGAAGAAAGCTGTTATTCTGGGAGGCAAAACAAACTGGAAGTGTTAAAACAGCTAAAAGCCAGTGTTCAACACCCAAGTCAACTGCAGACCAAAGGCCGTATAAGAACATAGAGAGTCGTAAATCACGCGGACAACAAGACAACATGGTTGATGTACATGACAAAATCATGGATATGGTGTCCAAATATGTCCCAATGTTTTCAGGGGAAAGGTCGCCAAAGCTAGCAAAGGAAGTGCACCGCTTCCTAAACTGCTGCAAAGATCTTTACGATCGTCTTAAGGCCGAAGAACAAGATATCTTCATGAAATGTGTAAGATATCGGTTGATGGACGATGCATACTATCTGGTGAGTTCAGAAGAGCCAAACGATTTTGCGGCATTGCAGCAGACCATTAAACTGCTTATTTGCCTAAAAAGTCCTACAGCGAATTAAGAACCGAAATGATAGCGTGCAGACAAAGACCCGGAGACGACATTAGGGAATATGCGGACAGATTGAAGGATTTGTTGAATCAAATTAAAATGGCAGTTTCAGCTAAGTATCCAGGTAAGGACGGGGGTCTGATATCAGAGTTGGAGGCTGATGCAGTAGCCACATTCAAAGCAGGCGTGATGAATCGGACTACGCAAGTATACCTAACAGGCCGAAAATTCCAATCTTTGGACGAGGCACGTGAGGAGGCAGATTACTTCGAGAGAGACGCCAGACGACTACAGATGAGAGAACCAGGAATGCTTAACTATAACGGGGAAGGCATTAGAAGAAGTCCACCGAACAGTTGGAATACGGGTAGAGTTAACAAAGACGAGAGCAAACGGACAGCAACCCCACCAAGACAAGGGCCAGCTTCGTCAGGGATGTTCAGGAACCCCTCTGCCCAGCTAAAGCAACCCAGAAATATCAAGTGCTTCCAGTGCGGGAGGCAGGGGCATATTGCGAAGGAATGTACAGAGAGAAGGCCGTCCCCTTATTGTATGAGATGTCGAATATATGGACACGAAGCGACAGAGTGTGGGAAACAACAGGTAAGGTTTATGGATACACATGTTAACAGCCCGGGGGTAAGTCAGGCAGAGGCTGTAGTTCTCTATTGCCAATTTTGCAAAACCTCTGATCATTATACAGAGATTTGTGTAAAAAAATACATTGCCGATCAGGGAAACGGGGATCGGCAGCTGCGGAATTTTACCGCAGCTGCCTTCAACTAACAAAAGTAGAGACAACGAAAGTCCCACAGGAAATAGCCAGTGAAATAGAACTAAGTTTATTTAATAATTGTATAATTACTGTAGAATCGGATATAGGCATAAAGGGTATATTGGTGTTATTAGTTGACACAGGGGCAACGTGCAATGTGATTAAGGTAAATCGTATCAAGGGAACTACGACTATACAAACGTTACAAAAAATCAAAATAGGAGGGTTGTTTGGGGCACAAAGAAGCTCAATCGGAACATGTACAGCGAAGCTACGAATGGGTGAAGTTGAACAGACTTGCGAATTTAACGCCATATATGACACGGACTCAATCGGAGCTGATGGAATACTGGGTATTGAATTTCTCAGAGATAGAGCTGTCATTGACTGTATAAATAAGAGATTGTCAATACGAGCTATAGAAAAGAGTAAGTACCGAGAACCGCTCTTTGGTTCCATCACAGGGAAAGAAAAATTCGAAGGCATAGGGCTAAAATGGTGTACACAAGGAAGCCCAGGTAAACCTTATTGGGAAAGAGGGCTGAACCCAAGTGATATTAAGATTCGGCTTAAAGATAGAATAACAGCATTAAAAGACGTTGTTGCTAAAATAAGTGAAGTGTCAAATAGCATACAAAGGTACTTGACTGAGGTAGGTAACAATAAAGGAAGAGAGATACCCGAACTAGAGAATCCGCAAACGAAATCACAGAAGGAAGATGTGATGGAAACAAAACAGACACTGGCAGAGTCAGTGGAAGAGGGACAAGGGGAGGAAAATACCTTGAGTGCAGCTTTTAACACAAGAGCGGATCAAGCTGAGAGTCCAAAGGCAAATGTAGCAAGTGGAAAAGAGAAGGAACCAAATAATCCTCGCAAGGAAGTTAGGTTTGATATTCTCAAGACATCCTCGTTGCTGTCTGATACACGGCGCGAAGTTTTAGCCAGGGAGAGCACGCAACAGTATATAAGAGAGACATACAGCAGAAGGAAAAAGAGGAGAAAAATCTTGAAGGCATCCCTTCGCACAGGAGTAGCTCAGGAAAACAATTCTCCTCTTTCAGAAACCTCCGTGAGGTTTCCAGATGATATGTGGGGCAAGAAGCTAGTACGGGATAAAGAGAAAGAGTCAAGATGTCCTCGCACGGAAATCGGGCTCGAAACTTTCCAAACCACGGCCTATGCAGAAGTCTTAAGCATCGAGGATAACCAGCATCTAAAACGTATAAGATAGCTTCACCTCCAAGAGCCGGAGAACTCAAGGGATCCATAATACGAAGGGAGCCGAGGACGGATCAGCTGATAAGCATCCAAGTTACAAGCGAGGGTAAGATGGTGTGTATGGCAGAAGAAATATGTCCCTGCGTGTACTGTAGTAATACCCTGATCAGGCCCAGGAATGGACAGGCATTTGTTGGAATCGTCAACGCTAGAACGGAGGCAGTTGAAATAAAGAATTTCAGACCCAAGCTGGAGAATCTAAGTAAGTACTCCGTGCAGCCTCTAGGAGAAGGTCGACTGAAGTATAATCTCAGCCAGCAACGGCTTAAACTAATGAAACAATCACTAATACTCGGAGAAGACCTAAATTCAGAGGAAAAAGAGTCCGTGACTCAAATTTGTTACGAATATAGTGATATTTTTCATTTGCCAGGAGACAAATTGACCTACACTCCGACGAAAACCTTCAAACTACCTTTAATCGCTAATACAGGGCCCATTCATAGGAAGCAGTACCGCATGCCGGAAGCCCATAGAGAAAAATGTAAGAAGCAACTTGAAAAACTATTAGAGGAGGATATCATAGAGCCTAGTGATAGTCCGCTTAACTTTCCAGTACTGCTGATTCCCAAGAAGGGAACTGACGAATCTGGTAACCGCAAGTATAGGTTGTGCGTGGATTTTCGGGAGCTAAACAAGGTTTGCATCCCATTTTCGTATCCACTTCCGCGAATTGAAGACATTTTGGATCGGCTGGGTCATTCCAGGTACTTTTCCACGTTAGATTTAGCTAACGGGTATCATCAAGTATTAATTGATCCAGAAGATAGAGAAAAAACAGCTTTTAGCACTAATTTCAATCATTTTCAGTATAAACGATTGCCGTTTGGGCTAAAAACTGCACCTCCGTTTTTTCAGTCGCTCCTAAACGGAATATTAACAGGGTTACAGGGAATAAAATGTTTCGTGTATCTCGACGATGTCGTTATATTTGCAAAAACCTTAGATGAACACAACAATAAGTTGAGGCAAGTATTTCAACGTTTTCGGGGTCATAATTTAAAGCTGCAACCCTCTAAATGCCAGTTTCTGAAAAAAGAAGTGGTATATCTGGGCCATGTATGCTCGGAGCAAGGAGTAAAGCCAGATCAACGTTTGGTGGAAGTCGTACAGAGCTTTCCACGGCCAAAGACGGTGAGACAGGTTCAATCTTTCCTAGGGTTAGCTAATTATTACCGGAAATTCGTTCCGAGCTTCTCGGAAATCATGGCTCCAATTAATAATTTATTGAGAAAAAAATGAAGTTTAATTGGGGACCCAAGTGTGATGAGTCATTCGCCCTGATTAAAAAGGCTCTCACTGCACCTCCCTTGCTAGGAGCTGTGTTAGAACAGGAAGGTAGACCTGTTAGCTACGCCAGTCGCACGCTAAATCAAGCGGAAAGAAATTACTCGACCACAGAGCGCGAAATGTTGGCTATAGTGTGGGCTGTACGCAATTACAAATGCTATCTCTTGGGTAGACATTTTAAAATTAAAACGGACCACCAGCCACTCAGAGGGGTATTCAAGGTAAGGGATACAACATCACGCATGGTAAGGTTCCATCATAAACTGTCGGAATACGATTTTGAAATTGTTTACCAAAAAGGAAAGGAGAATGGTAATGCGGACGCCCTGAGCAGAATACCCCAAGAGAAAGCGAAAATAGGAACTGATGGAAGTAAAGAATACCCTTGCTTAACAGTCACTCGTTTACAAGCTCAGAAGAAAAAACTTGATGCGTTGGGGGATCTGCCAGAGTCTGAGGAGGGCTGGGAGGATGTTGATGAAACTCCGATTACGTCAAGAAGGTTGCATGGCACTCAGACACCACAATACGTTACTGACCCCGAGGAGATAAAGGTAATATTAAAAGATTATCATGACTCTCGATTCGGGGGGCATTTCGGGAGGAATAAGACCTTGGAAAGGATAAAACGCTTCTACCGGTGGAAGGGAATGAAGGCTGATATTGCCACCTATATCAGGCGATGCTCGAAATGTCAGAAGAATAAACAATGTAAGGCTATTAAAATGCCACTAGTCGTAACGGAAGTCTCCGAGAAGCCGTTCGATAAGATCTACGTAGACTTGGTAAGACCATTGCCTGTAAGCCACTCTGGTAACAAATACATTTTGTCAATGATGGATGACTTAACTAGGTTTGTTGATTTCGTAGCGATACCTGATCAGGAATCGAATACGGTAGCAGGGGCGTTATTTGAGCAAATACTTAGCCGATATACGTTGCCGAAGCAATTAGTGACTGATCAAGGAGCCAACTTTACTGGGGAAGTCATAAAATCTCTGTGCAAAATGCTAAAGATTAAAAAATTGCAGACTACTGCCTATCACCCACAATCAAATGCGGTGGAGCGACAGCATTCCACCTTAGCTAATTATTTGAGGAGCTTCGTTGACGAGGACCCGAGAGATTGGGATGGATTTCTACGCACAGCAGCACATGCGTACAATAACACTGTGCATTCGGGGACCAAACTTACGCCAATGGAAACCCTGTTTGGGTTCAAATCAGAAGTTCCGAGCAGCCTACAACGCAAACCTGAACCAATATACAACGCTGATAGATATCACGCAGTATTACGGTTCAAATTGCAGAAAGCGTTCAAGTTGACAAGAGAAAATTTGCTCATAGGTAAGTCTGTAGCCAAGAAACATTATGATAGATCGGCAAGGGCGGTGGTAATTCAT
The DNA here is from genome assembly GCA_963924295.1 of Dioctria rufipes. Taxonomy (NCBI): domain Eukaryota; kingdom Metazoa; phylum Arthropoda; class Insecta; order Diptera; family Asilidae; genus Dioctria; species Dioctria rufipes. Next base: position 113,651,064 of record OZ002742.1, read on the forward strand.
GTCGGCGAAAAGGTATTGCTTCGAGATGCAGCTCGTGCGGGAAAGTTGTCGTCTATTTTTAAGGGGCCCTATGAAGTAATATATGTTCATAGTCCTGAAAACGTGACCATACTTCAAGGGAACAGACTCAAGCGGGTACATACAAACCGTTTGAGGAAGTTTGAAGAATAATGTGCCCATACCAATATGGTGATGATAACTGACCTCTTTTCATATTGCAGACAATCTAAAATTCAGAATACCATCCAGCAAGGGAAGGTCAGGGCTTGAGGACCAATACTAAAGAACCTGTTCTACAAGGTTGAGGAATCTAAGAGACGGAACGAGAGAAGAGGAGTAACAGGTATAAAAAATATATTAATGTTTTTCCTTTTCAGCCGTAGTTAAGACAATAGGGGAATTAGAATATAGCAATAAAGAATAAAGAAATAAGGGAATTATTGTTTGTTCATAGTATATGGAAAGAACAAATTAAAGATATTTGTCCAAGTAAGTATTTTAAGGCAATAAAGAAGTTGAGAAGAAAATAATTTTTTTTTAAAAAAAAAAACTAAGTATGTTAGTTAACAATATAGGATTAATCGTAGCAACTCTACTAACATCAATATTAATTATATACGCGGAGAATTCAGGCTACAGCATTCGGTCAGTCGCATTATCTGGAGTGCTGTTTGAAAACCTGGGGAAAGCCAACTTCTACACAAAGCACTGGACCATACTATCACAGCTGCAGGTACCGGACTTCTCGGAGGAATTGAGTTTTGCAGATAATTGTAGCAGCCTGGTTACACAGCTCTGCGAGAACATCCATACGGACATCAAAACTAGATGTACGATAGCTGTTAAGGAGATTAAAAGCTGGACATCAAAGATCGAGCGTCGAAATGAAGAATTGTCGCATCACACCCATTCAGAACCATCGCAGCGAGTAAGGCGATCATTTTTCAACGGAATAGGCTCACTATCGAAAACTCTTTTTGGAACGATGGACCATACAGACTCCGAGAACATCTACGCGGAACTGGATGAGTTCAACAGAAAGGAGAATCGTACCTTCACGTTACTCCAAGAACAGGCTACGGTTATTAAATCCACTTTCGAAATTAGCAACGCATCACGAGTTAGAGCCGCAGCAGAGCGCGAAGAACTGAGACAAAAGATGGCAGCTATTGTTACTGCACAAAATAATCAAGTGGGGGAAATAGCATTGCTGCACCAAAGGGTGGAGTTAAATGAGATGCTGACACTATTGACTCTACAGTTGCGGGAGATAAGCGATGTACAAGAAACGTATGCAAGCATTCTGGTCTCATTGAGCGTGGGAAAGCTACACCCATTAATAATCCACGCTCGAGAGATGACAGATATTATAAGAAACGCTACACGATAATTTGATTTGGCTGAAGAATTCCTGAATTTTCAACTACTCGCTCAGATAGCCAAGGTGACATCAATTCAAAGGCGACAGAATATTTTAGTTCGAATAGATATTCCCCAGCCACAAAGAATAGCCTTTGATATTTATAAGGTATATACAATTCCTACAGCAGTAGATGAGGAAGATTACCGTATTTATGATCTGGGTTCTGAGTTTGTGGCAGCTAATAACCACGAACGTCAGTACATCCTGTTAGACGAGAAACAATTTGGAACCTGCAAGCGGTTGACAACCCTCGAGGATAATTCACGCCTTCTATGTCCACAATTAGGGCCAACTGTTACAGCCATTGGTGACAGCTGTGTGCTGAATCTTTTCCGCAGCTTCAACGTTAACGCCAAGGCTTGCAAAGAAAGAGCTATTCCAAAATGGAATAGCCTAGTCCGGATGATGACCAGAAATCATTGGTTGTTCATGATGTCTGGAACCACTAAATTGGAAGTAAATTGTCGTGATTCTCCTACATCCATCGGCGAGTTGTCGTCTACAGGAGTATTAGCGCTAGATGAGCACTGTCATCTACAGATGGGGGATCTCCTAATTACATCTGATGACGACGCCCAACGTAACATCACTCTTTGGCAGCCAACTCATTCAGAATTACCATCTTGGGACAGCTTCAAAGCGGAACCAGTATCTCGAAAGGCAGAAGTGACAATCGGGAACCAGCAACAGGTACAACTTCTAGCTGCAGATGACTTCAACCAGGCCTGGAGGGATCATGAAAAAGAGATTCGAAAGATGCAGGGCGCTGTCAAAGAAGAGGAGATCTACAGGCAGCAACATCATCCTCATGTAATGTACATGGCCGCTACATCGGTGACGGGTTTAATAAGTATCGCCAGCCTAACACTAGCAGTAGGAGTACTGATCTACCTTAAACGCTGGAAGAGGAGGCAAGTAGCAGCACGACCCAATCAATTGTCGATAATACCTCTCACCCGGAGACAAATCCAAGCAGTCCACACCCCAAAGCAAGCAGTCCAGACCCAGAAGCAAACAGTCCAGACCCCGAAGGAAAAACAACCCAGCGAAGATTCAGAGGATATACAGGTGATAGTGCCAACAACAGCCTCCATGCCGACTGTAAACATACCCACGATCGTAGGGAAACAGCTGGTGCAGCTGGAATAATTAAGTTAACCACTGTAGGGTTAGTTGTCGTATTATGTATATATAATTAATATGTATTTCTTTTTGACAACAAGTTAAAGTGGAGCTTACTAGTTTTTTTTTCTTCTCAACGTAGTATTATGCAGTTAGCGTTTTCTTAAGTTAATGGTATTTTTGTACATGAATAAAATAAAATTTGTAAACTAAAACTGTAAATAAATATGTAGGTAAAGCTTGTTATTGATTAGGATTTTTTTTTAATAATTAATTGAGTATGGAAAGTTAAAAAAAAATATATCAGAAGTGTAAATTGTATTTTGTTATAGAGAATTCAAAACTTTACAAAAAAAAGGGGAGAAATATATAACAGCATAAGAAATATAATACAGTAAAAGTTTTTTGGAAAAAGGCAAAGTTAATGTTAAAAGAAATGATATGAAATGTTAGAAGAAATTGTAGTAGAGATAAGAAAATAAGAAAATTAAAGTAGAAAGTAATGAAAATGTACTACCAAAGAGTATAATAAAATAATGTAAAATGAATAACAAGTCTAAGAAGTAATATATATAGAAAATTTTTTTGTGACAATGGAAAAAGAAAAGATAATGTTTAAAGAAAATGTTAAGCAGAAAAGAAGGAAATGTAATAAGTATAAGAAATATAACAAAATTAAAATAGGAATCAATGTAAAATGTAAAAGAAAAGCGTAATCTGAACCGAACGAAGATTAAACAATGTTTTTAATTAAGACTGTTGGACTCTCCAGACCTAGTTCCCTGCGGAAACTAGTTTTTCCAAGGGGGGAGGGATGTGATGGCCCAATATACGGAAGATTCTTACAATAGCCAAGGGCATTACAGCGAAATAATCAGCAATTGCTAGACAATAACCTCGCATGGTATTGTTCTGCAACTGTCGGTTGTTTTGCTGATTAGCCCAACAGCTGGCTGCGATGAGCGCTTAGTGGAGCAATCGACGATTACGATAATAATTTACCTCGCATGGTAATTATTATGTAAGGCGATTGTTTAGAACTAAGCAACTCAGGTGCTGCAACCGGTAGAGCAAACGACAAGGTTGTTGTCGTTTGTTTACATCCGCGTTGCGAGTACAAGCTTACTTCCGAATATTGGGGCAATAAAAGCCCAATGACTGGTCTGGCGAGCACCGTTTTAAGCGATCAGTCTGCTTTTGGAGCGCATCAAGTTTCGTGTGTCGGTTCAGATTAAATAAGCGCCAGGTAGTCTACTTAACGTGTTCTAAAAATAAATTACGTAAATAAAGAATTGTTCTAGTGTAATTCGAGAAGTGTTTTTTTTAATTAATTCAATAATTACTTTGGTTGATTGCTAGTGGGACACGACAGGAGCTCTGGAGTCAGGCCATCATGACCAGGTGATGTGTGACGCCTTAAGTTCTTCGTTGCAATGAGCATATCATCGAGGCTGATTTCGCTGTTTAGTGTGTCCCTACTTTCGTCAGAGAATGTGGGAACATGCTGGAGAAATTCAGTGATGGATGACGACATTAGTGACGTTGGCTCAGAATACAGTTGAGTGTAATAATCCCGAATGTATTCTGAGAGTTCTTCTCCGTTAAGGATTTCTCCATCTTCGTTCACTATCGATTCAACCTCAACTTTCCCGGTTCGCCTTCTAGTTGTTTGGAAGAAGTACTCGGTCGGTGATTCTCCTTCCCTCAACCAGCGCGACTGCTGCCGCAGCACAAATTCCAAGCTATGCTTGTAATTTTGTGCTGCCAGACGTTCTTTCAGTCTTTCATAGCTTACCAGTAGCTCTGGGTGAGTTGGGAGAAGAGCAGCGATCCGAGCAACTTCGCCGGACAGGCTAGAAGCTCGATACCTGCTTCTGTTGAATCTTGTCTCGACAAATGAGCGAATGTGAAGTTTACCAATGTCCCGTTCGGAAAGTCATCTTTCCGTTCGGAAAGTCATCTTTCCGTTCGGAAAGTCATCTTTCCTTTCCCGCCAGTTGTACCAAAAGGTAGTAAATTCCTCACTGAACTGTTCTGATTTCAACAAGTGATTGTTGAAGATCCAGAATGCAGTTCGCCTTTCAATTATTATGCTGGTCCCTACAACAAGAAAGTGATCACTCATTGAGCACACTTCATGTATGACACTAACAAAGGTGCCGATGATGGTGCACGAGACGTACAGTCTGTCGATTCTATAGCCTGAGCCGTTCACATTCCGCGATTCTCTAGTATAAGACTTACTCGTTGGGTTTATCCAACGGTAGACATCCACGAGATTGAAGTGGCTGACAAAATTTCTCAATTGACTCGCGGGATTGAACTCAACCCCGGAATGACGATCGATTGGAGGATTCAGCGTGCAGTTAAAATCATCTCCGAGGATAATTTCACCACCAAAGTTTGTAAGGCTCACGCGCAGAGTGTCAAGAACAAGTCTTGCAATATTCTGGTCATGGAGTAGGTACACATTAACTACCTTGAAATTTTTGTCCCTTAGGACGAAGTCAATGGAGGAAGCGTAGCCTGGGAAGATGTCTGTGTGTTCAAGAGACGAAAGTGTAGATGAGTTGGACACTAGGATTGCGACACCTGATCCTCTGTGAGGAGCAGGTGCAGCAAACATAGTGTATCCACTATGTAAATGAGCATTAAGCTCTAGTGTATTGTGTGTGTCCGTGGTAAAATTCGTCTCTTGTAGCAGAGCTATGTCTGCTTGTGAGTGTCTGATGTCTGTAACATTGGCGTGTAATTTGTGAGGTGCTCCAAGGCCCCTCGTGTTTAGCGAAACTATATGAAACATTTAAAGAAATAGTCAACTGAATCCACAATTGTACGACCCTACAAAGAGGAAAAGCCCTCAAAAGCACGATTAGCCACCGCCATTTCAATTTTTTTTACGGGCGCGATCGAGGCGTTTAGCCTCATTATAATTTTTATTTGCTCTAGCCCTATCCTGAAGGCTGTGGATTTGAGGCACTAATTTCTCGGGATCATCGGTAAACTCATATATCACCTGAAAGATATGCTGTTCGTTTTGCTTTCTGTACAACTTCCTTAAAAGAGAACTTATTTGCTCTCTTGTAAAGGAGCTGCACCGAGGAACAACTTCGAACTCCCCTCTCAGGGACAGTGTGCTCACCGATGACTCGTTTCCACTGCTGAGCATTGTCTCACAATCGGAAAGGTCCAAAGCTCCTACTTCTGAAATCTCCGATACCCTCCGCCACCTCCTGTTCTGAGCGGGGTCTTTTGATACCCGCAACAGTAACCGCATTGTGGGCTTCTGTGGGAGCATCTGGCGGTGGCATCGTTACCAGGCTTCAACGCTGGTGCGACCTGAGAGCAGATCATCCCTGTTGCCCTTCAAGATATTTTTCCGCTGTGACAGGCTTTGTCTTATTTGTTGCTGTATGGCGTTCAGCAGAGCGTACAGAAATTTCTTTCGCTCGTTCTTTTTGTCTTTTTGGGCAATCAGCGATGAGATGCCCTGTCTGCTGACAGGCGTAGCACCTTGCCTCAGTGGATATATCCGCATAAGATTTTACGCCGTCGCAGTCTAAAATAAGAGATGAGGGAACCTCACATCCCTGCTTCAGGGTTACGAATACTTCCGGCTGAGACTGAAGACCCCCCTTCCTAAGCCATTTTCCCCAAGCTTGATGGGTATGGCACGCATTTTACCATGAACTGTCCCGAATTGGCGCAGGAAGTTTACGATGTCCTCATTTTCAGCGCGTATGGGGACTCGAGATAGCACCACTCTTTTTGGTTTCAGCGCCTGGGGATACGGTGTCATGTGCCTGCCAGCAATTTGGATACCCTCAAGCATTAGCTTTTGAGCAGCCCCCACTATATTCAGGCATACTGACACCGTTCCCTGTGCGGTGGCACCCAGAGCAAACACTTGAGGACCAACGACCTTGTCTATGGCACTAAGATAGTGTCCTTGGGACATCCCTCGGATATACTCAATAAGTAGCACTTGATCCACTGAATGCCATCGCTTCTCGAAGGCATCCTGTAGTGTGCCTTCTGTATTAGATTTGTGTCTATCGTCTATAAATGGAGCTTGACGAGGAGGTATGGACCTACACTTTATTTGGGGTGGAGCATTTTTATGGAAAGAAACCTTAGAAGTGCCACTTACCGCTTGAGCGAATGACATCGCCTTGGTGAAATCTTGTGTTGTTGTTCCTTGGGGCTGGAGTGCAGGACTCTTCGTTGCCGCATTGGTGAGCGACGGCCGTAACTCCATTCCTAAAGTTATTGGTGGTGGTGCTTCAGCGGATGCTATTCTCACCACATCCTGTAATTTTTTTGGTACTGCTCCCTTGCAGGGAGCTAATGCTGCTAAGGACACGGAAGCTTTTTCTTTTGGATCTTCTGCTACTTCGGCCGGTGCTGCGATTGTATCCTTTGCTGCTGTTACTACTGCAGTTGCGGAGATTGGTGGAAGGAATGGTGACGACTGGGTGGTCTTTTCGGCTACCTTTCCACTTGCTGCCTCTCGCAAGATTTTCAATCCTACGTTATTGCCATCGGCCTCTTCGAGTGGGCCCGAAACAGCCTTCTGAGTGGGCCCTACATTAATTTTTGAAACTCCACAAAAACTAGGTGGAGTCTTCGTTTTTTTTTCTGACACCTTTATTGTTGGATGGCGTTTCCTTCTTCTTTTCTTCGAAGCCACTTGCACCAGACATGGTACAAGGGCTCAGATTTCCACTTAGCGGACGAGAATAAGCTGTCTTTGCTTGCGGAATTGGTTGAGGTTACTGGCTTGAATAAATCCAACTTCAATTTTTTCCTCCGAATTAAAATTAATTAATTATGTTGAAATTAGTTTAATTCATGAGATATGATGTTCTCAGCTTGCCTTGATGGGAACACAGAAAGTTCGGTTGCATAGCAACCGAACCCCAAATAACCAAATGTCACAAATATCTTTCTGATTTATTTAGTTTTTTTATTTATTTTCTTTTTCAGATTAGGCTATTAATTTAATATTTTCATATATCGTTTAAGAACGATTCCACGAGACCACTGCCCGCTGATCACTGGGAACACCTTTTTATTATTTTCTGTTATCACTTTGACGCTTTTTGGGACTTCTATTGCACGGCGCTGTAGAAACACGTCCGAACTTGTCAAAATAATAATTTTTTTTTTATTTAAATACGCTCTTTATTTCTTGGCTCTCTGGCTCTTTTAAAAATTTCTTAAAAATACGTGGCAAAAGGCTCTACAAAGTGTAAAAGAAAAAAGACGCTAGCTAAACTAAATGATATAAAATGTCAATAGGGACAAATAATAACATCTAAAACAATTATAACAACTAATAAACAACAAAAATGACACGAAAATGTAAAACAAATGACACAAAATTCTAAAAAGAGACCAAAAAAACGGACACAAAAATTTCGAAAAATGATCTAAAAGATGTACAAAAAATTTAGTAAGTACCGAGAACCGCTCTTTGGTTCCATCACAGGGAAAGAAAAATTCGAAGGCATAGGGCTAAAATGGTGTACACAAGGAAGCCCAGGTAAACCTTATTGGGAAAGAGGGCTGAACCCAAGTGATATTAAGATTCGGCTTAAAGATAGAATAACAGCATTAAAAGACGTTGTTGCTAAAATAAGTGAAGTGTCAAATAGCATACAAAGGTACTTGACTGAGGTAGGTAACAATAAAGGAAGAGAGATACCCGAACTAGAGAATCCGCAAACGAAATCACAGAAGGAAGATGTGATGGAAACAAAACAGACACTGGCAGAGTCAGTGGAAGAGGGACAAGGGGAGGAAAATACCTTGAGTGCAGCTTTTAACACAAGAGCGGATCAAGCTGAGAGTCCAAAGGCAAATGTAGCAAGTGGAAAAGAGAAGGAACCAAATAATCCTCGCAAGGAAGTTAGGTTTGATATTCTCAAGACATCCTCGTTGCTGTCTGATACACGGCGCGAAGTTTTAGCCAGGGAGAGCACGCAACAGTATATAAGAGAGACATACAGCAGAAGGAAAAAGAGGAGAAAAATCTTGAAGGCATCCCTTCGCACAGGAGTAGCTCAGGAAAACAATTCTCCTCTTTCAGAAACCTCCGTGAGGTTTCCAGATGATATGTGGGGCAAGAAGCTAGTACGGGATAAAGAGAAAGAGTCAAGATGTCCTCGCACGGAAATCGGGCTCGAAACTTTCCAAACCACGGCCTATGCAGAAGTCTTAAGCATCGAGGATAACCAGCATCTAAAACGTATAAGATAGCTTCACCTCCAAGAGCCGGAGAACTCAAGGGATCCATAATACGAAGGGAGCCGAGGACGGATCAGCTGATAAGCATCCAAGTTACAAGCGAGGGTAAGATGGTGTGTATGGCAGAAGAAATATGTCCCTGCGTGTACTGTAGTAATACCCTGATCAGGCCCAGGAATGGACAGGCATTTGTTGGAATCGTCAACGCTAGAACGGAGGCAGTTGAAATAAAGAATTTCAGACCCAAGCTGGAGAATCTAAGTAAGTACTCCGTGCAGCCTCTAGGAGAAGGTCGACTGAAGTATAATCTCAGTCAGCAACGGCTTAAACTAATGAAACAATCACTAATACTCGGAGAAGACCTAAATTCAGAGGAAAAAGAGTCCGTGACTCAAATTTGTTACGAATATAGTGATATTTTTCATTTGCCAGGAGACAAATTGACCTACACTCCGACGAAAACCTTCAAACTACCTTTAATCGCTAATACAGGGCCCATTCATAGGAAGCAGTACCGCATGCCGGAAGCCCATAGAGAAAAATGTAAGAAGCAACTTGAAAAACTATTAGAGGAGGATATCATAGAGCCTAGTGATAGTCCGCTTAACTTTCCAGTACTGCTGATTCCCAAGAAGGGAACTGACGAATCTGGTAACCGCAAGTATAGGTTGTGCGTGGATTTTCGGGAGCTAAACAAGGTTTGCATCCCATTTTCGTATCCACTTCCGCGAATTGAAGACATTTTGGATCGGCTGGGTCATTCCAGGTACTTTTCCACGTTAGATTTAGCTAACGGGTATCATCAAGTATTAATTGATCCAGAAGATAGAGAAAAAACAGCTTTTAGCACTAATTTCAATCATTTTCAGTATAAACGATTGCCGTTTGGGCTAAAAACTGCACCTCCGTTTTTTCAGTCGCTCCTAAACGGAATATTAACAGGGTTACAGGGAATAAAATGTTTCGTGTATCTCGACGATGTCGTTATATTTGCAAAAACCTTAGATGAACACAACAATAAGTTGAGGCAAGTATTTCAACGTTTTCGGGGTCATAATTTAAAGCTGCAACCCTCTAAATGCCAGTTTCTGAAAAAAGAAGTGGTATATCTGGGCCATGTATGCTCGGAGCAAGGAGTAAAGCCAGATCAACGTTTGGTGGAAGTCGTACAGAGCTTTCCACGGCCAAAGACGGTGAGACAGGTTCAATCTTTCCTAGGGTTAGCTAATTATTACCGGAAATTCGTTCCGAGCTTCTCGGAAATCATGGCTCCAATTAATAATTTATTGAGAAAAAAATGAAGTTTAATTGGGGACCCAAGTGTGATGAGTCATTCGCCCTGATTAAAAAGGCTCTCACTGCACCTCCCTTGCTAGGAGCTGTGTTAGAACAGGAAGGTAGACCTGTTAGCTACGCCAGTCGCACGCTAAATCAAGCGGAAAGAAATTACTCGACCACAGAGCGCGAAATGTTGGCTATAGTGTGGGCTGTACGCAATTACAAATGCTATCTCTTGGGTAGACATTTTAAAATTAAAACGGACCACCAGCCACTCAGAGGGGTATTCAAGGTAAGGGATACAACATCACGCATGGTAAGGTTCCATCATAAACTGTCGGAATACGATTTTGAAATTGTTTACCAAAAAGGAAAGGAGAATGGTAATGCGGACGCCCTGAGCAGAATACCCCAAGAGAAAGCGAAAATAGGAACTGATGGAAGTAAAGAATACCCTTGCTTAACAGTCACTCGTTTACAAGCTCAGAAGAAAAAACTTGATGCGTTGGGGGATCTGCCAGAGTCTGAGGAGGGCTGGGAGGATGTTGATGAAACTCCGATTACGTCAAGAAGGCTGCATGGCACTCAGACACCACAATACGTTACTGACCCCGAGGAGATAAAGGTAATATTAAAAGATTATCATGACTCTCGATTCGGGGGGCATTTCGGGAGGAATAAGACCTTGGAAAGGATAAAACGCTTCTACCGGTGGAAGGGAATGAAGGCTGATATTGCCACCTATATCAGGCGATGCTCGAAATGTCAGAAGAATAAACAATGTAAGGCTATTAAAATGCCACTAGTCGTAACGGAAGTCTCCGAGAAGCCGTTCGATAAGATCTACGTAGACTTGGTAAGACCATTGCCTGTAAGCCACTCTGGTAACAAATACATTTTGTCAATGATGGATGACTTAACTAGGTTTGTTGATTTCGTAGCGATACCTGATCAGGAATCGAATACGGTAGCAGGGGCGTTATTTGAGCAAATACTTAGCCGATATACGTTGCCGAAGCAATTAGTGACTGATCAAGGAGCCAACTTTACTGGGGAAGTCATAAAATCTCTGTGCAAAATGCTAAAGATTAAAAAATTGCAGACTACTGCCTATCACCCACAATCAAATGCGGTGGAGCGACAGCATTCCACCTTAGCTAATTATTTGAGGAGCTTCGTTGACGAGGACCCGAGAGATTGGGATGGATTTCTACGCACAGCAGCACATGCGTACAATAACACTGTGCATTCGGGGACCAAACTTACGCCAATGGAAACCCTGTTTGGGTTCAAATCAGAAGTTCCGAGCAGCCTACAACGCAAACCTGAACCAATATACAACGCTGATAGATATCACGCAGTATTACGGTTCAAATTGCAGAAAGCGTTCAAGTTGACAAGAGAAAATTTGCTCATAGGTAAGTCTGTAGCCAAGAAACATTATGATAGATCGGCAAGGGCGGTGGTAATTCATGTCGGCGAAAAGGTATTGCTTCGAGATGCAGCTCGTGCGGGAAAGTTGTCGTCTATTTTTAAGGGGCCCTATGAAGTAATATATGTTCATAGTCCTGAAAACGTGACCATACTTCAAGGGAACAGACTCAAGCGGGTACATACAAACCGTTTGAGGAAGTTTGAAGAATAATGTGCCCATACCAATATGGTGATGATAACTGACCTCTTTTCATATTGCAGACAATCTAAAATTCAGAATACCATCCAGCAAGGGAAGGTCAGGGCTTGAGGACCAATACTAAAGAACCTGTTCTACAAGGTTGAGGAATCTAAGAGACGGAACGAGAGAAGAGGAGTAACAGGTATAAAAAATATATTAATGTTTTTCCTTTTCAGCCGTAGTTAAGACAATAGGGGAATTAGAATATAGCAATAAAGAATAAAGAAATAAGGGAATTATTGTTTGTTCATAGTATATGGAAAGAACAAATTAAAGATATTTGTCCAAGTAAGTATTTTAAGGCAATAAAGAAGTTGAGAAGAAAATAATTTTTTTTTTAAAAAAAAAACTAAGTATGTTAGTTAACAATATAGGATTAATCGTAGCAACTCTACTAACATCAATATTAATTATATACGCGGAGAATTCAGGCTACAGCATTCGGTCAGTCGCATTATCTGGAGTGCTGTTTGAAAACCTGGGGAAAGCCAACTTCTACACAAAGCACTGGACCATACTATCACAGCTGCAGGTACCGGACTTCTCGGAGGAATTGAGTTTTGCAGATAATTGTAGCAGCCTGGTTACACAGCTCTGCGAGAACATCCATACGGACATCAAAACTAGATGTACGATAGCTGTTAAGGAGATTAAAAGCTGGACATCAAAGATCGAGCGTCGAAATGAAGAATTGTCGCATCACACCCATTCAGAACCATCGCAGCGAGTAAGGCGATCATTTTTCAACGGAATAGGCTCACTATCGAAAACTCTTTTTGGAACGATGGACCATACAGACTCCGAGAACATCTACGCGGAACTGGATGAGTTCAACAGAAAGGAGAATCGTACCTTCACGTTACTCCAAGAACAGGCTACGGTTATTAAATCCACTTTCGAAATTAGCAACGCATCACGAGTTAGAGCCGCAGCAGAGCGCGAAGAACTGAGACAAAAGATGGCAGCTATTGTTACTGCACAAAATAATCAAGTGGGGGAAATAGCATTGCTGCACCAAAGGGTGGAGTTAAATGAGATGCTGACACTATTGACTCTACAGTTGCGGGAGATAAGCGATGTACAAGAAACGTATGCAAGCATTCTGGTCTCATTGAGCGTGGGAAAGCTACACCCATTAATAATCCACGCTCGAGAGATGACAGATATTATAAGAAACGCTACACGATAATTTGATTTGGCTGAAGAATTCCTGAATTTTCAACTACTCGCTCAGATAGCCAAGGTGACATCAATTCAAAGGCGACAGAATATTTTAGTTCGAATAGATATTCCCCAGCCACAAAGAATAGCCTTTGATATTTATAAGGTATATACAATTCCTACAGCAGTAGATGAGGAAGATTACCGTATTTATGATCTGGGTTCTGAGTTTGTGGCAGCTAATAACCACGAACGTCAGTACATCCTGTTAGACGAGAAACAATTTGGAACCTGCAAGCGGTTGACAACCCTCGAGGATAATTCACGCCTTCTATGTCCACAATTAGGGCCAACTGTTACAGCCATTGGTGACAGCTGTGTGCTGAATCTTTTCCGCAGCTTCAACGTTAACGCCAAGGCTTGCAAAGAAAGAGCTATTCCAAAATGGAATAGCCTAGTCCGGATGATGACCAGAAATCATTGGTTGTTCATGATGTCTGGAACCACTAAATTGGAAGTAAATTGTCGTGATTCTCCTACATCCATCGGCGAGTTGTCGTCTACAGGAGTATTAGCGCTAGATGAGCACTGTCATCTACAGATGGGGGATCTCCTAATTACATCTGATGACGACGCCCAACGTAACATCACTCTTTGGCAGCCAACTCATTCAGAATTACCATCTTGGGACAGCTTCAAAGCGGAACCAGTATCTCGAAAGGCAGAAGTGACAATCGGGAACCAGCAACAGGTACAACTTCTAGCTGCAGATGACTTCAACCAGGCCTGGAGGGATCATGAAAAAGAGATTCGAAAGATGCAGGGCGCTGTCAAAGAAGAGGAGATCTACAGGCAGCAACATCATCCTCATGTAATGTACATGGCCGCTACATCGGTGACGGGTTTAATAAGTATCGCCAGCCTAACACTAGCAGTAGGAGTACTGATCTACCTTAAACGCTGGAAGAGGAGGCAAGTAGCAGCACGACCCAATCAATTGTCGATAATACCTCTCACCCGGAGACAAATCCAAGCAGTCCACACCCCAAAGCAAGCAGTCCAGACCCAGAAGCAAACAGTCCAGACCCCGAAGGAAAAACAACCCAGCGAAGATTCAGAGGATATACAGGTGATAGTGCCAACAACAGCCTCCATGCCGACTGTAAACATACCCACGATCGTAGGGAAACAGCTGGTGCAGCTGGAATAATTAAGTTAACCACTGTAGGGTTAGTTGTCGTATTATGTATATATAATTAATATGTATTTCTTTTTGACAACAAGTTAAAGTGGAGCTTACTAGTTTTTTTTTCTTCTCAACGTAGTATTATGCAGTTAGCGTTTTCTTAAGTTAATGGTATTTTTGTACATGAATAAAATAAAATTTGTAAACTAAAACTGTAAATAAATATGTAGGTAAAGCTTGTTATTGATTAGGATTTTTTTTTAATAATTAATTGAGTATGGAAAGTTAAAAAAAAATATATCAGAAGTGTAAATTGTATTTTGTTATAGAGAATTCAAAACTTTACAAAAAAAAGGGGAGAAATATATAACAGCATAAGAAATATAATACAGTAAAAGTTTTTTGGAAAAAGGCAAAGTTAATGTTAAAAGAAATGATATGAAATGTTAGAAGAAATTGTAGTAGAGATAAGAAAATAAGAAAATTAAAGTAGAAAGTAATGAAAATGTACTACCAAAGAGTATAATAAAATAATGTAAAATGAATAACAAGTCTAAGAAGTAATATATATAGAAAATTTTTTTGTGACAATGGAAAAAGAAAAGATAATGTTTAAAGAAAATGTTAAGCAGAAAAGAAGGAAATGTAATAAGTATAAGAAATATAACAAAATTAAAATAGGAATCAATGTAAAATGTAAAAGAAAAGCGTAATCTGAACCGAACGAAGATTAAAAAATGTTTTTAATTAAGACTGTTGGACTCTCCAGACCTAGTTCCCTGCGGAAACTAGTTTTTCCAAGGGGGGAGGGATGTGATGGCCCAATATACGGAAGATTCTTACAATAGCCAAGGGCATTACAGCGAAATAATCAGCAATTGCTAGACAATAACCTCGCATGGTATTGTTCTGCAACTGTCGGTTGTTTTGCTGATTAGCCCAACAGCTGGCTGCGATGAGCGCTTAGTGGAGCAATCGACGATTACGATAATAATTTACCTCGCATGGTAATTATTATGTAAGGCGATTGTTTAGAACTAAGCAACTCAGGTGCTGCAACCGGTAGAGCAAACGACAAGGTTGTTGTCGTTTGTTTACATCCGCGTTGCGAGTACAAGCTTACTTCCGAATATTGGGGCAATAAAAGCCCAATGACTGGTCTGGCGAGCACCGTTTTAAGCGATCAGTCTGCTTTTGGAGCGCATCAAGTTTCGTGTGTCGGTTCAGATTAAATAAGCGCCAGGTAGTCTACTTAACGTGTTCTAAAAATAAATTACGTAAATAAAGAATTGTTCTAGTGTAATTCGAGAAGTGTTTTTTTTAATTAATTCAATAATTACTTTGGTTGATTGCTAGTGGGACACGACAGGAGCTCTGGAGTCAGGCCATCATGACCAGGTGATGTGTGACGCCTTAAGTTCTTCGTTGCAATGAGCATATCATCGAGGCTGATTTCGCTGTTTAGTGTGTCCCTACTTTCGTCAGAGAATGTGGGAACATGCTGGAGAAATTCAGTGATGGATGACGACATTAGTGACGTTGGCTCAGAATACAGTTGAGTGTAATAATCCCGAATGTATTCTGAGAGTTCTTCTCCGTTAAGGATTTCTCCATCTTCGTTCACTATCGATTCAACCTCAACTTTCCCGGTTCGCCTTCTAGTTGTTTGGAAGAAGTACTCGGTCGGTGATTCTCCTTCCCTCAACCAGCGCGACTGCTGCCGCAGCACAAATTCCAAGCTATGCTTGTAATTTTGTGCTGCCAGACGTTCTTTCAGTCTTTCATAGCTTACCAGTAGCTCTGGGTGAGTTGGGAGAAGAGCAGCGATCCGAGCAACTTCGCCGGACAGGCTAGAAGCTCGATACCTGCTTCTGTTGAATCTTGTCTCGACAAATGAGCGAATGTGAAGTTTACCAATGTCCCGTTCGGAAAGTCATCTTTCCGTTCGGAAAGTCATCTTTCCGTTCGGAAAGTCATCTTTCCTTTCCCGCCAGTTGTACCAAAAGGTAGTAAATTCCTCACTGAACTGTTCTGATTTCAACAAGTGATTGTTGAAGATCCAGAATGCAGTTCGCCTTTCAATTATTATGCTGGTCCCTACAACAAGAAAGTGATCACTCATTGAGCACACTTCATGTATGACACTAACAAAGGTGCCGATGATGGTGCACGAGACGTACAGTCTGTCGATTCTATAGCCTGAGCCGTTCACATTCCGCGATTCTCTAGTATAAGACTTACTCGTTGGGTTTATCCAACGGTAGACATCCACGAGATTGAAGTGGCTGACAAAATTTCTCAATTGACTCGCGGGATTGAACTCAACCCCGGAATGACGATCGATTGGAGGATTCAGCGTGCAGTTAAAATCATCTCCGAGGATAATTTCACCACCAAAGTTTGTAAGGCTCACGCGCAGAGTGTCAAGAACAAGTCTTGCAATATTCTGGTCATGGAGTAGGTACACATTAACTACCTTGAAATTTTTGTCCCTTAGGACGAAGTCAATGGAGGAAGCGTAGCCTGGGAAGATGTCTGTGTGTTCAAGAGACGAAAGTGTAGATGAGTTGGACACTAGGATTGCGACACCTGATCCTCTGTGAGGAGCAGGTGCAGCAAACATAGTGTATCCACTATGTAAATGAGCATTAAGCTCTAGTGTATTGTGTGTGTCCGTGGTAAAATTCGTCTCTTGTAGCAGAGCTATGTCTGCTTGTGAGTGTCTGATGTCTGTAACATTGGCGTGTAATTTGTGAGGTGCTCCAAGGCCCCTCGTGTTTAGCGAAACTATATGAAACATTTAAAGAAATAGTCAACTGAATCCACAATTGTACGACCCTACAAAGAGGAAAAGCCCTCAAAAGCACGATTAGCCACCGCCATTTCAATTTTTTTTACGGGCGCGATCGAGGCGTTTAGCCTCATTATAATTTTTATTTGCTCTAGCCCTATCCTGAAGGCTGTGGATTTGAGGCACTAATTTCTCGGGATCATCGGTAAACTCATATATCACCTGAAAGATATGCTGTTCGTTTTGCTTTCTGTACAACTTCCTTAAAAGAGAACTTATTTGCTCTCTTGTAAAGGAGCTGCACCGAGGAACAACTTCGAACTCCCCTCTCAGGGACAGTGTGCTCACCGATGACTCGTTTCCACTTTGGGCGGATTTATAACTCCCCTCGACCGCG
Source organism: Dioctria rufipes (assembly GCA_963924295.1). Classification (NCBI taxonomy): domain Eukaryota; kingdom Metazoa; phylum Arthropoda; class Insecta; order Diptera; family Asilidae; genus Dioctria; species Dioctria rufipes. Next base: position 113,668,346 of record OZ002742.1, read on the forward strand.
GACTTATCACCAATGCTGAGCATTGTCTCACAATCGGAAAGGTCCAAAGCTCCTACTTCTGAAATCTCCGATACCCTCCGCCACCTCCTGTTCTGAGCGGGGTCTTTTGATACCCGCAACAGTAACCGCATTGTGGGCTTCTGTGGGAGCATCTGGCGGTGGCATCGTTACCAGGCTTCAACGCTGGTGCGACCTGAGAGCAGATCATCCCTGTTGCCCTTCAAGATATTTTTCCGCTGTGACAGGCTTTGTCTTATTTGTTGCTGTATGGCGTTCAGCAGAGCGTACAGAAATTTCTTTCGCTCGTTCTTTTTGTCTTTTTGGGCAATCAGCGATGAGATGCCCTGTCTGCTGACAGGCGTAGCACCTTGCCTCAGTGGATATATCCGCATAAGATTTTACGCCGTCGCAGTCTAAAATAAGAGATGAGGGAACCTCACATCCCTGCTTCAGGGTTACGAATACTTCCGGCTGAGACTGAAGACCCCCCTTCCTAAGCCATTTTCCCCAAGCTTGATGGGTATGGCACGCATTTTACCATGAACTGTCCCGAATTGGCGCAGGAAGTTTACGATGTCCTCATTTTCAGCGCGTATGGGGACTCGAGATAGCACCACTCTTTTTGGTTTCAGCGCCTGGGGATACGGTGTCATGTGCCTGCCAGCAATTTGGATACCCTCAAGCATTAGCTTTTGAGCAGCCCCCACTATATTCAGGCATACTGACACCGTTCCCTGTGCGGTGGCACCCAGAGCAAACACTTGAGGACCAACGACCTTGTCTATGGCACTAAGATAGTGTCCTTGGGACATCCCTCGGATATACTCAATAAGTAGCACTTGATCCACTGAATGCCATCGCTTCTCGAAGGCATCCTGTAGTGTGCCTTCTGTATTAGATTTGTGTCTATCGTCTATAAATGGAGCTTGACGAGGAGGTATGGACCTACACTTTATTTGGGGTGGAGCATTTTTATGGAAAGAAACCTTAGAAGTGCCACTTACCGCTTGAGCGAATGACATCGCCTTGGTGAAATCTTGTGTTGTTGTTCCTTGGGGCTGGAGTGCAGGACTCTTCGTTGCCGCATTGGTGAGCGACGGCCGTAACTCCATTCCTAAAGTTATTGGTGGTGGTGCTTCAGCGGATGCTATTCTCACCACATCCTGTAATTTTTTTGGTACTGCTCCCTTGCAGGGAGCTAATGCTGCTAAGGACACGGAAGCTTTTTCTTTTGGATCTTCTGCTACTTCGGCCGGTGCTGCGATTGTATCCTTTGCTGCTGTTACTACTGCAGTTGCGGAGATTGGTGGAAGGAATGGTGACGACTGGGTGGTCTTTTCGGCTACCTTTCCACTTGCTGCCTCTCGCAAGATTTTCAATCCTACGTTATTGCCATCGGCCTCTTCGAGTGGGCCCGAAACAGCCTTCTGAGTGGGCCCTACATTAATTTTTGAAACTCCACAAAAACTAGGTGGAGTCTTCGTTTTTTTTTCTGACACCTTTATTGTTGGATGGCGTTTCCTTCTTCTTTTCTTCGAAGCCACTTGCACCAGACATGGTACAAGGGCTCAGATTTCCACTTAGCGGACGAGAATAAGCTGTCTTTGCTTGCGGAATTGGTTGAGGTTACTGGCTTGAATAAATCCAACTTCAATTTTTTCCTCCGAATTAAAATTAATTAATTATGTTGAAATTAGTTTAATTCATGAGATATGATGTTCTCAGCTTGCCTTGATGGGAACACAGAAAGTTCGGTTGCATAGCAACCGAACCCCAAATAACCAAATGTCACAAATATCTTTCTGATTTATTTAGTTTTTTTATTTATTTTCTTTTTCAGATTAGGCTATTAATTTAATATTTTCATATATCGTTTAAGAACGATTCCACGAGACCACTGCCCGCTGATCACTGGGAACACCTTTTTATTATTTTCTGTTATCACTTTGACGCTTTTTGGGACTTCTATTGCACGGCGCTGTAGAAACACGTCCGAACTTGTCAAAATAATAATTTTTTTTTTATTTAAATACGCTCTTTATTTCTTGGCTCTCTGGCTCTTTTAAAAATTTCTTAAAAATACGTGGCAAAAGGCTCTACAAAGTGTAAAAGAAAAAAGACGCTAGCTAAACTAAATGATATAAAATGTCAATAGGGACAAATAATAACATCTAAAACAATTATAACAACTAATAAACAACAAAAATGACACGAAAATGTAAAACAAATGACACAAAATTCTAAAAAGAGACCAAAAAAACGGACACAAAAATTTCGAAAAATGATCTAAAAGATGTACAAAAAATTTAGTAGTCCCAATTTTGACAATTGGGTAAGTGGCAGTTCCAAAAGTTCCAAAATTCCAAAATAAACTAATAAATATCTTTACCTAAACGAGCGAATTTCAACAAAAAAATTTTGCAATTTAGCACCGAGACCGAAACCGAATTAAAAACTTAATAGCCGAACGAACGAAAATTTTGCGCGTAGTGTAGTATCATAGACCTCTACAAACTGCCCTCATCATCCCTCCAGCTTAGCATCTCTAACAGAGTACTTGTCCTTCCCACAGCACGTGCAACGATTCCTAAGCGGGGAGAAGCCCCGTGGACTAGTGTTGCAAATGCTGTGGCCTGCTATCACCAGCGAAAGAGAAATTGTAGATTTGGCTAGTGTCAACACAAAGCTAATCAAACAGTTCACCCGACCACAAACCTTTGGTCCCCATAGAAACGATGTCCTAGTAATGCTGAGATTCGGGTGTATCAACTGACACATATCGCGCACCAGTTCCATCAGACTCTGCAAAGCTGGACAAGTGAAGAACCTGTGAAACAAGGTGCCTTCACCAGAACAAACTGTGCAGATCCTCTGAACCCGCCGGTCGATATGTGACAACTGATTAGGATGCATAAGACTGTGATGCGGCAATTTGAATGCTACATCAGCATCTTTGTAACTAGAAGGATAACTGTAGACTACTCTGCAAGTTATCCCTCCCATCACGCCCATATTCACCCCGAGGTGTGTTCGCCATCTGTTGTATCCTGTGTACTCCGGAGGTCTTATTGACATAAGCACGACACGGAGCACACGTGTTGTAAGTGTGCTGAATGGTGTGTGAGGCGGTCTGTCCAGAACGAAAGCATCTTCCAACTTAGTGCCAGGGTCACTGGTCCCAAGTTGGCGAAATCTCTCCCGCGCAGAAGCCGCCAGGTCGTGTAGTTGTGGAGTGTTCGTGTTTATTCGACAGTTTCCAGAGATATCAATAATATCTCCGAGAACTGTCAGTGTATGCCTGTCAGCTTCAAAACCTCGAGCATTACTGAACACTGAATCTATTAATTCAGGATTAAACCTTATTGGAATCGACGCGAATTGCGTGTACCGCAGAGCATTCCACTTAAGGTGAAATGCTGGCCTGATTCTGCCCCAGGTCTGAATCGTTGAGATTAGATCCTGTGGCCAGTCACGAGGATAGGGTGGTCGAACAGAGAGCAGGTAGTAATACTCCCCTATGCACAAGCCTTGACTCTTGCTAAGGTTGATTTTAGCGCCCGCTATACGTTCGTACTGTTCGAAAACAGCACGAGCGACCGGAAAAGCTTCATCTCTTGTCACGAAAATAGAAAGGTCATCCGCATATGCCAACATAAGAGGCCTCACATTGGTATATGGTAGATGCACTGAATATTGTCCGAGCATTCGACGAAGATTCACCAGTAGCGGCTCCAACGAAAGATCATAAAGCATACCTGACAATGGACAGGCCTGTCTGATACCTCGATGAAACGAGATAGGAGCCAGAACCTGTCCTTGATGCTTAATCAAAATCGCTGAATCTCTATACAGTTTCCCGATGATATCGAGCCACCTGGGCGGGAACCCAAATGCCTCGAGAGCAGTCAGGAGATACTCGTGCGAGACGCTATCAAAAGCCTTTTGCTGGTCAAGAGAAATCATGGCCATTTGTGTACCTGTCTGTTCATGGTAAGCAAACAAATGTTTGGCTACCGCGATGTTGTCGTAGATACTACGACCAGGAACACAATAGGACTGTTCCGGGTGTATTACCGAAGCAATCACTGAGCGGAGTATCGCCCCTAATGCTTTGCAGACGATTTTGTAGTCAACATAGGGTTACTGGCCTCCAGTTTCCCATCCTCTGCAAATCTCCTTTCTTTGGAATCAATCGCATAGCAGACCTCCTCCAACTAGAAGGAAAGTCTGAATGCGTCTCAACCGCCGAATTGAAGACTTCCAAAAGGTCAGGAATTAATAAATCCCTGAAACGTATGAAGAATTCTGGAGTCAAGCCGTCATAACCAGGTGAAGTGTGTCGCCTTAGATCCTTTGTCGCAGCGATCATATCCTCCAATGAGATTACTGTATCCAGCATCTCCTTGCTGTGTTCAGAGAAAGTGGGAATATTCTCAAGAAATTCATGAGTGGTCGAGGATGTTGTCGACGTCGATTCAGAGTAGAGACTACTATAATAGTTTCGAATAAATTCTGATAGCTGTTGTCCGTTGAGGACTTGTCCAGATTCATCAACTATCGATTCGACTTCACAAGAAGCAGTACGTCGTCTAGTTGCCTGAAAGAAGTACTCGGTTGGAGAATCGCCTTCCCTCAGCCAGCGTGATTGGCTGCGCAGCACAAACTCCAAGCTGTGCTTGTAAGTTTGTGTTGCCAAGCGTTCCTTTATTCTGTTAAAATAAAGAATCAACTCCGGCTGAGTTGAGAGAAGAGCTGCCACCCGAGATACTTCGGCTGACAAGCTAGAAGCTTGATACCCACTTGGATTGAAATTCGCTTCGATAAAAGATCGAATTTGGAGCTTTCCAACATCCCACCATTGACTAAGAAGAGGAAAGTCACCTTTCCTCTCTTGCCAATCGTGCCAGAATTCAGTGAATTCATTGATGAACTGCTCGGAATTCAACAAATAATTGTTGAATATCCAGTATGCAGTTCTTCTTTCAACTAGAGTGCTGGTTGCCACTACAAGAAGGTGATCGCTAACGGAACACACTTCATGAGTGACACCAACGAAATGTTCTAGTATTCCAGGTGAGACGTAAAGTCTATCGATTCTGGAGCCTGCGAGACTTCCATGGACATTTCGCGAGACCCTCGTGTATGATCTAGTCGTAGGATGCATCCAACAATAGATATCCACGAGTCTGAAAACACGGACAAAATTCCTCAACCGAGTAGCATTGACGGATTTGAACTCAGCTCCGGAATGCCGATCCATTGAGGGATTCAGCGTGCAGTTGAAATCACCTCCGAGGATAGTTTCGCCACTAAAATTCACCAGACAGGATTAAACACTATCAAGAACTTGTCTTGTAATGTCCTGGTCATGAGGAAGGTACACGTTTACTACCTTGATATGTTTGTCTTGAACGACAAAGTCCAAGGAAGAAGCGAAGCCTGGGAAGATATCTGTATAGACAGGAGACGATAGTGTGAATTTGTTGGATACAATGATTACCACCCCTGAGCCTCGACGAGGCGCAGGTGTGACAAACATTGCATAGCCAGTGTGTAGATAAGCATAACGCTCAAGTTGTGTATATTTGTCTTGTGTAAAATTCGTCTCCTGTAGAAGCGCGATGTCTATATCGAACATTTTGACATGTTCGATAGTGCTGTGTAACCTTGTATGTGCACTTAAACCCCCGGTATTGATAGAAGCTATCTTGCACATTCAAAGAGATGAAAAGCTCAAACGATGAATGTGCGACATCTACTGACGAGGAGAATCGGCCAAGCAATGCTCCTGAATCAGCTCCTCCACCCTCCTATGGAGTCGATCTAGCCGAGATATACCGCTGTAATTCCTCTTCTTCTTGCACTCCTCTTGTAGGAGTAGAAGTTGAGGAAGTAGCAACTCTGGCCTCAGCAGCTCCTCCACAAGAATACTCCAGATTTTAACTGAATTCTTCTTGTACAGGAGCCGGGCAAGAATCTTGGAGATCTTCTCCCTAGGAAGGGTCTCCATACCCTCCGAGACTTCAAATTGGCTACCAATCGACATGGTGCTACCACACGACTCGTAGCCACTGAAGCTGAAGAGACCAGTCTCACCCAAACCGGTCATTTCGCAGTCCGAAAGCTGTTCGAGAGATGGTTCCGCCTCTCTCACGACAACCTTCGAACCGCGGGCACCACTATCGTCCTCCTCCGAGTGGGGCCGCTTGGGTGCGACTGGCTTTGCTGGCTCTGGAGGAGGCAGCATCACCCGGTCGACTTTCTTCCTCCTCGTCCTCCTTTTTTTGCCTACATGGCTAATCGACTCCTCGTCAGAAGTAGCCATGCTTTCACGTGCTGACGTGGCACCGTTTATAGCCTTAATGATTTTTGCCTCTGGGACAATTTCAGGCACCTTAGTCACTGGCTGCTCCAAGATAGCAGGTTGAGTGCTGGCAGAAAGTTCCTTCTCCGGAGCCACTACTGTAGCAGTGGTTTCCTTCGAGGGAGCCTTCTGTTCAGGCCTCTTTCCGCTTCTCTTGGGGCAGTCAGCAATAAAATGCCCTACCAAATGGCAAGCATGGCATTTCGCTTCGGTGCCCATGTCTATCCAGTATCTCGAGCCGGATATGCTCAGGTAGAAGCCTGACGGAAGCGTACATCCCTTATTCAAGGTAATGGACGCTTCCTGGCTGGTACCGAAAATACCCCGCCCGAGACCCTCGTCCCCAATTTTAATTGGAATGGCGCGAACGTTTCCATGAACCTTCCCGAATCTCCCAAGGAAATTCGCGAGGTCTTCATGTTGGGCTCACATAGGGACCCGTGAAAACACGACCTTCGTGGGCTTTTCCCTGAGTGGGAATGGCACAAGGTGTCTACCCTCCACCACGATGCCCTCAAGCATAAGCTTGGTAGCGCTTTCGAGGGTTGTGGTATACACCTCAACCATTCCCCCAGCTATTATCCCCATGGAGAATAGCTGCTCACAGGAGGTGACGCGGAAGATTGCCTTCAGGTATGCAGTTTGAGGACATCCTCTGTGTGCTCCAACTGCATACCGTAGCTCTCATCCTGCCATGGCCCATCGAAAAAAGCCTGAAGACCCGCACCGGTCTTAGGCCGAGGCTTACCTGCGTCCAATGGGGCTGGACGAGCAGTGATGCCCTTACCTAAAATTTCTAAGGCTGAACCCTTATTGAAACTGCCACTTACCTGGGCATAAGAGATCCCTGACTCTACTGCTGGGGATCGTGGTGCTGCTGCTGAACTATCTGCTATTGCTGCTGGTGTCTTCTTCGAGGCATTTGTTCTCGATGAAGAGAGCGGTGGCCTCATTATAACTCCGCTTGGCTTTGGCGCTTCAGCCGAGGCCTCCTTGACAACATCTGAAACCTTTGGTTGCTGTGCTACTTGCGACATCTTCGTTATAGCTTCCGATCCGGTAGCTGTTGTATTAGCTGATGTTCCAGGAATTTCTTGGAAAACAGCCGCGGGCTTAGTTCCTGACTTCTCGGACGAAGTTGGCTGTACTGTCTTGGCCTTTTCAAAGGGGCCCTTGACGGCCTTTTCTGTGGGCCCTTGTCGGATTTTTTTGGAAGAAGAAGAAGAAGAACTCTTCGTATTCTTCTTCCTCCTTCCATTCAGTTTGAGGGGATCATCTGTCCCCCCAGGATCACTGCTGCTCGTACTCATTTTGAGTACGGCAGAGCAGTCACCAATTTAAAAAATATTTTTATATTTATATATATATGTACCTATATGTATATATATTTTTTGTTCTAAATTAAAGTTTTATTTTTAATTAATTTTTAATTTCACTGTTCTGACATATTTTTTCCAGGAAGTACAGAAATTTTATACTGTTGCCATGTTGTCATGCCAACTAACGAAAATATTTTAAATAGAATTAAATTCTAAATGTCAGAGTCTCTTTCGCAATTTAATTTGATTTTTTTATAGTTTTTCAAGAAATATTTTCCACAGTCACAAAATGTTTTGCACAGGTATCACTGAGGTCACTCTTACTCACGTTTTTATCACGTTATTACACTTTTTGTCGGGTATTTCTTTCAATTTCTCGGAGCTCAAATTGACGCGTCCGGTCACTGCGGCAAAAATAATAATTTTTTTTTTTTTTTTTTATTTATATATAGGCTCTTTATTTGGTGGCTCTTTGGCTCTTTTCAAAATCCTTAAAACTAAGTGGCAAAAGGCTCTACAAAGTGTAAAAAGAAGACGCTAGCTAAACTAAATGGTATAAAGTGTCAATAGGGACAAATAATAACATCTAAAACAATTATAACAACTAATAAACAACAACAATGACACAAAAAGGAAAACAAACAAGACAAAATGCTCAAAAGAGTCTAAAAACGGTCACAAGAATTTTGAAAAAGATCTAAAGTTTAACCAAAAAATTTTGAACCAGTCCCAATTTTGACAATTAGGTAAGTGGCAGTTCCAATGAGTTCCAAATTTCCAAAATAAACTAATAAAAATGTTGCTAAACGAGCGAATTTAAACAAAAAATTTTGCAATTTAGCACCGAAACCGAAACCGAATTAAAAACTTAATAGCCGAACGAACGAAAAATTTACCCGATACCGTTATAGAGTCCCGCGAGGGCGGCCTGTAGTATCATAGACCTCTACAAACTGCCCTCATCATCCCTCCAGTTTAGCATCTCTAACGGAGCGCTTATCCTTCCCACAGCACTTGCAACGGTTCCAAAGCGAGGAGAAGCCCCGTGGACTAGTGTTGCAAATGCTGTGGCCTGCTATCACCAGCGAAAGACAAGAGCGTCGTCCTGCACTGACGATAGTGGCTGCCATGTGCAGTTGAATGTATCTGCGTTCGTTGCCACATATTCAAGACGTAAACGTCTCTTCAATCTGTCAACGAAGTGGCGCTTAAGTGCATGTGCGTGGTGTTGTGGGTCAGTGTTCTGATTCCCATCTCCGGCTCTCATGTAGTACAAGTGAATTGTAGATTTGGCCAGTGTCAACACAAAGCTAATCAAACAATTCACCCGACCACAAACCTTTGGTCCCCATAGAAACGATGTCCTAGTAATGCCGAAATTCGGGTGGATCAACTGACACATATCGCGCACCAGTTCCATTAGACTCTGCAAAGCTGGACAAGTGAAGAACCTGTGAAACAAGGTGCCTTCACCAGAACAAACTGTGCAGATCCTCTGAACCCGCCGGTCGATATGTGACAACTGATTAGGATGCATAAGACTGTGATGCAGCAATTTGAATGCTACATCAGCATCTTTGTAACTAGAAGGATAACTGTAGACTACTCTGCTAGTTATCCCTCCCATCACGCCCATATTCACCCCGAGGTGTGTTCGCCATCTGTTGTATCCTGTGTACTCCGGAGGTCTTATTGACATAAGCACATCACGGAGCACACGTGTTGTAAGTGTGCTGAAAGGTGTGTGAGGCGGTCTGTCCAGAACGAAAGCATCTTCCAACGTAGTGCCAGGGTCACTGGTCCCAAGTTGGCGAAATCTCTCCCGCGCAGAAGCGTCTATCGCTTTTGCTTGAAGAAGACCTACGAAGCCTTCATCAAACGTCTCAGACTTTAGCAGATGAACGATGGACGAGGTAATCAAATAGTTTATCACGACTGACCTTCCCATTAGGGATAGTGGAAACAGTCGACTACGCCATGAGTTAACAGCTCTAGAGAGTTTCTCAAGAGCGATGCGGCTATTATTTGATTTACTCTCGCGTCCGATATACACACCTAAATACTTCAGGCAAGTATTAGTCCATTGGATGTTCAGTGGAGTATCTGTACGATCTCTCCACCTTCCACACCACAAGCCTTGACTCTTGCTAAGGTTGATTTTAGCGCCCGCTATACGTTCGTACTGTTCGAAAACAGCACGAGCGACCGGAAAAGCTTCATCTCTTGTCACGAAAATAGAAAGGTCATCCGCATATGCCAACATAAGAGGCCTCACATTGGTATATGGTAGATGCACTGAATATTGTCCGAGCATTCGACGAAGATTCACCAGTAGCGGCTCCAACGAAAGATCATAAAGCATACCTGACAATGGACAGCCCTGTCTGATACCTCGATGAAACGAGATAGGAGCCAGAACCTGTCCTTGATGCTTGAATCAAAATCGCTGAATCTCTATACAGTTTCCCGATGATATCGAGCCACCTGGGCGGGAACCCAAATGCCTCGAGAGCAGTCAGGAGATACTCGTGCGAGACGCTATCAAAAGCCTTTTGCTGGTCGAGAGAAATCATGGCCATTTGTGTACCTGTCTGTTCATGGTAGGCAAACAAATGTTTGGCTACCGCGATGTTGTCGTAGATACTACGACCAGGAACACAATAGGACTGTTCCGGGTGTATTACCGAAGCAATCACTGAGCGGAGTATCGCCCCTAATGCTTTGCAGACGATTTTATAGTCCACATTGCATAGGGTTACTGGCCTCCAGTTCCCCATCCTCTGCAAATCTCCCTTCTTTGGAATCAATCGCATAACAGACCTCCTCCAACTAGAAGGAAAGTCTGAATGCGTCTCAACCGCCGAATTGAAGACTTCCAAAAGGTCAGGAATTAATAAATCCCTGAAACGTATGAAGAATTCTGGAGTCAAGCCGTCATAACCAGGTGAAGTGTGTCGCCTTAGATCCTTTGTCGCAGCGATCATATCCTCCAATGTGATTACTGTATCCAGGAGCTCCTTGCTGTCTTCAGAGAAAGTGGGAATATTCTCAAGAAATTCATGAGTGGTCGAGGATGTTGTCGACGTCGATTCAGAGTAGAGACTACTGTAATAGTCTCGAATAAATTCTGATAGCTGTTGTCCGTTGAGGACTTGTCCACATTCATCAACTATCGATTCGACTTCACAAGAAGCAGTACGTCGTCTAGTTGCCTGAAAGAAGTACTCGGTTGGAGAATCGCCTTCCCTCAGCCAGCGTGATTGGCTGCGCAGCACAAACTCCAAGCTGTGCTTGTAAGTTTGTGTTGCCAAGCGTTCCTTTATTCTGTTAAAATAAAGAATCAACTCCGGCTGAGTTGGGAGAAGAGCTGCCACCCGAGATACTTCGGCCGACAAGCTAGAAGCTTGATACCCACTTCGATTGAAATTCGCTTCGATAAAAGATCGAATTTGGAGCTTTCCAACGTCCCACCATTGACTAAGAAGAGGAAAGTCACCTTTCCTCTCTTGCCAATCGTGCCAGAATTCAGTGAATTCATTGATGAACTGCTCGGAATTCAACAAATAGTTGTTGAATATCCAGTATGCAGTTCTTCTTTCAACTAGAGTGCTGGTTGCCACTACAAGAAGGTGATCGCTAACGGAACACACTTCATGAGTGACACCAACGAAATGTTCTAGTATTCCAGGTGAGACGTAAAGTCTATCGATTCTGGAGCCTGCGAGACTTCCATGGATATTTCGCGAGACCCTCGTGTATGATCTAGTCGTAGGGTGCATCCAACGATAGATATCCACGAGTCTGAAAACACGGACAAAATTCCTCAACCGAGTAGCATTGACAGAGTTGAACTCAACTCCGGAATGCCGATCCATTGAGGGATTTAGCGTGCAGTTGAAATCACCTCCGAGGATAGTTTCGCCACTAAAATTCACCAGACAGGATTGAACACTATCAAGAACTTGTCTTGTAATGTCCTGGTCATGAGGAAGGTACACGTTTACTACCTTGATGTGTTTGTCTTGAACGACAAAGTCCAAGGAAGAAGCGAAGCCTGGAAAGATATCTGTATATACAGGAGACGATAGTGTAAATTTGTTGGATACAATGATTGCCACTCCTGAGCCTCGGCGAGGTGCAGGTGTGGCAAACATTGCATAGCCAGTGTGTAGATAAGCATAGCGCTCAAGGTGTGTATACGTGTCTTGTGTAAAATTCATCTCCTGCAGAAGTGTAATGTCTATATCGAACATTTTGGCATGTTCGATAGTACTGTGTAGTCTTGTATGAGCACTTAAACCCCCGGTGTTAAGAGAGCCTATCTTACACATTCAAAGAGATGAAAAGCTCAAACGATGAATGTGCGACATCTACTGACGAGGAGAATCGGCCAAGCAATGCTCCTGAATCAGCTCCTCCACCCTCCTATGGAGTCGATCTAACCGAGATATCCCGTTGTAATTCCCCTTCTTCTTGCACTCCTCTTGTAGGAGTAGAAGTTGGGGAAGTATCAATTCCGGCCTCCCCAGCTCCTCCACAAGAATACTCCAGATTTTACCCGAATTCTTCTTGTACAGGAGCCGGGCAAGAATCTTGGAGATCTTCTCCCTAGGAAGGGTTTCCATCCCCTTCGAGACCTCAAATTGGCTACCAGTCGAAAAGGTGCTACCACACGACTCGTAGCCACTGAAGCTCGAGAGACCAGTCTCATCCAAACCGGTCATTTCGCAGTCCGAAAGCTGTTCGAGAGATGGTTCCGCCTCTCTCACAACAACCTTCGAACCGCGGGCACCACTATCGTCCTCCTCCGAGTGGGGCCGCTTGGGTGCGACTGGCTTTGCTGGCTCTGGAGGAGGCAGCATCACCCGGTCGACTTTCTTCCTCCTCGTCCTCCTTTTTTTGCCTACATGGCTAATCGACTCCTCGTCAGAAGTAGCCATGCTTTCACGTGCTGACGTGGCACCGTTTATAGACTTAATGATTTTTGCCTCTGGGACAATTTCAGGCACCTTAGTCACTGGCTGCTCCAAGATAGCAGGTTGAGTGCTGGCAGAAAGTTCCTTCTCCGGAGCCACTACTGTAGCAGTGGTTTCCTTCGAGGGAGCCTTCTGTTCAGGTCTCTTTCCGCTTCTCTTGGGGCAGTCAGCAATAAAATGCCCTACCAAATGGCAAGCATGGCATTTCGCTTCGGTGCCCACGTCTATCCAGTATCTCGAGCCGGATATGCTCAGGTAGAAGCCTGACGGAAGCGTACATCCCTTATTCAAGGTAATGGACGCTTCCTGGCTGGTACCGAAAATACCCCGCCCGAGACCCTCGTCACCAATTTTAATTGGAATGGCGCGAACGTTTCCATGAACCTTCCCGAATCTCCCAAGGAAATTCGCGAGGTCTTCATGTTGGGCTCGCATAGGGACCCGTGAAAACACGACCTTCGTGGGCTTTTCCCTGAGTGGGAATGGCACAAGGTGTCTACCCTCCACCACGATGCCCTCAAGCATAAGCTTGGTAGCGCTTTCGAGGGTTGTGGTATACACCTCAACCATTCCCCCAGCTATTAACCCCGTGGAGAATAGCTGCTCACAGGAGGTGACGCGGAAGATTGCCTTCAGGTATGCAGTTTGAGGACATCCTCTGTGTGCTCCAACTGCATACCGTAGCTCTCATCCTGCCAACGCCCATCGAAAAAAGCCTGAAGACCCGCACCGGTCTTAGGCCGAGGATTACCTGCGACCAATGGGGCTGGCCGAGCAGTGATGCCCTTACCTAAAATTTCTAAGGCTGAACCCTTATTGAAACTGCCACTTACCTGGGCATAAGAGATCCCTGACTCTACTGCTGGGGATCGTGGTGCTGCTGCTGAACTATCTGCTATTGCTGCTGGTGTCTTCTTCGAGGCATTTGTTCTCGATGAAGAGAGCGGTGGCCTCATTATAACTCCGCTTGGCTTTGGCGCTTCAGCCGAGGCCTCCTTGACAACATCTGAAACCTTTGGTTGCTGTGCTACTTGCGACATCTTCGTTATAGCTTCCGATCCGGTAGCTGTTGTATTAGCTGATGTTCCAGGAATTTCTTGGAAAACAGCCGCGGACTTAGTTCCTGACTTCTCGGACGAAGTTGGCTGTACTGTCTTGGCCTTTTCAAAGTGGCCCTTGACGGCCTTTTCTGTGGGCCCTTGTCGGATTTTTTTGGAAGAAGAAGAAGAAGAACTCTTCGTATTCTTCTTCCTCCTTCCATTCAGTTTGAGGGGATCATCTGTCCCCCCAGGATCACTGCTGCTCGTACTCATTTTGAGTACGGCAGAGCAGTCACCAATTTAAAAAATATTTTTATATTTATATATATATGTACCTATATGTATATATATTTTTTGTTCTAAATTAAAGTTTTATTTTTAATTAATTTTTAGTTTCACTGTTCTGACATATTTTTATATCCAGGAAGTACAGAAATTTTATACTATTGCCATGTTGTCATGGCAACTAACGAAAATATTTTAAATAGAATTAAATTCTAAATGTCAGAGTCTCTTTCACAATTTAATTTGATTTTTTTATAGTTTTTCAAGAAATATTTTCCACAGTCACAAAATGTTTTGCACAGGTATCACTGAGGTCACTCTTACTCACGTTTTTATCACGTTATTACACTTTTTGTCGGGTATTTCTTTCAATTTCTCGGAGCTCAAATTGACGCGTCCGGTCACTGCGGCAAAAATAATAATAATAATTTTTTTTTTTATTTATATATAGGCTCTTTATTTGGTGGCTCTTTGGCTCTTTTCAAAATCCTTAAAACTAAGTGGCAAAAGGCTCTACAAAGTGTAAAAAGAAGACGCTAGCTAAACTAAATGGTATAAAGTGTCAATAGGGACAAATAATAACATCTAAAACAATTATAACAACTAATAAACAACAACAATGACACAAAAAGGAAAACAAACAAGACAAAATGCTCAAAAGAGTCTAAAAACGGTCACAAGAATTTTGAAAAAGATCTAAAGTTTAACCAAAAAATTTTGAACCAGTCCCAATTTTGACAATTAGGTAAGTGGCAGTTCCAATGAGTTCCAAATTTCCAAAATAAACTAATAAAAATGTTGCTAAACGAGCGAATTTAAACAAAAAATTTTGCAATTTAGCACCGAAACCGAATTAAAAACTTAATAGCCGAACGAACGAAAAATTTACCCGATACCGTTATAGAGTCCCGCGAGGGCGGCCTGTAGTATCATAGACCTCTACAAACTGCCCTCATCATCCCTCCAGCTTAGCATCTCTAACGGAGCGCTTATCCTTCCCACAGCACTTGCAACGGTTCCAAAGCGAGGAGAAGCCCCGTGGACTAGTGTTGCAAATGCTGTGGCCTGATATCACCAGCGAAAGACAAGAGCGCCGTCCTGCACTGACGATAGTGGCTGCCATGTGCAGTTGAATGTATCTGCGTTCGTTGCCAGATATTCAAGACGTAAACGTCTCTTCAATCTGTCAACGAAGTGGCGCTTAAGTGCATGTGCGTGGTGTTGTGGGTCAGTGTTCTGATTCCCATCTCCGGCTCTCATGTAGTACAAGTGAATTGTAGATTTGGCCAGTGTCAACACAAAGCCAATCAAACAATTCACCCGACTACAAACCTTTGGTCCCCATAGAAACGATGTCCTAGTAATGCCGAAATTCGGGTGGATCAACTGACACATATCGCGCACCAGTTCCATCAGACTCTGCAAAGCTGGACAAGTGAAGAACCTGTGAAACAAGGTGCCTTCACCAGAACAAACTGTGCAGATCCTCTGAACCCGCCGGTCGATATGTGACAACTGATTAGGATGCATAAGACTGTGATGCAGCAATTTGAATGCTACATCAGCATCTTTGTAACTAGAAGGATAACTGTAGACTACTCTGCAAGTTATCCCTCCCATCACGCCCATATTCACCCCGAGGTGTGTTCGCCATCTGTTGTATCCTGTGTACTCCGGAGGTCTTATTGACATAAGCACGTCACGGAGCACACGTGTTGTAAGTGTGCTGAAAGGTGTGTGAGGCGGTCTGTCCAGAACGAAAGCATCTTCCAACTTAGTGCCAGGGTCACTGGTCCCAAGTTGGCGAAATCTCTCCCGCGCAGAAGCCGCCAGGTCGTGTAGTTGTGGAGTGTTCGTGTTTATTCGACAGTTTCCAGAGATATCAATAATATCTCCGAGAACTGTCAGTGTATGCGTGTCAGCTTCAAAACCTCGAGCATTACTGAACACTGAATCTATTAATTCAGGATTAAACCTGATTGGAATCGACGCGAATTGCGTGTACCGCAGAGCATTCCACTTAAGGTGAAATGCTGGCCTGATTCTGCCCCAGGTCTGAATCGTTGAGATTAGATCCTGCGGCCAGTCACGAGGATAGGGTGGTCGAACAGAGAGCAGGTAGTAATACTCCCCTATGCCGATCCCTCCCAGTACATTCACCCACAGTTGAGAAATCAAGGTGTCTCTCTGGCAGAACACTCGTTGGAATGCACGCACTTGGAAACACCTTGATTTCACAACCAAGTTAGTGAGACCTAATCCACCTATCTTGACTGGCAGGCAGAGCGTGCTTTCAGCAACCCATCGTCTTCCGCACCAAAAGGCGTCTATCGCTTTTGCTTGAAGAAGACCTACGAAGCCTTCATCAAACGTCTCAGACTTTAGCAGATGAACGATGGACGAGGTAATCAAATAGTTTATCACGACTGACCTTCCCATTAGGGATAGTGGAAACAGTCGACTACGCCATGAGTTTACAGCTCTAGAGAGTTTCTCAAGAGCGATGCGGCTATTATTTGATTTACTCTCGCGTCCGATATACACACCTAAATACTTCAGGCAAGTATTAGTCCATTGGATGTTCAGTGGAGTATCTGTACGATCTCTCCACCTTCCACACCACAAGCCTTGACTCTTGCTAAGGTTGATTTTAGCGCCCGCTATACGCTCGTACTGTTCGAAAACAGCACGAGCGACCGGAAAAGCTTCATCTCTTGTCACGAAAATAGAAAGGTCATCCGCATATGCCAACATAAGAGGCCTCACATTGGTATATGGTAGATGCACTGAATATTGTTCGAGCATTCGACGAAGATTCACCAGTAGCGGCTCCAACGAAAGATCATAAAGCATACCTGACAATGGACAGCCCTGTCT
The DNA here is from genome assembly GCA_963924295.1 of Dioctria rufipes. Classification (NCBI taxonomy): domain Eukaryota; kingdom Metazoa; phylum Arthropoda; class Insecta; order Diptera; family Asilidae; genus Dioctria; species Dioctria rufipes. Next base: position 113,685,207 of record OZ002742.1, read on the forward strand.
GATACCTCGATGAAACGAGATAGGAGCCAGAACCTGTCCTTGATGCTTACTCAAAATCGCTGAATCTCTATACAGTTTCCCGATGATATCGAGCCACCTGGGCGGGAACCCAAATGCCTCGAGAGCAGTCAGGAGATACTCGTGCGAGACGCTATCAAAAGCCTTTTGCTGGTCAAGAGAAATCATGGCCATTGGTGTACCTGTCTGTTCATGGTAGGCAAACAAATGTTTGGCTACCGCGATGTTGTCGTAGATACTACGACCAGGAACACAATAGGACTGTTCCGGGTGTATTACCGAAGCAATCACTGAGCGGAGTATCGCCCCTAATGCTTTGCAGACGATTTTGTAGTCAACATTGCATAGGGTTACTGGCCTCCAGTTCCCCATCCTCTGCAAATCTCCTTTCTTTGGAATCAATCGCATAACAGACCTCCTCCAACTAGAAGGAAAGTCTGAATGTGTCTCAACCGCCGAATTGAAGACTTCCAAAAGGTCAGGAATTAATAAATCCCTGAAACGTATGAAGAATTCTGGAGTCAAGCCGTCATAACCAGGTGAAGTGTGTCGCCTTAGATCCTTTGTCGCAGCGATCATATCCTCCAATGAGATTACTGTATCCAGGATCTCCTTGCTGTCTTCAGAGAAAATGGGAATATTCTCAAGAAATTCATGAGTGGTCGAGGATGTTGTCGACGTCGATTCAGAGTAGAGACTACTGTAATAGTCTCGAATAAATTCTGATAGCTGTTGTCCGTTGAGGACTTGTCCAGATTCATCAACTATCGATTCGACTTCACAAGAAGCAGTACGTCGTCTAGTTGCCTGAAAGAAGTACTCGGTTGGAGAATCGCCTTCCCTCAGCCAGCGTGATTGGCTGCGCAGCACAAACTCCAAGCTGTGCTTGTAAGTTTGTGTTGCCAAGCGTTCCTTTATTCTGTTAAAATAAAGAATCAACTCCGGCTGAGTTGGGAGAAGAGCTGCCACCCGAGATACTTCGGCCGACAAGCTGGACGCTTGATACCCACTTCGATTGAAATTCGCTTCGATAAAAGATCGAACTTGGAGCTTTCCAACATCCCACCATTGACTAAGAAGAGGAAAGTCACCTTTCCTCCCTTGCCAATCGTGCCAGAATTCAGTGAATTCATTGATGAACTGCTCGGAATTCAACAAATAGTTGTTGAATATCCAGTATGCAGTTCTTCTTTCAACTAGAGTGCTGGTTGCCACTACAAGAAGGTGATCGCTAACGGAACACACTTCATGAGTGACACCAACGAAATGTTCTAGTATTCCAGGTGAGACGTAAAGTCTATCGATTCTGGAGCCTGCGAGACTTCCATGGATATTTCGCGAGACCCTCGTGTATGATCTAGTCGTAGGATGCATCCAACGATAGATATCCACGAGTCTGAAAACACGAACAAAATTCCTCAACCGAGTAGCATTGACAGAGTTGAACTCAACTCCGGAATGCCGATCCATTGAGGGATTTAGCGTGCAGTTGAAATCACCTCCGAGGATAGTTTCGCCACTAAAATTCACCAGACAGGATTGAACACTATCAAGAACTTGTCTTGTAATGTCCTGGTCATGAGGAAGGTACACGTTTACTACCTTGATATGTTTGTCTTGAACGACAAAGTCCAAGGAAGAAGCGAAGCCTGGAAAGATATCTGTATATACAGGAGACGATAGTGTAAATTTGTTGGATACAATGATTGCCACTCCTGAGCCTCGGCGAGGTGCAGGTGTGGCAAACATTGCATAGCCAGTGTGCAAATAAGCATAACGCTCAAGGTGTGTATACGTGTCTTGTGTAAAATTCGTCTCCTGCAGAAGTGTAATGTCTATATCGAACATTTTGGCATGTTCGATAGTACTGTGTAGTCTTGTATGAGCACTTAAACCCCCGGTGTTAAGACAGCCTATCTTACACATTCACAGAGATAAGAAGCTCAAACGATGATGGTACGACGTCTATTGACTAGGAGAATCAACCAAGCGATGCTCCTGCATCAACTCCTGCACCCTCCTATGGAGTCGATCTAACCGGGATATACCGTTGTACTTCCCCTTCTTCTTGCACTCCTCTTGTAGGAGTAGAAGTTGGGGAAGTAGCAATTCCGGCTTCCCCAGCTCCTCCACAAGAATACTCCAGATTTTGCCTGAATTCTTCTTGTACAGGAGCCGGGAAAGAATCCTCGAGATCTTCTCCCTAGGAAGGGTTTCCAAACCCTCCGAGACTTCAAATTGGCTACCAATCGACATGGTGCTACCACACGATTCGTAGCCACTGAAGCTGGAGAGACCAGTCTCATCAAAACCGGTCATATCGCAGTCCGAAAGCTGCTCGAGAGACACTTCCGTGTCTCTCACAACAACCTTCGAGCCGCAAGCACCACTATCGTCCTCCTCCGAGTGGGGCCGTTTTGATGCGACTGGCTTTGCTGGCTCTGGAGGAGGCAGCATCGCCCGGTCCACCTTCGTCTTCCTCCTCGTCCTCTTTTTTTTTACTACATGGCTAGTCGACTCCTCGTCAGAAGTAGCCATGCTTTCACGTGCTGACGTGGCACCGTTTATAGCCTTAATGTTTTTTGCCTCCGGGACAAATTCAGGCACCCTAGTCACTGGCTGCTCCAAGATAGCAGGTTGAGTGCTGGCAGAAAGTTCCTTTTCCGGAGCCACTACTGTAGCAGTGGTTTCCTTCGAGGGAGCCTTCTGTTCAGCCTTCTTCCCGCTTCTCTTGGGGCAGTCAGCAATAAAATGCCCTACTAAATGGCAAGCATGGCATTTCGCTTCGGTGCTCACATCAATCCAGTGTCTTGAGCCGGATATGCTCAGGTAGAAGCCTCTTGGAAGCGTGCACCCCTTATTTAGAGTGATGGACGCTTCCCGGCTGGTACCGAAAATACCCCGCCCAAGACCCTCGTCCCCAATTTTAATGGGAATAGCACGAACACTGCCATCAACCTTCCCAAATCTCCCTAGGAAATTCAGGAGGTCTTCATGACTGGCTCGCATTGGGACCCGTGAAAAGACAACCTTCGTGGGCTTTTCCCTGAGTGGGAATGGCACAAGGTGTCTACCATCCACATCGATGCCCGCAAGCATGAGCTTGGTAGCACTACCGAGGGTCGTGGTATACACCTCGACCATTCCCCCAGCTATTACTCCCATGGAGAATAGCTCCTCACGACAGATGACCTGAAAGATCGCTTTCAGGTATGCGCTCTGAGGACATCTATTGATGTGCTCGAGCTGCATACCGTAGCTCTCATCCTGCCACCTCCCGTCGAAAAAAGCCTGAAGACCCGCACCGGTCTTAGGCCGAGGCTTACCTAAGTCCAGTGGGGCTGGACGAGGAGTGATGCCATTTCCTAAAATTTCTATGGCTGACTCTTTAGTGGAACTGCCACTTACCTGGGCATAAGAGATCCCTGACTCTACTGCTGGGGATCGTGGTGCTGCTGCTGAACTATCTGCTATTGCTGCTGGTGTCTTCTTCGCGGCATTTGTTCTCGATGAAGAGAGCGGTGGCCTCATTATAACTCCGCTTGGCTTTGGCGCTTCAGCCGAGGCCTCCTTGACAACATCTGAAACCTTTGGTTGCTGTGCTACTTGCGACATCTTCGTTATAGCTTCCGATCCGGTAGCTGTTGTATTAGCTGATGTTCCAGGAATTTCTTGGAAAACAGCCGCGGACTTAGTTCCTGACTTCTCGGACGAAGTTGGCTGTACTGTCTTGGCCTTTTCAAAGGGGCCCTTGACGGCCTTTTCTGTGGGCCCTTGTCGGATTTTTTTGGAAGAAGAAGAAGAAGAACTCTTCGTATTCTTCTTCCTCCTTCCATTCAGTTTGAGGGGATCATCTGTCCCCCCAGGATCACTGCTGCTCGTACTCATTTTGAGTACGGCAGAGCAGTCACCAATTTAAAAAATATTTTTATATTTATATATATATGTACCTATATGTATATATATTTTTTGTTCTAAATTAAAGTTTTATTTTTAATTAATTTTTAATTTCACTGTTCTGACATATTTTTATATCCAGGAAGTACAGAAATTTTATACTATTGCCATGTTGTCATGGCAACTAACGAAAATATTTTAAATAGAATTAAATTCTAAATGTCAGAGTCTCTTTCACAATTTAATTTGATTTTTTTATAGTTTTTCAAGAAATATTTTCCACAGTCACAAAATGTTTTGCACAGGTATCACTGAGGTCACTCTTACTCACGTTTTTATCACGTTATTACACTTTTTGTCGGGTATTTCTTTCAATTTCTCGGAGCTCAAATTGACGCGTCCGGTCACTGCGGCAAAAATAATAATAATAATTTTTTTTTTATGTAAATAAGTCTCTTTAATTTTTGGCTCTCTGGCTCTTTTAAAAATTCCTTAAAACTAATTGGCAAAAGGCACAAAATTGTAAAAAAGACACTAGCTAAACTAACTTACAAACAGTCAAAAGGGACAATTAAAACAAGTAATACAATAAGAATGACACACAAAAAGGAAAACAAACAAGACAAAATGCTCAAAAGAGTCTAAAAACGGTCACAAGAATTTTGAAAAAGATTTAAAGTTTAAACAAAAAATTTTGAACCAGTCCCAATTTTGACAATTAGGTAAGTGGCAGTTCCAATGAGTTCCCAATTTCCAAGATAAACTAATAAAAATGTTCCTAAACGAGCGAATTTAAACAAAAAATTTTGCAATTTAGCACCGAGACCGAAACCGAATTAAAAACTTTAGCCGAACGAACGAAAAATTTACGCGATACCGTTATAGAGTCCCGCGAGGGCAGCCTGTAGTATCATAGACCTCTACAAACTGCCCTCATCATCCCTCCAGTTGAGCATCTCTAACGGAGCGCTTATCCTTCCCACAGCACTTGCAACGGTTCCAAAGCGAGGAGAAGCCCCGTGGACTAGAGTTGCAAATGCTGTGGCCTGATATCACCAGCGAAAGACAAGAGCGCCGTCCTGCACTGACGATAGTGGCTGCCATGTGCAGTTGAATATGTCTGCGTTCGTTGCCAGATATTCGAGACGTAAACGTCTCTTCAATCTGTCAACGAAGTGGCGCTTAAGTGCTTGTGCGTGGTGTTGTGGGTCAGTGTTCTGATTCCCATCTCCGGCTCTCATGTAGTACAAGTGAATTGTAGATTTGGCCAGTGTCAACACAAAGCTAATCAAACAATTCACCCGACTACAAACCTTTGGTCCCCATAGAAACGATGTCCTAGTAATGCTGAAATTCGGGTGGATCAACTGACACATATCGCGCACCAGTTCCATTAGACTCTGCAAAGCTGGACAAGTGAAGAACCTGTGAAACAAGGTGCCTTCACCAGAACAAACTGTGCAGATCCTCTGAACCCGCCGGTCGATATGTGACAACTGATTAGGATGCATAAGACTGTGATGCAGCAATTTGAATGCTACATCAGCATCTTTGTAACTAGAAGGATAACTGTAGACTACTCTGCAAGTTATCCCTCCCATCACGCCCATATTCACCCCGAGGTGTGTTCGCCATCTGTTGTATCCTGTGTACTCCGGAGGTCTTATTGACATAAGCACGTCACGGAGCACACGTGTTGTAAGTGTGCTGAAAGGTGTGTGAGGCGGTCTGTCCAGAACGAAAGCATCTTCCAACTTAGTGCCAGGGTCACTGGTCCCAAGTTGGCGAAATCTCTCCCGCGCAGAAGTCGCCAGGTCGTGTAGTTGTGGAGTGTTCGTGTTTATTCGACAGTTTCCAGAGATATCAATAATATCTCCGAGAACTGTCAGTGTATGCGTGTCAGCTTCAAAACCTCGAGCATTACTGAACACTGAATCTATTAATTCAGGATTAAACCTGATTGGAATCGACGCGAATTGATTGTACCGCAGAGCATTCCACTTAAGGTGAAATGCTGGCCTGATTCTGCCCCAGGTCTGAATCGTTGAGATTAGATCCTGTGGCCAGTCACGAGGATAGGGTGGTCGAACAGAGAGCAGGTAGTAATACTCCCCTATGCCGATCCCTCCCAGTACATTCACCCACAGTTGAGAAATTAAGGTGTCTCTCTGGCAAAACACTCGTTGGAATGCACGCACTTGGAGACACCTTGATTTCACAACCAAGTTAGTGAGACCTAATCCACCTATCTTGACTGGCAGACAGAGCGTGCTTTCAGCAACCCATCGTCTTCCGCACCAAAAGGCGTCTATCGCTTTTGCTTGAAGAAGACCTACGAAGCCTTCATCAAACGTCTCAGACTTTAGCAGATGAACGATGGACGAGGTAATCAAATAGTTTATCACGACTGACCTTCCCATTAGGGATAGTGGAAACAGTCGACTACGCCATGAGTTAACAGCTCTAGAGAGTTTCTCAAGAGCGATGCGGCTATTATTTGATTTACTCTCGCGTCCGATATACACACCTAAATACTTCAGGCAAGTATTAGTCCATTGGATGTTCAGTGGAGTATCTGTACGATCTCTCCACCTTCCACACCACAAGCCTTGACTCTTGCTAAGGTTGATTTTAGCGCCCGCTATACGTTCGTACTGTTCGAAAACAGCACGAGCGACTGGAAAAGCTTCATCTCTTGTCACGAAAATAGAAAGGTCATCCGCATATGCCAACATAAGAGGCCTCACATTGGTATATGGTAGATGCACTGAATATTGTCCGAGCATTCGACGAAGATTCACCAGTAGCGGCTCCAACGAAAGATCATAAAGCATACCTGACAATGGACAGCCCTGTCTGATACCTCGATGAAACGAGATAGGAGCCAGAACCTGTCCTTGATGCTTAATCAAAATCGCTGAATCTCTATACAGTTTCCCGATGATATCGAGCCACCTGGGCGGGAACCCAAATGCCTCGAGAGCAGTCAGGAGATACTCGTGCGAGACGCTATCAAAAGCCTTTTGCTGGTCAAGAGAAATCATGGCCATTTGTGTACCTGTCTGTTCATGGTAGGCAAACAAATGTTTGGCTACCGCGATGTTGTCGTAGATACTACGACCAGGAACACAATAGGACTGTTCCGGGTGTATTACCGAAGCAATCACTGAGCGGAGTATCGCCCCTAATGCTTTGCAGACGATTTTATAGTCCACATTGCATAGGGTTACTGGCCTCCAGTTCCCCATCCTCTGCAAATCTCCTTTCTTTGGAATCAATCGCATAACAGACCTCCTCCAACTAGAAGGAAAGTCTGAATGCGTCTCAACCGCCGAATTGAAGACTTCCAAAAGGTCAGGAATTAATAAATCCCTGAAACGTATGAAGAATTCTGGAGTCAAGCCGTCATAACCAGGTGAAGTGTGTCGCCTTAGATCCTTTGTTGCAGCGATCACATCCTCCAATGTGATTACTGTATCCAGGATCTCCTTGCTGTCTTCAGAGAAAATGGGAATATTCTCAAGAAATTCATGAGTGGTCGAGGATGTTGTCGACGTCGATTCAGAGTAGAGACTACTGTAATAGTCTCGAATAAATTCTGATAGCTGTTGTCCGTTGAGGACTTGTCCAGATTCATCAACTATCGATTCGACTTCACAAGAAGCAGTACGTCGTCTAGTTGCCTGAAAGAAGTACTCGGTTGGAGAATCGCCTTCCCTCAGCCAGCGTGATTGGCTGCGCAGCACAAACTCCAAGCTGTGCTTGTAAGTTTGTGTTGCCAAGCGTTCCTTTATTCTGTTAAAATAAAGAATCAACTCCGGCTGAGTTGGGAGAAGAGCTGCCACCCGAGATACTTCGGCCGACAAGCTAGAAGCTTGATACCCACTTCGATTGAAATTCGCTTCGATAAAAGATCGAATTTGGAGCTTTCCAACATCCCACCATTGACTAAGAAGAGGGAAGTCACCTTTCCTCTCTTGCCAATCGTGCCAGAATTCAGTGAATTCATTGATGAACTGCTCGGAATTCAACAAATAGTTGTTGAATATCCAGTATGCAGTTCTTCTTTCAACTAGAGTGCTGGTTGCCACTACAAGAAGGTGATCGCTAACGGAACACACTTCATGAGTGACACCAACGAAATGTTCTAGTATTCCAGGTGAGACGTAAAGTCTATCGATTCTGGAGCCTGCGAGACTTCCATGGATATTTCGCGAGACCCTCGTGTATGATCTAGTCGTAGGATGCATCCAACGATAGATATCCACGAGTCTGAAAACACGGATAAAATTCCTCAACCGAGTAGCATTGACAGAGTTGAACTCAACTCCGGAATGCCGATCCATTGAGGGATTTAGCGTGCAGTTGAAATCACCTCCGAGGATAGTTTCGCCACTAAAATTCACCAGACAGGATTGAACACTATCAAGAACTTGTCTTGTAATGTCCTGGTCATGAGGAAGGTACACGTTTACTACCTTGATATGTTTGTCTTGAACGACAAAGTCCAAGGAAGAAGCGAAGCCTGGGAAGATATCTGTATAGACAGGAGACGATAGTGTGAATTTGTTGGATACAATGATTGCCACCCCTGAGCCTCGACGAGGCGCAGGTGTGGCAAACATTGCATAGCCAGTGTGCAAATAAGCATAACGCTCAAGTTGTGTATATGTGTCTTGTGTAAAATTCGTCTCCTGTAGAAGGGCGATGTCTATATCGAACATTTTGACATGTTCGATAGTGCTGTGTAACCTTGTATGTGCACTTAAACCCCCGGCGTTGATAGAAGCTATCTTGCACATTCAAAGAGATGAAAAGCTGAAACGATGATGGTACGACGTCTATTGACTAGGAGAATCAACCAAGCGATGCTCCTGTATCAACTCCTGCACCCTCCTATGGAGTCTTGCACTCCTCTTGTAGGAGTAGAAGTTGGGGAAGTAGCAATTCCGGCTTCCCCAGCTCCTCCACAAGAATACTCCAGATTTTGCCTGAATTCTTCTTGTACAGGAGCCGGGAAAGAATCCTCGAGATCTTCTCCCTAGGAAGGGTTTCCAAACCCTCCGAGACTTCAAATTGGCTACCAATCGACATGGTGCTACCACACGATTCGTAGCCACTGAAGCTGGAGAGACCAGTCTCATCAAAACCGGTCATATCGCAGTCCGAAAGCTGCTCGAGAGACACTTCCGTGTCTCTCACAACAACCTTCGAGCCGCAAGCACCACTATCGTCCTCCTCCGAGTGGGGCCGTTTTGATGCGACTGGCTTTGCTGGCTCTGGAGGAGGCAGCATCGCCCGGTCCACCTTCGTCTTCCTCCTCGTCCTCCTTTTTTTACCTACTTGGCTATTCGACTCCTCGTCGGAAGTAGCCATGCCTTCGCGTGCCGACGTGGCACCGTTTATAGCCGGAATTTTTTTTGCCTCTAAGACAACTTCAGGCACTTTAGCCACTGGCTGCTCCAAGATAGCAGGCTGAGTGCTGGCAGAAAGTTCCTTCTCCGGAGCCACTACTGTAGCAGTGGTTTCCTTCGAAGGAGCCTTCTGTTCAGCCTTCTTTCCGCTTCTCTTGGGGCAGTCAGCAATAAAATGCCCTACCAAATGGCAAGCATGGCATTTCGCTTCGGTGCCCACGTCTATCCAGTATCTCGAGCCGGATATGCTCAAGTAAAAGCCTGATGGAAGCGTGCACCCCTTATTCAAGGTAATGGACGCTTCCCGGCTGGTACCGAAAATACCCCGCCCGAGACCCTCGTCACCAATTTTAATGGGAATGGCGCGAACCTTTCCATGAACCTTCCCGAATCTCCCAAGGAAATTCGAGAGGTCTTCATGTTGGGCTCGCATAGGGACCCGTGAAAACACGACCTTCGTGGGCCTTTCCCTGAGTGGGAACGGCACAAGGTGTCTACCATCCACCTCGATGCCCTCAAGCATAAGCTTGGTAGCGCTTTCGAGGGTTGTGGTATACACCTCAACCATTCCCCCAGCTATTATCCCCATGGAGAATAGCTGCTCACAGGAGATGACGCGGAAGATTGCCTTCAGGTATGCAGTTTGAGGACATCCTCTGATGTGCTCCAACTGCATCCCGTAGCTCTCGTCCTGCCACCTCCCGTCGAAAAACCCCTGGAGACCCGCACTGGTCTTGGGCCGAGGCTTACCTGCGTCCAATGGGGCTGGACGAGGAGTGATGCCCTTACCTAAAATTTCTAAGGCTGAACCCTTATTGAAACTGCCACTTACCTGGGCATAAGAGATCCCTGACTCTACTGCTGGGGATCGTGGTGCTGCTGCTGAACTATCTGCTATTGCTGCTGGTGTCTTCTTCGAGGCATTTGTTCTCGATGAAGAGAGCGGTGGCCTCATTATAACTCCGCTTGGCTTTGGCGCTTCAGCCGAGGCCTCCTTGACAACATCTGAAACCTTTGGTTGCTGTGCTACTTGCGACATCTTCGTTATAGCTTCCGATCCGGTAGCTGTTGTATTAGCTGATGTTCCAGGAATTTCTTGGAAAACAGCCGCGGGCTTAGTTCCTGACTTCTCGGACGAAGTTGGCTGTACTGTCTTGGCCTTTTCAAAGGGGCCCTTGACGGCCTTTTCTGTGGGCCCTTGTCGGATTTTTTTGGAAGAAGAAGAAGAAGAACTCTTCGTATTCTTCTTCCTCCTTCCATTCAGTTTGAGGGGATCATCTGTCCCCCCAGGATCACTGCTGCTCGTACTCATTTTGAGTACGACAGAGCAGTCACCAATTTAAAAAATATTTTTATATTTATATATATATGTACCTATATGTATATATATTTTTTGTTCTAAATTAAAGTTTTATTTTTAATTAATTTTTAATTTCACTGTTCTGACATATTTTTATATCCAGGAAGTACAGAAATTTTATACTGTTGCCATGTTGTCATGGCAACTAACGAAAATATTTTAAATAGAATTAAATTCTAAATGTCAGAGTCTCTTTCGCAATTTAATTTGATTTTTTTATAGTTTTTCAAGAAATATTTTCCACAGTCACAAAATGTTTTGCACAGGTATCACTGAGGTCACTCTTACTCACGTTTTTATCACGTTATTACACTTTTTGTCGGGTATTTCTTTCAATTTCTCGGAGCTCAAATTGACGCGTCCGGTCACTGCGGCAAAAATAATAATAATAATAATAATAAAAATGGATTGTGGAAGTCTGTCATGAAGTCACAACCTCGTCGATCATTCGCTCTTCAAACTCCTCAAACTTATTCGATATTACCTGAGTTAAGCTCTTCAACAATTCGAAGTTGTTGAAAGAGCTTCTTAAGTTTGAATGGTCAGTCGGAGGGGCAGCTTCATTACATTGCTCTACTAGTTCTCGTTACAGCTGGAGTAGATTGTACGTTTGTGTTGGTATTACTCTTTGTGTATAGCTTAGAACCGGCGTCTTTACCCATGATGATATAAAGTAAAATTATATGGAAAAAGCCCTGAAAACTTTGATTTAGCAAATAAACACCTGAGCGAACGCTACAAAAAAAGCCTAACTTCACAAAGACTTATCGGATGAATTTCAAAAATAATACGCAGACCTTAGCAAAAAATATAGAAACTTAGTAAAACACGTCTACTCAGTTTGACATCTTGATATTTTTTGAAAGAAAACACTTGATGAACTAGTCAACTGAACGTTTACTTATGTTAAACACAATTAAAACAAATTTTAAAGAGGACGACGCGTTTCGTCTGACTAAGACATTATCTAAAGCTACACTGAGATCTTCATCGTTTACATTCATACAAAGATATTCTGAGATACTTAACTAAATAATAGAGAAGAACTAACTAACTACATATAAATTGTGGGTTAAGGACTGGCTTCTATCCGTGAAATCTAATTAATCATTAACCAATAAACAGCCATCATCTCTCGCTTTCCTAATTTCTAGGATTTCATATTTATCCAAAGTCGGATCAGAATTTAATCTATGCAAAAGTTTGAGATCGTTTATAGAACAGCTGTGTCCTGTTTGTTTTAGAGGTTTTGAGAGGACCGAAGCAGGGTTAGAAATACGTTGGCCTCTATAAAATTTGTTTTAATTTTGTTTAACGTAATTAAACGTTCTGTGGAGTAGTTAATCATTTGTTTTCTTTCACAAAATATCAAGATGTCAAACATAAGATACTTCCACCAATTGCCAACAGTGCATACAATTAATCACGTTAATACAGTATTATTATTTTTGATATAATCTGATCTTTCTTAATTGCTAATATTACCGTTTAGTGATCCACGGACATCTGATATTCAAACTTAGTTTATGTGCCACTAGCACTTTCGATGTCAATAAAATATGACGGAATAGACATTCATTAATGTTCGTTTTGTTTCAACTACAATTTTAAAATTGAAAATTTTCATTTGTAAAAAGTTAATTATGATTACATGATTAAGATTACATTTTATCAATTATTAATCTCCTAAAATGATTACTGTTCTGATTAATAGTATTAATCTGTAATCATGATTACAGACTACATATTGCAATCGCAATCATTAATCGATCACATTACATTTTTTTCCAACACTGGACGTAAGTACGATACGTTTTCCGACACCTTTAATTACGGTTTACTACCACTTTCCCACCAACCAGAGTCTGTGATTATTGCTGTTAAACATACTGATATCAAGTTTTTGAACTGATTTTATTACTTTTCCATCCCAAGTTGTCTCAATAATCGTATTCATGTAAATATCTTCGTCATTAAAAATACAAAGAATTTAAAACGCATATTATTTAATTCGACATACGTGATACAAGTTGGAAATAAATTTCGCCCGTTCTCTGTGAAGCTAATAAGGCCTTATGCGACCTCCCCTGTCGCCAGCATTACGAACTGGACCGCCATCTCGACGATTATTGACTCCTGAAAATCCGCCGCTGAAATCTGAACTTGGATTGTTATTTTTCCTCTCAACTTCACCTCTCTGCGAAAAGTTTGATTGCATTCCACCTCGATTGCTTCCTTTGAAATTTCTTCGACTATCCGCAAAATTTGGCTGCTGGGTGACCGGTCCCTTCGAGGAACTGGCATCATAGGTTGATTCTCTCTTTGGAGCTTTGCATCTAAAATTTGTAAATTGTATTTTAATAAATTTTGTATGAGAAAAAAGTAAATTAACTTAGTACGTTTTAACGTATTTATCAAAGTAACATTAAATCAGAAGGAGCCTAATCCAATTTAAATGGCTTCCAAGTTCGAATCTTAATTAAAAATTGTTTTTTTTTTTAATGTTAATTTAATGAAGCCAACACCTTTCGGAAATATTAAAAAGTCTTGAACCAATACAGTGAACGGCCAAAGCAGTCCGAAAACTCTGACTGAACCTCATTATTTGTTGTGACGTAATGAACAAAAAGTATTCGCTAGTTGCCAATATTACAAATAAATAAATTTACAATTGATTTTTTCATCCAAAATTAAGTCTAGGAACTTTTCAAGCAAAATACGACCGGTAAGTCCTAGACAACATCATATAACAGGTGGCGCAAAAGTACTGGCATTATAGAAATTACTGTAAAATTACTAAAAATAAACATGGCCGTTATACTCCCCAAGAACGTGGAATAATCGTGTCAATGTTTTTACAGAATAATTCATCAGTGATAAAAACACAACGTGAATTTCGTCGACGATTTCCCCGCCGTCCGGCACCGGTTGGTCGCACAATGCGACGATTTGCCACACGCCTCGAAGCAACTGGCGCAACATTGGATAGACCTAAGTCTGGCAGACCAAGAACAGAAAATGCTATGTACAAAATTTCAGCTCTTGACGTCAACGGGTTCTCAGGCAGTGCCCAAATATGTAGTGAAAACCGAAATTTTTGTATCGCAGCCCTACGAAGGAGTTGCCCGATAAGTCACATTTTCGAACATAAATTTACTTTTTTTTTAAATGCCCGTATGCAAAATTTCAATACTTTAAGGCCAATGTTAGTCACACGAGCTTCAAAATGACCGCACGTCCAATTGACCGTGTGTCATGATGAAAATCTCGTTGGCTCGTTGGTGTCACACGAGCTTCACAATGACAGCGTACAATTATGAAAGACTTGTCCCACGAGCGTAATTTTATTCGCACAACGGAAAATTATGTTAGCATGATGATCAAAATGAATTCTTATTTTTACATTCTGTTAAAAAAAAATGAATCCATTTAACGGAAGATATTTCCTAAATTAAAGGAAAAATTTCAACTATTATCGTATGTCTTTTTATGATCTTTGTATTATTTCATTGCTGGTATCCCAAAGATCTGGTCTCTGGCGTATCTTCTCTATAAACATTAATTTACTTATTCATAATTTAAAAGTTTTCCACCAATACAAAAGCACTACGCTTCTAATTTCAAATGACGGGCGACCATTTGCCAGCTCGTGTGGCAATGCAGATGCTCAGCAGTAGTCCTCATCACGCTCTACAGTTCGCGCGTCATGGAGGGAGAACGCCAGACTACAACCCGGCCCTTTGGTCGTGGCGAGCTCGTGTGCACAGCTCCATTATATGTACATACTCCCATGGCGCGCGGTCAAAAAGGAGCGCGGCATACGGCGCTCGTGTGGCATTGGCCTAAGTGAACGCGTTCTCGAGTATTGTGAGGACGGACAGACATGCAAAAATCAAATTAACTTTTAATATTATGCGTGGGTTTATTTCTGTTCGATACAAATAAAATGACATACTTAGTATACCCCATGATTTCATCTAGGGTATAAAAATAGTAATTTTGGTTTTCTTGCATTTTTAGAAAAACTGTTTCAACATTTCATAACTTTTTAATTTGACAATTTTTTTTTTTTTTTTTTTTCTTCAGTTTAAAGTAACTTAGTTCTAGCCTTATTGCAGAGAAAGGCTGTTTAGAAAATTAGTGTTCCTATATTTTAAAACGAAATTTTATAGCCAGAACACCATTTTTTTCCCTTCGCGTCAATTTTTATATCCTAGATGAAATCATAGGATATACTAAGTTTGTCATTCCGTTTGTAACGCATAGAAATAATAATGGTAGAGCAAAATGGATTGGACACCCACGCATAATATTAACACTTTGCAATCCGAACCATGTTTAATATGATCAATCAGCAAATCCGAAACATTTTTCCTATGGGCTACCAGCGGAATATACCTACTCATTCTTATGTCGTCGAGCTTTTGTATCTGTTGAATGTGAGCTGATTAACGTCCGATTTAGATGAGACTTTCACAGTTTGTATAGGATACTAACATAGCTAACACATTTTTTGTTTGCTTCCCCCTACAATGCCCCACCCCCCTGATAGAAGGATTCGAAATTATGTGATTTTACACTGAAACCTCATTTTCAAAAAAATCATATCTCGAAAACGCAGCAACCTATTTTTCTGATTCAAATGCCAAATGAAGCTGTATGCTTTATATTTTTCATAAACAAATACAACGGCACTGAACGAAAAAGAATACTGCTAATAATAATACTTCGTGATTTTACGATACGGTGCTTTAAAAATTCCTAAAAAAAATAACTTTAGGTGGGAGGGCTGTAGAGCAATGTGGTTTTTTAGTTGTATTTGTGGTGTTCGGGAGAAGAAGATAGGTGAAGAAAAATTTGGCTTGGGCTTTGTGGGGTGGGGGTTGTCCAAAATGAGGGGTATCAAATTAAAGAGGAAAGAGAATGTGATCGAGTGGAGTGTTTTGATTCTGTAAACTTCATACGGATGGTTTACCGTTAAAAAAAACTTTTTTGACACTTGGTTCATATACACCCCCTTCATTTTGCATATATTTTGCCCGTTCCTTCTTCATGCATTCGGCCGGTTGTAAACGTTTTTTGTTTGAGTGGAAATTTCGCCAACGTAACTGTTCTTCGCAAACACGAGATTAAAATAAGGCCATTTTCCACTTTAAAAGGACTTGTTTCCTTTCCTTTCGAGTTATTTCCGACAGTAATAATCCGATTCAAAAACTAGATGCAGTTCGCCAAAACCGAAAGTGTTAAAAGAGCGCGAGCGCGCTTCTGTGGAATATTGAAACTCTTGCTTTGCATTAAAAAAAACGTAAAAACATTTTTAAAAATGTTTTATTAATACAGTATAATTAAAAAAATATAAAAATACGATAAATAAAAATTACTTTTTGAATTTCTGATGAAATCTTGAAAAACAATCCCCAAGGTGCATTCTTGGCTTATCACTTGTTTCATGTCTTTCACCTTTCTTCTGTCTATTGGAGCAAACAACACAATCTCCTTTTTTACCTTTGCGTATTATATGAAGTTTACCGTTTAATGTGATTTAAGAAGATGACGTATATGCTCTAGATCGTTCATGCCGAAAATTATTAATTTATTGATGAACTGGTAGTTTTACATATTTTAGATGTGTTATTGGTTTCATTTCGGTTTTTTTTTTTTCAATTTTATATTAAATATACGAAGTAATAACACATACCTCAATGCCCCAAAAAAGCATTTTTCTCCACCCCTAAAGAGACTTTCTCAAAAACCAATAGGTAGATGCGTATTGATCAGCTCGACCTATACCGGTGTAGCTGGCAACTACATTAGGCTTTCTAATGTTTACTTCTGTACCCCCTCGAGGAATTAGTTTTGATTCTATCATTGTAGCATTATTCCAAGTACTCAAAAGTGACACAATCCTCTTATCTTTCCAGGCAAAGAACATGATTTTTCTTTTTAATAAGCAACAGTTTTTATATTTGAGTTTTCAGATAACTTAGATTTTTTCATAAAGGTTGGAATACCCTTCCTGTTAGCTGTTATAGTACCAGTCAAGTGGCATTTTAATTTCATTAGTTGCTCTGACGAAGGTATACTGGTATAATATCTATCAGTCAACATATGGTAAGCTTGTGCCTCGGAGATTTTATCTAACAACTTTTGATATAAATGCAGCGGAATTCTAGTGCTTACTGGTAAATATGAACGAATAAGATTTTCTTCCATAATAACGTAGGATAGAATAGATATATCCAGTATCAGAATACGTCATCGTATAAATTCTTTTACTCCACTTCGTACGATTAATAGAAATGTTTCCTTTAAATTTTATTATGGATTCGCCTACGCAAATATTTTTATCAGGAATTAAGTGTTCAGAAAATTTTGAATCAAAATAGTCCAAAAATATGCTGGCTCGTTCTATACGCGTTTTAAGATTTTTTGTTTGTGTTTTTAAGTGGAGCATCCAAAATATTTGATTGAATCGAACTCTTGCAAAATTTTCCGAGAAAAAAGAGACTACTGTTGTGTTAAGTCCACCAAAATTTTTGCATGCTAGAAACATTGTATCCATATTTAAGATAACTGCAATGAAAGCCCAGAAAACTTCTTTATTTACATCATGCCATGTTTTCCATATAGATTCTTTAGTTAAATTCTATGACATCAACACAGATTTCGCGTAATTATTTCTTTCTTTTATTATTTCATCAATAAGCTGGGGGGCCCGCCTTGATGAAGCTTTTGAATCGACGAAAAAAGACAATACCACTCAATACCCGCACCCGAAAAGTACCCCCTGTAATAAAAAAAAATTCTTCTACGAATGGTACCTGGCATGAGATGAACAGTGACTTAACCCTTCCGAGTTAGAGGTGATTTAAGGTGCCAAAAACTAGTACTTAATTTAGAAAAACAAGTAAAGTACAAAAAACAGTGAGTATGTGGATCGAAGGAGGAGTGAAAACAAAGAATTATAGCGTTTTTTGAAAAAGTTTAGAAAGTATACTGCGCCCCCTGCAGAGGGGTGAACATTTATTTTAGTACGTTTTCGGAAAATCTAGTGCAAATTCAATGTTTTTTTTTTATATGAAGTTTGAGTACCCTTACTCCTATGGTCCGAGATGAAATGGCTGAGTTATAAGCGAAAAACTAAATACCCCCACCATTTCCCCCCCATCCAAAAAATCGAAAAGTACCCTACTTGTCCTTCTAGGCGATTATGTAAAAAGCGATTTGAAATCAAGTTAATCGGATGGGTATCTTCGGAGCTTACCCCGGCAAACTTTTTTGCACATATATGGGACGAAAAATTAAGATTCTGCTCCCTCGCCACCCAGCGATCCTACCAACACCTCCCAGCGACCACTTGTAGCCTCCGACGGTAGCATTTATTTAAGCTCTCAATGAGCTCTGTGCGCGTTTTTGATCAGGGATTATAAGCAAAAGAAGTTGAAAATTTTGCCCCTGCCCAGGCGGATGCGAGCCCCTCTCGGAAAACCAGCACAACTAAAAGATGTGCGACATCGAGACGAAAACACCCGCAGCAAATTGTGAAAAAGTATATTTAAATAAAAAAAAAACGATGTTTCTAGTAGCAGCTTATTTTATTATATCGCCGCAGCAGCGACAACAATGTTATTTTAATTTGTCATGTCCGTCTATGCTGGCTCACGATAACTCGAGAGCGCGTTCACTTAGAGAGCTGAAACTTCGCACACGGTGTTTTTAAGAAAATTGTAGATTTAACATCAAAACATGGGGCAAATCAGGCACTCCTTCGTTGAGTTACAATACAAAAATTTCGTTTTATACTATATACTTGGACATTGCCTGCCAACACGTCGACGTAGAGAGCTGAAATTTTGTACATGGCGTTTTCATAAAAATAGCAACAAAAATGGACTAAATCGGGCATATGTTGCCATATTATAATTAGGATGTTTATGTAAACTGTGCAAACGATCAGTCCCAAAGGTTTTTGTTGCACTGTAAAGTTCTTCAGAATACGAAATCTCTACTTTTTCTACTATAATAAAGGGTTTTCCAAATAAGAGGTGTTATTTTAATTAGGCCGCTATTTCGGTAGATGTCTTTTTTCGACGTTTGACTAGTAAAAACTACGCCAATAATAAAAATGGAACGATACACGATTCAACAACGCATTGAAATTATTAAAATTCACTATAAAAATGGTGAAAATGTGGCAGACTCGGTTCGTAAAACTCGAACATTTTTGGGTCGTCGTGAAGCACCTTGTCGGACCGCAATACAGAAATTGGTAGAAAAATTCGAGCTGTCGGGACAAGTTAGTGATGTGAAGAATAAAACCCGTGCACGTCGCTCAAGAACAGCCGAGAATATTGCTGCTGTAGCCGAAAGTGTTGAGGAAACCCCAGGTTTGTCCATTCCTCGTCGTTCTTTGGAATTAGGCATTCCACAAACGTCATTACACCGTATTTTGCATAAAGATTTGGGTCTTAAGGCTTATAAAGTTCAGTTAACACAAGAACTCAAGCCGGCCGATCATCAACAACGTCGAGTCTTTGCTGATTGGGTCCTTGAAATGCATGAAAATGATCCGGAATTCCATCGAAAACTCATCTTGAGTGATGAGGCCCATTTCCACCTCGATAGCTTCGTCAACAAGCAAAATTGTCGCATCTGGGGCTCGGAAAATCCAAGAGTTATTGTTGAAAAGCCTCTCTATCCTCAACGTATGACTGTTTGGTGCGGTTTATGGTCCCGCGGGGTCATTGGACCTTACTTTTTCGAAAATGAGGCTGGAGCAACAGTTACGGAGAATGGATTGCGCTATCAACAGATGATTAATGATTTTTTATGGCCGGAATTGGATGGTATTGATCTGGACAACGTTTATTTTCAACAAGACGGCGCTACGTGCCATACAAGCAACGAAACCATTGATCTTTTACGGGAAAAGTTTCCGGACCGTGTTATCTGTCGAAGAGGTGATCACAATTGGCCACCGAGATCTTGTGACTTAACACCTTGCGACTTCTTCCTTTGGGGCCACGTGAAAGAGAAGGTCTACGCCAACAACCCAGTGTCGATTCAAGACCTCAAAGATGTAATTCGTGAGGCTATCGAGGACATAAGACAGCCACTTTGCGATTTGGTTATGGAAAATTTCATGAAAAGGATATGATCCTGTAAGCGTGGTCGTGGTAGTCATTTGGCTGATGTTATTTTCCATTATTAACGGCATACCTTCCTCTTTATAATGAAATAAAGATCCGATCATTTATCTCAAAAAATGGTATTTTTCTTTGAGTATCAAAATAACACCTCTTATTGGAAAACCCTTTATAATCTACAATTGATTAGCTTTCTAGTGATTATAATTTTGGGGAGTCATGTAGTGGATTGTATTGTTCTCAAAATGAGATTTTCGAAGGTGAAGTTTGTTTTTTACAAATTACAAGAAATACATTAAAATGTTTGTATATTATTCAAACCTGAACATAAAATAATAAACATAACTACATATAAATATGATTGCAAAAGATAAAAAAAAAATATATCAAAAAACAAATAAGGAATAATTGCTCGCAATAATTATTGAACTCTTACTAGGCAAATTGCGCAACTGTTCCCAATAATTATTGAACTCGAGACAATAGCTGTGTTCTTTTGTGTACCTTGTTCTAGAACTCACATACATATACTGGAGAGAACAAATTCTTCTGTCGATTAAGCGAACTATTTGTACTGTTCGTTTCATTTATAAATCTTCTATGAAAATGTATAATGCGTTCTTTTGTGTATCTTCTGTTCTGGCCTGTATTGCGGACACAAAAACCACAGCTAATATTGCTTACTAGACAGTTCATTAAATTCACTACACTAAGTTTCTTAGTTTGTAAATTTTGGTTATTATAAAAACAGCAAAAGTGTAAGAAGAATTTCAGTTTTAATTAAAGAACTCAAGTAGCAGCATTAACTGGCTTATACTTTGCGCCGCCACCCGTGATAAGCGCAACACCTGCAAGTAAATCTTGCATGCAAGCCTCCCTTCCAACGCGATTTTAAACTTGACAGCAGGGGCCGGATTCACTAGCTCGGAGAGTTCTTTCAACAGTTAACTCTCCACTCGGAATTCTGCAACTTGGGGAATTTGTATTGAGAATTATCAAACTTTCTATTTCATTCGACAAAAGCCCGGCTGTGTTATAGGAGAAGAAGAATATTTCTCAACTGACAATATTGTCTGTTTTTATTGTCGTTTGTGATGGTATCTAGGAATTTTTAAATTAAATTATGGATTCACAGCATATTCTGAGAATATTTACAAAAACAAATTATGGAAATCCTTGCAAAACTTACAGAGAAATATGTTTTTTGGTGTCTCAAGGTACTAGCTAAAGATTTTAAATCACGTGAAAATGGTCAATTTGGTCGTCTTCCAGTACAGAAGAAATGCTATAAAAATTTTAAATATGCACATTAAAGCTTGTATCATAGAGAAGCAATAACAAAGTTGAAAAATATATGGCAGCAATATTCCCTCGATTTTAAAAGCTCACTTTAAAAGAGCTTTTGAATTGACTATGATGATACTGCCACTTTACTCTGCTCGGCTCGTATGCATGTCAACACATAGTGCAGTGTGCGTGCATACATCTCAGCGAAGCCCACTTTATGCTGTTCGATGGTGTTATATTGTGTGTACTCTATGGCAAAATTCTCAACATACAGTTTACTACTCTGATACTGTTTTCTCTATGCTTGTATGTAGGATTAAATCGCATCTACATTTTGTCCCCTAATTAGATATGTAATTAATTTTTCAGTCCGGTAAATGGTTTTGGAGATATCTTCTTAAGATGAAAAAATGGCCGTGTTTTGGTACAAAAATGGACAGATTTTCAACTCATCATTATGAAAAACTGGTAAGTCGTGAAAATTCACTTTCCATGAGAAAAATGTTCACAAAAGAGTAATAATGGTTGTGAAAAAAAGAACGGAAGAAACATATGCAAAATAAATCAACTGGGGTGTATATGACCCAAGTGCAGGTAAAAAGTCAGTTATGAAGTTAAAATGATAAAAAAAAAGACTACACCACTCGGTTACCCGCTTCTCCCTCTTTAATTTGATACCAAATATGACGTATTTTGGACAACCCGCAATCAGGGGTACGACTCCCATCCCCAAAAGCCCCTCCGCCAAAAATTTTTCATCTATATTTTTGTACTCTAGACCCTAAATCCGAAGGAAAAAATCCCAATGCTCTACTACCCCCCCCCCCCCCCCATACAGAGTCCTCAATATTGCAGCACTTCGCACCTTTTCCTAACTCCCCAAGTAGGTTAGAGATTCGTGAATGGAGAGTTAAGGAGTTTTAATCGGGGAAATTCCCAAACTCTCCGACTTACAGAATCCGGTCCCAGAAGTCAGTTCGGTTGGTGTCTTATCTTTATTTAAAAACTGGCATTGAAAGTCTTGCGTATATTGGAAAATTATAGCAATAAAGGAAGTATCATAATGATAAAAACCCAAGAAAAAAGGAAGAGGAAGGTATTGGTAAATGATGTAATGCAAATCATCCCAGAAAATTTCATTTTCCCGTTATAAATTTATGAATTTCTCTCAAGCATTTCTTTTCCGCCATTTTGAAAACTGTATAAATGTCAAGTAACTATCTCCCAGCTGCCATGATTTTTCATCATGCAAGGTTGCTGAAAGTTGCATGGCAGTTTGATTACACGTGCAAGAAGTATGGCAGTGCAAGTTGCATGCAAGCTGTACTTGCGGGTTAATTTAAACCACAAGACTACAAGCAGAGTCAGTAATCTTTTTACAGATCACGTGGCGGTAAAACAATATATAAAAATAAAATATATATGCATGTTACAGTCAAAACACGAAATCCGTCAAAACCCGATTTTACTAGGAAATTCTAGTGTGTGTATTTGGTGGTGGGGGGGGTCGTGCGTGCCACTGATCTGTACGCCCCCCCGACCCCTTTCACCTATTGCGTATACATACTGTATGTATAAATAGCCACACCCTTACTAAACATCAAGGTTTAATGGCGAGAGAATTCAATTGTAACGCAAATTTACTAATAGCAACCAGTCAGTTCTAGATTTAACTAAGAGTTACGCGAGAATTCAGTCACAACCAGAATTAACTAAATATTCTTTAGTTAATACTAGTTCTAACAAAGCGCTCTCGTTAATTCTAGTTTTAACTGTGTTATATTAGTTAAAACTAGAATTACCGAGAGCGCTTTGTTAGAACTAGAATTTCCTAGTAAAATCGGGTTTTGACGGATTTCGTGTTTTGACTGTAACATGTATATAAAATACATTAAAGGTTTTAAACTTTTTCGTACAACAAATTGTTTAATTGTAAATAGCTACGTTTGCAACCAAAAACAACCAAACTCACGTCCGGTACCTTAGTCAAAAGTGGTGTGAAAACAAGTACATTGATTGCTACTAATATATCAATAATTCAGAGTTAATACAGTCTGTTAAAAGATTACTGGAAAACTGCATTGGTAACTCAGTCTAATTAGAATTTAGTTTAAACATGTGTGTAGTTGAATATGTATTGTTAGAATTGCCTAATTTGATGAATTTAAATGTATTTTTTCACGAGATGTAGTCTCAATCTAAAAATTGTAGTGTACGGTTGCTACCGATTAAACTTGTATAGAGGACATACGTTGGAATAAATTATAATTTAAGTCAGTTTAAAAGGAACCGGTGTTTTAATTAACAAATATATAAAACAGTCATTTCACAACAATTTGGCCAAAATTTGAAGAAATCTTTTAAAAATCTTATAATGCATCATATTTAATTAGTAAAATGAAATGAAAGTAGTGCGTAACAAAAACAGTTTTCTGAGTCAATATGTACAAGTTCAGGAGGATTTGTTAAAATTTTCGACACGGAGATATTAATTTCAGATATCGAAAACAGTTTACTGGAATACAGTAAAATGAAATTACGGAAAATGAGACATCAGCCTACATAATTGGTACTCAGTATATAATGCGTTATTAAATACTCACCTATTACATTCATTACGCCAAGCGAAATTGGTGTTGTTGCATTCCGCACACTTCCAGTCTCCTTCTCTTTGAGGTAAACTTCCTCCATTTCCGCCCCGAATGCTGCTCGCTTGACCCCCACCACTATTCGGTCGTCCTCCATTCCCTCGTTCTTCTCGAGTAGGTGCGCTGTTTCGTTCGAAATCACGGAAAAAACTTCGATCTCCACCTGGAACCACGTTATTCCCCCTTGGCCCACCACTGAAATTACCCTTATTTCCAGACTTATTCCAGGTGTTTTGACGCTGAGCAAGTGAAACTTTTACGGTTGATCCATTAAAATCGCGTCCATCAAACCAAGAAATAGCCGATTTCGCTGCATTTGTGTCATCATATGTAACAGTAGCCTCCCCCTTTGATACTCCAGTATCTTTGTGTTTATAGAGCCAGATTTTAGGTTTCATAGTTTTCTTATCTTTCTGAAAAATAAAAGAATACTTCCTTGAATAATTTGTTTGAATTTGATTTACAAAGCTATTTTTTGTTTATATAACATTTAAATGAATCTATATGAATTTAAAAATATGATCACCGAAACACTTATGCTGGAACATGAGAAAATTTGGACCTGAAACAACAGTACAGATTCATTTATAGTCAGAGAGCCTCTGTTTTTGTCTCGTGTTCCTGTAAAATATGAGACATATAGAAAATGAATGGTCGGATGTCAACACACACCAAACGTGAAGTGTGCTCAAGAAAATCGTGCAAGAAAAAACGAATAAAGGGTGGCTTCTGGAAGAGTTGAACGAAATCCTTACACTAATGAGCCTACAATTGAGAGAGATAAGCGATATGCAGCAAATCCATGCAAGCATTTTGGTCTCCCTGAGTATGGAAAAGCTTCATCTTATGATTCTCCATGCTCGGGAACTCGCCGATATCATGAGGAACGCTACAGCGCAATTGGATTTTGCCGAAGATATTTTGGATTTTCCGCTGTTAATGCAGATCGCTAAGGTGAAAATAATCCGCACTTTATAGCGTTTTGCCATAATTACATCGAAATCGCGTAGTTTCACTGTTTCAGCATGATTTCGACGAGATCACCCTCAAAATCATGCAATTTCCAGTACAAAAAACTTAATCGAAATAAATTCATTTTTGCGTAATTTCAATGAAATTACATCGAAAATTACGAAAATTTCCCCGAACGCACCCATTTTCGGTTTCCACTTTTTCTCAAACTGTATCATTTCAAATTTTTTGTATACATTTGGAAGAAATTTAAAATTAACTTTAAATATTATGTTATTATTGCTGACATATATGACAACATATCCTTTCAATTACAAGTCTCGTTTATATAATTAATTATTTTACATGCCAATTTGCTATTTAAGTGAAGCATCTGTCAAACGAAATCATCTCAGCGGTAGTGAAAACACCTGATAGGGCGTTTTCACTACATCGAAATCACGTAATTTTGCTGTTTCAGCGTGATTTCGACGAAATCACCTCGAAATCACGTAATTTCCAGTACAAAAAACTTAATCGAAATCATCTCATTTTAGCGTAATTTCAATGAAATTACGTCGGAGATTATGAAAATTTCCCCGAACGCGCCCATTTTCGATTTCCACTTTTTCTCAAACTGGATCATTTGACATTTCTTGTATACATTTTTCAATAAATTTTTAAGGAAGAAATTTAAAATTAATTTAAATATTATATTAATGTTGCTGACATTTATGTGACAATATATCCTTTTAATTACAAAAGTCTCGTTTATGTAATTAATTATTTTATATGCCAATTTGGTATTTATGTGTAGCACCTGTCAAGCGAAATCATCTCAGCGGTAGTGAAAACACCTGACAGTGATTTCGAAATCACTTCATCAAAATTACGTGATTTCGATGTAGTGAAAACGCCCTATGACAGCGATTTCGAAATCACTTCATCAAAATTACGTGATCTCGATACTTGTTTATTCACCTGTACTTAAGAAAAATTTGTTTTTCTTTATTTCACTTCCCCTTTACTACTTTTCCATACTCCTGCTTTCAAAAGAACAATACTTACCCCAACAATACTCTCGCGATAATAATAAACTAATATTATTTTAATAACATATGTACAAAACGTGCCCCAATAATTGAAAGCTGAAAATAAGAAAAGTTTGAGAAGCTGTGCACAAAATGTATTATACACATTCCCATGATTAACAAGATATGACCGATTCGAGAGGAATTTTGTGTTGCTACGTCAGGAGATGACTAATGTCATTTCCAGCGAATTTGTTTTGAGTTTTTCGTATTTTATTGACTGAAACACGTTTTGAATATATTTTAATATTTATCAAAACATTAGTTTCTTCGTTTAAATCACTTCGGGAAAAGTAATTATGTACTAGTGGGAAAGCAAAGAAATTTCCAAATAGAAAATATTTTTCACTGTGATAAGGACGATTGAATTTGAGATGAACAAATTTCTGACAATTGTCACCAAAGGAGGCAAGCAACCATTGACGAGATAATTCGGCCATACTTGTTAATTTTTGTATCATGACACATTCCTATAAGTATAGTACACACAAGCGAAGTTACTGTCCCAAGTAGCTCGTTTTCAGTCCCTCACCTCCTCTTGACATACCAATCAGTTTACTTACGCCAGTACGAAAACGAGTTCCACTCACTTCAACTTTTTAGCGAAGTGGAACCTGAGATATAGTCAAATTCAGCGCCGTGCTGTAACTTTTGGGGGCCCTGTGCAGACACTAAAAATTTTTTTTTTTTAAAAATCATTGAATTCATTTTTATTGATCTTAATAATACAAAAAAATTATAAAGTAATTTTTCTAGCTCTTTTACTGGCAAATTCATCAATTATATCATTGAAATCAATTGTTCTGGCTATTGCATTTTCTATCGACAGTATTGCTAAACCAGAAAGTCTTTCCTGTGACATTGTAGACCGTAGATAATTTTCAATTAATTTTAGTTTTGAAAACGATCGTTCAAAATGAGCAACGGTGATAGGTATTGTTAATATTATTCGAAATACGATACATACATTTGGATATAATTCTTCCAAATTCCTTTCTAAAATGAATTCCAAATTTTCCATAATAGTAAAATTATCTTCTAAAATATATTTTAAAATTGAAAGTTCATTTTTAAATTCCACCTCTTCAATATCGCCTTCCAAGTGTTTGACCAGCTTTGTACAATTAGTATTGAATTCATTTGTATTCATAGTTTTTAGCTTCTTATTATCGAAAAGAAAACCAAAAATTTCATCTAAAGAATTATACGATTCAAATCGTTCTTGCAATGAATCCTTCACAACATCGATTAATTTATTAAAATAAGATTGTTTAAATTTATCTTCAGCAGTTAGATGGTTACACTCATCATCAATTTCAGGAATGATCTCACATATATCAATATCATCACAGCATTCAATTGGTTCAATTTCTTCTTCTGGTGGTTCAATTTCTTCATTTCGTATATCATCTGTACTAATAACATCTACATCGTCATATTTATCATTTGCTATATTTTTATGGTCTGTATAATAACAATAGTCAGCCAATCTTTTGAGTTTATGTACTCTCCGTTTTGGTAATGGTAAACTAGGTTCTGCTGAGTTATCAAGACAGTCGTTGTTTCTACTTGTTAATATTTGAGTATCATGAAAAGGCCGTTCAGTGAACTTTGCTATTACATTTATTTTTACCGATGATTCTCGTGCTTCTTTTATAATCTCTTCGAAATTGTTTTTGAAATCATCAAGCGATAATAGCATAGCCCTTGTATGTTGTAATGCAATATTAATTGCCATATCTTTTCGTTGAAGCAGTTGGCTGAAAATGTGAAGCTTTGATAACAAGTGATACCAAATTGTTGTCAATACAATAAATTCATAAGAATTTATTTGTTTTATTAAAGATACAGCTAGAGTTTTACAATCTGGGTAGCTATTTTTAAGTTCATCTAGCGCAAGACTAATTTCTTTAATCTGGTATTTCACAGCTTTTATACTTTTAAAGCGATATTCCCATCGAGTATCGCTGGGCGCCTTCAGATTAATTTTTAAATATTTTACTTGAATAGCCCATCGCTTTGTTGATGCAGCAAAAATCTTATATAAATTATTTAATGTAGTGAAATAATTCTGACTTTTAATAGTGTTTTTAACACTATCTCCTATCACTAAATTGATGTTGTGTCCACCACACGGCGTATACCATGCTTTGTTGTTGATTTCTAAAATTCGACTTTTCACTCCCTTATATTCGCCTTTCATATTGCTTGCGTTATCATACGACTGACCACGGCAATCAGCAATTTTAATTCCTAATCCATTTAATTCCTCAATAAGGACGTTTGCTAAATTTTCTCCAGTCGATGACATTATATTTACAAAGCTTAAGAAACTTTCTTGAACACTTGGCTTTTGGTGCGCTATTTTAACATACCGAATAATTATGGACAACTGGTCTTTTTTGCGAAAATCCGGTGTAGAATCTATCATTACGGAAAAGTACTTTGATGATTTAATATTACTTACTATTATATGTAAAACTCTAGAAGCTAGTTGTAAAATAATTTCGTTTTGAATTTTCGGGGAAAAATATGATGTAACTCTTTTTTCCGTTTCAGTTATTGATTTTAAATGCACTTTTAGTTCTGGAACAAAATCAGAAAGCAATTCAATTACTCCCAAAAAATTAGCATTATTTGGTTCAAAAAGTTTTTCGTTGCTGCCCCTAAAAGCTAAATTTCGTTCACTTAAAAACAATACCGCTTTTACGATACATTTCAAAATTATTCGCCATCTTCGTTTTTCTTTATTGAACACATCTTCATTGAGATGGTCTATTCCTGTTCTACGTTTAATGTTAAATTCTAGAATTCGCCATTTATACGCTGATTCAAGATGTTCCTTTGATGATTCATGTTCAGATAACCGTATTCCTGTATGTGCATAGTCAGAAAATCCACTCGAAGTTAAGCTTATTTTTATCGATGAAAACAAACGACAACAAAAGCAGAAAATGTTTCCTGTTGAGTTAGAATATAAAAGCCATTTTCTTAATTCTTTTTCACCATTTGTCATTTGTCGATAAAAAAAAGTGTCACTGAAACATCTTCCTTGAGGATTTCTTTTATAATGGATACCTTTAATGCTTTTTGGTGACTGCTCGACCAAAAACATCCGTTGTTTGTTGTCGATTTCAACAGGCCAAGTTGCAGGGTCTAATATATCATATTTGAATTTGGCAGATAAACTACTGCTCTCTATTTGTGGATTATTACTAATTTCTGTAATATTATCAGATAAAATATCGTCAATATTTACGCTATTAGCTCCTGATTCATCATCTACATTCTCGTTATGGTTATCAATATTTTGAAGTTGTGGCTCATTGACATTTTCTTCCACATTATTGTTTTCAAGTTGAGTTATACTATTTGAATTACATATTTCAATTAAATTACTGTTCGAAATGAATGAACTTTCGCCACGTTTAAAAAATTTATCCAATGATCCAGCAATGCTACTTAATTCTGCTGCTTTTCGGATCTGTTTTGCTCTTTTTTGTGCACCGCTTTTATAAGATCTTTTCGACATTTCTGGAGTAAAAAATGTTACAAGAAACAGTTTAAAAAATAAATAAAAAACTAAAATAAATATATTGAAAAAACAACTGAGACTATATTACCTGACACCTGATGTTTTTCTTCTAAAAATTTAAATATAAGTGTTTTCAAACGATATCCGCGCAACGTTAACACAAATTTAATTTGAAAAGCGAAAATTTCAACTTATAATCAAATATACCAAAGAATTGTTACACCTAATAAAATTAATATGTAATATATTACTAATATCCGCACTAATATTAATGGTAGACACAAAATTCTGTTGATATTTCTGTTAATAACTTTGAAATTATAGTACTTTTCACTAATAGGACAATATAAAAACACAGAAGAAAACAATTTGAAGCAAAAAAAAATAACTGAATTGTTAGATATATTTGTTTCAAATTAAATCGTAGCCAACTAGATCTGTTTGAAAGTTAAACGAATTTTGAATTTTCAGCATTTTCTTTTCTTTCAATTCGTGATATTTTTTTGCTATTAGAGAAGTTTTTTCTAATGTACTTAATATTTGGGGGCCCCTCAAACATAGGGGGCCCAGTGCGGTTGCACTTGTTGCACTGGCTATAGTACGGCGCTGGTCAAATTCAGTGTATTTTCTGCAATTTATTTCATTTCATTTATTAACCTATTCATGTCATACCGAAATTAGCCGATATTTGTGTAAAATTACGTGTTTTCAGTCAGTAAGGGAACAAATTTGGGTTTGAGAATAGCTTACAATATAGGTTTTGAGCTAATAACTCTTTAACGGATACAGATAGCACATAGGGTATACTAGGTCAAATTAAAGAGGAGGCTCCACAGTTTACAGTTTTTATAAAAAAAAGTTATATTAACGACCTTTTTGCAAAAATAATAGAGGTCAAGGAAAAAAAAAAAAGGAAAGAAAATCCGAAATTTTTAGTTTAGACCATCATAACTTCTGAGGGTAGAGGGGTACGGGGCTGGTTGAGCTGTCGTTGGAAAGGCCATGAAGATCTGCATACAGTGAGCCCTTAACTGTGACCATACGCCCTGTAGTTTTTAAAATACAGGGTGTTTTGTGAAAACCTAGCTTTTTTTATGAATCACCCTGTAACTCCTAAACGGTTGATATTGCCCCCCCCCTGCCATACAATTTTTGGTTCGTCTAGGTGAGTACTATCACCTCCCGCTCTATTGACTTCCTAAGGGGGAAACACCCTGTATATGTAGGAGGCTTTGGAACGGTGTCAATAGTTCCTTTTTGTTGAGCCGAATAATTAACTGAAATCGTTAGTATTAGACTGCTAAAATTAAGTACAAATAAATTTCATAATACGAGCGCCAGCTTAGTATAATGTGATGAAGTATACGTGATACAAGTGAAGAGATAGGACCTAATGTAGAGCGTCACTACTAGAGTAAGATACGATCATCTTAATGGCGTCAACACTGCAGAGCAGAGGATACTCCGATATTACTACAAATGAAAGCACGCGTTAGCTATTGAATTCCAACTGTTATTTTCTCAAACTTATTGTTTATATACAAAACTTTACAATAAGAATTCCTCACCTTAATTACTTCACAATGAGAATGCTTACATAGACATTACTTCATAACTTCTTTCTTTAATTTCTTCTGTTTATTCTTATCTGTTCTAGTTTTTACTCACCATAGTGACCATCATGAATATAAACCCCCGTGACTCACATTGCATAAGCACTACGTTTTGCTGTACAAATGATGAGTCAAGGTTTGGACATTGATTAAATGAAATTGTTATGTTATCGTTTTGCTATGTTATTATTTTTTTATTAAGTCACTATGTGATTTACAGAAATGATGTGGTGCAATGATATCATGAGATCGTGACATCATAAGGTCATTATGATATCACTACACCCTCATCCTTTCTGTTGAGTCTTTAGCATTTTTAAAGACGAAACACAGATTATACAAAAGTTTTAATACTATTACTAATGTTACGAATATTTACTTAGGTTTATATTATGAAATATGAGAATATTTGTTGTAGTTAATAGAATATGTATTATTTTATGCAGTTACCTATTTAAGTGTATGTCATAATACATGAGAACGGTAATTTCCTTTCTGTATTTTGTAATCCTATGGTTACATATTTATTTTTACATTGCACCTTTTTAATAGATTATTACGGACTTTTTTGGGTGTGCTGTTTATTTCGATAATTGTGTTGACACCTTCTCTTTGCAATACTTTAAATGGACCTTTATATGGTTTTTGATGTTTCTTGCGATCTTCGTTTCTCAAGAGTACTAAATCATTTGTTTTGATGTTTATTGGATTTGGTGCACTCTGCTTTTCAAATCGTTTCTCTTTAACGTTTCCTATTAAATTTCTTGCTTTTGAAATAGCTATTCTCAATCTGAACTGTAGTTCATTTGCATAATTATTTAAATTGTAATTTTGTCACTATTGTTGATCGCGTCAAATGGTAGATAAGGTAATTTGCCAAATGTAAATTCATACAGTGTGTACTTTGTGTCTACGTGAGGTGTGGTGTTATAAGAAAAAGTCCAATATGGTATCCATTTATGTCTTCGGCGAACGAAAGCATGTATTCAATGCGATGGCTTCGCTCCGCTATTCCCATAGTTTGATGATGATAAGGGATGCTAAAAATTTGTTCTATTTCAAGTAATTTACATATTTCTCGCATTAATCTGTTAGTGAATTCTGTACCTTGCCCGTTTTTAAAATCTTAAAATGTCAATTTTAAAATAAATTCATTTACTATTGTTGAAGCTACTGTGTTAGCATCTTTTGTTTCTAAGGCCGATGCTATTACGAATTTTGTCAGTTCGCACTGCATGGTCAGTATGTATCGGTAATTATTCGAGATTCTAAGTGGTCCTACTATGTCCATAGCTACGGTTTCGAAACTTGTTGTCGGTGTGTCCGTCTTTATCATTTTTTCTTTAGTGTGTCTTACCTGTTTTTTTGAGTACACATTGTTCACAGTTGTTAATATAGGCTTTTACCATTCTGTTTATGTTTTTCCAACAAAAGCGTTGTTTAATTTTTAGTACTGTTTTTCTTATTCCTAAATGTCCTCCATGTGGTGAATTGTGATATTCTTCTATTATCTTATATTTATTCTCTTAGGGGGTTCATATAATATTATTTTAAGTTCCGCGTTGCTATTATTTTCTATTCCTTGGTGCAATTTGTTAAATAAATTTTTAAATTTTTCATTTCAAATGCATTCAAATATCTTTGTTTGATAGAGCTAGCTCATGTATATTCATTTTGTGTTATGGAAGTATGAAGACTGATTGACTTGGACGTGAAGTCGGTGGACAGCGTTGACTGCAAGGTGGCACGCTAGCTCGCCTCGGCTATTGGCGGAGAGTTCCACGAAAACCTGCCGCTGTGCCACCAGCCATATACAAAAACATTCGTGCCTTCAAACAAAAAGGAAACACACACCCGGTCCTGAAGGCAGCATTACACCACTTACCATCTCCTTCGTGAAGGCGTAGATGATAGGCCTTCAGCTGCATTGCCCCATATCCACCACATGACACTAAGGGTAGCAGTCATTTTGTTCCGTGTCCCTTTTGACCTGAAAAGAGAGCAGTATCGGACCTAATCAACCGTCATCGTGAGAGGGCTCCGGGAGGATGAGAGAAGAAGAAATTTAAACTTTACCGTGCCATCACGTTATAAAGATGCTTTATTTTAGCAATATGACACAATATTTTAAATATCTGTAGTACGAAAAGAAACTAATAAAGATTAACTGAATGGTCTCTACCTTTGTTCTATTAATAAGTTACGCAATATCTTATACCTCTATACATGTAGTGAAAATGGAATTTGATAAAGACTAACTGAGTTAGTTCACTACATCCGTTCTAATAATAAGATAAACAATATTTTTATATGTATATGTAGTGAAGAGGAATTTAATAAAGACTAACTGAGTTAGTTCACTACATTTGTTCTAATAATACGATAATTAATATTTTAGATATATATATATATATATATATATATATATATATATATATATATGTATGTATTAATAAAATAATTTAATCAATAATCAAACAGCAATTGGCAACAACTTACATGCCACTGGATTCTATTTTAAAAGTTTGTTTAAGGGGTTAACAATGAAGTAAATGCGTGATCCGTATGCTTACACAGTTGTTAAGATTTAAGTCTACCTCTAATCTATGCTTAGCATCTGTAAATCTCAATATAATGACTTTGCTTCTACCAGGTTGAACTGCTCAAAAAATGTCAGATTGCGAGTGATCCTCTTGCAGTAGAGTTACGTTAGCCAGCTTCAATTATTGGATCAATCTAAATGGATTTAGCCATACAAGACGCATATCGACATCAGACGTATCAGCTCCAAATCCGGATTTTGTTGAACGCAACACATATAGACCGTAACGTGGACAGCCTTCTTAAGTGACACATATAATTTCCAATCCACCAAGATACAGACCGTAACGTGGATGCCTTCCTAAGTGACATACATAGTTTCCGCCACTGGTACTTTTTATTAAGTTTCGCTTCCGTTGATTGTGATGTTATGGAATTTGACCAAATTCCCTGTTTAACATTATCGGTTTTATCTCCTCAGATATTGTAACCTTACTTTCTCAAGATTTTACTTAGTTACTTGAACTCAGTAAATTAAACTATTGGCTTATAAACAATTTACTTGTCAACCAACTAAAATGATTAAAATAATCCTCCAGCTACAATATTTCTTCAATATTTAATTACGATATATATATTTTCTCGTTTCCACTCGTCTCTCGAGCACT
Organism: Dioctria rufipes; assembly: GCA_963924295.1. Classification (NCBI taxonomy): domain Eukaryota; kingdom Metazoa; phylum Arthropoda; class Insecta; order Diptera; family Asilidae; genus Dioctria; species Dioctria rufipes. The sequence continues at coordinate 113,719,376 of OZ002742.1, forward strand.
TGTCCCAGTCAGACTTCAAACGTCTGGTCGAGTCTCGTCAGCAGCACATTCGCCGTGTGGCCCATGCTGTGTGCTGCTGCTAGCCATCGGGTAGCATACTGCTGCCTGCAGTACGCTACGACCATAACATTTGCGTGTAGCATCCAATAGCTTCTTCATGATAGAAACGTATTTAATATCAGAGTTATCGTTATTGTGTTGCTTACCGCTACTTCGTAGCTTCTCCATGATAGAATCTTGTTTCGCATGAGGATTGCCGTTGCATATACTGTTATTTCATTTTTCGTACGTACGATTTCTATGTTTCTTATAATCGCGCAGCCTTATAAATTTTAATTTTTTCATATTTCTGATATCAGATATGGAAGTGCAATCCCAAGTGTAAAGTTGATCAGGCTTTAACTGTGGCTGAAGGATATTTCCAATTTTTGCTTCCTTATTATCGCATGCTTTTTGTTTTTCTATCATACCCCTTGTTAATACTAGTGTTTTATTTACTGTTAGGTCTCTTTCTTTCGGAACTTTTCAGAATATCGGAGTCTAATTTTATTCTTCACAATGCGTCAGCGTTGGTGTTTATTTTGCCTTTCTTAAATACTATGTCGAAATCATAGTCAGCTAAATCTAATCTGATTCTCGTTAGTTTAGACGAAGGATTCTTGTGTGTGAATAACGATACTAATGGTCTATGGTCGGTGACTGAATCTTTTTCCGTATAGGTATGGTCTGAAAATGTTTATACCCCAATGTATCGCAAGTAATTCCTTTTCGATAATAGATTTGTTTATATCGGGTTTTGACAACGATTTACTTGCGTAGAATACCGGTAAATCTGAATCAATTTCACCTTGTGAGAGAATTGCTCCCAAAGCATAACTTGATGCGTCTGTTGTTAAGATGAAAAGTGTGTAGAACTTTGGATATTGAAGTATTGGTGGTTGCGTAAGCTTTTTCTTTAGTGCTTCGAATGCTGTTTGGAAGGGTTCATCCCATATAAATGGTGTGTTCTTTTTTAGAAGAGAATTTAAGTTCTTCGCTATCTCTGCAAAGTTAGGTATAAATCGTCTGTAGTAATTGCAGAAAGCTACGAATCTACGAACTTCGTCGGCATTTGTGGGTACTGGGTAATTTTTTATGACTTCGTATTTGGATGGGTCAGTTTTTAAACCTTCATTTGTTATCAAATGCCCTAGATATACAAGTTCGGTTTTAAGGAATTGGCATTTGCTCGGGATGAGTTTGAGATTGTGTTTGCGCAATCTCTGAAATACTTTGGTCAGATTTGTATTGTGATGTTTAAGACTACAACCGAAAACTATAATATCGTCTACATAAAGGAATGTTCGGAACTGAGCACGGTAAGAGCAATCGTTAACATTCTCTGAAAACTATTAGAAAATACTTTTAATCCAAAAGATAGTCTTTGAATTGGAAATGACAGCTTCCCGTCGAAAATGCTGTGAGAGGTCTTGATCCTCCTCAAGTTCGATTTGGTGAAATGAACTAGTCATGTCAAGAGTCGTGAAATATTTCGCCTCTTCCTAACTTGTCCAGAACATCCTCCAATCTAGTTAAAGGGAACTTGAGACTAACTATCCTGTCGTTCATTTTTCTGAAGTCTACGACTAAACGCCATTGTTTTTTATCGCCAGTGCTCTTTTTAGATACTAGAGTAGTGGAGCGTTGTAAGGGCTAGTAGATGGCTCAATGATATCGTTGGATTCTAACTCCTTGACCTGTTCTTTTATCTTCTCGTTTTGAGTGTGTGGTAATCGGTAGTTTTTTATATACACGGGAGTATTATCTATGACTTGGAGTGTTTGCTTATAGAAGTCGTTGGTAGTCAAAATTTCATCTTGCAGGTGAAATATATCATTATATTCATTTATTATTTCCAGTAGGTTTGCTTTAGCTTCTTTCTCTTCGTAATCTATCTTTATTGCCTGTAGAAGTTCGTTTATTTGTTTTTTGTCACACCTGTTTTTTTTTTGTTTTCGCTACTATGGAATAGTTTTTCAAAGGTTCTATTTCTACCTTGAAGTTTGGTATCGTTACATCTTCGTCGTTAGTGTTCAGCATTTTAATGTGGCATGCACCTTTCGCTGATATTATTGTGTTTGCTATGAATATACCACTCTGTAATTCTTTATTCAGTACTATGCTGTCTTCTTGTCTAGAGTGACATATTGGTACTATCGCTTGGGATTTTTATCTGTGTAATCTGCAATGGTTTCATTTTCATAGGTAAGATGGTTTCGTGTTCATTCACGTTAAATGATATAGTAAACGTTTCGTAGTCTATTTTGCATAGTAATTTTATTAATATGTCCCGACCGATAATTCCATCTATGTCAATTGAAAAATTTTCATCTACTACATGAAATGAATTGCTGACTCTGTGGTCTCCTATGTATTGCATTAAGCTTGTTGATCTTAATGAGGTTATTGCTTCCGTAGTAATTCCTGATAATTTGCATTTATTATTTGGGTTAAAATCAAAATTACTAATGTTTAATTTATTTGTTTTTATTATTGAGACGTCTGCGCCTGTGTCTACTAAGAATTTAAGGTATCGATCGGCATTCTGGCAATATAATGTTATATAACTCGTACAGGTGTATGAGATTCTGTACATCTTATTACATTCTTTGCTTTATTCCTCTCCGGAGTCCTGGACGTTTCCCTGGTCCTGGGCATAGTTAATTTGTGCGGAATTGTTATTTCTACGAAAGTTTCTATTATTATTATTGTTACATCTGTTATAGTTAACGTTTCTATTATTGTTATTATTATTTCTGTTATGGTTTCTATTCTTGTTCTGTTTATTACAGCTAATCCTAGTATTATTGTTATTTTTAGGTTAGGTCTGTAGCTGTAATTCTGATTATAATTTTGCCTATTGTAGTTTTGACCATTTTGATATTGATCGCTGAGACCATTCTTAAAAATTGTCATTGATGGTCTTGACTGCTGTTTTTTCTGCTGGCGTAGCAGATGAACCAATAGCATCTATCTGCAATTGATTTAATTCACTTATGAGAGTTAATATTCTATCCTTATAGACCGAGACTGTTGATTTTTTCTTGGTTAAATTGCCGAGAGTTGTGTGAATTTGGGATACTGTATTAGTGTTTTTGTGTCTTGAATTAAGCTCCTTTTTTAAAACCTCAAAAGTTGTTGGTGTCTGAGCACCTAGAGCTGTTTGAACAATAATGATAGTTTCACGTTGAAAACAAAGTCCAACATATCCAATTTTACTGATTCGCTTAGTATTTTATTAATGAACTCAACGATTTTCAAAAAAGCGCTTAATTCGCTGAATTTCCCTTCAAATAGGGATAGCTTTCATGGCCGTTCCTAAATCAAAATTGGCCATCTCGTATTGTTCTTCTAATACCGTTTCTAGTTGAGTTTTTAGTTCTCTTGAGAGTTTTAAGAATTTAAATTTAATATCCAAGGTTTGTGAATCGTCCAAAGTAGTGAACAAGGCTCTGAATTCGTTTTCAATTACTATTATCCTTTCGAGTTGTGATTTTAAAGTATCAACTTTGTAGCCGCGATTTTTACCCTTACTGAAGTTGTCTAATGTTTTCTCGATTCTTTTACAAGTTCTTTTATTCTGTCCATTCAGAAGAAAAAGAATTGAATATTATGTTTATTATTTATTATATATTATTGATTCATTAAGAAAAGAAAATTTAAACATTAATAGACCTACTTAACTATTTCTTAACATAATTCCTATTATATTTACTGTAAATGTACACAACTACTGCTATTAATACAAAAATTGCCGATGTAGATAACGTCTGCTTATATACGACGAAGAAACTGTTTTGTATATTTGTGGAGCTGCAGTTTCCCACGATTACTGTAGCTTCTTGAGTTGCTCAAAAAGTACTGCTCTGTTTCTTCCTTCAGCGACAGGAATCAACGTGTGTAGTTTAGCGCACTGCTTCCTCAAGGCTACTCTCTTGCCTCCTCTTTTCTTCTGTCGTTTGATCAATCCTGCTTCCCTTGGGGAACTCAAGATATCTTCAAGACTCTTTACCTAGATCCACCCTGCTTCTCTCAGAAAACTCAGCGACACATCTAAATTCCTTGCTTTGCAGTTCCCCCAGACTTGACCAATAAGGCTAGTCTTGCATAACTGCACCAATTTTGATTTTACCAGCACAGCTTCCAGCACCTTTATGGCTGCCTGGCTATCAGTATATACGTATATTATCCGTGAGGGCGCTCTGCCCGTAGATATCGCTGCGAGTTCTGCCTGAAAAACACTGAATTTGTCAGGCAGTCTATAAGACTCGTGCCACTGTAGATCTCTGGAGTACACTCCAGCCGCTGTGCCTGCACTTGTCTTGGAATCATCCATAAATATAGAAAGATCGGATGCTACGACCAACTCTTTCCCTTCCCAGTCACTCCTGGTGGATATCATTGCATTGCATTCGTAGTCTGTTTCTTCCCTGCAATAACTACAGTCTACTTCTGGAGTATATTGGAGTGCCCAACACCCCTCTCCATCCACCAACCCCTTGCCATCAGACTGACAGCACTAATTGCCGCTACACTTTTGCAATAGCGGTCCACCGGCAGTAAGTCAAGCATGACTTCCAGTGCTGCTGCGTGCGTGGTGCGCAGACACCCCGTTATTCCCATACAAACAGCCCTCTGGATTTTTGACAGCACCTCAAGGTTACATTTCCTCGACAGTGCCGTCCACCAGACCGTGGAGCTATAAGAGAGGATGGGCCGAACTATGGCTGTGTACATTCACCGTACCACTTTGGGTTTTAATTCCCAATTTCTGCCAAATATTCTCTTGCACGTATAGAAGGGCACGCTGGCCTTCTTCACGCGTTCTTCTAAATTAACCTTCGCGCTTAGCTTGGAATCGAGTATGATTCCCAAGTACTTTGCTTCACGAGCGCCAGCTTATATAGCTCTAACGGCTCAATATAGTATTGAGCTGGTCAATTACCGAGTTTGATTGTAAACAATCAATACACCTTGATAAACTCGGTCAGCCGGTCAATTTCTACAGGTGCCCTCAGTCTTAATAGCGTCAACCGCTGAGAATCTGAAGTAAGGAACAAGGACTCTATTGGATAATGTAGCCGTGGTTCCCCAAGGAAACTCGTCGCCTCACTCCTTCACGACCGCAACCTTATACATCCCATTCTCAAAGAGTGATCAGAGCATCTCAGGCTCTAGCTACTCCACATGCGGGCAGCATCCCGGAGACACTATAAACAATCGCACGACTTCGATCTACTAGTTTAAACCTACTAGCACCTTGCGGAACGACATTCCTATCTTCACTAATCAATGGTGGATAATTGCCGAATTGGATAACTGAACTACTGACCGCTATCGTTTCGTCAAGGACCTCAAGGCTACGCTTTAAGTCCTCATCTTACAAGAACCTCTGTGTAAATACAAGAAGTATTACATGCACAAAACCTCCGCAGGAAGTCAGTGCACACGATTATACCGCAGCCTACTACGTAAGACATCTAGTTCATACTTAGGTCATAATGGGTATTCACTAAAAGCTAACCATCCACAAGTCTACATGGATTACTATATCCGGGGGTTATGATAACACTTCTAGTCATATAATAAATTACTAAGTCTCGTCGTCCAATTATAAATACAATATGTGTCCTTACTTCTACCTGGACTACTATTTAGGGGGGGGGGGGGATTCTAACCTTATCACCAACTAACCAATCTAGAATATAAGGTTCAGTCAAATAATATATAATATACGCGGCTAAGCTGTCGTGGCGCTAACCGGGTCAAGGGACTAAGCAGACATATGACAAATATTTTGGAGACTTAGCAAGGGTGGTACATGGTGATTGAGCCTACACGTTCCAAAGACTGAGGCTTCATCGCATCTGAGGTCCTATCTTCTCTCTCTCTCTCACTCACACATCTACTCTGGCGTTAATGAAACTTTCCACCTTTCCGTTTTTTCCTCTTTTTTTTCTGACTCTGCACGGATATCTTGCTTTGTAACGATCTCACGAATGGTCTCACTGTATTTGTTCTTCTTTAAATATCTAGGTAATTCTCGATAATTTGTTTTTTAAATATTTTTTCTATAAAATAATTATTTATCAATTCAAAACGCACTGACCGCTATTACTTCTTGCCTCGATCAAAATTTTAAAAACTTACTAATCTCAACCGATTCACTACTTGCAACTCAAAAACTCAGCTGCACCAAGAGTTCAGTCTATGTATATAGCACAATAATTCTTCGTCTACCAAACAAGCAAATTGCTACACATTGTCATCACCTCATTAATTCATTTTGTAATTACATTTTTCACTTTGAACCACTTTTCTTTGAACTACTTTTGGTATCGATATGTTGTGACATTTGATCCGACTTATGTACATTCTGCAAAGTTATTAATGCAGGTAAGATTTATTATGTCATACCAAGTGAAATGATGTTTTGTGATGTTGTGACGATGACTATGTGAAGCAATACCATAACAGCATTCCTTTTACTTTCAGGTTACAACTCCCAACCTATCTTTTTTTTTTTTTTCTTGTCTGTCCGCCCGTCTGCAGTCGCTAGTCCGTTCCTAGTCAATATCTTCCCTATCTGTCCGTCAAATCCGTTGTTTAAGTGATACAGCTTACTAGCATCGAAGGGATGTGGGATACAAGAACCACCCCCAATCCGGATATAAACTAGCGGGAAAATGCTTTGTCGCATCCCAAAGATGGTTTTTGTGGTAAGGGGTGCTGGCTGCAGCCTCTACCAATAGCCAATTCGAACTCAATATAGGTAGAACTGACATCAAGCATATGCGAATGCTGCAACTCAACAGCAGAAATCACTGATTACTCGTGGTGACCACAAGTACGAAGACTCTCCTCTTTAATTTGACCTATTACACCCTATGTGTTAACACCAGGCTTTAGAGTTATTAACTCATAACCTATTCAGGTCACACCGAAATTAGACGATATTTTGTAAAATAACGTGCTAAGGGAACAAATTATCGTTGAGAGAAGGTTTGAAAATAGGTTTTAGAATAGGTTTAGAGCTAATAACTCTTAAAGGGCTTCAGATAGCACATTGGGTGTAATAGGTCATATTAAAGAGGAGAGTCTACAGCTTACAGTTTTTATAAAAAAAAGTTATGTTAACGACCTTAAATTAAAAAAAAAAAGGTAAGAAAATCCGAAATTTTGAGTTTAGACAACGATAATTCTTGAGGGGAGAGGGCTATGGAGCTGTCGTTCGAAAGGCCATGGAGTTCTGCATACAATGTGCTCCTAACTGTGACGATGCACCCTGTAGTTTTTAATATACAATCCCATCTATATTTTGTCCCCTAATTAGATATGTAATTAGTTTTTGAGTCCGATAAATGGTTTTGGAGATAATTGCAAAAGAAGTGAATCAGTCTTTCTTAAGATGAAAAAATGTCCGTTTTATGGTACAAAAATGGACATATTTTCAACTCATTATTATGAAGAACTGGCAAGTTGTGGAGTTCTGCATACAATGAGCTCCTAACTATGACCATACACCCTGCAGTTTTTAAGATACAGGGTGTTTTGTAAAAAACTAGCTTTTTGTCTTAATCACCCTGTAACTCCTAAACGGTTGATGTGATTATCCTTTGTTTGCAATTCCTAACGACAATTGCTTCTCTAAGTACGGGGTCGCTACGATCTTTCAGCAAGTTTGCCTCTTCAGAATCACTACAATACTAGGGTTATGCACTTCTTGAACACCAGCTGTTTCTGTAGATAAGGGATATCCGTAATTTTCTAGCCAGTCTACTTCTTGAGAAGCACTATCATTGGTTTGCACTTCCATGACACCGAAGGTATCCGAAGATACGGGGTCTCCGCGATCTTCTAAGAAGCTATCATCAAAGTCTTCTTCGTCCATTACTTCATTAGCATCTGGAGCAATAATAACTAAATAGGTTATTATTATTAAATTTTTTTTCCAATAAACTCACTTATTATATATATTATGTCTAATTAAAATTTTTATCCCAAAATCTACCTTATCTGGCAGAACGGACTTTGTTCTAAGATTCAACACTAATTAAAAATGGTTAAAACTATTGATCCAAGAAAAAGCACTTCCAATGCTATTAATTATAAAATCTTAATGCCGCAGGTGGGATTTATATAATTTAAAACGTAGAAAACCGACATAACTCTGAAATGCACTATATAGTATACCTATATACTATATAGTATACCTAAGCTATATATAATGGAATTTTTTTGAAAATCCGTCTACCCCCCACCATCATCCTAATTTCATAGAGCTTGCGGCGGCGTAATAAACGACAAAAATTTTCTCAAAAAAGAGAACTTTGTATAGTGTTGATAGTGTTGTGTTTGCGCAACGTTAGCAGGGAATGAGTGAGAAAGGAAATTTTATATTTTGTAAGAATCTAAATGAAGAAAAAAGAAGAAAAAAAGATATAGCTAGACGTTTAGAAGTTACAGGGTGATTAAGAAAAAAAGTTGGGTTTTCACAAAACACCCTGTATCTTAAAAACTACAGGGTGTATGGTCACAGTTAAGAGCTCATTGTATGCAGAACTTCATGACCTTTCCAACGACTGCTCAATGAGCCCCATACCCCTCTCCCATCCATTATGGTTGTCTAAACTAAAAATTTCGGATTTTCTTACCTTTTTTTTCCAATTTAACCTCTATTATTTTTGCAAGAAGGTCGTTAACATAAGTTTTTTTTATAAAAACATACAATTTTTGGTTCGTCTAGGTGAATACCTCCCGCTCTACTGACCTCCTAGTGGGAAACATCCTGTATACTGAGAAACAGCTCGGAATAGGCTCGGTGTATACTCAGTAGCTGTGTTTTTTTGTGTACCTTGTTCTAGAACTCCCATATACTGGAGAGAACAAATTGTTCTGTCGATTGAAGCGAACTATTTGTACTGTTCGCTTCATTTATAAATCTTCTATGAAAATGTTATGAGGCGTTCTTTTGAGTTCTGCGCTGTCCTATGGACACAAAAGAACACAGCTAGTATGTAGTACATTGGAACTCAATATTGAAAATGCGAAAAATGTACGCTGTAAATAGTGTTTCTTCTCGAGAATTTCTCGAGAAAATAGTATAATTTATTTTCCTCATTACTACAATTTCTTGAGAAAGTCGCCAACTCTCAAGTCGCAATCAGGATATCGGAGATTATTGTTTCCTAATAGTCCCGTCCTACTAGTGGCTGACAATACTGTATAGAAATCATAGCATTACGTAACAATTTAAATCGAAAATCGAGAGTAGCAAACACAGGAAGAAATGTGTGGTGCGCTCTCGACTTTTTTTTCCTTCCAATATAAGTTCTGGTTAGGAAGCTGTTATCGCTGTGTTGAGAGCTAAGCACAGGCATGTAGTAGCAATACTACAATACAATACTAACTTTTCCTACCGATAATTCTCACACAATTCTCAGTAGTTTATAAGGTCACATTTTAAGAAGAATAGTATAAACTGAGATAACGTACATCTAGATATGAAAACCCCAAAATGAAGCGGTACGAAAGCTGGCCCCATAATGGTCCCCTAATAGAAAGCTCTATACATTCGCTTTCTCTGCTGTATTATGCCACCTAAATTCATCGCAACATTTTTTACTCATAGCTTTCTTTGGTTAAATATAAAGTTAAAGAGCTTTGAAAAAGTGATCCGGGCTTATATGGAGAATTTTATATCTAGTTGTATATTGTCTGTGGTATAAATAAGGATTTTGGCTGCTTTTAATCTTTGCAGGTGGTTGCGTAAGCTTTTTCTTTAGTGCTTCGAATGCTGTTTGGAAGGGTTCATCCCATATAAATGGTGTGTTCTTTTTTAGAAGAGAATTTAAGTTCTTCGCTATCTCTGCAAAGTTAGGTATAAATCGTCTGTAGTAATTGCAGAAAGCTACGAATCTACGAACTTCGTCGGCATTTGTGGGTACTGGGTAATTTTTTATGACTTCGTATTTGGATGGGTCAGTTTTTAAACCTTCATTTGTTATCAAATGCCCTAGATATACAAGTTCGGTTTTAAGGAATTGGCATTTGCTCGGGATGAGTTTGAGATTGTGTTTGCGCAATCTCTGAAATACTTTGGTCAGATTTGTATTGTGATGTTTAAGACTACAACCGAAAACTATAATATCGTCTACATAAAGGAATGTTCGGAACTGAGCACGGTAAGAGCAATCGTTAACATTCTCTGAAAACTATTAGAAAATACTTTTAATCCAAAAGATAGTCTTTGAATTGGAAATGACAGCTTCCCGTCGAAAATGCTGTGAGAGGTCTTGATCCTCCTCAAGTTCGATTTGGTGAAATGAACTAGTCATGTCAAGAGTCGTGAAATATTTCGCCTCTTCCTAACTTGTCCAGAACATCCTCCAATCTAGTTAAAGGGAACTTGAGACTAACTATCCTGTCGTTCATTTTTCTGAAGTCTACGACTAAACGCCATTGTTTTTTATCGCCAGTGCTCTTTTTAGATACTAGAGTAGTGGAGCGTTGTAAGGGCTAGTAGATGGCTCAATGATATCGTTGGATTCTAACTCCTTGACCTGTTCTTTTATCTTCTCGTTTTGAGTGTGTGGTAATCGGTAGTTTTTTATATACACGGGAGTATTATCTATGACTTGGAGTGTTTGCTTATAGAAGTCGTTGGTAGTCAAAATTTCATCTTGCAGGTGAAATATATCATTATATTCATTTATTATTTCCAGTAGGTTTGCTTTAGCTTCTTTCTCTTCGTAATCTATCTTTATTGCCTGTAGAAGTTCGTTTATTTGTTTTTTGTCACACCTGTTTTTTTTTTGTTTTCGCTACTATGGAATAGTTTTTCAAAGGTTCTATTTCTACCTTGAAGTTTGGTATCGTTACATCTTCGTCGTTAGTGTTCAGCATTTTAATGTGGCATGCACCTTTCGCTGATATTATTGTGTTTGCTATGAATATACCACTCTGTAATTCTTTATTCAGTACTATGCTGTCTTCTTGTCTAGAGTGACATATTGGTACTATCGCTTGGGATTTTTATCTGTGTAATCTGCAATGGTTTCATTTTCATAGGTAAGATGGTTTCGTGTTCATTCACGTTAAATGATATAGTAAACGTTTCGTAGTCTATTTTGCATAGTAATTTTATTAATATGTCCCGACCGATAATTCCATCTATGTCAATTGAAAAATTTTCATCTACTACATGAAATGAATTGCTGACTCTGTGGTCTCCTATGTATTGCATTAAGCTTGTTGATCTTAATGAGGTTATTGCTTCCGTAGTAATTCCTGATAATTTGCATTTATTATTTGGGTTAAAATCAAAATTACTAATGTTTAATTTATTTGTTTTTATTATTGAGACGTCTGCGCCTGTGTCTACTAAGAATTTAAGGTATCGATCGGCATTCTGGCAATATAATGTTATATAACTCGTACAGGTGTATGAGATTCTGTACATCTTATTACATTCTTTGCTTTATTCCTCTCCGGAGTCCTGGACGTTTCCCTGGTCCTGGGCATAGTTAATTTGTGCGGAATTGTTATTTCTACGAAAGTTTCTATTATTATTATTGTTACATCTGTTATAGTTAACGTTTCTATTATTGTTATTATTATTTCTGTTATGGTTTCTATTCTTGTTCTGTTTATTACAGCTAATCCTAGTATTATTGTTATTTTTAGGTTAGGTCTGTAGCTGTAATTCTGATTATAATTTTGCCTATTGTAGTTTTGACCATTTTGATATTGATCGCTGAGACCATTCTTAAAAATTGTCATTGATGGTCTTGACTGCTGTTTTTTCTGCTGGCGTAGCAGATGAACCAATAGCATCTATCTGCAATTGATTTAATTCACTTATGAGAGTTAATATTCTATCCTTATAGACCGAGACTGTTGATTTTTTCTTGGTTAAATTGCCGAGAGTTGTGTGAATTTGGGATACTGTATTAGTGTTTTTGTGTCTTGAATTAAGCTCCTTTTTTAAAACCTCAAAAGTTGTTGGTGTCTGAGCACCTAGAGCTGTTTGAACAATAATGATAGTTTCACGTTGAAAACAAAGTCCAACATATCCAATTTTACTGATTCGCTTAGTATTTTATTAATGAACTCAACGATTTTCAAAAAAGCGCTTAATTCGCTGAATTTCCCTTCAAATAGGGATAGCTTTCATGGCCGTTCCTAAATCAAAATTGGCCATCTCGTATTGTTCTTCTAATACCGTTTCTAGTTGAGTTTTTAGTTCTCTTGAGAGTTTTAAGAATTTAAATTTAATATCCAAGGTTTGTGAATCGTCCAAAGTAGTGAACAAGGCTCTGAATTCGTTTTCAATTACTATTATCCTTTCGAGTTGTGATTTTAAAGTATCAACTTTGTAGCCGCGATTTTTACCCTTACTGAAGTTGTCTAATGTTTTCTCGATTCTTTTACAAGTTCTTTTATTCTGTCCATTCAGAAGAAAAAGAATTGAATATTATGTTTATTATTTATTATATATTATTGATTCATTAAGAAAAGAAAATTTAAACATTAATAGACCTACTTAACTATTTCTTAACATAATTCCTATTATATTTACTGTAAATGTACACAACTACTGCTATTAATACAAAAATTGCCGATGTAGATAACGTCTGCTTATATACGACGAAGAAACTGTTTTGTATATTTGTGGAGCTGCAGTTTCCCACGATTACTGTAGCTTCTTGAGTTGCTCAAAAAGTACTGCTCTGTTTCTTCCTTCAGCGACAGGAATCAACGTGTGTAGTTTAGCGCACTGCTTCCTCAAGGCTACTCTCTTGCCTCCTCTTTTCTTCTGTCGTTTGATCAATCCTGCTTCCCTTGGGGAACTCAAGATATCTTCAAGACTCTTTACCTAGATCCACCCTGCTTCTCTCAGAAAACTCAGCGACACATCTAAATTCCTTGCTTTGCAGTTCCCCCAGACTTGACCAATAAGGCTAGTCTTGCATAACTGCACCAATTTTGATTTTACCAGCACAGCTTCCAGCACCTTTATGGCTGCCTGGCTATCAGTATATACGTATATTATCCGTGAGGGCGCTCTGCCCGTAGATATCGCTGCGAGTTCTGCCTGAAAAACACTGAATTTGTCAGGCAGTCTATAAGACTCGTGCCACTGTAGATCTCTGGAGTACACTCCAGCCGCTGTGCCTGCACTTGTCTTGGAATCATCCATAAATATAGAAAGATCGGATGCTACGACCAACTCTTTCCCTTCCCAGTCACTCCTGGTGGATATCATTGCATTGCATTCGTAGTCTGTTTCTTCCCTGCAATAACTACAGTCTACTTCTGGAGTATATTGGAGTGCCCAACACCCCTCTCCATCCACCAACCCCTTGCCATCAGACTGACAGCACTAATTGCCGCTACACTTTTGCAATAGCGGTCCACCGGCAGTAAGTCAAGCATGACTTCCAGTGCTGCTGCGTGCGTGGTGCGCAGACACCCCGTTATTCCCATACAAACAGCCCTCTGGATTTTTGACAGCACCTCAAGGTTACATTTCCTCGACAGTGCCGTCCACCAGACCGTGGAGCTATAAGAGAGGATGGGCCGAACTATGGCTGTGTACATTCACCGTACCACTTTGGGTTTTAATTCCCAATTTCTGCCAAATATTCTCTTGCACGTATAGAAGGGCACGCTGGCCTTCTTCACGCGTTCTTCTAAATTAACCTTCGCGCTTAGCTTGGAATCGAGTATGATTCCCAAGTACTTTGCTTCACGAGCGCCAGCTTATATAGCTCTAACGGCTCAATATAGTATTGAGCTGGTCAATTACCGAGTTTGATTGTAAACAATCAATACACCTTGATAAACTCGGTCAGCCGGTCAATTTCTACAGGTGCCCTCAGTCTTAATAGCGTCAACCGCTGAGAATCTGAAGTAAGGAACAAGGACTCTATTGGATAATGTAGCCGTGGTTCCCCAAGGAAACTCGTCGCCTCACTCCTTCACGACCGCAACCTTATACATCCCATTCTCAAAGAGTGATCAGAGCATCTCAGGCTCTAGCTACTCCACATGCGGGCAGCATCCCGGAGACACTATAAACAATCGCACGACTTCGATCTACTAGTTTAAACCTACTAGCACCTTGCGGAACGACATTCCTATCTTCACTAATCAATGGTGGATAATTGCCGAATTGGATAACTGAACTACTGACCGCTATCGTTTCGTCAAGGACCTCAAGGCTACGCTTTAAGTCCTCATCTTACAAGAACCTCTGTGTAAATACAAGAAGTATTACATGCACAAAACCTCCGCAGGAAGTCAGTGCACACGATTATACCGCAGCCTACTACGTAAGACATCTAGTTCATACTTAGGTCATAATGGGTATTCACTAAAAGCTAACCATCCACAAGTCTACATGGATTACTATATCCGGGGGTTATGATAACACTTCTAGTCATATAATAAATTACTAAGTCTCGTCGTCCAATTATAAATACAATATGTGTCCTTACTTCTACCTGGACTACTATTTAGGGGGGGGGGGGGATTCTAACCTTATCACCAACTAACCAATCTAGAATATAAGGTTCAGTCAAATAATATATAATATACGCGGCTAAGCTGTCGTGGCGCTAACCGGGTCAAGGGACTAAGCAGACATATGACAAATATTTTGGAGACTTAGCAAGGGTGGTACATGGTGATTGAGCCTACACGTTCCAAAGACTGAGGCTTCATCGCATCTGAGGTCCTATCTTCTCTCTCTCTCTCACTCACACATCTACTCTGGCGTTAATGAAACTTTCCACCTTTCCGTTTTTTCCTCTTTTTTTTCTGACTCTGCACGGATATCTTGCTTTGTAACGATCTCACGAATGGTCTCACTGTATTTGTTCTTCTTTAAATATCTAGGTAATTCTCGATAATTTGTTTTTTAAATATTTTTTCTATAAAATAATTATTTATCAATTCAAAACGCACTGACCGCTATTACTTCTTGCCTCGATCAAAATTTTAAAAACTTACTAATCTCAACCGATTCACTACTTGCAACTCAAAAACTCAGCTGCACCAAGAGTTCAGTCTATGTATATAGCACAATAATTCTTCGTCTACCAAACAAGCAAATTGCTACACATTGTCATCACCTCATTAATTCATTTTGTAATTACATTTTTCACTTTGAACCACTTTTCTTTGAACTACTTTTGGTATCGATATGTTGTGACATTTGATCCGACTTATGTACATTCTGCAAAGTTATTAATGCAGGTAAGATTTATTATGTCATACCAAGTGAAATGATGTTTTGTGATGTTGTGACGATGACTATGTGAAGCAATACCATAACAGCATTCCTTTTACTTTCAGGTTACAACTCCCAACCTATCTTTTTTTTTTTTTTCTTGTCTGTCCGCCCGTCTGCAGTCGCTAGTCCGTTCCTAGTCAATATCTTCCCTATCTGTCCGTCAAATCCGTTGTTTAAGTGATACAGCTTACTAGCATCGAAGGGATGTGGGATACAAGAACCACCCCCAATCCGGATATAAACTAGCGGGAAAATGCTTTGTCGCATCCCAAAGATGGTTTTTGTGGTAAGGGGTGCTGGCTGCAGCCTCTACCAATAGCCAATTCGAACTCAATATAGGTAGAACTGACATCAAGCATATGCGAATGCTGCAACTCAACAGCAGAAATCACTGATTACTCGTGGTGACCACAAGTACGAAGACTCTCCTCTTTAATTTGACCTATTACACCCTATGTGTTAACACCAGGCTTTAGAGTTATTAACTCATAACCTATTCAGGTCACACCGAAATTAGACGATATTTTGTAAAATAACGTGCTAAGGGAACAAATTATCGTTGAGAGAAGGTTTGAAAATAGGTTTTAGAATAGGTTTAGAGCTAATAACTCTTAAAGGGCTTCAGATAGCACATTGGGTGTAATAGGTCATATTAAAGAGGAGAGTCTACAGCTTACAGTTTTTATAAAAAAAAGTTATGTTAACGACCTTAAATTAAAAAAAAAAAGGTAAGAAAATCCGAAATTTTGAGTTTAGACAACGATAATTCTTGAGGGGAGAGGGCTATGGAGCTGTCGTTCGAAAGGCCATGGAGTTCTGCATACAATGTGCTCCTAACTGTGACGATGCACCCTGTAGTTTTTAATATACAATCCCATCTATATTTTGTCCCCTAATTAGATATGTAATTAGTTTTTGAGTCCGATAAATGGTTTTGGAGATAATTGCAAAAGAAGTGAATCAGTCTTTCTTAAGATGAAAAAATGTCCGTTTTATGGTACAAAAATGGACATATTTTCAACTCATTATTATGAAGAACTGGCAAGTTGTGGAGTTCTGCATACAATGAGCTCCTAACTATGACCATACACCCTGCAGTTTTTAAGATACAGGGTGTTTTGTAAAAAACTAGCTTTTTGTCTTAATCACCCTGTAACTCCTAAACGGTTGATGTGATTATCCTTTGTTTGCAATTCCTAACGACAATTGCTTCTCTAAGTACGGGGTCGCTACGATCTTTCAGCAAGTTTGCCTCTTCAGAATCACTACAATACTAGGGTTATGCACTTCTTGAACACCAGCTGTTTCTGTAGATAAGGGATATCCGTAATTTTCTAGCCAGTCTACTTCTTGAGAAGCACTATCATTGGTTTGCACTTCCATGACACCGAAGGTATCCGAAGATACGGGGTCTCCGCGATCTTCTAAGAAGCTATCATCAAAGTCTTCTTCGTCCATTACTTCATTAGCATCTGGAGCAATAATAACTAAATAGGTTATTATTATTAAATTTTTTTTCCAATAAACTCACTTATTATATATATTATGTCTAATTAAAATTTTTATCCCAAAATCTACCTTATCTGGCAGAACGGACTTTGTTCTAAGATTCAACACTAATTAAAAATGGTTAAAACTATTGATCCAAGAAAAAGCACTTCCAATGCTATTAATTATAAAATCTTAATGCCGCAGGTGGGATTTATATAATTTAAAACGTAGAAAACCGACATAACTCTGAAATGCACTATATAGTATACCTATATACTATATAGTATACCTAAGCTATATATAATGGAATTTTTTTGAAAATCCGTCTACCCCCCACCATCATCCTAATTTCATAGAGCTTGCGGCGGCGTAATAAACGACAAAAATTTTCTCAAAAAAGAGAACTTTGTATAGTGTTGATAGTGTTGTGTTTGCGCAACGTTAGCAGGGAATGAGTGAGAAAGGAAATTTTATATTTTGTAAGAATCTAAATGAAGAAAAAAGAAGAAAAAAAGATATAGCTAGACGTTTAGAAGTTACAGGGTGATTAAGAAAAAAAGTTGGGTTTTCACAAAACACCCTGTATCTTAAAAACTACAGGGTGTATGGTCACAGTTAAGAGCTCATTGTATGCAGAACTTCATGACCTTTCCAACGACTGCTCAATGAGCCCCATACCCCTCTCCCATCCATTATGGTTGTCTAAACTAAAAATTTCGGATTTTCTTACCTTTTTTTTCCAATTTAACCTCTATTATTTTTGCAAGAAGGTCGTTAACATAAGTTTTTTTTATAAAAACATACAATTTTTGGTTCGTCTAGGTGAATACCTCCCGCTCTACTGACCTCCTAGTGGGAAACATCCTGTATACTGAGAAACAGCTCGGAATAGGCTCGGTGTATACTCAGTAGCTGTGTTTTTTTGTGTACCTTGTTCTAGAACTCCCATATACTGGAGAGAACAAATTGTTCTGTCGATTGAAGCGAACTATTTGTACTGTTCGCTTCATTTATAAATCTTCTATGAAAATGTTATGAGGCGTTCTTTTGAGTTCTGCGCTGTCCTATGGACACAAAAGAACACAGCTAGTATGTAGTACATTGGAACTCAATATTGAAAATGCGAAAAATGTACGCTGTAAATAGTGTTTCTTCTCGAGAATTTCTCGAGAAAATAGTATAATTTATTTTCCTCATTACTACAATTTCTTGAGAAAGTCGCCAACTCTCAAGTCGCAATCAGGATATCGGAGATTATTGTTTCCTAATAGTCCCGTCCTACTAGTGGCTGACAATACTGTATAGAAATCATAGCATTACGTAACAATTTAAATCGAAAATCGAGAGTAGCAAACACAGGAAGAAATGTGTGGTGCGCTCTCGACTTTTTTTTCCTTCCAATATAAGTTCTGGTTAGGAAGCTGTTATCGCTGTGTTGAGAGCTAAGCACAGGCATGTAGTAGCAATACTACAATACAATACTAACTTTTCCTACCGATAATTCTCACACAATTCTCAGTAGTTTATAAGGTCACATTTTAAGAAGAATAGTATAAACTGAGATAACGTACATCTAGATATGAAAACCCCAAAATGAAGCGGTACGAAAGCTGGCCCCATAATGGTCCCCTAATAGAAAGCTCTATACATTCGCTTTCTCTGCTGTATTATGCCACCTAAATTCATCGCAACATTTTTTACTCATAGCTTTCTTTGGTTAAATATAAAGTTAAAGAGCTTTGAAAAAGTGATCCGGGCTTATATGGAGAATTTTATATCTAGTTGTATATTGTCTGTGGTATAAATAAGGATTTTGGCTGCTTTTAATCTTTGCAGTAAGATTGTAAACGTTCAGCAACACTTTATCTTCTGATGTAGCTTCAAGGTATACACTATATAAACGGAAGGAATCAATTATTATTATTATAGTTGCTCTTCACGGCAATAAGCCAAAAGGCGATTTGAAGGCCATACTACTGATCAAATAATTTTAAGATATAAATGTTTAATGAAATTACTAAAAGCCACAAAGAGATTCATGCAGCAACGTAGTTCTGCAGAAGTAAGGCAACTTATGATGAAATTATATGTATATTGTACTGTAAAAAGGAGGATTTAAGTTAGCTCAGACAATAATGAAACTAAAATATGAAGAAAAAAGTTTAGTGTATCTATTAACGTATTAACTAGCATTAAAAATAAAAGATACATGGATGTTATCATACATAAAAAATTTCTAAAGATTCGTCAGATCTTCGGTTGGTAAGTGTTCTGCCGTATAAACGTTAGTTAGAGGTGCTATGCTATAACACAAAAATTAGATGGAACTGGAATTTATATTGTATAAAAGATATTGTACTGTAGGTAATAAGTGATGGTGCTACCGTTAGCAGAAAGTTGTGTGCTGCAAATCAGCAATTATGCTATAATCATGGTTTGTACTTTGCTATTTTAAAACTTTTTAAAAGTTTTTACATTGAGAAGAAGAAAGATAGTAACGAAGTCAGGAAGATAATAGTGATAGTGAAGATAAAGAGTGTTTTCAGAATATGAATTGAGTTTTCAATTTGAATTAGTGAGATACAGAGAGTTGCAAATGCGAAATCTTATAGAATTACAATTATGACAGGAGAATTTTTGAATATTTTTACAATTTTCCGTATACGTATTATATACCTACGGAAAATGTCAAAAATATTAAAAGCTTTCCTAACGAAAATATCGTTTTGCAAAATTATGAATATAAATAAAAGGAAGTGTCATTACTTTTGAATTATGTATAAGACAAGTGGGTATACTATAGAGATTATGATCTAATGCTTTTTACGAATTAAAAAGCCTTTACAAGTGAGAGAAGCTTTTATATTGTTAACTGCAGAAGGAGCCTTAAAACATTTGTTTTAACGAAGTTAGAAAAGGTCAGCAATGAGCTATATGTTAGAAGCTTCCTATTGCAATTAAAGGTGAAATAAGTAATAGAATAAACAAGAACATCATAAATCTTCACAAAGTCCCACTTGAGAAGAAAAAGATACATGTACACATTTTTAAGACTATTCTCTCTATTATATAAACAAAATTAAGAAATGTTAAATAGATAATTTATTAGTTTTGAAAAGTTTTATACCGATGAACCAGAAGTTAACGAAGTTCCAATCCATAGAAATGACGAACTGATTCTTCAAGAAAAACTTAAATTTATCTATAACACACAGTGCCAGAGAAGTGAGCCCTGCTGTTACTGAAAATTATTAAACAAGAATTCAATATATTTCAAACAACGGGTACAAGAAAAACAAATTTGGAACTACATACTAAGAGATGATTTGTGCAATAATTAATTACTAATGAACGTAATTTTACTATTTCGAAGGATTTTGTTAAGAAGAAGAGAAATTTATTGTTCAATACTACTTTTGAAAATTTATATCAAAGCTGAACCAAAAAGGAATTAAATTTTTTTTTTTTTTGCAATCATTTTATATCTACACCTACATATAATTGAAACATATTGAAGTAATAAATAAAATATATGAATTCAGTACAAGAGTGGTACATATTTTATTGTTATATAGCCTTTCAAATTGAATATAACCGAGTAAATGTTATTTTATATATTATATGAGAATTCTCGAGATTTCTGAGAAATAAGAGGTAATGTTTTCTTTTCTCGAGAAATGAAAACTATCGAGAAATCTTAAACACTAACTGTATATATACGAGTTTATTACAATATGACCATTTAGAGCCGAATTTTATACTGAAATGCTGGCTGCAACTTGACATTTAATATTTGGCACTTATCAAGTTAAAGTGTTATTTCATTTTTATTTTCCATATAGATAAGTAATTTTCCAATATTTGCTTGCATTTTGTACGTGCACGGAACTATCTTAAGTCAAATGACAAATCTAATTAATTTCTCAGTATCGTAAACAGTGTGTCTCTGAAATTTTAAATTGCAACTGACATAATTGCAATATCAATTGAAATTGCAAGTTGGTCTTCGGTATAAGGTAAGTGAACACACCTTAAGGGATTGTGTACAATAAATTTACAGCGTAAAGGTAATTAGCATTTAGTTAATAAAGCATACGTCGCGAATTCCACTTGTCTTCATTGTCCACAAAGGTGAAATTGGATATGCAGCTTGTTGATAACAACGAGATAAAGATTTTCAGTCGGCAAGAGGAACTTCAATTTCGTGGAAAAGGTACGACAGTGGAATTCGCAAGTGTAATTATTATACGTATTTCAATTTACTATTAAGGTAGTTGTAGGTACTTGTTTTATTGAAGTAACCAGTTTTATATAATAAATTAAGATATTGAATAATAAATTTTGAGATTTGAACAGTAGTGTTCTTTCAAATATCGAAGTTCTATTTTCACCTTCCACCAATCAACCCTGGAGTTCTAGTGTAAAGAACCACTAGCTCCCTAAACTAAGGTCGAGGCTATGCCCATCATATACATACAGAGGAACAAAATAGTTTTTCTACAAACATGATAATGTTAAATTATTATACATAATCAAAAAGTACATGTTTAGAAGCAATAAAACAATAATTGTCGCGGAAAATTGTTTTGAAATATTTTGTACCTAATTTTAAAAAAAAAAATGTATAAATGTAAATGTGTGTATTGCCAACACGGTGTTGGTAATATGGCGATATAAGAAAAAGTCTGAAATTACATTATAAGTTAGGTTATGTTTCTATATCCTAGATGAAATCATAGGGTATACTAAGTTTGTCATTCCGTTTGTAACACATAGAAATAATGATGGTAGAGCAAAATGGATTGGACATCCACGCATAATATTAGAAGTTATTTTGATTTTTGTATGTCCGCCCGTTTGTGATCAATCGAGCAACTCCTTCGTAGGGTTGCCATACAAAAATTTCGTTTTTCACTGTATATTTGGACACCTCCTGATGATGCGTGGACAAAGAGAGCTGAAATTTGGTACATGGTGTTTTCATAGCAATAGTAAAAAAACTTTCAAAAATGGACTAAATCGAGCAACCCGTTCTTGGTTTTGCCAAATAAAAATTTATGTTTTTTACGTACACTGTAAAAACGACCCGTCCTAGACGTTTTGTAGAAAAGTTCTTCAGAATAAAATCCTACCAAATTGGTTATAAATCATTTTTACTGTCCGACGAACCATTCTAGAAATACATACATATATGCAAAACAAAACCACTTCAAAAATCAAACTTGCACAGGTGGGTGGGTGACTATATGAAATTACATACAGGCATTCAGGGTATCGTAAGAATTGGTATTAGACCAATTCTAGCTTTTTGGCTTGTTATCTAATGTTTTACTGCAAGTCAATCACTTATCACAATTTAAGCTTCATGTATGGAACATAATATGGAATATAATAACACTTTTTTTACTTACCTCGTACATATAAGAACTACATTTAAAAAAAATGATTTTCACTAGTACTTCGCGTCATCTACTAACCCGATTTCCAGGTCAGCTATTACAGTGGCAAACTCTGCGTATAACATGCGCTGTCATCTTTCGTGAAATAACCAAACTACGGCCAGTGAACATATTGCCAACATGACCATATTGTATTGCGATTCCAATATTCCAATATTTTCAACAATATTCCAAGGAAATTCTGGAATTAATGTGAATGTTGCATGCGAATTTGGAAAATAATACATACATACTGCACATCGGCAACGAGAGCATCACAACACAAAAAATGTAGTTTTGGAAAATCTCATTTTATTATTTTTTGTATCAGAAATTCTCATTTAAAATTTACTGAGACATCGCACATCGACAACGATAGTGCCACAAAACAAAAATGAAATACGAAACTGACATGAAAAGTCTAATTAAATATAATTATCATTACTTTTCCAAGACTATATCAGTTTCATATTTTTTTTTTGTGTTGTAACACTATCGTTGCCGATGTGCGATATATAGGTTCAAAAATTAGAACTTAAAGCTTACTAAAAATAAGAGGTCTACATAACTGCTAGTTATTTTTATCATTGAAGGGTAGATAAATAGATAAAAATTACGTATTGCATATCTCCGTTGAAGATTTTTTACTTAATATACCTTGATTATTCCAATTGATCCAAAATGGGTATGTATGTCCTGTTCCGTAATAGATGGATCCATTCCACACACAAAAATTGTGTCCTCTTGTACAATCATGTCACTGCCACCATAACCTAAAAGTAAAATTTATAAAGTTATTTCATTTTCTCTAAAATAAAAGGAGTCATACACAAAGTAGTTCTTCTACAATTTTAAATCCAATGAAATACCAATACTATTCCCTACATACATAAATTGATAATAACAGGGTCATTCCATAGGAAATCAATTGGATTTCAACCCGACCATCACCAATTTCGTTCCTCTTTTGGTGAAAATTAAGTAGGTAGTTATGAGATAAGAATACAACACATTCTTTTTTGTCCTGCAATTCATGCTGCGTGAATAATTATCACAGATGATCTTCAGGTTATTTTAAAGAGGAAAGTACAAACTTTCACAGAAAACTATAAAAAGGATGCCTTTTAGAAAAAAAAAATTAAGGATAACAAATATATCCTTCATACTGGAACATCTCAAAATACATCGTTTTGTTTTCTTATATTAATTTTAAATTAATGCTCATAATGTTGTTAATAATCTGTTTTTTTTTTTCAAGTTAGGATCTCAATGGGTGGGTTTGAGACGAGAAATATTTTGTTCTAAAGAAGTCTAAATATTTTTGAAAACAATTTTGTACAAATTTGTAGTTTATCCTTTATCCCATAAAATTTGTACACCAAGGAGTCTTTTAAAATGTGACCTTCTTTTAAAGAATAGAAAATATTGCCTTAATATCTACTTCCATTCATAATTTATTATTTTTATGTTATGCGTTAAGTTTAAAGTTTAATTTATAGAGCAGAAATGTGCATCTTGCAAGAGGAGGGCAACGTAGAAAACTACTACTTACTTAATAATTTACTTAATTACTTACTTGCTTTAAACTTTAAATTTTTCGCATAACATAAAAAGATAAATAAATTAAAAGTATTTTTTGCCTTTTATTTTTAAGTTTTTAGTGCGATTTCTCTGAATGGGAACTCGATTTTTGGCGTGGGTATATTATACATAGTTTAAGTGCTATGTGTTTAAATAAAAAAAAATTAATTTTGAGTTGTTATTTACAAAGGAAGCAAGCTCCTCATCCGCCATCTTAAGATGTCCGCTATATTGTGCCTAGAATGACGCCACATAGCTTATCGTATTTTACTCGTCTCAGAATATTGAAAAGAAAATTATAAGATTCAAAGAAGTTTATTCCTCTGGTATCACTAGATACAATCTAAAACATTTTATAAATAACGGCCAATTTTCTTCTACAAACTAAGAATATACCACCCAACCCTATTTCATTATACGAACACACTGTATGGAACGCTGACCAAAATGTAGCGTATGACCCACCCACCGTCATACCACCCAACCCCAGATCTACCCCGATTCGACAGGCCCAGCAAGCTACATAATATTCGAGTGGTGTGGATGGAACGGCATTCAAATCAAACTTATCGTAGCCACTGACATCGCAGGACGCTGAAATCCCTACAGCGTCATTACAACAACAAAGCCAATGTAAAAAGTTAAATACATTTAACCTTTTGGACTCATATGCACTCAAGGGTTTGCATACGCCCAGCAAACAATTTGGATAGGTTTTGCCAAAAGTAAGGAATGAGCAATAGCTGTGAAACAGGGACAGCATTATGGCAATAAAGTGAGTACATATATGATTGCGTCTCTTTCAACTATTGCCTATTTCTCGCTTTTAGCAAGCCTCGTGGAAATCAATTCAAGAAATGGAAAAAAAACGTGAAAAACATAAGCTTTATGCAAGTTTTTGTTTCTGTTTGTTTATTTTACAGCTATGAAAGTGCAGTCCAAAAACACAATCTTAATTAAAAGAAAAAAAAATATAATAACATATTGTGGAAATATATAAAAAAGATTGACCTTACATTTATGAATTACAAAATATCAATCCAGACACATTAAAAATAAGTTGAAATTGGTAAATTAAAAGTAATTTCTAAACACTCGCAGTTGGCAAGTATATAAAATATATGTATATACTTTTTGGTAAGGAAAAGGCGAGTTACTTATAAATTACATTTTTTAGATGGCTTTCATATGTCCATTTAGTCCGCCGCCTAAATTCGATTCATTATGTTTGCTGGGTGTATACTGCTATGGTACGTTGAATACAGCGTAGCGTTTCGCAACTGATTTACACCTCCTGATAGAACTTTTATTGATAAATTCTGGAGTATATGCAGGTGGGGATGTCGGACTTGCTCTTGATTTATTTTAATGATAAGATAAGATAATGAATGTCTCACAATTATATGTCCATTTCTGTTTAATTGCGAGAGAATGTAGAATTCTTGTTTTTATTTTTGGGATTCTGACGGATAAGTGGGGTATACCTATGTACTATGTATTGAATATGCATGGTAATTAGTAAGAATGCATTAGATGTTTTACGTACGTTTCTTACGTTGTGGAAAGAGATATTCAATTCTTGTGTTTACTTAATTATTTAATATTACTTATTAAACAATAGACTACAAAGCTGCTTCCCAGATTTTTTTAATTAATTCAATTAGTTTTGACCATTCCTGTCACAAGTGCATCTGCGGATCGCAGTTTTTCACCTCTTAAGAGAGTTAAAACTTATTTTAAAAATTCCATTGGGATGCTCGCTTAAGTACCTTAGCACTTTTATCTATTGAAAAAAAAAAAGTTATTGAAAAATCTCCTTAGTAATGAAAAATGGAGTCATTTAATTTTCAATTAAATAATAAGTCATTTTGCATTGCAAAAAGATAGAAGAATTGAGTTAACAAGTACTAATTTCTATTATTCCAGTTTTGATTAAATTAGCGCTATGTTTTGTATGTTGTTACCGCGGTTCATTATTTGCATTCCTTTTCTTGTTTATTAATTTTATCTTATCCATGCAATAGATAACATAAAATTAATAAACAAGAGTCAATAGAGAAAGCATTGATGGGATACGTTTTTACACTGAAGTGTCCCAGTGCTGTTGTTGACTTCATCAAGTACTCGACATGCCTCCACGTGGTGGCCCCTGCTAACCAACTTCTATAGTTGGGCGTCGTAGACGTGGGCTTTCCGGGAAGGAGTTGCGCTGAGACCTAGAACCTTCTACCATAAAAAACCATACTGCTCGATTCGGAAAACTGCCTCGGAAATCCGACTTATTTAAAGATGACAATGGCTTCATTCTATTTCAATAGCAAGAAAATGATGAATATTTAGTTTTGGATATTATTGATATCCTTGACTTTGATACTTGTATAATTGCTTGTAATAACAACATAATAATTTGAAAAACGGAGCTATAAATTACACAATATTCATTACTTCCACTCTTCTAAATCCCACGAACCGACACTGGAATCTATCCGGACATGACCCAAGGCAGCTAACGCCTACTCCGCGACAGAAGAATCACCATCTCATCCAAGCCTTAGAGACGGATGTGCCTAAAACTGATTTGGTAACTCATTATTTCAGATATGAAGTATGCGCCTTGGATCAGAAAAGGATTCCTGACCAAAACAATAAACAGTTCATGATCTGTTGGAATTCTCGTGATATAGGCCACCGTCACCAAGATTGTAGGGAGAGCTATATTTTGTTATGGATGAGGCTTTTTCAAACCAAACTGTCCGAAATGTTTTGGCTTACAAGGAAACCAACGTCCGAACGCAGTAAAAACTGGGGCTATGCGTTCGGGAGCTTCCCAGCCACGCTCCAGGAATACAATGCAGGATGCCACGACAAATACCGAACCGAGCTACAACGCTAAAGAATAGTCCGCAAGACCACTCCACTCCACTCCCTCGAATCCTGGTCAATACCTGCTCAGGCCACTACCAGTACCCAGACAGAAAACAATAATTATTCCCTGAAAGCACGAAACACACAGAATTTGGGCAAACCGCCAAGTAAAGGGTCGATTCGTAGTACTAAATATAATTACGTGCAACAAAGTGGCATAAGCGACATATGTTGGAAATGGCAACAACTGTAGGTTAGGTTAGTAACATCTTAGTAAACTTTGGGTTCGGAAAACGGAATATTCAGGAAGGTTCTAGTATAATTTGTAGAGTATAAATACGGGGCTTCTAACATCCAGGAGGCAAATCTTATTTCAGACAGTGAAGTGAATGAAGTAAACTATTTGGATTGCGATAATTAGAAGTACAATACTAGCGATAACTAAAGAGAGAGACCGTTATACCAATTCAAGGCCATGCCCTTCGTTCTCTGAAACGCGCCACAAACAATGTGTCGATTGATGGATAAAGTCATTCCTCATCAGCTTCATGACCGTGTGTAGGTAGCTACCCTGCTCAAAAGGGCTGGACTGACGATTAACGTCGAAAAAGTAAATCTGTCCTCAAACAGATTAAATACCTTGGATATGTAGTTGCGAGGGAGGACCCCACACAGATTCAGAAAAGGTGTCGGTAATTCTGATTTCCCAGCACCAACCAGAGTGTGTCAGACTAGGAGACTCTTTAGTATGACCGGGTGGTATAGCCGGTTCATCCCAAACTATTCCAGTATCGCGTCTCCAATAATAGAAGACCTTTTAAAAAAAGGCAGCCAATTTACATGAGCACGAAGGCTCGAAAATCCTCTTCTTTCTTCAGACCCACTGCTGGCGAATCCCTATTACGGTCAGCCCTTCTTTATCCGGGGTGACGCCAGAAGGCAAGGTGTGGGGAGCGTACTATTCTAGAAGTCAACAGAGGGAGAGGAAAAACATATAGCGTACATGTCTCAGAAACTTACCATTGCTCAAAAGAACTACAGTATTACTGAGCTTGTGTGCCTAGCAGCGGTGCTCAGTATAAAAAAAATTCGCGCATATATTTAGAGCTTCGAATTTACAATTCTAAGGCAGGCCGCACACTACACAATCACCGATTGTTGTCGGTGACTAAAAAGTCAGTTGACTATGCTCGTTACACACAACAGCGTTCGGTACAGCAAACTGAATCCCGATAAATTCCCAAACACGCAGGCTATTGAGCCTCACGTCTTCATTCATATCGAGCCAATCTATCGCATATTCCCGCATGGAAACTATGGTTACCTGATGGTCTGACATAGGATACCATTCGCAAGCAGCATGAGTCGTCAACACTAGTTCATGGTGGTATACTGAATACATAGACCACTGATGGGTACAGCTTTTGAAGTAGTTCGTCCTTGGCAGAGAATCTACCTGGACTACATTGGTCCACTCCCGCGTTCCAAACGAGGAAACACAGTTATCTTAGTTTTAATAGACCAATTTTCGAAGTTTCCTTTAGTGAAAGCTTTCCCCAGTACTAAGATATCACAACATTTCTTGAAAAATGCGTCTTCCATTAGTATAGAGTTCCTGAATCCATCCATACAGACAACGGACCCCAATTCATCTCGCACGACTTCGCAGACCTTTTACATCACTTTGTAATTTCGAATGGCTCCGAAAAAGTCAACCGATCCATCGTTACTACAATAAGAACCTATGTATGTTCAATCAGACCACCGATGTAACCTGTGAGCTTAAAAACTCGTATCATGAGTCGGTAACACTCCTTACTACCTGTTATATGGCTATAACATGACCTTGCATGGACGAATCTACAATTTTAATACCAGCCCACTTTAAAATGCCATTAATTCATGAATCATCTTCAAAAGGCCTACGAAAAGAATGCGAAAAAATATAATCTGAGAGCACGGCCAAAAACTTATGCCATAGGGCAGTGGATATTTGTCCGCAACCATGTCTTAAGCAGCGCTGCGAATAAATTTTCTGTTAAACTAGCAGATAAGTACATAAAGAGCAATATTAGCTGTGTTCTTTTGCGTACCTTGTTCCAGAATTCCCATATACTGGACAGTACAAATTGTTCTGTTGATTGAAGCGAACTATTTGTACTGTACTTTTTTACAAGTTTTCTCAGTCACTTCCTCTTCCAATTCAAGATCTTCCATACTCAAGTATAAATTTATCTACTTGATGTACCATTATTACGTTATTATGTATCAAACTTTGCAAATTCCATGAATTCCAGAGTTTTCTAAAGATATATACAGTACTGTGCAAAATTGCTCACTTTCATTTTCAAGCCATCTGCTCGAATTTTTAGGAATTGAGGGCGGGAGTGTAAATTTTATTGCAGTCATTAGGTAGTTACGGGTGTCTAGTTTCTATAAATAGCAAGCGAATTTTTCGAATATTGCATTCTGTTTTGATACGTCTTGTTGAAGTGAATTTGTAGTGAAATTTTTAAAAATGGGAAAAGTTTGTGTAGAGTTAAAAAGTAATATGTTGGTATAGGTAGGAGAGAATTTTTCGACACATGAAATAGCAGCTAGGTTGGGTTATAGACAACGAACTGTTGAATGGAATTCAAAAATTTTTCGTGAAACAGGCAGTACGAAACGAAACAGTGGGTTTGGTAGGCCGCGGAAGACAACACCTGTTTAGGATAGATTCTTGGCACTCCAGAGTCAATGTAATAGATTTAGAACTTCTACAGACCTTCGGCATGACCTTTTTCGAACACGTGGGACAAAAATTTCTACAAGCGCTGTAAAGGCCAAAACACAGTGAGGACGACACAACAAAGTCGCCGTAAATTGGTTGCTGTCAAAGATTCGAATATATGGAAGTCCCATATACTTAACACAATGAGGGCGACAATAAGTTTGACAAAATCTCTAAATTAGTCGCCAACATAATTGACATTTCTGTATGGACAGTGAATAACTGACATTAATGTTATGTGGATTTGGATATTTTTATGAAACATAGTAAATTAAAAGATAATAGTAAACAAACTAGTTATTAAAAACTTGTATAAAAATAATTTCATTTATTAGTTTGACAAATTATGGGTTTTGAGGAGGAATTAATAGAGAAAATGAATGCAATGAAAATGTGCAATAAACGTCATCCCATGTATAGAAATCTGTTCTTAGACTTCTGTTTAGTTTTTTCTTTATGCTTTGCAATTTTAAGTAAGCCGCATAAGCTATACTAGCGATTTTCCTTTTTGTCATTTCTATTACAATAAATAAAACAGAGATAGCTATCAAAAACATTCGTCGAGTCGCGTTCACTGTGTTTTAAATGCGACATTATCGCCAACTAAGTTGCCAACATTGTTGTGTCGCTCTCAGTGTTTTGGCGTTGTGCCCCATGGTTCTCCGTCTATCTTCCTAATTTTCATTAATGATCTAATTTCCCTTACTTTCAATTCCATCCATTGCTTTGCCGATTATAGTACCCTTGATTTCTCCTTTAATAATCTTGCGCATGTGACAAACGAGATTGCATGACTAGATCCTTGAATGAGGATCTTGATATTATCCTCGCTTGGGGCAAAGCAAATAGCGTCGAATTCAATACATTTAATACCCAAAGCTGTGTCATCTCTTTAAAACAAGATCACCATTTAAACACTCCCATTTCATTTGATGGAGCTTTAATTTCTAATTCACCGTCACTGAGTAGTGTTGGCATTAATATTTCCAGTGAATTAAACTGGACCGACCACATCTTCTCTGTTGCCAAGAAGCACCAAAATGTCTTGGATTTCTAAAAAGGTATGAGAAATTTTTCAGCGCATCAAATGCAGCGCCACTCTACAAGCTCTATATCAGACCTACAGTACCTTGCCAAATTATTAGACCCATTGTCAACAAATCGTTCGTTTTACTTTGGATTTGATATTTTACAACTGCTTTTATGGATTATTTGTTGTTGTTTTTAATTCTTTGTTGTGTTGGCAATAATTTAATGCTAACATTGTTGTCTAGCAACTCGAATAATGGCAAAAAATGTCCTGTGGAATAATACACCCGGTGCGTTAATTTTGAATAATCGCGTGTTATAACTGCTATGAACCTAAAAACCATAAAAATGTGACCAAACAATTTTTCATTTAAGCTAATAATGCTTAAAACATGACTAGCTCATCTTCCCAATAAAAGAAGAAATTGCGTCAGTATGCCTCGTCGTATGTGTGTATTTTTTTTTATCTAATAAATACTTATTAAATAAGTTTGGTGTTGTATTTTATTTCCTAAGGGACAGAGAAAGTGATTAATAAAAACAAAGACGGCCAAATATTGCAAACATTTCAAGTTATCATAACTTAAATTGAAAATGCTAATGGGTCTAATAATATGACAAGGTACTGTAGAATGGAATACAATTCTCACATCTTAGCTGAGGCTGGATGTACAGCCTTAGCTTCATTGGATATTATTCAAAAGAGTGCCTTTAAGCTCATTGACGATTTGACAATAACTTGTCATATCGACTCGCTCGAGCACCGCCGCAATGCTGGATTTCTTTCACTCCTTTATGGCTACATGCATGGCCAATGCTCCGATGAAATATCTAGCCGGATCAGTTGTAGATTAATTCCTACCCAATACTAAATACTCACGCTGCAAGCCGCGCAAATTCTCTATCCCTTCAAAATACTTTCGGCCGTACAGTAAAATTCCCGAACTATGCGAATGTATAACAGTCTAACATCTTCTGTTTTTCCTCAAGCTTACAATCTACAAAGGTTCAAGGACATACATCAGCATCTCCGTGACTTTCCCCGTGTCCTCTATTCCCTTCCCTATCTCATTCCTGCCATTCTGTGCCTTGCATCATAGGGTATCCCTGAGCTTGGCTTAATAAAAAAAAAAAAAAAAAAAAAAAAAATCTCAATAAATTTTGTAATAATTTAATCTATGCCGGATATATTTAATGACCATTCTTTCACATCTCGTATATGTTCTTATTGAGAATTGGGTACGACTAAGAAAATTTGCGAAGTTTTT
Organism: Dioctria rufipes; assembly: GCA_963924295.1. Taxonomy (NCBI): domain Eukaryota; kingdom Metazoa; phylum Arthropoda; class Insecta; order Diptera; family Asilidae; genus Dioctria; species Dioctria rufipes. The sequence goes on from OZ002742.1 coordinate 113,751,158, forward strand.
TACACTGCATATTATTTTTCAATAAGAAAAGCCCGCAAATAATAAAAGATAATTACCCATGCATATCCATCAGTAATTATATTCGTATTGATAAGTATATTAAGAAAATGAGGAGAGAGCATATCAAAGCAAATCGATTGCAATCTCCATTATCTTTCTTACTTAAGATGGTATTTATTCCAGTATTTATACCTGAATACAAATGTGCATCGAACACTTAATGAATGTGAAGTTTTGAATTTTAAGATATGAAGAATTCATTCTTTTATGTAAAATGTGTTTGTTTAAATATTGGATATTCATTTTCTTACAGAGTGACCAATCCTAACCGCGGGTACCAATACCAGGATCCCGGGATTTGGATAATGTAATCCCGAAATCCCGGGATTGAAAATATAAAATGGGATTGCAAACTCTAGTTAAGTGTATTTTAATTACATGAATTACAATTTCAATAATAAACTGGTTGAATTAGGTTCCTTGTAACATACAAACATATGCTGTGGCACAGTCTGAAAGTACACGAAAGCAAGAGGCTGGCAGGTGTACTAGTCCCGCAGGTAGCGTTGCATTTTAGGTAGTGATTTTATGCCGATCGATTGTTCTTTTTTGATAGATCTAGTATGACTAATAAGTGAATTAAGCGTCAGCTGACGCACCCGCGGTAGATGTGAGGTTGCGAAAATGATAAAAAAAATTTTTGTTTTAAGTAATAATATGCCGGCTGAAGCTTTTTTTATAAACAGTTGACTTTTTTGATAGATCTAGTATGACTAATAAGTGAACTAAGCGTCAGCTGACGCACCCGCGGTCGATGGGTGTGAGGTTGCGAAAATAACAAAAAAAAAAATTTTGTTTTAAGTAATAGTATGCCAGCTGAAGGTTTTTTTATAAACAGTTGACATCATCATAGTGTGTTGAGAAAAAAATCATCAGTTCACATAAAATTGTACAAAAAAACGTAAAATAAAGTAATAGTATGCCGGCTGAAGCTTTTTTTTTTATAAACAATTGACATCATAGTGAGTTGAAAAAAATATCGGCAGCTGCACTGTCGAGGGAGGATTATGCGTCAACTGATCACATGAACTTGTAAAATAAAGTAATCGTATGCCGGCTGCAACTTTTTTTTTTTTATAAACAGTTGATATCATAGTGAGTTGAAAATAATCGTCAGCTGCATCGTAGAGGGGAGATTATGCGTCAGCTGATCAGAATCTATGAAAAGTTCGACAGATAAATCTAAAATCTCGCTATGCTTATGCAATCCTATTGCCTTGCAGTGCCCGAAATGCTTTGGGGTACAATGCACACGAATACCACAGGATCATATAGCTTTCCATACAGATGTGGTTTTTTTTTTTTTTTGTGGTACCCCCCTTAATGAAGTGGTTAGTAACTGGTTGAAAGAACTCTTTTAAATTTTGAGTATCATAAAAACTATTTGGAAAATAATGTTTTAACTATTTATTTCTTGATAAAGAATTTAGCCGAACAAATAATATATTAACCGCAAATTTTCTTCCGACAAATTGCAACGGAGATCATTCAAAATGATTTTTAGGACTGAAAAAGCCCTCACAACGCTGACTTGTGTTTTGACTTTCTCACGGGAACGAAAATTATTTTTTGTCAAATATGAATGAATATGAACGGAAAATAAGTTGAATTTTCCTAATTTTGCAAGAATAGAATGAAGTATTGTTAATTTAGCATGAATAGAATGGGAAGAACTTATGGGATGACAGTTTTTTTTGGTGCTCGATCCTTGGTCCTTTGACGAGAAATGTAGCGGTCCTTATGTAGGCATGTAAAAAAAGATAAAAAAGGATCAATGGACTGTAATCTCACAGCTGAACTCAGAGCTGTTGCAGAAGTCGCTTAAAATTGTGAAGTTTTCACAAACGATCCATACTCGACTCTGCTCTTCCTTGTATAGGGTACAGCGTGACCAGCTATCTAACACAAAAAAAGCTTCAATGCGACTGTTACAATGGAATTTTCCACTCATAGCCATACAATTTTTTGCTCATCTCATTAAAATCTATTCGTGGTATAAATATTTGATGCTTCGATCAGGATGCACCAATCTACATGCATACATACCTATATAATTTACTTTCATATAGAAAGTTATAATTTTAATATTAAAAAAAAATTAACCACTGTAAGCAAAGATAAAATAAAATAAATTGAATAAGATAATAAAAATCGACAAATAACTCTAATTTAAAGTTGTTTTTTTTTTTAGGTTGATTGGTAACTTTTAGTTATTTATTTTGATAAATAGTGGTTAATCGAAAAATAGCTCTTATTATTGACAAGAATTATAAAAGTTTATCAACAACTCTTATTTTATAATCTGAAACAATGGTTAACTGATAACCAAAAAATTAAAATTAAAGAATAACTCTTACTATGAGTAATATAAAGTAAAAAGTGAACGCGAGTCGAATTTCGATGCATTTTGTTTAAAAAACGCATAAAAAAAACGTAAGGAAAAAAAAAGTGAAATTAATTCATAAATGAATACTTTCGTAAAAATCAATATATTTTTATCAAATTTTGGAATAGAATAGAAAACATATGCCCGATGTGCCCTTGTGCACAGAATTTCGAAATTCGAATTCGACAGTAACTTTTATGATGGTTAATATTGTACTTTTCGAATTCGAATAACTTTTGTTTGAATCGTACGATTTTTAAATTATAGCTCTTTTTCGAAAGCTCTTCTTATTCTACACCCGTATTTTGAAGTCTCAGTTCATTTGAAGTTTTGGGTGGAGAGAGCAAAATGCTACGCCTACTTTATTCGATATTAACTGTAACTAGAGTAATTCAATTCGTAAGTGGATGAAATTTGGGTAGTTTCTGGACCTTCCGATGGTCTGTCTATCTTTTGTCTTTCGAAAATATTCGAAATTCAAAATTGACGGAGTGAAAGCTTTCAGGTGCTCATTTCTACATTTTTCCTTATTTCTCCACTTCCTGAGGGTCTAGCGGGATGTTTCAAGATTTGTTGGAAAGCCTATGGGCGGGGCTATATTTATATTTATTTTACAATTTCCTTTACTTTACTTTACTTTACAATTTCCCATTGTATAATCTTGTTTTCGAATTTCGAAAATTTTCATACAAACTTGATGATTTTCGAAAAACTTAAGGGTAACATGATGTCATTTTTTTCGAATTTCGAAATTTATCATACAAACTTGATGATTTTTGAAGAACGTAAGGGTCAATTGCCCGGCCGTGGGTCGAGTGAGGTATCGTTGGAAAGAGGACACTTCAAAATTTACGAATCTCTAATTTTCACCCCCTCGGCCATCCCTTCCTTGTGGGTGAGGGAGGTCAGATTTAACGTCAAATGTCGGGGGGTGCAGAGGAGAAGGGGTGTCCTAGGAAAACTTCCAGTGTGCCAAATGAAAGATCCTTTTGAGAACTATCGACTATTTGTGAACCCAAAACATTAGTAATGGCGCATCAAAGAGCATGAACCTTTCTGTAAAACTTAATAAAACATCACCGAAAAACAAATTGATGTGATCGATTTTCGTTTTCGGCCCTAAATTGCTTAATAATAAATAGTATTTGAAGTTCAGAAATGTACTTTAATTGTTTTCAATATTCGAACGTTTTTTTGCGGGGTCAGGGGGGCGACGGATCCGCGGGTATTATACTGAAAAAGTGTATAATTAAGTAGTATAGAAATAAAAACTTTGAAAACAACCAAAATGGTCAGAAAACGCCATCATGAAAAATCGCCATTTCTGCTATAACTATGACTCCTGGGAAACTTGGCGATTTTTTTGATTTTTTCCATGGCCGGGGACGGCTACTACGGGCCCATTTTATTACCCTGTTCCCAAAATAACAAATTTCTTTTCCATAATTGCATTGCGACGTAAGCTTAATTAGTTTGATGCACACATATATGTAGGTACATAGGTGTGTTACTGAAATCTACCCCCCATTTTATCTCGGCCAAATTCTAACCAATTTTCAAAATTCTTTCTGATAAATTCAACGCAATGAATTTTTTTAGAATTTTTGCGATTATTATGAGGTGCATAGAGTGCCGGCTTATAGGGTTCTTGCCCACCCCTCCAATATATTATAATGCGAAAAAAATGTTCACTTGTGTATGGGATGTGAGGATGAACAGAATAAGAAGAGAGTAAGAATCATTGTTTGGCTTAGTCAGTAGGGGGTTAGGTCAGATTCTTAATCTACAGGTCATGGTTCTATTGTTGAAGCAAAATTTTTGTTTAGTCAAAACTACATATCTCCAAAAATGGATTTTTGGAGTTATGTATATAAAAGTGTTTAAAAAAATATTCTCTGTCATTCTGTACTAACTACATGACTGCACATCTCTTCACAACGATTACAATGGTGGATCCAAAATGCACAACTTAAAAAAAAACGAAATATTATTTCGATTAAAGGCGCACAACTTCGTAAGTACCGCAAAGTAAGTTTTTGGAGACATGTACTAAAACTAAATACTATAATTATGTATATATGTATATGGCGTGTTCATTTCTAAAGTGAACCAAGTCCAACAACTCATAATATTGATTAGCGTTGGTCCATTGTGAAAAAATTCACAAAATTCTTTGATTTATCCCTTTCTTGACGGCTTTTTACTTAGAGTTGTATGATATTCAAGTAAATTGTTACTCACTACATGTACATACCGGTAGAAGAGAGTATTTATTACTGATACTTAAAATGTTTTGAGTATCAGTACGAAAACTGGTAGTGGTGTGTACGAATACTTTCCAGTACTCGCCAATACAACACTTCATTTATAGCACGTAGTGAAAATTAATTGGGGGAGACAAACACTTGATGCTTATTATGAGATTTTTTCAACATAAAGCTAAGTTGGACTATTTATTATTACAGTATATGGAAGAAAATAAAGAAAAAATGATATGAGACGGATTTGGAAGACTGCTATGTTAGGTTACATATGATTATGTGAAATCGAATTCATTGACTTAATAAAAAATTTTTGTGTACACCATTTATGCGTCTTAATAATTATAGTACTGGTACTTACTTGTAATTACGGGTTTTTAAATATTTAGTACCCATTTATAAAAAGCAGTAATTACAAGTAAGTACCAGTAAAGTACTGGGAAGTACTGGTAAGTACTGGCACTGGATATTACCAATATTTTTATTGGGACTGGTAAATTTTAGAGTAAAAGTAAAAAAAATTTACCTTAGACTAAATATTTTTTTTACTATGAGTACTGGTATTTGATTAGTACTGGTACTTAAAATCATACAACTCTGCTTATACCATAGTCAGACGGACAACACCAATGATTATTCGTCCGTTTATAGAGTTTTCAAAAATCGCTTTACCTTTGATTGTTAATCTTAATTATTGAAAATGTGTTAGCAATTATATAAAAATTTACAGGACTTTCATTTTCTTGGATAACTAGATTTTCGAAAAATTTAAATACGAATGAATGATCATTGATTTTGTCCGTCTGCCTGTGTTGAATTTTCAATCTGGGATTAGTTTTCCTTTAAAAGAATTTGCTTTGTTTTTTCGCGTTTCGCTTTTAACTCAGTTTTTTTTTTAATTTATGGACTTGGTTCAGTTTAGCATTCAATCCTACATATATACTAAATCAATCGAATGGTCTCTGTTCTAGTTTGATTGGTTCCTTTGACAGTAAAACTGATTATATTTATCAATTTCATAGAATTTTATATTCTGAAGGACTTTTCAGTACGATAAAAACGGCTAGAAAAGAAATCGATTTCACAGTATATGTAAAGAACTTAAATTTTTGTATATCAACATTTTTTAACTTATATTTACAATTTTTATGTAAATGCCGTAAATAAATTTTCAGATCTCTACATACGTATTCTCAGGCAAATTTCATATATCTCGCAACGTATAAGCGATTGTGTTTTGAACAGACAGATTAATACCTATAGGCTGGGTAATCGAAAACGACCTTCCAGACCGATAACGTTAAAGAGGATACAGACGACTTTCCAGACATCAAACATTAAGGCGAATCCTTGGCCATCGAACACACAGGGCTCCGACGAATTATTGTATCACCTGACACCGCATATCTTGACGTCCACTCACTGGAAGGACGTAGATCGTATCCCCAGTATCGGCCTTATAAAGGATCTTGAGGCCACTAATCTCCCAAGAAGCCACTATAGTGGGGCGAGATGTATTTTCAGGTATTCGAGTTACAACATACACTAATACCCCAAAGGTTACAACCATTTTTGCTTCCCGAGGAACCGTTGTAGAAGTAGATGCGAAAAATCATTTTAACAATCAAACTTGAACAGATACCAGACACAAATTCATATGGGGATTTATATTGTAAGAATTTTCCTTATACCAACTCTAGTTTTTTCACCCCTTTCTCGTTTTATACTCTCGAAGATGAAATCGTAGGGTATACAAAGTTTGTTATTCCATTTGTAACTCACAGAAATAATGCTGGTAGAGCAAAATATGTTGGACATCCACGTATAATAATAAAGGTTATTTGATTTTTGCATATCTGTCTGTATGTCTGCCCTCAACGATAACTCGTGAACGCGTGTACTTAGAGAGCTGAATTTAAATATATAGTTTTTTCATAGGAATGGTAAATACAATTTCAAAAATGGACTAAATCGGGCTACCGCTTTTTGATATTGCCATACAAAGTTTTGGCTTTTCACTATATATTTGGACACTGCCTGAGAACGCATTAACGTAGAGAGCTGAAATTTTCAACACAGTGTTTTCATACAAATAGTAAATATAATTTCAAAAATGGGCTAAATCGGATAACCCCTTCTCGGTCTTGCCATATAAAAATTTAGGTTCTCTACTTATACTGTGAAAACGATCAGTCCTAGATGTTTCTATTGTACTGAAAGGTTCTTCAGAGTATGAAATCCAATGAAATTGGTTATAATAAAATTTTACAGTCCGACGAACCGTTCTAGAAATATAGAACAATTCTATCTTCTTAATTATTTCGTTGTAAATTTTTGTGATTTTTTTTCTATCAGATTCATTTTAGGGTTGTACCCACCATATATTATAATATGAACGTATGTCTGGATTGAATTCGTGTTTGTTTGGCCTATTCAATCAATCACACACACACACACACACACACACACGCGCAGGAGTTTGTTTTGCGAATTTGTTCTCCAACCGGGCGCCTCCCCAGGTGGCGGATAGGGGGATGCACCTCGAACGAGAGGTACTAGGGGAAATCAAATACCCAGGACGGACCAAAAATCAAAGGACGGAGTGCCAAAGGGCACATTAAGATCGACGCCAGTGAGATCTTAATTATGATATTATGCTGGCTAACGATGGCTCACGAATGGACTAGGTTGATACAGGGCTGATGGATGCTCCATTCCACTACCTGAGTAAGGGAGGGTGACACCTACCGGAAATGGCGAGTGGGTTAATGTAGCAGCCGCCCCCGTCCCGATAAAACCTTGGCAGGCCTCCAAGTACGTTCAAAGCTCGGCATCCGGATGCACGTGTAGGCTCGGATGGATCATTCCCGACTAGTGCCGATCCGGCATGAGCATGATAGCCCATGAAGGATCATGCCAACCCTCGCATGGCCTCCCTGCTGCATAGATAACCATGGGATCATAATGGCAACTACTCAATACGGGCGGAGATAGCGGCTTGGAGGGGGGACCCAACAGCACAAAATGTTTAAAAGTGGAGACGCAGAGAACAGAGTAGCTAACAAGGAGAATACGGACGCAGAGGTTAACCCCTTTAAAAGGTGCGGATTGAACCGAACGCCACCGGCGACTGTGAGTAGCAGCATCAATGGAGCAAGGCCGCAAGCGAGCGGCAAAGCGAAGAACCTAAAGCGTAAGCTGAAGACGCTCGAGGATACGATCCGTTCGCTGAGCGAGTTCGTGTCCAAGAGGATGAACATTCACGCGGAGATTAAAAAGATGATCGCGAAAGCCATGACTGAAATGGCCGCAGCCATGACGGAGCGAGAAAAGACAGAGGCGGAGCTAGACAAGAATGAGACGCGTGCGGTCGCCAAGCCAAGCCCTGCCCGGAAGTCGAAGATGTGCCCGAAACACCAAGGAGTACAACGCCCGCCTTCAGTTGGAAAACCGTGGAGAAGCGGAAAAGACCGACAGAAGTCGCGAAAGGGCGCGTCCCCAAAACAAGAAGACGTGACGGCCAGGAAGAGATGCCCAAAGTTACCAGGAGGATCCAGCAGAATGGACAACAGAAGAACATAAAGATGAGGAGGAGGCACAGGGCCGACGCAATCGTTGTGGAGAAATTAGGCGATGCAACGGACGCAGATATCATGCGCAAAGTGAAGGCTTACCCGAAACTGAAGGATTTGGAAGATAAGGTCGTCCGTGTGAAGAGATATCAGAAGGGACAAATGATGTTCGAACTGACGAAGGACGAGGGCGGGAAGAGTGACGCACTGAAGGCAGCGGTGACTGAAGCGCTCGAGGGGACAGCCACAGTTACGGTTCGCACCCACGAGATAAATGTCGTGTGCAAAGACATAGACGAGGTGACGACCAAAGAAGAGGTGCTCGAGGCACTGAAGAAACAGTTGGAAATAAACATCTTACCGGTGTCTTCAATCAGAAGCTTGCGGCGGGCGTATGGTGGCACGCAATCGGCGATAATAAGCCTGCCATTTCAGCACGCGAAGAACATCCTGGCAACCGGTAAGGTCAAGATTGGTTGGACCATCTGCAGGATCAGAGAAGCGACAAAACCCATGTCGTGTTTTCGCTGCTTCGACTACGGACACCTGGCAAAGGACTGCAAAGGCGAGGACAGGTCCAAGCGATGCAAAAAGTGCGGAGGAGAAGGACACATCGCTAAGAACTGCGATAAGACACCGTGCTGCATGATCTGTAGCAATTAGGACAAGAAGGCGCCCCACATAACAGGGAGCAGCAGGTGCCCCAAGCTTAGGAGCTCTATTAAGACAGACGAAACATGAAGCTGTTACAATTAAAACTCAACAATTGCGAGGTCGCGCAGGACCTGCTACGGCAAACAGTGGCGGAAAAACAAATTGACGTGGCCATCGTTTCGGAACAATACCGAAGAGTCGACGGCTCTACATGGGTGGCCGATACCACCGAAAAGGCAGCAATTTGGGCATGTGGTAGATTCCCGATCCAACAAGTAGTGGTTCAAGGACAGGCAGGCTACGTGGGTGTGCGGGTTAACGGCATATTCATCATTAGCTGCTACGCGCCACCTAGACTAGACCTCCAGGAGTTCAAACAAATTATGGAAACGATCGCGGCAGATACGGTAAACTACAAACCTTGCATCGTCGCCGGCGACTTCAACGCATGGGCTGAAGAATGGGGCAGTCGACACACGAACGCAAGAGGAAACGCACTACTGGAAGCGTTCGCTGGCCTGGACATTGTTCTGGCAAATTCCGAAGACACGAACACCTTTAGGGGAAGCAACGGAAGCTCCATAGTGGATCTCACCTTCACCAGCCCGGTACTGGCGAGAGGCATGATTTGGAATGTGAGCGAGGACTACACGGATAGTGATCACCAGGCTATTGTATTCGAAATCAAGAAGCAGAGGAACGATAACCACCGGTAACCATGGCCGCAGTCAAAGAAAAGGATGGGTGGCCAAGTCCATGGACGTGGAGGTCCTAGTGAAGGCACTACGAGACGCCAGCGCACCGGAAGGCACAGCGCTAGAAAAGGCGAGATTGACCATGAGTACGCTGAAGGCCGCGTGTGACGCATCAATGCCAAAACGGATCGTGAACGACCGTAGAACACCAGTCTACTGGTGTACGGAAGCGATCAGCGAGCTACGTGCCAAGTGTCACAAGGCACGAAGGAGGAGCCAAAGATCGATCGGCTCAGACAGGCAAGAAGAAGAGGGCCGCAAATACATCGAGGCACGCGGCGAGCTCCGCAACGAGATACGTAGACGCAAAAAACGGTGCTTCAGGGACATGTGTGATGAAGCAGACGCAAACCCCTTCGGCAACGCCTACAAGGCGGTGACGTCGAGGCTAAGAGGCTCAAGATCGCCAGCAGAAAAGTGCCCAATTTTACTCGAGTCGATTATCAAGACACTGTTCCCACCACAGAATCCAAGGTGGACCATTGACACAGCCCCGTCTGGAGACACAAACATTCCGGCGGTTACGGTAGAAGAGTTGATGAAGGCCTGTAAGAAGATGGGGGAGAACAAGGCGCCAGGACCCGACGAAATCCCGAACAGGGCATTGAAGAAAGCGATCGAATGCAACCAAACTATGTTCACTGATGTGATGGAGACGTGCCTGCAAGAAGGAACCTTTCCGAAAGACTGGAAGCGCCAGAAGCTTGTACTGCTGCCCAAGGCCGGCAAGTCACCAGGTGACCCATCGGCTTATCGCCCAATTTGCCTTCTAGACACTGCTGGAAAACTTTTGGAGCGAATAATTCAGAATAGACTGGAAAAAATAACCGAAGGCGAGAGACCACTATCGGCAAGGCAATTCGGCTTTCGGAAGGCACGCTCGACGCTAGACGCGCTAAACCTTGTGGTGTCCACTGCCAAAGAGGCCATCGCAGGAACGAGATGGAAGGGCGGCAGTATCAAATACTGCGCCATACTCACACTTGACGTCAAGAACGCATTCAACTCTGCTAACTGGGGCCTGATCATGAGAGCATCACAGCAGATGGGTGTACCGGAGTACCTGCTGAGAGTAATCGGCGATTACCTCAGCAACAGGGTGCTCATTTACGATACCGAAGACGGACCTAAAGAGTACCGGGTCACCGGCGGAGTGCCACAGGGTTCCGTGCTAGGTCCAATTCTCTGGAATGTCATGTACGACACAGTTTTGAGGCTAGAGCTGCCCAACGGGGCAAGCTCAGTTGGATTCGCCGACGACCTCGGCCTATTGGTGGTGGCCAAGTACTTGGAAGAAGTGCAGATGATCGCGAACCAGAGCGTAGAAATTGTGCGAAGATGGATGGAGTCAGTCGGTCTGTCTCTGGCAGAGCACAAGACGGAGGTACTACTAGTCAGTAGACGCACAGTAATGGAGAAGCTGACAGTGACAGTGAGAGATTTCGATGTAGAGTCAAAGGAGGAAATACGCTACCTAGGCGTCATTCTTGATAGCAGGCTGAACTTCAAGGCTCACGTAAAGTATGCATGCGAAAAGGAACCTAAAATATACACTGCTCTGGCTAGAATGCTGGCCAACATCGGAGGACCTAGAAGTAGCAGACGAATGCTCCTAGCGAGAGTCGTTACATCATCGCAGCTTTATGGCGCGCAGATCTGGGCAGACGCACTGCAGCTGCAAGATTGCAGGAGAACGATGCAGTCGGTGCATCGACGGAGCGCTCTGAGGGTGATCAGCGCATTTAGAACAGAGTCAGGGGACGCAGCGTGTGTCATAGCGGCCACAATGCCTATTGATATAGCTGCGGATGAGGCAAAACGCATATACGTCATTAAGCAGAGTGGAACCTTCACGCAAGAAGACAGACGAGTACGGGCTGAGTCGATGGAAGTCTGGCAAAGAAGATGGGACTCATCTCAGAAAGGACGATGGACTCACAGGTTGATCCCGAACATCGAGAAATGGACGACAAAAAAGCACGGAGAGCTGAACTACCACCTGACGCAATTCCTGACCGGCCATGGCGGCTACAGAAGTTATCTGTACCGCTTTGGACCGACGATACACCGCTTTGTCCGACGTGCAGAGAGGATGAAGACGTAGAGCACGTGGTGTTCAAGTGCCCACAGTTCCGAGAGGAGCGAAATAATTTGACGACAGCAACAAACGCGACGGTCAGTGCGGAAAGCATAATCGACGAAATGTTGAAGACGGAGGAGAATTGGAACACCGTGTGTTCCACAGTCAGACGTATCAACGAGAAGTTGCGAGAGATAGAAAGGACCCGGAGGGACAACATGACGCAGAGGCTCTAAGGCCAAGCCGTCCACCGAAGTAATACCTAACGGCAGTCCCGGTGAGCAAACGGCTGGAGAATGGTGGAAGGTTGTTTTTAGTCAATAAGAATCTGATACTACTGGTTGCAGGACACGTACAACATCCAGTGTCTTATGCAAGATTTTCCACCTTCAATAAAAAAAAAAAAAAAAAAAAAAACATATACACACACTTAGTTACAGGATTGCGCTGTGATAGCTCAGGTATTATGCATTAAATCTACACGCCCTCCCCCACCCCTGCCACCACCAGCTAGGCACCTATACTGACGCCAAGCAGCGCCGGCGAGCTCAGCCTAGTTAGAATTATAAAAGTTGATCCATAACTTTTTTTCATAAATAAATAATCGAAATTTTGAAATAATGGTTAACCAATAACCAATAAAATTAAATCGAACAAAACAAAAGGTAAGAGTTGTTATAAGACTAATTCTTATGATACACTAGATGAATATACAGCCCTGGCGGGCTAATTAGCACACCCCTATGCGTATGCAATATATTGTCTTTTTCCATAAAATCACTCACTCATCAGTTTTTAACTGTAAACGGTTTTGAAAGATGTGTCATTCATATTGCTTAATTACGTCTTACGGAAACAATTGAACAGTGGTGTCGTCAGATATACTAGTGTAAAGGTGTCCAAGTTGATCTGCATTTTAATTAGCACACCCTTACATACAGGTGATTAATTTTTAAGTTATTTTATTTCTTCATTGGAATACAACTTTATTTTGTAGCTATTTAATTTTTCGAGCGTTATGAGCGTTATTTTCGGATTCAGAATAGTTATGGGCAAAAAAAATAGTTCTACTAAGGAAGAAAGGAGGCTAATTTGAAATTTGTTCCAAAAGGAACAAAACATCAGTAAAATCGAGAGAGCCATGGGCTGTTCGAGGAAAAAAGTGCAAAATGCTCTCAAACACTACCAAAATCATGGAACTTTTGAGAATCTGAGACGATCTAGGCCGAGAAAAACTTCCAATCGAGAGGACAGTCTGATAATCAGGCATGATCTTAGAGAGCCTTTCGACACTTCAGTGGAAATAAGAGCCCGAATGGAAGAAAATTATGGCGTTAATATCTCTGCCAGGACTGTCAGACAGCGGTTACTCGAACATAATCTCCGAGGATGTCAAGAGTCTCAAGAAACCAAAGGTTACACAAGGTAATCGAAGAAAACGAATATCTTTCGCTAGAAGCCATCGGTCCAAATGTCAATCATTTTGGAATTCGGTCATCTGGAGTGATGAATCCAAATTTAATCTGAGTGGACCTGATGGACGAACTTACGTGCGACGTCCGCCAAACAAGGAACTGGACCCTAAGTACACCAGGAAGACAGTTCAGTTCCTTATAAATAAATTATATGTGATAATTAGCTCGCCACGCCTGTACATATAATATATAATTTCGTATGGTCACCCTCCGCGAAAACTTGATTGTTAATGTGGTTTTTCACATCTATTTATAGAACGGTTCATCAGACAGTAAAAATGATTAAAACCAATTTCGTAGGATTTTATATTCTGAAGAATTTTTCGGTACAATAAAAACGTCTATGCGTGAAAACCCCCAATTTTTGTATGACAACACCAAAAATGGGTTGCCAGATTTAAACCATTTTTGAAATTGTATTTAGAATTCTTATGAAAACACCGCGTAAATTTCAGCTCTCTACGTTGACGAGTTCTCAGGCAGTGTCTAAATATACAGTGCACGAAATTAACTTAAAGACAACTAATGTTTTACGACTCGCATTAATTCATTTTTTATAATGCACCAGCCATAAGAAAAGCAGTGCTACGCAAAATAAATACAGTTAACTGGAATATTGAGTAAACGAAGTTTTTAGATTTTTCAAGTTGATCGGAGTGTGTATTTCCAGTCAGTATTCAAACGTGAATGTGAAAGAAGCAATTTTAGTGCGAAATTAATTTAAAGGCAACGATTAAAATTTCTGTTTTTTGTAATATTTTTTTTTATAAAGGGTTTTCCAATAAGAGGTGTTATTTTGATATTCAAAGAAAAATGCCATTTTTTGAAATAAATGATTGGATCTTTATTTCATTATAAAGAGGAAGGTATGCTGTTAATAATGGAAAATAACATCAGCCAAATGAAAACCACGACCACGCCTACAGGACCATATCCTTTTCATGACATTTTCCATAACCAAATCGCTAAGTGGCTGCCCTATGTCCTCGATAGCCTTACGAATTCCATCTTTGAGGTCTTGAATCGACCCTGGGCTGTTGGCGTAGACCTTCCCTTTCACGTGGCCCCAAAGGAAGAAGTCGCAAGGTGTTAAGTCACAAGATCTCGGTGGCCAATTGTGATCACCTCTTCGAGAGATAACACGGTCCGGAAACTTTTCCCGTAAAAGATCAATGGTTTCGTTGCTTATATGGCACGTAGCGTCGTCTTGTTAAAAGTAAACGTTGTCCAGATCAATACCATCCAATTTCGGCCATAAAAAATCATTAGTCATCTGTCAGCGCAATCCATTCACCGTAACTGTTGCTCCAGCCTCATTTTCGAAAAAGTAAGGTCCAATGACCCCGCGGGACCATAAACCGCAACAACCAGTCACACGTTGAGGATAGAGAGACTTTTCAACAATAACTCTTGGGTTTCCCGAGCCCCAGATGCGACAGTTTTGCTTGTTGACGAAGCCATCGAGGTGGAAATGGGCCTCATCCCTCAAGATGAGTTTTCGGTGGAATTCCGGATCATTTTCATGCATTTCAAGGACCCAATCAGCAAAGACTCAACGTTGTTGATGATCGGCCGGCTTGAGTTCTTGTGTTAACTGAACTTTATAAGCCTTAAGACCCAAATCTTTATGCAAAATACGGTGTAATGACGTTTGTGGAATGCCTAATTCCAAAGAACGACGAAGAATGGATAAACCTGGGTTTTCTTCAACACTTTCGGCTACAGCAGCAATATTCTCGGCTGTTCTTGAGCGACGTGCACGGGTTTTATTCTTCACATCACTAACTTGCCCCGACAGCTCGAATTTTTCTACCAATTTCTGTATTGCGGTCCGACAAGGTAGGGTAGGGTGGGGCTGTAAGTGCCACTTTTTGAATTGTCATCCATATATCATAAACTTTTAGGTCAAATTATATGATAATTTTAACTTACAATCTTTAGGGTTTCATGTACCTATACCAAAAAATATATCTGCAAAAAATTTTACTATTTACGTTATTAATTGATTTTAAGTGTGCAAGTCGTTTGGTACTTTTTACCCCTCATGCGGGTAAAAACTTCCACCTGTTGTTACCTGGTAAGGAAGAATAAAAACCCGGAATTTATAACGTTGTTATCGATATTTATTCATAACCTCAAAAATAATCATAAATATTCAACACAGACGAGCATTCCAATTCAATATGATAGTCTAACCTTATTTTAGTTGCATCACTTCAAAATGTTATTTTTATATTTACTTTTTAGAAAATATTTGTAGCCGCATTGCAATTCAGGTTGTTATTAATATTTAAACAGATAACTATAACCTTTAGTCTTTGTTATCTGCCTTATATCTAAAATTTACTCCCACGGTACTTTTTACCCCGAACGGTACAAGAACATGTTTTCAGATAGAAAACAATGACAATAAAACATTTATAGTTTTCAGTAGTATCAGAGTGCTCACAAAAATAAAGGTCCTTACTTGACTTAACCATGATGAGCACATTCAGAAATAAACTAAAATGTCCGATATGATGTTTTTTTTTACTTTTCGCCAAATTAATAGCACTACTACATGTACGCTTTTACCTAATGTCTGGCAGCGACTGCCTATGTGGCGAAAATTACCCCACGCCAAGTGCATTCATTGCATGTACGTTCTTTTTTTCTTCCCCTTTTATACTACAAGATATTAAAGATGGCGCGGCACTTTTTACCCCACCCAACCCTACTTCACGACGACCCAAAAATGTTCGAGTTTTACGAACCGCGTCTGCCACATTTTCAAAGCTAAAGCTTCCGGTAACAGTTTCCAACTAACGGCAACTCATAAGCAAAAGCGGTTAGACTTTGCTCGACAACATATGAGTTGGCTCACTGACAACACAAGGTGCGATCTTCAGTGATGAAAAAAAAAAGTTAAATCTCGACGGCCCGGACGCTTGCCAGTACTACTAGCATGATTTGCGTCGTGATAAACAAGTTAGGTGGAGTAGGAATTTCGGTGGGGATAAATTCTCCTTAAAGGAAATTTGGCTATTACGTCAAAATTTAATTATGCAGTATAAAATATTCATATTATTGTAATGAAATTACAGTGAATTTAGCAACTAATGTGTACGTAGAACAATTCTTTCGGAAGTCACTATTTCTCATTTAGAAGGGTTAACGGTTTGAACTTTGTGATTATTTACCCTATTGATACATAAAATAAAAAAATTTGGAGATGAAACGGATATCCGGAACTATCAGGTATCCGGCCTACCCAGCCTAAATTATTTAGGAGGCCGGATACCGGATAGTATCTTAATATTCGGCCGGATACCGGATATTCGAACAACTACGATAATTCATAAAATCAACTGCAATTCTACGCTCCCAAATCTGTATGTACAGTATAACGGTTAACTTGATAATGCTGTATGTGCCATCCTACAATTAAGTAACTAGAGGAGTTTTCAGGTTTTACTCTCATAAAATGTTCGTTCCCGCGCTTTGGTGAAAACCGGTTTTCTTTGAAATGTTGTGAGAATTATTCAATGTTTTTTATAGCAATAGTTTTTTATGAGATAATTCATCGTTACACTTTCATCTTTTTCAAGTTATGCTGTACTGCACTTACCACAAATGGAACTTACATCATTTCTTAGAAACTGTTCTTTAAACACATAATTTATCAATATTTCGTTGCAAAAGAATTAATTTTTTTTTTCAAACTTTGAAATATATTCCCTTATACATGTTTTTACTATACGTTTAAATAAATATGATTCCTTGTGAAAACTAAACCCATTTTTCTGTTTTATTCCTACTTCAAATTATTGGCACTTTCAGCATTTTCATCAGACACTCCACAATTATGGTGAATAAAGACTAAATTTGTGGCGACGGGTCTGTTTCTGGTCGCAGTTTTCTGAATGCGTGAAAAACCACCGAGTAAATCGGGCAATTTATTTTTCGGAGTTTTCAATTAGTGATACCGTGCTAAGCGTAGAAGGTCGTAGGTGTCGTTTTATAATGAATGAAAAATTTTGTAAACACATGAAATTCAGTCTGATGTCAGATTTGAATATGAAAAGATTGTATTGTGCTAAATACATAAAATTTATAACGTGGAAATTCTTACGAAAAAGAAAAAGGAATATTCACAGAGGAATAAAGCTATCAACTTACAACAAAAAGAAGCTTTTAATCCGATGCAATTGTACAAGACGTATGTTATGCCCGCTCAAATAGCGGTACCAGTCAGTGTTGCCACTTTCCACAAATGTGGAAGATCTTCCACAAGTTTTCAAATATTTCGATTCTTCCACGCAAAGATCAAAATCTATGGATTGCCTCTTCTGTTCGCAACGCATATGCAAAGTTTCAGTGAATTTTATGTTTAATTCTTTTCTGATTTTTTGATTGACATAAGCATAACTATGCCCGTTATAACAAAACTTCTCAATGTGGAGGATTCATTCACTATGTATGTACATATATATTCTTCGATTTCACACACATTTTTTAAATTTTTAGAAAATATGATTCAACAGGAAAACTTTAATGTTTCTGTTAATTATAAAGACTCAAATGTTCATCTAACATTAAAACTGTTTGATGAGTTAAAGGGACGATTTGATTTTGCGGATAGCCAGCTGCGTCTGCTAGAGTACATAGATTCTTTAGAAAACTCAAAAACAATATCTTTCCTATTTTGGAAGCATGCTCATTTAATGAAGCCTCTTCACAAATACTAAGTGATCAATGAAGGTCTTTAACAATTTTCTCAAAGAATAGAATAAAAGAAAATTTTGAAGGAGATTTAGTAAAAGGCTGGAAAACGTTGGCTAAAGCAATTAACATGCTCGAAGAATGCATGTTTAAAGAACTCAGTAAAGTTCTGTGTATTTTGGCATCCTCACCTCATAATAGTGTTACTGTTGAAAGCATATTTTCCTCATTAAACGAAAAAAAAAAATCATGGAAAAAAAACCGTAAAAAGTGCATATTATATTTTGTAAAAGAAATGCATGAAGGAACAACGATTTTTGAGCCGCCCTAGAATTAATAAAGTTTTACAAAAGCTTTCAATTTGGAGACGATAAATATGTTCCTATTTTTACATAATTAGAAATTTTGTTAATTTTGTTTTTGATTATGTTAGAATATTTTTGTGATTTCGTTTTGTTTTCAGTAGTGTTTGCTTTTGTCATTGTTCTTGTTATTAGAAATAAAATCTCTAAAATGTGGTCCGCTTCGCTTTTTCCTTTTCTACTTCGCTTTTACCCTTTTTCCACTTTTTTTCAATCGAAACTACCACCGGTTTTTTAAAGCTGGCTGCACTGGTACCATTACTTTCGCTTTTTAGGTGTTGCTTTTTATCACAGCCCGACTAGAGCCGTATTAACACAATATCAAGGCTAAGTCGAGAGCGTGAAAGATTATTTCTGCAAAAGAACATTTCGTCACTCGACGATATATACGAACCGATTCAATAATCCGGTCGCTCACTGACTATCTGACATAGCTCATCTGACTGGTTCAATCAGCCTCAACTGTGGAAATAATTGATCCGTCTTGACATAGAGTCAGTCAACTGATCATTTGTACTACTTTCAAGTTACAGCTATTTCGTCACTACCTTGGATAAGGCTATATTGGTATCCTCCATGCAACATTCGTGTGCTGGAACAAGCGGAACATATTTTCTTTGACCTTACACAATTTCAGGTGTTGTTACGCGCTCAACCATCATTAACGGCACGCATACTGGTGACACACCCAGGACGCTCTTCGTTGTCGCTGAAATCCGAACTGGCAGTTGAAGCAGGTTAACTATAATTACAGCTGTACCTACTGTAACAAACCATTTGATTCGTTCATAAATATATATCTAATTTCATCTGATTTTCTTGTACAATTGAATACGGCCCTGACTTAACATTACTAATATAGTCCTGACTTCACATACATATGTTCCCAGTTGCATTTGTTCCGCCACTCAACAAGTTCCCAGTTACATATCAATAGCCAATCAGCTTCGAGATAAGCTTCAGAGCTTTCAAGCTTCCGAGGGTATATAAGTCTCAGCACAAGACCTGAAAACGAGTCTGTTCCCGGACTCAACCGAGTAAGGTCCCCTCGGTACCTTTATTCCAGCTGCCGTGCCGTATGGCTGTAGGGCTATAGCTGTTACCCTACGCGATTATTCCCTCTAGATGCCGTGCCGTATGGGTGTAGCTATTGTTATAACTTTTTTCGTATAGAGTCACTTCTGACACCAGGTTTTGTTAACCACTTTTTGATATTTAAATTAAAACTATTCGTAAGTTAACGATTTCAACTTTATTTCAACTTAAAACTCGATAACTCCAAACTTCAAACTTAATCTTCAAACTTAATTTTCAAACTTAATTTTCAAACTTAACTTTCAAACGTAATTTTCAAACTTAAACTCAATTTTCAAAAAGCAAATATGCAAACTAAATGCATTTTTTGACTTCCTGGACTCACAACTAGATTTTCAAAACTTAACTCAAAAAGCAAATGTGCAAGCAAAATGCACTTAAAAACTCAAATTCAATTTCCAAAACGCAAACTTCAAACTCAATTTTCAAACTTGAAACTTCAAACTCAATTTTCAAACTTAAACTTCCAGTGCAAAGGTTCCCGTTTTTATACCAACTTAATACGTAATTAGAAGGATCTAAAATACTACAAGGGTAGGGGCTCTATCAAAAAGAGCATATCTGGAGGGATATATTAATTAGTGGGTTCCCAATTATGAAATTTAAACCCTTATTTGATTGAGCAATTATCTCGTCATGAGATATAAAACTTTATTCAATTGGTCAATAATTAAGCAATGCCCAATCAAAACCTTGAAAATGTTTTCGCATGATATGCAACATGATACATTTATTTACCCGTACCATGATTTCATCCAAGGGACCATGTCCCTTGTTTACAATTTTCGATGAATAAGCGTGTGAGTAAAAAGCGATTCGCATAAACAAATGGCGATGCGCGCAAACAAATAACTATGCGCGCGCGTAAATAAATGGCACGGTGAGAATATTTATGTTTACGTGAAAGCTTTTAAGCCTCCAATATCAGTTTCAAATATTATTGTAGCGATGGGAAGAATGTTTATTATAAACATTCACGCTAGATGAAATTTGATATATTTATTGGTTATTGAGAAGTGTTTATATTTGAACACTTGGGTTTTTAATGTTTCTTCGTTCATCAAATATGAACGCTTAAACATTTGAGTAATTAAGTTATTTGTTTATTTGAGGTACTTGGGCATTTGTTTATATGAATTTTAAGGTTTTAGATTTTGGTTCCAAAGAATTGTTTACAGATTTTGGCTCCAAAGAATTGTTTACTGTTAAAGCCGCACATGGAAAAATTTTGATAATTTCATAATAATTTTTAAGTGCGCCTTTTTCATTTTAGAGTACGTTTTTACGTTTTATTGATCGTAAAATATGAAAATTAAATAATTTTTAAAGAATTCATATCATGAAACATGAAAAAATGTAGGAAATATAAAATTACATAACACTATGTTCCATATAATATTCTTGTATAACTGCCGTGCCGTAGGCTTTAGTTATGTATGTTCCTATACCTCTTCTCCACAAGCTGCCGTGCCGTATGGCTTTTAGATTTTACCCTACCTGATTATTCCCTCTAGTTGCCGTGCCGTATGGCCGTAGCTATGTTCCATATATGTAATATTCCAGTATAACTGCCGTGCCGTATGGCTATAGGTATGTATATTCCTGTACCGCTTTCTTCACCAGCTGCCATGCCGTATGGCTGTAGCTGTCTAACTCGCTCTCCATCTAGCTGCCGTGCCGTATGGCAGCAGTTTTTACCCCACCTGATTATTCCGTTTAGCTGCTGTGCCATATGGCTGCAGTTCTGTTGCCCAGTGTGAAACTTCTGATAAGCGCTTTAAAAGATTAAATCCCTCTGACAAACAAACTGAATCTCTTTCTCTTTTTGGCAATAATATATACAGTATCGGCCAAAACAAATGCAACTCAAATTAGTTCCGTGATTTTAGGCAGCAAATCTCCAAGTTTTAAAAGCAAAGCGTGTTATTTTTAGTTCATTAGTATTGTACCAGTCATTTAAAAAAAAAAACACCAACAACAATCTACAAAAAATCGATAATTTTTACTAAGGAAAATTTACGAAAACTTCTCTTTCTTATCGGACAAAACAAATGCAACTTTGGCAACCACCTAAAATTATGTTATGTTATGTTACCGTATGCGGAGTGGAATATGCCCTTGAAATGGACACGTCGAAAACTGTGAAGGAATGGCTTAACGAGAGTGGGATTCAGTTATTACAATTGCCAGCCCAGTCGCCCGATCTGAACCACATAGAAAATCTATGGGAAATTGCTAAGATGAAAGTACAGGGTGAAAACATTAGTAACAAAAGTGAATTGTTTAAGGAAATTAAAAGAGTGTGTAATGAGATCCCACAAAAAGTAATTGATAATTTAATTGACTCCATGCCTCGCAGGTGCCAAGCTGCCATTAAAATTAATGGATTTGACACAAAATATTAAGCAGCTTATTAATAATTAAAAAAAATGTTAAACCACGAAGTTGCATTTGTTTTGTCCCATCAAAGAATTAAGTTTTCATAAATTTAATTTATTTTGTAGGTAGAAATGAAAGATTACTTGAAGATTGTGTTTGATTTTCTTTTAAAAAGTTTGTATAGTAATAATGAAATAAAAATAATTTACTTTCCTTTAAAATTTCTGACTATTGCTGGTTAATATCGTGAGAGTGATTTGAGTTGCATTTGTTTTGGCCGATACTGTATATAAATATGTACAGACATATGTAAATATGGAATGCTTGTTATTACTAAAATTAAGAAAATATCAAACTTTATAGGATAAAACTTGGAAAATAAAGAAATATTTTATTTTGTAACTAAGCCTTCTCATTCATTCAAACCTTCGATTACTCCAGAGCTTACGGCAACCCCTACCATTAGGGGCATAATAGAAAAGGTCGTTACACTACATTCCAGATCTACCTATTACTGTACTACAATCCTCGAAACACTTAGTGTAGTGTAGCGAAGACACAAAACTTCACACACACGCAGTACGACCCGCTTCAGTGTATGAACGAGTCCTAACTCAAAACTTCTGGTGGGCCCTGAAGTAGGGTTTGCAGCCACGGGGTTTCCCCAAATTTCGAAATCCTGGGATTGAAATAACTAATCCCGGGATTTAATTTTTGTCTGAATTATATTTTGAATTTTTTTTTCTCATCAAAATTTTCAAGAATTTTATTCTAGAAAATTCAGTTTTTTTTTTTATGAAATATGTACGTAGAGTTTTTAAAGCACTTGGTTTCTCCCCTCCTCTTCTATTATGGATTGCACGTTTTCTATTTGGTCGCCTAACTCATGTTGTATTAGATGGCGTTACATCTGAACCTCACTCTAAAATTGCCGGTGTGCCCAGGTATCTGTTATCTCTCTGTCTCTCTTGCTAGTATTCATTAATAATTTGCTTTCTCTTACTTTCAATCCCATCCATTGCTTTGCTGATGACAGTACTCTTGATTTCGCTTACTAATTTGATAATCTTGCCGACTCCAGAGGGAATGCAGCATGTGCCAAACGAGATTGCATGACTAGATCATTGAAGACCGATCTTGATATTATCCTCGCTTGGGGAAAAGTGAATCCCGTCAAATTCAAAGCATTTAAAACCTGAAACTGTTTCATCTCTTTAAAACAAGATCACCATTTAACCACTTCCACCATTTCATGTGATGGAGCTTTAGTTCAGATTCACCGTCCCTGAGCATTCCTGCCATTAATTTTCCAGTTAATTAAACTGGGCAGATGACATCTTTTCTGTTGCCAAAGAAACATCGAAAAGTCTTGGATTTCTGAAAAGGTGTAAGAAATATTTCAAGCCATCAAATGTACCGCCACTCTACAAGTCCAGACCTAGAATGGAATACAATTCTCACATCTGGGGTGGGGTTGGCCATACAGCCTTAGCTTCATTGGATATTATCCAAAAGAGATAATTAAGCTCATTGGTGATTTGGCAATAACTTGTCATATCGAATCACTCGAGCACCGCTGCAATATTGGATGTCTTTCGCTGCTTTATCGCTACACGGATGACCAAATGTTCCAATGAAATATCTAGCCTGATCCCCCTGTAGAATAATTCCTGCACGCAATACTCGCGTTTGCAAGCGGCGTACATTCTCTCACCCTTCAACATACTTTCGGCCGTACAGTGAAATTCCGTGATGCTTTCTCATCCCGAACTATGCGAATGTATAACAGTCTAACCTAACATCTTCTGTTTTTCCTCAGGCTTACAATCTGCAAAGGTTCAAGAGTGACATACATCAGAATCTTCGCGACTTTCCTCGTGTCCCCTAATCCCTTCCCTATCTCCTTCCTTCCATGCTGTGCCTTGCATCATAGGGTATCCCTGGGCTTGGCTTAATAATATATAAAAAACAAAAAAACAAAAACAAAATCCTCAACAAAATGTTCCAATAATTTAATTTATGCCGGATATATTTAATAACCATTCTTTCACATCTCGTATATGTTTTTATTGAAAATTGGGCACGCGTATTTCTCAATAAGAAAAGCCAGCAAATAATAAAAAATCAAAACCAATGGAAGTCCATCAATTGAGAAAATGAGAAGAGAGCAAAGCAAAGCAAATCGATTGTCCTCTTCATAATCTTTCTTACTTAGATAGTATTTATTCCTGTATTTATACCTGAGTGTAAATGTGCAACGAACGCTTAATGAATGAGCAGTATTGTATTTTAAGATATGAACAATTATTCATTCTTTTATGTAAAATTTCTTTGTTTGAATATTGGATATTCATTTTCTTCCACAGCGTCCAATCCTAATCCCGGGATTTGGATAATGTAATCCCGAAATCCCGGAATTGAAAATATAGCACGGGATTGCAAACCCTACCCTGAAGTCACAATAACAGGGCAGTCCACCAAAAATTCTTTCCATTTTCCCGCAACAAGCGATTTCGCTTATTTTCATAAATAAGGCCAGCTTCGGAGAAAACGCTTTCGCTACAAACTCTGCTGCAAGGACCTGAAAGACACATTTTGTCAAATGTGCGTACTGTTTCGAATAAGCTGACCACCAAATGTAAGGGTCCCGAATGCAATCGAATCTGTCTTCAAGTAATAGCAGAGTGAGAAGAATGATCGAAATTCATTCAAAAAGAATATTCTTAGGAGAATTTCAACTTTCATTCTGTCTCGAATGAATAAATCAAAATATGTTCGAGTCGGTTTCATTCTTTTGCGAGAGAATGATGTTATTCATTGCCAAGTCTTCCGCATTCCCGAATGATACAAGACTGAAAAGTGATATTCTTTTTCATTCTTTTATTCAAGGGCCGAATTATATAATGGTGATTTTATGTTTTCACTTAGTGTATTTCCCACATTTTTTTATTGTAATGTCCTGAAATTTTTTTCTTTTGATGGTAAAAATAAAACAATAGTTAAATTTAGAGTTTTCATTTTAAATCGTGTCTTTATCTTCGAAAGTTATTAAATGTGACAGGTTATAGGTATGATTTGTACCGGGCTATATGACCCTTATGTAAATCATATATATCAACAGTTTTTGTTTGCATAACTAATATTTTTGATTTGTATCAATCTTTTTTTGTTAGCATTGATAATGGTCTAATCCAAAGACCGAAATATCGGAATTTTCTAAAATAAACAATGGCTTAAACAACCATATAAGTTTTCTTTCTGAAGTTGGATCACCGGGTCATATAGCCCCACAAAAATCATACATAAACGAAGTTTTAAGGCCCACAAACAACAATTTCTCGTTGTAACAGGTTATTATTTAATTATTTAGTAGCAATTCGACGGCTGCTTACAGATATACAGCATTTGTTCCACATGATGTTTCTGTGTTATTTATATTTTTTCTTTCAAAATTATGATTGTGCAGTTACTATCTTTTGTTCCTAACAAATTTCCCTTTAAATTCCTTTCACTTAATAAACAATTTATTTTTGTCTATATTGGATTTGCAACATACATATACATAAGTAAATGGTTTTCCAACAAGAGGTGTTATTTGGATATTCAAAGAAAAATGCCATTTTTTGAGATAAATGATCGGATCTTTATTTCATTATAAAGAAGAAGGTATGCCGTTAATAATGGAAAATAACATCAGCCAAATGACCACCACGACCACGCCTACAGGACCATATCCTTTTCATGAAATTTTCCATAACCAAATCGCAAAGTGGCTGCCCTATGTCCTCGATAGCCTCACGAATTCCATCTTTGAGGTCTTGAATCGACGCTGGGCTGTTGACGTAGACCTTCCCTTTAACGTGGCCCCAAAGGAAGAAGTCGCAAGGTGTTAAGTCACAAGATCTCGGTGGCCAATTGTGATCACCTCTTCGAGAGATAACACGGTCCGGAAACTTTTCCCGTAAAAGATCAATGATTTCGTTGCTTGTATGGCACGTAGCGCCGTCTTGTTGAAAGTAAACGTTGTCCAGATCAATACCATCCAATTCCGGCCATAAAAAATCATTAATCATCTGTCGATAACGCAATCCATTCACCGTAACTGTTGCTTCAGCTTCATTTTCAAAAAAGTAAGGTCCAATGACCCCGCGGGACCATAAACCGCAACAAACAGTCACACGTTGAGGATAGAGAGGCTTTTCAACAATAACTCTTGGGTTTTCCGAGCCCCAGATGCGACAATTTTGCTTGTTGACGAAGCCATCGAGGTGGAAATGGGCCTCATCACTCAAGATAAGTTTTCGATTGAATTCCGGATCATTTTCATGCATTTCAAGGACCCAATCAGCAAAGACTCGACGTTGTTGATGATCGGCCGGCTTGAGTTCTTGGGTTAACTGAACTTTATAAGCCTTAAGACCCAAATCTTTATGCAAAATACGGTGTAATGACGTTTGCGTAATGCTTAATTACAAAGAACGAAGAGGAATGGACAAATCTGGGTTTTCTTCAACACTTTCGGCTACAGCAGCAATATTATCGGCTGTTCTTGAACGACGTGCACGGGTTTTATTCTTCACATCACTAACTTGTCCCGACAGCTCGAATTTTTCTACCAATTTCTGTATTGTGGTCCGACAAGGTGCTTCACGACGACCCAAAAATGTTCGAGTTTTACGAACCGTCTCTGCCACATTTTCACCATTTTTATAGTGAATTTTAATAATTATGCGTTGTTGAATCGTGTATCGTTCCATTTTTATTAATGGTTTCTACTTGTCAAATGTCAAAAAATGACAGCTCCAAAAGTGACATCTACCGAAATAGCGGGCTAATTAAAATAACACCTCTTATTGGAAAACCCTTTATTTTTATAAAAATCACAAATTTAGAAAACCTTTCAATTTTTAATACAATATTGATCCTACAATACGTCTGATATGTCCCACTCGATTTCACAGACAGTAAAAGAATGAAATATGAGAATGTGCTTTCATTCCGAATGTTTGATTTTCATTATTTCTCATTCTTTTGCTGTCATTGCAGAATATTCTCTCATTTTCATTCTCTCAGGAATAGAATGTATTCATAGAATTCTCGGAAGGAAATATTCTCTCAAGAATTTTTCGACTCAAATATTCATTCGAGAATGAATATACACGATAAGAATGTATTTTTCTTTTCATTCGTGAATAAATTTTTTCCGAACTCTGAGTATTAATCAATCTCACTTGAAACGCTATGTCTTTCTTGACCATGACATTGACTATTATTTTCATTTACCACTTCATTGAAACAATCCCGAAAGGTGTCGTGAGCTTTGCGAGTGACATTTGATTCAGTTTCATCTCCTTTGTTCTTTTTTAGCAGGCGTTGGAGATAGAGATAGCGATGAACTGTCCCTGTTAAGGCACATTCTCGAGTAATGTCAGCTAGTGAATAGACGTGCGTTTGGTCGGCTCTTGGAATTTGTTATTGAAAACGTGGTAATACTAGCCAAAAAGCCGCTTAGTCGTGTAATCAAACGAGAAATTCGCCATAAAGCTGATCATCATTTGTTTTATTTTATTAATTAGCCAATTTAGTGGGAATTTCTTAATATAATATTGTTAAGTGCACAGTGCCAAACTAGCGGTTTCTTTTTGTTGATCTCTGGATCTCTGTAATTTCTCTTGGCTCATTGTCCAAAATACAATGGTCGGAAGAAGCCAGAAAAAAGAGAAAACGCCATCTACGTCAGGCTGTGAGGGGAACAACAATCCACAGCAGATCGTCACACTCAGCAAGCCTGGGTCGAGTACATCGGAAATCTTTTCACCTGCTCTTGATAGTTCTATACAAATGCTAGAGTCTCGCATCCTCACTGAATTCGATCGCCGTCTTCAGCAGCTTGAAAGCCGTCTCTCAGCCAAAATTGATGATGTCATTCTCCCTTTGGTGAGTAGAATAGTGGCTTGCGAAGGTGCACTGATGGAAGTTAGCAGGGAGAATGCTCTGTTGCGAACGGAGATCGATGACCTTCAACGACAGCAGCGTTTGAACGACGTAATCATTAGGGGAATACCTCGGCAGCAAGGCGAAAGTTCTATAAGCTTGGTCAAAAACATCGCTGAAGTGATAGGTCATTCATTATCGCCATACACAGATGCTTTTCGTATACAAACAAAATCTCCAGTCCAAAACAATCCTATTGTTGCTCGTTTCTGCAGTCAGCTGGAGCAAAAGGCTTTCCTGTCGGCTTACCGCAGGCGTAATGGTATTCATCTGGCAGAGCTTGTGGGCTTCTCTTCAACTAGTCCTATCTTTATCAACGAGAGCCTGACGTCGAAGAACAACTCTCTGCTGCGTGAGGCGCTAAAGCTTCGAAAATTGGGGAAAATCCATTCAGTGCGAACGAAACATGGCTTACTATACATCAAGAAAAGTGACAGGGGTAATGAGGTAAAAATTATTGATCGTGACCAACTATTGAAATTCGTTGCTGAGCAGAATGACGTCTCTGATACCACATAA
This sequence comes from Dioctria rufipes, assembly GCA_963924295.1. Lineage (NCBI taxonomy): Eukaryota > Metazoa > Arthropoda > Insecta > Diptera > Asilidae > Dioctria > Dioctria rufipes. Next base: position 113,779,451 of record OZ002742.1, read on the forward strand.
CCAGCAATAGATGAAGCCAGCGTATCTGGAGCCGATACTGTGTAGTCTAGTATTTCAACATTTATTTCTTGTGTTTTTTTTTTTTTCATTTTTTTTTATTGGTATAGCACTCATTAGCATATTTGTATTCTTTAATATTTTTCTCTTTTAGTGTCTCTTCTGTTCGATTTCTTTAAATATTCTATATATATATCTCAATAGTTTCTAATAATCAATTAATAATCATGAACTTATCTTCATATAATTTGCTGTCTCTTGTGTGGAGTTTAACAATTGGTGTCTTGTTTGTGTGCGGTGATTTTCGAGTGTCTGGATTCTCCGATGGCTGCCCGCTAATCCTTATATATGGATAATATTTCGGGCTTGGATAGGATAAGAGCTCTCTTAAACATTATGTGCAATAGGCATCTTGATCTGAACTTATGCATTATCAACTCGAGAAGTCTCCGCAATAAGATCGACGAATTTCGGTACGTGATCTCTGGCTCAGACACACATGTTGTCATGATTAGCGAGACATGGTTGAATGAATCGATTCCATCCTCATTTCTCACAATCCCGGGTTTTAACCTATTTCGTAACGACCGAATCGGCCGTATGGGAGGCGGTGTAGCTATTTATGTTAGAAATTGGCTTAGAGCTAAACAAATTTCCTCCTCTAGAAATTTGCCTCTTGAGTTTTTGTGTGTCGAGGTTGCGGCAGGTCACGAAAAATGTGTCATCTCGTCAGTTTATTGTCCTCCTAACCTATTTAATAGCGATAATGTTCATGAATTCGAGAGCTCAATATCATACATAACTCAACGCTACGAAAACGTGATAGTGGGCGGAGATTTTAATGTTAATCTACTTCGTCGTGATGCCTCGTCAGGTCAGCTTTCACATCTTCTTCAATCGCTTCACCTCAACACTGTTAATGCCTTTCCGACTTATTTCAACACTGCTAATCCTTCGATCCTCGACTTGGTTCTCGTCACCGATAGAGATAAAGTCAACTTACAAGATCAAATCAGCCCTTTTAGTACTATTGACCATGATATTTTGTTCCTTAACTACAACTTCACATTGGATTCTAGTCTTGCTCGCAATAGTTTCACATACCGTGATTACAAACATATCGATGAAAACGCGCTATATCATGAGTGCCAGCAGCTGCCGTGGAGCACTGTATTTAATAGTACATCTGTCGATGACCAAGTTACTATCCTCAGCTCTCTCATTATGTACTTATTTGAAAATTATGTTCCCTTAAAAACGATGAACGTGTCTACCAATGGATGCCCATGGTTTTCGCGTAGCGTACGGTCTTTAATTGCAGAGCGTGAGTTCCTGTATCAGCGACATAGGCGCATCAGATCTGACGCATCTCGGATGCTATATACAGCTGCGCGTAACAGAGCTAATACTGCCATTCGGTCTGCCAAGCGGCAATTCTATAGCACGAAGCTCAATTCGAGGCTTCAGCCAAAGGAGTTGTGGCGTAATCTACGCCAATCTGGAGTGTATGGCAAGGATAAAGCGGATTCCAATTTTGATCCTGATGAACTCAATGTTCACGTCACTTCCACTAGCAGAACTTCGTCTCATTTACAGCCCCCGCCCTCGAACCTCATTAGCAACCTGGACAGTGCACGGGCACTCGGCCATATTACCAGCACATTCTCCTTCCGTGGGGTCGAAATCGATGAACTCGTTTCCTCCATATTTTCCATCAAATCCGAATCTATCGGCCCAGATAGCGTATCACCACGTTTTCTCAAAATATTGTTGCCCTTTATTAGTCAGTACCTTCTCCATATCATAAACAGTTGCCTCACGTCTTGCTGTTTCCCCAGTAGCTGGAAGTCAGCTATAGTCCTACCTATACCCAAAAAATCATCTCCAGAATCTCCCGAAGATTTTCGGCCAATAAGCATATTATGCTTTCTGTCGAAGGTACTAGAGAGGCTTATGTACAGGCAAATACTTGAGTACGTGGAGACCAATAATCTTCTAACACGTTGGCAATCTGGTTTTCGTGCGTCGCACAGCTGTGAGTCCGCAGTTTTAAAAGTAACCTCTGACATCCGAACCGCTATGGATAGGGAAAATTTCGTTGTTCTGGCACTACTAGATTTCTCGAAGGCATTCGACAGTGTAGACCATTCCATCCTCCGGCAAAAACTATACAATTCTTTTAGTTTCAGCGCATCTGCAATTGCTATGATTGATAGCTTTTTGATGGGGCGTAGTCAGTGTGTGAGGGTCAAAAATTTGGTTTCAAGTAGTTTACCCTTGCTGTGTGGAGTGCCACAAGGATCTATCTTAGGTCCATTGCTCTTTAGTTTATACATCAACGACTTGCCCAATGTTACGCTAGATGTGAGCATCCACCTATACGCAGATGACGTTCAACTCTACATAAGTCGTCCTATTGGACTGGTCGAGGACTGCGTAGCACGCTTAAACGACGACTTGGAAAGAGTCCACTCCTGGGCGTTAAACAACAGACTGCTATTAAATCCCCATAAATCGCAATGCATCACCTTCTATAACAATAACGAAGTATTATCGGAAGTCCCTCCCGTGATCTTGAATGGGTACTCGTTACCTATTTTAAGCAAAGTCACCAATCTAGGAATTGTATTAAATCAGGATATGAAGTGCTGCGATTACATCAGTTTTACTCTCAGCAAGATATATTCAGGATTACGGCGGCTATGGCTTTCGGCCCACATCTTATCGAGAGGTATGAGATCTAAGCTCGTAAAGACGCTTATTCTACCTCATTTCACTTTTGGCAGCATCATCTATCCTAAGTTGGATAGTCTCTGCGCTCGCAAGTTAGAGGTTGCATTCAACGATTGTATACGTTTTATATTTGGATTGAGGAGATTCGACCATGTTTCGTTCTTCAGGACTAGCCTGTTGGGCTGCTCTCTTTCCAGCTACTTAAAGCATAGGGCCTTAATCTTTCTATATGTCTTACTACAGACTAATAAGCCGCGTTATCTTAGAGAATTTTTCCAATTCACCACGTCTCAAAGAGGTCGGAATCTAATAATGCCTCGCTTCAATAGGTCAGTAATGGAGTGTTCTTATCCTATTCAAATAACTCGATTATGGAATGCTCTTCCTCATGTAGCTCAGACGGCGAGCAGTATCGGGGATTTCAGAAGGCTCATTAAGGCACGCACGCATTAACTCTTTTGTTTTGTTAAATTTTTTACCATGGTTCTCCACAATTGAGGCTACAGAATAATTTAATATTATTAGTTAAACATTTTCAACATTATAGATTTTTTTTTTTTTTTTTTTTTTTTCTCTTATCTTTATTTTTTTATTTTGTCTTGTTTTTCTCTCTTTCTGGTTTGGGATATAGTTTAAGTAGTTTAGCAAATGTCAAATTATCTAGCTCCATCAATCTAATTGTACTCTAAAAGATTATACAATCTTGTGTACGCAATCCTGAAATATATGTTTATTATTATTATTATTACTTTCACATCAAAAACAAGAACAGAAAAATGTAAACCGAAAAACTCAATTTATTCCACTTTAAAACAAGATTTTTGTTCCAGTGATTAATAAAATCCAAGGAAATAGGATAAACTAAGAATTTTATTGAGAAAATAGTTTATTTATTTCTGATTTTGAAGAAAAACACAACTTTTATGTTTTATCGGCCGAAAAACTTTTTCGGCGGAAAGATTCGGCCGATAAAACATAAAAGTTGTGTTTATCTTAAAAATCTGAAATATATATACTATTTTATTAGTAAAACTATTAGCTATCCTATTTCCCATGATTTTATTAATCATTGGAGCAAAAATCTTGTTTCAAAGTGGAATAAATTGAGTTTTTCGGTTTACATTTTTTCGATTCTTGTGTTTGATGTGAAAGTGCCTTTAGAGTACTCGTCACAAGACATTTTTATATACTCTAATAAAATATTTTGTCGATCTCTTTCAACTTCTCTCAAATAGTTTGTCTAGAATCTGGGGTATAGTAATGTTGTAATAAAGACATTTGGATCTTGTCCTAATGAGTTGAAACGACTTTCCAATTCAGCTTTTAAGGAGGCTCTCATATGTATTCTTTGGGTAGTCTCATCCTTGTCCAAGTACATTTAATGCAGCAACATGATGTATTACCTCGGATATGCAGAATGGGCCTGAACTAGTAATTTTTGTTATTTCCTCAAATGGCTTCAAGAGCTCTTCACACTGCTCCCATTAAGTACCACTGTTGAGTCATTAAATTAGTAAGTGTGTCGTTATCAGCCACATGAAGACATACGTATTATATTTGTTTCAACAAAAGCTCTTTCATATAGAAAGTAGAGTTCCATCGTGCTGATATCCTGCACTAATCGATGCTCTGATGACTCACCTAGCTAGCTAGCGAATAGGGTTTCCATATCCGAATTATTTTTAATGGAAAAGCAATTATTTTTTTCTAGCTATAAATGCAACTCGGCTTGAAAAATCAAGTAGTCACTTTTTATACTCCCTTGTAAAAATAACCAGCTACAAAACCTGTTACTTCCAGCTCGAAAAAACAAATTGGCTTTTTATTTTTGCCAGAAAAAAATAGTAAGCCTTTCAGCTTAGTTTCTTTAAATTATTTTATGATAGAAATAACAGTTTTAGAAAAAGCTAAGTTTTCAAAAGCTTTACAGGAATCGAAACGGGCTCCACGAGAAATATTTTGGTATATTCCACTAAATTGTATGATCATTATTATCATACTTTTTTTTTTAATTTTCAAAATACCAGTTATTTTCGGTCCCTGATCAAAGCCGTCTTTCATGAATTCAGAACACTGCTCTAAATTACTTTAATATGAACTGAACTGTGTTTCATGGGTCTGCTCTAAAGGTTACTCCACTAGAGCAAGGTTTTCTGCTCTAACTTTTTCGAAGGAGCAACTTAGAGCATTTGACAACTGTGTTGACAATCTGATAAATAAGTAAGTCAGTAGTGTAGATGCACTAACCTTTTTCTAGGCTTTGCAGATCTTCGCTTTTGCGAACCATTCTTATTGTGCTAACCTGTTAGGAAAAAAAAATCTCATCAAAACCATCCTAAGTAAAAAAGCACAAATGGCAATATGAAAAAGTGGAAAAATTGGGGAAAAACACACACAGTTAGCTAGAAGTCACCATCGCATCGCGATCTTAAATTTCGTTTTTCTGTAAATTAGTCGCCTTTTTACTATTTGTTTTAAATTGGATTAATAAAGGATTAGTTTTACAGTTGTTCTCATTTATTTTTTATTTTTTTATCAATAATAAAATTAGAATATTAAACTTCTAGTGTAAAGACACCGACTGCAGTTGAGTTTAATCCGAAGTGTGTAAAGATGAAATGGGATGTGAATGAGTACCGCGCAGCAGTAATTGCTTTATTTAAGTATAAAATGGAAAAAATTACCATTTTTAAAACTTTTCGACTGGTTAGGACTAGCAAAATGTTTGTGCATCAAACTATTTCTCGATTTGAGCAAGACTCAAGAATTAGTGATCGTGAAAGGTTTGGACGACCACGCATGATACGAAAGCAACGACAGTTAAAACAATGAACCTCAGAATCAATCGAAATCCCATACGAAAGCAGAAATGCATTGCGCGGGAAATGAAGATTTCAGTGAAGACGGTGTCACTCATCAACAAGACGGGCGTTGGACTTGGGGCCTTTCGGCGCTCGACGAGACATTTCCTTACAGCTCAATAGGCGGAACAAATCTAAGCAAAAAAAATTTTTTTTGCGGCGAAATCTTATCAGGAGACTATTCTAGACCAGACAGTGAAGTCCTCGAGTCTGACGCTTTTGAGTTGGCTTTCTTCTGAGTTAAGAAACAATGTGCCGGATTTCATCGCTGCTGGAGATTGGCCGTCGTCCGGCACGAACTTAAATCATCTGGACTATCGAGTTTTGGTCCATTCTGGAAAATAAAGCCCACTCTAAACGACATTCAAATTTGAAGTCGCTTAAACGCTCCAACAAAGAGTCGGAAAAATACCAATGGATGTCATCCGTAATTCCATCGATAAGTGATCGGTTTTAAAGGCTTGTGCGGACACAGGAGGATGGCATATTGACAAAGTTAATTTTAAATTTTTGGAGGTTTAGGGTACTTTCATTTGAAAAATTGTTTGGAAAATAAAACTTATTATAGTGGACATACGTTTTTTAATTTGTAACAGAACTTATGGCATGACTAGGTATATGAGCCGCTGCATTTCTCGTCAAAGCCCCAAGTGATCCAACAAAAAAAAAGAAACTGTAACTAAGAGAAGGTGTAAAATCCTATTGATATTTCTTTTTTTGTCTTAAATTCTGATCTTCAATGTTATTTTAATATCCTTGCCAATTAGCTGACTGCTTCGAACTGGGATCATATATTGGGTTAGCTTGCCATCTTCATTCAAGAGTCTACGTCTGCCGGACGCAGAAACTTAGCCATGAGTATTCCGTTCTTCTTGAATTTTAGTTCCACAAAAAGATGTTTTTTTAAAAGAGTTTTTGATTTTCAATTTTTTAACTAAAAATGTTACGCTTTTTGTAATTCCACTTCACTAGATATATCGTTTCGGTAAATGTTTTCCTTTTATCGTTAACACCTTGCTATCTTTGCGGCTAATAGTTTAGGTAGGTGTTGAAATTGTAACAAAGTTTGTTTTTGTAAAAAATATTAGTAATGTCAGAAAGTCCCGTTTTGATTGATTGTAAACAAGTTGCAAATATAAAAACAGGCGAGCCGAGAGTGATAAAAGCCAATATTAATATAAAGTTTTACCAGAAAATTTAAGTAAATTTAAAATATTTTAAAAAATAAATTCAAAAGTTAAGTGACTTTCGGGAGAATTTTCCCATAAATAAAAGTTTCAACAAGGGCCTCTACAGTTCTGATAGCCCCCTTGGCTTTTGCAGTGATTCAATTGTGAATAAAATTGATAAAATTCATTATGAACAAGAGAAAAAGGGATAATTGATCTAAGACCAATAATATTATATCCTAAAGTTTCTAAATCAGGGATGTCCAACCTTTCAGCTTCTCTGGGCCACATTGGAAGACGAGTTGTATTGAGTCACACATTACATATATTAACCCTAAAGATAGCTGAGGAGCAACAAAAGGTAGAATATAAAATAAATAATAATAAATAAAAAATTAAAGTAATAGCAACATGAAATTAATGTTATCTTTGACATTGTTTTTAAAACAATAGCTGTGCTCTTTTGTGTCCGCAGAACAGAGCAGAACAAAAGATGCACAAAAGAATGCCTCATACATTTTCATAGATGATGTATAAATGAAGCGAACAGTACAAATAGTTCGCTTCAATCGACAGAACAATTTGCTCTCTCCAGTATATGGGCGTTCTAGAACAAGGTACACAAAGAACACAGTTAATAATGCATTGATATTGGTTCGCTCGAAGTTGTTGTAATTCTCAGTAAGTTCGCAAGGTGCTCATCAGACATTTTGCTTCTATTTTTATTCTTAGTGCGCTGTATCAATAAAAATAGCTGCTCTCAAAAGTGTTGGTCCTTCCATATAGCGATGCCATAAATAATGCATTATTGTGAAGCAAGGGGTATTTTTTTTCTGGGAAGATATACATATCTCTTAAAAGTTCAGTAATTTATGTCAGATTGGAGCTCTATATGCATTCCATTTGAAAATTTGTATATAATTTGTTTATATCAACTGAATATGTCAAAATATTGAAATTTTTCAGAAATCTTGAAATCTTTCCTCAAATTCCTCTATCAAATCGAAAAGCAAGTTTGCATTTTTTAGGCTCTAAAATGCGTAATTGTTTGCCTGAATTTGTGACTGCCGTCTATTGTTATAAATTTTACCAATAATCACTTAGTTTTACTCGCATATAAAATATAACCGTTAATCACCAAATCGCCATAATAGACGTAAAAAGTATTTTCTTCAGTGTCAATTTGACGGAGCTCATTGAAAACTTTCTTCGGCCACATTGCACAATTGTACATTTATTAGACCTAATTTGCATGGATGTAAGGGACTCAAATTTTGACTCAACTCATCGCTCAACTCAAGCAGTGAGTCCGCTCAATCATTGAGTCCGCTCAACAGAGCGGTGGTTCATCGCTCGAAATTTGAGCGGACTCACTGGCTGAGCGGACTCAATCTTGAGCGGACTCAATTCTTGAATGGACTTGAGCGGACTCACTGCTGGGCCGATTTGAGCGGACTCATCATTTGAGTTGAGCGGACTCAAATCTTTCTTGTTGAAATAAGATAAGGAAAATCCAATTTAATTAAAATTGAAACTGAAATTTTAATCAAATAAAAAAAGCTCACAAAAAAGTCATTTATTATATTATATTAATTCAGGTTTTGCTATTTTTCTTAGCCAACATGTCAATATAATGTACAAATTCTCACCGATACTGGTAATTATTTTTTAAACTTTATTTTTCAAAAAGGGGGCGCTAAAAATTCTTATTCATGTTCATTTCCTATAGACGATGAAGACAATAAAAATTCTGGTTCCACCTCGCAAGACAAGAAGAATGAAGAGTAGGCCCAGGAAATGAAAACTAATGACGGAGGACGAGCTGTATGCCAGCAAAATAATGCCACTGTAATTAAATGTGTGCAAGTAGAATAAGCTATTAATAAATAAGGATCTGTTGTCAAAAATGTGTATTTATTTCCTTATTAAATAGCAAGTCACAAAGCTAGAATTCCTCTAAAAACAATTCTTATGATACCCTAGATAAAAATACCAAATTTTTATATGGCAACAGCAAGAGTGGGTTGCCCGATTTAATCCATTTTTGAAATTACATTTACTTAAAAGCCCGTGTGCAAAATTTCAACCTGCGTTTGCGAGTTATCGGGAGGACGGACAAAAGACGGACGGACGTGCAGGTGGATGGACAGACGGACGGACGTGGAGACGGAAGAACATGCAAAATGAAAATAACTTTTAATATTATGCGTAGGTGTTCAATCCATTTTGCTCTACAAGAATTGTTTTTCTATGCGTCACAAACGGAATGACAAACTTAGAAGACAGACCCTATAGATTTTATCTAGGATCTAAAAATCAGACAAAGACAATTATAATGGTCATAACAGAACTTTTCAAATCTGAAGTTATGACTTATTTTCGGCTGTAAAACTTAAATGCAATTCATAAAACTGAGTTTCCTCATGTGCATATTTCTTTCTCTTTTTATTTCACATAATTGTAAGTAGAATCGCCATAAATTGAATCATATCATTTCCAAGTATGGGAAAATACCATACAGTCTTTACACATTATTGAATAAGTACAGTTGTGCATTATATTGAGAAGAAGAAGAAATGCTGGCTAAGGAAATTAGCAAAAGCTAAATTATTATAATATGAACGACTTTTTTGTGTGCTTTTCTTATTTGATTAAAATTTCAGTTTCAGTTTCAAATTAAATTAAATCAGATTTTCCTTATGTTATTTAAAACATGATTTGAGTCCGCTCAAGCAGTGAGTCCGCTCAAGACTTGAGTCCGATCAAGCCGGTTAAGCAGTGAGTCCGCTCAAGCTGATCAAGCAGTGAGTCCGCTCAAGTTTCGAGCGATAAGCCATCGCTCGCTCAATTGTTGAGCGGACTCAATGATTAAGCGGACTCAAGTCCTGAGTTGAGCGATGAGTTGATATGACAAATGAGTCCGCTCATTTACAACCCTGCTAATTTGTACATCAAGAGCTGCACCTTATAAGCTGTAAGGTACACGAAGCTCTACTTCAGCGAATTTCTATGAGTGTAGTCCAGTCCATGTACCTAGCTACACTATGTAGCTTGAAGCTGTCTATGTAGCTGTTTCTACGGTACGCCATATATGCAAACTGAAATTTGTAGCCTGTAGCGTGAGCTCTCGATGAAGATTCGGCCTGATGTCGAGAAGTAACTACTCCCATGGCAATGTTGTATATATAAAGAGAATATTATATAAAATTAATTGAAAAAGTTTTAAGTACATATGAGTTTTGTTTGGCCGCATTCAAAGCCGTCCTAGGCCGTATGCGGCTCGTGGGCCGAGGGTTGGACACGCCTGCCTTAGATGAAAACAAAAAAGTTAAAAAAAAGTGAAAACCCATGTATGGCAATACCAAGAAGGGGTGCTCGATTTAGTTCATTTTTAAAATTGTATTTACTATTTTCGTGACAACACTGTGATTTTGTACACAGTTTTGTACGTCGACGCGTCCTCAGGCAGTGCCCAAATATACAGTGAAAAACAAAATTTTTCTGTGGCAATCCTACAAAAGAGCTACCCGATTTGTCCTATTTGCGAAATTAAATCAGCAATTTTTTTTAAAAAGGCGATGTGCAAAATTTCAGCTCTCTAAGTGAAGCCGTTCTGGAGATATCGCATAGAAAGAAAAATCCAAATAACTATTAATATTATACCGTTACCCACGCATGATCCAATTTGCTCTACCCTCATTATTTCTATGTGTTACAAACTGACAAACATCGAATACCCTATGATTTCGTCATCTTTCCTACTTTTTTTAGTTTTATTTTATTTCACTTTAGTTGATTTGTGTAAGGGGCAACTCTAAAGCTGACTCAGAAGAAGACTGAACGTGGCGCGGCTTCGAAGTTAGGTTGAATGTGTTTATTTTTTTTTTTTTGTCTAAATCTCTGTATTTCCCAAAATCGGATTATGTAAAACAAATCAAATCATATCATTCTTGACTAAAAGTAACGCTTTTAAATAAATTTATTTAGCTATTTTCTTATTCTACTTATAATAAATATAAATATAAATGTGGTTTTTACCTTTGTTATAACCCTCTTTGCTGCCGCCTCCATTGCTAAAATATAAACAACTGTACGTTAATTTTATTGAAATCATGTTTTAAAGATTTTCTTAATATTTTCCCCACAGGGTAATAATTTTAACTGAACATAATTAGCAAAAGATAATCTCCAAAAAGCGTATAAATAAATATGTTACAGTTACTCACTATTCAGTTATCTGAATTTTATTTTATTCTTAATTTAAGAAATAAGAATTGTAATGTTGTACAGGAGAAAATTTTCTCAAGAGTTTAAAAAATTTAAATGCTTTTAAATTTGGGATTTGAATAATAATGTCTATTCGCGAGGACTCTGGCAACATACATACATACGTAAAATGTAACAAAAGTTCTTTCAGTCGTTATGAAGAAATGAAACAATACTAATTTCGGTTAAATATTTTAAGTTAGTTTATTTCTTTTTTCTTACATAATTTCTCTACATACATGAATATTTTATTAAACCTATGAATTCATCTCCTTAACAATCTTCAACTTCCTCCTTCTGCTTTCTTAGTTCCTTGTTTACGGCCGAATTATGTTCACTCGAACCTCGAAGTCGTCCACTGGAAAGGACCAGGTAGGTGAATAAGATGCTGGAGTAATCTAAACGATCCCAGATCAGGCGTTGAAATCTGACATTCTTCATGACCTATCATGACCTATATAAAACCGCCATGGTTTTGTTGCCGATCATTTTTGAGGATGTTGCAGAGCATTGACTCTTGCGAAGCGGATTTCTTATTTAATTATTATAGCGGTATAACTTGTTCATCACTTAAATTTCTCTTAGCGATTTGACTATGCGCCTACTGGTCCTGTAGCATGCGAGCCGATACATCAATAGATGCAGCTAAACACAAAGTAATTTACTATTAGGTAACCCCAGTTTAAATCTGGGTACAGCTTTGGGCTCACATTGGAAGTAGTTATAGATACATATATTTGTCATGTATGTACATTGATTTGTAAATATATGTTAATTATAGAAAATAAATTTATTACCAAACAAAAGTAACATGAAAAACTATAATAGTGAAGGCAAATTAGGTAGAAGGATAATCACAACACCGAGTCGAGCTGGGAGTCGAACGTACGACCTCTGCGATGGTTGTCAACGAGCTTACCAACAGAACTACAGAGGCCAATTAAACACTTTCCCACAACTTTCCTGCGCACTCCTCTATTATAATAATTCTTATGTTTTATATGGTAATATCTTCCCTTGGATACGTTCCCTTGTACGTTGGTCGACTAGAGCCGCTGTAAAGCCTTGGCTCTGTTGATGGGAACAGCTAAGCTAGCTGTAGCTCCATTGGTCGACTAGAGCAGCTGTGAAGCGTTGACTCTTACTACAGGAGTAGCTATACAGCATGAACTTCTGTACAAAAGACGCTTTTAGTAAAACTGAATCAATCTCTTTATTTACTTAACTCTATAGCATACCGTTTAGTTTTGTGCATTTTAGAGCTCATGCCCTCACAATAATAATAATAATACAAAAATGCAAGTTATATAAGAATTGCAACTCATAAAAAAGGTGCAAATCATAAATGAGTGCAGCGAGCGAGCTCGAAATGTGCTAGCTTGGCATTTTTGGTTTAATGTGGGAGTTTGTTATTGTAGCTTGCACTTTAAGTTTAATGTGGGGAATGTATAATTGACCCAGCGGCTATTGCAAATGTTATTTGTTTTATTTATATTATGGGTTTATCACAATATCCCAGAAGCTACAAAAAGCATTTTAGTATCCACTTTTAATAAAAATTAATATACGAAAAATCTGTAAGAATCTAACATCTGATATACAGTCGTTAACAATCTTGGCAGAGAAAATCAAAATTTCTGAACATTTCAATTACGAGATCGCACTCGTACGTAATCTCAGCATTTGTTGCAAAGTTTTCATATGTCAGCGGGTTGAGTGCCACAGCTAGGCTTTTTCGTCTCGGCTCGGTACGGGCTGCAGGTGTAGACACCTAATGAGTTCCCACTGCTCAAAAATCACTTTCAGATTTCTGTGAACGATTAAAGTTACAGTTCTAAATTAGCTTTTTTCTTCTTATCGTCTTTTTCCTTGTTGATATTCTAAGGCAATTCTGGTTATCCTTTCCAACCAATTCTGTGATGTGCCCAATTAGCAACTATTTATTTAAATTGACGACTTTATGGTGTCAGACATTAATTTCAGCACACATGATTCGGAATTCGGAATGGCACTGTGCGAGAAACGAAAGGTCCCATCATGGCCGGTCTAAAATGTCAAAGGAAAATAAAATATAAAAAACAAAGGAATAATACTTCTGTTTCGCTTTTCATGGAACTAAGAGCTAGTGGTATAAAATGTATTGTACATGAACATTAATTATATAACTGTTCTAACTAACCGTAGAAGTATTGTATGTTTTAATTAAGTATAGATCTGAACTGGTAACTTTAAAAGTATTGTATTTTACTATTAATTAAACAATACCAAACGATCCAGGAAATAAAAGTGGAATCACACATACGGATTATGCGATGGAGTCCGAATCAACAATACATTAGTCGGACCTAAGGGCCCAAGTAACTTTAACTTTTTACAGCAGCCCACTGAGAAAATAACTGTGTCTCATTGGGTTGTGTAAAAACCTTGCGAGTACTTTCAGAACGGAACGCTAATTTGTGTTGTCAATAGTAAAATATAACATAACCTCCAATTTCTGTTGTACTCTGTATTTTTAGTTCCATCAAGTTTCTATGAAAAGGGTGAGGATTTTTAACTATATATATATATTTTTTTTTCAATTACTCCTACTCTCGATGAATTAAATAATTTCATTTGCTTCTTTATAAACAAACAAACTAATTAATTATGACAGTTCTACACAAATTTTCTGTCAAATTTCATCTATCTCGCGGACAAGAGCATGAGTAATTGTAAATTATGGTGGTTGAGCTCCAGTGAACTTTAACAGAGCTAAATGACATTGACTCTAAATATGAATAGGCCAATGTCCGTGCTCAAAATGTCCATTGATTCCCTAGTTTATTCCCATTTCTTCTTATACGAAAATCTTACCCTAGCCATTACATCCAGTAGCTGCCGCAGTATAGCTATAGGCGCACTATTTATAGTTTCAACCAAAGGCGAATGCAACGGGCGACAAAAAATTAGCCTAACTACTTCTATAAGTGTAATATCCCTGATCCAGAACTTTAGCCTCTTGCAGGGCGTGTGCGCTGCATTTTGTTTATAAATACAAGATTAATGGAAAGTGTGTTATGGTCGTAGCGTATTGCATGTATCAATATGCTACACTGAGCTAAGTACACGTCTACGCGACCCGTAGCAGCATGAGGAGTGCGCGGACTGTGTCCTATATGGATGGAGAGAGGTACGCTCCGAACGCACCCAAAAGGAAAAGAGGAAGAAGAAGAAGAGTTTAGTTGGACAGAAGAAATATGTTGGTGAGATAAAAAGTTTTTTTTTTTTATTGGAACGGATAAATGAGATCTGAGACTAATTTAAACTCCGAAATTATAAATATGCATTTGATAATTCAGTCCACAAGGATATGTAAATAAAAGTGAAGCTTGTACAGCTGTACTAGCAGGCGCGCATATTGAACGAAGCCTGAGACATAGTGGTATTAGTACATATAGTTCTGATACAAGAAGATGAACTAATTGTGATTTAGCGTTGTACAAGAAATTTCGGCCAGTTTTATAGTGATGTCGTTTGTTTTCTTTTCTTTCCGATTTTAATTTTTCAGGAACACAGCTGCTCCAGAAGGCCTTCGTGGAGGGACTGTTTTATCCAGGTAATTTACCGATAATCCTGATGGGGATTTACCTATTATATCTCCTTGTGGAAATCTGATTTGTTTTTATTCGCGTCAAAAAAACTTAGTTAAGCGTTTCTTTTGAATTACAACTACATATAAAATGAACTAGTTATGCATATTCTTTTAAATAATTCCTTCCGTACATGATGCAAAGATGTTGTTGAAACATTACCTTCGAATAGACTCGTTATGATTAAGTTTTTGAAATTGTACTGTACAATCAGTCAAGCTTTTTGTTTTTTTTTTATTATTATCTTACAGAAACTTAATTGGGCTTAGCCTTTGCAATAATAACATGCCATAATGGAATTATACTTTTATTCTTGAATAACGTAATTATGCTTAATTTTTGCATAGTGCAGTACCATACTGCAATTTAGTTTTGTTCTTTTGAAATATGGCTGTAAGATAAATTAATAGTTTTAGTTTCTTAAATAATACAGTTCAGTGAATAAGCCTGTTTTTTTTAAACACCACCTAAAATTACACTAAGTAAACTTATCTTTTGGAAGTCTAGGGCCAAGGTCAAGCAACTAACTATATACTTTCCTAATACGATAAATTGTTAAGGTAGACCAGTTAGATTTTTCATTAAGATGCTACGGGGGTGAATGGAAGCTTGAAATACATGTATTGTTGATAAGCATAACCTTTTGCCTAGCTAGTCTTATTGAAATAAATAGACTATTTGTACTTATTGGCATGGAAATTTAAAATTTTGCTCTTTTCCCCTCAATCTCCTGGAGCGCCGCTTGACATGGTTGAAAACTATCTGCCCTTAGTGTCGATTGGGTGGTTGGGGCGAGCAGAGAAAGCCATCCATCAGCGCTTTTGCAATGGATGTAGGTAAGTGGTGTAAAGGTCCCTTCAGGACTGAATGTGAGCGACGTGGTTGAAGAAACAATCTCGACAGGACCTTTCAAATCTGAAGATTTCAATTTAAGATATTGCAATTCCCAATTCGATTGGCATTTGCAATCAACATCAACAAAACTTAAGGCCAATCTTTAGAATTCTGCAGCTTAGATCTAGACACGGTTTGTTTTTCACATCAACAATTATATGTTGCATGTCTAGAGTTGGCAAACCAGACAATCTCTATATCTACACAGACAATGGAACAACAAAAAATATTATATACCCACAAGCATTGTGAAATTAAATATATTTTTTTTTTTCAAATTCTTGTGATGCTCGACTGTTGTTTTTTAAATTGATGTATTTTAATTTTTCGGGATAGCAGTCAGTGATTAATAAATTATTAAATATAATAAATTATTATTAATTAACCACGTTATAAGAGGGTATCACACCGGGAGCGGCGCGGTATTTTTAAGTTGCCGCTGCGCGATTGCTCTTGCAAAATTAAATCTATAAGTCACACCGGGAGCGGCGCGGCAAAAAAGTCTGGAGATTACTTGTCGGTGGCGGCAAAATTTCCTTTTCATTCGAAATAGTCCGCACAATTCGTCAAATGATGTTTTTGGTATTCTAAATTATTCGTAATTGAAATGAAACTCATCAATTTTCTGTTTTTCTTCAACCAGAGCTACTAATAACAGAACTTCTTCATCGGAATTAGAATACATTTGGATAAAATCCGCCGCTTCCGGTGTGACCTATCATTTTGACGTGTGCCACCCCGCCGCTCCCGGTTTGACCAGGGTTATAGAGTCTTATTGGCCTAACGTTTCGGCAAATATCATTGCCGTCCTTAGAAGTAGATTCATGTATCTGTACAAGTATATTTGTTTACTTACTGGCTATTCTATCTAGCTCTCTCTTCCGATCGAAAATTAAATTTAATTGAACACAAAAATAATAACAAAATAAAAAAATACCAATAACACATTTAATAAATTAAAAAAAAAAGATTAGGCGGAGTGAATTTTTATTAAACACTCACTGCTACACCCGAAAAATTAAAAAAACATCACTTTCTCTTTTCTTTATTTCCATTTAACCCGACTGAGCCACAGCAACGCGTGGCCGGGTACAGCTAGTACATAAATATAAGTACAAAATAAAACAAAATACCATCCTGGTTCTTTTTGCTCAATGTTGGTACCCACTTCAAAACTTCGCGGTTGTAGGTCTTGGCTCACAATTGGTTTGCTAAACCAGTGCCTGCACCTTATCCGACACTTGGTAAATTGGATTACAGATAAAATGTAATGTGAATGCTTGATTTTTCAAGAATCAGAAGTTTTACGAATCGGTGGAACAGAACACAATTTGACTCTCAACAGAAAAGTCCACAATACACAAAAATCTAAATATGATACGTGCAAAAGTTGATTGTCAAAGTATCGCTGACCGCATGGAGTACATAAGTAAATGTGTCGTTTACGCATTTTTGACATATTTTTTTTTACCTCACGTATACGCCGACGAAAACTCCAATTTCCATTTATGGCTAACAGGAACCTTAAACAAGCAGTTCCGAATACCAGAAGCTCAAGCTTATGAAAAGTTGCGTAAAATTTACGACGGCAGTCCTTTACAAAAACATCAGCACCAACGATGGTTTACAAAGTTTCGTGCTGGTGGTTTTCATCTCAACGACATTCCTGAATCAGGGAGGCCCACTGACGTTGATGACGACAAAATCAAGGCATTAATCAAGTTAAACCCACATTACAGGAAAATTGCAGAAAAATTGAGCATCCATCATTCAAGCGTGCTCGATCACCTGCAGAAGCTGGGATACGTAAGCAGGCTCATGAATTCAAAAGAAGCTCTTTCCGCGGCGCGTATAAATATCTGCGATATGCTCATTAAACGTCAGGAAAACTATCCCTTTTTGAAGCGAGTAACTGGTGATGTGAAATGCATTGTTTACAACAATGTGGTGCGCAAAGGGTATTGGTCCCGACCTGATGCTCCGCCTCAAACGATATCGAAAGTAGAAACTTATCAGAGGAAGGCTACGCTCTCAGTGTGGTGATATTTTAAAGGTGTCATGCTTGAATGTCGTGATAGGATATCGAACTTAAGTGAGAATTTGCGCGAAACAGTATGTATCTTTAAGTGTAACACCATGTGAGAATTCTATCTGTGGTCAGACAATTTCCGTTGATGTTGATATTTTGAGAAGTTAGAACTGACAGATGGGTGGTCTCTCGTGTCGACTCCTTCCTGAATAATTCACCGTAGACGATAAATAACGAATTACAAACAACGATGCGAGAACGGACGATGGCGTGCATCTTTTATTTTATGAGATTGGATTTTATAAAAATAAATAAAACTACTAAACTATTGAATAAATCGTAAATAATTTGTATGATTATGGAAGTGTGTTCCACCCTTGTTACTAAAGCCTTACTAGACTAATATCCTAGACAGACTTAGACTTGCAATTTGGTTTTCGTCGTGATGTGCAGACGTGCAGTTGAGTAGACGTGCCTAATTTTGCTTTGCAATTTTTATTTAAGTTCGGTTATCCAATAAAGTCCGCTAGTTAATTATAATAGCATTATCTTGCTGGTCAAATAATATCCGGCATATACATTTCGTATTTTTCTGATTATTAGTGAAGTGGTTTTTTTTTCTTATTCTGCAGTTTGCGGCACCCAAAATAGATAAAGTACTGCGTAGTGGATCTGTTTCTGAAAGTCAAATCACCTTGGAAGATCTGTGCAATAGAATAAAAATTCTGGATTCATCAATGGATACTAAATTTGGGGAACCTGAGAAATCCTTGGAATTAAAAATCTCTAAACTGGTAGCGGATAAATTCTCAGCAGTGTTGAAATCATTTGAGACGAAAATAAATGACGCTATTTCTTCATTTTCCACCCCCTGGAATTGGTAACAAAAGATTTGGATGGGACTTTGGCTCGCACAAACTCCCTGGAACTGAAATTGGTTTTGCTAGAACGAAATATTAAATCCACTGATGTCATATTAAATGGAATTCCTATTTTGCCAAATGAAAATCTTGATGCTATCATCAGTAAGATCTCTCAAGCAGTTAATTATAAATCTGATTCTAATCCAACAGCATTTCGTCTACGTAAAGATAACAGGCAATTCTCTGCTATAATTGTTAAATTTCCAAGCACTCATTGGCAAAAACAATTTATTAAAGCTGTTAAAAGAGCCAAGCCAAGATTGTCTGATATCGGATTTGTTGGTTCGACGGGTATTTTTGTTCAGGAAAGCCTCACTTCTAGATCGCTAAAACTTTTTCGCAATCCTATGCCATTAAAACGCTAGAAGAAGATTAAATCTGTATTTACATACAATGGCATTGTTTATATTCGGAGATCAGCAGAGGAATCCCCTGTTGTGGTGACGAGTGACCTTCTAAATGAAATTTTGCGGAGCGAGCAGCTAACGGAATGATGATCATCGTTATTGGAGTGTATTTAGTTTCCATATTTCATTTTCTAATTATTTTTCATTTTTTATCTTCTTGATTTTCTTTTTTTCTGATTATGTTCAAATTTTATTTAAGCATGATATCATAGGAATAATCGAAACTTAGCTACCAGATTATATTGATAGTATAATGTTGTGAATCTCCCGAGCTATCAATTTCATAGGGCTGATCGCCATATTCAATTGGTGGTGGCATTGGTATATATGTTCGTCAAGGCATCCATGCACGTATTGTCTCCTCATCAAGTTGTCCAGGCCCAGAGGTTGAGTACCTTTTCCTTGGGGTAACTTTCTCTGCTGAGAAAATTCATGTTGCTTGTGTATATAAACCACCTAGGGCTTCTTCTCTTAGTAGTTTTTATGATGATATGATGCTTTTTTCGAGTCAATATTCTTCCATTATAATTCTTGGTGATTTAAATGTGGAATTTTTGTCTGATAGTAGTCAAAAACGACCTAGGGCTTCTTCTCTTAGTAGTTTTTATGATGATATGATGCTTTTTTCGAGTCAATATTCTTCCATTATAATTCTTGGTGATTTAAATGTGGAATTTTTGTCTGATAGTAGTCAAAAACGACTCTTTTTAAGTTCCATCAATGGAAGTGGTTTAAAAGTGATTAACAGTTTGCCGACAAGACATTTCTCCTCAGGTAATTCCCATTTAGATGTTATTATAACGAATGGTGATGACATTCTGTTAAATCTTCGACAATTTGCCTTACCAGCAATTACTGACCATTTTCAAGTTTCCTGTTCCGAATCTTTCCTCTAGTTTTAGGTTCCGAGACTTTAACAATGTTGACACTTCTGGTCTTTTTCTTAGAGCTAGCGCTGTTGACTGGGGTCCCATCTATGCAACGGGCGATGTTAACGTTCAGGTTGAACACTTTAACTATATAATTTTAAACCTATACAATGATTTTGTTCCCATTAAATCCAAGGTGTTAAGAAATAGGCCGGGCTGGTTAAACAATACTATAATAGCCTTCATGGGCGAGAGCAACTATGCTTACAAGCTTTGGAAAATTTTTAAGACTGATTACCTGCTAGTTAACTATCGAAAGCTTCGCAACTTAACTACTAAAGCTATTCGTGACGTCAAGCAGAAATTCTTTACTTGTAAACTTGATCCATCTCTTCCATCTAAATGCCTGTGGAAGAATATTAAACACCTTGGTCTTCGAAATTCAGTTGTTAATTGTGATATTGATCCAGAGGTACTCAACAATTACTTTGTAGAGGCCTATGTTAGTGGAGATAGCAACGGCGAGAGTTTTGCTGTTAATGCCCGTGATAATGGGATTAGTTTTGAGGGTTTTTCACTCTCTACGGTTAATGTTGAAGATGTAATTCTTGCCATTAAATCGATCAAATCGGATGCAATGTGTGTTGATAATATAAATCCTCGGTTCTTGCGTATTATTTTACCCTTTATTATTCAACATTTGACGCATAATTATTAATACTTGCATTAACCCATTTTGTTTTCCTTCATGGTGGAAGCTTGCTTAGGTTATTCCTACTAATAAAAAGCTCAGTCCAAAAGGTAAGGAATATTTTCGCCCAATTAGTGTACTTCCGTTTTGCTCAAAAGTCCTTGAAAGGTTATACCCTAGGCAGACGGGGATAATCAATCATCATTCGTTCGTAATTGAATTTTTCAAAAATCGACTTACCATTGAAATTTAATTCTAATTATTAAAAATGTGCTGCCAATTACATACAAAAACTGACAGGACTCTCGTTTTAATCAAAAAAACCTTGGGTAACTGGATTTTTGAAAAAATCAATTACGAATGAATGATCATTGATTTTGTCCGTCTGCCCAGGGTGTTACTCTGTGATCAGACCAAGAGCTTTTTAGCTAATGAGTCTTTATTGTATGAATTTCAGTCGGGGCTCCGAGGTCATAATAGCACAACAACGTCACTCCTCTACCTTACTGATTACATCAGATGCAATTTTGATAATCGTCTGGCATCTTTGCTTGTCCTACTTGATTTCTCAAAAGCTTTTGACAGTGTTAATTTTAACGTATTATGTTGTAAACTGAAATCAGAGTTCAGCTTTGGCAGCTCGGCAATAAATTTAATATCTTCTTATTTAAGTGATCGTTTTCAGAAAGTTGTTACCTCATCCTTGGAATCGGGCTACAAAATTATTTCCTCGGGTGTTCCGCAAGGCTCAATCCTTGGTCCTCTGCCTTTTTTTATTGTACATAAATGATCTACCTCAATGTGTACAGAATGTGAGTGTTCAAATTTATGCAGATAATGTCCAACTTTCGGTATCCACTCCTCTTGCTGACTTATCTGACGGAGTCTCCAGAATGAATGATGACCTGGTAAGGATCTTAAATTGGTCGCAGGTAAACAAGCTCACATCATGATCCCTTATTCGCAATCCGTGAATAACTTAGGTATATTACTTAGTCAAACCTTGAGTTGAGATATGCATATTGGCAAAGTTGTGGGACGAATATATGGTACTCTTCGTAAGCTTTGGTTTTATGCAAAATTTACTCCCCAGACAATTAACCTGCGGTTGTTGATAGCCTTAACCACACCCGTTATCTCATATGGCTGTCAGATCTGGTGTTCTTTAGACAGTATCAGTCGAAGAAAGTTAAATGTAGCGTACAATTCATGCTTGCGCTGTTTTTAATATAAATCGATTTAGCCATATATCTGAATACTCCTATCGTATCTTGGGTTGTACATTGGATAATTATTTGAAATATCACACTGCCCTTATGGTATTCAAGATATGCAAGAATTATGTTCCACAATATTTACATGGGAAAATATGCCAATTTCGGTCAGCTCGTAGCCTTCACTAGTTATACCTCCGAGTTACTTCATTCAAAGTGCAAAATCTTTTTTCGTTTACGGTGTCAAACTTTGGAACTCATTGCCTACTAATGTGAAACTGTTTGGCAACCCTAAGCAGTTTTAAAGAAGCAGCTTTTAATCTCACTTGATTTTTTTTATTATGCATGGAACATGTAATTTTAGCATGATTAATTAATTTTATTTTGTTTTCTCTCTTCTTTTCTTGTGATACTTATTTCTATTTTCAAAGTTTTTATTTTTATCTTTCTTTTTCTCTCTCTTCAAGTAATGAACTTTTGTTTAATATTATTTGGTTGTCAATAAATTGTGCACATCCAAGCTTTAGTATAGTAATAGCCTTAGTTTTTATTTCTTTCTTTCTTTCTTTTTATTTTATTGTTAATTTGATGGATTGATTAAATTTGAGTAATTAATTACATGCAAAAGAGCCTTAGCTCAAATGTAATATACATTAATAACCGAATTTGAATTTGAATATTGCAATTTGCGCTAAACCGCAAGTCTGTGTCTATATACGCTCGGTGTACACTTAATATGTAGTACATTGGAACTCAATATTAAAATTGCGAAAAATGTACGCGATATACGAGTTTATTGCAATCTGACGCTAGTTATAAACCCTAATAATTTAATACACGAACCTTTTAGAGCCGAATTTTATATTGCAATGTTGGCTGCAACGAAATTAATTCTTGACACTTGTCAAGTCGAAATGTCTATTTCTACGTGTAAGTACCTAAAGGAGAGGCCCATCAACAACTATATCGTGCCAATACTAAAGATGCGTATCATTATAACAAAATACGCATTGCGGCCGGATTAAAAAAAAAGTTATGTAAGGGACTTTGGCGGGGTTTTT
Source organism: Dioctria rufipes (assembly GCA_963924295.1). Classification (NCBI taxonomy): domain Eukaryota; kingdom Metazoa; phylum Arthropoda; class Insecta; order Diptera; family Asilidae; genus Dioctria; species Dioctria rufipes. The sequence goes on from OZ002742.1 coordinate 113,802,194, forward strand.
CAAAGTACGTGGCAAAACTGTATACCAGCTGCAGTACATACAGGGTGTTTCACAAGTGGTGGATAATAATGAAGGAGGCGATAGGTCATGTCGAGAAATGAAAAAAATTGTATATGGCAGAGGGCGTTCTCAACCCTTTCCAAGATAATTCCTTTTTTTTTTTTCTTTTTTTTCAATTTAATTATAATTTTTTTTGCAACCAAATGCACCGATCGTTACAAGGTAGGTTGGAGAGAAGGCGAGGGTTGCGCATGCCACCAAATTGGATTCCTGTCCTTCTGAAGCAACTGGCAAAGGTGTGTCCCTTCCTTCTGCTTAGCTGCAGTAAATTGGACCCCAAGCCAAGGTGGAATAGCATACGCCGAGGGCAGCGTACCTAAGGTGGAGCTTAGTCGCTAGTATGCGAACTCCGGATACGAGGCGACCTCCGGTTTTAATTAGCCTTCCCGCGATAATGCGGATCTCTGCCGTGGGTGACTGTTATTGGCCGCAACTGTTATCCGCTGACCAACAACAATCTACTGTAGGTCAACACCAGCAGTGGTCAGACACTGAGAATTAAGCCAGTGAGGAAGGAGAAGCGGAGCTCCTTCGATCTCCAGCCAAAAAAGGGAAGAATAAGGAGGGTGGCGTAACCGGCCGCAAGAAGCCTCCAAAGAAAAACACCCCTGGTTTTAGGAGGAAGAAACGGTGCGAGAGAGCGAGGTTTCTTCTCGGAAAGTCGCAAAGAAAGTTCTTGGACGGAGAGAGATAGGAGTACGGTGATTGGGCAAGGAATATCTTGGCTCAGGACCCGCATCATGTTCCTTTTGTCCGGCACTGGCTTCTTACCAAACAAGCAAACAAACCAGGAATGCTAGGGCAACCTTTGCCGCTAACAAAAGGGTTAGATCGACGGACGAAGAAATGAGGGAGGCAAAGAAAGCTGACGCTCCTCGATCTACTGTAACGTCTCCTAGGAAACCTGTAGTGGCTTCTACTAGCTGGGCAATGATTTCATGGATTTCACATTTTGTTAGAGAGGATTTTGGAATTAAAAGATGTTATAATTGCAATGGTTTCAATCATAAAATGGATAGCTGCAAAAGTAGAATGGTATGTGGCAAATATGCAGGTGAGCATCGGACCCTGCAGAGCAACTATGAGATGATGGTGTGTGTGAATTGCAGGGACAAAGCGGACAGTGTGGGCAAATCTAAGCTCCACTCAGCTGATAGTAGTATCTGCCCCGCGTACCTGAAGAAAGTTGATTTTGAGCAAAGAAATACGAATTACGCGATTTTACAAGCTGCACACTTCTCTACATGACACTGCTCTCTCTGATCACCGGCTTGTGGTTGTTCACATTTCTACTAGATGTGCTGCTAAGCAGCCTATGAAGACAATATTAATACCTAAAAAAAAAAAAACAAGGAAAGGTATAGGTCACATCTTACAAAACTATTAGCGAAACATCAAAACCTATCAATTGAGACCATAATAGAAATTATTAGAGAAGCGAAAAATAATAGTACTACCTATAAAAAAATTAGAACCACTTCCAATGTATGGATTACGGATGATATTATCATGGGGATGAAGGAGCGAGATATGCTTTTTGCTCGGATGAAGGTAAACCCAGGTGATCTGTGCTTACGGTCTGACTATAGAAGAGTGCGTAACATGGTAACGGATAAGATAAGGAGGGCCAAAGAAGATTACATAAATGAAAAGATTCTGCAGGCTGGGAGGGATGCAAGGAAGTTGTGGCGGGTCATTGACAGTGTGATCCTAACTAAGGACAGAGCTCAAACGGCGGGTCATATGCTGAAAATTAATATCAATGGATCATTGGTATCCGATCCCGGGAATTTAACAGCTACTTTAATAGTGTTGGCTCGGCCGTGCAAAGCAGGCCGTCTGAGTCTCCGGTGGTAAATAAGCTGACTTTGAATTCGATGTATATTGTAGTAGTATATTATGATTACGGTCGCCATGTAGTAGTAAATGAGATCGTTACGGTTACTACGTAGTAGTTGTTTATTATTTTACGGTCGCTAAGTGGTGAGAAGCTTAACAAGCAGGTCTAAAAATGGAGAAGCTCAGTGAGCAGATCTCCTAGTAGGGAAGCTTTGAAAAAGCAGATCCCCGTTTCTTCTGGGCAAGCTAGAACTAGCAGATGCCCTGTTAATAAAAGACACAGTCTGTTTAATCGCCAATCAACTAATTATGTTTATTGGAATATCGCTAGCTCATTTATACAAAAGTAAATTTGCTAGCCTAGACTTAATTGTTATTAATGCACATTAATACATGATTTGTGTACATGCCCGTGATTTGGGGCACGTTAAAACTAAATCGCTTATTTGCAGTTATGTGCTTAACTCCGACAGAAAGATGTAACGCAATGTACTTGACCCGTATTACGCTGGTTGCAAAAATGTAAACAAACGCATGTAAATAATTACAGTCACTTCTTTAGGTTGTGACACATATTTGGTTTAGCGTATGTTTTTTGCTTAATTGCAATAATGCAATCGATCGCGTTTATTGTGATTGATTAATTTTGGGTAAATTGAATATTGCAAGAATGCAGAATGTGCATTCTTGTATTTTTAATTGATTTGGAAATTATTGGGCAAATTCACATCACAATATGGTGCCTGCTACTATGGAAGAAGTGGAAGGTGTAATTCGCAGCTTGAAAAGGCATGCGGCTCCAGGTTACGACGGTATCAGGGTCGAGGACATTATGGCCGCTATTGACATCATCAAGGCTCCTCTTAATCATTTGATAAACGAAACAATGCGAAGCGGTATTTTTCCCGGCTGCCGTAAGAGGACGATTATCAGGCCGGCATTTAAAGGTGGTGACCCCAGGGAAATGACAAATTACAAACCTATAGCTCTGTTATGCAGAATAAGCAAAATCTACGAGAAAATTATTGAGACCAAGATGAGGAAATTTGTTGAAACGAATGGAGGTTTTGATAGAAACCAGTTTGGTTTTCTGCCACGGACCTTGAGGAGTTAACATGCAACAAAGGTAGCCTTCTTAAATTGTGCCTATCACGGAAAGAGATTTTGTTAAGTAAAAATGGAGAATCAATATTCCCGTGTAAGAGTTGATGCACAAACGTTATAACGGCAACCATACGACGTTTCTCTAGCGAGTGCATATTTAAAAGCTTCAAGCGATCTTCATAGGGTGGAAGAATTAATGAATTATTCCAGGGTAGGTGCCTGAGACCAAATCGTAAGAAGTTCCGCTGAACAGACTCGATACGGTCGATGGGTATACCGTAAAATGGAGACCAGCGTATTCAAGAAGGGGTCTCACAAAGCAAGTGTACAAATGCAATGTAATGGTGAGATTCGAGAACTCTCGAGACCAACGTTTTATAAAGCCCAGCATAGAACTACTCTTTGATACCATGAAGTTTATATGGGAGACGAAATTCAAGGAAGTTAGACTGAACTTGAATATGAAATGTTATTTTTGCTATTACTGTTTTTGTTTATGTTTAGTCTAACCTGAAACTGAATTGGGTAGACTAAATTATATTCTTGTTCAACTTTTGTACTACAATTTGTCTATTACATAGATTTTCCCAACTCTCATACCAGCCTTGCTGACTGAGTGGGGAGTACTGCAATTATACTAGAATTGGACTAGAAATTTAAGAGACATTGTGTTTAAAACTTGTTAAAAACTTTTGTTAAAATAAATAATAATAATAATGTGAAAGCGCAATGCTGCCCAAGGTGAAAGCTGTATAAGAGGAAAGCATGCATACTTGATGGAAGAAATTTTTTGGTTTGTTGTTTTGTTGTACTGAAGATCGCTTTGGCATCTCCCACGAGAGTACGAACACGGCGAGATAACGATACCTTAGTGAAATAAAAATTGAGATTTTTGGCTCTGTGGGTACTGTAGTAGGGCTTTAATGATAGGAGGTCATTATGCAGAGAATTTAAGTGCTCATGATAGTCAGAATAATAAAATCTCAGACATAGCCTCTTGAGCAGAGGGCGAAAAGGATGTACTAGTTGATGAATAATGGAAATCAAGTATGTATGTTAGTAGTTCTTATATGGTTAGTATGCATGGTCAGCTATACGATCCAAGTGGTGAATTTCGAAGCCTATCCCTGACTTGAATACGGGCATATCTCAACCTTCACGTAGTCCCCTGTGACAGCGTCTATTAAAGGTTGTGTTACCTGCATAGGGTAGGCGCAATTCTTTTTGGTCGTTGCAAATAAGATCTAGGCCCGAACGGAGTAACCAGTCCCGTTACAAAAAGGATATCTTGCTTGGTAATAGCCACTGAGAGTATTCATGGTCTGTTAATCATGCTTTACGAAAGCCATACCAAATGGGTAGCCCTTCTTTAGCTAACTTGGTACAAGGAATTATTCACCTCAACTTGGGATGACCCCTTTATGGTGGCTGTGGTGAAGGGTGCCGTGACCCTACATCGGCAGAGATTGGATAGGTCTCGCTTCAACCAGTAAGTTGATGTCATGTCACGCTCTATTGGCATACTGGGATTCTTTGTTACGCACATGAGGACGTTGATTATCGATAACAATCCGAGCATGAAGAATGCCGTGAGATTAAGCCGTACTTGGCAGGTACTCACGTAAAACCACAAGGCCTTTCTGTACTTCATTATGATCTGATTTTCGAGCTAAAATGACGTATACTATGTGACACACGGCATTTTAATGAATAGTTAGTACTAATGATTCATTAGATCGTGTTGTGTGTCTTGGGTATAAGTGTGGTCAATTGGAAAGTCTCCGATAAGAGATCCTTCTCGGATCACTGCTGGATCACCCTTTGTTGAAGCCTGCCAATTTCGTAAACCTTCAAAGAAGTCCTACCCACTCTGGTGGAATAGAGACTTAAGTATCCTCAAGGGCGGACGGAGACTTTTCAATAGAGCAAAAGCTAGCAGAAGTCAGGAAGACTGGGCCCAGTATAAGGCAGGGCAAAATTCTATTTATGGAGGAACTACTGCGAATCTATAGAGAGCACAAGTGAGTCCGTCAGACTTAGTCTTAGCCAAGGATCCCAGTGTTCCCTCCTTCCTGAAAAGGGATTACAGTAACTGAACCGAGACTGGCGAGGAGACCCTAGAACTGCTTATGAATACTCATTTTCCAGCGAACCTTGTAGCAGACCATACCTTGAACAATAACGAGTACCGAGATACTACTCCAAGCTTTAGGCTATATGGGACAGTCACTAAGGAGAAAATTGAGTGGGCAATTCAATCTTTTGCTCCCTATAAATCACCAGGAATAGATGGCATCATTCCAATTATGCTGCAGAAGGTACAGGACATTGTAATTCCGAGGCTGGTGGTGATCTATAGGATCTGCCTATTTAATTCCTACGTCCCATGCATCTGAAAGCAAATCAAAGTGATCTTTATCCCCCTTGACCTCCATGGGAAATATATGGCACTAAGGCTTAGAAAGTCAGGCTGCTGGACAACAGCAGACCTTGGTCACAGCAGTATACTGAAGTTCTGTCCTGAGGGCTGTACACGGGGAGCCACGGATTATATCGTCCCTTGACTAGACTTCGATAAAACATTATTCTCAACTAGCATTCCTAGTAGAGAAGAAGGGGATGATAATCTCGTGGTAAAAGACTCCGATCATAGATGGCATAAGAACTAGATGTCGCATGCCATACTAGAGCAGAGTTTTTATAATAGCAGTTTTGTATACATATAATCGACTTCCTCAACACTTCAGATACGAAAAAATATGAATCACTCTGTGTATACATCATTTCAAATGTTGTGGTCCATTCCGGAATGGACCACCCAGCCATATAAATTTCATATACTTTTTTGGTACTGCATGCGACATCTAGTTCTTGTGCCATCTATGCTCCGATGTATGTGTCTTCACAGACCGCTCGAAAATGGATATGGGAGTGGAAGCCGGGGTGTATTCAGTATTCTCTCAAATGCAGGAATCGTACCGCCTATCGGACTATTATAGTGTGTTCCAGGCGCAGGTTCTTGCTATCAGCAAAGTAGCAGGGCTGCTGGAAACAACATATTATGATGTACCCAGTGATCGTGTTATCAGGATATGTATTGATAGCCAAGCTGCCATCAAGGCCCTGAACTCGAATACCATTAGATCACGCCTTGTGCAACCGTGTCACTGTGAGCTTGGAATACTGGTTGCTAACCACCCGGTTATTCAGCTGTGACCCGAGGTTTGTCCTAGAAGACTGAATCTCTGCGGAGCAGCCGTAATGATGTGCGTAACCTTATCGCAGTTATTACGGAGCACTGTCTCTTCGGTAAACGCGCATGCAAGCTCCATACAATGACTTCTGCAGAGACTGTATAGATGAGGAAGAGGTTGAGAGCATTCATCACCTGCTGTGTAAATGCCGTAACCTTGCCAAGCGTAGGAGGAATGCGCTCGACAGCTACTTTTTCGACGAATTGGGGGAGCTAGCAGACAAGAAGCTGGGAGAGCTGGTAAGGTTCATTAACTCTTGTGGCTGGTTTTAACGCTCCCCCTAATCTGAGGTATCTTTCCCAGGTAGGGTTCCATTAAGGTGGTATCACAATGGACCGCTAATGGTCTAAGTGAGCCTGATCGCAGGTGCGATGGCCTCCGCTCTAACCTAACCTAACCTTCATGCGTGTCATTATCGGCCTCTAAAGCTTGCTTCTCACAGCACGTGGTGTTACGCTCCGCGCCCATACACTTCCCTCGGCGCGTGTCAACCCGAGCTGATTAGCCTAGTTTTGATAAAATTGCCAAACAAACTTCCGCTTTTGTATGAAGAAATGACACTCTCGCAACGCTCGCGCCGCCGTTTTGAAATTACCGACCTGAGATGGATCGGACGCCCAATCTCATGCGAGCTCGTGCTTGCGCCGTGGGAAGCCAGCTTAATAATGCATAAAAAATTTCAGTAAATTTCTAAGAAAATATTGAGGGCTTCATATATATCAGGTCGAGGCGCCGTTAATTTTATATTGAAGCAAGGCATTGCTGGGTTACCTTTGGTTACGTCAGCAAGTCGAGGCATCGTCGATTTTATATTCGAGCAAGGTGTTACAGATTTTTTTCCAGGGTTGCTAGACGTACGATAATTCTCATACGGGAAGTTCTACTCAGGTATGATGCAAAATGTATTCTCGACATACGCGAATCGAAAGTACGAGAATTTCGGCGTCAAATATTTTCACATTGTGGCAAACTAAGAAGAGCAATAAAAGATAAATTAAGAAAAATAAGAAGAACGCATCTTGGTCGCATTAATGAGGTCGCCAAGTAGGTAGCTTGTTCATTTCAATTAGCAAAATGCAGTTAAGGAATGCTGCTTTGAATTTTCAAACCTACCACCCATTTTATAGTTCCCATCACATCGGCTCTGCTATAGCCGAATAAATCTGCTACTGCAGTGCGACCTGATAAAGAATGCAGCCTTTTTTGGTTTTAATTCAAAGGAATGATGAATGCATATTTAGCATTCTTTCATTACTCTTCAGTATTAGGAATTAGGAAATACAACTCTACATTCCTCAAAAAATATTGCCGAATGCATTTTTTTCCTTTTAGAAAAAGAATGCATTACTTTGAGCTGCATTGCATTCATTGAAGTCTGTGTGAATTCACTTGCATTCACTTGCATTGAGAATTCACTTGAATTCAGTGAAATTATTTTGTGATTAAGAATGAAAGAACAAATAAAGCACTTTTAAGCATTTTTTTAAAGAATTTCAAATCAAATCAAAAAGTATTTATTCCAGAGACCGAAAATAATGATTATTTTACTGAAAAAATTATTTAAGGAGGAGAAGCAGATGAATTAAATTATGCGAACAAAATACATCTACTTTCATTATGTGGTAGAATTCGACAAATTAATTAATAAAAAAGTCAATAATAATTATTTTTGAGTTTTAATTTTTTAAATCTGAGTTTCACGCCATTCACTCAAAGAAAAAACTCACATTTTTTCTTAAAATCATCAATAATTTTTTTGCCCTCAAAAATAAAACTCATGTCAGATTTTTATAATTTGGACTCAGAAATGGATAACGATTAACGATTGAGTCATATTTTTTACATTTTTAGGCAAATTCGAATATTACAAAATGTTATTCAAAAAATTTTGTGCAGAAATTACAACTCATCCGCAAACAACTTTTCCTTTCCAATGTGAAACAATGAATGGTTTTGAAAATGCAAAATTTTTAATTGCAAAGCAATCCAATTTTACTCGGGTATATCCAGCTCCTTTAATTTAAATAGCACGCAGCAATCCTTAAAATCAAATGGTGCCATAGCCGAATTTCTATAATTTACTAGAACTTTACGTACTTGCTGTAACGGTAAGGCTTTTTTCTGTTCATTGAATTTGTGCAGTTGTTGGATATTTTAAATATAGACGGCAAACTTTACTTGAGATGTGAAACTAGAAATTTGTTTGCTTTTATATAATTTTAATTATTTTTGCATTTCAAGATATTTGAAGCCTTGTCTGGACGAAAGATATTTTTTAACAAGTGTGGGAACATGAATTTAGCATTTTCAGCTATTTTGGGCTACCTAACATTCCTTCCCTCCTTGAATAAGAAAAGCGACGGTTGAATACCAGCTGTCATTTTAAACAAAATTAAAATTTTTTGTTTGTTTGGTCTTAACATTAAAAAGTAATGTAATATATAATATAGTAGTATAGTAGTAATGGAATTACTCCTATTTATAAAAACATTCATATATTATTATTTTCTTATATTCTTAATATTGGATTTTTTTTTTTTTTTAATACTTAGAGCTGAATAAAAATTTAAATCAAATTCGTTAATAAAATTTTAAAGGTATTGTATAAAGAAATTATAGAACTTAATAGATTTATTTATTTACTTGCTATATAAATTTTTTTTTTCAATTGCCTAGAACTACAAGTTTTCTCAGTATATGTCATACATATACATACACACATATGTATGCATAAGTATGTACATTTTCTCTTTTTTTTTTACGTTACTGCGTATGGTTTGAACTTTAATCTTTTTGTTCTTTATTTCACCTATATTATATAATAATATAAATTTTTTACATTTACATTTGCCTGACTTAGTTTCCCTTAATACGGCGAAGGTTATGGAATTACTATTCCGTTTATGCAGCTAAATAGGATACTTTAGAAACGTTAGATTCGATATGATCGTCTCATTTTGGAGTGTTTAGTTATGCAGAGCGCTGGTTCAACGTCAGCTTCTAGTTGTAATTTTTTTGCTTTAGGAGAGGTTGCGGACACACCTGAAGTACTTGATTGCTTACTGACACAATCTTTATCTGACAATGGAGATCCGGTTGGCTTAAGCTCCATTTCAACACATGAAGTATTGGGATTAACGTTTAAGGTTTTATTTCCTGACTCCTTAACAGGGGTTTTATTTCGGAAACAATTTATTTGATTTCTATAGTGACAACATAGGAGAAATAAAGCTAATATTTTTCCAATGGTAATAAAAAACGAATTAAAATGAGTTTGAACCTCGAATTTTTTTGAATTTCTTTCCGATGATAGCATCCACAATTCTTTATCTAGATCATTCAAGGCCACACTGCCTTTTCTAAGTTCTGGCATGTAATCGTCATTATGAATTAAAGCTGGTTTGGATGTGCTTAGGCTTAAATATTTATAATTAAGCTATGATACCTGAGAGGTAGAGATTAATGGAAAGTAATTACGGCCCGGTTCGTGAATTAGTAATTCTGTTTTAATATTGTTGTCGTATGGAATTTCCAACGTATCTAGGTGATAAGAACAACGTTGAGTCCGTTCCTTTTGAGCACTTTTCTTATAGAGATTCCTTTGCAGAATCCCATTATTTCTTTGGGTTGTTGCAAAGAGTACAGACAACTATTAACTCGGTGTAATTTAATAAAAATCTCGAGATTATGCGTGACTAGGCGGTGTGTGGAGATTGGAGGTTCTATCGTTTCATTAACGAATAAGTCAACAATGAAATTAACAGTTGAGTGAGTAAACCTAAGTCATACAGATGGGAGTGACCCACATCATCATCGAGTTTTGGAATGTCCTTATAAATATTAATTAACTCGGTACCTGACAGTATTAGAGGATGAAGTTTCTTTTGGTGTAAGGTATTGATAATGGCATACTGATCATTTAGGACTGCATATATCTGCTGGAGTTTTGTTAATATGAAACTCGGTTTGTAAATACCGTGAGTTTATTATCTAAATTACTTCGATAGTTGGTTAAATTTTGAATCACACGATCAATAGAGTTAAACCTAGATTTTACAATAATTAGTTGCTTTGTCATAAAATAAATATATTCGCCATCTCATTTCTCGAGTTCTTGTAGGCGATCGTAAATATTTTTGGCGTCTCTGTCGTCCATTGTTCCAAATAAAAAGTTTGAAAGCCTACCTATACCGTCAATTATAGCCCTTGCTTTTCTTCTTCTATTTGCGTAAATCTCTATATCTTCCATTTTGTGTTTTATTTTATTTATACTATTTGAAATTTCTGCGTGCCAGTAAAGACATGTTCGGGTTGGTGTGTACATAACTCTTGAATAGTTTTATCGCACTTTTCAATAAAACTCAAAGCTTCAGTTTCGTTAACCAAAGTAAAACAAAATTCCCGTTTCACCCAACTCCTGAATTTTTATTTGCGCGAAGCAAAGAGAAACTAGGCTGAGTGAAATAATAGTTGTTTTCCACATCTTGCGCCTGTCGTTTCCTGAAAGAGAATATAATTAATTTCAGGAAAGAAGGCAAAAAGGTCTTATGAGTTGAAAATTTGGAACTGATTAATTTTTAAAATTTCTTGAGGCGATTATTATGTACTCGACGAGATTTTTTCCCTATCTTTATTGTAGAGTTAACATCGTTATGCACTTGTGTAACCTCGTACGGACCCTTCCAAACTGGGGAGAGTTTGTGTTTTTTGTTCGGATTTCGCAGCAGAATTTTATCACCTATATGAAATTTTATTGGGTGTGCATTACGGTCATAATATTCCTTGGATATTTGTTTACTTCGTTTAAGGTTCTCACGAGCAATTTTGTGGATTGCCTGTAGCTTATATTTGATATATTTACAATAATCGTCGAAATTGTACACTGGGTCCGGATCCCTTTTTAGGTTTGTGGGGAGATACAATATCCATAGAGCGCAACCGTAAGGGTCATTTTATTTCACGTGTGAATTGTGTGATTGTGGGCATAGGCTGCCTCTGCCAGCCATCTGTCCCACGTGGACGGATTATCGTCCACAATACTCCTATGGTAATCAATTAGGGGTCCATGTGACCTTTCTAAAGCGCCATTCGACTGGGGATGATACGCCGTAATTCGAATTTGCTTTATTTTTAGTAATTTGCAAACGTTCTTGAACAGTTCGCTCATGAAGTTAGACCCTTGATCTGTAATGACTTTTTTAGGTATTTGGTACCTTAAGATTGTATTTTTATTAAAACAGGTAGCTGCCGTATTTGCTTCCATATCAGCGATAGCGAAATAATCGAAATAACGGGTCAAGTCATCAAGAAATGTTAGAATGTATTTGTTGCCACTTTCCGTTACAAGTAGGGGGCCAACAATATCTAGAAAGACCTTTTCAAAGGGTGTCTGAGCTGTATCTGTCACCATCAGAGGTGCTTTAAGTTGTGTTCCTGCTTTATTCATCTGGCACTTTACACATTTTTTGATATATTGGGCTATATTTCGCAGCATACCTTTCCACTTATATTGCCGACTTATCCTTTTGTAAGTCTTGTAAGCGCCCGTGTGCCCTCCTAGCGGTGAATCGTGGAAATCTTTTAGTACCATCTTGATCTCTTCAGGTTTGGTGAGGAACTGAGGCTTTTTGGTGAATACGGAGTTTATTGGGTCTATGGCTCTCTTAGGCTCCAATTCTTTAGGTTTATTTTTTATCTCAATTTGCCCCGCGGATTTTCCGTCAGAGTCCACTTGTGTACTTCCTTGGTCAGCTAATAAATTGTTAATTTTGTTTGTTTGTGACCTTGTTATAGCTTGGCAGGTGTTAAAATCTTTTTTCCCTGTATCAGGGTTTAAATTGTAATGAATCTGCGCTTGTGTGGTTACCAATGTCACTTTCGTGTCCTCATCTGACTCGCTGTCTGATTTTTGTGGGATCCGGCTAAGGCAATCAGCATTTTTATTGTACCTTCCAGGCTTGTACAAGATAGAATACTGGTATTCTGACAACTTATGGTGGAGCCGTGTTAAACGTGTTGTAGGATCTTTTACATTAAAGACTCCTATCAGTGGTTTATAGTCAGTATACACTGTAAAATGCCTGCCGTAAAAGTAACAACGAAAATTCTTAGTGGCCCATATTATTGCCAGCAATTCTTTTTCGATTGTCGAATATTTTCTCTCTGCTTGATTGAGAGATCGACTGGCGTAAGCGATGGGTTTGTCGTTACCACTATTCCCTTGAGACAATATTGCTCCCAAAGCATCTCCACTATCATCCGTAGTTAGTATAAATGGCTTGCTAAAATCCGGATATGTTAGTAAGGGTGGATTAGTTAAGGCTTGCTTGAGTTCAGTGAAAGATTTATCTTGTGCCTCGCCCCATATGAATCTGATATTTTTTCGGAGTAATTTATGAAGGGGTTCGGCTATTTTAGAAAAGTTTTGTATAAACTTCCGATAAAAATTAGCTAACCCCAAAAAGGATTGCAAATGACGTACCTTTCGAGATATTGGAAAATTCTGGACACATTTAAATTTTGATGGATCGGGTAATATGCCGTTCTTTGTACAGATGTGTCCCAGATATGCAATTTCTTTCCTCAGAAACTGGCATTTTCAGGCTGTAATTGTAAGTTATTATCACGCAATCTCTGAAAAACTTCGCCCAGTTTCTGATGATGATCTTCCAAGGACTTTGCATAGATGACAATGTCATCTAAATAAACAAAGCATTTCAGTCCTTGTAGACCCGTAAGTATGTGGTTCATCAAGCGCTGGAAAGTAGCTGGGGCACATGTGAGACCAAAAGGCATTAATTTAAATTCAAAGTGTCCCAACTCGCTACTAAACGCGGTTTTTGGACCCGCTAGCCAAGTCTAAGGTCTTGAAATAGCGAGAATGCCCCAGTTGATGGAGAATATCTTCGATTCTCGGCAAAGGAAAGGCATCTCGAATCGTTATATTATTTGACTTCCGAAAGTCTACCACCACGCGCGAGCGTTGTTCACCTTGAGGTCCCTCTTTTTTTGGTACAACCAGCAACGGTGAATTCCACGGGCTTTTGCTGTGTTGAATGATGTCTTGCTTGATCATATCATTGACCTGATCATCTATTATATTTTTTTGCTTTTCCGGGAGTCTGTACCCCTTTCGATTTATAGGGGAGTGATCAATTTTAATGGGTATTGTACGTTTAATTGCACTAGTGTATGCTAGCTTATCGCCGATTAAGTAGAATACATCCGTGTATTTGGAGCACAGATTTACGAGGGAAATTTTTTCTTCAGTATTTAAACTGTCGTGTACTAAATTCTCCCTAAGGGCCTTCATCCTTTGTGAATGATAATTCTCCATTGTATTTATATGTAATATATTTGTTTTTTCCTGTTCTCTAGTTCTTGCATAATAAATTACTGGTCTATTATTACTATCTTGGATTTCATCCAGTTCAACAATATCAAAATCATTTAAAGACACTAATTCTACATGATTTATCACACATTTTAGTTCGTAGTTGTTTGGAACGGTTATCTATTCATTTACTGAATTTACAAGACAATTACCTAGAAATACACCGTGCTTTATTTCTTTTGCTAAACATATAAAATCGCCTTTATTTGTTGTTTTTAATTTGATAAGTTTTTCCGTTCGAGCCGGCACGTGAATTTCCTGACACAAGACAATCTGATTTTCTAAAGAGTTTGTATCTTTAGTACAGTTACCTATTGAGCGACTCATCAGCTCTGTCTCACTTTTAACTACACCGGTTCCTCGGCCTTTGTTAGCAAAGTCTAGACTATAAGATTCACTGCGACAATTATCAGATGCAATACATTGATCATTGGAAATCTGACATATATTATCGTTATTTTTTTCTCTGTACTCTTTTAAAGCGATTGAGAAAGCTTTTTCATTTAAATTTCGTGGAGCGAAATGCAAAATTTGGTTTGGGCAATCTATACGACAGTTCTTAGCCAAGAAATCATTCCCTAGTATTCCGTCATGTTGTTACTGTCGGATATTACGTGAAATTTGCACTTGTTCGGAATTGGTGTTAGCAATATGCCCTCGCATGTTCCTCGAGTTACACCCTGTCCAAATGCACAAATAATTTCTGTTTTGTCTGTTTTATTTACGAAACTTGTGGGCGCAACAGCGGATTGCTTAATTATGCTAACGTCAGCACCAGTATCCACCAGCAATTCAACCTTAGATTTTTGCGAAATATCTAAGGGATCGTTAACGAATAACTTTCCGCTGGAGCTTTTATGACACCGATCTGAGACAACTTGAGGGCTGTCACCGTGGTGTCTGCGGCCGCCCGTTTTTAGTTTTCCGACACTTTATTGGTTATATTGGGAGCATGCCTTTTCTCCCATTCTTGTCTTGCACGACACTGCATAGCACTGTGATTATTTCGTTGACAAAACTCGCAACGTCTTTTAAAAAAATCTTTATTCATTTGGTTTGAGAGCACCGGATGAAGATTTATTTGTTGGGCTTGCCCCTGAGAACAATTTGTCAGATTGTGACCATATACGCGGCACTTGCTACAGTATGGAGTGCTTTTGCGAATTCGGCAATCTGTATAAGTATGCCCTGGCTTGTTACAAAATCCGCATTTAATTGTTTTCTTTTCTGGGCTTGCATTTTCAGAATTAATGTAAATTTTAGAAGAATCTGCCGCAATTGGATAAGGGCCTTGTATTATTTGTTGTGGAGGAGACGAATCATATGGCCTTTGATATGATGGGAAATTAATCTTAGGAGAACTGTAGTTTTGTTTACAACTACCTGAAATGTTGTATGGTGGTATGTTCATGAAGGCCTCGTTAGTATTATTACCGTGGATGAAATGACTGAATTGTGCGAAATTATTATCAGAATATAAACTCGATTGATTCAAATGAGAAAATTCTGGTGAATAAAAATTTGTGTGCAATGAGAGGGCATATTGCTACTTAGACATTTTCTCTTTATCTTCCATTTCCTCTGCCTTTCTTAAGACCGATTTGAAAGAAATGTCTCCATCTTGAAAAAAGAAAAAACGGAAATTAGGATCTTGGAGGCATGACTTGAAGGTATGTATTGCCATTTCCTCCAGATCACTTAATACACTTCTAGTATTGTTTAGTTGTTCTTGACCTGCATTTGGAGCTTGATGCTGCGTTTCCGCAGCTATCTTGGACTGTTGATAATTAAAATTTAAACGAGCACCAAATGATCGTATTGGTTCCCCGGGAAGTTGACGAGTAAATCGTAATTCATCCATCAATACTCGATATGGCTTATTGGATGTGAATTTTCGTAACAGGGGAAGTCAAGACATAGGAAGTCAAAATGCCAAAAGCCCTTCCACGAAACCGAGTTGCTAACAATCTCAAGAACAGACTTTTCTCGTCATCACCACTAATGCACTCACTTACTTGATCACAACACTTTATAAATATTTTAGTATCACTTTCCACATTTGGACCTTCGCCCGTAAATAAGGGAATATTTAGGTTAACAAGTTGGTTAATTTTATTATAATTTAAAGACATTTTTTCTGTACTTTTATTTATTGAAGAAAAAACTAGATTTCCTACCTTACTATTATCTCCCACGGATTTTGTGCGTCGTCTAAATATTCTTCCTGAGCGCAGAGTTCCGGGCTGGAACGTGTTTTGTTTTGCTGGACCTGATTGCTCCTGTGGTTGGTTGATTTGGTCCGAATACTCCTCGTTGATGGATTTTTTGAAATTCTGGTGCAGTTTGATGTCATGAAATTGTAGCCACTCTTTCGCTGTCGTTGCTAGTGCTCATCCAACTAGGGCTGGTATTTTCAAAACTGAAAGATGTTATAAACTGTTCGAATTTTCCTCCTGGCGTACAAGTTTGCTCTTCTGACATATATTATGATTGAGACTAGCGCATGCTCGCCTGGAGCAGAGGCACCTAAAGTTGATAGTCTCTACATAATCCTTACTGGATTGAGTCTAGCGCTTGCTCGCCTGGAGCAGAGGCACCTACAGTTGATAGATTCTGTTGTGGTTAAGTAACAATTATAATTATAATGATAACATAAATTATTATCATATAATAATCACAATTTTTCTTTTTATTATAGGTTCCTTAATCGGCTGCGCCAAAATGTTGGATATTTTAAATACAGACACTTTTTCTTTTTCACTATATCTGTTTTATTATATTGATATCCAACTGCACAGAAGAACAATAAAACTAACAACGGCAGGAATAAAAAAGTCTTTTTCTACATGCAATTTTCAATTAATTAAAAACCTGGTTACAACCGCACAAGTCCGCTTCTTAATTTCGACTCCCTCTTCAACCGTGCCCCAAAATAGCTTTTTACATATGTTTTTTCACAACATGTTCCCACAGTCTAGCTTAGCCGCAGGCTTAGGCTTCGTATTACCGGCAAATTTTACTTGAGGTGTGAAACTAGAAACTTGTTTGCTTTTATGTAATTTTAATTATTTTTGCATTTCAAGATATTTGAAGCCTTGTCTGGACGAAAGATATTTTTTAATAAAAGTGTGGGCTACCTAACACAGTGGTACTGTGGTAGTTCTTATGTGCTCAAATTTTTCATTACACTTGAAGTGTACTGTTATATATTGATTGTCTATTGTGTAGTGTAGTGACTAGTAAGTTGTTGCACACGCAATAATATTTTTTTGTGGAAATATTTTGTATAGGGAAAAATATATTAAATTAATTGGAATACATAATTTATTTGATTACTGAACTAAATGGACGGGGAATCACCGATTCATCGTCCTATCGATGTAAGAAATCCAGCATTTCACAGCCGAAAGGAAAACGGCGCTCTTCGCCGAATACCGAGGCGTCGAGTTTAAATCCTAATAGGAGAACATTACAATGACCATTACGATAATGCTGTTGTATCAGAACCCATTTCAAATTCAGCTCAAGAAATTAATGTTTTTCAAAATAAGACAAATTTTCTGTTTCGAAATATTTCAAATGTGGTTTTAGAGGTAAGCTTTCTCCTTTAATTTTTTCATGGATCGTAACTGTTATAGGACTTTTAGAATAACTCTTGGAATATAGTAATTTTTATTGATAATCGTATCCACAATCAACCAAACACTTATAATAACAATAATTTTTATTTATTCACTTCAATAATAAAAGCCATTAAATAATTATTATTTTTATTATAGCAAATGATTCTTATTAGTGACAAAAACAAATAAAAATCAAAAATAATTATTATTTTTTATCTAATAAAATTATAAATTAACAATTAATAATTAATTTTGATTTAAATATTATTATGAGACTTAAAATTTGTCTAGCAATTATGAGCTATTTTTCATTACTTGACAAGTAATGGGGCTTGATGGGGCTATTGGCTTTTTTAGCTGATTTACAAAAATAACAGTTATTTTCCGCCCTTAAATTTTTTGTTTATTTTTTATTATTGTTGTTGCGTGAACTAATTTTCGATTTAGTTAAAAGATACCGCATATCAAAGGAAGAGGCAAGGTGTAATAGCGGAATGTCTACTTTGTCAAAGACAAATCAGAGGTTCTTTTCAAGTAACATCCAATTTTCTAAGGCATTTAAGGAATTTGCATAAAGATGATTTTGAAACTTACAATCAAGCAAAAGTTGAAAATGCACGGAAGTTGAATCAAAAGGTAGATCTACTCGAGCATATAATTGTAAAGTTTCTCGTTGAAAATGCGCTACCAGTTTCAATCGTTGAAAGTCGATCTTTTGAGGACCTTTTAACATATACCAATGATACCAAAGGCAAAGGTACTATTCGTGTTCCTACGAGGCAAACAACATCGAAATACGTCGATAAACTCTTCACAGACATGACTATGTCCCTGAAATCGCTAATAGACACTCAGAAATGGCTTTGCACTACTACTGATATTTGGTCAACTAAACATCGCAGCTTTCTTGGATACACTTGCCATTCGTTCGATGCTCGGTTCAATAGGAAGTCTGTGGTACTAGCGTGCAATAGATTCAAAGGCTCTCATACATACGATTGAATCAGTGAAATGATTTTTGAAATACATCGAAAATTTGGTCTCAAGACTTCCAATATTGTTGCTACTGTGACAGATAATGGATCAAATTTCATCAAGGCCTTTAAGGAATTTGGTATTGTCAATGCGCCAATTCTTGAGCATCAGGAAGACTGTGATGATGATGAGATGGTAGGGATGATTTTGAAGTACCCACTTTAACAATGAGTTATTAGACACAATGCTGCCACACCATCTTCGATGCGCAAGTCATACTTTGAATCTGTTAGCCACAACTGATCTCATTGGAATATTAAAACAAGATGCCGAATTATATTCAAGACATTTAAACGTAAAGATTTTTGAATTTTATGAGAATATTCATTTGTAATATGGCTCAGTCTCTTACCCATTTCAATTATGCTTTCGTTATTTGGCTCAGATCAGCAAATGATTCGAACAAGTTTATAATTCAATTCGATCCAAGGACAAATTAGAGTGAGCCACAATAGAAATGAATGAGCTCAATATTTTAAATTTTTCGATCAAATAAACACCTTTCATTGTGCTTACTTGATTCAATCTTTCTGGATGTAAAAAAATCTTTCCTACAGGTTATTCCGAAATGTTCAAGTCTTTGGAATAAAGTTAATCGGCCAAAAAGTTCTGAGGAAATTGTAATCAGCGTTGGGTATGCAATTAAAATTCCCTGTTGTGACCCGGTGGAACTCTCTTTATGAGTCTATTGATCAATTATTACAAAATAAGAACAAGCTCCCTGAACTTTGTACTCGGCTATTAATACCAAAGTTATCAGATCGTGATCTTGAATATTTATCAGAGTATCACGTACTTCTCCGTCCAATCTCTGAGGCACTAAACTTTTTACAAAGGGAGCAGTCCATGCTATACGGATACTTTTTACCAACCCTAGCAACATTAAGAAATAAGTTGAGAAGATTTACATTTCCAATGAATTGAAGATTCTTAAAGCACAATCAAAGGAAATGGAAAATTGCTTGGTTGAAAGATTTCAAGCTTTTTTCAATATGACCCCGGATGCAAAACATACAATCGTTGCAGCAGTTTTGTGTCCATCAGTGAAATTTCAATGGATAAAAACACTTAACCCTCCATTTTCTGAAGGAAAGTTGCCAGAAATCAGTGCAATTGTGACAGAAGCACTAAAAGATATGTGCTGCGCTAACTGCAAGCCCGACGCTGAAAACTGTAACAATAATAACCCTGTCATTTTTTTATTTCAATATGGAGGGTTTGGATTAAATGCATTTTGTTGTACGAAATTTTCTGATTGTTTCCTTTTTTATTAGATAATATTACACGAGAGACATCAGCATCACACCAATCGCAGGGAACACTTAAAAGTTTGCAGGAATATGATGAGTAACTCGCTGACCCTGGAACAACTTCGGATATCTTGAATAAGTATCCCTTAGTAAGAAGAGTGTTTTTAAGGTACAACACACCCCTCACATCTTCAGCTTCTGTGGAGAGACTATTTTCTTTTGCGGGATTAGTAAATTCACCAAGACGAGGTGCACTTTCAGATGCGAATTTTGAAAAAATGGTTCTTCTGAAGGCCAATGGGCAATGGGTTTGATTTCTGAATCAAAAACATTTACAAATATGTGATGAGAATCTATGGGCGATTGTCAAAGCCAGACTCAGGAAGAAGGATTGCACCACGAAAACCAAGCTTATTTCGGCTATAAATGAAGTATGGTTCCACGATTTACAAATAATAGATATACATATGTGAAAGCTTAGTTTTATCGATGCCAAAACGGATGAAGAATGTTGTCAGTAATAAAGGGGGTCATACAAAATATTAATTTAATAACATTTTCATATATTTTACTTTATTTTTTAATAAACTCTATATTTCAACAAAAATTTGCTTGTCCCAATTAATTTGCACACCACTGTAGAATAATAATATTCATGGAAGTTATTAAGCATATATTTAAGTATACAAGAAAAAAATTATTAAAAAAAAATATTAGTAAATGGTGACACCAGAGCCATTCTCGCAAGGCTTGTCGAATTTAAAGCACTCTGCGGCACGCAGTGTGCTGGAGCAATTTTGAATTTGGAGAAAAAAGAAAAAAATCGCTTAGTCTACATGTTCATAGCTAGTGAAGTACGTAGTGGATTTTGAAAATATTCAATTGTGTATGATTGGCGGGTATTTAAATGAAATCGTTCAATTTTCGACACAAAAAGCAGTAATCATTTGTTAATAAATAATGTCTAAAGGACCGTATCGAAAATCCCGTACATATTTCACTTCAAAATGTCATTTTAAAGATATTGTTAAAAATTCAAATTAAGAGAATGAAAATGGTTGAAAAATTCGACTGTTTAAATTTTACATGTACTGATGCTTGGAAATGATTTTAACTGAACATAAACACTTCCTAACGACATATGTTACTGTATTAGTGTCAGTAAGGTAAGAAAGCACCTTCCAGTAGGGTTTATTTGACCGAAGGTAGTCATTTCGGAGCAGACCGACGGGCTCGGGAAGGAGCCTAAAATTTCAATGAAGAAAATTCCTTTCTGCCTCATATTCTAGAAGGTTCAACGCATCTTTTAAGCCAATTAAAAATTATTTTCTGAAAAATTTACAGTACACAAGTATCGTAATACATTAAACATCACTCAGCTGTAATACAATAAATTAAAGTTGAGAAGCACCAAGTACAGTATATTAAGCTGTCCAAAACTAAATCAACGGATTCACCAAACAACACTTGCATGCTACATTAAAGAATACAACTATCACCATAAAATATATTAAACTACAGTAAGGTTTAATATATTTGTAGGCTTCTGAACTAGAGGGCTTACGATTCAGCCAACGCTATGGACAACCATTCTCAAATGTCGCCAATACAAATACGCCTTAACAGCAGACATAGAAAAGATGTATCGCATGATAAATGTACATCATATTCATCAAAATTATCAGCAAATAATATAGCGCAACAATCCTGAAGAGCCCATAAAAGATTACGCCTTAAAAACGGTGACATTTGGAACTGCACCAGCTCCATACCTCGCCATAAAAACGATTCAGCAATTAGCAGCAGACGAAGGGAAAAACTACCCTCTTGCTGCAAAATGCATGTCAACAGGTTTTTATGTAGATGATCTGCTGACAGGGAGCCAGACAATTCCAAATGGGTTACAACTACAAACAGAAGTAAGCAATATGTTAAAATCTGGTGGATTCAAACTACGAAAATGAGCAACCATCCTAGCCTATTGAGGAACATACCAGAAGAAGATAGAGAAATTAAAGGCTCGTTAAATTTCTCAACAAACGAGACAATCAAAATGAATCAACTGGCAACCAGCATCAGACAATTTCACGTTTTCAGTAGTTCTTCCATCAGCAAAAAACTATTACACCAAAAGAATTATATTGTCAGAAATATCTAGTCTCTTTGATCCACTAGGATGGTTATCACCATGTATAATCAAAGCTAAGATTCTGATTCAAAGGTTATGGTTAACTGGGTGTGAGTGGGATGAAAGACTTCCATCACATCTAACGCAAGAATGGATCATATTTAAAGAGGAATTATTGGAAATTCGAAAGCTAAAAATACCACGATATATACAAACATCCCCAGACGTTATATCTACAGATCTGCATGGATTTAGCGATGCTTCAATAACGGCATACGCGGCGGTTATTTATATACGTACCACAGATAGCAATGGAGTTAATATACACTTGTTAACATCAAAAACAAAGGTGGCTCCGACAAAGCCTGTCTCACTTCCACGGCTTGGTGCTGTATTACTTGCACAACTAATGAAGCAAGTACAAGACAATTTAAGTCTTGAAAATAATTCCGTAATAGCTTGGACCGATTCCACAATTACGTTAGCATGGATAAAGTCGCATCCAAGTAAATGGAAAACCTATGTGGCTAATAGAGTAGCCGAAATACATGATAACTAACCAGAGGCTAAGTGGTAACACATATCATTAAAGGATAATCCAGCAGATGCGGCCTCAAGAGGAATCCTTCCGAATCTGTTGTTAGAACAAAATATATGGTGGCATAGCCCAGAATGGCTCAAAAAAGCAAAAAAAGGTTGGCCTGTTCAAAACCACACACATGATACAGAAAGAGAAAAAAAACCAGCTAAAACCTTTAGCAATACAATACAGGAGGAATTTGTTCTCTTACACAAATTTTCATCATTTACAAAATTAATTCGAGTAACGGCTTGCTGTTGGAGATTTATAACCAACTGTCGAGAAAATATGAGACAAAAATTTAAGAATCTCTCAATGTCAGAACTAAAAACAGCTAGAACACTCATTTTCAAGCTGCTACAGCAGCAAACGTTTAAGGTAGAAATTACGGAGCTTCAGAAGAAATCAATTTCCAACAAAAGCAAAACTCTATCTCTCCACCCGTTCCTTGATAAAGACGGGGTACTTCGAGTCGGCGGACGTCTGACTCAGTCAGAATTATCATATGATTAAAAACAAAACATCCTATAATACTTGTTGAGTATAATTGGTTAGGTATATGTTTGCACTCATATATGAAACTACACACTCCAGCAATACACACACAAATGTAATATAACTGAATTATTGTTACAGAAAACTGAACTTCATACAACTTAATAAATAGTCTGCTTTTACAACTCTGGTAGTGCGGTTGTTACTTTTTTCCTTTCCTCGCATGGCCTCAATAGGTTATGGAGCCAGGTCACGTGAAGCGATAAGACTTACGGCGTTTTATTTGTTAAATTAAAAAGTTTGTGCGAAATAGTACTTTTCGAGACACAATAATAATTAATTGACGGTGATCAAGTTTTTTTTCATTATAAGTTTGTGCGAAATAGTAATCGGGACACAATAAAAATTAATTAAGTCAGTGCTGGTAGATTTTTTTTGTGAATTGCGATGACTGAGTATAAACAGTATGGAAAACGATCTCATTAGAGTTGAAAAACTGCAAAATGCGGAGCAGTATGCATTTTGGAAATTTCAAATCAAAATATTGCTTAATGCAAGTGAATTATTTGAGGTGGTAAATGGTGAAAATGCGAAGCCGACCAAAGCTGAAAAACAAACGCAAGACAAGTTTAACCTCATTTATAGTACATGGAAGAAATTAGATAACAAGGCACAAAAAATTATTGCCACAACTGTTGGGGCAGGACCGTTACTACACATCATAAACTGCAGTACGGCACAAGAAATGTGGGAGAAGCTGCAGACTGTTTACGAACAGAAATCAAGAACGCTTTTATAGTTTCAGCAGAGACCCGAGTGACGATATTGCCACACATATTTCTAAATTGAAAGCAATAGTCAGACAATTAAGAGACGTAGGAGAGGAAATTTCTAAGTCTATGATAACAACGAAAATTCTAATAACTCTTCCGGACAATTTTTCTCCTTTTTATAGTGCATGGGAATAACGGCTGTCGCTCAGCAAAACCTTGAAAACTTAACTGCACGTCTTATAATGGAGGAAACGCGTATGGCTGCTAGCATACTAACACATGAATCAAATAATGCTTTTATGGCAAAGAAAAAGTTAAACAAAGACAATCGCAACAACAAGAACTTCAAGCCAGGCAAGTGTTATTACTGTTCTGAACGCGGACACTGGCAACAAAATTGTCCCTTAAAACAACAAAAGAATTCAACAAAAATCAACAGTGTCATGAATAGAAGAGCCTTAGTTTGTGATGCTCTTACTGCAAATAGTGAAATGATAGCTGATGACTGGTTTTTCGATTCAGGGACAAGTGACCACATGTTGTTTCGTAGTGAATGGTTTGTAAACTTCAAACGTTTTAGCAGGCCTATAAATGTTAAGATTGGGAATGGTGATACGATTTCAACAGTGGGAGAAGGTGATATAAACATTAGTGTGTATGATGAAACTAAATGGACTGAGAAACACTTAGATAAGGTTCTTTATGTGCCAGAAATTTGAATGAATCTGTTTTCTCAAGCTCGCGCATTGGACAAGGACTTAAAACTTATATCAACTAGTGATAAGTGTAAATTTGTAAAAAGCAAAGAAAAATTTACGATTGCAATGGGAGTTCATCAAAATAAACTTTTCAAAATGTTGTTCAAGGTTATCTCAACGGAGCAGCCTATTGTAAATATTGCATCAAAACAAACACAGGATTTACGGCTATGGCATGAACGACTAGCACACCAAAATATAAAACATGTACGTGCGTTTTTGACGGAAAGAAAAATAAATTTCACAGACATTGACATTGTGAGGATTGTGTGATAGGTAAACATCATCGTTTGCCATTCGAACCTAGTAAACATCAATCGGGGAGGTAGTTCATTGAGATATATGCGGTCCTATGGAAACATTATCGATTGGAAAATCGAGGTATTTTCTTTTATTCAAAGATGATTTTTCTCATTTTAGAACAGTTTATTTTTTGAAAGAAAAATCTGAAGTCTACAGTTTAACCAAGAAGTTCATAAAATTTGTTGAAACGTCTACCAATGGTAAAGTAAAGACCTTTCGAACAGATAATGGCACTGAGTATACCTATAAAGGTATGGAGTTACTATTGGATGAATGCGGAATCCGTCATCAGAAATCTGTACGCTATACTCCAGAACAGAACGTGTGCGCGGAAAGAGAAATGCGCACAATAGTAGAAGCTGCGCGCACAATAGTAGAAGCTGCGCGCACAATAGTAGAAGCTGCGCGCACAATAGTAGAAGCTGCGCGCACAATGATACATTCCAAGGGTTTAAACTTGAAGCTGTAGGCAGAAGCAGTAAGTACCGCTGTGTATCTTTTAAACATTTCAGGTACTAGTCCAGTTAAAGGTAAAAGTCCCTACGAGCTCTGGCATAATAAAGTTCCTGAACTTGAAAAACTTAGAACATTTGGAACAGATTGTTACGTTCATGTACCTAAACAACGAAGACAAAAATAGGATCCAAAGGCTGAGAAAGGAATTTTCATCGGATATGCTGAAGACATCAAAGGGTATCGCATATGGTTTCCAAATACGAATAAAATTGAAATTGCTCGCGATGTTGTGTTTAATGAAACCTCAAAGAAGAATAGTGCTGCAATACGTTCAGATTCTCAAAAGCCAGAAGAAAAGAAGCAGAGGTTGATTGACCAAATTACTATTAGTTCAATTGAGACTATCGAAACTGAAAAAGAAATTAGTCCAGCGAATAAAAATTTTGAAAACGATGATAATGTTTCAGCTATGTTTGAGGAAGATTTCCTCGGATTTCCTGATGAAGAAGAAAATGAAAGTAACGAAGAAAATAGACAGAGGATGTCTCTCCCTTTAAGAGATCGACTGAGAAGCAACAACAAGCAAAGCAACACGAACATGTGTAGTATTGCGGATGGACATGCATTTGTAATACAAACTGAACCACAAAGTTTTGAGGATGCAATCATGTGCAAGGATACAGCAGCATGGAAACGGGCTATGGATGAAGAAATGGATAGTTTACATAAAAACAAAACCTGGGATCTTGTGTCTTACCCAAAGGATAGAAAAATTCTTGATAATAAGTGGGTATTCAAAATTAAGGACGTAAATGAAAATGAAACTGGAAGATACAAGGCAAGGCTGGTAGTTCGAGGCTTCACGCAAGACTATGGTGTTGATTTTCAAGAGACATTCAGTCCAGTTGCAAGATTTACATCAATAAGAGCGATTCTAGCATTATCCGCTTTGGAAAGACTTTATATGAAACAGTTTGATGTAAAAACGGCCTTCTTAAATGGTGAACTTTAAGATGAAATATTCATGAGACAACCTCAAGGTAACGACGACAAATCAGCCCGAGTTAAAAAAGAGCTTGTATGGGCTGAAGCAATCATCAAGATGCTGGAACATGAAATTTGTAGAAACTTTAAAACGATTTCAGTTCAAAGTCAGCGATGCGGACACTTGTGTATTTGTTAGTCATCACAACAACAGGAAGATCATATTGGCAATTTATGTTGACGACGACCTAATAGCTGCTACTTAAGAATCAGATATCATGGATTTAGTCCAGTATCTTCAGAAGGAATTTGAAATTAAAGTACTCGACATTAAGTGCTTTCTCGGTCTTGAAATTAGATGGACAAATAATGTTTTAAGAGTTAATCAGTCATCATATGCTAAAAAGCTTTAACAAGATTTGTGGCAACACCTGCGGATGGCTTATTTCATTTTCAAGGCCATGGTTATAAAAATAAAGCTTTTCCTTATCGAGAAGCAGTGTGTAGCTTGATATATTTGGCGATAGCTACACGTCCTGACATAGCATATGATGTGGGTGTGCTTTCTAGGTATCTTGATTGTCCAACATCAGTGCACTAAAGCGGACTTTGAGATACATCAATGAAACCCACAATTATGGTATATTTTTTCAAAGTAATGTGAACAATTCTTTAACTGGTTACAGCGATGCTGACTATGCGGGAAACATTAAAACCAGACATTCGTTTTTACTATGGGATCTGGTGCAATTTCCTGGTCATCTGAAAAGCAAAAATGTGTAGCATTATCAACTACTGAGTCTGAGTATATAGCAGCGAGTCAGGCAGTTAAGGAGCTATATGGTTGAAACGATTATTAACGGATCTTATTCCAAGTAAACAGTTGAAACCAACCCTATGTATGGACAGTCAGAGCGCGATAAGAGTAATTAAAAATCCTGAGTTTCATCGACACACGAAACATATCGATGTAAGGTATCATTTTATAAGGGAAAAATTCATCAATGATGAGTTCCAGCTTATCTACGTGCCAACTGTACATCAGTTAGCTGATCTGTTTACAAAAACAATACAAAAGGAGAAATTTCAACGCCTAAGGCATTTAATAGGCATTTCAAATTGTGTTTGATATAATTTTTTTATGAATAACTATGTATAGTATTTTTGTATCATTTAGTTTGACCTTTTTTGATTTTGTTTAATATTGAGATACAAACAAGTGGGAGTGTTGAGTATAATTGGTTAGGTATATGTTTGCACTCATATATGAAACATCACACTCCAGCAATACACACACAAATGTAATATAACTGAATTATTGTTACAGAAAACTGAACTTCATACAAGTTTCATACAAGTTAATAAATAGTCTGCTTTTACAACTCTGGAAGTGCGGTTGTTACTTTTGTCCTTTCCTCGCAAATCTGGCCTCAATAATACTACCTAACAAACATCACATAAGGTCAGCAAAAGTAATTAAGGCATACATCTGTCTATTCATTTGTCTGTCAACCAAAGCAATACACATAGAGATCGCTACAGAGTTATCCACCTCTGCCTTTCTAGCTGCATTCAGAAGGTTCATACGTAGAAGAGGATTACCATCTGACATGTACTCAGATAATGGTACAAATTTTGTAGGTGCAGGCAAGGAATTACAGACAGGGTTCAAAACGGCTCTATATAAAATAAAAAATGATATATCCAATGAATTTGCAAATTAGAATATTGCTTGGCACTTCAACCCACCATCAACACCACATTTTGGAGGCTTATGGGAAGCTGGCGTGAAATCAACGAAAAGACATCTGAATAAAAAATTAGCAAATACAAAACTGACATTCCAAGAAATGTCTACAGTCCTTACTCAAGTAGAGGCGTGTCTAAGTTCTAGACCTCTATGTCCACGTTCTAACGATCCTAATGACTGCAACTATCTGACACCGTGAAATTTCTTAACTGAAAAAAGCCTACTAACACCAATAGAGACATCATTGCCAGATATCCCATATCATACTCTAAAAAAGTGGCAATATCTCCGAGTATTAATGAATATATTCTGGAAAAATTGGTCGTCAAGAGTACTTACATCAATTGCAGGAAAGAAATAAATGGCGACAAGAGACAAATATTCACATAGAAGGGAGTATAGTGATATTAAATGAAGATAACCTTCCCCCTGGTCAATGGGTATTAGGGCGAATAGTAAAATTTACATGGGGCACCATAATTACGTTAAAAACGTCAAAAAATACACTTATAAGACCTATTACAAAAATGACTCCTCTCGAATCACAGTAAGTCCTGACGTGACAGGTCTGTATATAAAGAAACACTAAATCAGAATAAAAATCAGTCTGCAATAAAACTTTAAAACATCGACACCAAAAAAAAATATATAAAACCGCCAAAAAATGAGTCTCATTGTGGATACCCGCTCGATTGAGGAATTGTTAATAATGGACCCGATGCCAAGGCCAGTATCTCCTCTATCGACAACACCACGAAGAATGAGAACGCCAGACAACCCAGACATTATCATCCACAGACCAGTCGAGGCAAAACGTGTTACATCACCAGTACGGAAGAAGGCATAAAAGTTGCAAGAGGAATCAAAAAAAGAAAAAATCATTAGATTTGTCAAACAGAAAGACAATTTCGCCGAGACCAGGACTAATACGACAAAGGGGCGTACATTCAGAACAGCAGCGCTATCACCGCATAAACATAGTACTACACCTCTAATTCTGCTAGCTGTGCTTCAAAAGTTAGAACCTACACCTCTAATTCCGCTAGCTGTGCTTCAGAAGTTAGACATGATTTCTCAACTCAACATCCAATGGAAACAAGTATTAAAAGCAAGGAAATACTATCTGCAATCTCTTGGTCCGAATCATCACATTAAGTTCACGGTAATAAAACGAGGAACATTGACGGTGATACATAAATCACGTAAGTAGGGATTACTTGGAGGTGGGAGATTGTGCAAAAGCACACCCAAATTAAATACTTTGAACTGAATTAAATCACTTTGCTTCAAGAAATCAGAGCAGGCATTCCCAATGAGAATTTTACTATAAAAAGCCTGTGAAGCAAAGGGATCGGGGTCAGTCTCATCTGATCACTGGAGTGCAAGACATTTAATTGCATTCCTAACATCACAGTCGTAACGCATTAACTTGCTTAACTGTCATACTATCCACAACCACAAGTATCGTAATACATTAAATTACGACAACACCACTCAGCTAGTTGAGAAGCACCAATCCTAAACCAAAGGATTCACCAAACAACACTTGCATGCTGCATTAAAGCATACAACTATCACCATATAAATATATTAAACTACAGTAAGGTTTAATATATTTGTATGCTTCTGAACTACAGTAAGGTTTAATATATTTGTATGCTTCTGAACTACAGTACAGTTCATACTACACCAGAACACCATAAAGAGAAACCAGTTTATTCCCCATATTGATCTCATCCTTTTCTCAATACAACATCTCCAACAAATCAACCACTTCAGCTGAATCATCAGCGTTACGAACAGTAGATATAAATATTATTGTTGTTAGTTTTGTCGAGATTGTTGGTTTATTTTCTTGTTATTATCGTTGCTGAATAATAAAATGCACATATTTGAAGCAATCTAATTGATCTATTTATTTATTGACACGGTATCCCTTTTTTTATTAGTGGTGTTACCCCTTAAGGGGGCATCCCGTGTGAAGGCTTTTTCGGTTGTTTTGCGATTTTTTTTTAACTAAATAAACGTTCAACTGCGAACTTTTCACCACATATTTTGAGCACACTCTAGTTTGTTCAGCTAGAAATCATCGCTACTAAGTACACAGCAACTTAGCCACTCGTATTTAAAAACAAAAAAGTGTTTAGCGTTGACCACGATACAATAATACAAAAAATCAAACGGCATTTTAGTCTGTGGACTATGAACTACCTCTTATTGAAATAAACTTGTAGCAATAAATAAATTCAAGTTACCGGGGTCTCAACTTTAAAGTTATAAAAGTAATTTTAGCATTAAAAATATTAACAAATTGGGAAAAACAGCTGCTCCGGTAGCATTTACAAATATGTTTAGGAAACACCTGTAGGAAAAATTATAAAAACTGATGTGCAACATATTTTTCAAAAATCTAAGCATTTGAACTAATGAGTTTCTAAAATTTTCCCGAAGGTTTCAAGTCATACAATTGTGGAAAATAAAGGGGGGGGGGGGATACTTGCAAATTTATTCAACCTAACGATTTTATATAGAAGATAAACTAACTTAATCAAAATAAAAATTTAATTCGTACTTCCGAAAAAAAGATTTGGTGGAGACCATTGAATAAATAACTAATAAGGAAGCGGGGTTTCGTGCGAATACAGTGTACGTGAGTAGGAAATTCAATGACAGTCAAATCCATGGAGCGGGGGAAGAAATGACAAATTTCACGGTTTCAATACGGCCATGACAAAACAAACACAGCACACTAATACATTTTGCCGAGTGGCTTAGGTTTTCACCAGATATGCCATTTCCTTATTAATTATTTATTCAATGGTGGGGACATAAAGATGTATTAAATAAATTGTGCCTACTTTGTTAATCTTCATACATTTTTGAAGTATTAGTAGACTCAAAGTTAATGAACCTTACTAGGTCTCGAACACCTTGTCTGCAATTACCCCAATACGCGGAAAAAGTATCTACTAAGCGTACTCCTACGTTTGGCAAGACTGGGGTATTCAGTTATGCTATTGTTGGTAAATATTTAACGATCTTGAAATGACTAGCCTCAAATGTTCAGGGGAAATAACTTCCATTGTGTTCGGGGGCTATGTTGCGCCAATTTAAGATCAGGGATGAGTGTAGCATTCGCAACAATAGGTAGAATGGTAGTCTTCTTGGCTGTAGACCTTCGCGAAACTCTACCGGTGATAGAGTGACACACCGACAGATGGATGCATGTCTGAAGTCAACGTTGTGGTCACATTTACAAAGGATTTCAGAGCGGTTGTCTAAAAGAGCCGTACTGGCACCAAGAAAATTGTAACTGCTTGCCAAATAAACAAACAAAATTTGAATAAAGTTACGGGAACTGCTGAATACTTATCGATGGACACGATGGATTCAGAGCAGAGAACTTCCCCAGTAATGACTATAAATTAGCGGAACGAGGTCAAATATTGAAGATGGTTAGAAATGCACTTGTATAAACCATCTTTCTCGCACGATTTGCTCTACGTGATCTGCTCTCGGGTATCCAACACAATAAATCTCCATGTACCAGCTCCAAATGCGAAGACGTATGCACAATGTAGTCGATAACAGTTTTTCACTATGGAAGTTGTGATGGTTGTGATTAATTCTTACGAATTGAGGGTGTTATAATACAAAGTATGGCACAAAAAACAGAAATTTAAAACACTGCGTGCCATGCCCCCACAATTTTAATTAAAGTAAATTTATATTAAATGTCTGCTTTAGATATAACTGTATTTACGTCATTTTTATTTATTTTATTACACCTTTTTGTTATTAAAGATAGAAAATATCTGACTTTTTGATGCAATTTTAGAAAAAAAAAATTGGCGCAGATTTTTCCTCAGACTTGGCAACTCTGTACAGGTTAGCGAGTAAACAAACAAAAGTAGGTATATAAAAATATTTCGGTAAGCTGGCACACAAAGTTTAGAGTTAAATGTTAAATCTAACACATTTTTAAGATCAAATGACACAATGTCACCCAAATGTATGACAAAAATCCTTTTAAGGGCTGACCGAATTCAGCAATATAGAAGTGAGCCCACTTTTTACAGTACATTTCTTTGAACGTAGTCAGTCCATATTAGGTCTGTTCGCGTACTTCTCGTGCAAAAACTTTCTGGGTAAAAACTTACTCGTGTGGTGGGGGAAGAATGTAAAATGCATGAAAAAGTATGGGAACGCTTTTCATGCAATTTCGTGAAAACAAGAAGAAGTGTAAAATAACATTTGCGAATGAGTGTTGTTTTACTTTTTGTAACTTGTTGCAGTCTTGAAAAGTCCTATGAGAGTATTGAATACTTAAATTATCTTCATTCGACATTTTG
Source organism: Dioctria rufipes (assembly GCA_963924295.1). Classification (NCBI taxonomy): domain Eukaryota; kingdom Metazoa; phylum Arthropoda; class Insecta; order Diptera; family Asilidae; genus Dioctria; species Dioctria rufipes. Next base: position 113,834,331 of record OZ002742.1, read on the forward strand.
ATTGCGCTTTAAAAACTTTTCAGAAAATTCCAAAAATGATTTCATATGAGTTGTCAATTTTCCTTGCAAAAATTGTGCAGTAACTAAAAACTTCGGGTAAATTCATGCAAGAGGGGAAGCTGTGACGTATGCAAAACTCGTGTAATTTTGTGTGCACGAGAAAGTACGGGAATGGAAATTGGGTAAGTTCATGCAAATTCATTGCAATGCATTGTCCCAAAACTGAGTACGCGAACAGACCTATTATAGCTGTGTTCTTTTGGTTCCGTGTAGTGCGCTGCAGAACACAGGAGATTGCGAATTGAATTGACTTGTAGGGTGCATAAAAGTAAAAAATGTTTTGAAAGTATAGAGAAAATGATCAAATTACCATGACTTGAATCCTTGCAAAATGTCAAAATAGAACTTGATAAACTTCGGATCAAATTTTGACAGGTTTAACGTTTTGTAATGTCGATTTCGATGGGACTTTGGTGAAACACCAGTATTGCACTTTTTACGGCAGTGCAACACTGAAAATGTTCGATGGGACAATTTTTATAGCAGAAGTGCAACACAAGTTTTGCACTCACTTCCCCTACTTTGCACCGGATATTTTCTCGGTGTTACAAATACATATTGAGGTCGAATTGTCATCTGCTCTGTCAAAGTGTAGTGTCGCGATTATTTGTGAAATTTTGGAGTTAAATGAATTAAACATTTTTATTTGGGTAATTGGATTTAAGTTATGAAAATATTTGTTTCTATTTATCAATAAACAACATTTATTACGTTTGACAGTTCCGTGTATATAATTCGTGTGCCCACAAATACAAGGAATATGACAGAAATATGTTCGATGGACTTTAGTTCTCCCAGTTCTCCGCTGCCAGAAAAAGTGCAAAACTGAAATTGTCCCATCGAAATCGACATCAGATTATTCTCTCTATGCTTGCAAAAAAATTTCTATTTCTATGCACTCTACAAGTCAATTCAATTCGCAATCTCCTGTGTTCTGCACGCAACCAAAAGAACACAGCTTACATGTCAGTGACGTACTCGAATTTGTGTGAATGCATTAAAACATTTTCACTCAAAAGCAACCAAACTCTGATCACGTACTCAGAAAATTGGGAAAAATATCTAGACATCACACTTCCCCTTCAATAAAGTTTTAGCCCAAATCCACCCAAGAGAAAACTCGGGGTAATTGTGTAAAAACTGTCAAACACATTAAAATTTGAAATCGAGAACTGTCAGAAATTTAAATTTTCAAAGGAAAAATGGAAAAGGCGGCAGAATTTACAAATGATGTGCACTGTTTGCCCAGCTCGTATAAAAATCTACAAAATAGTCAGTAAAATGAATAGATGTTATGTTTGGCATTTTATTTTCAAATTAAAGTTGTTAGCTTGACAGTTTGTAGTTGTCACTTTCGCTTTCTGCCCAAGAGCCACTGACATATATAGGCTGTGTTCAACTTTTGGCTAGAGCTGGCTAGAGCTGGCTAGACCTGGCTATAGCCAGAATGGCTGTAGCTAGAGCTCTTATTTGTGTGACTAAATGTCATACTTCCATAAATTGTTTCAATTGGATTGTAAGAATTATGTCGAGTAATAAAAGTAAATTAGTTGCAATAGAGACTATAATTAAAGATTGGATTGATTTCCTATAAAATAAGTGAAATCTATATTAATAAATAATTTAATCACAGCGCAAATGTTCAACATTACCTTCGTTGTGGGTTAATAATGGCACATTATTTTCTATATAATTTCACCTTTGGTATCCACACAGTAATAAAATTGAGACATTTTTTTTGTTTACTTGACATCAACAACTAAACAAACAAACGTCAAGCTACTTTGGCTTCACCTCCAGAGCACTAACCAATTTGGCTATAGCTGGCTACAGCCAAGAGTTGAACAATAAATTCTGACAATTGAGCTCACATATATGTACATATATGATTTTTCATCATTTATAGCTCTTATTTTTGGCTCATAATTGGCTATAGCCAACAACTGAACGACCTCATTCTGGCTATAGCCAGCTCTAGCCGGCTCTAGCCAAAAGTTGAACACAGCCATACAATGGTCTGCTGACATTACAAAAATTACTTACATTATTTGACATTATTATGGGATCACTTTTCTACAGTTCTCTCTTTTTAGTTTAACTACTTTTTTCGCTGAACTATAAATAATAAGTTCCATACAAAATCCACCATAGTCCAGTTTCAGTTCAGAGGTTTTCCAAATGAATGAATATATAGAATAGAAATAGATGGCAATACAGTATTTGTAATCCTTTCTCTGTCCCCCATACCTACTTTTAGGGACAGGCAGAAAAAAATTGCGTAAATTTATTTCTTTAAAACTCAAGTTTAAAAAATATTTGATGTTGTAGAAGATAAGCTTCCAAGAATAGAAATAATTTCGAATTCAGCTGTAATTCGAAAGTAAGACTTGAAATGAAGATAATTGTCACACCCTGCCAACAAGTGTACCCATATGAAATAGAAAATCAGGCAGTCCACCATGTTATGTATGTCAGTGCCAAGAGCACACAAAAGTTGTTCATGTACTTTCCAAATTTGATAGATCCCTCCCCTCTTGCACATTTTCACACAAAAAAGCCCAAAAATGAAAACACCCGCGAAGTACGTGAACACACCTTTTATTTTGTGGTAATGTTTATTCGCGCGCTGTCAAGATCAAGCCAAACAGACAAATTCAAACAAGTTAGTTTTGTATTGAGCTTGATGGAAAAGTGGCAAACGCTGATAAAATGAAGCATATCAGCATTCACAATTTGTGGCTAATAAAATTAATCTTAATTTTTTGTATTAGAGTTTATCGTAGTAAGTAGATACAATATAATTCATGTTGCCATAAATTTAGAATTTTTCATGTTAATTAATGCACGGCGGGAGATGTAGGTACAAAAGCATGAAGTAAAACAACAAAGCTTTTAACAAAACGTCAAATATCGAGCTAAGCGCACGAATTTGTACGGATTAGCTTCGCCTGTGCATATTATAGCTGAGCTGGTTGTGTTACTTAACCACCTGAAATAACATGAAGATTTGGATACGGACAGGCCCTAAAAACGCCAAACATAGATTTGAAATATTTTGTACAAAAAAAAATATTTTTAAGTAGTCTATAATGTGTTGTATATACTGAAATGTCGCTATCGATTAAGCTAATTTGGGCAGTTTTGTCGAGTATAAAAGTGACTGAAATTCTAATGAGATAAAATTTGCATTTACGCTTACTATACTAAATATTATATTCCTATTAGTTCTATTCTTTTATTATTTGTTTTGCAATAATAAAAATCTGCAATAGTATAACTTTCTAAGATGTGCCCAGCGCTGCGTGGGCCTTTGGCACGGCACGGGTACAATAAATAAATGTTAAAACGTTTTTATGTGAATTGATGCAAGGATAAAAACTTGATAGCATTAAAAATTACACTTCGAGAGTAATACTACAGTCAACGCTAAACATACCCGATTTCCCTGTTTTCTCGGCGAAAATTTGATTTCCCTGTAAATATGATTAATGAAATTTTCGAGTTTCTCCTGAAATTTCTTTCATGGGCATACCTTGGCTGTCATTATTCCTGAAGCTGTCGCTATATTCACTGGAGTTCCATGCAGAATTTCCTTTAAAGCCTACAAAGTATTTTATTAACCGCAACGAAAATATTTCATTTGTAGCCATTGACTTACCACCATCTCCCGGAACGGCATCCCATTGTCGAGAATTTTTATTTACATTAGCTGATGGTTGAAAATTCGGTGGAGGTACCGAAAATCTGGAATTAATTTCATTGAAGTCACCACCTCTGTTATCCCGACCATAATTTGTAAAATCTACAACAACAGTATATTAGTAATTATTCGAATATTTCTTTTCAGCTTACTATCTCCCATTCTTCTCTGTTGTATTATTTAAGTATGAATCTTCCGAAAATATTGCAAGTTTACGGGAAACACCAAACCAATTCAACATGCGCCAAATAGAACAACTTAAATCACGGACAAAAACTAGAAGGGAAGTTTGTAAATATAAATGCGTGTGCGTTTGTATAAACCTTTTTAGATTTTTATACCGAACCCAAATGAATGAACAATTTGACTCTCCCACTAAAGTGGTACCGATTCGTATAGAGTAGTACGGTGTGTAATGTAAAAGGTACTAGGGATATATGAAATTGTTAGAGCATGGGTTATAGCCTTAGCAAATGTAACTTGTTATAACCTCTCTTCTTATTTGCTAAGCCAACGAGAATCGAATACTCTGAACCAATCACAAATGTTCTTATTAAATTTCTGTCCGCAATTAGAGTACGTTCAGTAAGAGACTTTAAAAATATATTACACGACAGGCAAGTTTACACAATAAAATTCTCCGTCAACATTTCATTTTTCATATGAAGGTATAACCCTGAAACAGATTGAAATAACAATGTAGTAAAAAGTAAAAAACACGTTTTTCTTAACGTGACACGTATTGCCGGCAGCAGGCAGTGTGGCTCAACCCAGACGAGAACGTTTTGGGGAAGGAAGGAATTTCCTTCCCTTGGCTTAGACATGCCAAAACAATAATGTTGTTTAGCGTAGTTCCTTATATGATTACCGAAATTAATTGTGTACGTGGTCAATTTAGTCACAGTTTTTGATATAAATAATTACTGCATCACAAATTCGCAACATGTAATGATTACTAAATTATTATATTATCACCTCAAATCGCAAATAAACATCTGTGCAGCCGTCCGATGAGAAATTTCAGAAATTTCGCAATTTCAAAATGGCCGGCTTGCTGTAGTATGCCATATCAGTAGCCACACAGAGGAGGATATTGGCACATTTTAAGGGCGAGAAGTATTCCGGGGAGGAAAAATTCCGAAATGACAAGTTTCAATCAGGAGTACGGACAGCATACCAATACAGAATATTCTGTGCCAATACTACAGCAATCCGACCATTTTGAAATTGAGAAATTTCTGAAACTTCTCATCGGATGGCTGTACAGATGTTCATTTGCGATTTGAGGTAATAATATAATAATTTAATAATCATTACGTGTTGTGAATTTGTGATACAGTTACTGTTTATATCAAAAACTGTGACTTAATTGAACACGCACACAATTAATTTCGGTAATCTTATAAGGAATTACGCGAAGGACATTATTGTTTGACACGTCTAGACAAATTCCTTCCTTCTCTAAAAAGTAATCGTCTGGATCGGCCCTATTGGTATGCTGCCCGTACTTCCGATCGAAACTTGGAAGCACGGACTTTTTCCTACTCCCGAATACTTCTCACCGGTAAAAAGTGCCAATATCCTCCTTTGTGTGAGCTATGGCTATAAGCCGGTACAGCAAAATTGGTTGTAGCTTGAAACGATTGCTAGGGTCCACACGCTGCAGCATGCCACAATTTTGTGGTACTCAGGCAGGAGCACCTTACCATACCTACTATGGTGACTCTGATCTTTTGAAGTTTAATATCAGAATGTACGACAAATTGAAATGAGCTTTTCCACTGCTTTTCTTGTGTTATTATTATTCAACTTGCAAGCCTTGTATTATTGAAAATCAAACTTTACATTACAATTTCAAAATATTATTTCGAATTTAAGCACTTGTATTACTTTTAAGTCCCCTTCAGACTCGGCAAGTTACATGCACAAGTAGAGACTCTCTTCACTTCTCTATGCCCCTCGTAGGACCAAATTCTTACTTGCGACAAGTTGAAAATCTTGTTCCACTCTTTTCTACTTTTTAGAGCAAGTCCACAGCTTTAACTTCATTTATATGCGAATTTCAAACATGGCGGATGGTGTAAATTGTGAGATGAACTAGATTGGTGAAAGCTGTAAACCTTGTATGACATTTTAAAAAAATAGTTAGGGCCGTAAACACCAACTAGAATAATCCCTATTCACGGGTAATGCACAAACACCAACCAAGATTACTCGCGATTTAATCCATCGTATTACACCGGTGTAATATTTTATCCGAGATTTTCCGGGGGCAAAATTTCTATTCGAGGATTATTCCGTCTAGGTGACGGATGAGCAAATTACAGCCAACGAGGTAAGAGAACTAAAGGAGATGCAAATGAGAAAATATCGCGTACCCAATTCTAACACTATGACACTGATATTGTTTGTACATAAGCGCCGTAAAATTTGTACACCTGTACACAATTGTACAACCTATGCGCAATTTTAATCGCTTTTATTTTCATATACTAAAAAATCTTTACTGAATTTGCAAACGTGAACGTAAAAAAGTTAATAATTTTGAAGATAAGTTCAGTGGTAAAAAGTTTGTGAGTAATATTTGCTTTGTGGCCCCTACGGTTATTTCACGGGTTTTCCTGCGTCAATGCACCAAGCCCAAAACCACAGTATTTATACAGTAGTTCCTTATCTTCCCAAAGGTTGCACTTGCTACATACCTTCCTTAACAAAATAATAAAATAGTTTTGATTACAAAGTAACCTTACCATTTTACGCTCAATACCTCTCAGCTGTGAATGTGTGTATGTGCAGCCGGGTCCGAATCTGTAGGCCGACTGTAGGCAGCTACATTCGATATCATCAGCGCACGGCATCCCATGACGGCATAGCGACTTTACAATAATTACTCAGCTGAGAATTTTTGCTTGAGAAATCGTAGTCATTTGGCTAAGATAAATTTTTTTAAATAATTTTGTTAGGAAAGGTATGAACATTTTATTACAGTTCGGAAGATAAGAAAGCAAGCTTAAGATTATCAGAACACCATTTTTCGGTGTGAATAGTAGTTTAGAGCGGAGGAGCTATTCAAATCAAACTTTTGTCAGTTTTACATAAGAACACTGCAAATATTTTAGAATGTAAGGACTACGTTGGGCCTCACATGTGGTAGGGAGGGAGTCTCTTTCATGGCTTGTGAAGTATTCTCGAGGGTTTTGGATAAGCCAAATTTTGCGTAATGAATTTCTGGTTGTGTTAATAGTCCATTTTTACATGTATTTACACGCCATTCCTATTCTAAGTAAATTGTCAATTTGCAAAAAGTAAACAAAGGTTTTGAGTGGAGCATCTGTGGTAAAAAATGTTCTTTTACTACTTTATTTTGAAATAATTCACAGTTGCCTCAAACAGGATTCCCTAGTTTATAATCCAATTTATATTTTCACCGAGCACTTCATTTGTGTTTTTCTAATTGATATGAAGATTTTAATAGGCACTAGAGGTACTAGAAAACTTTGCACTAAATAAACTTTAAAGATAAATGGTTTTGAAAAGAATTGATTACGTACTTTTGTTAAATTTCACAAAATAATTTTAAATTGACTAAATCTGCTCACAAAACTGAAGCACATTTGACAATCCTGCACGCAGCTTTGACAAATTACGTTCATGTACACGAATTATACACGATTCAACCATTCCTATTTGCTACAAATTCTAAGGTAATAATGTTTGTGACAGTTTGATATTTCTACCAAGCCGAATGGCATGGGAAGTGAAACAAATTGTTTTTAGCTTTTTTTTTCTTGCAGAAATAGTTTTGATTGTCATTTTGTCCCTCTTCCTCTAGTACAAGTTTGTGCATGCTGTAAGTTCTGTTTCTTCCACTTTAGATTTACATAGGAACCTTTGCATTAGAAATTTACTATTGTGCACGATATACAGAGCACTGACATATATAACATGGACTGCCTGATTTTCTATTTCATATGGGTCAACTTTTTTTGGCAGGGCGTGACAATTATCTTAATTTCAAGTTTTACTTTCGTTTTAATATTCATATTAAAAGTTCAGCAAATTACAGATGCATTCGAAATTATTTCTATTCTTGGAAGCTTATCTTCTACAACATCAAATATTTTTAAAACTTGAATTTAAAAGAAATAATTTTTTGCAATTTTTGTCTGCCTGTCCCTAAAAGTAGCTATGGGGGACAGAGAAAGGATTACAAATACTGTATTGCCATCTATTTCTATTCTATATAATCATTTGGAAAACCACTGAACTGAAACTGGACTATGGTGGATTTTGTATAGAACTTATGATTTATAGTTCAGCGAAAAAAAGTAGTTAAACCAAAAAGAGAGGACTATAGAAAAGTGATCCCATAATAATGTCAAATAATGTTGCAGCGTCAGCAGTCCATTGTATATATGTCAGTGATACAGAGTAACAAGGTATGATTGCCGGGCTGTCAAGTGCGTGTGACGTCACACGAATCGACTCTTAAAACGGGAAAAATAAAGTGATAATATTTATGTAAATTTATTCACCTGGATCCATTAAAAAAGGTTGCAATAAATACAATATGAGTTTCTTACCATAAATATACCTTGATTTAAAGCTCATTTCAGGGAAATCAGTTCGGATCTAAACAAAGTGCTACGAAAGTTTTATCGATAAAGTGCAAAATAAGACTGAAATACCTATTATTTGCACTCCTAATTGATAATTTAAGATCTTTTTATTATTATTATTATTAGTGGTAATCGTAATTTTCTCAAATAGAAGGCAAATTTGCAATGCATCATAACGAAGTGTAAAAAGTGGGGTTAGTGTCAAATTAAAATGTGGAATTCAATTCTAATAGTCTTCCTTCAATTTATCTTTCTGTTTAGAAAGTAAAATGGTACTTATTTAATTATTTTAAATGTATCCAGTTGAATAAATTTACCTAAATATTAAACTTTATATTATTTACTTTTGAAGAAACGCGTCATGCGAATCGATTAACACCGAAAATGGCGAATCAATGGGGCCGGATAGCCATACCTTGTTAGTACGTATACCGTGCTATTGTGTTAGTTAAAACTGTTGAAAGAGAAAGTATAATCTCTTTATAGAAGCATTCTACTTGCTTGACAGTTTTGACAGAGCTGGGTTACTGTGGGCACGTTTAGGTGGAGACCAAACCAGTTTGGAATAATTGGAAGCCTTTGGTCACAGCCATGTAAAATTACCAACCACTTCGGTATGGTTTGTAATTAAGCGGAGGAAAAACCAGAAATTTTGATCGGTTTGGTCCCCGCCTAAACGCGCCCTGTATGATATTACTGTGCCAAAACCATCCAAACCTAAGTATGGATTTTACAGCGAAGACCAAAAATGGCGGAGTGAAACATACAAAAATGCAGAGCAATTTTGGGTACGCTCATGTACACGGATAGTAAAGGGCTTTCCAATAAGAGGTGTTATTTTAATTAGCCCGCTATTTCGGTAGATGTTACTTTTGGAGCTGTCATTTTTTAACACTTGACAAGTAGAAACTACGCCATTAATAAAAATGGAACGATACACGATTCAACAACGCATTGAAATTATTAAAATTCACTATAAAAATGGTGAAAATGTGGCAGGGACGGTTCGTAAAAATCGAACATTTTTGGGTCGTCGTGAAGCACCTTGTCGGACCGCAATACAGAAATTGGTAGAAAAATTCGAGCTGTCGGGACAAATTAGTGATGTGAAGAATAAAACCCGTGCACGTCGCTCAAGAACAGCCGAGAATATTGCTGCTGTAGTCGAAAGTGTTGAAAAAAACCCAGGTTTGTCCATTCCTCGTCGTTCTTTGGCATTAGGCATTCCACAAACGTCATTACACCGTATTTTGCATAAAGATTTGGGTCTTAAGGCTTATAAAGTTCAGTTAACACAAGAACTCAAGCCGGCCGATCATCAACAACGTCGAGTCTTTACTGATTCGGTCCTTGAAATGCATGAAAATGATCCGGAATTCCATCGAAAACTCATCTTGAGTGATGAGGCCCATTTCCAGCTCGATGGCTTCGTCAACAAGCAAAATTGTCGCATCTGGGGCTCGGAAAACCCAAGAGTTATTGCTGAAAAGCCTCTCTATCCTCAACGTGTGACTGTTTGGTGCGGTTTATGGTCCCGCGTGGTCATTGCACTTTACTTTTTCGAAAATGAGGCTGGAGCAACAGTTACGGTGAATGGATTGCGCTATGGACAGATGATTAATGATTTTTTATGGCCGGAATTGGATGGTATTGATCTGGACAACGTTTACTTTCAACAAGACGGCGCTACGTGCCATACAAGCAACGAAACCATTGATCTTTTACGGTAAAAGTTTCTGGACCGTGTTATCTCTCGAAGAGGTGATCACAATTGGCCACCGAGATCTTGTGACTTAACACCTTGCAACTTCTTCTTTTGGGGCCACGTGAAAGAGAAGGTCTACGCCAACAGCCCAGCGTCGATTCAAGACCTCAAAGATGGAATTCGTGAGGCTATCGAGCACATAGACACAGTAAGTAATGGCACAGTATATATCATACAGTAATCAAGCTCTGTCAAAACTGTCAAGTGAGTAGGATGCTTCTATAAAGAGACTATACTTTCTCTTTCAACAGTTTTAACTAACACACTAGTCAATTTTTAATACATGGATTCCTATGTAAATATAAAGTGGAAAAAAGAGAACTGATGGCATTCTTAAACTTTTACTAGAGGGAAAGAGGCAAAATGACACCACTTTACCGTCAAACAGCTGTTTAGTAATGGAACAAGACATTTATCGCCGATTGCCGATATGTGTACATACATAAAACTAATACTTCCGTCAACGGTCGTGCAGCTAGCTACTGTTCGCCCATTTATGTCCGAATCATACTTAATAGTTCCCTCTTGTGGGAGAAATTTTAAGGTTATGTTTTTTTAATTGAAATTCTAAAATTCACTTTTCAGTAGTTAGTTCTAAGCTATTCTACTGTATGATATATACTGTGACATAGGGCAGCCACTTTGCGATTTGGTTATGGAAAATTTCATGAAAAGGATATGGTCCTGTAAGCGTGGTCGTGGTGGTCATTTGGCTGATGTTATTTTCCATTATTAACGGTATACCTTCCTCTTTATAATGAAATAAAGATCCGATCATTTATCTCAAAAAATGGCATTTTGCTTTGAATATCAAAATAGCACCTCTTATTGGAAAACCCTTTACATATGATTGCATCTCCTTTTGTTATTACCTCGTTGATTACAGCAGACTACAAAGAATAGCACGTTTCCGTGGCAACGATTATTCGGTTAGATGCACTGATCTTAAATTCTTTCTCTACTAATTTTTTTTTAATATTATGTAAAAAAGAAAACTGAAAATTAAATTAATTTTGCTCAATATATTGCTTTTTCAACAATTCTTATTTTAAAACATAATACTCTTTTATTTCGACATACCGAAAATATGCGAAATTAATGCCACATAAACAAAAAACTCATTGTTTTACACAAGTTGGTGTTTACGGCCAAAGCAAGCAGGATTATTCTCGGATAGGAATAATGTTTACACCGGAAATAGGATTATCCTCATTGGTGTTTACGGCCCTTAAAGTTTGTATTCCTCAAAATGAGCAGAAAGAGGTTGATCCAAAGAAGTGTTATGGAAATATCTGAAGTGATGAAAGACGAAATTGAGGACACATTAAACGAAAGAGAAAATAAACGTGTTTTGGTACGAGAATGGATAAACCGAAGATCTCAATTAGGTGCTTCTAGTACTCTGCTTAAAGAACTAATTCTTGAAGATAAGCAGGCTTATCGGAATCATCTACGGCTATCTCCGGAAAATTGATGTAAAATATCCATTTACCATAGTTTATAGTTTTTGTCACAACCTCGGAAGAAGTTTACTAATTTTTCGTACTTAGAATAGAATAGAATAGAAAAGCATTTATTAAAGAACCTCAGCTTACGCTACGTTACAACGTTAGGTACATCGAGTATACAATAGATATTAATAATAAGTCGAGTGAATACAAGGCTTAGAAAAATGACAAAAATGCAACGAATAAACTCATTGCAGTAGAAAACTATCTAGATTGTACTTTTAGGTGTATATTCTGAAGTTTATTCATTGGAAGTTCATTTTAGTTAATTTTGTGGTTGATGAAAAGGGCTAAGTCAAAATTTTTATGGTGAAAATAAAAGTGCGACAAATTTGGAAAAAAATAGTTAATCCCATTTTAAAATTTTGAAATTTCAGCTCGGACTGCTGCGCAATTATTTACCTGCGATTTAGGTGAGAATATAATAAATAATTCAATTCTCATTACTGTAAGCGTTAAATGGAAAATCCCCCATGCATTGTTTGTAATTAACCTCCACTGCCACCAATGAGGATAATATTATTGGTGTGGTGGCCCGTCATTGTGGTCTCGAGTATCTTGAAGCGTCAAAGAGTTAAATAGAGAACGGAGTCGTTATCCGACGCTGGGTGAGTGCGGTCCTCTTCAACGAGCACGGTTGACTTCAGGACAAGTCGTGACAAAAGGGGGCGGAATGGCGGGTCCTGACCAGGGGGCCTATTCTTGAATAACGAATGGTTTTAACGTATTCGTTATATTACGAATGGTTGATAACGAATGGTATACACCGTTCGTATTCTTGAACCTCTTCGTTATAAAGTCGAAGTGGTGAAAAAGTATTTCAACATAACGAGTGTGGTAAGATTAAATCTGTCAATTTACAAATTGGATATCGTCAGCTGTTTCATATTTTAAAATATAATTTGTAAAAAATGGCAAGCTTCAGTGAATTGTCATTATTGTTTGGTCCTGAAATCGTTAAAGAATCTATGGACTATCAATTACGTCAATAGTTAATCAATTCCTGCACCCTTAATTCAACGCTGGATAGAAAAAAAGGTTGCAGGAGGACCTCCACCAGTGCCATGCAAATGTTTTTTATGCCGCCGCAGATTTTCCTTTTACCACACATTTTTATCCTGCCAAATCTGGACTGGAAATTTTCTATTACCTTTGTTTCGAATATAATATCATAAAAAAACTTTTCTAGTTCTTTTGTGCTTCGGGTATGGAAATTAATACTGATTTTATTTTGCCACAATTCCGTGGCATCTTTTGAACTGAAAGAGTTCTCATATTTACCAAATCTCAGTTTCTGGTTTTCCTTTAAAAACTCAATTAGTTTAGTTTTTTGAGCATATGATATTTTCGCACATCTTTTATCTCCCATTATCACCCATAAAGTAGCAGCTGATTCACTCTTCGTTTGGGATAACGAATGGTTGAACCCACTCGTTAAATAACGAAGGGTTTGCGTTCGGTATATAACGAATGCGGATTTCAAGAATACGATTCCGAATGGTTTTGACAGTATAACGAATACGGAATCTGTCTTCGTTATTCAAGAATAGGGCCCCAGCAAGTGCAGTAGCAGTGTTATTAGTGTTGTGTAGTGAAATCAAGGAAAAAAACAAATTTATTCGGCATTACGGCAAGCTAAATATAATTTTTACCTAATTATCCTTACATTACGTACAGTGAATTTGTTTATATCAAAAACTGGCTCCATCAAGTTGGCCGGTCAACTTTTACTATTTTAATTTTTTATTGCGCATATCGATTGTTGGTCGTTTGTTGGTGATTGTTGGCTTAATTTAAACGTTTGTTGGTTAATAGTTTTTTCGAAAATCTAGAAAGAAAATTCACCATCAAGTTAGCCGGAAATTTCTTATTTTTATTTTAAATTTATTTATAACCAGCTCAATCAATGCGTAATCGTTTGTTGGACCCGTTTTTATTAATAACATCGTTTGTTGGTCCCTCAATTCTTCGCTATTTGCAAAAATAATTTACCTAATAAGCTACACATGAAGTTAGCTACATCTGAAGCTAGCTACACATGAAGTTGTAGCTGATATTAGCCAAATAATAATTTTGTAGCTGAAGTAAAAGTCAAATATTTTATGTATTGACAATCAACTGTAGCTCCAGCAAGTTGGCTGGTCAATTTTTACTTTTTTAATTTTTAAGACGTCAACTTTGACTTCTTAAATTTTTTAATGCATATATCGATTGTTGGTGATTATTGGCTTAATCTAAACGTTTGTTGGATAATAGTTTTTTCGAAAATCTAAAAAGAAAATTCACCATCAAGTTAGCCGGAAAATTCTTATTTTTAATTTTATTTTATTTATAACCAGCTCAATCAATGCGTAATCGTTTGTTGGACTTGTTTTTATTAATAAAATCGTTTGTTGGTCCCTCAACTCTTTGCTAATTCCAAAACTAATTTACGTAAGCTACTACACATGAAGTTGTAGCTGATATTAGCCAAATTATAATTTGCAGCTGAAGCTCCAGTAACACCAACATGATAAAGAAGTAAAAGCCATATGTTGATATATTTCATGCATTGACAACTACTGTCAAGGATATTGCTGAATTTTTATTAAATTTATTTAAAAACTTTCATTGAAGAAAAATACAACAAAAAATCAACTGGGAGTTTTAACACTGAAAAGTGAACGACCTCAAAAAGTTACAGATCTCACAGGAAACACTTTAAATCTGAGCGGCGGGGTATGAATTTAAGGAGGCGAACCTTTATTACAAAATGGATTAAATTTAGCCATGAAATTCAAAATGCCGAACGTTTCTCTCTCCAACAATTCCGTGTTACGGAGACCTAGAGGCAGGCGTAACTTGGGTTCCTCTAACCCCTTTGACTAGCGTTTTTATAATAACTATAAGAATTTTATACCACTTATAACGTTTGCGGACGTTACACTCTCGCTTATAAGTTACGTAATCGATGAATCTAGTTTTCGAATACATTTTTGCACAGTTAAAATATTTTAATATTAAATTAATCATTTAAATGAAATATTTGTCAAATTTCTATAATAGGGATTAAGATATACGCCTGTTGAATCTATAAAAAAATAAATTGGTAGATTCCGTCGCAACGTCTGCACGAACGAGTTTATTGGTTTGTGCTTGTTCATAGAGGAGTTTGCAAACGTTTTATTAAGAATGCAAAAATAAGTAGTTCCACTTAACCTAAAAACATGAAATATACTTTTTCGTGTAGACTAGTTACGTTTTCGTGAATTGATTCTGAATGATTTATTAACATGTAGTAATGTAATGTAATGATATGACGATCAAGGTCTACGTCGAAAATTGTTTCAAAGCGCTTACAGACCCTGATAACATACTAAGAAAGCCAAGAACAGTAATACGAGTTGACGTGGCTCATATGATTGCTGCCGTGTGCCGCTGGAAATGTTGGAAATCCGCTCGTCATATTTGCATAAAAGAATTTTATGTTCACAGTGTATCTTTGATGATAGAATGTACAGCCTTTCCTGAACTCCAGACAATCTTTAATCACATCTGCGTTGTAGCTCTCCAAGTGCATGAAGACATTGGAACGGAGTTTTCTGAGCTATTAACCGCGAAAGCAGCGAGGAAAAAACTGGAAGCGGACATTGCTGTTCGGGGTATAACAGTCAACTTTGATGAATATGGTGCATTGAACGAGCTAGACAAAATAGAAAATGACCCAATGATCGAATCCGAGGAATTAGGCCAAAACAGCAATAACATTGGCGATTGGGGGAATAAACAAGTTGAGAAAGCAAAACAAAAAAAAAAACAAAAGGTGGCCAAAAATTTAAACCCATGTTTTTTACCAGAATTTATCGATATGCTAACATTACGAGTCAAAGAATTCCCGTTGTGGATAAACGTCGGAAAAAACGTTTGGAAAACCATAATGGGCAAAAACATTTCACGCGCAAGTTCGAGTGATGTCGAGAGTTACTTCAAAGATTTGAAGAATCGAGTGTTGAAAACTGGACCGATGCGCATTGATAAATTTCTTGTGAAACACATTTCTGATATCAACGGTGCCACTTTGCTGTTTTCATCGAGCATGATCAATTTCAACGCCAAGCGAAACGAAAAAAATACTTGTACAGTGCGAGAAATAAATCTATTGAATGAACAAAAATCAAGAGAGACAAGTGAATTCTCGAATCAATGCCGTTGTTACGAGTTCACCAAAAAATTCTCTATTGAACATCTACGACCAAAAATTGTGCCTCCCTCAGAAATTAAACAAAGATGAAAAAAAATCGATAGTATTGGTCTTGAAAATATTTCATGTTTCGTTGACATAGTTCCGACTGATATGGAAATAAATTTGAGTGATTCCGACCTATTTGCCAAAGAAGAATGGGGTCGAAAAGCTTCAGGTAACTTAAATGATCATTGGAATTTGTCTGAAGACCTCAACCACAATTTTGTTGTTGGCTCTGACGTTAACGAAAATGTATCGACGTTGATGGGTTTCCCTGAAGAGCTCGAGAAAAATGGACAGCCAATAGATTTACCTAATGAGAATGTATCGACCTTAATGTTTTTAAAGAATTCGAGAAAAATCGCCAGTCAGTGGATTCATATCTATTAGACCATTTGTATTCAACGATGACTGCACCAACTGAAAGTTTGGTCCCTCCAATGAAGGGCGATAAAAATAACAATCAGAATGTTATTTTGAATTCAAATGAAGTATTAAACCCATCTAACGCTGAAAAAAAAAATCGAAAAAAAAATAAATAAATAAAAATAAATAAATACTTCACTGCTTATCCCGAAGTCCGACAACAGAATGCTCTGATTGGGCAACGTAAAAAGTCGGTTCCGTTGCCAAATGGTACACTGCATCTACTTCTGAAAATCAAAGAAATTGATGGCACAATAAAATCCTATTCCGTAAGCAACACGTGTGGTTTCGACTCCATAGTCCACATATGTACTTATGACAGCGGCAATTGACGACGTTAATTATTGTAAAACGCTGGAAGCATCTAGCAATCCTACCCTGCAATTAATACAGCATTTAATCGAAAAGGGAGTGACAAAAGACACGTTACGTGAAAGGACCTTAATACTTAAAAAGTACTATACTTCCAAACCTCAAATCCAGACTGACTGCGGGGTTGTGTCCACGTAATTGATGCTTTCGATAATATCGCTACCGTCGTAAAAAACTCTCGCCTCAGAGCCTAGCGTGAGAGAGTCAAGAAATTGCAATGTCTGCAAGGGTAGAACGTATTCAACAATAGTATTAGAACCAAATCATAAAAAATCATAAAAAAAAAGGATTTGGCTCTTTAGGAAAGTCTCTGAGCTTCCGATCACTAAGCATTTGCTGCATGGAAACGGGCCGGTGGTTGAGAGAATATGGCATTCAATTATTTGTTGAACTTGATATACGTCCGAGCACCAACTGCAAGGATGGAATGAGCTGTGAGGTGGAGCAAATCACACAATCAATAACCCTTCAATGCGATCAAAATGCAGAACTCGAATATAGGTATGTAAAACCATGTTAGTTACATTTACAGTAACATATTCATTATTATATAAATATATCTTTTATAATTACATTTTTCAGGTTGGTTGGAGTGGTGTCCTTCAAATCGGCACATTATAAGTCTTATTGTCTTCGTTCCAGCGGATTTTGGGAAGTTTATGACAATTTACACAAACAAATCCACAAATGTCGTAAAGCAGCCTTAATAAACCCCCATATGGCAATATATGTAAAAAAAAATAATTTTAAACCTTTCCTACTACTGAGCTTTGTCGACCTCGACACAAAAAAGGAGGCGTTGGAAGCTTGGAAGAAGCGAATTCGGGTTACTTGCAGAGAAAACACGTACAACACCAAAACCAGCAGAGCATCAGAGTCTAAGTACCTATATTTATATACTAGTTTATAACCGTGTGAAATCTATACATAATTTATACAATAAAATTAAAACTGCATTTCAACGGAGAAATTTCTTAACTACATGAGCTTCTCGTTATTAAAGAGAATTGGGGGCACCCGTCTTTATTAGTCAAAGCGGCTAGAAGAATCCAAGTATCTTAGTTTTTACCAATTCCTGTTAATTCCTGAATTTTTTATCAAAAATTTATTATATTCAGAGATGCATTTATTTTGTTTCTATTCATTTCCTGTAAAGCAATATCAAATTTTTATTACCCATTTGAAAAATTCAAATTCATTTAAAACTTACAGATAACACCTCCACTTTTGTTCGTATTTTGAAGATAAAAGACTGAAATTTCTTAGCGGAAAATAATTCCTGACAGTCCATAGCCTTTCCTAATTCCTTAAAAGTTTTACACAAAATTTGGTCCACTAAATCATGTGACTCAACGGTTGCCGGTCCAGTCTGCAATGCTAATTTTAAAATAGGTATTGTTTAGTTTTTGTTTTAACTAATTATATATACTAAAAAAAAAAATACATTGGTCGTTCCCTTCTTCAATAAGTTTTTTATTACACTGTGGTTGTGGACAGGCTTTTTTAACTCCATTGGTGTTTTTGATGAGAGGAATTCAAACTTTTATCTCAGCTTCATAAAATATCTGCCATTCTCTGTTACGAGAGCTTGCCATTCCACCGGTCCTAGGAGAGCAAGTAAGTATGTTCAAGGATAACTGCAGGAATAAAATTCTTCTTACTTTGATGATATGCAGTTCGATATATTGTCACCCCTTCCATTATCAAAACCATTCTCTTAGTTTATGTCCTTCCGGTACGTCAGTATTTATTTTTAAAGCACCTCCTGAACTTTTGCTTTAGTTCCGCCAAATTCAGATACTCGACCTCCTTTTACCAAAACTATCTGTTAAGCATGTTCGTCGAAATTTGTAGCATCATTTCCCCATGAAGTAACTTGAATAAGTATTCCAGAATTTTTTTACATCTAGTGAACACAAATAAAAAACAACAACAAAAAAACATCTATAATTCGTACGTTAATAAGGGTAAGTTCCTGTTTCTTAAAAATTCCAGACTAATAATAAACTCCAAATTCTAAATTGTAATTTTTAAAAAATTTTAATCTTTAATTTTAATTAAGGCTTATTTTAGTATGCAGTATTTAGTAATTCATATTTGTACTTTGAATTTATTACTTCACATTATAACATTGTACCACTGTATATTCATTTGCTATCACTACTGATCTTGTATGTTATTTTCACACAATGGTGGCATCGGACATCGGCATTGAACATTGTGGTCAATTTTATCCACCACATGTTAATTTGCTTGGTTCTTCAGTATTATTAATGTGACACATTTACATTGTTAGCAGTGTATCTTTTCCTTCTTTTGACTAGATTGTGCATGAGAAAATCCCATTTTTTTTCAGGTGGATCTGTGTTGTAGAAGTTGATCCCTATGTACTCTATGTTATTAAACTCTAATCGCTTTACAAAACGTCAGTGACGTGGCGCTTATGCCGGTGTATGTAATGAATAAACTTTGAATTTGAATTTGAAAAAATGAGCATCAGCATCAGCAGAAAATGACAAGCGCGTATCTCGTCTGATAAGCTAACAACTGAACAGGGTACACATTTTTTAATGCCTGAAACATATAAATCGGCTTTTATGATGTTAAACTGACTACTTCAATTGTAAGATTTAAATCAACTGGATCACATGTAGTTAGACTTCACATTATTGTTAAAATTTCTCGGCTATGTGATGGAACTATTTTTAAAAATTTCATGGCTAAATCTAATCCATTTTGTAATAAAGGTTCGCCTCCTTAAATTCATACCCCGCCGCTCAGATTTAAAGTGTTTCCTGTGAAATCTGTAACTTTTTGTGCTCGTTCTCTTTTCAGTGTTAAAATTCCCAGTTGATTTTTTGTTGTATTTTTCTTCAATGAAATTTTTTAAATAAATTTAATAAAAATTCAGCAATATCCTTGACAGTAGTTGTCAATGCATGAAATATATCAACATATGGCTTTTACTTCTTTATCATGTTGGTGTTACTGGAGCTTCAGCTGCAAATTATAATTTGGCTAATATCAGCTACAACTTCATGTGTAGTAGCTTACGTAAATTATTTTTGCAATTAGTAAAGAATTGAGGGACCAACAAACGATTTTATTAATAAAAACAAGTCCAACAAACGATTACGCAATGATTGAGCTGGTTATAAATAAAATAAAATTAAAAATAAGAATTTTCCGGCTAACTTGATGGTGAATTTTCTTTTTAGATTTTCGAAAAAAACTATTAACCAACAAACGTTTAAATTAAGCCAACAAACACCAACAAACGACCAACAATCGATAAGTGCAATAAAAAATTAAAAAAGTAAAGGTTGAGGTGGTAAAAATTAAAAAAGTATAAGTTGACCAGCCAACTTGATGAAGCTACAGTTGATTGTCAATGCATGAAATATATGGCTTTACTTCATTGTCATGTTGGTGTTAATGCAGTTTCAGCTGCAAATTATAATTTGGCTAATATTAGCTACAACTTCATGCGTAGTAGCTTACGTCAATTGTTTTTGCAATTAGCAAAGAATTGAGGTGCCAACAAACGATTTTATTAATAAAAACAAGTCCAACAAACGATTACGCATTGATTGAGCTGGTTATAAATAAAATAAAATTAAAAATAAGAATTTTCCGGCTAACTTGATGGTGAATTTTCTTTTTAGATTTTCGAAAAAGCTATTATCCAACAAACGTTTAGATTAAGCCAACAATCACCAACAAACGACCAACAATCGATATATGCAATAAAACATTTAAAAAGTCAAAGTTGACGTGTTAAAAAATAAAAAAGTAAAAGTTGACCAGCCAACTTGATGGACTACAGTTGATTGTCAATACATGAAATATATGACTTTTATTTCAGCTACAAAATTATTATTTGGCTAATATCAGCTACAACTTCATGTGTAGCTAACTTCAGATGTAGCTAGCTTCAGATGTAGCTAGCTTCAGAAGTAGCTAGCTTCAGATGTAGCTAACTTAATGTGTAGCTTATTAGGTAAATTATTTTTGCAAATAGCGAAGAATTGAGGGACCAACAAACGATGTTATTAATAAAAACGGGTCCAACAAACGATTACGCATTGATTGAGCTGGTTATAAATAAATTTAAAATAAAAATAAGAAATTTCCGGCTAACTTGATGGTGAATTTTCTTTTTAGATTTTCGAAAAAACTATTAACCAACAAACGTTTAAATTAAGCCAACTATCACCAACAAACGACCAACAATCGATATGCGCAATAAAAAATTAAAAAAGTAAAAGTTGACCGGCCAAATTGATGGAGCCTCAAAGGCTGTACTTGTTCGATCTCGTACACAATTCACGTCGGTATTCATGTAGGGCGCATTTCTTTTATCATTCAGATCGATTCGCATCACACCAAGGTATTCCTTTAGGCCCAGCCCAGACGAGAACTTTTTAGGAAAGTAAGGAATTTTACTTCCCTTGGCTTAGACATGCCATAAAAATAATGTTCCTTCGCGTAGTTTCTTATATGATTACCGAAATTAATTCCGTGTTTAAATCGCGAATCGGACTTGTTTTTCATGTTATGTCGGACACATGTGAAATGCAGTGTACCTGCTCAAGATACCGGTATATTTTCGCGTTTGAATCGCGAATCGAACTTGCTTTTCGCACGTGACCGAGGTTTTGTGTACACTCTGTCTTGGTAGTGGCGCGTTGGTGCCAATTTTTTCGTGGGGGACTCGTGGGAAGTGGGGTAACACGGGCGATGTTGGCCCTGGGGTGGGGCTTATTGGGGGCAAAGTTGTTGTTTACACTCTGTCTTCGAGGGGCCTGGGGGGGGGTTTGTTGTTTATATTTTTGTGTTGAAAGCGAAAGTGGCTGCCTATAAAGAAGCGGTGTATAAATGTTGGATAAGGTAAGTTTTGCGTTGTTTCGAATTAATGCGGTGGCGATGATCTGAAAAAAGGTCAGGCGAAGAATAAAAGACGTGGTTAATAGCAGTCAAATAGGTTTATTGTAATTGATGAACATTTTTCATACTTTCTCTTTGAAGAATTCGTAAAAATAATAAATTTTACAAAACAGCCCAAGAACAAGTATAGTACCCACTAAAAACTTCAAAGTGCTGAAAGCATAAATTAAAGTCTTTGATGGGGCCGGCTTGGTTAGTGGTTTATTGTATAGTCCACATACATCTCGACCATTGGCATTCGTCGACGGCCTCAGATTGAATATTTCAACCACAGGTTTTGCTCGTTATATATATTTACCAATATATGAAAAAAAGAAAAAAATTGCGAGGATAAAAATAAAATTTACCATTCACATAAAGTACAATCCTTTATGGCTAATAATGTCTTTACCTTTAATTATGTCTTGGAACTGCAGTACCTGTTTTACAGACATGAAAAAAAATAATAGCATGCAGATTTCAATTAGATGTTTAACCTTAACACAAGATCAGTTTTTATTTTTCATTGGAATTCTTTAAAAACCTAATAAATGACCCCCCCCCCCCCCCCAGAGTAAATTGGAAAATATAAGATTTATACCCCCCAGAGTAAATTGGAAAATGTAAGGACTATACAAACTCTGCGCTTTTTAACAAAATTTCAGAATACGAAAGAAAACAGCACACCACAACTCCCTCGAATTTTGTAGAACTGAAACTAAAAGACCATGGTAAGTAAAGTACTTACATATTTTAAAAAATTTATATAATATAATGATTTTATCTTTTTTAGAGCATGTTTGATTTATTAAATATTGTGGCCCAGGGAAGTTCGAGCACCATGATCTTTATAACTTGGCTGGAGCTTGGTATAGAGTATGAAATAAAAATTTTCAAGCTGATTAAGACGAAGTAAGTAAGTAAGAGTTAACGGCCCATTTGCAGAATGACACCTATATTTTCATACCGCCTGGCTTCTCGGAAAAGATAAAAACTCAACGACAGATCGATGAGCTTAACCAAACACCGCAATGTTTAATTTACAACGGTAAAGACGACACAAAGGGCGGATTTTTAGATCTTCACTTCATCCAAAAAAATTAAAAAATTTTTCAATAAAAAAATTAATACAACCTTCATTTTGTGTTTTCATTTAACTCCCAACCACGTTTTCAGCCCATAGTTCACACAAATCTTAAAAATAAAATGGAAATGTATGCTATGAATTGTCCAGAAGACAATGAAGCAGAACATATACGTCCGTTCCCAAAGGGTGTCTATGCAAACGGTAAGGATGTTTGTGGCCCGTACAACCAGCCATTGTTACAGTCAAACTCATCAAAATATATCTTTAATACATTAAAATTTGCAGCAGGAACAATTATTGTTTTAGGATTGTGCTGTGAAATTTATCACTTTTACCGGGTATTTAAATAAAAATCAAGCAAGTTGAACGACACACCTACAATCAAATATTCTTGTTTCGATTCAACAGAAGAATTTCGCAACGGAAAAGACGACTCAGAGGGCGGAAAAGATTAAAAATTGTCAATAAAAATTAAAAATTATTCAATAAAAATTAATATAACCTACATTTCGTGTTATTTTTATTTTTCACAGTTCAAGTCCACCAAACCGGCAACCTGTTTTCACCGGAAGGAGCCCCTGTTTACATGTGTACCTGCAGCAGATCTGCTGGCCAGTCGACTCTTTTTTATTTTCGTTTTTGCTTTTTGTTTACGTTCTCATTTTCTACTCGCTCGTTTCAACTTAAGATCATCATAACATGCACGATCTCCCATTCCCACACACGTTTACATACCAAAGTGGCTCGACCTCCTTACGTTTTCTGCTAAAGCTACCATATTTATTTTCTACTTGTTCGTTCTAAGTGAAGCTCACCATAGCACGTATGATCTCCCATTCCCACACACGTTTACCATACCAAAGTGTACAAAAAAGCTCCATCCTCCCATTTCATGGAAAGAATTCCGGCGTCTCCATTTAATTTACACATGTGAGACTTTCGACAACACATAGTCGCACGGAATTTTTTACTCGTTTTATGTTTCGAAAGCTTTTTTAAAGATCCGCCTACTAGCCATAAGAAATGCACGCAAACTGACTCAAAGTGGGACAAAAAGAGGTTGTCCCTCTCGAACCTAGTACAATTGCTACTGGTAGTGTCCATATACTACCTTTCAGCAACTGCAACGGAACTTTGACTACGATTTGAGACCTAGCTGGTACGCACACAGGTTCATTTAAATTCACCTGATGCTGTCTAGTCTTACAGGCCGGATATTCGGTAATCAAGTCACCCTTATCACGTTCGTGTTTATCACAGCCGACTTCCTCTGACTGAGAATCTTTGAGAACACCTGGGGTAGTAGATGTCTCCCCTATGGATTTAATATCTTCTACCAGTGTCTCTTTATTGACTGTGTCTTTGGAACACGGGCTATCCGATGCAGTGTCCAATGAAACAGCAAACTCCCCTAGGTTGATTTCCGCGCGAGGAAATCGCAGAATCTTGTTGGGTCCCTCAACATTGCAGTTTTTGGCTAGGAAATCAACAACCCGTCGTCGGAAATACCTGGGATGTTTTTTACCACCTGGAAATTGCAAGGGAAGTTGTTTTTTAGAATGAAATTTCCTTGGCAACTTCCTAAGGTTTTTGCGGTGCCAAAGGGGCTTTGAAGCGTTAATCTCCCGTTGGGATTTATTAGACCGCAATATTTGATGGCGTTTTTCTTAATTATACTGATCTCTTCGCCGGTGTCCACTATTAGTTGGGCCTGACGATTTAGACCTATGTCTAGAGGAAATCTGGCGGTGGGAACATTGAAGTGGGGCGGCTAAGAAGACCCTTGTTTATTGCTGGTAGGGTTTATAGTCCAGCCGGGGAGTTTTGGGTCGACTCTTTGTCGTTTGCCGGGTTGTTATCCTTCTATTTTTGTTTTTGTCGACATTCGTCGATCTCATGTCCACCGCGCCCACAAAAATCACACTTTTGCCTTATGGTAAAGACTCTGGGGCCTTTTGTATTGTTCGTGTCTGTCTGTTGCGGACTGTTAGGCGGTCCTCGTGTAAAACGAGTTGCAGACTGTGCTTGTTTATTTCGATAGTCGCGAATGTCATGACCATAATTTCTGCAGTTAGCGCAGAAGGGGGTGTTGTTACGTTTTAGACACTCCGTGTAGGTGTGTCCCCGCTTCTGGCAGAAGTTACAGGTGATGTTTTGTACCAGATTTTGTGTATTCGGTTGTCTAGAATACGTGCGTGAAAATGGCGGGCGTGGTGGTTGTGCATGCAGATAAGGGGGATTGTTAAACTATCGGGGCTCTTGGGTGGCTGTGGTGCTTGACTGTAAGGAGTTCGGCTAAGAGCTCGAACTCGAAGACTTGGATCTATTGGTGCCGTTGGATATGGCTGTTGCGTTAGTGGCGTTTGGACAAAAACGGTGCCTGCTTGCAGCTTTTTCATATCCAAAGCCTTTTGTATCAGCTGCTCTAGGTCATTTTATACCAGAGTGAGAAGGTACTAGCATAGGCGGGGATTGTTCACTCTGTTGTGTATTTGAGTGATCTTACTAGTACTTGAGTTCACCTGGTATTATATTTTCGTTTCTAATGGAGCAGCGGAGTGCAATTTCCGCTATAATAGGCGAAGCCTTGGTGTTAAAGAAATGGCGAAGCCAAATGAGGCTTTGCACCAATTTAATTAACGTTTACCTTGTTGTTAAAGAAATGGCGAAGCCAAATAAGGCTTTGCACCTATTTAATTAACGTATAACTTTTTACTGAGGAATAGGCGAAGCCAAATAAGGCTTTGCACCTATTTAATTAACGTACGCCTTGTTGAAGACTGAACTAACTGAACCTTTATTCTTATTACTGCAGTATATTTATACAAAAATTGTCTTACTCTAAGACTACTAATACTATACAGAGTAATATATGAAATACCTCTGACCCAGCACTTTGTTTATTTAACGTATAATTCATACAAAATGTAAGTCGGAAGTATTTCATTAACAACTATTACTTAATTTTACTATTTACGGAAGCATGCAAGTCACGGCATTCGTTGCTTTTTATAAATTTATATGTATACCTTACCCAATCCATGTTGCGGGTTTTCAACTCATTGTTTATTTTAATTTCTTTCTTACTCGAATTACACTCAGTACTTTGCGGCTTATTACAAAAACAATTTAGTTACTCACAAACATATGTTCTACCTCTACGTATACCCTTCGTTTTTACATGCAGTGGAAACTGATGTAGGTATGTAGGTATACCATGCCGTAAACTTTTTGTTAGGTATGTTGAGGGGTATTATTTTTCTGCATGAGAAGTTCTTCTTTTGAATTTTTTTTGAATAAGTGCCTAATATTGCTGAATGGGAATTGCAAAAAAAATTTTTTTCTCTTTTTTTTTTTCTTTTTAGCCATTACTCATGGAATGGTTTTAATCTGTTGTTGTGTACTGTTACTCTTCGTTTACCGATTTGAATAACAGTATTAACAGGGGTAAAAGCTTTTACCACGAGATATGGACCTAGCCATATCTGGGAAAGCTTGTGTTTTTTGGCCGGATTTTTCAATAAAACTTTATCACCTGGTTGGAATGTTACCGAGCGTGAGTGTTTATCGTAATAAAGTTTTGACTTTTCCTTGGCGTTGAACAGATTTTTGCGGGCGATAGCATATGTTTTTTGTAATTTGTATCTAAGAATGTGGTACTAACTTTCGTGGTTGTAAATGGGCTCTGGTTCTCTTTTCAGATTTGATGGTACAACCGCTGTAAACCCGAACAGACAGTCCATTGGAGTGAGCTTAGTGCCGTCATGTGGGCTATTATTGTATACGAAAGCCGCGGTTCTCAGGAATCGATCCCAAACCTTTGGATTTTCGGACACAATAGCTCTTAAATACTCCACTAGAGGTCTGTGGGTTCGTTCAAGTGCGCCATTGGATTGCGGATGATAAGCGGAAGTCTGTAATTTTTTTATTTTTAGAAGTTTACAGACACGTTTGAAAAGATCGCTTAAAAAGTTAGATCCCTGGTCAGTTACTACCTTTTTAGGAATGCGATAACGAGTAATTATCTCATCGAAGAATATTCCTGCTACGGTTTCTGCTTCGCCATTCGGCATGGCATATCAATCTACGAATTTCGTAAGATTGTCTTGGAATGTCAATATATACTTGTTTCCGGAGTATGTTTCTTCAAGTGGTCCTACTATATCTAAATAGACTTACTCGAAGGGAAGTAGGGCAGTATCTGTTATGATCATCGGCATACGGTACTCTGGGCTAGCCTTAATTTTTTGGCATTTGGAACTTTTCCGAATATATCTCTTAATAGAACTGAGCATATTCTTCCATTTATATTTTCTTTTTATTTTTTTGTACGTTTTAATGACTCCTTGGTGACCACCAAATGCCGAGTCATGATAGTCCTTTAGAATTATTTGAATTTCCTCGGGGTCCGTGATAATTTCAGGTAATTTATTTTGGGAATTTATAAGATTATTGCTCGGAGATAATTCGCCGTGTTCAGATGTACTACTTCCAGATTGGTTGTTTGTAGTTGATTTGTGTTTCATTGAGTCATTTTGGGGACTCCCTGAACGTTCTTGAATTCTTTGGGGAGTTTTGTGAATTATGTCCTCAATTTCTGTTTCCCTTGCTTGAGCTCGTGTAACAGCATGGCAATGTGCTGGTTTGGACTTCGGTGGAGGCGAAGAACTAGTATCTTCATCGTCTATGTCGGAATCGACACGGTGATGTACCTGGGCCTCTACCATGATCGAATTGGGGCTTGTTTGTTTCAGTTGGGCAGATATTCGACTAAGCGCGTCTGCATTAGTGTTATATTTGCCAGGCTTATATTCAATCTTGTAGTCAAATTCCGAGAGTTTGTGGTGAAACCTTACTAATCTCGAAGTCGGATCTTTTACATTGAATACGCCTTTTAAGGGCTTATGATCTGTGTAAACCGTGAAGGTTCTATCCTGTAAATAACACCTGAAGTTCCTGGCGGCCCATACAATATCGAGCAACTCTTTTTCTATTGTGGAGTATTTTGTTACGCCTTATTTAAACTTCTACTTGCATACGCTATTGGCTTGTTTTTGATTATTATCCCTTGAGATAAAACAGCTCCCAATGCTTCGTTGCTAGCTTCTGTCGTTAAATTGAAAGGTTTGGTGAAATATGGGTAGGTGAGTGTTAATCCTCCTAACAAGAGAAGTTTTAATTTCATTGAAAGCGTCTTGGCATTTTTGTGTCCAATTAAATTTGACGTCTTTCCGTAAGAGATTTGTTAGTGGCCTGACTATTTTTGAAAAGTTTGGAATGAACTTGCGATAGTAGTTGGCCAGTCCAAGAAATGATTGGCTTTGTCTCACCGTTCGGGGTTGAGGAAAATTTTGAACGCAACTTGTTTTACTGGGATCTGGAAGTGCTCCTTCGTTTGAGCATTTGTGTCCAAGGTCCACTTTTCGGGTTGTAATTTAAGATTATGGGCTCGAAGTCTGTCGAATACCTTAGCCAATTTCTCGTTGTGATCTTGTAAATTTTTTCCATATATTACAATATCATCGAGATAGACAAAGCATTCTAATCCTTGGAGACCCGTTAGAATGTAATTCATTAAGCGCTGAAAGGTCGCAGGTGCGCCTTTAAGTCCAAATGGCAACCAGTACTTGATGGTATCCACTTGCAAGATCAAGTGTGGTAAAATACCGTGAATACCCAAGTTGATCCAGTATATCCACTATCCTGGGTAGTGGAAAGGCATCCCTTATAGATTTCTCGTTGACTTTACTGAAATCTACTACTACGCGCCAACGTTTATTGCCGTCAGGCCCAGCTTTCTTGGGGACTACAAGTAACGGAGAATTCCATGGGCTTTTGCTTATTTGAATGATGTTATTCTCTAGCATATCTTTTATTTGTTCGTTAATAATAGCCCGATGTGTTTCTGGAAGTCTGTACATTTTTTGATTTATTGGTGGTTGATTATGCAATATAGGTATGGTGTGTTTTATAGTACTAGTGCACGTTAGTGTATCTCCCTTTAAGTAGAAGAGGTCATTATACTTATAACATAGCTCGAGAATTGACTTTTCTTCTTCGTGATTTAAATTTTCTTCCAACAGTAATTCTTTACGTAAAGCCGCAAGTCTGTCTTGATTAGAGCTTTTAGTATGGTTTACGTTTACTGAATATGGATTGGAAATGAAATTTGTCTTATCACTTTTGAAGTTGTAGTAGCTATTGTTTTGTGCACGAGGGAAAGGTGGACCACCTTTATTCTGAAAACTTTGGGAGTTACTGACGTCCAAATGGAAATAGAGAGGCTGCAGGTTATAGTAATTAAGTGGAACTAGCGTAATCGTTAAGTTCTTCAGGAATACTGGTTCTGTGTTTACGTTCAGAACGGATAACGGTATAAAACTTTTATTCGGACTAACTAAGCAATTTGCGACAAATACTCCTTCTCCTATCTCCTGAAACATACAGATCATTTCTTGATCCAATTGTAATGGTATGCTCAGTACGATTTGAGATCGAGGAGGTATTTTATTAGGTCGCTGAAGCACTACTTCAAATTGCCTACTTTCGTCTTCATTCTTGTTTTTCAAGGTACTCGAAATTTCTTCTATTTGAGGTAAGGAATTTTTGCTATTGGGTGCCATTGAAGTGGTAGCAGAAGATTTAAATTGCTCCTCTATTTGATCCCTTGTTATTTCCTCCCCATTTTCTGTGGATGTTTCGAGAGGTACCGTGAACTCAATAGGATTGGTTTCCGTGCGAGGAAACCGGAGTAATTTATTAGGGCCTTCTATATTGCAATTTTTTGCAAGAAAGTCATTACCTAACAGCCCATCGTGAGAGAGTTGGGCGTTATCTTCTACAACCTGTAGATGGCATGGGATACTGCGACTTAGTAAAAAGTTGTCTTGGCAGCTACCCAATGTTTCTCCATCTCCAAATGGAGTTTTCAGAGTGACCTTTTGACTCTGTTCTATACGTTCTGGCGTATCAAGTTCTTCCTGTTTTATAAGACTTACTTCAGCTCCAGTGTCCACTATCAGCCGAACGGCTGCGTTTTTGCTTATATCTAATAGCAAATCTACTATTGAAATGTTTTCCTTTTTTCGGGGGTTTTTCTTTTGAGAGGACCCTGAAGTAGTATGATATGTTTTCTTTAATGTCGAGCCGGGGACTTTTCGGTCGACAGTGTGCCGTTTGCCGAATTTGCAGTTTCCCATCGTTGTTTCTGCCGACAGGTGGACACGGTATGGCCCCTTCTGCTACAAAAACTACACATCTCTTGTCCATACTTAATTCTAGGTTCGCGATCTGAAGTGCCCCATTGAAAACTGTTTTTTGTATTTGCTCGCTCAGGTGGTGCCTTAACATTTTGTCGACAATATTGGACATCATGTCCTTTCGCTCTGCAGTTTATACAGAAAGGGGTGTTTTTGCGTTATATGCACTCGTCATACGTGTGCCCCTTGTAGTTGCAATAGCTGCAGGTAATCTTGTTTAACAGTAATTTCTGTTTTTCGTCTCTCCTTTCTCCTGTATGATGAAAGGTAGAATTCTGGTATGGGGGTGGACTTCCTAAAGATTTTCTTGTCGAGCTGACTTGAGTCGAGTGCCAATTATCCGGTGAGTTTCTGCCAGTATTAAAGGATACTGAAGCTAATTTTGTCGGCTCCTGTGTGGGAGGTATATGGAACTCAGTCTTTATGTTAGGTTTTCCTAGCTCATTTGTGTAAGGGTATGGAGCAACAGTCTCGTGAATAGGATGACTATAAGCATTAGCATAATTTGTGGAATTATGCCTTAAAAAGTTGTCCATTGGAAAATAGCTTGTGAGATTATGAATGTATCTGGCGGGTTGTGGATTATAAAAGAGGCTGTGTTGTAATCGTTCCATGTCTAGTGCCTTTTGGATGAGTTGGTCTACCGAATCTTCATTTAAAGTAAGTAAATAGGCACTTAGATGCGGATTATTAGCACCACTCTTCACTGAAGCCATAGCAAAATCTTTTATTTGTCGCTTCACCATATTGAAATTTTCAGCACCATATTTACTCTGTGCTGCCTTATTACATTGTAACAATAGGCCTTTTAGCCTAGTTGTGAAGGAGTTAAATGACTCGTGCGGGTATTGTCGGCAAGTGATTAATCTATTTATCAGCTCATGGTATGTCTCACGAGGTAAGTAATTACGATAAAGTAATTGTGCAACCTCTTCAAATGTTGTGAGTGAGCTAGATGCGATTAGCTGGTATGCATTTCCTCTCAATCTAGTGGGAAAAATCTGCATAAAAGCTTGCTTTTCCTGCTCTTCTAGGCACTGTTGTACTTCTTTGCAACAGCCTATAAAGGTTTGCAATTCTGTGAGGATTTGGGGACTAAATTCTCCAGAAAATAAGGGCAGCATTTGTGCTGTCAGTTTAACTACCTTTTCATAATTCACTGGCATTTTGACTGGTTGGTTTGGTTGCTTTCTCTGGAGAATATCTGGAGTTTCGTTATTAGAAGTAGGCGAGGTTAATGATTTTAGGGCGTTTAAGCTATTGTTTCTTGCTAGAAAATTAATTAAGCTGTGCCTTCTGAAACGCTTACCTGAGCGATGCTCACGATACCAGTTTACGGAAGGTCGACTTTGGGGTGAATTACACTCTACACTTGGGTTATCTGGGGGGATGGTATTGCCAAATGACAATGAACTTATTGCCGTCTCAAAGTTAGAGCATGAAGAACTACGGCCATTTGTAGGCATGAAAGCAAAATCATTCTAGTTAGAGAGAATAGGGGAGAAAAGGGAATAAGTAGTTTTATCAAAGAAATTTAATTAATTTAATCAAAGCAAAGAAATTTGCCCGAATATGTGAAAGCTGCCTTGTTTTAGTCTAATTGCTATTTTTAATGAGGAATAACAGTTTTGCCTCTTTTTAACTTACTTAAGAAAGATTGTTGTCGTTTCAGTCAGCTTCGTTTAGCCGTACTCTTTGTTGTGTATTATTTATTCGTATTATTTTCCAATAATGTATATCTTAGACTATAATACAATTAAAACAAATTGCTTCAATAAATGGAACTATAACTATATGTAACACATTTTTTTATTTACAATACACTAGACTTAGGTCATATTTTTTCTGCGGCTGCTCCTTGTTGCTCTGATGGAATTCAGTAATGTTTCCCAATGGTAGCGTATCCGTTGTGCTACTAACATTTAATTCTACGGTTGGGCTTCCTTAATTCAAGATACATTTTTGTTTCTCACATTCAGGAATATGTGATGCTAATGCTTTAGCAGAATAAAAATAGAACAAACATCTATCGCATATATACAATCTAGCCTTATGTTTTGAAGCTTGTTTCCATGCAAGCCGTGAAAGATATTTAATCCAGCAGAAATGAAACCTGGTACTTTCATCATCATTATCATCATAATCATCATCATTAGCAGCATCATCATCATCATCATCCTGCTCATAGTTATTTTGTATCATTAATAGATTCACATGTCGCTTCATATTATGTTTCGTTGGTCTAACTAGAACAGTGGTGAAGGAACGCTCTTTCTTTAGGATGAATACGTTTATTGATATATCGTTCTGGTCTTCAAATTGTTTAATTTGCTTAAGCGTCATAGGAAATGTTATTCCAGTTAAATTTAGCACAGTAGAATAATGTGGATATGATGAGGTCCTATCGGAGTGAATATTTGCAGGATATAGCGCTGATGTTACGGCCCAAGCGAAGCATGCTTCATCACTATTTTTTACATTGATGTAAGTTTGCTTTAAAGCAATCTCCTTCGGTAGAGGTATATACGAAGATCCTCGGTGCTGTTCAAATTTGTTGATATGTACTGCTAAATGTATAATGGACTCCAATGTCCAGCCACTATCTTTTTTCTGAAACTCATCCAGCTGAGTGAGTATTGAATCCAAAATGTTAACTTTATACCACTCATTTAAATTATCGTCCACATTGATTGGACCAGTTATTGCTTGTAAATATTTAATATCGTTTATAAGCTCATTGTCACCGATATTCTTAACAAAATCAGCACACAACTTTGTATTAACTTTAATATTGAGATGGCGTTTTAAAATATTCTTAATACGGCGTATAAATAAATCAGCAGCATCCTGTATAAATAGCTTAGGATCTGTATGGTTTATATTTACAATAATTCCAGCTCTAATTCCGTCTGTGAATACTGATCTTATTTCCTCCCACTTTACAAAATCACTTTTTTTTACACGCTGAGTAATTCCTCCACCTCGACTGGTGGCTTTCAATAACACTCTCGGCGATTTAGTCTGTCCAATACAGCACCCCCTATGCCGTTTTGTACCACTCTTTTTACTAGTCGTATTCTCCAAGTTGGGGACCTCTTATTTTCTTAGGCTGGGTTCTGTCGCCAGATTCCACGGTAAGTAACTCGTTACTCGTAGGTTGGAGGATCAAGGTTTTTCAAGTGTATGTAGATTGACCAACTTCCTTGATCCTACCGGCTGCGCCAAAAATTGTTGTGTATTTGAGTGATCTTACGAGTACCTCCCTTGAGTTCACCTGGTATTATATTTTCGTTTCCAACGGAGCAGCGGAGTGCAATTTCCGCTATAATAGGCGAAGCCTTGGTGTTAAAGAAATGGCGAAGCCAAATGAGGCTTTGCACCAATTTAATTAACGTTTACCTTGTTGTTAAAGAAATGGCGAAGCCAAATAAGGCTTTGCACCTATTTAACTAACGTATAACTTTTAACTGAGGAATAGGCGAAGCCAAATAAGGCTTTGCACCTATTTAATTAACGTACGCCTTATTGAAGACTGAACTTTTAGTGGGAGCAGTTTCCGTGGTGGAAAACAGCCGCCACAGTCAGGGCTTGTTATAATCTCACTTGCAGGTATTGTTGAAGCAGTTTCGATGTCCTATCTTGGTGTAGCGGTTGCGATTGTGAAAACAACTACAGTGGGTGAATAACTCCAGTGCAGGTAGGTTCTTATTGAAGGTTAGTGCTACCCTACCAACGATGAGTTGTTGACAAGAGGTCTGTGGAAGATGTCTGGATAGGGTGCAGCACGACAGTTGAAACAGTTGTGTTGAGAGGCCGTTTAGTAACCTGGTTTTTGCGTGCTGGTCATCAGTGGAAGCAACGTGACCTCGTCATAGTACGGATGCGTGACGGATACAGTCTGTTACTGTATACGGTATATTTACAGGCAGTACGCGGGTATACCAACCGCTTGAATAAATGCCAAAATTATAAATGGCTAAGGAGACGTCTTGGAAATACCTATAAGAAAGCTTATTTGACGGCATAGGCATATGACCCATGAATAGAGGTCAGGTCGAGATATGGAAGTATAGTCTGGACTCAAGGTTATCCCAATAACAACCTGAGCGGGACCAAATGTTGAATCCTTATGCGTCGGGAGAGCACCAGATAGATGAGAATCCGGCGTGACCACCGATCTTCTATTAGGAACTTAACCGAGTCGACCCAGGGTCGCTACGGTTACTTCGGCGACGGTAGACGTAACGACGTTCTTGTTAACGTGTCTGCGGTCTTCGCTGCCGAACGTCCTCAGGTATAGAATGAACTAATCTCAGGTACCTCTGAAACAAAGATTATCTTTCCTAAAAGGATCATTAATTAAAAGATGATTCCCGTGTTAATCTTCTGATTTCTTTATTTATTGCGCACAGAAAAAGGCTAAGTAAAAAAACTGAGAAACTTGTTCTCTGACTGACATCTGAACAATAATTGATTTTTTTACATTGTTATTTTTTTACATTTTATTTCCAGCCTACCTAGCTATGGCTCTCTACGTTCAGCAAAGTATCGCTAGCGGTGAATTTTGTAATGAACCTAACTCATGGTGATTTGTCCAGAGTTTGGAAATGACAGTACTTACTCAGACGTGTCGTCACATATACTCCCCTGCCAGCAAAACCTTGGGTTTTAGCGCTATCTAAATCCCTGTAGTGGTCTTGTGGCTCGTCCAGCTCGAGTGGTTCGTGGTGGCATAATTGTTGTGCCCTCAGGCATGAATCTAATGCGACGCATCGGTACGCCCAACGAAGATGCCGACTCGGCGTGTAATGATGTTGGCACATTGAAGTCTTCCAACACTGGCCGGACACGTTCCTCAATGTGCGCCTGGTGTACCGGAGAAATTTCAGTCGCTGTCTGAACAGATTCGGTCGGCAAATTGTTTTGTGTTGCACTGGAGCTTGATGAGCGAACAAGGCTTTCATCAGCCATTTCAAGAGTTGCAAAGTAGGGTTTTAGTCGATCGATAGAGGCGTTAACTTCCCTGTTTTTGATTTTGAGGGTGAAGAAATGTTTTGATTTCTCCATACACGAGTTCCGCAGGGGTAGCGAGAAATTCCTCCCTAAAAGCAGTTCGCAAACCTAATAACACGAAGGGTAAGGTTTTAGTCCAGGACTTCTCTTGGTATGATATCAGGCAAGCTTTAAAAGTCCTGTGCCATCTCTCCAGGAATCCGTTAGCCTGAGGGTGATAGGCTGTGGTGCAATTGCGACGAAAACCTAATAATTTGGAAAGTTCCGAAAATAAGGAGGATTCAAATTGTGCACCTTGATCTGTAATTATTGTCCTGGGAACACCAAAGCGAGCTATCCAGACTTGACAGAGTGCGGTTGCGACTGTCTCAACGCTAATATCAACCAAGGGAATGGCTTCTGGCCATCGAGTAAACCTGTCGATAATTGTAAGGCAATATCTGAAATTTTGTGACGGAGGCTTTGGACCTACAATGTCTATATGTATGGTTTCGAAACGCCCCGAGCATTCGCTAAATGTTCCCAAAGTATTTTTGCAGTGTCTAGATACTTTACTCCTTTGAAAAGCTAAGCAGGACTGTGTCCAGGAATTGGTATCCTTGTTAATGGACGGCCAGAAGTACCTAGACGTGACCATTTTGTTGGTTGTACGAATGCGAGGGTGAGACAAATTGTGCACGGTTCTGAACACTTGGGTTCTGAAAGACGTGGGAATGAACGATCGTACTTTTGTTTCCGAAACTTCGCAATATAATTCTGCATTCGAGCCAAAAATCTGGAATTTTTCAAATTTATATCGAGAATTTTAAAAAAGGTGTTGAAATTCAGTATCCTGTAATTGTGCCTCGGCTATAGCCTCAAAATTGATTGTACTTTGAAGTTGAATTTCGTCGACTCTTGACAAAGCATCAGCCACTATGTTTTCTTTACCCGGCACATGCCTGATATCGGTAGTGAATTGACCCACATAATCCAAATGCCGTAATTGACGTGGAGAAGCCTTTTCCGGATTTTGCAGAAATGCATATTGTAAAGGCTTATGGTTCGTGTAAAGTGTGAAGATACGGCCTTCCAGTAAATACCTGAAGTATTTGATACCTTTATATGCTGCTAGCAATTCCCTGTCATAGGTGCTGTATTTTTGTTGAGCGTTGTTCAGTTTGACAGAGTAAAATCCGAGAGATTGCCAGCTATCTTCAACTTTTTGCTGTATTGCAGCACCAATGGCAGTATCTGAAGCGTCTACCCATAGTGATAGTTCGGCCGTAGCGACGGGAAAGGCCAGAAGGGCCGTTTGGGCTAATTGAGCTTTGGCTAGTTCGAAGGATTTAATTGCTTCGCTGGACCAGTCAATGCGCTTAGCACCATCCTTTTTAGAACCGGACAGATATATGTTTAAATTAGCATGGTGTGCTGCAGCGTGTGGCAAGAAGCGTCGGTAGAAGTTTACCATACCCAGAAAGCGTCGTAATTGCTTTACGGTTTCTGGAATTTTAAATTTTGAAATTGCTTCTACGCGATCTGGGGCTGGTTTGATGCCTTTCGGGGTAATTAAATGATCTAAAAATTTGACCTGCGATCGCAAGAAGACACATTTTTCGACGTTCAAAATCAATCCGTACTCCTGGAGGCGTTTGAAAACCTGCTCGATGTGCAAATAGTGTTCGGCTTTAGATTTAGAAGCGATCAGGAAAAGATTGCGCGGCGTTAGACAGACCAAATGTCATGCGCGTGAACTGGAAAAGTCCAAAAGGTGTGCATATTGCCGTTTTTGGGATGTCTTCAGGCTCGATAGGAATTTGGTGGTATGCTTTTGCTAAGTCAAGAGTTGTAAAGTGTGAGCAATTTTCTAACTGGTAGGCGAAGTCATGAATTAATGGTACTGGGTAACGATCTGGTACAGTGCTCGAATTAAGCCTTCTGTAGTCCCCGCATGGTCTCCATTCACCATTTTTCTTTTGTACCAGATGTAGCGGTGAGGACCAAGGACTGTTTGAGGGTGAACAAATTCCCTGATTCAGCAGAAACTCGAATTCCTTTTTGGCCGCTGACAATTTTTCAGCTGAAAGGCGACGAACTTTGGAAGAGATGGGTGCGCCTTTGGTGGTTATTCGGTGGGTAACCGTGTGCACTACCTGTTTAATGAATCCAGCTTCGACCGTGATGGCATGGAATTTTTTTAAAAGATTCTGGACTGTTGGATCGATTGCAGGACTAATGAGTACTGATAGACTAGAATTTTGGCATTTAATACGCTGAGCAGATGCTACTAAAGAAGTAAGCAGATCAATAAGAGACTTCTTTTAATGTCCACTAAGAGACCATAGTGGCATAGAAAATCTGCGCCTAGTATGGGTCTAGGAATATCTGCTACAACGAACTGCCAAGGAAAAGATCGTCTTAAGCCCAAGTCCAACGTTAGTAATTTTCTACCGAACGTGCTGATAGGAGAGGAATTTGCCGCTACCAACTGCAAATTAGAATTTGGACAACTCTGAAAAGGTGCTTTTGGAATGACAGAAACGTCTGCCCCTGTATCAATCAGGAAACTTCTCTTCGAAGACCTGTCGAAAATGTACAAACGACTTTTTTGAATGCCGGGTCCACCCGTCGTGAATGGCGGAGGACATATTAGTTTGGGCCGTTATTACAGGCAATGACACCTTGCGGTGTTGAATTTGGAGTACTTCCTTTAAACTTGCAAGGCGCAATGCATTTTCGAGCTCTGGTACCGAACTTGCGGTGGTACCAGCAAAAATTTAGGTTTGCATCATCTGAAGAATGTCGAGAAGAAGATCGCTGTTTAGACAAACTCCTTGAAGTGCTTTGCCTATTGGGACTGCGTCGTGAAAGGGACTTCTCGAACATGCTGGTGAGAGAATTTAATTTCCTTTACATTTCGGCTAAAGTTATATGAGCACTGTCTGCTGAAGAAGTTATGGAGAATAACTCTGATTTAGGGCTCACCTCAGCTATTTTATCCGCACATGCTGCTAACGCTTCTAGTGTTCCTGGATTGCAAGCTAGAATAGCTTACATATTTGATGGCAATCGTTGAAGCCAAAGTGACTTCAGGATCTCCTCGCTGAGCTTACCGTTGCTAAGGGACCGCATCTCACGAAGTAGCTGTGAGGGCTGTGTGTCACCTAGTGTAAGTTCTTTAAGAAGCTGTTTTAGCTTCTGATTAGTACTTCCAGAGAGCCTGGAAATCAACGTCTCTTTGATTGTATTGTATCTTTCCCTTGCTGGTGGTGAACGAAGAATGTCACTCACCCTGCTGGCGACGTCCTCGTCGAGAGCCCCAATGACGTGGTGGAACTTAGACTTGTCCTGACTAATACCAGCCAAGTCAAACTGAGCCTCCAGCTGGAGGAACCACAGATCAGGATCATTCCTCCAGAAGGGAGTTGTCTTTACGGACACTGCGCCCAACACAGCTGGTCGCGTTGTGTCTGCTGGCAAGGAAGTACTAGGCTCGGTCAGAGTCCATGCTGACGTTTGAGTCTTCAGTCGGCTCGGTCATTTTCATACGCAGGTCGAGAAAAGTAAAATGTTATCAAACAACGGAGTGTGACGAAAATTTAAGAATTGATGTATAAATGCAGTAAGACTTCAATTAATCACAATAACTCAACGGAGTACAAGAAAAATTAGTTGAATCGCCAACGTGAAGGAACCTTTGGCAATCGTAGATGTATCAATGGAGTACGATTAAATTTCAATAATAGCGAAGAAATGCTAGTGATACGTTGCTGAACGTAGAGAGTTTACAAAACGTCTTAATCAAATTGACTGTAGAGTGATTAAACCAGACAAAGAAATTACGCACTTATGCTTATATCCCTATTAATAAAAGGCTGTATATGTTACAGAACTGAAAAACAAAATTTTTCTTTTTCTTTTTTTAAAGGTATAATGTTAAAAAGAAAAATAAGCACCGAATGTGCAACAATGTAAAATATATTTGTGAAGAAACAAGTTAAAATTAAAATACTTTAAACTATCTAACCTTTTTGAACTTCTTTCTTGATGAAGGCCGTGGCCTTGTCGGGGTCACCAATTTAGTGGGAGCAGTTTCCGTGGTGGAAAACAGCCGCCACAGTCAGGGCTTGTTATAATCTCACTTGCAGGTATTGTTGAAGTAGTTTCGTTGTCCTATTTTGGTGTAGCGGCTGCGATTGTGAAAACAACTACAGTGGGTGAATAACTCCAGTGCAGGTAGGTTCTAATTGAAGGTTAGTGCTACCCTACCAACGATGAGTTGTTGACGAGAGGTCTGTGGAAGATGTCTGGATAGGGTCCAGCACGACAGTTGAAACAGTTCTGTTGAGAGGCCGTTTAGTAACCTGGTTTTTGCGTGCTGGTCATCAGTGGAAGCAACGTGACCTCGTCATAGTACGGATGCGTGACGGATACAGTCTGTTACTGTATACGGTATATTTACAGGCAGTACGCGGGTGTACCAACCGCTTGAATAAATGCCAAAATTATAAATGGCTAAGGAGACGTCTTGGAAATACCTATAAGAAAGCTTATTTGACGGCATAGGCATATGACCCATGAATAGAGGTCAGGTCGAGATATGGAAGTATAGTCTGGACTCAAGGTTATCCCAATAACAACCTGAGCGGGACCAAATGTTGAATCCCTATGCGTCGGGAGTGTGCCACATAGATGAGAATCCGGCCTGACCACCGATCTTCTATTAGGAACTTAACCGAGTCGACCCAGGGTCGCTAGGTTACTTCGGCGACGGTAGACGTAACGACGTTCTTGTTAACGTGTCTGCGGGCTTCGCTGCGGAACGTCTTCAGGTATAGAATGAACTAATCTCAGGTACCTCTGAAACAAAGATTATCTTTCCTAAAAGGATCATTAATTAAAAGATGATTCCCGTGTTAATCTTCTGATTTCTTTATTTATTGCGCACAGAAAAAGGCTAAGTAAAAAAACTGAGAATCTTGTTCTCTGACTGACATCTGAACAATAATTGATTTATTTACATTGTTATTTTTTTACATTTTATTTCCAGCCTACCTAGCTATGGCTCTCTACGTTCAGCAAAGTATCGCTATCGGTGAGTTTTGTAATGAACCTAACTCGGTTTACACGGTGATTTGTCCAGAGTTTGGAAATGACAGTACTTACTCAGACGTGTCGCCACAAACTAACTGAACCTTTATTCTTATTACTGCAGTATATTTATACAAAAATTGTCTTACTCTAAGACTACTAATACTATACAGAGTAATATATGATATACCTCTGACCCAGCACTTTGTTTATTTAACGTATAATTCATACAAAATGTAAGTCGGAAGTATTTCATTAACAACTATTACTTAATTTTACTATTTACGGAAGCATGCAAGTCACGGCACTCGTTGCTTTTTATAAATTTATATGTATACCTTCCCCAATCCATGTTGCGGGTTTCCAACTCATTGTTTATTTTAATTTCTTTCCTACTGGAATTACACTCAGTACTTTGCGCCTTATTACAAAAACAATTTAGTTACTCACAAACATATGTTCTACCTCTGGTGCAAGGTCGTCGTATTTCAACGTGCGAATTCTTGCGCGCAGTGGTATTATGACATCATTCACTGAAATAATTGAGGTAGATCAGTGATGATTAATTATGTATGTACGTATACCGTTCGTTTTTACATGCAGTGGAAACTGATGTAGGTATGTAGGTATACCATGCCGTAAACTTTTTCTTTTTTTTCCTGATCGGAATATTTGAAATGTTTACTTGCAATGTACTGATGTAGGTAGGTAGGAAGGTATGCAATGAGTTGCTTCCAGATGAAAATTGATGTTTTTAGATTGGGGTTTATTTGGGATTTTATGATGTTTTTAGATTGGGGTTTATTTGGGATTTTATGATGTTTTTAGATTGAGGTTTATTTGAGATTTTATGTATGTAACACTCCACTTTTGAGAGCTTTCTTGGTGAAGTCCGCCAACTGTGTCTTCACAGCTGGGGCTGCCGTTGCTCCGTACTTCAGTACCGCTGCCTCGTTGCAAAGTTTCAACAACTGGTTCACTCTTGTTATGAAGGCAATGAGAGTTTCCAACGGGTTTTGCCTCATTGTGGTGAGTTTGTTGACCAACTCCTGATATGATTAGCTTGGTAGATACGTTCTGTTCAGACGCCCCTCCACTTCACCAAAAGTAGTCGGATCGTCCGAAGCAAATAGCTGGTAAGCATCGCCAGGAAGCCTTGTGGGCAAGATATGGAGGAATGCTGCTTTTTCTTCCTCATTCATTCCAACAGCCAATGAATGTTTGCAGCTTACGACTTAACTGTGGGGTATTTTCACCCGAAAACAGAGGAAGAAGTTGTCGCGTGAGCTTGGCCACCTTTGCATAGTCTACAATTGTGATTACCTTTTTATTTGTAGGCTTAGAGGGTAGTCTGCTCGTATTTTTTCGGGTTTCAGGGCATGTGTCTGGGCTTGATTCCATGAAGGATATTTCCAGCCAGTCGCAAAGGAAGTTTTCGGCCGTCGTCTCGTCAGAGTGATCACTACCTATGTCACTTACACTAGTATTATTTTCAGTACTTACAACTACACTCGCTGAGCTCTTATCTAAATTGAGCGAGCGCGAAAATCCGGCAAATTCGATAAGCTCCTGTTTGAACTTCTCTGTCTTTCTTTTAAATTTTTATATTTGCTGCTCTCTTCCTGATGCAATTTTCTTCACCGTTTTTGAGAAATAAACTAATCAGTTTATTGATATTTTATAATTTATGTTTCTGTTTTTGACATTAAATGCTCAATTTTTGGTTTTTAGTTTTATGGCGTTTATGAGAGTATATCTCCTTTTTCTATTTTCTATTATTTCTCTTTTTTTTTTTTTTAAAAACTTTTAATTCGGGTTTATATATGTACATATACATATATACATATATGTACATATTCACATATATACTAACTTAGGTTTTTATATACATAACACCTCCTGTGGCTGGGTACTGGAGGTTGTCTGAAAGCTTTAGTGGCAATATCTGATTCTATGACTAGGACTGCCTGGGGTGTGTTGGACTGGGCTACGTTACCTGTTCCTGAGACAACTTACATCTAGATGTGAAAAATTCCATATAAACCCGGATCAATTTTTGAAAGTTCTTTAGCCTTTTATTCAACCAAAGAAAGCTATCATTGCGAAGAGTTTATGTGGCAAGAGAGAGAATGTATAGAGCTTTATATTAGAGGGCCATTAGCTAGTTTTAATTCGACCGCTTTTTCGTGAGTTTTACACATCTAGATGTAAGTTGTCTCAGCCTGTACAAAGGCTTGGGCGGAATATATGCGGCTTATGTGGATTAACTAATGATGTGAAATAACCTAAGCGAATTTATATCGGGGTTGTATACTTATCTGCTTAAGTGTGGTGTTAGTGGTTGACTTTAGTTTGAGTGCCTGGGTATATGTTGGACTGGGCTACTTGGTGTCTGAGAGCGGCGTGGAAATGTTTCCTGTACCAAGGTGTGGGTGATTGTGTGCAGCTGTGTATTTATGTGGATAAGAAATGTTGTGAAATTCTCTAAGCAAATTAGTGTAATTAGTATTAGTAATAATTCAAGTTAACCCCCGAATATTTTTCTTCATGCCAATAAATACAGAATGGCTGTTGTGCTTAAATTTAGGCTTTTTTTCAAGTTGGTTTTGAGTTAATTTTATTAATAATTCAAGTTCTTCTAGGATATTTTTTGTTCTTGCCAATTGATTCTAGAAAGTGGGGGTGGGCGTATTAGAGGGATAAAATTTTCATCAGAAATCCTCTACGGCAAGCATGTCAAACTCAAATCCTAACACGGGCCAAATAAAGAATATAAAAGTTTATGTGGGCCACAAAAAAAATAAAAGACTTAAATGTTTATAGTAAACTAGGTTTATTTTGAAAAGTATAAAAAAATCGGATAAGTGTTTCGTTATATCAACCATGAAGGATAAATCTTGTAACCTCACCGTATCAGAAAACAAGGTGAAGTCTTGATTCTTGGACATTAAAAACTGACATATTTCTTCTTTCAAATCCCAAAATTGTTTAAGAACCTTGGAGCAGGATAACCAACGTACCTCGGTATAGTACCACAAACCAGAATATTCGCTTTCTAATTCAGTTACAAACCTAGAGAACTGTCGTTGATTTAAACCTTATGAAATTGATAATTTTTTTTATAGGCTTCAACACATTTTCCATTTTTATTACTTTCGTACATAATACTTCCTGATGAAGAATATAATGGGTATGATGAATCTTGGACCCATCATATATTTCACTTAGTACTTTTTGCAGTAATGCTACAAAACCGTTGCTTTTGCCGGTCATTGAAGGAGCTCCACCTGTTGCTACAGAAATCAATTTCGACTGAGGTAAATTGTATTTTTGCAGAAGTTCATATACGCAATTAAATATATCTTCCCCTGTAGTAGTACCATGCATCGGTACTAGTTACAGTAAAAATTTAATTTCGCTTCTTATCATAACTGTTACAGTGTAACTTATTGCGGAGACGTCGTAAAAATTTATTTTCGCTTTTTAACTAAATTTGCAGGTTTTCGTTTCCTTAGTTCTTTGTTCAATGGGCGATACTAACTAAATGTAACAGTTATAAAAAATAATTCTACAGAAAAATTTATAATTAAACTTTCGTTTTGTTTTTTTGTACTGGTATATCGAGTGGGCCGCAAATTTATACGTTGTGGGCCGCACGCGGCCCGCGGGCCGCAAGTTTGACATCTCTGCTCTACGGGCTATGCTTTCTAGATATTAGCGATTTACCTTTTCAAATATGGTTAATGTTAGTAATAATTCAAGCTACCTAGGATATTTTTATTCATGACAATAGATTTTAGAAGATTTCAGTGTGGGAGGTGTGTTAAAAGGGGGATAACATTTTATCAGATATCCTCTACGGCAGGTGT
Organism: Dioctria rufipes; assembly: GCA_963924295.1. Classification (NCBI taxonomy): domain Eukaryota; kingdom Metazoa; phylum Arthropoda; class Insecta; order Diptera; family Asilidae; genus Dioctria; species Dioctria rufipes. Next base: position 113,878,230 of record OZ002742.1, read on the forward strand.
GGGCAGACTTTTCCAGGGTACGGGCTACTTCAAATTTATCCAAGATGTCGCGGTCCACTCAGTGGCGTAGGTGTGGTGAGCTAAGAAAAAAAGTCTACTCAAATAAACATATACTTTTATGTCTTTAGGGAGATTTGTTTTTTATAACACAGTTTGTTCTATGAATACAAAATACTTTATTTAGTTTCTAATTTACATATATAAGTTGACTGGCTTGAACAAGTAGAAGAGAGTGACAGTTCAGTGTCACTTTATTCATTTCTTACTTAGGCTATGTTTACAGGGTTACTATTTGCTAGGCATTACCATATGCAACATTTCCTCCCCCCTTTACCATTGAGAGGTCCTACGGTGAGTATCGATTGGGAAGTCTTCTTGGTCGGGTTGATCTGCGTGGTGGAGTTGAAGGTTGTAAAGCTTGTTCAACTTGTAGTGGTTCCTCAGGTTGACCTGCCCGAGGAGAAGAGGTAGTCGGCTCCGTCGGGAGGTTTGTTTGATTTTCCTGCTGATCCATTCCAGGTTCCAGTGACGATTCCGAAAACCATATTCTTCGTTGGTGCTGTGGTTTCACTCCTTGTTTGTTTGCTGGTTTCCCTGTGTTTTCCTCATAACCTCTTATTTGGTCCACGTGACGCCTCATCTTATTTCCTCGATGGTCAATCTCATAATGAAGATCGCCTAACCTTGCTGCTATTGTACCGGAAATCCATTTATCCATTCTTGGATTGTGTGAGTGAAAATATACTGGTTGGTTTGTTTTAAATTGCCGATAGATAGGGTCAAATTTAACTTTTTGTATTTCAGCTACTCTTTTTTGTGTGCTGTCTGGTCTTACTAGGTCGATTCGGGTTCGGATGTTTCTTCCCAGGAAAAGTTGTGCAGGTGGTTTACCCGTTGTTGCGTACGGTGCTTTCCTATATTGTCTCAGGAATTCGTTTAGATCCTTTTGTAGATTAGATGGAGTGGTTTTCATCTTGCATAGAGAGTCTTTTGTTGTTTGCACGTACCTCTCTGCCTGCCCATTTGTAGATGGATGATACGGGGCCGAAAGCTTTTGGTATTTCACTCCACTCATCCGTAAAAATGTCTTAAATTCGTTTGATGTAAATTGTGTACCATTGTCGGATACAACGTTGGTTGGGCATCCATAAGCTGCAAATAGTTCATCAAGAATTCCAATAGTTGCATTGCTTGATGTAGAATTTGCACTTTTTACTTCTGTCCACTTGCTGTATGCATCGACAACAATTAATAACATTGTTCCCGCAACTGGTCCTGCATAATCTATATGGATGCGCTCCCAGGGAGCTTTAGGGTACTCCCAATGGTGAATATTAAATTTGGCTGGAGCATGCGCATGTTTAGCGCATTCACTACACGATCTAGCTATATTCTCTATGTCTGCATCGATGCCTGGCCAATAAACGAACGAACGAGCTATTCCTTTCATTTAAACTGTGCCTATGTGAGCTATATGAAGATCTTTCAAAATGTGTCGGCGAAGTGAGGGTGGTATAATGACACGATGTTCAAACACTAAGCAATTGCCTGCTAGGGTATAGTTGACTTCTGGTGCTTTATACCCGTTCCGGGAAAGACTTTGACCCGCTTCCAGTAGTTGTACAATTCTTCCCAAGTGCTTGTCCTTCTTTGTTTCTTTTGCTATAAATTCTGCGTGTACTGGCAGTTGTTCGATCTGTGCTATTACAAACTGATCAAATTCATCACACTCCTCTTCCTCTTTTCCTTTGTTGTTATTTGATGCTTCGCCGATTCTGTTACATGTTGTCGGTAATGGTGCTCGTGAGCAGTAGTCTGCGTTTCCGTTTTCTTTAGTTGACTTGAATATGACATCGAAATGAAATGTGTTAAATAATCTGCATAGTTTGCCATGCGACTGATGCAGAGTACTGGTAATGATTTCTCTGGATGCATTATTTGGATTAGTGGTTTGTGGTCCGTTATCAGCGTGAAATGTCTAGCGTACAGATAATAGACAAATTTCTGCGCTGCCCTGTCTATTTGTGGATACTTTAGTTCTGTTTGCGTCATTGTGCGACTTGCATATGCAATCGGTCGCTCTTCCCGGCTACTCAGCCGATGGGACAAAACCGCTCCTAGACCTGCTTTACTAGCATCTGTTGCCAGTAATAGTGGAAGTTCTGGATTTTACGGCATAAGGACTTGTGATGAAATTAGAGCTTCTTTCAAATCTTTATACGAATTTTCAGCATCAGCTGTCCATGCAAACTCGTCTGCTACCAGCATATTCCTTAGTGGACGAACTCTGGTTGCTAGGTCCGTTATAAATGCGTTGTAGTAAGTTGCTTTGCCAATAAACAGGTTTAGTTCTTCTTTAGTCCTTAGTTTTGGGGCATCTCGGATTACCTCGATATGTTTGTCTGACTTGTGCAGACCTGTGGCATCTATTTTGTGACCCAAAAATTCAACAGATGATGTTGCGAAGACACATTTCCCCCGGTTTAGTCGCAACCCATGTTCTCTCATTCGATTGAGCTCGTCTATGAGTGCCCTTAACATGACCTCGAAATCTTCGCCAAATACAGGAATGTCATCAAAAAAATTTAATACGTTAGGAATACCTTTAAAGACTGCTTCTATTCGTCGCTGCCATATTCCAGGAATATTAGCTGCACCGTAGACTGCGCGTGTTGGACGTATCAACCCATGCGTCGGTGTGTTTAAGGTGAGCGCGTGACTAAACTTTTCATCCACTGGTAGATGAGTATACACATCTGTAATGTCTAGGTGGCAGAATAATCGGGCACCCTCCATGCTGTTGAACAAGTGCTCGATTTTCGGGATTGGATATTCATCAATTATTATTCGCGGATTCAATGTGGGTTTGTAGTTCCCAGTGATGCGCATTTTTCCATTCTTCTTCATGACGACATGTGTTGTTGATGCCCACTCCGAATAGTCTACTTTTTGATATAACCCTGATGATATTTTAGCATCGATTTCCTTAGCGTACTTACCGCGCAACGCGTAAGGAATCTCTCGTGTTTTGGCGAAAATAGGTGATGCGTCTGTTTTAAAGTGTACTTTGATAGGTGGTCCCGAGAGTTTGCCTGCTGTCTCACTAAAGATGTCATCGTACTTCACTAGTACCTTGTCTAATCTTTCTTTATGACTCTTCGTTAATTGAGGAGATTTCACGGAGAGTGTGTGAATATTGTTGTTTGGGGAGAACAATTCCGATAGCTTGATCTTGTGTGCGAATTGTGCAATCCATTCGCGACCGAACAGTGCCTCATAATCGCCTTCGATTACGTATAGATTCATTTTCTTCGTTGTTGTGCCCAATGTGACGTTTACTGTAACGTATCCCACACATTGGAGGCGATGACGTGTATAACTTGTGAACTGCCTCTTAGTTGGCTTCACGGTGAAGCTTGGTTTAATTTTGCGTAGAGTTTTTGTGCTTATAATGCCACATGGAGCACCTGTGTCGAATTCAATCTCTACTTTGTTGCTATCGATGTTAACTTCAATCATTTGTTTGTGATATGACTTGGCTTCGATGCAGTAGATTCTATTAAAAGTTTCCACACTGTCAATTTGTTCGTCGGCTTGTTCTTCACTGTTGGTTTGGTTCGTGCTTCGCGACATGTTGCCCTGATTACAAACTTTTGCTATGTGCCCTATTTTCCTGCAGTTATGACATTCTGCCTTTAGGAATGGACATTTATTGCGTACATGTTGTCCTCCGCACCCCTTGCACACTTGTGCAATTTTAGTTTGTTTTTCTTTGAACTGTTTTAGGTATCTTTGATTTGCCCCAGTTCGATTGTCTTTTCTCCATACTCCTGATTTTTGACAATTGCTTTGTTTACCTCGCTTAATTTGTGGAGGCGTAAAGCCTAGTGAATTAGTCGTCTCATTTGTCACTTCTGCAGTTGCCCTGACTTCTGCGGATGTGTTCTGTGTTGCCTCTATTCTGTGCGCCACTTCATATGCGGCCTGGAATGTAGCCGGCTTCTTTGTAATGATTCCATCACACATGTCACGGTTCTCGAGACCATGCAGGAACTGCTCGATCAGCATCCTGTCTAAGAATGAACCATATTCACAATGTACGGCTCCTTGACGAAGGCGCAACCCGAACTATGCTACAGTTTCCTCCCTTTTTTGTTTTAAACGGCGAAATTTGATGCTTTCTACGAATTTGTCCCTTGGACGGTCAAAATGTCTTGTAAGCACTGCGCGTAGTTCTTTGTATTTTAATTTCTCTGGTTTACGTGGGTTAATTAGGAATTTGAGCGCACTACTCAATTCTGCGCCCATGTGTACGCGTGCGTAACTTTCGTGTTGATTTTCTGGAATTCGACTCAATTCTAATGCACTATCAAAGCGTGCGAAATAATCTTCTACTGTTGTTCTATCACTTGACCGATATTCGCTGACTGCAAATGATGGTGGTCTCACCTGTGTGATGTTTTCTGTTCGTGCTGAAGTCGTTACTTCGATTGCAGCCGACTTTATTGCAGTTGTTAACAGATTTGTCATTGCCTGGATTAATTCTGGCGAAATGACTGGAACTGGCGTGTCTGATGGAGGAGTCATGATGGAAATTAATTTACTTTTTTTAATTTCCTTTAATTAGTTTTTCCACCTTTACAATTCCGATTATTTGTTTTACTTCGGCGTAAGGTTCTGAAAATATATATATTTATTATGTACTTGTTACCACTACGGCATGAGTCAGCGTTTTTGATACCACCACTGCGTGGATTTTGTTTTTTTAGTACTACACGGCGTGAATTCCCTGTACTTTTGTTAATTTGGCGTGAAGTTCTTGGCTTCCACAATTCTGACACCACTTTCATGTCTTTAGGGAGGATTTGTTTTTTATAACACAGTTTGTTCTATGAATACAAAATACTTTATTTAGTTTCTAATTTACATATATAAGTTGACTGGCTTGAACAAGTAGAAGAGAGTGACAGTTCAGTGTCACTTTTTTCATTTCTTACTTAGGCTCTGTTTACAGGGTTATTATTTGCTAGGCATTACCATATGCAACATATACCTATGTATTTCTTTTGCAATCTCATAAGAAAAATTATTAATGCATCTATTTCATTTGGTAATGGAGTTTAGGGTCGGGGATAATTAACTATATGATAATTATTTTTTTACATAATTCCCACCCACAAATTTAAAATTATGAAAGTATTTTATAAGTTCTAGAGGAGGCTAAAATATTTCACTAATAGACTTAAGTATTACCTACTTTCTACACATAATATCTTCTCTCGATTTAACATTAGGATGATTTCGTTTTTTGCGCTTCACGTCATTCATTGCAGAAAATATACATTCAGCAGCAGCACTTCTGTAGGGAAAACAGCTAATACACACGTATAATGAGACAATTCTTCAAATATAAATGTTGAAAGAATAATCATTTCTTTAGCTAAATTTTTCCTGAATCGTATAATATTGCCATTGTAAAAGGAATGCATTTTTTGTTTTCAGAGCAAATTTTGTTCACTTCTTAATTCAGTCGGAAGTTCATTAAGTTTCTTTAAACTCATATACCAGTGAATTCTGTGTATTCGATCTATTGTATAATTGTAGTCTGGAGTTCACCGACACTCCTTTTAGATTATATGGTTGAGCTCTGCTTTCTACGTGATCATATTTAAAAGATATTCCGGAACCAACACATTTTTCATTTTGAATATAACAAGCAATACATTTTGCTCAATTCTTTGTTTAATATTAAGTCATAATAAAGAATTTAACATACTACTAATAGCATTGAAACGATTACAACGCATACCTTATTTTGTAAATTTTGTAATCTGCTCAAATCTCCTTGATTACATATAAACAATATTGTAGAATTGTTTTCAAAATGTGGTTTTATAATACTGTTGTAAATATTTATCGCATTAGCTATCGTAACTATCTTTCTAAATCTCTTCAAAAATCCAATATTTTTACCAATTTTTTTAGCAATATAATTTATATGTAATCTAAAATTTAGTTTTTTATCAAAACCAACTCCTAAGTATTTATATTCTTTCACACATTCCATAAATTCACCATGCATTTCAACAAACACATCCGCATTACTATTTATCGTCATAACTTTTGTTTTACCTACATTCTGTTTCAATTTATTCATCTGTAACCAGTCACACAATAATTCTAAATCTCGTTCTATTTTTATTTTCAATTCAGTAGTGTGTTTCCCTGATATACACAATAATGCATCGTCAGAAAAAAGTACTATTTTTGAGAAGTTCAACACTGATTTAATGTCATTCACATATATAATAAACAAGATAGTTCCAAGTACTGATCCTTGTGGAACGCCTATCGATACTTCTATTTTACTGCAAACTGTATTATTTCTGTATTATTTATTTTGGTGATTTGCGTTGTTCCATACAAGTAGCTAGGAAACCATTGAAATTCTTTCTGACGAATTCCATATTTTTCTAATTTATTTAATAAAATGCCCCGGTCTACAGTTTCAAATGCTTTTCTTAGGTCTAAAAACACAACAACAACCTATTTGATGCATCTGTTTCTTCCTTCCATTGGCACACTACCCAATTAATCACCGTTTCACAGGAATGTCTTCTACTAAATCCAGACTGTTCTAATAAATGGTTTTCCAATAAGAGGTGTTATTTTAATTAGCCCGCTATTTCGGTAGATATCACTTTTGGAGCAATCATTTTTTGACATTTGACAAGTAGAAACTACGCCATTATTAAAAATGGAACGATACACGATTCAACAACGCATTGAAATTATTAAAATTCACTATAAAAATGGTGAAAATGTGGCAGAGACGGTTCGTAAAACTCGAACATTTTTGGGTCGTCATGAAGCACCTTGTCGGACCGCAATACAGAAATTGGTAGAAAAATTCAAGCTTCCGGGACAAGTTAGTAATGTGAAGAATAAAACCCGTGCACGTCGCTCAAGAATAGCCGAGAATATTGCTGCTGTAGCCGAAAGTGTTGAAGAAAACCCAGCTTTGTCCATTCCTCGTCGTTCTTTGGCATTAGGCATTCCACAAACGTCATTACACCGTATTTTGCATAAAGATTTGGGTCTTAAGGCTTATAAAGTTCAGTTAACACAAGAACTCAAGCCGGCCGATCATCAACAACGTCGAGTCTTTACTGATTGGGTCCTTGAAATGCATGAAAATGATCCGGAATTCCATCGAAAACTCATCTTGAGTGATGAGGCCCATTTCCACCTCGATGGCTTCGTCAACAAGCAAAATTGTCGCATCTGGGGCTCGGAAAACCTAAGAGTTATTGTTGAAAAGCCTCTCTATCCTCAACGTGTGACTGTTTGGTGCGGTTTATGGTCCCGCGGGGTCATTGGACTTTAGTTTTTCGAAAATGAGGCTGGAGCAACAGTTACGGTGAATGGATTGCGCTATCGACAGATGACTAATGATTTTTTATGGCCGGAATTAGATGGTATTGATCTGGACAACGTTTACTTTCAACAAGACGGCGCTACGTGCCATACAAGCAACGAAACCATTGATCTTTTACGAGAAAAGTTTCCGCAGCGTGTTACCTCTCGAAGAGGTGATCACAATTGGCCACCGAGATTTTGTGACTTAACACCTTGCGACTTCTTCCTTTGGGGCCACGTGAAAGAGAAGGTCTACGCCAACAGCCCAGCGTCGATTCAAGACCTCAAAAATGGAATTCGTGAGGCTATTGAGGACATAGGGCAGCCAATTTGGGATTTGGTTATGGAAAATTTCATGAAAAGGATATGGTCCTGTTGGCGTGGTCGTGGTGGTCATTTGGCTTATGTTATTTTCCATTATTAACGGCATACCTTCCTCTTTATAATGAAATAAAGATCCGATCATTTATCTCAAAAAATGGCATTTTTCTTTGAATATCAAAATAACACCTCTTATTGGAAAACCCTTTATAATCAATTTATTTGTTTCCAAGTAAATTTCTAATTGTTTTTGAACCACTTTTTCTAAAACCTTTTCATTATAAGCAATGTATTTATTGGTTTGAATTTTTCTGCTTTTTTTTTGTGTTTTTAACTTTCTGAACAGGGATAACAATTGATTCTTTCCATAAACTAGGGAATTCTCCACTCACCAACGATTTATTTATTATGTAACACCCCAATTATTCCAGTTGTCTAATATCATGCCTATACTAATTGAATTATAGTCCCGTCTTTTATTCATGATTTTTCAGCTATCTTTCACTTCATTATACTCCACCCTTCTAAAAATAAAGTCATAGTCTGTAATCATGTCCGAATATGTTTGTCGTGTCCCAAAAGCAATCAATGAATAAAATTCACGAAACCATCAAATAAATAAGAAACACTTAATTAATCACGGTGAACCTTCTTCAAATAAGAACAACGCTCAAATTACTTTAAAACATAATTCTTTATTACGAGAAAACAAAATGATCTATCTTAATAATACATCAAGTACTCCGAACCGAAACTTGACACTGCAATGACTGATAACTAACAAAAGGTAAGACTCGACTGAATACTTCACGGCACTCGCCAGACCAGTCATTGGTCTTTTATGCACCAATATTCGGAAGTAAACTTTACTAACAATGCGGATGTAAACAAACGACAACAACCTTGTCGTTTGTTCTACCGGTTGCAGCACCTGAGTCGCTTAGTTGTAAACAATCGCTTTACATAATAATTACCATGCGAGGTAAATTATTATCGTAATCGTCGATTGCTCCACTAAGCGCTCATCGCAGCCAGCTGTTGGGCTAATCAGCAAAACAACCGACAGTTGCAGAACAATACCATGCGAGGTTATTGTTTAGCAATTGCTGATTATTTCGCTGTAATGCCCTTGGCTGTTGGAAGAATCTTCCGTATATTGGGCCATCACATGTTCTATGAGGTATAGATTCTTTTATGATCTGTACGCTTTGAATAAATCATTAATTAGTTTCCCTACCTTTTCATCAGGTCGCTGGCATTTATAGTCACCAAATTGAATTTCCTTTATTTCAGACTTTACTTCAGTGGCAACCCTGAAACACAGTCGCGTCGATTGTGAAAATCTGATTCTCCAGTCTAGCTGGCTTTGGTCTTCCATAAATATGTTTCTTTAGTATGCGTGTCTTACGTCTTAGTAAAGACGGTCACCCAAAAATGCCTTGGCGGTCTACCGGTCGATCCGATCGACTTAATGCCCACCCCTGCTCTACGAGATATGGTTTTCGAGATATTAGCCATTTTACATTTTGATATTTAATTCATATTAGCAATATTGTACCTAAATTGAAGATCTTTATAGGTTGGTTTTGAATTATTATTAGTAATAATTCAAGTTAACCCTAGAATATTTTTGTCCATGCCACTAGATTCTAGGTATCGTGAGGGTTGCTTGTTCTACGCGGACAAAATTTTCATCATAAATCCTCTACGGTCTGTGGTTTTCGAGATATTACCGATCTTACCCTTTCAGGTATAATGAATATTTTGTTTTGAGGAAGTTGTAGATATCAGCATGACGTCACTTTGGTTTTCCTTTTTTCTTGAAGATTTCTTAGCTAGGAAGTTGTAGATATCAGCATAATATCACCTTGGTTTTGCTATTTTCAAGTTCTGCACTTAAATTTAGGCTTTTACAGAATAGATTTGCAAGTCTTGACGAAAATAAAGTGTCGCGCCTAAATTTAGGCTTTTACAGGAGGGGTTTGTACCTTACTTGAAGTTTTCTTAGCGGGGAAGTTGTAGATGTCATCACCAACTGAATTTTTACAACATGACATCAACTTGGTTTGATGTTTTCTTAGCAAATTAGTATTGAGTCTAGGAGGATGCTTGCATTTAAAAGTCTATGTTGACTAAGATAACTAATGTATATTAGTTAAAGCCTAATTTTTGCTCTCCAGGTGTAATGCTTCTAATTTGATTCCTTGCATAAACAATGTAAACAAATTCGCACAGCAGCCGAGTAAAGTAATCAAATTCGCTCAGCAGCCGAGTAAAGTAAAAAAAATGAGCGATTAATGTTTTATAATGTAAGATTCCCAATTTCGTTAGCTGAAAGAAATCCAAACAATAGTGATCATGCCATGATATTTGATATCTAAAAAATAAATCACGGCTTCTTAGGATTTTAAGAAATATGAAGTAATGGAAATTAAGGCCTTATCAAAAAATTTTAGATATAGGGGTGTGTGTATTGAAAAGTCTTAGGTTTTCATGAATAATTATTTTTTATTTTCAATAAAGTTTTTTTTTAGGTGGGTTAAATTTAAAGCCTTGATGAGCTATAATATTAATGTATGATGATATTAATATAGTATATGTTGACTTAGATGATCAGTAGAAGTTGTATGGGTACAGTAGAAGACTTTTCATCCAATTTTTGGTGATAAGGTGTAATGGCATGACCAGTGTAGCCACACGAATTCTTTCTAGAGTACCTTGTTAGCGTAGCCTGTGCTATGAGTTCGCACTCATAATGCCTAACCTACCTGAGTACATTGCATACCCGTGCAAATATGTACTCCCGATAACAAAAATATTAAAAATATTCCATTTCATTTCCTGTCATTCAAAGTGTACAAATTGTACACTTTATTTTGCTCACATGCAAAAATGCTAATGCGGGGCCTTTTTGCCCACCAGCGATAAGAAATACAATATTTCTTACTGGAGGATATTTCCTCCCGAAATTTTTGAACAGCTAAAACAGCGCACGATTATTTTTCTCCACACATTTTTTATCGCGAAATCGCTCGATAAGCGAAAAGCGTAGAAAACGGCGTTGGCAGCGAGAAACATGTGTGGCGGCTGAAAAAGATCATCGCGGGCAGTCTATTAAGAACCGGCTGGCGACCTTTTTGATTCGAGAAGAAAAGCTTTTGGGTTCGGTCCATGCAAAACTAAATCATTTTCTTTTAAAGAATCGAATCGAAGATTAAAAATAGAATCGAAGATTAAAGTTCTATTAATTAATTGTGTAAAACGTAAACATTCCTATTAAGGAATAAATTTAGAAGATTAACTACAAAAGTTCTATTAATTAATTGTGTAAAACTTAAACATTCCTATTAAGGAGTAAATTTAGAGAATTAACTGCAAATGTTCTATTAATTAATTGTGTAAAACTTAAACATTCCTATTAAGGAATAAATTAGAAGATTAAGTATAAAAGCTCTATTAATTAGTTGTGTAAAACTTAAACATTCCTCTTAAGGAATAAATTTAGAGGATTAACTACAAAAGTTCTATTAATTAATTGTGTAAAACTTAAACATTCCTATTAAGGAATAAATTAGAGGATTAACTATACAAGTTCTATTAAATAGTTGTGTAAAACTTAAACATTCCTATTAAGGAATAAATTAAAGGATTAACCATAAAAGTTCTATTAATTAATTGTGTAAAACCTAAATCATGACTATTAAGGAACAAATCCTAACAAGAGTTGACTAATTAATAGCTCCGAACTTACTAATTCTCTGTGAAGTTGTGTATAGCCGATTACAAAGGCGTAATATCGACGGGGCTGGTTCAACTTCCTGGCGAAGTCAGAAGCACTCCCAGTCCTTTGTGGGTGACAAAAACTTAAGGACACCACACCTGAAAGTGGTTTGAGCGGCCACATCTGAAAATATGATAGAAAATTTAAAATCTTACATAAATATACCTCTATAGAGTAATTAACTGAAAATTTGTCTATAGAGTAATTAACTGAAAATTTGTCTTAATAAAATCATGCAGAAGTAGTGATATTATATTTACACTGCTACATTCTGAGAATTAAGGTAAACATAAAATATTGGTAATATTATTGCCACGTATTCAAGAATTCTCTAGCGTTTCCAAAATATATAAGGGGACTATCCCTGTATCCAAACGTTGTTCAAAGTAGAAATTTTTTGCGACCGTAGTAAAAGTGGAAACACTGGGCATGATTCAGATTATTATAGTACATATGTAGCAGGATCGTTCATGTTTACGAGATGTCCTTATAAAAGCGTAAATAAAACCCTAGGAGCCAGCAGTCAGTTTTAGTGAGTCTCAGCGATAGTGTAAATATAAAAGTGGATTAAAAACATTTCATTAAGCTTAAACAAATTACGAAATTTGAAAACCAGAACGATTTATCATTAAATGTATTCATCCTAAATAAAGAGCGTTACTTCACAACTGTTCTAGTTAGATCTACGAAACACAAGATGGAACGACATCTGAATCTATTAATGATACAAGATAACTATGACCAGGATGATGCTAATGATGATGATGAAAGTAATAACAGATATCATTTCTACTGGATTATAAATCTTTCGCGCCTTATATCGAACCAAACTACAAAATATAAGGCTAGATTGTATATATGCGATAGATGTTATTCTGCGGTAAAATTCACATCACACATTTCTAAATGTGAGAAACAAGAAATTGAAACCGAGTTAAGGAAACCTACCATAGAATTAAATGTTAATAACACAACGGATACATTATGGGAACATTACTCTATTCCATTAGAGCAACAAGGAGCAGCCGCAGAAAACTTATAGTGTAGTAGTTGTTGTTCTATGCGGATCCTGGCTCATAGTTTTTCCCCCTTGTGCCCACACGTAGCAGCAAAATGCTCCGGTGCTACGGTTTTTTTTTATTATGATTTTGCTGTTTTCAAGTGTTCCGCCTAAATGTAGGCTTTGATTTTGAACTAATATTAGTAATAATTAAAGTTAACGCTAGGAAATTTTTGTTCATGGATTCTAGATGTTTGGTTTGGTATTATAATACGGGATAGGGCGGGGGGAATGAAATTTTCATCAGAAATCCTCTACGGTCTCTGGTTTTTGGAGATATTAGCGTATTAATAATTCAAGTTATTTTTGTGCATGCCAATGGATTCTAGGTGGTGTGGGTGGGAGGGGGGACGAGATTGTCATCAGAAATCCTCTACGGGCTTTGGTCTTCGAGATATTAGCGACGTTTGTTATTGGCAATTAGTACATTGGCTGGTAATTAGCTAATTGGCAATTAGTAATGTAGTGTGATGCGTTTTACTGACATTCTCATAAAATAAACAAATTTAAGTAATATCAACACTTGCAGATAAGAAATATGATGCATATGTATTTTTTGTATTCAATGAAAGTAATTTATGATTGATCGAAGCTGTGGTGTTGATACAATTTCTTTCGCTAAAAAAATGTTATCAACTATAAAGAATATGCCAAATTAAATTTCAATATTTATTCACATCAAATTAATTATTTATTTCTAAATCTTAAGTTATAAACTTTTTCCCTATGTTCTATATTCAAAATTGGTAGCAATATAAGTGAAGTTCTATGAATCCTATCTTGGAAACGAAAGCGGTCCAGAGCATATATCTCCCACGGTCCTTTTCTGGGCTCATATTCAATTATATAAACTTGTGGAGCACTAGTACTAAATGCAACTTTCATTATCACTAATAATTTAGAAATATTAATAATAAAAAACTAGTTTCACATTATTAACTTTTATTTATCGGTTATAATATGTAATTGTATTCAAATTTTCATCATGCTGAACAAGCTCAATTTTGTATGAATGTCCGATTGCTCCTTTATTAATTACATAGCAGTCCCCTATGGTGTTTATTTCATTCAAAGAATCCTCTGAAATTCTGCTGTACCTCGAAGGAAGAAAAAGATGGTAGTTTTCCAACTCGAGAACCACACGATCTCCAAATGCAGTTTGACATCGTTTTGCTGCAACAACGTTATATTCCTGGCCCAGCTTCATTTGGGATGTCTTCAGGGTTGGTGAGTACTGCTCCAGCTTTTTAGTTCATCCATTGCGCCAACCATTGTTTTACTCTAAGTCGTTGTTGCTTCCTTGAATTCCAAAATGAAAATGACAGTGAATCTGATTCAGCTCCTCATTTTATAGGCACGCTTCCAAAACAAGTTTAATCCTATTTTAAACAGATTTATCAGCACTTGATTTAATAAATGAATGACTCATGTTTTTCCATAATGTAATTTGATATCACACTTCCTGTAAGCAGCCCAATTCCAAGAATTTTACCGATCGAAACGTTTCATTGAAATTCATAAAGAAATTCTCACATCCTGTTGTAAACAAATTTAAGCAATGTCAGCATATTTACTCTTTTCATGTAATTTGGTACAACACTTCCTGTAGGCAACCAAAAAATGTTATTGTTCTAAGAATTTTACCGATCGATACGTTTCATTGGAATTCGCTTAAAGTAAACAAATTTCACATTTTCTTTTTATCTTGAAATGCAGTCATATAAACAATCTCATTCATAATTGAAAATTCGACCAGCAGAATAAAGTAATCAAATTAATTTGAGGGATATTTTTTGTTTATCGTGTAATTCGATATCATCCCAGCCTGTAAGCAAATTCGTTGAAATTCATTCTGTGTATTGATTATTGCAGCAGCAGGATAATTTATTTTACAAACCTTTGCTATAAAAGCGCAAGCAAACTCTTTGGGAGCTCCAGTCAATCTAAGTGAGTCTCAGTGTTAGTGTCTAATAAAAAAATTAAAAATGTCTATCACAGTAGTAAATGAAAGTTTTTCAGTATTTAAGAAATTGCGAGAAGATTTGTTGAAGTGTTTAAGTGATACAAATTCTGTGAATAAAAACAATATTGTCAAAGAATACAACAGAAACATTCGTAAATTTCAAGCAGCATTTTGGAAGTGCAATAAGAATGCTAGGAAACGACATTTGGAGAGCTGAATTGCTCAAATTAATTCGTTGAGAGTGTTAATCAAAGCTCCCCATCGAAGTGAAGGAATTATTCAACGTGTAATAAGGAGTGATTTTGTTAAGTGAAAAGAAATGCATTAGGGCAGGTGTTATCGTAGATATAAGCCACCTATATGTTATGGAAGTATGTTGCGAGAGTGATTGTTCAGGACGTTAAGTCCAAACTGTCAGCATGAGCTGACAGATCACTCGATGACAGCGATAGCACAGGGCGGCATGCTAGCACCTCGGCTAAGGTTGGCGGAGAGTGTGGGGGAGTTCCCGAAAATACCTGCCACTGTCATCACCCATAATAAAAAAAAAATCATGCCTACCTACAAAAAAAAGCCGGCACACACTCGGTCCTGAAGGGACCCTTACGTCACTTACCCACTTCCTGTTGAAGGCGCAGATGTTCTGCCTTCATGGCCTTGCCCCATCCTCCCTTTGACTTGGGGGCCACTATTTCCAAGTCCCTTAGCTGACCTGTGGACGAGAGAGAAAGACTAGGAGGACCTAGACAACCTCTATGTTATTCGGGAGGGCTCCAGGAAAGTGAAAGGAGAAGTAAAAGTTCCTAGCGTTTCATTATAAACGTTTTAATGTTTGCTTAACTCATCTACATGCATTCCTATATGTCCTCGTTTGATTATATTACGAGCCTAGTATATCTTGCACGTAATACTGGATTAAATTCTTAATTTCGAACTGAACACACTTAGCGTTATCTAACCTATTTCCTGACTTAAAAATCATTCCACTACGTGTTGGGTTACATTTTCCAACGCTCTATACTTAACATACAAAAAAAAATTCTTTCTCTGCTATCTTACTTCCATATCCTAAGAGTTGACCTGTTTTTACATGGGCCACTCGTACAAACCTCTTCGTTACTTGTCTTTGGATGAGGCACGAAACGAATGACGACGAAGTGTAGAAGACATCGAGAAAAGTTTAATGTTGCGGCATTCTGACCACCGTATAAACTCCCGAATTCAACTTAAATAAAAATTTTAATCACGAGTAACTGACTACTTACATAGTGGAAAACACACGATGTTAGAAAAAGGACGAGTTCAACTGACGTTAGGAATTCATTAACTAAAAGATCAGAAGCGAGCGCGAGATGCCTTACCGTGCGTCATCTAATTCTTATGGGAGCACCTCCCCACTTCAATTCAATAATTTAAATCATATAAGTGAATCTATGTATATATTTTTAAATGTAATTATATATATATATATAGTAAGTAAAGCTCGGTACATACATATAGAATTATAGGAAATATGTTGAAATAAAAATTTATTTAAATAACTTACTACTTTACGTCCACGTTATCATGTCCCTCGAAGGAGCTCCTTGGAGTGCAATTATGTTTAGACAATCTGTATGGAACAAAAATTTCTTTTATGTTATTTGATATACACCACTATGCCGCGTATTAGTGTTTACGCTGTTACATTACTACTTTAGATTGTGGCGGGACTAAACTTGTTGGTTCAACTCTAAATCTTCTGCTAGACAAAATCGAAACTCGTTTTACGACCCCGTGGTCTTCAATCTGTCGTCTGTCTTCATTTCATGTTACAGGTTCATTTTTTGTTTATTTTTTTAGTGTCTATACTATTTAATTGCACGTACCTACAGGTTTCATTTAATTAAAAAGTGATAAAATATCTAAACTTACTCGCTATAATTCAGAATGGAAGGAAATAAGAGATTATGGTCACAATCTTCAGAAATACATTTGTCCTACTTCCTAACATATGGTTACACCCCTGTCTACATTTACCCTAGACGTCACCGTTGTTCATGTTCGGTAGTAAAATCTACCTTAGTGCTTCTCTATATATTTACATTTATATATTTTTTTGCACATGTTTATAATTTTTGATAAAAGTAATTAATTTTTTTTTTATATTTTGTCTTGATATAGGTTACCAGGAATTAAATTTTAACGCAAGTTATCTTCCTTGCTTTATATTATTAACGCTCACTATGCTGCTGCTGGTATAAAATTCTGTCTCAAAAACAGCGCCAAAATCCGTTGTATAAACCTCTGGGCATTGGCCTCACTTTTAATTACTTAACCGTAGCTCCAGAGTAATGGAATTTCAAATCCCGCACATTAATTCATTCTCTTTTTGTTTCAAAATTTCTTAAAATACATATACCTCCTTATAGTCTTGTGAGTGGTATTCCATTCATTTCCTGTCTGAACAGGCTTATCTCTCTGCAACACTCCGCAGGGTGTCGGCGATATAAGCAATCTATATCTCTTCTTTACCTGTTTATTAGGCAAAGGGGAAAAAGGTGAATTTATCAGATGCCCATTCTATCGTAATTTCTTAATTATTTATTTGCGTTGTACTTACATGTGGCACGCTAGCGTGAATTTTATTTCCTTCCGTATCGTTTTATAAGCAAGGTGGCCGAGATTAATCCCAACACCCTGCCGCTTTTCCAATTAAATTCCTAACTTCTTGCTTTGGCACTATTAATGTTACTCCTTTTTCGGGGGTGTGATAAAGTAAGAAAATTTGCGAATATTCACTTCCGTTAATCAGTCGCGTGTCCTGTATTGACAACTTTCTACCAAGAAGAGGTCTTATATTGTCGTCCGCTCGAATTCTTCTTCTTCTTTGTCACTTCAGCATGTCATGCTGAGGTTGACGACACATTGCTTCGTCGGGGTACGTCTGGTTTTCGTCCTTATTTAACGAGGCCGGCCTACACGCATCAGTATAGATAGCATATTGCTATGTGCAATCTGCTACGATCATAACATATATTCTAAGCTTTTTATGCAAGATTCCTACAAATTACTTACTAGCCGCACTAAGAATACATCAAAACAACAATTTCATATTAAAGTTGCTACAACGTTTTGTGGTGAATTTATTAAAGAAACTGGAGATAATGAAGTTATTAAAGACATTAAGTATTTCCAAGCAAGAACTGTCCCAATCAGTGTGGAGGATAATTTGACCCAATACTCACTAAGCTAGAAGAGTTTCAAGAGAAAGATAGTGGTTGGGCACTGCATTCTGTAATACATTTAGCGGTACATATCAACAAGTTTGAGCCTCTCCTAAAGGAGATTGCATTAAAGATATCTTGCATTAATTTGAAAAATAATGATGAAGCATGCTTCGTGTAGGCAGTAACATCACCGCTATATCCTGCAGCTGCCAACTCCGATAGGATCTTATTATTTTACTGTACTTAATTTAATTGGAATAATATTTCCCATGACACTTAAGCGAAGAACGTATTTTGAAGATCGAATGATTTATCAATAAACGTATTCATCCTAGAGAAAGAGCGTTCCTTCACCACAGTTCCAGTTAGACTTACGAAACATAGGATAGAGCGAAATGTAAATCTCTTAATGTTACAAGATGACTATGATAATGGATGAAGATCATACATGTGGATGATGATGATGATGACGATGATGATGCTGGCAGATATCATTTCTGCTGGATTAAAGATCTTTCGCACCTCGCATCGCGACAAACTTCAAAACATAAGTCTAGAGTGTATACATGTGATAGATTTTTGTTATACTTTTACTCTGAGGAAAAATTAGCATCGCACACTCCTGAATGCGGGAAGCTAAATGATTGCAGAATTATGTTTCCATAAAAGGAAAAGAAATGGTTGGAATATAAGAATTATAACCATAAGAATCCCGTCCCGTTTTGTGTGTATGCTGATCTTGAATCAATATTGAAGCCGATTCAGGGAAATGATCAAAATACACAGCGAATCCAGGAACATGAAGTTCACAGAATAGGAATTATATCCACTGCAAACATGATGCTAAGCTCTCATATTACAGAGCATATCGAGGCAAGAATTGCAAACAATGGTTTGCATTAGAATTGCAAAAAATTGTATCCATAGATGTACAGGAGCAGCTGAACATCAGGCCAATGCAGTCCCTGACTAAAGAGGAACGACGTTCGCATATGGAAAATACTTGCTGCCATATATTCGAAAAAACGTTTGCAGCAGATGAGGAACGAGTTCGGGACCATTGCCACTTAACAGGTACATACTGAGAATTATAATTCCATTCATTTTTTCATAAGTTCTTTTAACAGGAAAATACCGAGGACCAGCGCACAATGCATGTAACCATAGTTCCAGTCATTTTTCACAATTTATCTAGATATGATACCCACTTCATTCCATTCCTGGGAAAGTGGATTCCCTACCAATAAATAAAGAAAGATACATTTCGTTCAGCAAGAACGTTGAAGGCAGTAATATCAAATTCAGACTCATCGATTCCTTCCGTTTTATGGCAGAATCCTTAGAAAAGCTATCATCATTGCTGCCAATAAATAAATTAAATATTACAAGAGCTGTATGGCAGGGATTTAATGATGACACTATTAAACTTCTTACACGCAAAGGTGTCTTCCCACATGATTTTATTGATGACTGGGATAAATTGGATTTCCGGAACTTGCCAACACGAGAAGCGTTCTACAATAAACTGACTGACAGTGCTATATCTCCTGAGGACTACAGTCATGCTGAAAAGGTCTGGCAGGCATTTTAAATACAGACACTTGGTAAATATTCAGATCTATACTTTAAGACCGATGTTTTCCTATTGGCTGATGTGTTTGAGAACTTTCGAGAAGTGTGCATGAAGACTTACAATTTAGATCCAGCACATTATTACACCATGCCATGCCTAACATGGGATGCTATGCTAAAATACACCAAAGTGAAACTAGAGCTGATAACCAACGTAGATATACTGCTATTCACAGAGAGAGGCATTAGAGGTGGTATAAGTCAATGTTCGAACAGATATATTAAAGCAAATAATAAATATATAGATATTTTTAAGCCTGAGGAGAGAGAGAAATACCTGATGTATTACATATGATGTTAACAACCTTTATGGATGGGCCATGTCACAGAATTTACCAACCGGAGGATTCTAATGGGTTGATGTTCCCAATATTGACGTTTTCGAAATTACTGATGATTCTCCAATTGCATACATATTCGAAGTCGACTTGGATTATCCTCAACATCTACATGATAAGAGATAAGATAAGAGAAGAAGATCCCAGTTGTCAGAAAAAGTCTCTGTTGTCGTGCTAGTGTTTTTTTTTTGTTAATTTAGTGATCCTTTATTTATTTATTTGGTGCTCGAGTTTAATTTCATAATTTGGGCTTTTCGGTGCCGTAGTGCTGTTTGTGATTTACTTGTTTTGCTCCCGACTTGGCTTTTAACACAAATAAGTGCTCGCAGCTGTGTCGATATTTTTGTTTGCCGGTTGAGGTTCATTGCTTGTAAATGATTTTTATTCATTGTTTATCTGTAAATGTGATCTTCTTCGTTATCGCTGGTATTTCTTTTTAAAGATAAGTTTTTATTAGTTACATATTTTTTTTAAAATCTTTTGTTATTGTTTTGCAAATATATTTCCACCCTCTATCTGGTCATTGCTGAAGTACTTGTCTTAGCGGTGCGGATCAAAACTCTTAATTTTGTAAGTTTTCATTTTTACTTTGGTTTTTGTCTCCGAAAATTTTATTCAAACAATTTTATTCAATCGCGATCACTTTAAGATGGCAACTTGCAAAGTCTGGTCTTCTAAAAAACCGGAAGATTTGATTGCATGTGATGGTATATGTGGTAAATTTTTTCACGCTTCTTGCTTGAAATGGAGCTCCAGAGCGCCTACTTCTGGACTTACTACTTGCAGCGAATGCTCGGATATAAAGCCCTGCCACACTTTAAGGTTTTTAAAAAGTTTTACCGAAAGTCTTGACTCTCTTTCTTCTGTTCAGTCTCTCATTGCGGATAAATTCAATGGCTTATCTATGAACTGGACTGGTCTTGAAGTATTTTCCGAAGACCTTAATACCTTAAATGGTAAAATTGACAAGCTACTTAATCTTGTTGATGTACTAAGCTTGAATTCAGATAAATTGCTTGAAAAGTCACATAACCTATCTTCAAAGGTTCAAAATTTGTCTGACTCTCTAGTTGATATTCATGCAATATTTTCCAAAGATGACTCTCCGTCTGTCCATCGGAATTCAAAGAATACGCTACTCATTCAGTTATCAATGACGTTCGGCGTAGCTTAAGGCGAGTTGTAGGCGATATCGAGTCTTGGTCATCTACGGTTTCCGAGAACTCAAGGCTAATCAGCTCCATGGTAACCGATGTCAGGAAGTTGACTCCAGGGGATAAGGAATCATCTGACTCTGACTCTCAGCCATTACCTATCGTGCAGCATTGAGTAGACTCTTACAACAACTCTCCTGTATCTGTTGCTCATAGTAGTAAACCAGCTACAAACCAGAGGAACCGTTGCAGACGCCACCATAATAAGGCGATTCGCTAAAATCAGCACTCTGTTCAATCTACAGCAAACTATGACCCAGTTAACATCACATCTGCTTCCATAGTAACGAAGGATACTGCATCTTCGTCCTTTTTAGGAAATGGTATTGGCTTCCCTTTGAGAACAGTACCAAAACCTTCGTGTGCTTTCGTCACCCGTTTCTCTCCAGACGTCTTGAAATACCTTAAGTCCAAAACTATCGCAACGGATGTTTTTCTTGTCGAAAAATTAGTAAATGCTCTAAACCGGTCGCATCCTTTGTTTTAACTGTCAAAGCCGATGTGCAGGACAGGTTATTGGATCCCACATTTTGGCCCTCTGGCGCTTTTACTAAACTATTCGTACCTTCTGGGCGCCAACATACTAATACAGTTAAAATAAATAGTAATATCTCAAAAAACTCCAATCGCTCTCCCTTTACTTTCAAAACGTAAGCGGGATTCGGACAAAAACTGCACAAATTTTCAAATCCTCTGTTACAAAATGTTTTGATATGGTTGCTTTCACTGCTGAAACTTGGCTGCATCATGGCTTCGCGATGCTGAAATCCTTGACAATTCTTATCAAATTTTTAGAAGAGGTAGATATACTGATTGTGAAGCTCGTGGCGGTGGCGTAATCCTCGCTTGTAAAAACCACATTAATTGCAGTCAAATTGAGCTTCCCAACTTCTCCAACATTCTCGACATCGAACTTATCGCTCTCAAGTTGTCTCTCTTAAAATATGACTTATACATTCTTTGTTGCTATATTCCTCCTGATTTCGTAAATGTCAGAATATTTATGTACTGCCCGTAGTCAGAACGTACATGCAATAAATGAAAAATGTGATGAAACTAATGCCGCTGGTATAAAGTTAGTGGTTTTATTTGTTTTTTCACTGCACTAAATGTTTCAAGTTCAATAACTACTATAACTTGAGAACTACAATATATATATATATTTTTTATAATATGAAAAGCTGAAACCAATGTTTAATAAATGATTAATAAATAAATTTGTTTTATACAACTGTCGCAATTGACTTGCACTCACCTGAACGATATATAGCAGCGGATTTACTTGACTTTTTATTTTATTAAGGTTTTGGAGTAGGATATTCTTTATTGCAGTCGACACCCGCAATAAAGTGGCTTTGTTAGGAATTGTCTTATTACAGTCGAGATCCGCCATAAGACTCTTTATTACAGTCGATACCCGCAATAAAGTGTTTTGTGTTAGTGATCTTCTTACTACAGTCGATACCCGCAGTAAAAATCTATTACAGTCAAGACCCGCAATAAAGTGTTTGTGTTAGTAATTGTCTTACTACAGTCGATACCCGCAGTAAGACCCTTTATTACAGTCGATACCCGCAATAAAGTGGTTTTGTTAGTAGTTGTCTTATTACAGTCGAGACCCGCAATAAGACTCTTTATTACAGTCGAGACCCGCAATAAAGTGGTTTGAGTTAGTAACCTTCTTATTACAGTCGAGACCCGCAATAAGCAACTTTATAACAGTCGATACCCGCAATAAAGTTATTTGTTAGTAATATATTATCTCAGTCGAGACCCGAGATAATATTCTTTAAGTCAGTCGAGACCCGACTTAAAGTGAATGTTAGTATGTATCTTAACTTCAGTCGAGACCCGAAGAAAGATTCTTTATTTCCGATAAGACCAGAAATAGAGTGTATATTGTTAGTAATATTTTTTATTGCAGTCGCTACCCACAATAAAAAACCTTTAATTTAATCGCTATCTAAAATAAACTCCTTAATCCAGTCGGTACCCAGAAAAAGAATATTTTATTTTAGCCGTCAATTAAACAAAGTATTTAATTTAGTAATTAAATATAACACTAGGAAAAATCACTAGGAAAGAACACAAAGGAATAAATTGCCAAGTTAATCACTGCACTGCTAAATCACAAAAGAGAACGAATCAAGTCAAACTGCTGTTTATATAGCCAGAGTTTGCGCACGGCACCAAAGAACGGTAGTCAACGGCGCGTGGCAACAATATTGGCATAGCAAGAACTTGCATAGCAACAATAACCTGACCTAGCAACTGCACTTCATCATTGGTTCATAAAGTGTTACCATTTTAGTTATTGTTGTTAACAAGCTGCACTCAACTTATGAATATATAAAATGTTTTAAGTAAATTAAAATTATTTCCAAATCAATATGGTCTAAATATTGTTGCGAGCGTGGCTTTTGGTTCGTTATTTAAAACACAATATTAAATACTTAATATACAAGTTCTTTATTTCACTCTAATCATACAAAATTCACAAACTTTCAATTAATCAACTCAACTTTAATTATCGCTTAATACTGTACTTTCAATTATCGCAATCTAATTACAACACTTCCGCACGTTATTACTTTCGCTTGTTAACACTGCAACGTCTAAGACAAGACTCTTATTCTGGCTATGACAACTGTTATATTTATACCCTAGAAACTCTCCAGATTATTCTCGAGTGTTCTATTTTCCAGAAGCTTCTTGACTGTTCTATTCATTCTATTCCTGAACCTTCCTGTTGATACCATAATCAATTCTCCGAACCTAAAGTCGTTTACTATTGCCAGTAGATGTCACCAGTTGTCTCTTTCTATTGCACTTAACACTGCCCCCTTCTTAAATTTGTTCGTCCCGAACAACAGGTGGTCCACGGTCTTGATGCTTGTAATACTGACACAAGCGATCCAGATGAACGATTTTTCGTTTGCCTCTTGTACCACGTTGAATCCTGTATACTACGTGATTTATTCTAGTTACTACTGAATACGGTCCCTCCCAGTGTTGTTGTGAATTTGGAGAACGTCCCTTACGTCGGTTCGGGTTGTACAGCCAAACAAGATCACCTTCGCTAAATCCTGCTGAATTCGCACGTAAGTCATAGCGGGTCCTCATCCGATCAGTATTTGCCGCTAATTTTGTCCTCGTGGCTTCTTGTACATCAGCTCTCCTTTCCAATGGGGCTCTGATATTACACTTATACATTTCCTTTCTGCTGCTATGTGGCGGCCCTTTGTAAGAAGCACACACAGTGCATCTGCGACACCACTTCTCCACATCCTCCCGCATATGTAACCAATAAAACTTTTCTCGTATTTTAGAAATTGTTTTATTCACTCCCAAATGTTCTCCAGATGTTCCACGATGCATTTTACCTAGAACATCGTTGACCTTTGATGCCGGTAAGACTATTTGCATTCGGAATGATTTACCGTTAGGTGCCTCCCATTTGCGTTTTAAAATACCGCATTCCACATGAAGAGAATTCCATTGAGCCCAGTAGCTTTTCAGATTTTCACTCATCCCTGAAATACCCTTCCATTCTGGTTTTTCTATATCTGCTTTCCAAGTAAGAATAGGCGATATGTCCGGATCTTCTCGTTGCGCTGTTCGCAAGTTCTCGATGTCCCAACCTGTTGATGGTTCCACAGTTACCAACTGTATAGTTGCTGTTGTTTCTTTTTCTTCCACCCGGCCGCAATGTTTGCATTCAAGTTTGCATGGACGTTGTACGAAGGCTTCTGCATTTCCATGAATAAGTCCTTTCCTATGTTGCATCTCAAAGCCATAAGGTTGGAGTCTAGTCGCTCCAAGAATAGCTTGCTCTCTAGTTCGCCAACTTGGACATTCTTCTCTTTCTTTCTTTTCTGTTGATTCCCTTCGACGGCGCTTCCTGCAGTCGCTTTGAAGGTGTCCCAATTTATTACAATCCCAGCATCGAAGAACACTACGTGAAGGGTTGCTCAGTGATAACTGCAATCTATTGCAAGTCTGCTGCCCAGCTCGATATCTTTGCAATTCCACTCTCCTCTCTTCATCTAGGGATTCCACTCGTCGGCGTTTTCTGCAGTCCCTTTGTAGGTGTCCCGGTCTATTACAATTCCAGCATTGCAGAATACCACGTGAAGGAGTGCTCTGTGATGGCTGCATTCTATTACAAGTACATTCGTTCACCGAAATTTCTCTCATTCGTACTGCACTCCGTGAAGCTTGTCTGGCGGATTCATACACTAATGCATAGGCTAGTGCTTCTGCTGTTGATTTCTTTCCTGCTAGCCTTAACGCTTGTTGTAAATTTTGATCTGCAATAGCGTTCACAAATGCCTCTGTTGCCACTTCATTAAGGAAATCCGCATTTACGCTGGAGTATGAAAGATGCGCTAATCTTTCCACATCAGCCTGCAATTGTTGTAGTGATTCGCCATGCTTTTGAATCCTGTTGCGCAACTGTAGGCGATATACTTGCTGCATGTGCTCATCTCCGTAACGTAATTCTATCGCCTGTACTAATGAAGAATAATCACGTTGATTTTCAATCGGTACAGTTTGTAAGAGCTCTGACGCAGGAGCTCGAAGTGCTAACACCAGAGCTATAGCTTTGTCTTCATCATTCCATCCATTTACTTCTGAAGCTGCCTCAAATTGTGTCTTGAAGATATGCCACGAATTTTGTCCATCAAATATTGGAGGCTTCATTCTACCTGAACCGGATATTTCAGATGCTACGTTTAGAGGCTGTCGATGCTTTATTCTTTCCAGATCTGCTTTAACGTTTTCAAGTTGCTCAGTAAATTTTTGTTGTTCCTGCTCGATTTCTTCAATTTTCAAATTTTGTTCATATAATGAGTTTTTTAGAAGATTTTTCTGTTCCTCCAAACGAGTTTCTAGGCAATTCTCCAAAGAACTCTTTTGTTCGTCCAAGCGGGTTTCCATAGAATTCTTCTGCTCATCTAACCGGGATTCCAAAAAATTCTTTTGTTCCTCAAAAGCATTCTTTTGTTGCTCAAAAGCATCCTTTTGCCTGTCCAGACGGGTTTCCATAGATTTCTTTTGCTCATCTAAACGGGATTCCAGAGAATTCTTTTGTTCCTCTAGAGAATTCTTTTGTTCCTCAAAAGCATTCTTTTGTTCCTCATTGGAATTCTTCTGTTCATCAAAACGAGCTTCCATAGATTTCTTTTGTTCCTCGAGAGAATTCTTTTGTTCATCAAAACGGGCTTCCATTTTGCTCATTAAAGCACTCAAAAGCTGTTCCATTTTCATTGTAGGCTCTTCTTCAACTTCGGTTTCTTCCAAGTTATCTTCGAAAACAAATGTTTCAGGATTCTTTCCTTCCTCTATCAAAGCTTGTCTGAGTCGCTCGACTAGAACTTTCTTTGCACCTGTCGTTTGTAATGACCGGTTCCCTAACTCCACTTTCAAATCCTGCGTTCGAAGCTCCTCGAATTTTCGCCCCATTACTTTAGTAATTCACTTTAAGTTGAATATAAATTATTTTCCAGAACTTTCAAAATTTAACACAATTTTACAAAATTAATCACACCTTGAATTTTAAAGTCAATTGCCACCACCTTATTTCGTGAATTTATTTCACTTCTGACACCAATTGTTGCGAGCGTGGCCTTTGGTTCGTTATTTAAAACACAATATTAAATACTTAATATACAAGTTCTTTATTTCACTCTAATCATACAAAATTCACAAACTTTCAATTAATCAACTCAACTTTAATTATCGCTTAATACTGTACTTTCAATTATCGCAATCTAATTACAACACTTCCGCACGTTATTACTTTCGCTTGTTAACACTGCAACGTCTAAGACAAGACTCTTATTCTGGCTATGACAACTGTTATATTTATACCCTAGAAACTCTCCAGATTATTCTCGAGTGTTCTATTTTCCAGAAGCTTCTTGACTGTTCTATTCATTCTATTCCTGAACCTTCCTGTTGATACCATAATCAATTCTCCGAACCTAAAGTCGTTTACTATTGCCAGTAGATGTCACCAGTTGTCTCTTTCTATTGCACTTAACAATATCAATAAATAAAAATAAAACTTCCGCCGTCGTTTAATTAGAACGTTTACTTACCCGGAATAATTTGTAAATTCCTAAAACCAATACCGTCAGCTGACTTAGACGTAGCTAGAAGCAGCCCACACAATTTGCTGCTCATCCCAATATTCTGCTGCGCAGTAATTTCTCGTGTAATGGCGGAACGTGGTTCGTAATGAGAATTATTGTATCTCGATACCGTTTTGTATATACCTGCTGCTGTCAGCTGACTTGAGTTTGACAGTAGCAATGTGCAGATTTGCTGTTGCAATTGAAGTCGTCATCGTCGTGGTTATTGTTGTGGTTAACGAGTTATATTGTTTAAATTAGGTTTGTTCGATGAAAACACAGTGTAAAAACACCGTGTAAACTTTCCCCTACAATTTTCCCCAAAATTACCCGGGATTTTGTGCATTCATCGAACAAGTTTTTAAAACACCGGGTAAATCTAATGTAATGACATTTCTCTGACAGTTCCCCTGAGCATAATTTAAATAATAATTTCTAGTGATATGTCAAAATTTATTTATAAAATAAGTGCAATAATTAAAAATTTAAGAATAAATAATTATTAAAATGCACACAAAATATTTCTCAGTTTTTTCTTAATTACATATTCTTTTATTAGCTTTTTTACATCGACATTATCGCCTTTTCTGTAACTTTACTTTGAAAAAATGACAATTGGTTCATCTGTGACCAGATATAGCTCCATCATTTCTGCACTATTTTCACTTTGACCATCAGATGTTTTGTCACTAGATATAAAATTAATAGTTTGGATGATCAAAATCTACAGAAATGACTTTCTCTATCCCGTTGGTTTCTTCTCGAGCACTATTAATCCCCTTTCCTGACATCTCATTTAAGAATTTAGAGAATTCCTTATATGTTGTTTGCTTCAAATCTATTTGCTTGGTAGCTGCAGGGATAACGTGAAGTCTATAAAAATTACTTGTTAATAATTGGCAAAGAAACATTTTACGATCAAATTTCTTACTAGAAAGGCAGACCTTAAGATTTCATCCATGTCCTTCGATTTTAATCACCTCCTCAAATATTTCCTTATAATTTTCATTCGAATTTCCTATGTGCATGTTATCGATGGGTATTTTGTCATCTAATTTCCTATCCAACTTCGTTATATAATCTGGATTTGGTATGAGCTCCACATTTTTTTTAATTTTATATACAGCACTCGACCGCAATCACCGAACAAATTACATGTGACAGTTCACAAATGACAAATGTCAAACGTTTACCCCTACAAATTTTTAGTGCAAGTTCGGGGCACGAAATCAGAAACACCGGGTTTTGGCTTTCATCGAACCTTAGAATATAGAGCAAACAGGAATGGTGATAAGCCAGATTTTGCGTAATGAATTCCTGGTTGTGTTGGTAGTCCATTTTTACATGTATTTACACGCCATCCCTATTCTAAACAACTTGTCAATTTGCAAAAAGTAAACAAAGGTTTTGTGCGGAGCATCTGTGGTAAAAAATGTTCTTTTTCTACTTTATTCTGAAACAATTCACATAATTAATTTATATAAATCTTTGCTTCTATTAACAAAAAAGATAATTTAAGTAGTGCAGTTGCCTCAAACAGGATTCCCTAGTTTATAATCCAATTTATATTTGCAAGCACTAACCGAACAGTTCATTTCTGTTTTTTTAATTAATATGAAGATTTTTACAGGCACTAGTGGCACTATAAAACTTTGCACTATTTAAAGTTCAAAGATAAATAGTTTTGAAAAGAATTGATTCGGTATTTTTGTTAAATTTCACAAAAGAACTTTAAGTTGACCAAATCTGCTCACAAAACAAAAGCACATTTGACAATTAATCTACAGCTTTGACAATTTCTCTATCCAGCATCTCACTTACTCCTATGTATAGTCTCCTGCTCTTGACAAATTACGCTCATGTACACGAATTTTACACGATTCAACCATTCCTGTTTGCTATATATTCTAAGCATCGAACAAGTTTCAGAAATCCCGTGTAAGCCCAGGGTTTTCAAAAAACAAGATAGTACAGCCCGGTGTAGCCCGGAGCTTACCCGGTGTTTTCATCGAACAAACCTATTAATATGATGTTATTGTTAGACTTCTGCTGATGAATTATTGCTGCGGTTTAATTTGTTTGGCTTGATGATAACTGGCCAACTATCTGAATACTCTTGTCATCATTATGATGCACTGTTGGCATTGATGAAGAATGATTATGATCAGATGTAATAGCATTTGTTTGTATCGTTTGTGCGACTGGTATAGTCCCTGAATTAGTAACACTACCATTTGGTATGTTTTGTATTCCATCAACATTTTCATCTTGTGGTAGTGCTTGTTGCAAAAGTTGCATATCATCCACCTGCATCAAGTGAAGGAACATATAATTAGGTAAGATAACTTTGAATTTATTGAAAGATTTGATTCTTGGTGGTCCGTTTTTCCCTTTTCAGGTTGGAGGATCGGAAGTCAGGAGCCCAATCCTGAACAATTTATGACCTACTCATTTTAAAATCTAATTTTATCCATGGTAAAATGAAACCTCTTGACGAATTACTACTTATTGGTGATTTCAACTTACCCAATATTCAATGGGTACTTAATGAAGATGACGATGACTATCTTCCACTTAATTACTTGACATCAAGGGAATCACTTTTCCTTTTCATCTCTCGGTCTCAGCCAAATCAGTAATGTTATGAACGACATGGGTAGGCAGTTAGATCTGGTATTTTTTACTGACGCGGGTAGCTTATTAGTTGAACCTAGCCCAGTTATAATGTCTACTCTTGACAAATACCATCCCCCTCTACTAATTACATATTGCTATGAAACCGAAAACTTAACAAACTGTGACGAAACACAATACTTCTTCAATTTTAGAAAAGCTGACTTCTCGGAACTATCTAGTAAACTTGCCTCTATTGATTTCAACACACTGCTGTCTTGTAATAGTGTTGATGAAGACGTTTCTAAGTTTTACATAATTCTTTTCGATTTATTTTCTTTTTGTGTTCCCCGCGAGCGTCAGCGGTTGACTAAAACATCACCGCCATGGTTCAATAAAGAACTTAAACGTCTTAAAAATAGAAAGAATAAACTATGGAAAAGTTATATGCGGGACAAAGACATTATAAGTCACAACAATTTCCTCACATCATATAATGAGTTCAAAGAGCTTTCTCCATACTTTATGATGAGTATATTCAAAGCATGCGTGCTAAATTATTTAGTGACCCACGGATATTTTTTAAGTTTATTAATATGAAGAAAAAAACAGACAACTATCCCAATACCATGAGGCATGAAGTACAAAGACTGTGAAAGCGATGATTCGTCTGAAATTTGTAATATGTTTGCCTCTTTTTTTGACAAGGCCTTTGCCTCCTCAAATTTTCAACCTCAAAATAGCCTCTTCAGTCATATGAACGACTCTCATAATGTTTCTTTCACTATCCCTTCAATTACACAAGAGGTTATACTCGTTCATATTAATGGGCTTCCAAATGACTTCACAACCGGTCCGGATGGGATCCCTCCAGCCTTTTTTAAGTTTTGCTTACTTTCTCTGGTAGCTCCGTTGAGAATTATTTTCCAGAAATCGCTCAATAGCGGTTGTTTCCCACAGCTGTGGAAAAATTCTTTTATCATACCTATCCACAAAAAAAGTAGTAAAATTTATATTTCTAACTATAGGCCTATTGCAAAATTATCTTGCATGCCCAAATTATTCGAATCTATAATTTCTTCTCAACTGTCAACCTCCTGTAATAATTTACTCTCTTCAAACCAACATGGGTTTACTTCGGGCAGGTCTACAACCACTAACTTGTTGGAATTTGTTTCAGACACCATTGGCGGATTTGCAAAAGGCTACCAGACAGACTGTATTTATACAGACTTTAGTAAAGCGTTCGACAAGTTATCTCATTCCGTGATACTCTTTAAAATGGAAAAGTATGGGTTTCCTCTAACATTTCTTAAATGCACGGACGATGGCTCATAGAGAATAGACGGGTTACTTTTCCTCGCTCGTAAAAGAGAAATTTATACATTTTCCACATAAAGGTTAAATCTAGAAAATTGATATCGGTCTATTTATAAGTGTCATATTGTGCTTGAAGTGGAATTTAAGTTGGTGTTTACTAAATATCACGCATAAATACATATTACTTACTTAAAAATGACACCACAACCAGTGCGGTCTACTCGCCAAGCAGTGAAACCTTCACAGCCTGTAGTTTCGGGCAATAATATAACACCGATTACTTCAAAAGAACTGACAACATCCAGCGATTTGGGTAAACTCATTAAAGAAACTCAGGTATCTTTTAAATGTGAAATAAGCCTCATTAAGACTCTGATTGATAACCGTCTGCAAGAGATAGAGGAACGTATAAATGTAAAGCTGGAGCAAATCGCAGTTAAGTATGAAAGCAGATTAATACATATTGAGAACACTCTGAAAAAAATTGCAAACCATAATGAAGAACTGGAGGCAAGATATCGATCAACTGATGCTGTGTTGAGTGGAATACCGGTATCACCGAATGAAAACGTAAGGAACATTTTCAATAATATTGCCGACAAAATTGGTCACAATACATCTTCCTTCTACGACGCTTTCCGCATTCACAACGTTTCTAATAAAAGTCCCGCTAAAATGGCACCTCCAATAGTGGTTAAGTTCTCATCTAATGTCGAAAAAATGCATTTCTATCGTGCTTTCAAACAAGCAAAAGTTACGCTGAAAGACATTGGTTTTATCTCCGATAGCCCTGTGTACGTAAACGACAGTTTATCAGCAAAGCAGAGGGAGATTCATTACATCGCACGAAAGATGAAAAAAGATGGCCTATTATCTAGGGTAATAATTAAAAACGGCATGGTTCATGTTACTTATCGCAACGGTGATATTCCACTTAAAATTATCAACATAGATGATCTCACAGCTCACAGCTGACAATAAATAGGATAACCGATTAACCTTGAATGAAGTTACGTCTCACGTTTGTTTTGATTTTAATTTAGTTAATCTCTTAGAATCGAGCGACGAGCAGCTTTGAATTTTATTGTTAATTGTATTATAAGCCCAAAATTTTTGAAAATGTGTTTAAAGTCTCAAAAATTTATAATGTTTTTTTTACGTAGGCTTTTAGTGCATCAGAGGGTAGGCGGTGATCGATTTCATCTTAAATTTTTTCGCTTTTTCTACTACTTTCAAAATCAAAATAAGTATGTTGTGGATTTGCTAGAGATTTCGGGTGGTAATTTTGTCCCCATATTGCTCGTGTCGCCCGGTTGTGTGGTCTATGGGCTCGACTAGGACTGGTGGTGCCTTCTCCGTCGATGGGACGATAACTTCCGCTTCTGTTTTGAATATATTTACAAGGCAACAGTCAGGCATCCACTTTTGCCATTTCAATGCGAGAAGTATAGTGAACAAGATGGATGAATTTCGCTTGATTTTCGGAAAGAAAAGTGTTGATGTTATTATGGTAAGTGAGACGTGGCTTCATGGTGATCTCCCTGATGAACTTATAAATTTTCAGGGCTACCACGTTGTCAGACAGGACCGTAATGGTCGACGGGGTGGAGGAGTGGCAATTTTTGTCCGAGAGCATATTAAAACCAAAATATTGTTTTCTACAAGTAATGAAATGGAGCTCATTCTTGTTGAATTGACGCTTTGTAATCAAAAGGTCTTGGTTGGCTGTGTTTATATCCCTCCTGATTGTCATAACTGGACATTATTAGAAGAATCCCTTTGCGAACTTAGTGCAAAATACATTCATACAATTATTGCAGGGGACTTTAATGTGAATATTCTTCTGAATAGCACCAGGTCCCGCAGATTTAGGGATATGCTATCCTTATGTGATTTAAATGTTTTGAATGACACTCCCACCCACTTTTCTGCTTCACAGCCAACACTGCTTGATCTTTTCATTGCTTCACGGAATGATTTGACTCTATTTATGAACCAAATGTCACTCCATAGCTTATCCGATCATGATTTAATTTTTATCACTTATGATTTACAGGTACCAGCTAATAATATTTCTCGTAAATTTTATCGGGACTATAAAGGAATAAATACTTACCAACTCTCGAATGAGTGTCTAACCATGCCATGGAGTGACGTGTTCTTCATAACTAACCCGGATAACCAGGTAGAACACTTTAATAATCTTTATCGCTACCTTTTCGAAAAATATGTTCCATTAAAAACCAGAAGAGTCGGAGAACACTCACCGTGGCTTAATGCTGAGTTACAAACTCTAATTACAGAACGTGACTTTCTTTATAGAAAGAAGAGAATAACTGGCGATCCGCAAGATTTTCATAGATATGCAGTGGTGAAAAGGATTGTGACGAAAAAGATAAGAAAAGTAAAAAAAGCTTATTTTTCGCGTAAATTAAATATTGATCTACCTCCTAAAATACTTTGGTCCAACCTTAAAAGTATAGGAGCTACAAAAACTCAGACCAAAAACTTCTCGAATATCAGCCCCGACGGTTTCAATACAGCCTTTACTTCAAATGATAATTTTACATCTACTCTGTTTCAAAATATTGAAATACCAAATGCACTAACATCTAGCTTCTCCCTTTCTAATGTATGTGTAACTGACGTTATTAACGCAATTTTTTCAATTAAGTCGAATGCTACAGGGTTGGATGGGATCTGTCCACGTTTCTTAAAACTGATATTACCTCTCGTTATTCAGGAGCTGACCTATATTTTCAATTCTTGTATAACTTCATCATACTTTCCCCAGATCTGGAAGATCGCAAGGGTTGTCCCAATCCCTAAGAATGCCAAGGCGCTCTCTGTTGGTGATTTTCGGCCAATCAGCATCACATCTCTTCTGTCTAAAATTCTGGAAAAGCTCGTGAGCATGCAGATTAGACCATACTTGGAGGAGAACGAATTGCTATGCAAATGGCAGTCCGGGTTCCGGAATGGCCATAGTACTACCAACGCTATTTTAAAGATAACTGATGACATACGGGAGGGAATTGATAGGGACTGTCTGATTGTGCTGACTCTTCTGGATTTTTCCAAGGCTTTTGATTCCGTCAATCACCAACTTCTTGTGAATAAACTTCGTAATTTCGGTTTTTCAGAAAGCACGATGAGGTTTTTCGCAAGTTACTTAACGAATAGATTCCAGCAAGTGGAAGTAGATGGCCAGTCTTCTTCGTTTCTTCCAGTCTTGGCGGGGGTTCCTCAAGGTTCATTGAACGGCCCCATTCTGTTCTCCATGTTTATTAATGACATCTATGAGTGCATAAATCATTGTCATATTCATATGTATGCAGATGATATACAACTTTATATACAAAGGCCGTTGGGACTAATTGAGGACGCTGTGTTCCGGCTGAATGAAGATCTGTCTGCTATTTTACACTGGTCTCATGTAAATCAACTTAAACTGAACCCGCAAAAGTGTAATTGTATTTTTATTTATAAAGAAAATCTTGATACCTCCTATTTTCCCCGTATTGAGATTGGCGATTCAATTATTTCTTATGAGTCTCAAGTTAAAAATCTTGGAGTTGTAATTAATAAGGTCTTTGATTGGTCCGATCATGTTAGCATGTTGACAGGAAAGATTTATGGCGGATTGAGAAGACTCTGGGTGACTGCTCATTTTATTCCCCTATCAACCCGCATGAAACTTATCAGGGCATTGATGGTTCCTATTATAACATTCAGCGACGTCGTGTATGCCGGCCTGGATTCCAATAGTAAGCGCAAGCTTAATGTGGCTTTTAATGCCTGTGCTCGATACGTTTTTCTTCTTAGGAGATATGACCATATTTCACCATACTCGGGAAGAATTTTGGGAATTAGCTTGGATGCTCATTTTCAATACAGGATTTGTGTGTTTATTAATAAACTGCTTTTCTTCCGCCAACCTCAATATTTGCATGAAAAACTGCGCATGGGAACATCAGAGAGGTCTAATAACCTTATTTTGCCACGTTTCACTTACTTGGTCACGAGTCGTTCGTTCTTCGTCGGCGGTGTGAGGGTATATAATCAGATTCCTTTCGAGATTAGGCGGGCGGGCGTTGCGGGCAATTTCAAAAAATTTAAAGTTCTTTTATTTAATCATTTATCAACGGGGCAAGATTAATATGAACAATTTATGATATGTTTACATTTCCTCAATTGTATACCCTTATCTCTGTTAAATCTCTTATAAACTTTTATTAATTTCTCTTCGGCTGTAGCTTACCGCTTACCTTCTGGTGCTTTAGCTTTCATTTAGTATTCTTGTTGTTTGTTGTTTTTTTTCTTCCCGGCGATGTTTCCCTCTTCTTTTTCTTCTTATTTAATTATTAATTATTACTTTTACGTTTTTACTTCTTGTACTTGCTTCTCATAGTTTACATATTTATAGCTAAAAATTTCGCTTTAATTGTGTTGTTTCGTATATTCTTTTATATAGTTTGAATTTTTATATTTTTTATTCTCTACGTTTATTAATAACTTACTGTAGTTCTAGTCGTACTTTATGTTATAATTAAATTAAGTGCTATTCCATTAAATTATACTTTCCTTGTGCTAGTTTAAGGATTTATTTTCTTGTTTGCACCATTTGCGTAATAATAATAAATTGAAATTGAAATTGAGTCTTACTTAGATAACAGAACATATCAAATCTTATTTCGACATTCCATCTAAAGAGTCTTGAAAGCTTCGTCTGGCGTACCTCAAGGGAGTCACTTGGGCCCCTTGTTCTTTATTCTGTCTATTGATGACATTGTGTCTGTTGTGAGGTACTGCAAGGTCTTGATTTATGCTGACGACATTAAACTTTTCGCTCAAATTAAATCTTTTAACGATTGTGAGCAGGTACAGAGTGACCTTCACAGTTCTTACGATTGGTGTAAAGCAATAACTTGACACTCAACATAGACAAATGTGAGGTTATGACTTTCCACAGAAATCAGACACCATTTTCTTACGATTATGTGTTCTCTAATTCCTCGATTCGCCGTGTGGGTGCTGTTTGTGACTTGGGTATCAAATGTGACCATAGATTGAATTTTATCTCCCACATAAACTACACAGTATCAAAGAGTAGTTTCATGCTGGGCTCTATAAAACGTTGGTCCCGAGAGTTCTCGAATCCTACCATAACTTTGCGTTTGTACACTTGCTTTGTAAGACCACTTCTTGAATACGCTAGCCAGGTCTGGTCTCCATTTTACGGTATACACATCGACCGTATCGAGTCTGTTCAACGGAACTTCCTACGATTTGCTCTCAAGCACCTACCCTGGAATAATTCATTAATTCTTCCACCCTATGAGGATCGCTTGAATATTTTAAATATGCACTCGCTTAAGAAACGTCGCATAGTTGCTGATGTAACTTTTGTGCATCAGCTCTTAATCGCGAATATTGATTCCCCGTTGTTGCTTAACAAAATCGCTTTTCGTGATAGTAGGCACAATTTGAGAAGGCTACCTCTGTTGCATGTTAACTCTTCAAGGTCTAACTTTAGCATGTATGAACCTGTTAATCGCATGTGTATTACTGTTAATAATATGGCTGAGCAGTTTGTTCTTGACATTTCTAAGCATGTTTTAAAAAAACGTTTATATAATATTTTTTCTCTTTGTTTAATGTTTTTTGTGCATTGCATGTAATTTTATCCGGTATTCGGTTTATGTTTATTTTAACATACTGTTACGTGCAAAGAAAGAGACAACTACTGACATCTACTGGCAATGGAGAAGTAGAACTACTGACATCTACTGGCAATGTGGCAATGCAGAAGTAAACGACTTTAGGTTCGGAGAATTGATTATGGTATCTACAGGAAGGTTCAGGAATAGAATGAATAGAACAGTCAAGAAGCTTCTGAAAAAAAGAACACTCGAGAATAATCTGGAGAGTTTCTAGGGTATAAATATAACAGTTGTCATAGCCAGAATAAGAGTCTTGTCTTAGACGTTGCAGTGTTAACAAGTGAAAGTAATAAACGTGCGAAAGTGTTGTAATTAGATTGCGATAATTGAAAGTACAGTATTAGCGATAATTAGAGTTGAGTTGATTAATAGAAAGTTTATGAATTTTGTATGATTAGAGTGAAATAAAGAACTTGTATAATAAGTATTTAATATTGTGTTTTAAATAACGAACCGAAAGGCCACGCTCGCAACAACTGGTGTCAGAAGTGAAATAAATTCGCGAAATAAAGTGGTGGCAATTGACTTTAAAATTCAAAGTGTGATTAATTTTGTGAAATTGTGTTAAATTTTGAAAGTTCTTGAAAATAATTTATATTCAACTTAAAGTGAATTACTAAAGTAATGGGGCGAAAATTCGAGGAGCTTCGAACGCAGGATTTGAAAGTGGAGTTAGGGAACCGGTCATTACAAACGACAGGTGCAAAGAAAGTTCTAGTCGAGCGACTCAGACAAGCTTTGATAGAGGAAGGAAAGAATCCTGAAACATTTGTTTTCGAAGATAACTTGGAAGAAACCGAAGTCGAAGAAGAGCCTACAATGAAAATGGAACAGCTTTTGAGTGCTTTAATGAGCAAAATGGAAGCCCGTTTTGATGAACAAAAGAATTCTCTCGAGGAACAAAAGAATTCTCTCGAGGAACAAAAGAATTCTCTCGAGGAACAAAAGAATTCTCTAGATGAGCAAAAGAATTCTCTGGAATCCCGTTTAGATGAGCAGAAGAAATCTATTGAAACCCGTCTGGACGAGCAAAAGAATGCTTTTGAGGAACAAAAGAATTCTCTGCAGAATTGTCTAGAAACTTGTTTGGAGGAACAGAAGAACTTTCTGAAAGGTTCATTAGACGAACAAAATGTGAAAATTGAGGAAATCCAGCAGGAAGTGTTGGAAGTTCGACAACAAGTGTCGGGAGTACAACAAAATGTTACAGAACAGCTTGACAGTTTTAAAGCAGATCTGGAAAGAATAAGGCATCGTCAGCCTCTAAACGTAGCAGCTGAAATATCTGGCGCAGGTAGAATGAAACCTCCAATATTTGATGGACAAAATTCATGGCATATCTTCAAGAGACAATTTGAGGCAGCTTCAGAGGTAAATGGATGGAATAATGAAGACAGAGCTATAGCTCTGGTGTTAGCACTTCGAGCTCCTGCTTCAGAACTCTTACAAACTGTACCGATTGAAAATCAACGTGATTACACTTCATTAGTACAGGCGATAGAATTACGTTACGGAGATGAGCACATGCAGCAAGTATATCGCCTACAGTTGCGCAACAGGATTCAAAAGCATGGCGAATCACTACAACAACTGCAGGCTGATGTGGAAAGATTAGCGCATCTTTCATACTCCAGCGTAAATGCGGATTTCCTTAATGAAGTGGCAACGGAGGCATTTGTGAACGCTATTGCAGATCTAAATTTACAACAAGCGTTAAGGCTAGCAGGAAAGAAATCAACAGCAGAAGCACTAGCCTATGCATTAGCGTATGAATCCGCCAGACAAGCTTCACGGAGTGCAGTACGAGTAAGAGAAATTTCAGTGGAAGAATGTACTTGTAACAGAGTGCAATCATCACAGAGCCCGCCCTCACGTGGTGTCCTTCGATGCTGGAATTGTAATAGATCAGGGCACCTTCAAAGAGACTGCAGAAAACGTCGACGAGTGGAATCACCTGAAGAAGGGAAAGAAGAATGCCAAAGATGTCGAGCCAGGGAACAAGCTATTCATGGAGAGACTAGATATCAAGCAGCGACTAGTCGCATCAGCTCTCCTGTTGAGCAGTCGGAAAACTAGTAAAAACCAACTTTGTGGGGCAGAAGTTGGTTGGTGGAATTGGCAGCCCCGAAGTCATCATTCAAGTAGGCCAGTTGCAGAGAAATAATAGCAGTCTTGTTATATATGGAAGTGTAGGAAAAAATGACTGCGCAGTCACTATCGATACTGGAGCTGCAAGATCAATTATTAGAACAGATCTTGTTAAGAACAAATGGCTTCATAATACCACCAAATATCTACTAAGAACAGCAACTGGAGCAGCAGCACGGGTGTTTGGAGAAATAACTTTAGATGTTCAACTAGGCGAACTACTATTTCCTCACACTTTTCTGGTTTCAGACATAATGGATGAATGCATTCTTGGAATAGATTTCATGACCACATACAAAATAAATCTGGATGTCGGAGAGCGAATTCTCAAATATGGGAACATAGAAATTCCTATGAAACTAGGAGAAGGAGCAGATCATCCTGCGAAAGTAAGGACGATGGTCTGCGAAAATATTACTCTTTCGCCATGCTCCGAGACACTAATATGGACAAAGTTTACTGATGACATCGGGACCTGCCGATTCTATCTGGTGGAACCTAACCCCACAAAAGTCACATCGAGCATCATTGTGGGGAAGACTTTAGTGAAGGCAGAAGGTGCAACATTAATACCAGTCAGAGTGCTTAACACATCCGAAAATGATGTACAACTAAAAGAAGGTGCTATAATTGGAAATTGTGAACCCGTTTACCAAATCGTCAATTTGGATAATGGTAGTAATATCAGGGAGACAAAACCTATACCAGCTACTACCCAACAGGTTCAGAAACTTCTTTCGTCCAGTGCCTTAAGTGAACAACAACACAACGATGCCAAAGAGGTGATCGATGAATTTTCGGAATTATTTGCAATGGATGATGATGACTATGGTAAAACAAATCTTGTCCAGCATCGGATCGATACAGGAGATTCCAGGCCCATTCGACAGACACCACGAAGATTGCCATTAGCCAAACAACCAGAAGTTGCAGACATGATGAACTCCATGAAGAAACAAGGCATAATAGAGGAATCTAACAGCCCTTGGACATCGCCGGTTGTTCTGGTTAGGAAAAAGGATGACAGCACCCGATTCTGCGTAGACTACCGCCAACTAAATAACGTGACGAGAAAAGATAGCTATCCATTACCAAGGATTGATGACACGTTGGATACCCTTTCCGGAGCGCAATGGTTTTCCACATTGGATTTGAAGAGTGGTTACTGGCAAGTGGAAATACATCCCGAGGACCGAGATAAAAC
Organism: Dioctria rufipes; assembly: GCA_963924295.1. Lineage (NCBI taxonomy): Eukaryota > Metazoa > Arthropoda > Insecta > Diptera > Asilidae > Dioctria > Dioctria rufipes. The sequence continues at coordinate 113,918,312 of OZ002742.1, forward strand.
TGCTTTCTCAGTTGGCAGTGGCTTATGGCAATTCAAAGTAATGCCATTTGGGTTATGTAATGCTCCAGCCACATTCGAACGACTAATGGAATGTGTTCTACGTGGTTTAACCTGGAAAACATGTCTTGTCTACTTGGATGACATAATAGTTATCGGAAGGACATTCAAGGAACATAAAAACAACTTACGAGACGTACTTCAAAGACTCAAAGATGCAAAATTGAAGCTCAGTGCGAGTAAATGTGCTCTATTCAAAGATGAAGTTAAATATTTAGGGCACATAGTTTCATCACAAGGAGTAAGAACCGATCCAGAGAAGATAGAAGCCGTCAAAAATTGGCCAGTTCCAAAGGACAAACATCAATTACGGAGTTTTCTTGGTTTAGCTACCTACTACAGGCGATTCGTGAAAGGTTTTGCAGATATAGCAAGAAGTCTACATCAACTTACAGAAAAGGGAAGGCCGTTCATATGGTCGGATAAATGCAACGAAAGTTTTGAAAATTTGAAGCAACAGCTCTGTGAAGCTCCAGTACTTCACTATCCAAAGCTGGGAAAAACATTTATATTAGACACGGATGCCAGCAATGAAGGTATTGGTGCAGTGCTTTCGCAGAAGGAGAATGGTCACGAAGTTCCAGTAGCTTACTATAGCAAAGCACTTTCAAAGCAAGAGAAAAATTATTGTGCTACAAGAAAAGAGCTACTTGCTATTGTAAGTTCAACGAAACATTTTCATAAATATCTCTACGGGCAGAAATTCATCCTTCGCACCGACCATGCAGCGCTTAAATGGCTTCTGCAGTTTAAGAACCCTGAGGGACAAGTCGCGAGATGGATAGAGCGACTCCAGGCTTATGATCTTGAGATCCAACACCGAAGAGGTCGTATCCATGGAAATGCAGACGCCCTTTCACGACGTCCATGCAAACTTGAATGCAAACATTGCGCACGGGTGGAAGAAAAAGAAACAACAGCAACTATACAGATGGTAACCGTGGAACCATCTACAGGTTGGGACAACGAGGACCTGAGAACAGCACAACGAGAAGATCCGGACATTTCACCTATTCTCGCTTGGAAAGAAGATATGGAAAGACCAGACTGGAAGGATATTTCGGAACGGAGTGAGAAGCTGAAAAGTTACTGGGCTCAATGGAACTCTCTTCATGTTGAATGTGGTATATTAAAACGCAAATGGGAAGCACCTAACGGCGAATATTTCCGAATGCAGATAGTCGTGCCAGCATCAAACGTCAAAGATGTTCTAGAAGAAATGCACGGTGGAACCTCTGGAGGACATTTGGGAGTGAACAAAACCATTTCCAAAATACGAGAAAGGTTTTATTGGCTACATATGCGAGAAGATGTGGAGGAGTGGTGCCGCAGATGTACTGTCTGTGCTGCTTGCAAAGGGCCGCAACACAGAAGCAGAGGAGAAATGCATAAGTATAACGTCGGAGCCCCCTTTGAAAGGATAGCTGTAGACATCGCTGGACCTTTTCCTGAAACGGATGGCGGTAACCGTTATATTAAAGTTGTCATTGACTATTTCAGTAAATGGCCTGAAGCTTATGCAATCCTTAATCAAGAGGCAACCACAGTTGCGGAACAAATAATAACGAATTGGGTCAGTAGGTTTGGTGTGCCTCACGAACTTCATTCGGACCAAGGACGGAACTTCGAATCGCGGACCTTCCAGGAGATGTGTAAAATGTTGGGAATAAGAAAAACTAGAACAACTCCTCTACACCCACAATCTGATGGCATGGTAGAGCGCTTCAACAGAACATTGATCGAGCATCTAAAGAAAGTAGTTGACTATCATCAACGCGATTGGGATCGACATATTCCTATATTCCTAATGGCTTATAGATCAGCTATTCATAGTACTACCGGACAAACCCCAGCTAAAGTCATATTCGGAAGAGAGATGCGTTTACCTAGCGACCTCAAATTCGGTACCCCCAGAGGTGAACAAAAGTTACCAGAAGACTACGTATCGGAGCTCAAACAACAATTAGCTGATGTGCACGAGGCCACGAGGACGAAATTAGCAACAAATACTGATCGGATGAAGACCCGCTATGACCTACGTGCTAATTCCGCAGGATTTAATGAAGGTGATCTTGTTTGGCTCTATAATCCGAGACGACGTAAGGGACGTTCTCCAAAATTGCAACAACACTGGGAAGGACCGTATTCAGTAGTAACTAGAATTAATGACGTGGTATACAGGATTCAGCGTGGCACAAGAGGCAAGCATAAAATTGTTCACTTGGACCGCTTGTGTCAATACTACGAGCATCAAGACCGTGGACCACCTGTTGTTCGGGACGAACAAATTTAAGAAGGGGGCAGTGTTACGTGCAAAGAAAGAGACAACTACTGACATCTACTGGCAATGGAGAAGTAGAACTACTGACATCTACTGGCAATGTGGCAATGCAGAAGTAAACGACTTTAGGTTCGGAGAATTGATTATGGTATCTACAGGAAGGTTCAGGAATAGAATGAATAGAACAGTCAAGAAGCTTCTGGAAAAAAGAACACTCGAGAATAATCTGGAGAGTTTCTAGGGTATAAATATAACAGTTGTCATAGCCAGAATAAGAGTCTTGTCTTAGACGTTGCAGTGTTAACAAGTGAAAGTAATAAACGTGCGAAAGTGTTGTAATTAGATTGCGATAATTGAAAGTACAGTATTAGCGATAATTAGAGTTGAGTTGATTAATAGAAAGTTTATGAATTTTGTATGATTAGAGTGAAATAAAGAACTTGTATAATAAGTATTTAATATTGTGTTTTAAATAACGAACCGAAAGGCCACGCTCGCAACAATACTAATACTAACACCGACTAAATGATTAAACGCATGTATTGTTGACCGTTTATTTATTAAACGTGTCCATGCAGCGATCTTGTGTTAAGCTGGTTCTGATAGTGTAGTCTTAAATATAAGGACTTACCTTTTTGCTCTGAGCATGGAGCACCACCTGGAGCAAAATTAGAAAAGCTTTTAACAAAATTACATCCAAAAACTAAATATGTTATACACTACCGACATGGACTCATCCTGAGAAAAGTGAACCGGGTTCTTAAATTCGACCAATCAGCTTGGCTTTAACCATATATTGACTTAAATACTACCAAACGGATACAGGCTACAAGCCATCATGAGAAGGACAGCTATAAGAAGATAAATAATGTAGCTTTTGGTAAGACCATGGAAAATGTTCGCAAGTATAGCGATATCAAGCTTTGCGTAAAGTGGGAAGGTCGCAATGGTGCAAAAGCTCGGATTGCGGCACCCAACTTCTACAGTGCAACGATATTTGATGAGTATTTAGTTGCTGTGGAATTAAGGCGACTCAAAATCTTATTCAATAAACCCAGTTTTATGCAGCGTGAATTTGGAGATAAATGTAAAGTCATGTATACAGACACAGGTTTTCTAATATATGAACTTGAAGAGAAAAATGCATATGACTTTAAGGCCGAAAATATAAACAAATTTGATACAAGTGATTACCCAGAAGATAATCAATTCAATTTACCGCTCATGAATAAAAATAATCCTGGGCTAATGAAGGATGAGCTGAATGGGAAAATCATGAGCGAATTTGGAGGCTTGCGCTCGAAAATGTACAGTCTGCGTATAAACGATGGTAAAACTGTAATAAAAGTGAAAGGAGTAAAGGATAATGTAGTACAGAGGGATATCAATTTCGAAGACTTCTTCGAATGTTTGAATAACAAGCGAATATTAACTGCTAATCAGAGCTCCATACCATCCGATAACCATAGCGTGTACACTGTCAGCTTTACCTCCACTCTTCTTTAAGATTTTCTCTACGAGATATGGGTTTGGGTCTATAACTTTCAGCAGCTCCAATTCATAAAAGCCTCCTGTGATTGGATTTCCTTGATAATCTTCTAGCCGATATGTGATGGGTTTTGTGTTTTGAACTATAATAATTTTAAAAATCTCAGCTGTCCGGTTTGGTGTATAGCTTTTCTCAAATATATGCTTGAATTTGCTGATGCGTACAAAATCTGCAACTTTGCAGGAACAAAAATTTTTATGTGATTGTATACAGTTGAAAGCAATTGTTTCTCATTGGAAGCGTTGATATCAAGTGGTCTCATTTTCGTAGTTCGATGTATTCTTCAGTTGTATTGAGTGAGCAGTTTCTTTACCATACCAAACCACTGATAAGTTCTATTAAAACTGAATTCCTTCCACATCATATCCTTCAGAGTTCGGTTAAAGCTTTGAGGAAACAGTACGAAGAGTAATGATTAATTGCATGCTTCATCATCATATTTTTAAAGAGGCTATTGTAGAATTCCTTTCCATCATCAGTTCGCAGGTTTTTAGGTATTCGCCCCTCCACGACGCCGTTTAAAATTTTTTCTCGCTGGTTTATGCAGCTCATTTACCACTTGTCTCTTATTCATCGTAATTATAAATGAAACAGTTTTATAAAGAGTTTTTACTCATATACACCATCTTTTGGTATCAAGTCTTTCTTATTTATTACTGAAGTAAACAGATAGTTTTCAATCTTCGGATTTCGTCATTGATATATAGCGTTAAATTTGCCACCTCCCCGCTTAGAGAAACGTGCAAACGTGTCAACGCTCATCTGTAGACTGTGTAGAAGTATAATAATGGAGTAGTATTTAAACTATAATATCTGCTTCTCGCAACTCTTCCAGGATAGATACAATTTCATTGCTGTGACTGGTGTTTCCAGCCTGTTTTGATGCCATTAGAAGGCGCATCCTATCCACTAATTCATGTGGGTCATCTCAGTAAATGTGATCACTGTTTTCCTTAGGCAGACGCATTAGTCCCATGCCCTTATGTTGTATAAGTTTACTGAGTATAGCTTTACACTTAGCCGCTCTAATACCTTTTATTTCTCCATCTTCAGAATAGTCACGTTTATATGCATTGGTATCTCTAAAAATAGATTCATAATTAGTTAAATCCTCTTTAGTATATAGACTTTTAACAGGATCTTTCATAAATAGCAGCTCACATAACCCCAAAGTTGTTTTATAGCTCTTCCCGTTGATAAGAATATTTACAACATTATCAACATCAAACATTGAATTACCGATTCTCCACGCGTTGCCATCTTAGTAAACTCCAAAGATTGGATCAATTTTATTGCTATTATCAGTGAATAGCTTTAAATAGTTTGAAACTATGTATCCAGACGTATTGGGGGAGGTGACAGGAGACCTTGCTATCAAGGTTCTTGAATGTTTGAGTGTTGCGAATTCTTCTTCAGATTTTAAGGAATAATCTCCATAATTTATAGGTGTGCTACTAGCCTCCATTTTCACATATTGTCGTTTTGGAGGGGTAAAAGGTTCCCCAATTTCGTTGTCTTCTTCTTCTTATTTTCATCTTTGGCTCAAATTTGACTGGTGGCTCGTTTTGACTCTTCTAACAAACTCTTTTAAGGATTTGGTTATTGGCTTAAATTTTCTTCAAGTTGAGCTTATGCTTCAATCCTTCCCGTCTTTAGAGCTTTAAATTTTCTTCGCACTGCATTCCTTGTCTTGATGATTTCTTTTAATAGATTGTCATTCATCTTCGATATTAACTGAATAACAGCTTTTCACACAGGTCTGATAACAGGTAAACAGCTTTCAAACAGCTCTGAAAACAGTTTAACAGCTTTTCAAACAGGCCTGATAACAGCTTTTGAAACAGTTATGATAACAGGTAAAAAGATTTCAAACAGCTCTGATAACAGGTTAACAGCTTTTCATACATATCTGATAATAGGTTTTTTACTATATAAGAAGCTTCTGCTTCAATCCTTCCCATCTTTAGAGCTTTAAATTTTCTTCGCACTGCATTCCTTATCTTGATGATTTCTTTTAATAGATTTTCATTCATCTTCGATATTAACTTGTAATGGATATTTATTTGGGGATGAAATTATTTAAATAAACCACCGAAATAATATAAAAACCACTACTTTATTTACTCTATATACTTTATACAATAACGTCGCGTTCTTAACCTATCGAAGGTTTACTCAAAACTCGACATATTCTAAAACTCAGGCTGCCCCGGAACCTTCCCAATCATTTCGCGATACTGTCACTCACCTACTTTCATGGCATTGCTTAATTCATTTTTGTTGATTTGTGATTTCATCAATTAGGCATCGATACATTACAAGTCGCTTCCTAGTGGCAACATAATTGTGTGACCATTATTTATCTAGGTTGCGTGTACTTGTTGTGTAATATTCGATCGACCTTTTTAAACTGATTTACATCATACATTATTTTCGTATTTATTTCTGATATTGTTTACATCACATTCCTCCCCCCTTTGAAGTGGAGACTGTGGTTTTTGAAGTTTTTTGTACATTCTTTTTGCAACTTTTTCCTGGAAAACTTTAAGTGCCCTGTGAAAGGAAATGAATGAAATGAGATTCCGGGAGAGTCCGAGTTAGTGAATGCCTAAAATTTTGAATTAGAAAACATTTCGTTATTGTAGTTTGACATATCTCTAGCAAATTATTGCTAGGTGAAATTAAACAATCTTTAAAATTATAACAGATACATATGTATGCATATATTTAACTAGAAAATTACTATTGGAGAAGTTTGCTAGTATTAGATACCTACTATTAAATTTTAATTAATTATAACTACAAGTTTCATTTATTTGTATGATAGGTCGTATGTTATATGTTAAACAATAGCTTTTTTTTTAACTTGTACATAGTAATTGTATCTGACTTGTACATTGTCACAAACATAGATGTATAATATTTATAATAAATTGAATCGGCTTCAATTATACTTATGCATATGTAGACAGTTCAAACATAAGTTTTGTTTTTATTATATTAATGAATGTATTGTACAAATTTTGTTTTTTCTTATCTTTAAATGCTCTATTATTATTTAATAAATTATCTATGGGACTTTTTTTCTGTAAAATACGTCCATTATATTATACATGTATTGAGAAATATAGCCAAAGGTTACCGACTGCGTTTCAAAAAAATAACACAAGCAACGGTGATAAAAAATTTTGTTTTTGTTTGTATATTATTACCTCGAAATATTAATAGAAATGTATTCTATTCAGAAAGTTCAAAATTTTTCAGTAGGTACTAAAAAAAATGTCTTACTTAAATAATTTCAAAATCGCTTACGTTGGTCTTGCTAGGTTTTTCTTCTGGACGAAACAATTTTACTGTGGGGGTTGTTAGAGGGATCGTTGGTTTACTAATGTTACTTTTGTGTGTGTCATTGAAAACAGTTTCACGAATTAAATCACGCTGGATTTCCTTATTAACACTTCTGACTTTTGCGGTATCAGTTTCCTGCATTTCCAAATGACCATTTATGTTGCGCATTTTCCGGTGGATACTAGGAAAACGCTTTTGAAAATATGTGTTTTTTATGCTCAACTGTTTAAATTTTACTATTATTACTATTAAAATTATCGCAATAAGGCAGACTAAAACACTCAGAATAATTGTGTGGTTCCTCTTATATTGGTTATGGGTTTTTGACTCTCGGTCGGTTTTCACCTTTTCGATCTTATGTAAAAAGTTTTTAAGGCTGAGTTTCTGTTCGTCGAAATGTATTTCGTGATTTTGGTGGTCAATTAATTGTAATTTGTTTGGTAAAGTCCCTGATTGCATTTGTGGCATTTCATTTATTTGTAATTCAAAGTTTAGTTTAGGTATTAGCTCGATTTGTTCGACTGAGATATTCTGCACGATGGTGTTGGTAGTTGTGAGTAGAACATTGCCAATTCTCACTTGACAATTTGGTTTGAGATTTAGTATACCTTTTCCATTCATTTTAATTACTGTTTTGTATTCTGCACACTCAATGTTGGTAGTAATTTCTTTTACTAAAAAATACAGGTAGAGGAAGATCTAAATTTAATAAAATAACAAAAAGGCGGGTAATAATATAATATAGTTATTTTAAGTAAATGGAAAAAAAAATTATAATAATAATACTTAAGCGTGGAATTTCTTTAATCTGTTCAAATGAACCACTTTCACCTTCCGACCTATCTGAATTTTTAAATTCACAGGGGAGGTTACTTCCTTTACTTCATATGGTCCAATCCAAATAGGTGATAACTTATTATTTTTGCCTTCGTTTTTTAAAAGGACTAAGTCACCAGTTTTGAATGACTCTTTCCGAAGGGTCCTATCATAATATTTTTTCGTTATTTCCTTGCTTTTTATTATATTTTTCCTGGCAATATTATGGGCTTCTTGGATTTTATTTCTTAGGATATAAAAATAATTGTCATGATCATAAATTGGTTCTGGTTTGCGTTTAAGGTTTGTGGGCAGGTCAGTTGTAAAACCAGTCCATTGGAGTCAGACGTGTTGAACAGTGTTTGGTGTTATTATGTACATGCACGGCTTGCCTTAACCATTCATCCCAAGAGAGAGGGTTCTCATTCACGTAATTTCGCAAGTATTCCGTTAGTGGTCGATGAGACCTTTCCAGGGCGCCATTCGATTGTGGATGGTACGCCGTAGTATTTATTTTCTGTATGCGTAAGAATTTACACAAACGTTTGAATAGGTCACTCATAAAATTCGTGCCTTGGTCTGTGATCAGTTTTTTCGGTATTCTGTACCGTGTAATAATCTCTTCGTAGAAAGTTTTTGCAACCGTAGCTGCTTCGCAATCTGGGAGAGCATAAGCATCCATGAAGCGTGTTAGATCATCTTCGAATGTTAGTATATACTTGTTTCCAAGGGTCGTGACTGGGAGTGGTCCGACTATGTCCAGGTACACTTTATCGAAAGGCTTTTTTGCTGTATCAGGCAGCACCATTGGCATCCGGGTTAGCTTGCAATGTTTATTAGTTTGGCATTTAGGACAAGATTTAATGAATTTTGCTATATCCTTTAACATATTCTTCCACCTGTACTTCCTCCGAATTCGGTGATAGGTTTTTGCAATCCCTTGGTGGCCCCCTAATGGGTTTGTATGAAAGACTTTTAATATTTCATCAATATCTTTTTTTTCAGTCAGAATCTCATATTGAGTGTTACCATCATTTATTTCTGATGTGTTGTAATTGTATTTTTCCCCAGTTTCAAATAATTCTCTTGAATCCTTTTCAATATTTACTTGTATTTCTTCTTGAACTTGCGATTGAGGGTTTAATGAGTCTTTTGTTTGCTGTTTTATACTTTGCGATCTTGTGGTAACAAGCATTGTAGTACCTTCTTGCGGGATTCGGCTTAAAGCATCGGCATTGCAGTTTTTTCGGCCTGGTTTGTACTTTATCTCATAATTATACTCCGATAATTTGTGATGAAATCGTATTAAGCGTGACGTGGGATCTTTAACGTTGAACACTCCTATTAATGGCTGGTGATCCGTATAAACTGTAAATTTTCTTCCAAGGAGGTAACATCTAAAATTTTTCACGGCCCATACTATACCTAACAATTCTCTCTCTATAGTTGAATAGTGTCTTTCCGCTTTGTTGAGGGTCCGACTTGCATAAGCTATAGGACGATCATGGCCGGGAGGGCCTTGTGATAATACTGCACCCAATGCTTCGTTGCTGGCATCTGTTGTAACGATAAAGGGCTTTTTAAAATCTGGATAAGCTAAGACTGGCGGCGTGGTAAGCGACCTTTTTAAGAGTTGGAATGCGGCTTCACTGTCCGATGTCCAAATGAATTTTTGTTTTCCACGTAAGAGTTTTGTTAGCGGCTCTGCGGTCTTAGAAAAGCCGGGAATGAACTTTCTATAGTAGTTTGCTAGTCCTAAGAAACTTTGCAATTGCTTTATGGTGGTAGGTGTTGGGAATTCTTGAACACATTTAATTTTCTCGTTATCTGGAGCACAACCTTCATGGGAGCATTTGTGGCCTAAATAGACCACTTCCTTTCGGAGAAATTGACATTTTCCTGGTTGGAGCTTTAAGTTATATTCTCTTAATCTTTCGAAAATGTCGGTCAGTTTTTTTATATGGTCTTCCAGATTTTTCCCGTAGACGACAATATCGTCTAGATAAACAAAACACTTTATGCCTTGCAAACCAGTAAGCACACGATTCATTGCTCGCTGAAAAGTTGCTGGAGCTGTTTTTAATCCAAAAGGCATTCGAAGGAATTCATAATGTCCATATGCCGTACTGAAAGCCGTCTTTTCGCGGTCTGAAGGGTGCATTGGGATCTGATGATATCCGCTAGCTAAGTCCAATGTTGAAAAATAGCGTGAATTTCCCAGTTGGTCCAATATGTCTTCAATTCTGGGTAGCGGAAATGCATCTCCGATGGTTTTTTCATTCAGTTTCCGAAAATCGACTACTATTCTCCGTCGCTTTTCACCATTTGGGGCTGATTTCTTAGGAACTACCAATAGGGGCGAATTCCAGGGGCTGCTACTTGGGGCAATAATGTGTTCTTCCAACATATTCTTTATTTGTTTGTTAATTTCATTTTTATGAATATTTGGCAGTCTGTATGGTCTCTGATTAATAGGGGCTTGATCACATGTCATGGGGATGTTGTGAGAAGTAACGTTAGAAAATGGTAGTTGTTCTCCTTCTAAATGAAATATATCACTATATGCTTCACATAGTTCCTTTACTGCTTTTCTTTCCTCGGTATTATGTGTTTGGTCTAATGATATTTCTTTTTTCAGTCGCTGAAAACGTTGTTTTTCTGAGATCTTTGCATCGCTTATATGTTTCTTCTCCAACTTGTAAATATTGAAATTTCGTAATGATTCTAGCTTTGGTTCCACATTTGGTAAAATAATTTCTTTCGCAAGTGTATTTATGCTAAGTCTTAATTTCCCATTCTGTGGTCTAATTAAACTATTAGCTATAAAAACGCCAGGTACAATTTCCTGAAAGGGACATAACATTTCATCATCACAGCTAATTGCAGGTATTTCTAATACCATTTCTGATCACGCAGGGATATGCGTCGCATTGCTATATGAATCTGTAGTGATTGTCTCTCTATGCTTCTGAGAGGCTAGCAAGCTTAAAGCTATACGAAGTGGATGGAAAGTACTAGATACTACTTCGTTTCTGCTAGATGACAAGCAATCTTTTGTATTACTTGTTTCCTTAAATGAATTGCGTAACTGGTTAACTTCTCCTTTACATAAAAAAGGAATTTTTAATTCGGTTGAGTTGTTACTATTGCCGGGGAAATGCAACATTCGTTCAACTGTGAGAATGTTTGCTTTGCCCCATATGAAGTTGCGACCTAATATACCATCAAAAGGAATCGAAATATTTTCCTGGCAGATATTAAATTCGCCATTTAAACCCTTACCTATCAGAAAAATTCCTTCACAAGACCCAAGGGTGAGATCAGTGCCACCGTACAAGCCTTGTAATTGAATAACCTTCTGTCGATTCACAAATGTATGGTCAGATAAACTATTTCTTTTTAGAATACTTACTTCGACTCCCGTATCAACCAAAAGCTTAACCTTACCTATTCTAGAGATATTCAAGGGAAGTTCAATTATTGCTTCATTTACTGTTTGCGCATTATTTTGCAGTGAGATTATATAGTATTAGAAACGTTAGGGTAATTTGAAATTTCTTTGCTGTTGTTAATAGTTTTATTTTCTTTCCTTGAAACTATATACTTATCGGGTAATTCTTCAAATTCTCCACAATGAATATTTTTGCACCCATATGCAGAAGGGTTAGCCATTGGGCGCAATAGGCTAGCCCGCTTTAGTTTCCCGAATGATTTTGGTTTGTGCTGTGTTTTTCCTCCCAAGACTTTTTTGCGTAGCAGTCAGCTATGGAATGTGAGGATCTAGCACACCAATCACATTTTAGTACGGTTGTTTGTCCTCCATTTCTGGGGAACTCTTTCTGTTTCATTTGTTGTATATTATTTAATTGGCATGATTCTTGCGAGTGTCCGTAAGCACGACAAGCGTGACAGAATTGTGAGCGTCTTCGGGTGCGACATTCAGAAAAAGTATGTCCAAATCTTTTACAGAAATCACACTTTTTTAACTGTTCATGCCTTTCTTTCTCAGAAGTTTTCGCTAATGAAAAATGAAAATTGGTCCTATTGTGTGATGGATTTTGAACTTGTTCAGATAATTTTGTATATACATTTACGGAAGAAGTATTTAAGACTGGAGAGGGATTAGAGTTTAGAAAAGGGTGTGTGACCAGATTTTTTGGGGATGCTTCTTGTGAGAGCTGAAAATTTGCTTCTAAGAAACCTCTTAGTTGCCTCACTTCATCTTGGTTAAATTGCTGACATGCAGATGATGAAGTCTGCCAGTTTGCACTTATTTGTCGGCTCTGAATTTGACGCTCTTCAATTTTTTCAACTTCTGTAGCCATTTTTATTAATTCATCTAGTGAATTACTCGTTTTTCCTATTACCACTTGACGAATAACAGGGCTGATAATGCCCGTTTTAAACGTGTAGCATGTTTCTTCTTCAACTTCTTTTAGAAGCGCCTCATTTCCTTTAGGATATTTAGAATTTATTGCACGTTTACATTCAACAAACATCATATTTAATTTCGTACCAAACGAGCCTACTGTTTCGTTGTGAATTTGAATACAACGACGTATATTGCTTATGATGTCATTAATTGAGTTACTTGGCTTAAACGCAGTTAAAAGTAAGCTCTCTAACTCATCTACCGATTCGATTTTTAAGTACTTAACCAGATCATAAGCTTCTCCCCTCAGTTTGGTTTTCAGTAGCGGTATCAACAAGCTTTTTTCTTCGGAAGAGGTCAAAGAATTCTCTACTTGCTTGCAACAATCGAGAAAAATAAGTATTTCGTTTGAATTATAATTTCTTTGTCCGTGAAATACAGGTACAATGTTATTAACCAGCTTGGAAATTTTTTCCAGTGAAAAAGTGGCCATATTATCTATACAAATATTTAATTTCTGTACAAGATCAGGGTTTGTTTGGGTTCGTGTTATTGTTTTTGCAGTACTTAAGCTGCAATCACTGAGCTCAATGGGGGCTTTTATTTCGTCACTTTGAATCGGACTTTGAACTTGATTAGAGTCGTCGCTTCTAGCGGGATTTAACGGAGCTTCAAACACCTCGTCTAATTCGGATTCCAGAGTTAGGGAATCAATTCTGTCACAAAATCTAGCAAATTCTGGAGTTTGAGTAGTATTAAGAAAACGCTGACGTCGATTTCGTGCACCTAGATTTTGAGTCTTCGAACCGAATGACATAAGTAATAATACGAGAAGCAAAATGCTGAACGAGCGGTTTAATTAAATTAAATCATAACACCTTAATTGCTTGTGCTATTTATTTATCGGTGGGTGCCTTATTATTTTTTTTTTATGTGTACATACGTACATCATGTGTACATTAAATGATTATGTTTTTTTTTTTAGACGTGTACATTCATTAAATGATTATTTTTTTTTTAGACGTGTACATACATCATGATGGTACATTCAAACATTTAAATTTTTGGTTTTAATAATATGTGATATACCTATCTAAATTTATACCTTATCTGCTGTATAATTTTTTTTTTAATGGATATATATTTATATATATGTACATATAAAATAATAATAAGCCTATATCTATACCAATTCCGTGGTGACTCACTCTTTAAAATGGGTTGATGGGTTGACCTCCTTATGGTATATTATGCGGCCTTGCCTGTGTGTATTCTGGATCTTCTCTCTCTTTTTTTTTTTTTTTTTTAATATCGGGTTACACCAGTGTGGAACTTTCCAAACTTTTCACTTGAGATTTTATCTGATTAATATTTTTATACTGATTTTTTTTTTTTTTTATATATTTTTTGCAAATTTCCTTTTTTTGTGGAACACAACTGTTATGATATGTATATATATATATATATATATATATATACATATACATTTCACGCACTTTAACTTTTTGCCTTCCAGTTACTATTCAGTAAGGAGTCTAATGTCGAAAAATACCAGCTGCGCCAATTGTAATGGATATTTATTTGGGGATGAAATTATTTAAATAAACCACCGAAATAATATAAAAACCACTACTTTATTTACTCTATATACTTTATACAATAACGTCGCGTTCTTAACCTATCGAAGGTTTACTCAAAACTCGACATATTCTAAAACTCAGGCTGCCCCGGAACCTTCCCAATCATTTCGCGAAACTGTCACTCACCTACTTTCATGGCATTGCTTAATTCATTTTTGTTGATTTGTGATTTCAACAATTAGGCATCGATACATTACAAGTCGCTTCCTAGTGGCAACATAATTGTGTGACCATTATTTATCTAGGTTGCGGGTACTTGTTTTGTAATATTCGATCGACCTTTTTAAACTGATTTACATCATACATTATTTTCGTATTTATTTCTGATATTGTTTACATCACAAACTGAATAACGGCTTTTCAAAAAGCTCTGATAACAGCTTTCCAAACAGCTCTGATAACAGCTTAACAGCTTTTAAACAGCTCTGATAACAAGTAAAGAGCTTTCCAAACAGCTCTGATAACAGCTTACCAGCTTTTCAAACAGCTCTGATAACAGGTAAAGAGCTTTTCAAACAGCTGTGCTTTCGGCTGAGTTACAACTTCGGCTTATGAAGATCTCGCATGTTTCATCCTTTTATAGTACAATGAAGATATCAAATCCTTTACAGTAGCACCCCTCGTTTAATGAGCTATCCTTATCAATCATCATAAAACCATATTCATCCTTCCAACACTCAGCACAGGCTCTTCGAAATGTATTGAACTTCATGTCTGTATTCACATGATCATTATAGATATGTTTCAAATTCAAGTCTTATTGCTTGAATAAGATGATTAAATTAGCATTGTCACGTATTAAGTGCTTTGGTATATGCGTATATGTTTGACAGAGATAGAAGCTATCTATATCTTCGTGACGACCCATGCAAAAATAGGATCGCACATTATCTTGCTTTTCACATACTAAACACTGAATGTGATTTGGCTTTCTCTGGTGGTAGAACGTCGCAGTTGTTTAAGAATGTATAATACCTCAATCCTGATATGGGAGTCATCACTCGCTTCAAGTATTCATACTTTGGTTGATGTAAAGATTTGGAATATACGTAAATATTTTCATATCTCAGGCCATTGGGATGTTCTAGCAAACTTATCATAACATTAGTTTTTCTTTAATTGGATGGTCCAACAATGATGCTCCTTATTGACAATAGGGGGCCATGCTTCTTTTTCACCTTCATAACAGCTACATCAGCATTTCGAACAGGAAAAGCTTATTGTTGATTAATGAACCGCATACTGAAGACTAATGGGATTCCTATAAATACACCTGTTTATATTATATTTGAACAGTATCATCGGAACCTTATAAGATGTTGGATCACAAATCAAAACGCTCCTGTAAAGTTTTGAAATGAGGTAGAAGACTATTAAATTCAATCATCAATAAATTACCTATAGAATTACATCTACAGGGATACCAGTACTGTAGGCCATGAACAAAGTTACAACAAAGATTGGCGAGAGGAGGTCCGGGCATTAATTTAGTGGACGCAGCCTGCAAGGAACATGATATAGCATACTCGTGACATACGGATACAAGTGATCGAGATATAGCTGATAAATATTAGCTGAAAAAGCCTAGCAGCGTGCAAAATCTACGGACGTAAATTTGAGTGAACGTGCCAACGCATGGCTTATCACAAACGCAATGAGGCTAAAATTAAGTTGAGTATGGGCCTTAAAGCTAAAAATAGTGTGAAAAGAAAGAAGAAATCTATTAAAACTCCACGAGTGATACCTGTACCAAAGGTTGGTGGGGCACTTCCGTTCCTCATCCCGTTGTTTGCTGGGCTTTCATCATTGGGAGCACTATCGGAAGGTGCAGCAGGCATAGCTACTGCAGTAAATGATACCAGTACAGCAAAGGCAAAATTGGAAGAAAGCAAAAGTCATAACCAAGCAATGGAAACTATAGCGGTTGGTAAAGAAGGATACGGGCTGTTCCTGAAACCGTACAGAAAAGGACTTGGAATCATCAACAACCTCAACCAAAAAACTATAAAAGTCGCTACCCAAAAGACTATTAAACGAATTTGAGCTTCACAAGTATACCACACACTTGCCACACCTCAGAGGAGTATTTATGCGTGATAATCTACCTAAAAAAACATGGAAGCAAGAAAGCGGTATCGTTAACTTGGACATCTTAACTGGAGCAGGTACACACTGGGTAGCGTACTACAAGAAAGGTAATAACATCGAATATTTTTATAGCTTTGGCAATCTCCAACCACCAAGGGAGCTCATAAACTACTTGGGTAGTAATATAACGTACAACTACAGTTCTTATCAGAACTATGATGCAGTAATTTGCGGTTACTTATGTTTAGAGTTTTTATATAATTGTTGTAGCCATTAATCATTATCTATAAATAAATGTTTCTATATTGAAATTGTGACAGTTCATTATCAACCGCCATGTCATTAACACTTACTCACACGGGAAATTCATCTCTACTCACTGCTAAGTACTTTCCTCTGCTGGATCTAGTAACGGATTATGTTTGTGGTTTAATTGATTTTCAAACATACAACTCTATACAAATATTGATGTGAGCAATAATCTGGTTCATGTAGGGAATGAGGTTGTTGAGATATAGGTTGGATCATATGAGATTGATGATATAGCAAAATATGTACAATGATACTTGGATAAAGAAGGGAAAAGGATAAAGGTTAGGATAAAGGCTAATAATAATAGATTGAAGAGTGAAGTTAAGGGGGGTTACCACCAAAAAAAAGCTCACGATTTCTGTTCCCAAAAGCTTAGTGAACATAAACACATAAAAGTATGCAATTTTAAAATTGAAACAAATCACTATATGTACATGGAAAGCTATATGATGCTGTGATATTCGTCTGTATTGTACTCCAAAGCATGTCGGGCATCTGCACAGCAGTAGGGTAGAATCACTGACTTATAAGTCAGTGGGTAGAATTGCATAGGCATGGCGAGATTTTAAATTTGGCTGTCGGATTTTTCTTAGAATTTTTTTTTCTGGAGCAGGCAAGAAGCGAACGAAATGTATGCTCTCTGTGATGTTGATCAGTCACTTTTCCGCGTAATTTGTCTGGCACTATTTATTGCTTGGGCAATTTTATTTGACTGAAGCCGGTAATCAAATAAAACTCTTCCTAGATTTCTGTGTTGTAATATGTGTACCTACCATATAATTTTTGCAATGCTCACACGTTGTCAGAATACCATTTTATTAACTAGATATCCAAAGAACTACTTCAGAGAATTAGATTTGAATTTAGCAACAACACAATTTTCAGGTTGAGCTATGTCTGGTAGATTTTCTAATCTAATTTTAGTATATATATATATATATATATATATATTATCTCTATCTAATTCCTCAATTTTGTTCGCATAAAATTTTTCATGTTTCAAGAAACGCAATTCAACCAGATTAGCCTAGGCGGAGTTACTGTAACTGGGAAAGATTAGCAATATGGCAAATAGTGAATTCTTTTCTGCGACTCGATGTTAACACTGCCATCAAATCTGCCATTCTCGTGCTCTTTTCTTCCCTACTGGTGTGGTGGTAGTAGATTCGGTGGCGGTGGTTACACCGAGTCGCAGAAAAGAATTCACTAAAAGATAAGAATGTGCAACGATTTCAATTAAAAAAAAAATTAAAAATAAATGTAAAGCAGTATTTCCAAGTGACTGCAGAGGTAAATGACACCACTCGTCTAAGACCAATTCTTATGATACCCTAGATGAATGCCCGTTTTAAATATCGTATGGTCACCGATCTATTCAATTTTGATTTTGAAATTGTTTTTCGCATATATTTCTAGAACGGTTTGTCGCACAGAAAAAATGATTATAACCAATTTTATAGGATTTCGTATTCTGCAGAAGTTTTAGTACAAAAAAAATGTCGTGGACTGATCGTTTTCAAAGTATACGTAAAAAACCTAAATTTTTATATGGCACCAAGAAGGAGTTGCCCGATTTGTATCATTTTCGAATTTAATTTTACGTTTTTTTTAAGTCCATGTACAAAATTTCAGCTCTCTAAGTATACGCGTTCTCGAGTTATCGTGCGCACGGACGGTCGGACGGACGGACATGCAAAAACCAAAATAACTTTTAATATTATGAATGGGTGTCCAATCCATTTTGCTACCATCATTATTTCGAGGTGTTACAAACGGAATGACAAACTTAGTATACCCTATAGATTTCATCTAGGGTATAAAAAATAATTTCAAAGAAAGATGTCATTGGTACAAAGTCGATAGTTTTATTGGTCGATACAAGTTATTTATAATTTATAAAAATGCTTCTTCTTCGAAAATCGCATTTTGAAAACAATTCATACATAAATTAATAGTGGTAGTAATTATAGTCGCTAGAAAGATAATCGATTGTAGTCAAAAAATTGGTACACACTGTATATAATGTGACAACTCACTACACCTCATCAATTTTCATTCAGTTTTCTAAATTACATACATATATTCGAAAAACTACTCTTCTAAACTTTAAAAAGTTCCAATTTGTCCTTTCTATAGCTTCACTAAAACGCGGTCATAAATGGAACGCCACAAAAAATAACTATTTATAATTTAGCCAACCTTCCTCTAAAATTTCATT
Organism: Dioctria rufipes; assembly: GCA_963924295.1. NCBI lineage: Eukaryota > Metazoa > Arthropoda > Insecta > Diptera > Asilidae > Dioctria > Dioctria rufipes. The sequence continues at coordinate 113,936,993 of OZ002742.1, forward strand.
GAAATCATTCACATTTCACAAATTCAAATTCACATTTCACAAATTTGTACATTTATAGTATTATTTTCTTTTCATATACACAGATTTACATACCTAACAATATTCAGTTTTCCCTTCTTTATTCCGTAATTACTATTGGCCCGAATTTTACTAATACGTCTCATGATTAAATAATAGTTTCTCACAATTCGTTATCTATAACCATAATAGAATTGGCAAAAAATTTCTCGCCTCAAAAGCAAAAATGAACAAGTTACCAATGATAAAAATTAAAATATTCCGGGAAATCTACACACAGACATATACCTAATGCAGAAAATAACGGCACGCACTCTCCAAGCATACAGCTACAGCCCGCTGAGCTTTCAAAACAAATGAAAGCCTTCCAAAAGCACCTTACTCCATCTGACGATGATAGAATGAATTGAAAACGCCAAATTGTATGCAAAATACAATAAAACAAGAGATTTTTGCCGTTACTATCATTAACATTATTGACTTTATTTCCTTTATCATTGCACTAAAAAATTTGAGTTTTTCAAAATAAACAGAAAAAGGATCGATCTTTGTTACATATTGAAATTTCTTTGAAATAATATCATAATTTTGGTAGTTATTTGTCTCCGAAAATAGCAATTTTCAAACTAAAATATATTAGTAACCAAAATTTTTTGTCTGGTTTTCTTTCCGTCACTGCCTCTTCCAGCCCAACATCTTTCATACCCAAGTACAAATTTATCTATTTAATGTACCATTATTACGTTTTGATGTACTAAACTTTGCAAATTTCATGAATTCCAGAGTTTTCTAAAGCTAATTAAATATATACAAAACCCCGAAATCTTTATTTTTGACACTTCATTACCTAAGTTTATGCATTTTCTCTAACTATGTCCAATTTTTATCATGATAGTACGCACAGATTTGCAGTAAATTTGTATTAACTTTTCGTGTTTTTTAACCCCCCTTAAGGCAACTGAAGAAATATATTTTGAAAAACACAGATCTATAGCTCCTCTGCTTGGATTCAGTAAAAGAAACTTGTTTGCTAATACAGTGCATACATCGGAGCTGCCAGTCAGCATCATTAAAGTAAATACTATACGCTAGGCCTGAGTATAAAATAGTGGAGGTACCCAAAAATGTAATCTATTTGCCTGTGAACACCAAACGTATAAGTTCTCTAACATTGGAGCTCCTTGACCAAGACGGTGACTTAATCAACTTCAGAGGAGAGACTATAACCATCAGGTTATATTTGTAGCAACAGCATGTTGATATACAATAATGATAAATACGAGCTCGGAGCAGACAAGATCATTAGTCAGCGGACAACCTTGAAGCGGTCAATACCTACATTAACACCTGCAAATACAGCATATTTACAATTGATAGGCTTAACGTTGAAACGGAAATAACGGAATACTAGATATTGCACCAGGCGCCTGTTTTGATAACAGTGATACTAAATTTAAGCATCACTCCTATTCACCATTTCTAACATCATTTAAAAACAGCGATGAAATCCGTATCTCTGTTCAACATCAGGACTTGAATCCCAGCAGGAGTTTTCTTTACAATACGCTATGAATTCAATGCAGTGGAAATTGGCCGTACAAGAAATCTTGGGATTGCAACAACATTAAAAACTACGTATCGCTAAATGCAAATGTAAGCAGGATACTACTCAACGGCAGGTGGTCGCCAGGTTCATCCGTTGTACCAATGGGCTGTTCAACTATTGTGTACCTCCGAAATATTTATTGGGATTCGCTGAAAATTACAAGAAAATTCTTAAAAATTCCAAACATGAACTCATATTGATCTGGAGCAGGACAGACGATAATGCCATTATATCACCCACAGAAGGTGAAAATTGAAATTACCAAACTCCAGTGGAGCATCCCACAGGTTACAGTATCCGATGATGAAAAGCTGCAACTATTTGAAATTATCGGGAGAGGTCGCCCGATACAAATACCATTCCGTAGCTGGGACATATATGAGTATCCAATACTGCCGGAATCTACTCATCAAATCTGGTCAGTTAAGACTTCCACTCAATTGTAGAAACCTTGATTTATCATCTTAGAATTACAAACGAAGGAACGATAAATCCAAAGATGCTAGGCAAGTTTGTTCACTGCAAACTCACCGATTTTACAGTTCATTTGAACTCAGAATAATATCCCTATGATGATTTGAATTTGAAATTTGATCTAAACAGATACGCATTGCTGTATGACATGTATATAAAGATTACACAATCAGACTATGGCCATCAGTAGCAATCATTCCTCACATGGGAGAAGTTCAAAACCGATGCTCCAATCGCTGTCATTGATTGCTCACATCAAAATGAAACAATAAAAACTGGACCTGTTGACATAAGGCTAGAATTCAAGAAATCCGAAAATCTACAGCATATTGCCTGCTTCTACACGATCGAATAGTGGAATACAGTTCGCTGACAAGTTAAGTTAGAAAGTTAAATTAAGAAGATGGCTGTCATCATAGACGTCCAAGGATTCAACACAAACCTCAATGAATTTATCATTAAAGAACAGGCAATTTTAACCAATGAAAACCAGAAGCAAATGTTTATATTTCAACCCCCGTTCAGATACAAGGATTTGACGTCAGCAAAACAGAGGCAAGTAAACTGGCTTCAACACAATTTTCATGGATTCCGCTTGGATGATGGCTACATACCGTATCACAAGCTGTACACTATAGTTGAACCACTGCTTTGCAACAAAATCATATATGTAAAGGGAGTTGAAAAAGTTCATTGGTTTCAGAAGATAGTTGCAGAGGCTGAAATCATTATCAACGTCGAAGATGAATACAACTGTGGAAAACTAATAGAGATTAACACAAATGCGCCATCTTGTCATGTTCATATACGACAATGTGCTATAAGAAATACTTTTGTAATAAGAAATTTCATTGGAAATAAAAATTAATGTTTATAAAGCATAAGACTTTTCAATACACAAACCCTAGGCTCAATAATAATTTGCTAAGAAAACATCAAGCCAAGGTGTTGTGAAATTCGAATGATGCTGATATCTACAAATTCCTCGCTAAGAAAACATCAAAACCAAGATGACGTCATGCTGATATCTAGAACTTCCCCGCGAAGAAAAGAAAACAGCAAAACCAAGGCATGCCGGTAGTTCCGGCCAATGCCGCTAAGTAACCTTACTCAAGAAATGGCGAGTCTGTAGAGGATTTCTGATGATAATTTCGTTCGCCTAGAACTAAAACCCCACCCCACACCACCTAGACTCCATTGGCATGAACAAAAATAACTTGAATTATTAATACACTAATATCTCGAAAACCAAAGCCCGTAGAGGATTTCTGATGAAAATCTCATTCCACCCTCCCTATCCAATATTATAATACCCCTCGCCCCTCCCAATCATCTAGAATCCATTGGCATGAACAAAAATTTCCTAGCGTTAACTTTAATTATTACCTTAGAATAATAAAATTACAAGAACCGAAAAGAAGAACACAAAATGTGCAACCAATTCTGTTCGCACCCTGTGCCACATCACCTCCAGTTGAAAAATATTTAAGCTGTAGGTCATCAAAGTTGAAAACCCGAAAGCTTGAAACGCACTTTTGTGTACTGACGTGATGGTGTGTTTTGTGACTTTAGGAACTTGGAGAGGAGTAGAGATGTAAGGGTGTGGTAATGTTCTGCACAGTGATGCCATTTTGCTACAATTGTAGCAAAAATGATACTTTTTTTCATTGCAAAAACGCTACTTTGATACTTTTATTCTATTATTCTGTCTAAAATGCTACTTTTACATAAATTCAAACAATCGAGTTTATTAGATACTCAAATTAAAGGAAGTTCGAAATAAATTTTCTAAAAGAACTCATTCTCTCTTCAAGATTATGCTGGTGTAAAGCAGAAAAAAATCCTTGACATATGTAGCACCAACAAGCTGCCTATCTTTAAAGGAAGTTGTTGACTGAATTTTGGGTCCAATTGCAAGCCCTTCAATTATTTCTTATATCATCTTCGTTAGAAGACGAAATCTTTTAAGTAAAATATACATTATTTTTACTTTTTGTCACAAATCTGCCAAGTTGTAACTACTATTAACTTAGAGTTTCAAGGGGAAAAATTTAGGTTACTTAATTATGCAAAACAATTGAGACAAATTACAAGTTATTTTTTGTCGTTTTTCATTAAACCTGACTAAATAACTAAGATTGCCTGAATGACATTGACCTACAACATCAAGAGAATTATTTGCCCCTTAATGAGATATACATCAGTGCAAATACTAATTTATTTATTGCAGAAAAGGGTTTAGTGGATTCAGTTTTGACAACTGTAAGGTCACATATCTTTTCGTTTTATGTTGAATTATGTAGTCAAATAAGAAAACGCTTCGATTTCAAAAGCGACATTTTAAAACACTTGTGTTGTCTAGATCCCGATAGAACATGCAAATGTAACGATTCTATTTTGCCATTATTAAAAGCATTTCCAAATCTTTATAAACATTCTGATATAGAAAAAATTAGTAAACAATGGCAAATCTTAAAGGTGCAATCGAATTTAAATCAGTTGACAGATCCGGAAAATTTTTGACTTTTTAAAAACTCATTGGGCAATAATTATTTTTTTTTAGAGCTTTATGATTTCGTAATGAATTTAATGTGTCTAACACACAGTTCTGCTGCCACTGAACGAGTGTTCTCAGATCCCCAACTAACTAAAACAAATAAGTCAAATAGATTTGACATAAAGACCATTGGATGCATAATGTTTGCAAAAGGGCGAAGTAGAAATTCAAAATGAAAAATACTTTGTCTGGACACCGTAATTACATAAAGCAACTTAAAATCGCGTTTAATAATCATAAATATCGAGATAAAATATGTAATAGGCATATATATATATACTACCTTATTTATTATGTGCTGTAAAATGGAATGAATTTATTTAAGGAAAAAAATCAATATTTTTTGTTCAACTAAGCTCTACATATATTTTCTAATTCTGCGACTTATTCAGTTTTATTTTGTATGAATTGTCTTAATATTTTTAACAGAAAGATTTTTCACAGTTTTTTTAAAATAAAATGTTTCTATTAATTTATACTTCTTTTTCTTTAAGATTGCTACTTTTTGCTACTTTTCCCCTCGAGTCTTGCTACTTTTATTCCTACTCCTTGTGGCAACATGCATTCATTTCGTGTATATTTGATGTAGCGACGGGCACTGTTTTCTGAGACATTATTCTTGGAAGCTGGATTGCTTAGTCTGCTTGCCTACCGCTTGGCAAAGGGAAAAGAGGTATAATGCGAGAATTTTTTCATCAGAATTTTTAGTTTTTAATTTATTATGATTGCAGTTTTGCACATTGCTCTGGTTTTCATGGTTTTTAGGTGAGTGCGATTGCGTAAGCGTGGGAAAAAAAGCAATTATGATTCTGCGCACCTCCTATGTTTTTTTAATTGCTGTAGCATTTCATTAGTACAAAATAAGGGTAACGTATTTTAGAATAATTTTTATTGACAAAATCAATGAATGGATGTAAGGGTCGGTTATAAGATGGATTGAACGCATATGGATGGATCGATAGTATTGTTGCCCGGAGGGGGGGGGGGGGAGGGTAAGTCCTAGATGGATTGGAAGGTTCAATGGAATGAATGGTGGAAAGGAAGGATAGGTGATAGGATGGAAGTTAAGGGTTGATTTTTGGTTGGAAAAGGTATGTACGGTACGTCTCACTTGGAGAAGATACTTTATCTGAAGATGCGTCTTTGAGATATTTTCTTGGATTTATAATTTTAAAATTGTTGCCAAAATATGCTGTGAAGCATGTAATTCAGAGATGAGAAGATCTGGTGAAATGATTACACTTAAAAAAAATCTGAAAACTTTTTGTTTCACAAGAATTATTCGAACCAATCAGATTTTGGCAAGCTAACGGCTCCAACTAATTATTTTTTTACAATTTCGAAAATTCATATAAGTTAATTTAAATCAATAATAAATGTAAACCCTGGTATAAAAAAACATTAAAGAAGAAATTATTAAACTGGCTTCGAAAAAAACTTGTGACAATCCTGATTTTTCATTTTGGCTGTCTACTGAAAATCCATGTTTCGAACACCATATGAAAATTCTGGATTACTTTATCTTAAATCTATTGAGAAAATACTGTATTTGGGAATCAAACAAATTTACAGAATTAATGAGTATACAAGATAAAATGCACCAAAAATTAAAAATTATTAATCAGTAGTATATACATTATTAATTTAATTTGTAAAATGTGGCTATATGCTACGTTCCTTTTATCGTCTTAAATGAATCTGTCTGAATCGACAAAACGATGTCATAATGTTCTCTGCATATAGAAAAGGAACGAAATAGAATCATTTCAAGTGTTTGACATTTCTTTGAACATTTGACAAAAGCATGTATAAAATCATATAAATTGCTGTTCATCAAAAATAAAGCCATTAAAACTTATCACCGACGTAAATTTAAACAACACACACATTAACGAATACAAATAAAGAAGATACATTGAGTCGGTAGATGGGGGGAGTGAATGGATAAGAGGATGGTGGAGAAGGATGCCCGTGACAGGGGAAGAGAGGGAAGCCAAGGGTGGAGCTCTGGTCGGCACTCACAAATATTCACTGCAACTTTTAAAAATTAATTGAAAATAGGAGCATGTAAATATTCCAAAAAATAAAAAAAAGGAAAAAGTTTTCGAATTGCTTTAAGTTTGTGACACGGATTTCTTCCTATAGCTACGTTAGCCTTATTTTGTACTAATGAAATATTACAGCAATTATAAAAAATAAGAGGTGCGCAGAATCATAATTGCTTATTTTTTCCCACGCTTGCGCAATCCTACTCACCTAAAAACCATGAAAACCAGAGCAAATGTGCAAAACTGCAATCATAATAAATTAAAAACAAAAAATTCTGATGAAAAAATTCTCGCATTATACCTCTTTTTCCTTTGCCAAGCGGTAGGCAGGCAGACCAGCAACCCAGCTTTCAAGAATAATGTCTCAGAAAACAGTGCTCGTCGCAAGAAACAAATATACATGAAATGAATGCAGAACATTACCACACCTTACGTCTCTTGTCCTCTGCAAGTTCCTAAAGTCACAAAACACATCATCACGACAGTATAAAAAAGTTCGTTTTAAGCTTTCGGGTTTTCAACTTTGATGACCTATAGCTTAAATATTTTTCAACTGGAGGTGATGTGGCATAGAGTGCGAACAGAATTGGTTACACATTTTGTGTTCTTCTTGTCGCTTCTTGTAATTTTATTATTCTAAGTTATTACTAATATTAGTTCAAAACCAAAGCCTACATTTAAGCGCAACACTTGAAAACAGCAACATCATAATAAAAAAGCCTACATTTAGGCCCACCAAGAAAACAGCAAAACCGTAGCACCGGAGCATTTTACTGATACGTATGGGCACGAGTGGAGGAAAAACTGTGAGCCAGTATCTACATAGAACAACTATTTGTAGTATTGTAAATAAAAAATATATTATAGTTATAGTTCCATTTATTGAAGTAATTTGTATAATAGTTATAGATTTATTGAATTAAATGTTTTTTCATGCAATTATAAAACGGCTTTTTTATTAATACAATAATTGGATTTTGATGAAAATCCAAGCCATTTTATCAATTAACGCCGATATCTAAACATAGATCATGCAAAACTGCTAAGAACATGGTAATATTGAGATGGGCACAGTATTTTCTTACTATGAAAGTTGAGAGTAAATTAAAGCTTTGATACAAGAAGGTGGCGGTATGATATTAATCTAATAGGATATGTTGACTTGGGGATGTCTTAGATGAGTAGTGGAAGTTGTACGGGAGCTGTGAGTAAGCAGTAAAATTCTATTAGCAAATTTTTGTGTTTAAGATTAGGCAATATGCATAGAAATGTTTGTTTTGAGGAAAGTAGGTCCACTTAATCTGCAAACAACAAATTTGACTGAAAGCGACAGATGATGTGAGTAATGATCATTCCTGCCTCAATTATCACTCTTAAGTCCGTTGTCGCAGAAAATATATTAAGTCTAGTCTAAAATATGTGTTGTAAGTAAAATTTGTATTATAGTTATAATACCATTTATTGAAATAATTTGTTTTAATTGTATTATAGTCTAAATATTAGTCAAGGTATAGTATATTGTAAATAAAGAATGTATTATACATAGTTTCATTTACTTATTGAAATAATTTATTTTAATTACATTATAGCCTTAAGGCACTTTCACATCAAAAACAAGAACAGAAAAACGTAAACCGAAAAACTCAATTTATTCCACTTTAAAACAAGATTTTTATTACAATGATTAATAAATCCAAGGAAATAGGATAAACTAAGAATTTTACTGAGAAAATAGTTATATTTATTTCAGATTTTGAAGAAAAACACAACTTTTATGTTTTATCGGCCGAAAAACTTTTTCGGAGGAAGGATTCGGCCGATAAAACATCAAAGTTGTGTTTATGTTAAAAATCTGAAATATATATACTATTTTATTAGTAAAACTATTAGCTTATCCTATTTCCCATGATTTTATTAATCATTGAAGCAAAAATCTTGTTTCAAAGTGGAATAAATTGAGTTTTTCGGTTTACATTTTTTCGATTCTTGTGTTTGATGTGAAAGTGCCTTAAGTCTAAAACATTTTTTCTTTAATCCGGGAAAGCCACGATGTCATCTAGACTGACCCTTATAATGAATATTCCTTTAGAAGGTTTGTTATGCACCATTTTCCTATAATGATCATGAAAATGCAGACATGAAGTTCGATAAATTTCAAAGATCCTTTGCCAAGTGTTGGAAGAATGAATATGGTTTCTTGACGATTGATAAGGAAAGCTCATTAAATAGAAGACGCTACCGTAAAAGATTTGATACCTTCATTGTACCACAAAAGGATGAAACGTGCGAAATCTGCATAAGTCGAAGTTGTAACTCAGCCGAAAGCACTCCGAAGGCCGTGGATATGCTAAGTAAGTCATCACAGTTGTTTGAAAAGCTGTTCACCTGCTATCAGACATGTTTAAAAAGCTGTGAAGCTATTATCAGACCTCTTTGAAAAGCTGTTAAGCTGCTATCAGAGCTGTTTGAAAGCTGTTCACCTGTTATCAGAGCGGTTTAAAAGCTGTTAAGCTGTTATCAGAGCTGTTTGAAAAGCTGTTTACCTGTTATCAGATATGTTTGAAAAGCTGTTAATCTGTTATCAGAGCTGTTTGAAATCTTTTTACATGTTATCATAACTGTTTCAAAAGCTGTTATCAGGCCTGTTTAAAAAGCTGTTAAACTGTTACCAGAGCTGTTTGAAAGCTGTTTACCTGTTATCAGAACTGTGTGAAAAACTGTTTACCTGTTATCAGACCTGTGTGAAAAGCTGTTATTCAGTTAATATCGAAGATGAATGACAATCTATTAAAAGAAATCATCAAGGCAAGGAATGCAGTGGGAAGGAAATTTAAAGCTCTAAAGACGGGAAGGATTGAAGCAGAAGCTTGTTATATAGTAAAAGACGTTTGGTAGTATTCACAGCTTTGCCTCGTCTCAATGTGGCTTGTATTCCTTGGGCTGGTCTGGGCTTTTCTTTTTAATTAATTAAACACCACACTTGGTACACATTTTCCTTTTTTTTCTTTATATATATATTTCTTTCCAAAACATTCCTGTATTTTACACACTAACAAAAATTTTCCTTTCCTTTTTTTTGTACATTAACAGAACTTTGTTTGATTAAAAAAAAACTATATAAAAACTTCCGTTTTCCCTTTTTTTTAATGGGAGATTTTTCTGTAATTATTTTTTTCTATTAATTTATTAAATTTATACCGCGCCCGACTCTTTGAGCCAACACCAGCCGTATTTCTTTTTTCTTAATATCGGCACCCAACTCCTAAGTTTTAAAATCGACGCCTCTCGTTTTAAAAACCAACTACAACTTCCGCACTACCGCCGCGTAGAAAATTTAAATCACAACTCCGCACTTGATCACTTTCGTCGCGAGCAAGAGCCCTCGTTCAGGCTAGAAAATGCATAGTTGCATTTCTACCCCGGGGAAAAATTTCCATTTATTCTGGACTTGATTAAACAAGTCTCTTGGTGAAGGTAATTTGAGCAATTAGCATATACAGAACTGTTTCTGTTTTGATTTGTTTGTATTTAGGTCTCTTATCGGGCTGTCCGATTATCATTTTGCTAGGTTTGTTACTTTGTCTTGGCAGTGGATCTCAATGATTAAATTCTCTGCCCGGTTTTATTCGAGTTTTGATCTTGTGCCGTTGCAGCTAGGATGTTGTTCGCCATCAAAGTTCACATCAACCCTGGCGCAGCCTGACGGGCCTCAGTTCTGTGGCCAACTTAATTTTTGTGGTCGAAGTGATCCCTGGGTGGCGGGCTTCGATTCGTCTGGTGCTTCTACGATTAGTTTTTCTATGTGCTACTATGACTTTTAGTATTAATATTATTTTTATAAGCTTGTATAATACGACGCACTTACCTATTTTCTTTTCAGGCTATTCTTACTGCATATGGGCTACTGATATTATTACCGTATGTTACCTGTAGGAAGAAAAGAAACACCAAGGTTTAAAAATTTATACGTCCGACCGACTCGAGCACTTTATTCAGTCTCTTTTCACAAATTTCAGCAAAAATAAATGAAAGTCTGTTGACCGCTACTCAAACAATTGAAATCGATAACAATTGCACATCTGTGCATTGCAGCTCTACCCGTCGCCGTCATTAGACTTGCACTTTTAACAGTGTTTATAGAAACAAGTAAACAAATATGTTGTTACAAATATATCGACCGCATACGTATGCACGGGTAAGTGATATCTAGTACCTGGTGTATCATTTATTGTCGATCTTATATTAAAATCGACTACAACTCGGCCATCCCTGAAAACAAATCGTCCTCGATTTGATGTACACAAGTATTTTACTTGTAAGTTTCAAATTACAACGAAAGTCAATATTACCGCACATACGTATGCAATTCACATTTATATTTACAGTGGTTTAAAACTAAAATTTTAATTTTTGCTTAATTTTGTAAACTTATGATATAAGTCTATATCGAGCGTGTTTACATACACACAATTCGTGTTACATAAAATGTGAAATACATGTAATACAATCGTTCAAAACTGATCGTTTTATTCTTTTTTTTTTTTTTTTTATATAACAATTAAATAAATCCGTATCGAGCGTGTTTACACACACAAATTTACATCAAATTTTAAATAATGATTAATCTACTAGACATTCATGCATGCTGTTCTAATTGCATATAGGGCTTCATGTTCTCCGGAGATGATACCCCTTTGTAAGGGACTCTCGATATTTGAAGATTTTCAATATCTCTTATTACATAACGATCGTTAGGTAAAACTTTTATGACTTCATAAGGGCCTTTGTATTTTTCGAGTAATTTTTTGTTAGTTCCCGCGGTAGTAACTACATTTTTAATCATCACGTAGTCCCCGATTTCGTATTTGTAAGGGGTTTTATGTCTTTTATCAAAAAGCTTCTTATTTAGGTCCTGGCTATGAACAATATTCTCACTTGCTTCCGCTCTTATTTGTTCTAAACTTCGCGACTTTTCATGCACAGAATTATTTTCTAGATGATCTCGTATCCTATCATTAACTTCCCCCCTCTGAGAGACACCAAATAACAAAACACTGGGTGTTGAACCTGAGCTTTTATTTATCGTGTTGTTAATTGCATATTCGACTTTGCTTAAATACTTTGTCCATTCGGCTGGTTCAATGTCACTTTCTTTTGACAACATTGGCGTCAGTGCTCTATTAATCCTCTCAACCTGACCATTTGATTGCGGGGAACTAGTGGCTATTTTAATATGTCTAATATCATTATTAAGACAAAAATTTGAAAACTCCTCCGATGTGAAACAACTACCCCTGTCTGAAACTATCCTACTTGGTTTGCTGTAACTTTCGAAATATGATTGCAGGCATTGAATGACTTCTTTGGTACTCGTACTCTTAACAGCATACAACCTTACAAATTTTGTGAAACCGTCGACTACAAGGAATATATACTTCTTAAGGTTTCGAAGTGCTGAAGGAAGAGGTCCATAGTGGTCTATATGGATGGTATCAAAAGGCTTGTCGCCCTTTGGTATGCTGTGAAGTACACCTTCCTTTCTGCCCGAAGGTACCGAAAAATGGATGCATTTAAGGCAGTTTTTAACATAGTCCTTAATTTTGGTTTTCATTGATGGAAACCAGTAGGTTTTCCTTAAATAATCATACAGCTTATCTACCCCTACATGACACAATCCGTCATGATGGGTCTGTATAATGTTTCTCTCCATCTGAGATGGTACATAAAAAAGGACATTGTCGTTCATTTTACGGTATACGAGACCATTTATCAATTCATATGCTGGGTGCTGTTGTTTTTCTAGAATTTGTGAAACTTTCGTTACTTCGGCATCCTTAAGTTGAGCAGCAGCTAAAGCATGCTCAAGTGATTCAGGCTCTACCAAAAGTATGTTATGACATCTGCTTAATGCGTCCACATGATGCATTCTATCTGAATTTCGGTGTTCAACAGAATAATCGAATTCCTGCAGCTCCAGAGCCCACCGAGATATTCGATAATTCAAAAGCTTTTTGTTCAACGTGAGCGTTAGAGATCTACAGTCGGTAGCAATTTTAAAACTAATTCCAGTTAGGTAGATGCGAAAGCGCCTAAGAGCATAAATTATTGCCAATGTCTCTAGCTCATAAGAATGGTATCTGGATTCCACTGGTGTGGCTCTTTTTGAGAAAAAGAACACTGGATGGAACTTATTATCGGTTTGTCGCTGTAATAGGATTGCACCGAAACCTACGCTGCTCGCATCACAGTGGAGTTCCGTTTCTGCATGTGGAGAGTAAATGCTCAGCAAAGGAGCCTCCAACAGTTTTGTCTTTAAAAGCTCAAAAATTTCTAACTCACTTGCTCCGAACTTAAACTCAGTATTTTGTTTCAATAAATCGTACAGCGATTTTGATATTAGGGAGAAATCTCTAATAAATTTCCTAAAGTAGGAGCATAGACCCAGAAATGAATGCAAATCCTTAATATTCTTTGGCACAGGAAATTCCTTAACGGCTCGTAAACCTGCTGAATTTGGCCCTACACCCTTCGCGCTCACTTATCAAACCTGAGTTTCTAATTATTTTCGTTTACGATATTAACAACCTCCTCTAAAACTTTGAAGTGCTGGTCTTTAGTTTCAGAAGCAATGAGCAAATCATCGATATATACTAACTAATAGCTTTCCGGAGTCGACTAGTTCTTTGAACACATGATTTATGTATCGTTGAAAAACAGATGGTGCGTTTTTTAAACCGAATGGCATACGCAGATACTCAAATTGACCCAACGGGGTTACAAAAGATGTATGTTTTATGGATTCTTTAGCCATTTTTACATGGTGAAAGCCATTTTTAAGATCAAGCAGAGAAAAGTATTGTTTGCCTCGCAAGCGATCCAAATGATCGTCTATTAACGGAAGAGGATAATTATCTTTTTGTGAAATTTTATTTAACTGTCGAAAGTCTACGCATAACCTAAGCTCTCCATTCTTTTTCTTAGTCAAAACTATCGGCGAAGCATAAGGGGAGTTGCTTTCACGAATTATTTTCTTAGCAAGTAAGTCATCTAATATTTTCCTTAGTTCTAATTTATGCGCATATGGTAATCTTCTTGGAGTACAATTAAAAATATTGTTCGTATTAGCAAGTATGATTTTCATTTCACATTCATTATTCCTTTCGTTGAATGTTTCGTCATGTACAATAGCTTTCTGCATGATTTCACGTACGCGGTTTTTTTCATTGAAGGTTAAATTGTCGTTTATATTTAAATTTAACTCTTCACCTTCACAGCATGCATAAATATTTAGGATTTCCTTTGGAAAATTGTCATAATTTGAATTTTTCTCATTCTGTGAGCTATCATTTAAAATAAACTTTGCGTTACACCTATGTAAAAAGTTTCTGCCTAATACTACAGGACACTTCATAGACTGATTCCTAACCACATACAAATCTAATTCTATTTTATTACACTCAAAAGAGACGACACATTGTACCTTGCCTAAAATTATAAGTTGACTATCGTTGATGCCGACATATTTCGTATATGCAGATTCCACTGGTGATATCAGATAGGGAGGGACATAGCATTCCTGGATGAAGCTTATTGGACTTCCTGTGTCCAGCATTGTATTTGCCTCAAACTCTGTTGCAACCTCTGGTGATGTATCGCTGACGAATAAGTAACTAAAAGTATGATAGAAATCATTAGAAATATTTAGGGGTTTAAAAATATTGCCTCCCAATGGTCCATTTCCGGCTGAAATTTCGTCATGAGAATTGCTTCGAAGTAACATCACAGCTGCTGACGATGATGATGATGATGCTAATGATGAGGTATTTCGTCGTTGGTCGCAATTTGTTGCAAAGTGTCCATGTTTTCCGCATCTAAAACATGTTCCTCTCTCCCTTCGTGGTTTAGGACAATTCGCCGCTACATGACCCGGCTCATTACAATTGAAGCACTTATTCTTCATTGATGTGTTGTTCAAAGATTTGTTTTGTTGCCACACATTTTTCGAGGACAACTGGATCGAGTTTTGCACTATCACTTCATTAGGATGGGGCTTCATCTTCTCGTATTTTCTTAGAATTTGTTTTAGCTCACTGATATCTTTGGCTGTAAACAATAATTGTTTGTTAGGGAGTGAATCTGGAATACCTTTAATTATGTAGTGAATTAAGTCATTCTCTTCGATATCGGCGAGCGAGGCAAGCTCCTGCATGGTCAAAACATATTGATGCACATTTTCATCTCTGCGCTTCTTCCGGTTTCTTAACGTGTTGTGGACGTCAGCTGGTGTAACCCCGTGATAAAATTCTGCTATCAAAGAATTCTTGAGATCAATCCACGTTGCGCATATTGATGATCGCAGAAATAGCTTAGCTGTTCCTTTAAGTAGCCTCCGCGAGTATATGAAAGATTGCTGATCACTCCATCTGTGAAGATGTCTGGCCTCCTCGAAGCTCCTAACCCACTGTTTAATTGAATAGTTGTCGTCACCGGTGAATATAGGCAAAGACTCCTCGATGTCTCTAAATGATAATTGTGTACTGTTGACTTCTGTATTAGAGGATTGTAAAGCTGCTAATTTCTTTTTCAGTTCCAAAATTTGTTCTTGCTTTTTTATCATCTCATTGAGCTCGTCAATTCTCTGCTGTAAATTACTTGTTGCGAATTCACGCGAGCTCTCGTCTGTTTGTGGCTCTAGCACGGGTGCAATTAATCTTTCACTGGACTCCTCACTAGTATTCCTGTCGCCACCATTAAGCGATTCCAAAATATCTTCGGGGAAATGATCTTCAAGCTCAGAATCTGTGAGATTTCTTATTGCTTCCTCCAATCTTAGCCTTAAAATGGATTTTACACCCAACGCACTTAGCCCAAAGATTTCCAATTTTTGTTTAAGTAACGGAACCGTTGCACCCTGGATGAATATTTCCGCACGTGCGCGAGACATAATTAGTATATATGTATACTATTTTCTTAAAATTTGCGAAAAATGCTTTATAATATATAAGCCTAAGCAGTTTAGAAACACTTTCAGCTAACAATTTTGTACTGATGTCCGAAATGATCACGGATTATTCTGGTCACAAATTAACTGCACAATTCACATAAAAGCACCCCACATGTGGTGATAAAATTTTATCGTGCGAGTCTCAGAGTTTCATAAACATAATCGAATTACAACACGACATAACACTTAAATCCGTTTCTTAAAAAAAATTTACTTAAAAAAATAGGTACTTATATTCCACTTCTGAATTTTTGTAGGAAGAAAAGAAACACCAAGGTTTAAAAATTTATACGTCCGACCGACTCGAGCACTTTATTCAGTCTCTTTTCACAAATTTCAGCAAAAATAAATGAAAGTCTGTTGACCGCTACTCAAACAATTGAAATCGATAACAATTGCACATCTGTGCATTGCAGCTCTACCCGTCGCCGTCATTAGACTTGCACTTTTAACAGTGTTTATAGAAACAAGTAAACAAATATGTTGTTACAAATATATCGACCGCATACGTATGCACGGGTAAGTGATATCTAGTACCTGGTGTATCATTTATAGTCGATCTTATATTAAAATCGACTACATACCTTATTAACAAAAATTTTCCTTTCTGTTTATTCATTTATGCATTAATACCTTATGTGTAGTTCCTCATTTTCTATATCTTTTAACTAATATCTCTTAGTAATTCTAAGGCTCGCATATATACACTCTCTATCCTATTTTCGGTTTATTTAATTTTTTTTTGTTTTATTTACATCTAATGCTATTTTTCTTTAGTTTTGTTATTTTAACTATTATTTGCTATATACTATATTCTATTTTTATTTATATGTAATTCTAATGCGCTTTAATTTTTATGTTCGTATTTTATGCATATACGTTTTATTATCTTACACTATCACTAATTACACTATATATATATATATGCATATGTTGTTGTTTTTGTTTTGTTAAATCTTTACATATGCATAGGTTGTTATATATAGGTACAGAGATTTTCTTTGAATGCTTTACCAGGATTACTTTTTTGTTTGTTCAACGTTAGAACAACCTTGTTTACATTAATTTGTTGAGCCATGTTGACAGTGTCCGTGTTCCATTTTTAAATGATTTGGACTGATTTTGTTTTAGCGAGGCTTCTAGTTCGCCTTAAACTGGGTTGGGGAGTAGGAGTTCGTTCTTCTAAAGGAATTCCCTCTGTTGAAAGCTCGGGGTTGCCTTGTGGTTGACTCGCCTGTTGTATCATCTTGATGACAACAGGGGGAAGATACTTTACTGCTACAACAATCATTATGGCCAAAACTAGTAGGCTCGTAAATGATAGAGAGGTTGTGGACAGGAAATGGGAGTTTCTACTTGATACCTTCTCTTGGTATTTATTAATTTTGCCTCTAATTTCCTCTAGGGAATGCGTGCCCTGGTAGACTGATTTGTGGATATCGTCTCCCGTTAAAATATCCATTGGAACTTGGTTTTGGTTTTGATATATTTGTTTGGGTTGAATTATTTTCAGCGGGTGTTTACTTTGACCTTCATATTTGAGCCCTTTGTCACTTATTTGCACTTGACATGGCTGTGATATTTCAATTATTCCTTGTCCTTCCAGTTTGGAGATCACAAAGTGATCTGGACATGTGATATGCAACACCGTGGAGGTGATAAACGAAAATAGCCACGAATTTAGCTTATTTAATTTTATCAACATGTCTTTTTGGGAACTTGTACTCTAAACCTGCAATTGGGCGTTTTATTTAAAGGGTTATATAATAACTTAATGGCACGTTCGTTGGATGTTGCAGCTTTGATTATAGGCATGGTCAGCCGGCCTACATACGTGTGTTCTTCCGAGTTACTTGTGATAGCATCGAACTTTTTGTAGTCTCATTTGTGGCAGACAGATTCTTGGGAGACAGGAGGAGTGGATCAATATGGTTGGTTCTACTAGCCATTATTATATCCAGAAGAGCTTGTTGTCGATATTTGACTTCGATGATTTGGAGTAATAAGCTCGATATAATCTCTTGTCTTAGTTGCATCCTAGTTAACTCATCGGCGACTTGGTGGAGGTCGTTTATCTGGTGTGCTATTTTTTGTTGACGATCCATTACCAAAGCCAGCGGTTTTTGAATCTTTTCCAAGGTAGTTTTTACAACACCAATTTGTTGTTTCTCTAGCTCGACTAGGGCTTGTGTGTTCTATTATAGCGTGTATGTGTAGTTGCAGCACGTTGCACAAATCTCCTTGGTCTGTTATATATATGCACAGTTTGTGCACTAAGTGCTCTGCATATTCCGCTAGCTTTATCTGGGTATCTAGTTCATCCAAATCTATCTCGGTGAGGACATTCCAGGTGTCATGATATACCATGAGGTTTCCTAGGTCCCCGAAAAATATACCCGAGCCATTTAGTTGGGTCATTATATAGGGTCTTTCAGTGATTTCTCCTGTTGTGTATTGGATGAGGATGGCCATTACAATTAATTGTAGCGTCATTTCTGTGGGCAATTCGGAGGAAGAAAACAATCCTTTAAGTATATTTGTACTTTTGTTGTGCAGTTTTAAACTGGGCAGTGGAGTGATTCCACCGCAAATGTTCCTGAGGGAGGTATTGGAATGGGGTTTATTGGAAACTAACAAGGTAGGAGTTTTAAGTTAAACTGGTTCATTTGTGTACGATATATTTTTATTCGAAATATGGTTTTAAACGGTTATTATGTACCGTTACTATTCGCTTACCAATTTTCATTGTGGTATTCACATCGCTTAGTATTGCGCTTACCTGATAAGGTCCTACCCAGATTTGAGAAACGTTATGTTTTCTGCTTTCATTCTTGATGAGGACCTTGTCTCCTACATGGAAAGTTAAGGGCCGTACTGTGTTATCGTAGTACCCCTTTGAGCGCTGTTTACTTGCCAATAAGTTCTTTCGTGCCGTGGCGTAGGATTTTTGGAACTTATACTTCAGTAAATGATAATAGCTCTCATGATTTTAAACGGGTTCGGGATCCCATTTTAAATTTGATGGGACATCTGCTGTGAAGCCGTATAGGCAGTCCATTGGGGTAAGTTTAGTACCCTCGTGCACACTATTGTTATAAACGAATGCAGCGGTTCGTAGGTATTGGTCCCCCATGTTTTGGGATTTTCATCTACGAGTGTTCGCAGGTATTCTATTAAGGATCTATCTGCACGCTCTAAAGCTCCATTAGACTGTGGGTGGTATGTTGAAGTCTGTAACTTCTTTACCTTTAGAAGCTTACATATCCTTTTGAATAGCTCATTCAGAAAATTTGTTCACTGATCGGTGAGTATTATTTTGGGTATGCGATAGCGCGTAACGATTTCATCAAAGAAAGCTTGCGCTACTGTGGCTGTTTCTGCATTAGGTATTGCATACCAGTCGACAAATTTTGTTAAATTATCCTGAAAAGTCAATATGTACTTATTACCTGATGTGGTCTCTTCTAATGGACCTACAATATCGAGGTAAACTTTGTCGAACGGTTGTTCTGCGATGTCCGTGATAACCATTGCCATTTTATATTGTCGAAATGCTTTCATCGTCTGGCACTTTGGGCATTTTCTAATGTAATTTTTAATGTCGCTAAGCATGTGTCTCCACCAATACTTGCGTTTTATACGTTTGTAAGTTTTTATGATACCTTGATGGCCACCAAATGGAGAATCGTGATAATCTTTTAAGATTGTTCGGATTTCGATAGGCTCGTGATTACTTCGGGTGTCTTACCAGTACTTATATGCGGGTCAAGCGTCGCTGGGTTTAGTGATTCCGCCTCCGTAAGTTGAACTTCGTTTTGGTCCGCTTTCGTGTGCTCTTCTGTCTCCACACTGGAGCTATTTATTATCTCTTGAGCCTTTTGCTTCTGAGCTCGAGTCACGACGAGGCAATGAGCGAATTTCTTCTTCTTCTTACTATTTGTGGAATCATTTTCCTCCACATCTGAGTCCATCGTGTGGTGGACTAGGGCTTTTACCGTTAAGGTATTGCCTAAATTGTCTTCCTTTAATGCGTGATTGATGCGACTTAGTGCATCTGCATTAGTGTTGTACTTCCCCGGTTTGTATTCGATGTTGTAATCGAATTCAGATAATTTGTGGTAAAATCTCACCAAACGGGAAGTAGGGTCTATCACATTGAAGACACCTTTGAGAGCTTTATGGTCAGTATAGACCGTGAATTTCCGGCCTTGAAGACAGCACCTGAAAATCTTGGTAGCCCAGACAATAGCCCATAACCCTTTCTCTATAGTAGAGTAATTTCTTTCGGCTTTGTTTAATGTGCGGCTTGCATAGGCAATGGGCTGGTCCTTTCCGACTTCTTCTTGAGAAAGAACAGCTCCTAGAGCCTCGTTACTTGCGTCCGTAGTAAGATTAAAAGATTTTAAAAAATCGGGGTAAATCAAAAGTGGTGGGGAAATTAAAGCATTTTTATACCCTAGATGAAATCATAGGGGTATACTATGTTTGTCATTCCGTTTGTAACACCTCGAAATAATGATGGTAGAGCAAAATGGATTAGACACCCATTCATAATATTAAAAGTTATTTTGATTTTTGCATGTCCGTCCGTCCGTGCGCACGATAACTCGAGAAGGCGTACACTTAGAGAGCTGAAATCTTGTGCACAGACTTTAAAAAAAAAAGTAAAATTAATTTCGAAAATGAGACAAATCGGGCAACTCCTTCGTGGGGTTGCCATATAAAAATTTCGTTTTCCGCTATATATTTGGACACTGCTTGAGAACACGTCGACGAATATGTCAAAAATGGACTAAATCGAGCAACTCCTTCTTGGTGTTGCCATATAAAAATTTAGGTTTTTTACGTATACTTTGAAAACGATCAGACCAAAACATTTTTATTGTACTAAAAACTTCTGCAGAATACGAAATCCTATAAAATTGGTTATTATCATTTTTTCTGTGCGAAAAACAACTTCAAAATCAAACTTGAATAGATCGGTGACCATACGAAATTTAATACGGGCATTCATCTAGGGTATCATAAGAATTGGTCTTAGACCAATTCTAGCTTTTTTACTTGTTTATGCTCTGAAATGCTTCCTGGCAGTTCTCTGTCCAAGTGAATTTTACATCCTTTCGGAGTAAATTCGTGATTGGACGTACAGTTTTGGAGAAGGCTGGAATGAATTTCCTGTAGTAATTGGCAAGTTCTAAAAATGACTGAACCTGCCTTACTGTTTTGGGAACAGGAAATGTTGGACGCAGGCCGTCTTACTTGGGTCTGGTAGGGCTCCTTCGCTACAACATTTATGTCCTAGGTAAACAACTTCTTTACGTAGAATCTGGCACTTCTCCGGCTGCAGTTTTAAGTTGTTCTCTCTCAACTTATTGAAGACTTTCCTCAACTTTTCGTTGTGGTCATTTAAGTTTTTACCATAGATGACAATGTCATCTAGGTAGACAAAACTTTCGAGATCTTGTAGGCCTGTTAAGACGAAATTCATTAGGCGTTGAAATGTGGCGGGGGCTCCTTTCAGCCCGAATGGCATACGCTTGAACTCGTAGTGCCCATAGCTTGTGCTGAAAGCAGTTTTATGTCGATCGTTTTTGTCGACAAGGGCTTGGTGATAGCCGTTGGCCAAATCGAGTGTGGTGAAATACCTTGCATGACCTAATTGGTCAAGAATATCCTCGATTCAGGGTAGCGGAAATGCGTCTCCAATTATCTTTTCGTTTAATTTACGAAAGTCGACAACGACGCGCCACCTTTTGTCACCGTCAGGTCCCGCTTTCTTGTGGACATCTAGTAAAGGTGAATTCCAAGGGCTTTTACTAGACTGGACTATCCCGCTGTCTAGCATTTCTTTTAGCTGCTCATTAATTACTTTCCGCTGTGTTTCAGGTAAGCGGTACATTTTTTGATTGATTGCTGCTTGATCTTTTATGAATAAATGCAATTTGAATTTGAATTTGAATCTTGCAGAGATGGATTATTATGCGTCATCGCATTTTTATAGGTGAGTTTGTCACCTTTGAGGAAGAAGATATCGTTATACTCTTCGCAGAGTTCTGATATCGAAATTTTTTCTTCCGCGGTTACATTAGGGTCTACGCTGATTTCTTGCTCTAGCCTAGAAATACGCAGGTATTGCTTTATGTCGTCCGGAATCTCATAATCCGGGTATAGATATCGTACATGTTGTAAAATTGTTGATTTTTCAGCTGAACCTTGGGTTGACTTTTTCTTCCTGTTTAATTTGTTACCTGTAAGTAGAGGAGGCTTATTTGATTCCTTTTGAGGCTTTGTTGTGCTGAAGCTAGCATGTTGCAGGGTATCTGCTTTCTGTTTTGCTGACGGCTGAGTTTGGTACACCTATGTGGTCTTTGCCATAGGTTGTGTGGGATACTCATGCGGGTCTATGCTAGTGAGTTTTGACCATGTAGTATTCTGTGTGCTGTATGACGGTGGAGTGATATGAACCTTTAATATAGGCTTTAGGGACACGCTACCGTTCTTATATGGCCGTTGTTTGTTTAGTAATGATTTATGCCTCAGTATTTTGGACGGCAGAGCTATATGCTATGGCAGGCTTTAGACACTCATTACCGTCTCTACTTAACTTGTATATTTCTTTTGTATTCAATAATTGTAACGTTCCTTTATTGCTTAGGGACGTTGCTTAAAGAGAAATTGAAATATGTAATAAAAAGATATATATAATAAAAATACTCTTTAATTGTAATTCGATTTGGCGCGGTCTATGCTATACATTCAGTTCTGACAACTAATAAATCTTCTTCTTAATTCTAACTTATGTATATGGCTCCTGCGAGTCATCTCGAGATATCAACGAGTCTCGACATCGTTACATCCTTCTTGTTGTTGAAATGAAAATTACAGGTCAAGCCTTATGACTGGTCTGATGAGTCTTCCCGATCTCGAGTGTTTGACATCGCTCTGTATCACCGGCTGCTGAGAATTCGTTTCCCGAGTTGCTGTTCCGTTTTTGATTCAGCCTGCTGGCTCGTTCTCTCCTGCGCAATTGGAGTTAAAGATCCATTTGTGCTGGATGACTCCTTGAATGAAGTATGTTGTGGTTCTGCGACGACGCTAGTCCTCGTCGTCATTATGTCACCCTCGACCGATGTTGGACGAATGAAGCTTGTATTTCTCCTCATAACTGACCCATCGTCCCTCTCAATCATGTAAGATCGATTGGTTACTGGATGTAATATATTTCCCGTATACCATCTGCTGACGTTTCCTCGAACCAGAATTCTAAAACCATCTTTGTATGTTCTAGCCTCTTTTGCTCCTCTATCTGCATATGACTTCTGTTTTTGTCGTTTATTATCCAGATTTTCTGTAACTCGTTTTAGTATTTTAGGCTTTAAAATTATGGCAGACAGTGTTAGGGGTGTTCTCGTGTTTCTTCCGAACAGTCTCGAAGCTGGTGTACCCAATTCACTGTCTCTTGGAGTATTTCTGGACATCAACAGAGCTAGTTGTAAGTCCTCACCTTGCATCCTCTTGACTTCAAAATATCCAATGTAGCTGTCCACCAATACCAAGTATTGTTCACCCTTGTAGTCGAATATATCCGATGATACTATCTCAAATGGGAGCTTCGGGATCCTTTTCATCTTTACTGTTTCCTTTACTTGTTTTCTTTGTGTATGCTGACATATTTTACAGTTTTCTACCATTTATGTTATGTCGTTATTCATTCCTTTCCAGTATATAAACTGTCGCGCTCGACGTAACGACGACTGTATTCCGGGATGTCCCTTATGTACCAACTCTAGGACTCGGGATCGTTCTTCCTCTGGAACCATAACTCTGTCTCCTCTGAAGATCAGTCCTTCGCAGAACTATAGCTCGTCTCGATAGGAAAAATATGGTCTCAGCTCTTTCGGAACCTGCTCTATCCCTTTCGGCCAACCATTTTTAATTATTTTGATTAGTGCTTGACACAACGTATTTTTACTCGTTGATTTCTTGAATTCTTCAGCTGCACTATTTGACATTGGTAGAATCAGGTATACCTCTATTTCTTCCTCATCGATTTCTTGTGTATCTTCACAATTCCTACTGAGTGTATCCGCAATTTTCAGTTCACTTCCCTTTCTGTACTCTATTCTCGGATTGTACTCTTTTAAATTCAATAGAATTGTTTTTAATCTGGGTGGTGCTGATGTGAGTGGTTTGCTCCAAATTGTTTCCAATGGTTTATGGTCCGTCTCTACCTTTATCTCTTTCCCCCAGATATAATCGTGAAACTTCCTGCTTCCATATCTAATAGCGAACGCTTCCTTTAGAATTTGTGGATAGTTTTGTTCAGTTTGAGTTAACGATTTCGTAGCATAGGCCACTGGTTGTCCTTTCTGCAATAGAACAGCTGCCAATGCCTTTGAAGAAGCATCAACCGACAATACAACTTTTTCGTTGACATCGTAGTAACGCAGTACTGGTGCTTGCGATAGAGTTCTTTTAATCTTCTCAAACGCCTCTTGCTGCTCAGCTTCCCATTTCCATTCCATTTCCTTCTTTAATAGAATTCTAAGTGGCTCTGTGAGTGCTGACAAGTTTTTTATAAACTTTGCCAAATAAGTAATCATACCTAGAATCCTTAAGAGCTCCTTCTTTGATTTAGGTACCTTTAGATTTTTAATTGCTTCCACCTTACTCTCATCGATTTCCAAGCCTGTTTCAGTAAGTACGTGACCCAAGAATTTTACTCGTTGTACATTAAAAATACATTTCTCCTTGTTCAGTTTTAATCCTTTCTTATGTAGTTGCCTGAACACTTTGTTTATTCTATTTTCTAATTCATTCGCAGTCTCAGCGTGAATGAGTATATCATCTATTGCACATTCTACTCCCTGCATATCGTGTAGTATGT
This sequence comes from Dioctria rufipes, assembly GCA_963924295.1. NCBI lineage: Eukaryota > Metazoa > Arthropoda > Insecta > Diptera > Asilidae > Dioctria > Dioctria rufipes. The sequence continues at coordinate 113,961,587 of OZ002742.1, forward strand.
CATTATTTGCTGGAACACTTCTGGTGCTGATGACAATCCAAATGGCAGTCTTTTGCAGGAAAATTTTCCCCATGGTGTTGAGAATGTGAGGTAAGCCTGTGTCCTCTCACTGACTTTAATCTGCCAAAATCCTTTTGTGCAATCCAGCAGGGTGAAATATTTACTGCCTGATATTCTTGCTGTAATTGCCTGAATGGTATTTAATGAAAATTGCCGTCGTTTGATATTTTTATTCACATCGGTAGGATCGATGCAAATACGTATTTTACCTTTTTGTTTAATTATCACCATTGGAGAGACAGCTGGAGTTGGCTTCTTAGTAGATTTGATGACGTCCATCTTTACCATCTTGTCAAGCTCTTTCTTTACATCAGAGCGCATCGTTAGTGGTATCGATCTCGCCGGATAAATTTCGAATTTTGGATTTTCAATTAGATCGATGTCATATTCATAGTCTTGAAGACACCCTAATCCTTCGAAGAAGTGCTGTTCTTCAGTTGCAGATAACGAGAAGTCATTTCTTTTCAATTTGACCTCTTGAATCCTCAGAATCAGCTTTTCTTTCTCGCACGTTGCTTTTCCCAGTATCGGTGATACATCCTCCTCGACGACTAAGAAGTTTATTTTCGTTTTCTTTTTTCTTATCTGGCAATCCATTCGTAATTCCCCTATGACTCTTAGTTTGTGGTCACTAACAGAAATCAGCGTTGATATCTTTGACTGTTTCAATATTTGTTTCATTCCTAGTTTTTCAACTATGTGGATAATTGTTCGCAATAATTATTGAACTCTTCCTTACTAGGCAAATCGCGCAAAATAAGCAATTGCTCACAATAATTTATTGAACTCGAGACAATATTGCTTACTGGACAACTTCATTAAGTGTATGTCATTAAATTCATTTCATACAAAGTTGCTTAATTCGTAAAATTTAGTTATTATAGAAACAATGTAAATGTAAGAAAGTTACAGTCTTGATTAAATATTTCAAGTAGCAACGTTCTAGTTCTTAGTTTGCGCCCCCACCCGTGGTAAGCGCAATACCTCCTCATTTAAAATACAAGACCCTGCGCTACCAGCAGAGTCTATTCTAATTACAGGTCACGTGACGTCTAAGCATTTGTCCTTCGAGACAACCTGAGCCAAAAGATGACCACAATGGAAGAACTTCAACAGCTCACAAAGGAGCAATTCCAACTTAGGAAAATGATAGAAGTAAAGGCCACAGTTGAAGAGGCATTACAGCTATTGGATGAGCACCAGAACTGGTTAAATGAGAATGATTTGGTCAAGCAGATGACAAGATTAACGAACCCAAGCAAGACAATGAAAGAAAGTGCTGGGATACCTATTCAACAGACTACGAACGAAATGGATAAAACTAAGGAGGCGGAAAAAATGCCTGATAAAGAGACCACAAGCGGCGAGGAGCATACGACATCTTCAGACTCGAGTACTGCCAAAAATACGAGGAAATCGGACTCTGAGCAACCAAGTAACCATGAAGAGTGTGATTTCACACTTCATAATAACATGAATAACGATGAACAGAAGTTAAGATTGAAGAGACAAATGGTCAAAATGAGCACGATTACTAGGCTCATGAACGACATAATAAGACATAAAGACCAATCGCACCCAACGATGTACTATGAGTACAAAAGATGGACTTTAAACGACCACTTTAACAGTATAGCCGCATTACACGCGGAAATCATTATGCATGAACAAGAATTCATTGTTTCTTATTTTCGTCAAGACGCATTTGGACAACTTGAAACAGAAATTCAAGAAATAATGGTGTGGCTACATGAAATACAGAACTCAGGTATTCAACAACCAGTAGGAGATGCTAGGACACGATTACCTAGGCAAACAATACCTACATTCGACGGGAACTATAATGACTGGACAGGCTTTCGAGACATATTCACCAAAGTCATTCATATAACAATATTCGCCTATGTAACGCAGAAAAGTTACAATATCTAAAAACAAACCTCAGAGGTGAAGCGGCAAGGCTTATAAAACACATACAGATTTCAGACGCCAATTACTTAGCCGCATGGGATCTGATTAACGATAGATACAACAACAAACTGCTCAACTAGATGTATTTTTGCTCAACTAGATCTATTATTCAATCAACAGAATCAGAACTTGGAATCCTCTGGAGGGTTAAAAAACATTCATGATATTACACGTGAATGCATCCATGCCATCCAGAATCTAGGAATTGAGACAAACACCCGGGGACCGATTATTGTCTTCAAATTAATAAAAAAGCTGGACAAAGACACCCGAAGGTGGTATGAGCAAGCAGTTAAAGAACCAAGACAAATTCCAGATCTCAAAGAATTTTTAAAACTGCTGGAAACACGGTTTCAGTCACTAGAAAATCTGAAAGAACAGAGAAGGAATAATGATGTTATAAGACCATCGCTTAACACAAGGTTCCCTGCAAAAAGCTTTCATACCACATAGACACAATGCAAGTATTGTAATGGTGCACATTTGATTTATAACTGTAAAAAATTCGTGTCAGGTGCAGTTGGTGAACAATATAAATTCGTAAAGAACAGCAAATTATGCCTAAATTGCTTGAACCATAAAGAGGACGTAAAATGTTACAGTCAGCAGCGCTGTGGAGTATGTCGAGGCTATCATCATAATCTACTCCATCTAAATCAAGGCAAGACTGAGCAGGAATAAGCAGACAAAAACCTGTGGCAACTCATAGCGTGATGACGAGGAAAGAACAACCGCCAAATTCTCCTAGGCACGTGATTTTAGCAACAGCGCTGGTAAAGGTGAAAACAGTTTTGGGTAATTATGACCTACTACGAGCATTAGTCGACCCGGGCTCTCAGGCATCATTCAAAACCGAGAGAGCAGCTCAATCTATTGGACTACCTAGAAAAAAAACTGATATAGAGATATCTGGAGTAGGCAACGTACAATCTGGGAAATCTAAAAGTAAAGTAGTTCTTCAATTATCGCCCAGATTTCCGTCAGATTTCCAACTACGACTGGAATCATTAATTCTTCCATGTTTAACAAAGCTCCTACCCAACGAGACTATCCCATATCTGGATATCCAACATCAAGATAACATGATACTAGCCGATCCCACACTAGATATTTCTGGTCCAATGGATATTTTGATAGGAGCAGATGTCTTTAGTTTAATCGTCATGAACGGTGTAAAACGACCGACTGAAGGGTTGCTAGCTCAGAAAGCAGAGGTCGGGTGGATACTCACGGGAAGACGATCAATAAATATAGCTAGTCCTTCAAAGATAATAAGCATGGTTTCTACAACGGAGTTAAATAAACAACTTGAGAAATTCTGGGAAGTAGAAGAAGTCACAACAAAAACCATACTCTCTGAAGATGATCAAATATGTGAAGACAACTACCAACACACATATAGGCGAGACAAGAATGGGATTTATACAGTACATCTTCCATTAAAAGAAGGTTTAAACAAAATAGGAGAATCTCGAAAAATAGCTGCCGCAAGACTCTTACAACTGGAGAAACAATTTCTTGTAAATCCCGAACTTAAGAAAGAGTACTGCAAATTTATGAAGGAATATCTAGAACAGGGTCATATGAGAAGAATACAGCCAGAACTCCAAGTCCCAAAACCACATTACTACCTACCTCATCAAGCGGTCATTAAAAATGATAGTACCACGACGAAACTTCGAGTGGTCTTTGATGCATCTGCGAAATCTAGTACTGGCTTCAGTTTGAACGACAAGATGCACACAGGACCACGTTTGCAGGAAAATTTGTCAGATATTCTATTAAGATGGTTGAAGTATAAATATGTATTTAAATCTGACATAGAAAAGATGTACAGGATGATAAAGATCACAGATGAACACCAAAACCTACAAAGAGTACTATGGAGATTCTGAAATAATGAGCAAATAAAGGAATATGCTCTTACAACAGTAACATATGGTACAGCAGCAGCTCCATACTTGGCCATTAGAACGTTGAAGCAACTAGCTATTGATGAGAAAAACGCATTTTCTAAAGCCGCAGACATAGCATTGAAAGACTTCTATTTAGATGACTTAATGTCTGGAGCTGACTCGATGGAAGAAAGGCAAAATGTCACAAATGGAACTATTGAATCTACTACGACGTGGCGGATTCAACCTCAGAAAATGGGCAAGTAACAGTAGAAAGCTTCTGAGTATGATTCCAACTGAACTAAGAGAAAAGGGTCAAATCGAAATTAATGGTACAGAATCTATTAAGACATTAGGTATCTATTGGAGTCCAGCGACGAATACTTTTCACTTCAAAACTAATGTCACCAAAGAACTGCCAACAAAAAGAAACATCTTATCTGATATTGCCAAGCTGTTTGATCCGCTTGGGTGGCTTTCGCCTATAATGATAACTGCGAAAAGATTGATGCAAGAGCTATGGATTGAAGGGAGCCCTTGGGATAAACAAATACGAGAAGATCTAGCAAAAAAATGGCACAATTTCAAGACAGAGCTTCCACAGATCTAAGAAATATTAATACCAAGATGGTTGAATCACACAAAAAATAGCCTGGATATCGAATTACATGGATTTTGTGATGCTTCCGAGAAAGCATATGCTGCGGCAGTGTATAGCAAAACAACGACCACGGAAGGAAAAACCCATACAACTCTTTTAACAGCAAAGACCAAAGTAGCACCAATCAAAATGAAAAAGACTTTACCAAGGCTCGAATTATGTGGTGCAGCATTATTAGCGAAACTACTGCATCAGGTAAAAGTTGCGCTGGAGTTCCCTGATGTAACAACATACGCGTGGACAGACTCCACTATTGTAATAGCTTGGAGAAGGGGTGGTCCAGAAAAATGGAAGAGTTTTGTTTCAAATAAAGTATCCGAAATACAAGACTTAACTACACCCAACATGTGGCGTCATGGAAGATCAGAAGACAATCCAGCTGATGATGCATCTAGAGGTATTAATCCCTCAAAATTACGCGACCCAAAATTGTGGTGGACAGGACCACACTGGCTTAAAGAGAAGAAAGAGAATTGGCCTATCTTACAAGGGGAGGTACTCACGACAGAAGAAATAAAACTTAATGAAACCATATGTGGAGCCACCGTTTCGAAAAATAATCTATGTGAAGAGATAATAACACGGTACTCCAAACTTCCCAACTTACTACGAGTCTGGGCATATTGTCTGAGATTTATCAATACCTGTTGCAAGGAACGTATATCCAAAACGCAAGTGACAATAACTGAAACAACACAGGCCTTGAACAGCATCATACGTATGATTCAACGAAAAGAATTTTCGTTGGAAATTAAGAGAATCCAGAAGTGTCGAACAGTAGACAACCAAAGCAGTATCGCAGCGCTCAATCCTTTTGTAGACCCTGAAGGTCTTCTAAGACTAGGAGGACGCATTGGCAACGCAGATATATCGTACGATGAGAAGAATCCAATCATATTGCCACATCATCACCCAATAACAGAACTAATTCTACGTGAAGCTCACGAAAGTACCCTCCATGGATCCACCCAAATAACATTGGCGTTTATACGACGAAAGTTCTGGATCATAAAATCGAGAAGTGTGGTTAAGAGTGTAATAAACTAATACATTCGATGCATTCATTACAAAGCACAAATTCCAACGCAGCAAATGGGAAACCTCCCTTCACCAAGAGTAACACCATCGAAACCAGTTAGTCATACTGGAGTTCATTACGCTGGACCTATAAAGACTAAAGTATCTAGAATATGAGGAAATACAACGCACAAAGGTTACATAGCAGTTTTCATATGTCTCGCCACCAAAGCAATACACCTGGAGTTAGTAAGTAGCCTTACAACAGAAGATTTCCTGGCAGCACTTGACGTTTCTTCGCCAGAAAAGGGAAGTGCACACATATATACAGCGACAACGCAACAACGTTTGTCGGTGCACAGAAGATTCTTGATCAAGATCTGAAGAAAGCCATAAAAAACAACAACAGTCTAGCAGATACTTTAGCAGGCAAAGTCACAGAATGGCATTTTATTCCCCCGGCAGCTCCTCACTTTGGAGGAATAAGGGAAGCTGGAGTAAAATCCTTAAGTACCATTTAAAAAGAGCCATAGGTGAATCAATCTTTACGTTTGAAGAAATAACAACGCTCCTCTGTCAAATTGAGGTATGTCTAAACTCGAGGCCACTATCTCCTCTGACAAGATCCATCGGATCTTAACATTCTAACCCCGGCATACTTGTTAATAGGTGAAGCTCTAATAGGCCCTCATGAGCCACAGGCCCTGACTGAATCTCATCATTACCATTCTCGATGGGAACACATTCAAAGAATGAATAGAGATTTTTGGAAGGCGTGGTCCACAGATTACCTAAATTACTTACAACAACGACCAAAATGGAGAAACCGGACTAACAATATGCAAATCGGGCAAATAGTTTTACTGAGAGATGAAAATTTGTCACCAACAAATTGGCCACTAGCAAAGATTAAAGAGGTTCACCCAGGTAAAGATGGACTAGTGCGAGTCGTAACTGTGCAATATAGGGGAAATAATGAGCTCAAACGACCTATATCAAAAATATGTCCTCTGCCTCAACCTCAACCTCCCGAAACCTCAAGAAACAGGAAATAATAATATAGGAAGTAATGAAGAAAAGCTAACTGGAAACGTAATAGTCTGTGCCGCTATAACAAAACCAGACTCAGAGATGCAAGGATCTCAAATACACCATAAGGATTCTCCATTACCATCCCGACAATCTAGTAACAAACTGAAACAAGAAACTAGTGCAATAGTTGCTCCATCACCATCAAAACGAGCACGTAAGGAGTCGGGTCATGAAGTTGAAGATAGAACCACAGCGTATAGAAGCCGGATCGAACAAGCAAAACAGGAAGCGAAACATTTGAACCCGAAACGTTGTCGCATTCTCCCTGTCTCTACAAAATATGACTTTCTTATACCGATAGGAAAGCAAAAGCAACTAACAGAAAAATATACAGCTCGGATGGGATATACAGACTCTGCGCAAGCTGCAAAGAAACGTATTACCCTAAACGAGCATAGAAACCGAAAAAAGGGTCTAAATACAAAATTCATAACTTTTCTGTTACTGTCACTATTATTTAAATTAGGCAAATGCTCTCTGAACATTACACGCCCGCAACCAGGACTATACGTTGAAGACATTGGCGAAATCCAACTCAAAAGAGGAACATTCAGAGTTGAACTCAAGTTCACTAACATCACCTGACAGATATCCACATCGAGTTGTATAAACATATCAAGACTTTGCAGGCTGAAATAATTAGAGAAAGAAGGAAAAGAGGAGTTCTTGGTAATATCTTGCAGACGGTGTTCGGAGTGAATGACGAAGTTTACGCAGACATCAATGACTTAGAACACAACCAGCAACTTCTTCAGCAAGCCGTTAACCACCAAAACAATATCATGCTTACAACCCTAGCGACGGTCAACGAAACTGAGATGACAACAATCAAAAAATTGAATAGCTTTACCGACAAACTCAATAAAGGGTTAGAGGCAATTAAGGCTATGCAACAGCAATGGTTCGCTGGACCTGATGCTAACAAATTAAACATACAGTTCCTTGCAGTATAGCACGCGGCAACAAACTACATCGAGGAGCTTGGAGAAAGATATAACAAGCTAATGAATGCATACACCTCACGCGGAAATTTGTTAGACTTTCTACAACCTGCAGATCTTCTCAAAATCATCGGTAACGCCAAAGCTAAACTACCATCAAACCTAGATATCCTGAACTATTTTAAGACGCCTGTAGAGACGAAACTTCATAATGATGAAATTAAGATATATGGTTAAAATGCACCGCAATACCACAAAGGCTAAACGAAAGACAGTACGCTGTGATGGAACTACCTGCATAAACCTTAGCAATTAATTACAATATGCAAACTTACTTCATGCTAAGGGAAGACGAGCTCGATCACTGTGTGCAAATAAAAAAGCACAACTTCGTGTGCACACCCTCGGTTGTACGGAGTATAGAAAACAACCCCAACTGCGTCACTGACGAACTATATCAACGACAGGAAGGTTATCGGTGTACAATAAGGGAATTCGAGTTAGACGAAATCATATGGAAACAATTATAATGACTAAAGTAGTAAGGGTCCCACCTCCCCATACTTTTACATTACGTCCGATAGAGACAACTGCCACGAGGATCCCACTCGCAGGTTTTCTGCAAGACGGTTCCCACCGCCGATAAAAAGTTGTTGAGGAGGGAGTAGGATAGACACGTCCCTGTCGCAAGCATTTGGGGGGTAAAAATTAAAAGGTTGAGTTGCCACCGAGTTGTATTGTTGCAGGATGTTGGTTGGAAGGAGAGGCTGGTGCTGTCTGTGGTAAAGATGGTAGATGGGTCCCTGTCGCAGGCATTGGGAGGCAAAAATAAAAAAAGCGTACTTGATACCGAGTTGTGTTGTTGCAGGATGTTGGTTGGAAAGAGAGAGCTGGTGCTGTCTGTGGTAAAGACGGTAGATAGGTCCCTGTCGCAAGCATTGGGGGCAAAAATAAAAAACGCTGACTTGATAACGAGTTATCTTGATGCCGGCTGTTAGTCGAAAGGAGAGAGCTGGTGCTGTCTATGGCAAGGACGGGAGATGGGTACAGTTTTGGAAAGGTCCAGTTGCTAGGATGGCTGAGCCTAGTGGGTGCAAGCAGGTGTACTATAGGTGGCTTACGTACAAGCATAGTAAAGTTTTATAAAATTGCACTACCAGGCAAGCAGATAACTAAAGCACAAAATCTTGCGATCATATGTAGCAAGCACGAGGTGTTGTTTCTTTATGCATAGAATTTTAAATCTACCTGAATTGAAACTGCGAGACATGTGGGTGACTTTATTTTCTGATTATTTTTTTATGTAAAGGAAAACAGATTAAGGAAAGATCGCAAAGAGCAAGTTCTGATGCTCCTTATGCAAGGGTTCCTGATTCTTGTGGCGTTCAAAACTGCCGTCGTATGATAAAGAGCTGCAAAACAAGAAAAGATCGGCGGCAGTCAGTGAACTTGATGTTGTGAACGACACGAATGTGGGTGAAGGTGAGCTAAAAGAAACGGGTTGCTTGATTAAAAAACGAATTCGGCTGAGATGCCTTTATTGAAGGTCAGTAAAGATAGACTGCGGAATGCTGGATATGCTTTTGGTTTTTGTTTTACAGTTTTAAATCGCTCGATAAAGATTTTGCATCTGTGTGAGTGACGAAGAATGGAACTTAAAATTAAACTACATTGCATAATGCGCACCTTAAATCTGCATCGATCCAATCCGTAAGTGATCCACGGTCCCTTGCGTGCACTTTGATAGGCGTAACTCCATACATGTAAATATCTGACTTCAGGCAGGGTTTGGAATCTGACTTGTTTTTTCATATTTGATGTGCATAACGTCAGCATGCTCACACACACATACATATACATACGCATACGCACATGTTTTATTATATCTCCCGTGTAAACTGTTCGTAAAAATAGTAAATTTCACAACATAAGCCAAACAAAATTAACGCTCCAGCTAAAACTTTCAAAGTGTTTAAAGCCCACTTCGTGCATTCTGATGGTGGTTGCGGGCTATTATACGGTCCACATACGTCCTTACCATTGGCATAGATACAATTAGGTGAACGTCGAAAATGTTCGGCCTCAACATCTTCAGGACAATTTAATGCACTCATTTCCATACAGCAAAAATAACATTTTGCTATGTCTTTCAGGTTGGTGTAAAAGAAGCCGCTCCTTGCTAGCTCGTGTGATTTCCTGTCATCCAAAGTTAAATTCTTAAATGTCTTTAACCGATCAGATTCACGCTTTAAGATCAGCATTGTGACTGCAATAAAGGCTGTTTATAAAACGTCTTTTATATTAATCCATGTGTTGTGCTTTTGTGGAAAACCAAGCCATTTCACATAAACTTTACTGCCTCGTCTTTTTAAAACTTTTTCTAGAAGGTAAGTATCAGGATATTTGACTGGAGATAGCTCGAGCTGGTAAAAGCCGCCCTGTATTATAACTCCCTGATAGTCTTCAAGAATGTAAGTTACTGGATAAGTGTTTTTTACTTCTTTTATTTTGAAAATTTCAGTAGACCAGTTTGGGGTGTAGCCTTTTTCAAAAACATGTTTGTTTCTACTTATACGAACAAAGTCTCCTACTTTGTACTTTGGACGTGATTTTGTTTTTGGCTTTTTATACACAGTTAGCAATAGACGTACCTCATCAACGGGGCCTACGTCTATAGGTCTCATCTTAATAGTTTAATGCTTTGTGCTGTTATACTTTTTTGTTAACCTGTCCTGTTGAGTAGTGATAATTACCATTCATACTAAACTCTTTCCACATAATATTTTTCAGCGTTCTATTAAATCTTTCTACAATTGACGCCTTTAATGAACTATAAGTTGAATAATGATTAACATCATATTTACCCATCAAGCGCTTAAACGACTTGTTGTAGAACTCTTTTCCATCGTCTGTTTGCAAGTTTCTTGGAATACGACCCTGATTGAAAATTAGCTGCATTGCTCTAGTGACTTCTATCCCACTTTTGTCTTTAATTGGTAAAGCCCATGCGTATTTAGAAAATGTATCAATTACAGTTAGCAAAAAGCTAAAGTTTTGATTTTCTTGAGCATATAAACGCATATCAACTAAGTCTGCCTTGCACAGGTCATCTTTGCCTTTAATCGTTACACGACGACGTTTAAAGTTTTTGCGGGCTGGCCTATGTAGTTCATTAATAATTTGTTTTCTGCTCATTCTTGAAAGATTATATAAGTACCTTTTTATAAAATGTGGGGGTTTATATACAAAAGACCTGTTGTTAAGAGCTTTTGTTTTTTGCAGTGAAAATGATCGCGTTCAAACACCCGTTTACAATGATGGTTGCTGGACCTTCAGGTTGTGGGAAAACAACATTTATAAAAAGCCTTCTCGATAATATGTTTTTAACACGGTCACAAATAACAAGAGTTATATGGTGTAATACAGAACATGTGGCTCTGCCTTCAGATACGACATTCAATAACATCGAATTTATTGATAGCATCCCTGAAGAGTTTGTAAATTATACACAGGAACCTACATTAATTGTACTGGATGATATGATGTTAAATGCTTTTAGCAGACAAGTATGTGAACTCTTTACAAAAGGCTCTCACCATCGCAATCTTTCAGCAATCCTTGTAACACAAAATGTATTTCACCAGGGTAAGTTTTGCCGAGATATATCACTTAACTGTAAATACCTAGTTGTATTTAAAAACCCTCTAGATAAAAGTCAGTTTATCCATTTAGCGAGGCAGATTTATCCAGAAAATAGTTCAGAGCTGCTAAAAATATATAAAGAGATTACACAGATGCCACACGGATATTTACTGATAGATTCAACTCAAGATATCAACGAGGTATTAAGATTCGCCATTATTAAAAATGCCGACCCCGAAGTTATAAAAACACTTTGTGAAATTACTCTTAATACTTTAAAGGGAAATCATATTCCTCGCGGAAAGATATACAATTCGCTCTGTAGGTATAAAAAGGATTTACGAAAACTAGTTGATGGAAAAAGATCTGTGCCTAGGCAACGAAAATACAGATACAGCGTGGAGGTTTTTTACCAGTGCTGTTAGGAAGTGTATTATCAGGTGTAATTGGTTCATTAATTGAGAAATATGTTTAAAAACAATAATCTGAATAAAATGTTACTTCTTTCACCAGAAGTTTACGAAAAATTGAAAAACGAGATTGAGGATTCCGTGAATCAATCTAGGTTCGATAAGACTATGGATAAAATATTAAAAAACAAGAATTTATCTGATAGGGAAAAATGGTATAATTACCGAAATGAATTAATAAAATTTTCAAACTTAAGACGAAAAGCTACGCGAGTGACAGATGAAAAAACAAATATTCACATACTACCAGAAAAGCCTATGAAACAGAAAAGCATGCGGGATAGTACTACTCAAACTAAATTTATTTTTAAAGATGAAATGTCAACACAAACATCACCCTTAAAAGAAAATACACCTGAAAGAATGGAAGAGAATTTCTTCGAACTGGCTGAAATATCACCACCGTTATCACCTGCTTCCAAACGCCGCTTATCAGCTAGTGGTATAGGGAAAAGTCTGAAACCACCTTCAAAAATACCTAAGACGGCTTCTGAAGATAAGTCTCGCGATAAAGATTATAAAGTGATCACGGCTGAGGATGGTATAACGCAGTACACTAGATGAAGCCGCGAACATAATAAAAGTACTCGATACGGAAAGTACTACGGGCGACAAAGGTAGAAAGCCATCCAAAAATCAATCTATATTAAAGCCGTCTCTGCTAGATCCGAGTCAATATATGCTTTCGCTGCCAGTTAAGAAAGTTGTCCGACAAAGTGACCGCCTAAAAAACGCAGCAAAAGGCAGAAGTGCCAGCGTACCAGCAATTGTTTGGGAAAGCCTGTAAAAATAATAAGTCTACTGAGCGTTGATTGGGAAAGAATTTAATAATGCCTTTGGATATAAAAGATAATGACTTTTACGTATGCCTTTTAAGTAACAACTCCATGCAGTTTTATCCCGAAAATACACTATCGGCTTTTACAAATGCACTAGCTAGGCCATGCAAGTTTACTGATGACTGGTGTGTTGGAATAACTGAAATTTCATTGCCATACCATGCCATAAAAGGGGCGAAATACAACTGAAGAAGTAAATCAGAGTAATTTAAAAGGGTAAGGCGTGATGCGCCTGATCCGTTGAAAGAAATAAGAGAGCAGCATAGAAACGAAATCAAATCACTTAGCATCATAATAAATGAAACCGTTAAACTTGAGTGGACTAAAGAGAGTCTTGAGCAAGCTAGTTACAGAGCAGGTCAAGTAAATTTTTCTGCATTCCTACTAACATTTTATAACGCTATTTCACCGTCATGGTATACCATGTACTTGGATAATGTTAAGAAAAAGATGTGGGATCGGTTAGAGGCTGAATTTTTTGATGGCTTTATACCTGAAGTAAGCTACAAACAGGATCCAGACGAATTTACATTACATAATATATATTAGGGTAAAAGGGCTCAGAAAATGTTGTTTTAAAATATAAGACCTATGAGTCAGTTGAAGCCTTTGTTGATGACGTATTTGGACAAATTCCTAGACAGAAGAGAAAGTATGCTATCATACAGGACTCGATAGACAATTACACACATCCAGCGCTTAGCATCAAAAGAGCTCGTGAGACAGAAAAAAATACTGGCGGCAGAAGAGTACACGATGTATTTGAACTGCGGTTGGAAGATTTGGGAGTCACAATCAAAATAAAAAAACCACTACCATCTCATCTTAATGTTTGAGATCTTATTACGCTTTTTATGTCAAATGTACACTTTGATGATCAAACCCTTAGTGAGCAAGAAAAACAAAAGATAATTATTCAGATTAAGGATACTATTTTTAACATCTTGCTATTCAAGAGCAAAGAGCAAAGATTCGATTAGTGCTAAACCATCCGAACAGCGAAAAATTGTTAAAGGTAGCAATATTTTGGATGTTCCATACGAAAAGCAAAGTTCCGGTGAATATTTAACTACACCAGTGCCTATTGATACTAATATAGACAACCTGTCCAACTTCTTTACGGATATATTTTTCCAAACACCTGAAAATAAGCGTGAACTTGGCGCCATACTAGGAGAAATAAAAGAATCTTTTAATACGGCAGGATTACGTCAGGAGCATAGTAATAGCACACGTAATAAACTGGAAAGATCAGTTACGGACTTGACACTAAGGTTGCCGCAAGAGTCTCGGCCAACAGCAGAGGACTGTTATGAAAAATATATAATTTACGTCTACACTGATATTATTCAACCCAGATTTATAGGTGACCAGTTAGTACGATAGCTACGTGTAAACCTTTAAAAGAATGTGAAAGCATAATAAGATTTCAACACGTAGATTACTGTCCTACTGAAAAAACTTTTATCGAAAGTATTTCTATAAAAATAACTAATCAGCAAGGGGAGCTAATTGATTTCAAGCCAGGCTATATTCCTACATATATAATGCTCCATTTTAAAAGAAAATAGACTATAAATACTCATACAACAGTCAATTTAACATAGTGCAAAGTTAAGAGCATTTTGTATAGCTTCGAAAATCAATTCATATTATACTAAATATTATTCAATTCAAAGTGACGGGGCCTTAGCGGATATTGGAGAATTATATCGATCTCCTCTTATTTACCAGCGTGGAAGAGGAATTGGTAGTTTTTTCATCGGACTATTGCGATATTTATAGCCCTTGGTTACATCGGGGGCAAAGACTTTGAAGCAGCAGGCAATTAAAACAGGAAAAGCTATTTTAGAAGAAGCAGGTAGTAAGCCTTTAACAGATATTTTAAAAGAACATGGAAAAGCGGCTGCCGAAGAACTATCACAGAAAGGTATAAATAAGCTGTTTGAGAGCATGGGTGGTGCAGGAAGAAGCAATGGCATGCTTATAAAAAGACACAACGCTTTTACAGCTTTACATTTAGCTCCAGCTTCTAAACGTAAAAAGCGTTCAGGATCATAAAAGTCCGTAAAAAGAGGTTCAAAAACAAAAAAGACAGCTAAAAGAACATCTATTAAAAGCAGACGTAAGACACAGACAAAAAGGACAGCTAAAAGAGCATCTATTAAAGGTAAACGTAAGATACGTAAACGTGTGTTAGATATTTTTGATAAATAGACAACATGCCGTCATACAAAGAATGCATGAAATCTGAGTTAGACCTTTTCTCTACACCACCTGTACAAAGCAGCATCTTAAAAACTGAAGAGGTATCTTATAAACCTATAGCTTCTCTAGATAACTCGTCGGTGCTCGAATTTGTATCACTAGGACATGGTGACACATATCGAGACTTATCAAGCATATACCTTCGTTTGAAACTACAGTTGGTTAAAATCAAGGATGGAAAAGAAGAACTTTATACAGGCGAAGATATCGAAATAACCAAACCAGATAAGACTAAAGACACTATTCGTGATGAAGGCCCCGGCCTTGTAAATAACATGCTCCACTCACTTTTCCGCCAATGTACAATTTATTTAAATGGAAAACCGATTACCCAAACAGATAACAATTACAACTATAGAGCGTATATTGAGAATTTATTAAATTACGGAAAAGATGCCACTTCAACACATTTGGAATCGGTTGGCTGGTATCTCGATCAAAATAATATGGAGGTCGTTGAAAGCCCTGAGCTAAAGGAAGGTTATTTGGCAAGACAAAAGCTGTTTGATAAAAGTAATGTTGTTGAGCTGATGGGAAAGATTCACGGCGATATGTATAATCAAGATAAATTATTAATGAACGGTGTTGATTTACGGGTAGTTTTATCACTCGAAAAACCCGAATTTTACCTTTGGTCAAAAGATGATGACAATTCCCCACGTGTTAAGATAGTAGAAGCAACTATGTACATGAATCATGTAACTATCAATCCTAACATCTTGCTGGCTCATGAAGCTGTTCTCCAACGCTGCAACGCTATATATCCGTATAAACGAGTTGAAGTTAAGACGTATACAATACCCGCAAATACATTTACATTATCATTGGACAATGTGGTTATAGGACAATTACCAAATCTACTAGTCTTTGGCATGGTTGACAACGACGCATATACCGGAAAACGAACAAAAAATGCTTACGACTTCAAGCACAACAACACCACCAGGTTTAACTTATCGGTGAACGAGGATATATTACACTGCTTAAAGGAACCGGTATACATTATTTCGATAAAGGACACCAAATTTCAAAAAAATTCTTTGACAACGGGTGTTTTCTACTTGCTTTTGATTTAACGACAGACTTCCCGTATAATTCAACATGTGGAAATCTATTGAATCAGGGAACGGTGAGAATTGAAGGAAGGTTTAAGGAAGCACTAAAAACCACAGTGACATGTATTGTATATGCAGAATATGATAGTAGCCTTGATATAGGTAAAGATAAAAATGTATATACAAGCTTCTAAAAAACCTATATAAGGCTGGCTAACTGTTCTTCGAACTTAATTTCACTCAAGACTCTTAATACGTAATCTATAATGAGCTACTGTTTAGTAAATGTGGAGTTCTTTTCCTGAGGACCGTTCACCTTTTTAAAAAGAGTTTCTTTTGCGGGATTCGCTGCGCAAAATAAGTCTTTTGCGAAAGAAATAATTTTCAAGTACCCTACATCTAGTACAGGATGTACTGAACAAATAAGTAAATTTGGTAATCTCGAACTTAAGCGTATGGACGAAGATCTTATAAAAACTCTATCAAAATTTACCACAATTTTTGTTCGTGGAGCTGCAACCAGAGAATTTATTAATAACTACGCTACTTCTCACACCAAGATCATTGACGTGCAAACCATCATTTGTTCTGAACAAGAATGAACACGCTTGAGCTTACAAATGTATTATCAAACAACCGCATGACAAACAAGTTTTTTAGAGGCATCTTTCCATGCAACCAATTACCACAGAAGATAAGAAAGCCTGTATGTGTAATAGCTAATACGGATCCTGCAAATAAAGGTGGAACTCATTGGGTAGCCTTTTATTTCCCAAAACAAGGCCCCGCAGAGTACTTTGATTCATTTGAAAAGTATCCCGCAAACAGGCTTTTTCGAAAATTTTTATTAGCTAATTCAAGCTCTTTTAGTAATAATAAAAAACGATTGCAAGGCCAATTTTCATCAACCTGTGGACATTATTGTTGTGTATTTCTATATTCTCGCTGCATAGGACGAAGCTTTAAATGATAGCAAAATTGTTAATTTATACCACAGTATATATCTAAAAAAAAAAAATCGCGCACAATCTGGAGGGGTTTTTTATAGCCAAACATGCAAAGCTGAGATCAAAGCTATAAAAACCTGAATCCTAGGTGGAAAAAATGGAAAAAAAAACACCTCCAGCAAGCCCATAATTTTAGACTAAATGATAATAAAGTTGTGAATTTATATCGCAAAATATACTTGAAAAAATGTATCTGGAGGGGGTAACCAGCTATGTACATCGGCATATAAGAGTATAAATACGAGACGACGCACATTTAATGTTGAACTATAAGTCTACGCATCAAAATGGAGCAGACACCTAAAGTTAAAAAGTCTAGAAAGGTACGAGCAAAAAGGGTGTGTGCAGAAGAGTTTAAAGTGATGGACACAAAATCCAAAAAGCAAAAAGCTAGGCCGATACGGAGAAGGTAGAAAGGATTCAGAGACCCCGGGCGAAGATCTTTTGTTAAACTACACTTATCATCTGGATCATCATCATAATCAGAAGGTTGTCCTCGGATTTGATCCGACCTCGTTTGAAGTAAAAATAGTCTTTCACCGTCATGGTTTTGAACCTGTGTCAGCATTCTACTCTGGATGATTGGAAGTTTATAAACATCTAACCAAACTAAAGGACGAGGTTATTCCAGACATGTTCCCGCCAAACCAAGAAGAGCTTCAGACGAAATACACAATTCCCGTTGGTACACGCAATATTCAGCTCACCCTTAATGAGCTCTATAAATTAATTGATATGCTGAGTTTCTTCAAGGTTGTGATGTTCCATAATAACAATGCAGCCGAAAGTGTAAAAGAATATTATAAAAAATCCAAAAAGCAAAAAGCTAGGCCGATACGGAGAAGATAGAAAGGATTCAGAGACCCCGGGCGAAGATCTTTTGTTAAACTACACTTATCATCTGGATCATCATCATAATCAGAAGGTTGTCCTCGGATTTGATCCGACCTCGTTTGAAGTAAAAATAGTCTTTCACCGTCATGGTTTTGAACCTGTGTCAGCATTCTACTCTGGATGATTTGAAGTTTATAAACATCTAACCAAACTAAAGGACGAGGTTATTCCAGACATGTTCCCGCCAAACCAAGAAGAGCTTCAGACGAAATACACAATTCCCGTTGGTACACGCAATATTCAGCTCACCCTTAA
Source organism: Dioctria rufipes (assembly GCA_963924295.1). NCBI lineage: Eukaryota > Metazoa > Arthropoda > Insecta > Diptera > Asilidae > Dioctria > Dioctria rufipes. Next base: position 113,979,654 of record OZ002742.1, read on the forward strand.
TGAGCTCTATAAATTAATTGATATGCTGAGTTTCTTCAAGGTTGTGATGTTCCATAATAACAATGCAGCCGAAAGTGTAAAAGAATATTATAAAAAATCCAAAAAGCAAAAAGCTAGGCCGATACGGAGAAGGTAGAAAGGATTCAGAGACCCCGGGCGAAGATCTTTTGTTAAACTACACTTATCATCTGGATCATCATCATAATCAGAAGGTTGTCCTCGGATTTGATCCGACCTCGTTTGAAGTAAAAATAGTCTTTCACCGTCATGGTTTTGAACCTGTGTCAGCATTCTACTCTGGATGATTTGAAGTTTATAAACATCTAACCAAACTAAAGGACGAGGTTATTCCAGACATGTTCCCGCCAAACCAAGAAGAGCTTCAGACGAAATACACAATTCCCGTTGGTACACGCAATATTCAGCTCACCCTTAATGAGCTCTATAAATTAATTGATATGCTGAGTTTCTTCAAGGTTGTGATGTTCCATAATAACAATGCAGGCGAAAGTGTAAAAGAATATTATAAAAAATATTGCGAAAAGTGTAAAAGTAAAAATTTAATTTTGTTACCTGACGAAGACTTTTTTATACCGTCTAGAACTTCTTATGTGCATCTGAATTATTCTAGACTTTTCCTTGAGATACCTTTATATTGTAGTACCAATATTTTATTTGATATAGTAAACATTTAATAAATTTTTTAAATAAAAACAACTTGAGTTTTTTATTTTTTTATTTTACTTTATAATTTTATTGATTAACATATACAGATACATATTTACACAGTTTTGAAGAGCGCAACGTAAAAAAGATACATTATTGTGGATCTTACAAGGAAGTTGATAATTTGTAAGTTCACTTAGTCTAGGTATTTCTCCAAGTTCGATGATTTCTGAAGTTGGCGAGTATTTGCTGACAAATGAAGCCTTGATTTCGCCTTTTACATACACTGTTGCATTTTTAAATCTTGAAAACACTTTGGGCAAATTGTTGTAGCTAATGTCTCCATCATTCCAATGCAGTCCATTTATATTTTGTATGTCATACTGGATCTGTCGCCTTGCCTTTGATGACAATTCTTGGTATGGGTAGGAAGGCATAAAATGATAAGCATTTGGGATGATCGTTCCAACAACAAGTACGGAGAGTTCTTTAACAAAGTACTGGTTGTTGTTTCCGCACACAAATTGGATGTCCAAAATAAATTTATCCATATCATCATCTGAGGATAAAATACGGTATGTGGCTATATATATATAAATATCTACAGTCAGATTTTAAGCATGACGCATCCATATCATTTAGCTGTGACTATTTTACAGATTCCGGTAACAAAATAATATCCGTATACCTGATTCCAAGAAGTATGATACTGATAGCTTTGTTAATGCTGCCAATTATGGGCTGTTATGGTCAGCTGATACTTTATCTTCATACTTGTCTAGACTACAATAATCCTTATAACAACATATTTCTTAAATATACCCTGAATTTACATTAACTTACTTAATACAATAAATTCTTGATAGTTTTAAAAATTCTAAGCCTTTAATTAAAAGTACAGTAAGCTTTTAAACAATATTTATACTTATTTGCCTAATTTCCGCTTTTTGAACCCGTACGGGTAAGAAAAGTAATTTTCAGTAACAACACGCTTGTCAAAGGTAAATGACAAATGTTTTTGCTCTAGTAAAGATATAATAATTCCCGGCCGTTTTGGTTTGATTTTTTTCTCACTTTTCACGCAGACTCGATCTTGAAAACCCTCTTCAGTAACCAGCGATTTTAAACACTCGAAATTGACAATTTTGGAATTTTCGAAATTAATTGTAATACCCTTACATTTAATAATGTACTCAGGATCTTTTTCAGTTTCAATTTTCAGGCTGCATGTCTTCGGCCCGGGGCTTACAAATTCTGAAATAAAGGCATTAGCTCCAAAACATTCAACCTCATCCGTTAGGTCACCCAGAAAGCTGGAAATATAAAATGGTAAAGGATCTTCTTTACTATCCACAAAAATCAAGCTATCGGTATCACAATATAAAATATTATCCCCTACTTTTTCTAACACCTCGTAAAGTTTAAGTCTAGCAAAAGCAGTTGTGTACGCTGCAATAGGGATATTTACGTGCGGCAGACTGTTAAGGTTTTCTTGAATATGCTTCCACGCTACCCACATTGTGTTTTTATTAATTGGATGTAAGGAGCAAATTTCAATTCCTGGAGATTGTATAAAGTTACAAAACTCTTTAAAGTTATTGAAAACTTTAGTATAACTCCTGTCTTCTCTTTGAGCAAATTTACCCCAAAAAGAATTTAGACAAACTCTTGCTGTGTTACGTCTACCAGAATTTTTACGAATTTGATCTTTGTCCAAAATAATGTTTTCTCTTATCTTATATGATTTAAGAAAATTATCTTTCTCATCTTCAGTTACACATCTACTCCCCCATCCGCTTGCCTCTTGTTTAATTTTTAAGAAGGTGTTGACTAATCTGTAAATAGACCACCGGTCCTTGCAACCGGATCATAGACAGTATAGTCATACTTCCGGACTTCAAAAATCCTTTTTAATTGATACCCTTTTTTCACAGCTAAAGCTACTTCGGGTATAACCCACACGCCTGTAATTTCCCTTTCTTTTTCATTGTGACAACATGCAGAAATTTTATTTTCATCTGCACATTTTCTACAAAGAGCAAAATATAATCACGCAAGGGACCGTGGATCACTTACGGATTGGATCGATGCAGATTTAAGGTGCGCATTATGCAATGTAGTTTAATTTTAAGTTCCATTCTTCGTCACTCACACTGATGCAAAATCTTTATCGAGCGATTTAAAACTGCAAAAACAAAAAGCAAAAAACAGAAATATCTTTATCAAATTCGATTTTTTATTTCAATAGCCCCATCCTTTCTCACTGCCGCCTTATCGAAAGGCATATTATCCACCCGCACTAATCATATCCAGCATTCCGCAGTCTATCTTTACTGACCTTCAATAAAGGTATCTCAGCCGAATGCGTTTTTTACTCAAGCAACCCGTTTCTTTTAACTCACCTTCACCCACATTCGTGTCGTTCACAACATCAACTTCACTGACTGCCGCCGATCTTTTCTTGTTTTGCAGCTCTTTATCATACGACGGCAGTATTGAACGCTACAAGAATCAAGAACCCTTGCATAAGCAGCATCAGAACTTGCTCTTTGCGATCTTTTTTCCTTTACATAAAAAAATAATCAGAAAATAAAGTCACCCACATGTCTCGCAGTTTCAATTCTGGTAGATTTAAAATTCTATGCATAAAGAAACAACAACTCGTGACCGCATCGCGGTCAAATTCAAGTTTTAAAACTCGTATAGAAAAATGACGTTGAAGAAGTGTGACTAACTGATCAAAGCTTGTTTGGAGTGGAAGAAAAAATGAACGGAATATAAAAAAGAGGCGCGATAACCGCTGAAGATGTGAAGACAACGATACAGGTTTAAACCATGCATGTTTGTTACATATGGTCGCAAGATTATGTGCTTTAGTTATCTGCTTGCCTGGTAGTGCAATTTTATAAAACTTTACTATGCTACCTATAGTACACCTGCTTGCACCCACTAGGCTCACCCATCCTAGCAACTGGACCTTTCCAAAGCAGTACCCATCTCCCGTCCTTGCCATAGACAGCACCAGCTCTCTTCTTTCAACTAACAGCCGGCATCAAGATAACTCGGTATCAAGTCAGCTTTTTTTATTTTTGCCTCCCAATGACTGCGACAGGGACCCATCTACCGTCTTTACCACAGACAGCACCAGCCTCTCCTTCCAACCAACATCCTGCAACAACACAACTCGGTGACAACTCAATCTTTTTATTTTTACCCCCCCCCCCCCCCCCAATGCTTGCGACAGGGACGTGTCTATCCTACTCCCTCCTCAACAACTTCTTATCGGCGATGGGAACCGTCTTGCAGAAAACCCCCGAGTGGGATCCTCGTGGCAGTTGTCTCTATCGGACGTAATGTAAAAGTATAGGGAGGTGGGACCCTTACTACTGACTAATACATGGTTATTCATCTCGAACAAACCAGTAACAGCGGCACTACAGTGCAATGGCATCAGAGAAGTTATAAGTCTCAACGGCACTGGAATACTAAAAGTACCACAAAATTGTAACGTCCAAACCAAACGAAATATACTCAAATCAGAAGTGTCAATAAGCGTACCCGTGAGAGCATCCTTCATAAAACCAGTAGAAATAAACTTCAAAACCAGCATGACAAAACGGATCGTCCCGGACATAAGAGTAGATGCGGAGCCGGTAATAAAAACATCGAACAAGTATACACCAGGTTACGTAAAGAAGGACAAGAGATTCAAGTCACCAGTCACTGGAGAAACATACGTATACACGTAGTTGGAACAAGTCTAAGCGTGCTTGCGATAGGTACAATTATAGGACTAGTCTTCGCAGGAAGGTTCACATGGAAAAGGTGGCAAGCTATGAAAACAACTAAAAGCTCAGCCAATGACAAAACCATATTAAATAAATCTGCGTATATATCTAAGGAAGGTAAAAAAACCTAGCATAACGCAAATAAGCAATAATTGTTCGCAATAATTATTGAACTCTTCCTTACTAGGCAAATCGCGCAAAATAAGCAATTGCTCACAATAATTTATTGAACTCGAGACAATATTGCTTACTGGACAACTTCATTAAGTGTATGTCATTAAATTCATTTCATACAAAGTTGCTTAGTTCGTAAAACTTAGTTTTTATAAAAACAATGTAAATATAAGAAAGTTACAGTTTTGATTAAAGATTTCAAGTAGCAACGTTCTAGTTCTTATTTTGCGCCCCCACCCGTGGTAAGCGCAATACCTCCTCATTTAAAATACCAGGCCCTGCGTTACCAGCAGAGTCTATGCTAATTACAGGTCAAGTGACGTCTAAACACCGGGAGTAAATACGCTGTGATTTGCTGATGAATTAAGTTGGCTAAATTGTGCGTTATTTGGTGTTGTTGCACTAATTGAATGGGGTATTGTATTCTGTATCACATTTTGCTGAAATTGCCCTTAAGGTTGCAGGAATAGAGCACTTTGCTGGAGACGTTCCATGTCGAGTGATGTTTGTATTAATTCATCTACAGTGCCGTGTGTCATGGTCAGAAGATATTGGCACATATACGGGTTATTTACGCGAGTCTTTAATGCATTTTTTGCGAAATCCTCCAGCTGCGTTTTAACTGCTGGTGCTACTGTGGCTCCATATATGGATTCTGCTGCTTCATTGCAGAGTGCCAGCATCTGTTTCACTCGTGCCGTGAAGGCTATGAGATTTTCCAGAGGATACCTTGTAGTGATTAACTTGTTTACCAGTTCCTGGTAAGTTTCTCTAGGCAGGTATATGCGATTGAGCCTTTCTTCTACCTCTTTAAAAGTAGTTGGCATATTTGAGGCAAAAAGCTGGTAAGCTGCGCCTCGAAGTCTGCTGGGAAAGATTTGAAAAATGCACTGTATCACTTACCTACAGCTTCCTAGTAATGTTTGGAGCTCAAGGCTCAATTTTGGATGCTGTTCTCCCGAGAATAGGGGAACACGCTGGGCAGTTAGCTTGGCGATTTTAGCGTAATCTGCCATATTTGGATTGGGGCTTTTTGACTTTGGCACTATTGGGGAGCTAGTTTCTTCTAAGCTGGTTTCCAGAAGGGAGTCGCCCAGCCAATTTAAAAATAATTCACTCCGGTGGAATCACTGACACTGTCTTCGATGGCACTTTCTCTTAAATTAGCACTGTTATTTTGGATAATGTCTACCCCGAGAGAGTGAGAAAATTCTCCAAACTCTTTTAAGCTCTTTTTGAACTTCTCTTTGTTAATTTTAAATTTGCGATTGTTTCCAATCTTTGTTTTCTAGACTTTTCGATTTGCTTTTCTACTGAGTCGCACTGATTCACAGAGAGGTTTCGCACTTTCTCTTCCAAATTTTTTAAATATAATTCTAAATTTAATGTACTTCTTAATTGGTGGGGACCTGTAAGGATTGTCCCGCTCCTGAGGGTGACACCTTCTGTGGTAGAATTTGTTGGGGGTGTTTGATTATTGCCCTCTTATGTGGATGTTGCTTCCGCGTGGCCAAATTCGTACCGGGGCGGAACTTCCTGTACGTCGCTCGAGGATTATTGTTGAGGAGTTGGTTGAAGTTGGATTTCCGGCGAGGTTTCTTGGCGGGAGCTCTCTTCGCTCATGGACAACTGTGTGTACAATTTGCAGCCAGGGGGGCTCCTGCCGCCTTATTTCCTTTGGTTGTATTTAAGATCAAACCAGGATCGTTGAATCGGTTGCTGTTGGAGATTTTCAGTGCTTCCGGGGGGGGGGGGGAGTGGCCCTCTTAACTTCCCCTGCATAAAAGCTGAAAAGGGGGCGCGTTGCCTACTTTGGAGTCCCTTTCAGCTCTGGATCGCAGATTGTCGGCTAAGGATACTTCCTTCATTGAAGTGAAGAGTTAAAACTTTTGGTTGTGGACGTCTTTTATCCTGGGGTGGAATGAAGCCCGCTATTGTCCCACGTTGGTACTTTGTGCTTTGATCAGGGGGTGGCTGCGTGTTTTTCAAACAGAGGCAGTTAAAGCTGTCCGACCCCAAGCGTTGGGGGCAACTAAACCACAATGGCCTAATCTAATTAACCCCTTTGGTTCTTTGTAGGATAGCGGCTTTCATGACCTTAAGTTTTCTTGACTTTGAAAACCTGGCTTCCACTATCCTACCGGCTGCGCCAGTTGTTATATAGTAAAAAACGTTTGGTAGTACTCACAGCTTTGCCTCCTCTCAACGTGGCTTGTATTCCTTGGGCTGGTCTGGGTTTTTCTTTTTAATTAATTAAACACCACAATTGGTATACATTTACTTTTTTTTTCTTTATTCTTTAAACTATATTTTTTTCCAAAACATTCCTGTATTTTACACACTAACAAAAATTTTTCTTTCCTTTTTGTTTACATTAACAGATCTTTGTTTGATTAAAAAAAAATATATAAAAACTTCTGTTTTCCCTCTTTTTTTTTAAACGGCAGAACTTTCTATAATTACTTTTTTCTATTAATTTTATATCGCGCCCGACTTTTTGAGCAAACACCAGCCGTATTTCTTTTTTCTTTATATCGGCACCCAACTCCTAAGTTTAAAAATCGACGCCTCTCGTTTTGAAAACCGAATACAACTTCCGCGCTACCGCCGCGTAGAAAATTTAAATCACAACTCGGCTCTTGATCACTTTCGTCGCGATCAAGAACCCTCGTTCAGGGTAGAAAATGCATAGTTGCATTTCTACCCTGGGAAAAATTTCCATTTATTCTGGACTTGATTAAACAAGTCCAGAATATTTTTCGTTGGACGGTGGCTTGAAAAAGTGAAATTTGATGTTTTTATAAACATCAGCCACCACCATATAATGTATTTTCGCGGCGCGCATTTCTTGAAAGCTTTTTTTTTTGTATATATGTATGTACGTTCGTACATACACATTGTAATTTCATGGCGTACTGAAGGTACCATTTGCCTTTCATTATATTTTTAAATTAAATATTTCTACTAGCAAATTTTGCTGAAGGCAAAATTGCCATGGGAATAATTTTGTTTAAACTTTATGGAATGTGAAGAAAATTGCTGATGCAATTTTCTTCACTGATTTAATAGATAAGCTAACCATGTTTTAGGCATCCATAAAGTTTTCACATACTTTATGGATGAATTTTTTTTATATATATTATATATATTTTGATACCCTTTTTTAGGAATATTTTTGGTATGCAGGATTTGGTACACAACAATCCTTCCCCCTTTTCAAAACGAGAGTTATTATTAGAAGAGTAATAACTCTTGGTGAAGGTCATTTGAGCAATTAGCATATACAGAACTGTTTCTGTTTTGATTTGTTTGTATTTAGGTCTCTTAACGGGGTGTCCGATTACCGTTCTGCTAGGTTTGTTACTTTTTCTTGGCAATGGATCTCAATGATTAAATTCTTTGCCCGGTTTTATTCGAGTTTTGATCTCTTGCCGTTGCAGTTAGGATGTTGTTCGCCGTCAAAGTTCACAATCAACCCTGGCGCAGCCCGACTGGCCTCAGTATTCAGTTCCACGTGATCTCTGGGTGGCGGGGTTCGATCGTCTGGTGCTTTTACGATTAGTTTTTCTATGTGCTACTATGACTTATAGTTTTAATATTATTTTTTATAAGTTTGTATAATACGACGCACTTACCTATTTTCTTTTCAGACTATTCTTACTGTATATGGGCTACTGATATTATTACCGTATGTTACCTTATTAACAAAAAATTTTTTTTTTGTTTTTTGTTTGTTTGTTTTATTTACGTCTAATGCTATGTTTCTTTAGTTATGTTATTTTAACTATTATTTGCTATATATTCTATTTTTATTTATATGTAATTCTAATTCGCTTTAATTTTTATGTTGTTGTTTTTGTTTTGTTAAATCTTTACAAATGCATAGGTTGTTATATATACATAGATTTTCTTTGAATGCTTTACCAGGACTACTTTTTTGTTTGTCCAACGTTACAACAACCTTGTTTATATTAATTTGTTGAGACATGTTGACAGTGTCCGTGTTCCATTTTTAAATGATTTGGACTGATTTTGTTTTAGCGAGGCTTCTAGTTCGCCTTAAACTGGGTTGGGGAGCAGGAGTTCGTTCTTCTAAAGGAATTCCCTCTGTTGAAAGTTCGGTGGTGCCTTGTGGTTGACTCCCCTGTTGTCTCATATTGATGACAACAGGGGGAAGATACTTTACTGCCACAACAATCATTATGGCCAAAACTAGTAGGCTCGTAAATGATAGAGAGGTTGTGGATAGGATATGCGAGTTTCTACTTGATACCTTCTCTTGGTATTTATTAATTTTGCCTCTAATTTCCTCTAGGGAATGCGTGCCCTGGTAGACTGATTTGTGGATATCGTCTCCCATTAAAATTTTCATTGGAACTTGGTTTTGGTTTTGAGATTCTGGTAAAATGTCGGCCAGACTCAAATTCAATTAGGAATGGTTAAATTTTGGAAATTGCTTGGGTTGAATTATTTTCAGCGGGTGTTTACTTTGACCTTCATATTTGAGCACTTTGTCACTTATTTGGACTTGATATGGCTGGGATATTTCAATTATTCCGTGGAGGTGATAAACGAAAATAGCCTCGCATTTGGCTTATATAATTTTATCAACATGTCTTTTTGGGGAACTTGTACTCTAAACCTGCAATTGGGCGTTTCATTTAAAGGGTTATATAATAACTTAATGGCACATTCGTTGGATGTTGCAGCTTTGATTATAGGCGTGGTCAGCCGGCCTACATACAGGTTTTCTTCCGAGTTACTTGTGATTTTCTTGAAGGTTTCCATGTCCTCGCCTTTCAATAAGAGAAATTCCTGAGTTTTTGCGCTATTTGCCATGTATGAATAAGCAGGGTATGGAATTAATGAATAATTTGCTAACTAGGGAACAGGATAGCATCGAACTTGTTGTAGCCTCATTTGTGGCAGATTCAAAATTGGGAGAGTAATTCTCACCACCATTTTGTTTTGCATGAGACGTGACTGTGCTCCTGCTGTCTGATATAGGACAGATAGACAATTTTGGTCATTTTGACAATTCGAGGTTGTCTTGCGGTATATCTCCAGCAGATTCTTGGGAGACAGGAGGAGTGGATGAATATGGTTGGTTCTACTAGCCATTTTTATATCCAGAAGGGCTTGTTGTCGATATTTGACTTCGATGATTTGGAGTAATAAGCTCGATATAATCTCTTGTCTTAGTTGCCTCCTAGTTAACTCATTGGCCACTTGGTGGAGGTCGTTTATCTGGTGTGCTATTTTTTGTTGACGATCCATTAGCAAAGCCAGCAGTTTTTAAATTTTTTCCAAGGTAGATTTTACAACACCAATTTGTTGTTTCTCTAGCTCGCCTAGGGCTTGTGCGTTTGATTCAATTTCATCTAACCTGTTGTATATTTCTTTCTCGTTATTATTTTTGTCCACGTTACCGAATAAGTAATGCATGGCACCACCTATTCCGTCAAATACAGATCTGGTCTTGCGTTTTCTTGGTACTAGTTCCTTTATAGTTTCCGTGCGCTTTCGTACGCTATCTATTATAGCGTGTATGTGTAGTTGCTGCACGTTGCACAAATCTCCTTGGTCTGTTATATTTATGCACAGTTTGTGCACTAAGTGCTCTGCATATTCCGCTAGCTTTATCTGGGTATCTAGTTCATCCAAATCTATCTCAGTGAGGACATTCCAGGTGTCATGATATACCATGAGGCTTCCTAGGTCTTCGAAAAATGTACCCAAGCCATTTAGCTGGGTCATTATATAGGGTATTTCAGTGATTTCTCCTGTTGTGTATTGCATGATCATGGCCATTATAATTAATTGTAGCGTCATTTCTGTGGGTAATTCGGAGGAAGAAAACAAACCTTTCAGTAGATTTGTTCTTTTGTTGTGCCGTTTTAAACTGTGCAGTGGAATGACTTCACAGCAAATGCTCCTGAGGGAGGTAGTGAAATGGGGTTTATTGGAAACTAACAAGGTAGGAGTTTTAAGTTAAACTGGTTCATTTGTGTACGATATATTTTTATTCGAAATATGGTTTTAATAGCTCTCATGATTGTAAACGGGTTCGGGAACCCGTTTTAAATTTGATGGGACATCCGCTGTGAAGCCGTATAGGCAGTCCATTGGGGTAAGTTTAGTACCCTCGTGTACACTATTGTTATACACGAATGCATCGGTTCGTAGATATTGGTCCCATGTTTTGGGATTTTCATCTAAGAGTGTTCCATTAGACTGTGGGTGGTATGTTGAAGTCTGTAACTTCTTTACCTTTAGAAGCTTACATATCCTTTTGAATAGCTCACTTAGAGAATTTGTTCCCTGATCGGTGAGTATTCTTTTGGGTATGCGATAGCGCGTAACGATTTCATCAAAGAAAGCTTGCGCTACTGTGACTGCTTCTGCATTAGGTATTGCATACCAGTCGACAAATTTTGTTAAATTATCCTGAAAAGTCAAGATGTACTTATTACCTGATGTGGTCTCTTCTAATGGACCTACAATATCGAGGCAAAGTTTGTCGAACGGTTGTTCTGCGATGTCCGTGATAACCATTGCCATTTTATATTGTCGAAATGCCTTCATCGTCTGGCACTTTGGGCATTTTCTAATGTAATTTTTAATGTCGCTAAGCATGTGTCTCCACCAATACTTGTGTCTTATACGTTTGTAAGTTTTTATGACACCTTGATGGCCACCAAATGGAGAATCGTGATAATCTTTTAAGATTGTTCGGATTTCCGTATGGCTCGTGATAACTTCGGGTGTCTTTCCAGTACTTACATGCGGGTCAAGCGTCGCTGGGTTTAGTGTTTCCGCCTCTGTGAGTTGAACTTCGTTTTGGTCCGTTTTCTTGTGCTCTTCTGTCTCCACACTGGAGCTATTTATTGTCTCTTGAGCCTTTTGCTTCTGAGCTTGAGTCACGACGAAGCAATGACCGGATTTCTTCTTCTTCTTATTATTTGTGGAATCGTCTTCCTCCACATCTGAGTCCATCGTGTGGTGGACTAGGGCTTTTACCGTTAAGGTATTGCCTAAACTGTCTTCCTTTAATGCGTGAGGGATGTGTTGTACCTCCCGCGTTTGTATTCGATGTTGTAATCGAATTCAGATAATTTGTGGTGAAATCTCACCAAAAGGGAAGTTTCACATTGAAGACACCTTTGAGAGGTTTATGGTCAGTATAGACCGTGAATTTCCGGCCTTAAAGATAGCACCTGAAATTCTTGGTGGCCCAGACAATAGCCCATAACTCTTTCTTTATAGTAGAGTAATTTCTTTCGGCTTTGTTTAATGTGCGACTTGCATAGGCAATGGGCTGGTCCTTTCCGACTTCTCCTTGAGAAAGAACAGCTCCTAGAGCCTCGTTACTTGCGTCCGTAGTAAGATTAAAAGATTTTGAAAAATCGGGGTAGATGAAAAGTGGTGGGGAAATTAAAGCATTTTTTATGCTCTGAAATGCTTCCTGGTATTTCTCTGTCCTAGTGAATTTTACATCCTTTCGGAGTAATTTCGTGATTGGACGTACAATTTTGGAGAAGGGTGGAATGAATTTCCTGTAGTAATTGGCAAGTCCTAAAAATGACTGAACCTGCCTTACTGTTTTGGGAATAGCAAATGTTTGGACGCAGGCCGTCTTACTTGGATCTGGTAGGGCTCCTTCGCTACAACATTTATGTCCTAGGTAAACAACTTCTCTTCGTAGAGTCTGGCACTTCTATGGCTGCAGTTTTAAGTTGTTCTCTCTCAACTTATTGAATACCTTCCTCAAATTTTCGTTGTGGTCATTTAAATTTTTACCATAGATGACAATGTCATCTAGGTAGACAAAACTTTCGAGACCTTGTAGGCCTGTTAAAGCGAAATTCATTAGGCGTTGGAATGTGGCGGGGGCTCCTTTTAGCCCGAATGGCTTACGCTTGAACTCGTAGTGCCCATAGCTTGTGCTGAAAGCAGTTTTATGTCGATTTTTTTTGTCGACAAGGACTTCGTGATAGCCGTTAGCCAAATCGAGTGTGGTGAAATACCTTGCATGACCTAATTGGTCAAGAATATCCTCGATTCGGGGTAGCGGAAATGCGTCTCCAATTGCCTTTTCGTTTAATTTACGAAAGCCGACAACGACGCGCCACCTTTTTTCACCGTTAGGTCGCGCTTTCTTGTGGACAACTAGTAAAGGTGAATTCCAAGGGCTTTTACTAGACTGGACTCTTCCGCTGTCTAGCATTTCTTTTAGCTGCTCATCGATCTTGCACCAATGGAATATTATGCGTTATCGCATTTGTATAGGTGAGTTTGTCACCTTTGAGGAAGAAGATATCGTTATACTCTTCGCAGAGTTCTGATATCGAAATTTTTTCTTCCGCGGTTAAATTAAGGTCTACGCTGAGTTCTTGCTCTAGCCTAGAAATACGCAGGTATTGCTTTATGTCGTCCGGAATCTCATAATCCGGGTATAGATATCGTATATGTTGTAAAATTGCTGATTTTTCAGCTGAACCTTGGGTTGACTATTTCTTCCTTTTTAATTTGTTACCTGTAAGTAGAGGAGGCTTATTTGATTCCTTTTGAGGCTTTGTTGTGCTGAAGCTAGCAAGTTGCAGGGTATCTGCTTCCTGTTTTGTTGACGGCTGAGTTTGGTACACCTGTGTGGTCTTTGCCATAGGTTGTGTGGGATACTCATGCGGGTCTATGCTAGTGAGTTTTGACCATGTAGTATTCTGTGTGCTGTGTGACGGTGGAGTAATATGCACCTTTAATATAGGCTTGAGCGACTCGCTACCGTTCTTATATGGCCGTTGTTTGTTTAGTAATGATTTATGCCTCAGTATTTTGGACGGCAGAGCTATATGCTATGACAGGCTTTAGACACTCATTACCGTCTCTACTTAACTTGTATATTTCTTTTGTATTCAATAATATCTTCGTATTTGGTAGGGAGATGTGCGTATTTGGTATGGAAATGTGCTTATTTTGGTAGTCTTTTGTGCGCGTTAATGGGACTAGTAGTCGTTTATTGGGTATAGCTGTATTTTTAAGCTATGCATGACTACTTGATGACAGCTAGCTACTATCCAGCACTAATTTTTCTCCAGATGACAGCACACTGTTTGCCAAGAAGACTCCATCGCTTATTTCCTGGGATAAACAGAGCATTTATTCTTGCATTTGTAACGGGACTGGGGCAACAATTTGAGAGCGCGCAGATATGCAGATTGGTTCTTTAAAGGTAACCAATTGCGGCCTGATTTCGTCCGTCTCTTGTTCGCCCAGACAGCTTTTTTCACATTCCTTGGGCTCTTCTGGAGCTTGGCAGCCAGCTTTTCTCAATTGAGAAGCCTTGAAGACACTGTAGGCGGATAGTTCAGCCTGTTTAGACTCTACCTCTTCTGCAAGTGTTCTTACTTCGAATGTGGCTTATGCGTTTCAAACATCAATGGGAAAGCAAATTCATCGGGATTAGTCTCCGTGCGAGGAAACGTTAGTGCCTCATTGTGGTTAATTGCTTTCTGATCTTTTAGTTACCTATGTCTAATGGAAGTTTTCCTGTAGCGACACTGGAATCGGGCTGCTGAGGGACCCTCTTTTATTAGGCGGGAGATTTATAGTCGAGCCGGGGAGTTTTGGATCGACTGTACGTCGTTTTCCTGACTCCGGACTTCCCATTTACGCTTTTGTTGACATGCGCCTAATATATGTCCAGAACAACCACAGAACTCATACTTTTTTCGCACATTATAGACTGTTGAGTTATTGGGACCCTGTCGTTGATTTTGCGGTACACTATTGTTGTATGGTCTTTGATTACTATTGTTGTTTCTTCTGAACTCACGCACGTCATGACTATACATTTTACAGTTCACACAGTACGGCGGATTTTTACGTTTCAGACAATCGGCGTATGCATGGCCTTTTAAATTACAAAAACTACAAGTCATTTTATTCAAATAGTTATTTTTATTGTTTACATTGAAATGTTGTTTATGTGGAGATCATGGCTTCTGTTTGATGTATGGTAATGTGTTTGCCTGTGCGAACTGCGGCTGCTGAATGTGACTATTTGTGTTTGGCTGGGTTTGAAGAACTTGAGTGAATGGCATTATGCCGGGGGTAAATACGCTATGATTTCCTGATGTATTAAGTTGGCTAAATTGTGCGTTATTTGGTGTTGTTGCACTTATTGAATGGGGTATTGTATTTTGTATCACATTTTGCTGAAATTGCCCTTAAGGTTGCGGGAATAGAGCACTTTGCTGGGGACGTCCCATTTCGAGTGCTGCTTGTATTAATTCCTCTACAGTGCCGTCTGTCATGGTCAAAAGATATTGGCACATATACGGGTTATTTACGCCAGTCTTTAATGCATTTTTTGCGAAATCTTTCAGCTGCGTTTTAACAGCTGGTGCTGCTGTGGCTCCATACTTGGATTCTGCTGCTTCATTGCAGGGTACCAGCATCTGTTTCACTCGTGCCGTGAAGGCTGTGAGATTTTCCAGAGGTTACTGCCTTGTAGTGATTAACTTGTTTACCAGTCCCTGGTAAGTTTCTCTAGGCAGGTATGTGCGATTGAGCCTTTCTTCTACCTCTTTAAAAGTAGTTGCTGATAGTTCATCTACCGAAATGCACTGTATCACTTGCTTACAGCATCCTAGGAATGTTTGGAGTAGTGATGAGCAAAATTGGTCTTGGTCTTGCAGTCTTGGTCTTGGTCTTGCAGAATATGCAAGACCGATACCAAGACCAAGATTGTAAACATGCTCACAAGACCAACACCAAGACCATGTGTACGTTAACAAGACCAAGCCCAAGACCACATTATGCAAGACCAAGACTCATTATGCAAGATAAAAATCTGGTAATTTGTGCAGTAGCGAAGCATAGTTATGATCGGTACGTACTTTACCGGAATTTGAGAGAAAAACTGGGCAAAAGAAATGTAATAAATATATTGGATTCACAAAATGTCGTTTCTGTTTCTTCCTTTCTCTTTGATTTTCATAGTTCAATCACAATTCATAGCACTATTGTATTTTATTTATTTAAATGTTAAAAGGATACAAATAACACATCCCGTGCACAGACAAGATTTATTTAGACGGGGATAAGGTAGTTTTTAACTATTTATAAATTTATAGCATGATACATCAATTATAGAATTGCGCAAAAAAACGAAATCCTAGATTAAAACTAAAACCAAAAGTTGACTGTGCCCAAAGCTAAAACCTACTACAAGATCACAGACAATACCAAGACTGAATTGCCAGACCAAGAGCTAGATCAAGACCAAGACCAACACCAAGACTTGACTATGCAAGACCAAGACCAAGACCAATATTATACCAATCTTACCAAGAGCAAAACCAAGACTAAGTTTGCAAGACCAAGACCAACACCAAGACCATTATAGTCTTGGTCTTGGTCTTGTATTTTCACATCACTAGTTTGGAGTTCAAGGCTCCATTTTGGGTGCTGTTCTCCCGAGAATAGGGGAACGAACTGGGCAGTTAGCTTGACGATTTTAGCGTAATCCACCATATTTGTATTGGGGCTTTTTGACTTTGGCACTATTGGGGAGCTAGTTTCTTCTAAGCTGGTTTCCAGAAGGGAGTCGGCCAGCCAATTTAAAAGTAATTCACTCACGGTGGAATCACTGACACTGTCTTCGATGGCACTTTATCTTAAATTAGCACTGTTATTTTGGATAATGTCTACCCCGAGAGAGTGAGAAAATTCTCCAAACTCTTTTAAGCTCTTTTTGAACTTCTCTTTGTTAATTTTAAATTTTTCGATTGTTTCCAATCTTACTTTTCTAGACTTTTCGTTTTGATTTTCTACTTAGTCGCCCTGATTCACAGAGAGTTCGGAGGAGTTTCGCACTTTATCTTCCAGTTTTTTAAATATAATTCTAAATTTAATGTACTTCTTACCTGGTGGGGACCTGTAAGGATTGTCCCACTCCTGAGGGTGACTACTTCTGTGGTAGAATTTGTTGGGGTTGTTTGATTATCGCCCTCTGATGTGAATGTTGCTCCCGCTTCCCCTCCTTCGTACCGGGGCGGAACTTCCTGTGCGTCGCCCGGCGAAGAAGATTGTTGTGGAGTTGGTTGAAGTTGGATTTCCGGCGATGTTTCTTGGCGGGAGCTCTCTTCGCTCATGGACCACCGTGTATAAAATTTATAGCTAGGGGGCCTCTTATTTCTCTAAGAGGGGGGCTTTTGCCTTCTTCGAGGACCCTCTTAAACCAGGATCGTTGAATCGGTTGCTGTTGGAGATTTTCAGTCCTGCCGGGGGGAGGGGGGGTGTGGCCTCCTTAAATTCCCCTGGATAAAAGCTGAAAAGGGGGCGCGTTGCCTACTTCGGAGTCCCCTTCAGCTCTGGATTTCAAATTGTCGGTTGAGGATACTTCCTTCCTTCAAGTGAAGAGTTAAAACTTTTGGTTGTGGACGTCTTTTATTCTGGGCTGCGACGAAGCCCGCTATTGTCCCACGTTGGCACTTTGTGCTTTGATGAGGGGGTGGCTGCGTGTTTTTCAAACAGAGGCAGTTACAGCTGTCCGACCCCGAGCGTTGGGGGCGATTAGACTAAACTGGTCTAATCTAATTAACCCCTTTGGTTCTTTGTAGGGTAGCGGCTTTTCAAGCTCTTAAGTTTTTATTGAATTTGCAAAACTGGCTTCCACTATCCTACCGGCTGCGCCAATTGTTATATAGTAAAAAACGTTTGGTAGTACTCACAGCTTTGGCTCCTCTCAACGTGGCTTGTATTCCTTGGGCTGGTCTGGGTTTTTCTTTTTAATTAATTAAACACCACAATTGGTATACATTTTCTTTTTTTTTTCTTTATTCTTTAAACTATATTTCTTTCCAAAACATTCCTGTACTTTACACACTAACAAAAATTTTCCTTTTCTTTTTTCATACATTAACAGAACTTTGTATGATTAAAAAAAACTATATAAAACTTCCGTTTTCCCGTTTTTTTTTAATGGCAGGACTTTCTATAATTACTTTTTTCTATTAATTTTATACCGCGCCCGACTTTTTGAGCCAACTCCAGCCGTATTTCTTTTTTCTTTATATCGGCACCCAACTCCTAAGTTTTAAAATCGACGCCTCTCGTTTTGAAAACCGATTACAACTTCCGCGCTACCGCCGCGTAGAAAACTTAAATCACAACTCGGCTCTTGATCACTTTCGTCGCGATCAAGAACCCTCGTTCAGGGTAGAAAATGCATAGTTGCATTTCTACCCTGGGAAAAATTTTCATTTATTCTGCATTTGAATAAACAAGTCGAGAATATTTTTCGTTGGACGGTGGCTTGAAAAAGTGAAATTTGATGTTTTTATAAACATCAGCCACCGTCCCGTCGATTGAAATTGCGGCGCGCGTATACATATAATGTATTTTCGCAACGCACATTTCTTATCTTGAAAGCTTTTTTTTTTTGTGATATGTACGTACGTTCGTACATACACATTGTAATTTCAAGGCAAATCGTACTGAATGTACGATTTGACTTTTATTATATTTTTTAAATTAAATATTTCTACTAGCAAATTTTGCTGAAGGCAAAATTGTCATGGGAATAATTTTGTTAAACTTTATAGAATGTGAAGAAAATTGCTGATACAATTTTCTTCACTGATTTAATAGATAAGCTAACCATGTTTTAGGCATGATTAGCTTTATGTGAAAATTTTATGGATGAAATCTTTTTATATATGTTACATATTTTTTGATACCCTTTTTGAGGAATATTTTTGGTATGCAGGATTTGGTACGCAACAAGCTCAACATGAAGAAATTTTTAAGCCAATCACCAAACCATTAGAAGAGTTTGTTACGAGAGTCAAAAACGAGCCCTCGGATATAGCCAAATTGGAACCAAAATATGAAAAAGAAGGAGAAGCCAAAACGGAAGTTGAAGCGTTAAAAGGATTCCGAATTTATTTACTGGGAAAACATCTCCCAACATTCCCCAGGCATTGCCAGATAGAGACTTAAACTCTAAGGGTATAGTTTCGATATAATTCATCGACCAGGCGAACAAATGTCACACACAGATGCTTTAATCCGTGCTCCAGTCGAACCGCTGAACGAGATAGATGTTGTTATGTCAAATATCATCCGTATCGATGTAAATCAAGAGGATTGGTTGGCCTCTATACAACGCATCGACCCCAGATTATCCTTGATTGCAAGAGTCCGATAGGAGTATGAGCTAAGCATCATCGATAGTATCGACAAGAAGAAAATGAGCTTAAATTAGTGGTGCCTTCAGCTGTTAGATGAAGAATTGTTAAGGCATTACGCGATAACATGCGTCATTTCGGCGTTAAAAAACAATTAATCATATATTAAAACATTTTTGTTCTCCAAGATAAGGAAATACGTCAAATCATATATCGCAACGTGCGTGCTGCTACAACAAATGTCCCGGAGGACGAATGGAAGGACGTCTCTATAGTGGAGAAGTAATACCAATACCGTTCCGTGCGCTACACTTTGACCATTTCGGTCCATTTCCAAAGAGCCGTCGAGGAAACTTTTCATTATTGGAATCTCTCATGCTTTCAGTAAATATGTTCTAATACGGTTCGTTCGAAATACAAGGTCAAAGCTCGTCATATCAATGATTTGATAAGTTATTTTGGCCTTTCTATTAGTATAATTAGTGACCGCGGTACAACATATGCTTCGCGAGAATTCGAGGGGGTTAGACAAGATCTTGGTGGCTTGACTGAAACAAATTCAGTGCTTATTAAAAAATCACTGACTCTTTATTGAAAACTCTAGATACTTATATGCAAAATTCTACTACGGAGTTTACACAAAATGAAATAGTCTACGACTTTGACCTCCGGTATAGCGTAACTAATCGTGTGATTAACGCATTGAACGAAGACGATTGTCAATCAGATCATCGTGAAGCTTCACAGCTCATAACGCTTAAACGACAAGAAGCCGCCAAAAATATCAAAAGAAAAACTACATACTGAATATAAGGAAGAGGATTTAGTATTGATCGAGAACGTACCTGCTGCAACTAGAGAATCACGGGCTCCAAGTATCGTGGGCCGTACATAGTTAAAAACGTAAAGTATTACGCAATGACCGCTATCTAACTGAAGACTTGACTGAAACCCCTCAACGCGGAAAGAGTTTTACCAGCGAAAAATTGAAGCCGTGGTGCCAATTTACCCTAGAGCTCGAAAGATACGATGACTCAGAAGACGATGAAACCGCGAGACAATTTCAAATCAGGAAGGGCCGAACTGTCAGCGTAATAACTCTGAGCACTAAAGTAACCGGCTATCTACCTAATGCCAACCCCGAGGTATTAAAAATTAAGCCTGTATACCTGTACATAACTGAATTACAATTAGAGCTAGAACTAAACTAGAATCTAAACTAGAATTAGGAATAAAGGAATACTACAAAAGTTGACAATTGCAACTAAGTTTATTTTTTTTAATTCGAACCTTGAAATGGCTTTACGTTTGAATTTACAACTCGAATTAGCTATAAACACACTACCATCACGATCATGAATAGTATTGGATAAGCACAGTAATAGGCAGTAAAATTAAAATTATAGATCATGAATTGTAAACTAGAATATATGGCAGATTTACAACAACTAGAATTATTATAATTATTATACTTAAATATTTAGCTTAGGAATGAAAATCTAGCAGAGCCCAGATGGCCTCGACGCCATGGTCAAAAGAGTTTATTGTTCTACTTTTAAGCATAGGCTTAACGTTGTTCAATAAAGTATTTTTGCAATTGAAATTGAATTGATGAATTATTAAACACCCAGACCATTTTATACCTGTATTGCAGTAACTGGATAATATTATTTAAAAAGACCAAGAACCCCTTGAAGCTGAATCAATTTGTCAGGTTCTTATTTAGCTGATGATATTGGTCACATTATGTAAAGAGACTCCAACCGAACGCTATGAGATATTTCTGTGTCAATCGAAAAATTGCATTTTATTCCATAGGAATTTAGCGTTGTAAAGACGGGATTCAAAATAGATATTTTCAAAACAAAGGCTTTAAAAGTTACTAACAGTCATACTCATTAAATAGGAGATATTCAGGTCAAATAATTTAATACAGGCACTTGCATAATTCAATGTATCCAATATTAAAACACTCCTAAAACTATACTCGTCGTACGTATCTTAGGTATATACATAGTATACCGTGAGTATATCGTATATTCATAGATTTTGATATAATCCATTGGCTAGCTCTACTCTTATCAAATAATATATTAATTAACGTAACAGTACTCGTATATGCATGCATATGTACATTAATTCAATTATAACTGATTTGTATTTTTTTTTCAGCAAGAGAAGAAAAATGAGGAAACAAGAAACTTCTAAGTACTGTGGACGAG
The DNA here is from genome assembly GCA_963924295.1 of Dioctria rufipes. NCBI lineage: Eukaryota > Metazoa > Arthropoda > Insecta > Diptera > Asilidae > Dioctria > Dioctria rufipes. The sequence goes on from OZ002742.1 coordinate 114,000,696, forward strand.
AGCCATTTGGTCTGCATAGTCAGATATAATTTGAATTCTTTCGCATTTGAGGTCTCGTCTTTCCAAGTTCTTGATGAGACATCACATGTCTGACAAAAAATCGTATTTAGATATTTCAGCGGATGTGCTACTGAAAGAGGACCTGTGGTTGCATAAATAATAATATACTCTTATATATTTACTTCGGACATACTTATTGTGCTTATCAGTACGTAATTAAATTAAAAAGAAGGAACAACTCGATTGCCCCTTCCATTGTCCTTGGTATATATGTTATAGATCGGGAGTTAAAAATTGGCGTTATATTCTAGAATGCTGCTAAAAGTATTTTAATGTTTTAAAAGGTAATAAAATAATAAGATTAATTCAGATTTTTTGCCGAATAAATTGGTCGGTCTGCGAGTCGGAAATTAGAAACACCAAAAATATAGAAAGAAAAGATTAATATAGTTCCTTTCAACAAATAGGTACATATATCTTTATATCGCCCATGAAAGTGAATTAAGTGATAATTTGTGCAGTTTAGCAGCTATTGATGACAATAAACGATTTGAAACATGTGCTAAGTTCATATATTGTCACCGTTTTGTAGTAAAGAAGAATTTAAAGAGCGTGTATATTATGTAGGTATTATGTGAATGTCAGTGATTCATTCAAGAGCTATCTACTCTTACATAAAACTGTTGTATTAGTATATATACCTAGTCAGTTTATACTAGATGCCCACAAAGCCCACTTACAAACAATTGAAGTATGTAGCTTCATTGGAGCATTTACGAGTCCAGACCGTCCAAATCAAACCAAAGAACGCAACTTTAGAGGCGAAACCAAAAACATTCGCTAACAGATAACGTTCTGTTTTAAGTATTTTCAGTTCCTGTCTGACCGTCGTAGGATTGATTATTCCACGCAGTTTCAAGTTTAATCGAATAAAGTCTAGTTCAAAGGGCAAACAAGCCAATATAAAAAAACACCAATAAAATAGCTCTTTTAGAAATGAAGCCAATATTGATTGTACTTTCCATACTTTCGTTTGTGTTTTGTGAAACGAGTGCTCTTCAGTTCACAGATTGTGGTATGTGATTTTGTGTGTTTGATAAAGTTTCGAATCAACCCGAAAAAATATGTAATAAGTTCACAAATAAAAACAAAAGTGGAATAAATTTCAGCGTCAATTTATGCACTTAAGGCAACTTTAATTAGAAGTATTATGATAAATGATGAAGATTATTTAATAAGAGAAAACTAACACTTGGAGCGGAAGTATACTAATTACACCACTATTCGGTGAATAACGATTATGATGATAGTCTTATTGTTCTGTAAACTGTTACATGGCAACATTAAACATGAAAGAAAATTGGGTTTGGGTGGTAGTTAATCGTTCTAATTCAATTAAATTAGGTATAAAAACTCATACATGGATTTCAGTACAGTTATGGAATTTTATATTAACTACGTAGTTCAATTAATTATATCACTAAAAAAAATTAAGCAATTATCGTATTAACACGAAGTTAAATCGAAATACTAAAGAAAGTAAAGACAAAGAACAAATTAGAATATGCTGCATGGAGAGAGGGAGGAGAGGAGATTTATTTATAGGCGATACGATACAGGCTGTTGATTAATGTTTATTTATATAAAATACTGTGATTTCAAACTAAGCTGTATAATTTTACATATCTATTTTTTACAAAATAAATAGATTTATTCCTCAAAATCGCATAGAAAAGTTTTTGGGTCTGAGTTAAACGCCAAACAAAAATTGAGAAAAGAAAGAAAGACATAAATATTTGAGCAATACTTGTACAGATGTGTGACCGATTATACGAAATTACAAATGGACATTCCTCTAAGGTATATCACTACTACTATGTGTATATACCAGTGTCGGTCAAAACAAAGCGAGCTGAAAGCAATAAAAACCAATTCTTTGGATATTTCTGTATTACAACTGGTTAATACAAAAACAAAATATTATTATTAATTACTTCAGTCTTTATTATTCCTAATGTGATTTTTTTAAAATAACAAACAAAAACTATAATTTGCTCAAAGACTAATTCTTACGATACCCTCTACATGTTATTTCGTATGGTCACCCATCCGTGCAAGTTTGATTTTTAAAGTGTTTTTCGCATATATTTCTAAAGCGGTTCGTCGGATAGTAAAAATAGTTATAGCCAATTTTACAGGATTTCATATTATGTAGAACTTTTCAGTAGAATAAAATCGTCTAGGACTGATCGTGTTGATAATACACGCAAAAAGCCTAAATTTTTATATGGCAACTTCAAGAAAGGGTTGCCAGATTTAATTTATTTTTACAATTTTATTTACTGTTTTTATAAAAACGCGTGTATAAGATTGCAGTTCTCGACATCGATGCGTTCTCAGGCAGTACCAAATATATAGATAAAAATAAAACTTTTGTATGGCAACCCTATGAAGGAGTTGCCCGAATTGTCCCATTTTCGAACTTAAATTTACTTATTTTTGTTTTAAATCCAGTTTGCATAATTCCAGCAGCTCTCTAAGTAAACGCGTTCTCGAATTATCGTGAGAACGGACATACAGACAGACGGATGGACATGCACAAATCAAAATAAGTTCAGTGATGGAGGTCACACCAATTGCCCATATAAATACTTTTTATAAAAAGTAAGTGTGAATTATATGGTGGCAAGATTTCTCATTGCACTTTTCAAATTGGTGATTGTTCCACTTAAAATAAAGTGAAGTGAGAGTGACTGACTGCGGAGCAGTTGAACTGTTGACTTGCCACATTTGAAAAGAAAAAATCATATCCTTTGTGTAAAAATTCGGGATTGCTTTGTCTGGAAAAATGTATAGCTGCAAAACTGACTATACATACAATATATGAACTTCTATGGTAGGCGATCAGAGATAACCATACTGATGAGACCTCTTTGATCGCTGGGTCAAAAAGTTCAATCATTTTTTTGCACTTAAAATGCATTTTGTAAATTTATTGAAATTATTTTCAATCCATTCCATTCCGAATCCATTTTGCTCTATCATCATTATTTCTATGCGTTATACACAAACTGAATGACAAATTTAGTATACTCTATGATTTCATAATCTAGGGTATAACAATGATAACAACTGCAACTCCTATTCACTTTTGACTGCTTCGTAAGTTGATCAGAATTTCTGAATTTCCATGTCTTCTAAACTTCTGTTTTTTTAATATCCCAGAGATTCTCTATCAAGTTTCTGCCCGAATATTGGGTTAAACATTGTATTACATCAATCTTCTTTTCATTCAGCAAGTACCTCCCTGCAAACTTTGCACAAAGGGCGTAAACCCAGAAAAACTTCATATCAGACGGATGCATTAATTGTTCGGGGGATTACACATCATCTCTTTATAGGACCTATCCAACTTTAAGCGATTTGGGATTGAATTTTATTGAAAGTGCTATCAAAAGTTACGCTAGACCAGTCAAACTTAATAGTTATAAAGATGTAAAAAAACCATTTTGTTTCTGCACGGAACAGACGAGGACGTTTAGACTTCGCCCGGAGGCATCGTGAATGAATTTTGCACTTTTTCAACAGCTTGTCTCTTTTCTGACGACTCAAAGTTTAATCTGCAATATTTAGATGGGATGATACACATTTGTAGACGGTCGGTGACGGGTGGAATCCAAAATATTGTATTCCAACAGTGAAGTATGGAGGATGAAAATGTGTGATAGCTTAGAGATGTGTTTCCGGTCAAGCAGTGGGAACACTACATCGAATTGATGTTATAATGTAGAGAATACAAGTGTTACGCTTCCTCACGCCGACGATAATATGCCATTGAAGCGAAGGTTCCAAGAAGACAACGACTAGAAACACACTTCCACATTTTTAAAAACATGGTTGAATGAAAAGGAGATTGATGTAATAGAATGTCCTGAATTAAACCAGATAGAAAATCTCTGGGATATTACAAAACAGCAGTTTTGAAAACATGGTAAATTGAGATGATCAACTATTCGAAGCAGTCAAAAGTGAGTAAGATGATTTCATAAAAAAAGTTGAGTTGATAAACCTATTATATAATATATAATGAAGACAAATATATAATGAAGACAAAACTAAACATTAAGTTATTTTTACAATAAAATGAAGTTACTTTTAAGTTCGCTTTGTTTTGACGTAGCCAAACATGCAGTTGCTACCATTTTTTATTTTTGTTTTTTTGGGGATTTGTTATTTTACAAAAATTTACAATACGAAGAGTAATAAAGAGCACTGAAGTAAGTAATAATAATGTTTTGTTTTTGTATTAAACATTTGTAATACAGAAATATCGAAAGAATTTTATTTTACTGCTTTCAGTACCTTTTATTTTGACCCACACTGTATGTAGATATGTATCTGAATCTTTTATTATTATTGAAATTATACACGACTCTTATATACAGCTCAGTCAAAACCTTCGGAAGATACTAACGAGTCGTGAAGTAGAAATAGCATCTGTAGATCTTCCGGTATGATGTTTCAATAATCAATCCTATAGGAAAATATTTTTTTACTTTTTAAGTACATTATGTTATCTATCGTGTGGTATAACAATTGATATAATTTACAAAAGAAATCATTTTGATAGAGATAACTGCAGTCTGATGAATCTGATTGAATCGTTAGACCGCTTTCCTTTACAGTTGTATTGAATGAATTTGCTTGTCTTTTTATAACCATAACATCTTCATAGGATTTACCGTTCATTATAGTAACATAATATCTTCGTGCTTGGGTTAAGAAAAATCAAATTGAATTAATTATTATTCCTGTTGAAATTTTATCTTAATTCCCTCCTGTACTGAGTTTTCAGCCACAAGTACAATGATTTGTAATTCTTCTAACAAAAATTAAGTTTTCCCACGCTTGATTTTGGTTATCACACTTCTCTTTTTATTTTAAGCTTAAGTTCCCCCGTTGTACAATCTAAAACCGCACAAAGAGTGTTGAGAGTTGTTAACACGAAAAAAATTATCGAAATTTCGCACTTATCATATAAAAAATTTGTGTAAATTCAAAATACAAATTTAGTAAGCATATAGTTTGCAATTATATTACCTTTAACCGAGAACTCTAATTATCTATTAATGCAAAATTTGGATAATTAAGTTAAAGTTAGACCTCAATTTATGCTTCATCTATTTGAAGTATAACAAGATATGACTGTCCAACCAAACCATACGAAGAATAAAGTTGTAATTTTTTAATAATTTTATTCTACATACTGGATCTATTTAAAATATTGGAACGAGTGCAATTATAATTTCTTAACATAAGACCAAATTGAATTTGTTAGCTTAAGTGTTTTTCCTCCCCCCGAATGCCTCTCATCTGTAAGAAGTGCAGTGTATGCCTAGCCATTGAAAGTATTGTCGATTTCGATGGGACTTCAGTGCAACACTGAAATTGTTCGATGGGACAACTTTTATAACAGAAATGAAACACTAGGTTTACAATGACTGGACATTCTTTCGGTGTTACAAATACATATTGAAGTTCAATTTTCATTTGCTCTGTCAACGTGTACTGTCGCAATTATTTGTGAAAGTTTTGAGTTAAAAAAATTTTATTCGGGTAATTTGCATAAAATTTAAGAAGAAATTTGTTTCTATATATCAATAAAGAACATTTATTACTTTTGACAGTTCCGTATATACAGGGTGTTTCCGCCTAAGAGGTCAATAGAGCAGGAGGTAACAGTACTCACCCAGACAAAGAAAAAATTGTATGGCAGGGGAGAGGCATATCAACCGTTTAGGAGTCATAGGGTGATTAGGAAATAAAGCTAGCTCTTCACAAAACGCCCTGTATCTTAAAATGTACAGGGCGTAAGGTCACAGAGCGCATTGCATGTAGAACTTCATGGTCTTTTTAACGACAGCTCAACCAGCCCCATACATCTCTCCACTCAAGAGGTTTGATTTTCTAAACTAAAAATTTCGGAGTTTCTTACACAAATACAAAGAATATGATAGAAATATTTTCTGTGGCCTTCAGGGCGCCGAGTTCTTCACTGCCAGAAAAAGTACAACACTGAATTGTTCCCATCGAAATCGACATAAGTTTTTTTTTCGGATTTACCAAATAATATTAAAATTAGACGACAGATTAAAATGTGTTTACATTTGACAAGTCAAAAAAAAATTAATTATTAAAAATTATATAGAAAAGAGTAAAAAAGAGAATTGGTCTAAGATCAATTCTTATGAAACCCTAGATGAATGCCCATATGTAATTTCGTATGGTCACCCATCTGTGCAATTTTGATTTTTGAAATGGCTTTTCGCATATATTTCTAGAACGGCTCGTCGGACAATAAAAATGATTATAACCAATTTCATAGGATTTCGTATTCTGAAAAACTTTTCAGTACAATAAAAACGTTTATAGTATATGTACGTAAAAAATCGGAATTCTTATATGGCAACGCCAAGAAAGACTTGCCCGATTTAGTCCATTTTTGAAGCTTTGCTTACTATTACTATGAAAACACCGTGTACAAATTTTCAACTCTCTACCTCGACGCGTTCTGGCAGTGTAAAAACAAAATTTCTGTATGGCAGCTCTACGAACGAGTGGCCCGATTCGTCCCATTTTCGAACTTAAATTTGTATTATTTTTAAAAAATCTGCGTACAAAAATTTCAGCTCTCAACTTTGACGCGTTGTCAGCACTGTCGAAATATATCGTAAAAAACGAAAGTTTTGTATGGCATTCCTACGAAGGAGTTGCCCGATTCGGCCCATTTGCGAACGTAAATTTATTTTTTTAAGTCCGCGTCCAAAATCTCAGCCTTCTAAGTGATCGCGTTTTCGAGTTATCGTGCGACCGGACGGACAGACGGACGGACGGATATGCAAAAATCAAATTCAATCATCATTCATTTTTGCCCTACCATCATTATTTCTATGTGTTACAAACGGAAAGACAAACTTAGTATACCGTACGGTTTCATCTAGGGTATAAAAATGGATAATTCAACAATTTCAGTGGTTGTTGGCTCTTTTATTGTAATAAGAAGCTCATTTTTACAAGCCGGATACAAACAGTCGCGAACAATACGAGAAGAAAATGGAGGAAGATGTGATGGGTTCGAAAGATATTTCAAAACAGTCAACAGTTTGGCAATACTTACTTTTAATAGAATCTTTTTAGAATTACATCAGAATCATGATACAAAGATATCAAGGTATGGCCGATTCTAGGGGAACTTTTTGCATTACTACGTCATTTGGACACAAAAGTCATTTCCAGCGAATTTGTTTTAAGTTTTTCATATCTATTATATTGTCTGAAATACGTGTTGAATATATTAATATATTTTAAAAAACATTAGTTTCCTCGTTTAAATCACTTCGGAAAAAGTATTAATGTGCTAGTGGGAAAGCAATGAAATTTCCAAATAGAGGCAAGCAACCAATTGACAGATAAGTCGGCCATACTTGTTAATCTTTGTATCATGCACCGGAATGAGATGTGAACAATTAGAAAATTTACAAAATACAAATTCATATTTTTACGTGCGTGGCCTTAGTTCGTTATTTAAAACACAATATTTCAGATTTCATTCAAAAGTTCTTCCTTTATTTAACTACTTTCACAAACAATTATCAAATCAACTCTTTAGTTACCGCTAGTACGTCTAATTATCGCAATCCAAAAAGTTTACTTTATTCACTTCAATGTCTTAATTAAGACTCCGCCTCCTGGCGTTGATAACTAAAGCAGGCGACAAGTGATGAAAAAAGCGTAGCAACTATCGTTCTTCTTGTTGTTTTGTCGAGGTGTCAGAGGCAGCGTTGAAAATTGTTGATGCCTTAAATATCACAACAAATTAATGGCGCGAAAATTCAAACACATTTCTTAGAAACACCGCACAATCTTCCGCACCACCCACTGACATGTATATAAATGGACTGACTGATCTCCTGTCTCATGTGGCACCAGTTTTGATTTCAGCAAGTATGCTCTCACTCACACATGTCAGTGGGATTTACCGAATTTACCACAAAAGTATTCAATAGTATTTTCCTCAACACGGCTTGTTGTATCTAAATCTTCGAGCATATATAACTCCTTTTTATATTACTATCACTTAGTTCAATAGCCATTAACCATTTCCAATAAAAAGTAAATTATCCCTTTTATAACTACGTCTCTGCGCCAAACACACTTCGCGGGTCTTCGTTTACAAAAAAGTGACAGTCAAACACTCTGCCAAAATCAAGATGGCGAAAATTTTTGGCTACGCTGCCATACATATACTTTACTATGGGAAGTCGTCTCCTTTAGTTCTCTCCTCAAAGGTTTCGCTCTAGAGGCAACCTAAGGGCTGTCAAAGCGTTCCTTTGAAGCAAAAATGACGTCATGGGTTGTCTCTGGTGACATTTTTACGTTTGACATTATTTTAAAGGCAACAATTATTATTAAGACCACTTTATTATTATTATATCAGATTATCATCAAAATTATTCCGCAAACATATTACCAACCAATTTCCGCCCAAAATTCATAACGTACTTTGACGTTAGTATACATCCCAAGTAGCACCATATAACTTAATAGTTGTATAAACTTTCCGTGTGTCATATGACGTTGATATAACTGTGCATTCCGACAAAATCGTCATAGAGTTAAGTCTTATTATAGTCACAATTAATTGGTTTTATAATTATCGTAAATAAGTCTTTAAGTAGTGTAAATTAATTCAGCTATTAAAATGGTTCATACATATACGTTAACTGAACGACTCTTCGTATTACAGTAGTATTGCTAACAATTATAATAACTGTTTTACATTCCTAATATGACCTAAATAAGATAGCCATACGTATAACGGTCGGATATATGTACGTCGCGTACTAATTGGTTGTAGTGAAATTTTAACCCGACTGTTTTAAGACTAATCGCTCGTATCTCTCACTAGTATACCACTAATAAGTTACAATACGGCTTAAATGTCAAAATGGGCTCAAACAAGAAGGCTTTTAGTCATTATTCCGCTTATTACAGGTGAGTCATTAAGATGTTAAGGTCAAAACGAGGTATTGACAAAAACATTACTTTGATTCCCATATTATTTATAACCAATGTTAATAATGTTCGTTCGACGCCACTCGCACGAGGTATGTCAAACTTGTCCCAGTCGCGTTAAAGTCGGAGAGACGACACCGACAGTAAAGCAATTAAAAGTCGTTCAAGAGTTCTTTATTAGTCAGATTCTCTAATTTAAGACTGGAAACTATCTGAAATACAACTAAACCTATACACAACGTTTTTGAGCTGTATATACGTCGGTATACAGTCGCAAATAAATACGACATATTGTTATGGATAGAAAACAATACAATTAAAAATATGAAAATTTTTTTCCTTTTACTAAGATTTTCAATTCCATTTATCGGTTAAATTGAAGTACATTTTTTAGGCAAAAGTAAATTTCAATAAAAGATTATGTAGACTTATATTATAATAAATAGAAGGTGTGGTCTAAGTCAATCAAATAAAAAGAGTATAATATTATGTATATTATAATTATTATACTTAGGATTGTTTTTCTAAAAAACTTTTATAGTTTCTAGACGGATGCTGACGAAATATCCAATGAAGCCGCCCGTCATGTGAAATTTGTTGGAGTGAATGAGCATTGTGGTATTTTGATAACGAGGACGAAACCTTCAGCGATGAAATCTGAAAGGAGTTATATAAATTTACGGGTTAGAGTTGGCGTCGAATTTTTTATATTCTGACAATGGCAGGAGAATAAGTTTTACTATGGGTCTTTGAAGTATACCGGTTTGGGTTCGTATACTAGCTACTCTTACTACTTACTACTCGTCCTTGATCATTGCCATATCATCAACCTTTAAGGTTTTTTCCATTTGTTCCGTTGTTGTAACTGATTGAGGTAATCTTTGGACCAACGTTTCCAGAAGTGTTGATAAAGCCGTTGTAATAATTGTCAGCGATTCAGTTGGTTTTCACGAATATCCAGTACGTTTGGTTCAGGAATGGAAAGAAGGGTGCTGCCTGAGAGACAGTTTGTACTGGCCACCTGATGGAATGTTGAGATAGCGATGGTCTAATAACTCGACTCGCTATATCAGCTGGATTGAAGTCGGTTGGCATATATCTCCAATATGCATCGGGTAATTTCTCTTGTATCTGAGTAACTCTATTTGCTATAAAAGGTTTCCATCGTCTTGGAGTAGCATTCAACTATGCCAATACTGTGGTGGAATCAATCCACGGCAAAATGTGTTAATTTTTCATATCCCATGATAGTTTTCACCGCTTTTAGAAGCTTTGCCAACAATAGAGCTGCACAGAGTTCAAGCCGGGATATAGACAGGACTTTCAACGGAGCCACTTTGGTTATTGAAATGAGAATATTGGTGTGAATTGTGTTGTCCAGTAAGTTACTCGCACATAAACCACTGCAGAGTAAGCCTTCTCGGAGGAGTCCGAAAAGCCATGAAGTTCACAAATTATCTGTAACGGCGATGTGCTAATCCTATGAGGAATTCGTATGGTATGTAGCTGAAATAACTCTTCACGAAAGGTTAGCCATTCATATGTGATGTCGTCTGGTAGCAGATCATCCCAGCCGACCCGAAGTAGCCATAATTTCTGAAACATAATTTTCGCAGTGATAATCCCTTCGGATCAAAAAATTTAGAAACGTCCGATAATATGATTCTTTTTCTTACACTTGTCAGCGGCTTGCAGAGATTAATGTGAAAGCCAAACTCATCAGTGTCGGAAAACCAAGGTATTCCTAACGTTTCTATAATATTGTCGGAATCAAGGGAGCACTTCAGACTAGTTTCTGGATCTTGTAGTGGAATATCGCTAAGGAGTTCAGTAGAATTTCTTGAGGGTGAAGCCTCCATTACGTAGCAATTCAATGACCTGAAACTTAAGCATGCCTGAACATCATCGGCACCTGATAGAATATCATCCACGAGAGCCTTTGATTTTTCCATCCTTCTCATCTCGCCATACGATTCGTTGAAGATCTCGATCGGCTGGGTGTACTCATATCTGCCGGATCTTTTCGATGTCCGCTATGAATGCAACGAGATGTGTTCTCCACCTCATGATGACAGATAATAAGTCATGCTGAAGTTTTGGACCAGAGTGTAACGTGTCCTTGAGTGATAGTCCACTTGATGTTTTTTGACATGCGTTAAATACAACCCGAATTTTTTTAAAGAGCCGCTAGACTTCAACACTCCATGGTGACGTAGATAACATATTAAGTAACAGTTCACGAATTCCTTGTATAAGTGATTGAGCTCTGGGTTTCGTTGTAATGTCTTCTCAGTCTGCAGAAAAAGCTGAATAGCACGCGAACGTGAATAACCTAGCACACGGTATTTATCGGGGTCCATCTTGCGTGGAAGGCTCACTGTAAATCGACCAGAATCATCTCCTGAATATGATTTCTGAAAGTGAGCTTCACATTCTTCTTCGTCCTCAGTTAAAGCACTGATTATGGGAACCTCCTCTACTTCCCAGAACTTCTGTAGTTGAAAGTTTAACTGTGATTGATCAGCATATTGGATGAGGGAATTCGTGTTAGTTGATGATCCCTATATCTGTTCCATGGATAGATTGCCAAGAGGCCTAAACGAACCCGGTATTACCCATCCTAGTTGTGTGTTTTGAGCCACTATGCATTTGAAAACTCCATCCAGTAATAATTGTGCGTAGATATCAGCAACCAGAATTAGGTCAATAGGTGCGGCTCGATAAAATGTTGGATCTGCCAATTGTAGTTCAAAAACCGTAGGCCCTGTTCTTAAGCTAGTCGTTGCAGAAGGCAGTATATTCGTTAGTGTTTCAAGAATAAAGGCTTGTCATTTATTGTAAACTGGTTTGGTAAACAGGAAGCTAAATGTAGTTGAGTTGAACCGCTGATTCTGAAATAAAGCTAGCTTCTGACATTTGGTCTAAGAGGGCACGTAGACGTCTGTCAGAACCATCTCAGTTACGTACTTTGACCCATGTGGTAGCAAGTAAAACTGGTCTATTAACATTACGTTTTGCCAAATGAGCGCTGACTGACGATGCGGACTTCACTGGTGCCCATTTTGTTTAGAGCTAGCGGTCTCATGCAGCATAGTATGATGAAGCTGTTTGCATATGGCACATGGATTGACAGGTGGGCAACTGTCTACAGTATGAGTACTTCTGAGACAATTATAACAAAGGTGCTCCTTTGTGACGAGGCGCTCTCGTTCTTTCGCACTTTTCTGTCGAAACTGCGGGCAGAATAAGAGCAAGTGCTTTCCTGAACAAGAGCGACGCGAAGTGGACTTAGGGTTAGGTGCAATCTTCCGAGATATGTGTATATTCTTTCCGATTGTAGCACTTTCAAAGACCTTTTTTGATTTCGTTTGTGGTATAAATTCAAGAGCTCGAATGCGATTTAATAGAAAATCTTCTAAACAAGGAAATTTAGATAAATCATTTTGATGTACTGATAGAAGCTTCCCAATCTTTTCTCGTAGCGGGGTCCAATTTTTGAGTCGTTATATGGACTAGCCAATCATCCCAATGGTAGACCGGTCGACCGAGAGCTTGAAGGGCTCTGACCGCTAATTGAGTCTCATTTAATAACCGTTTTAAGTCATTAGAGGATTCCGCTTGCATTGGTGATAAGGACAGGAGCGTACATAAATGAGCATGCACAATCATTCGTTGATTACCATAACATTTAACTAGTGCTTCCCAAGCTATATCAAAGCTCGCATCGGTGATAGTGATATTCTTAAGCAAATCCGCAGCCTCCCCACCTAATGTCATCTTCAGATAGTGCAGTTTCTGCACGTTACTTAAGTCAGGGTTTGTCTTAATTAAAGACTAAAAAAGATCCTTGAATGAGGTCCATTCGTTATAACACTGAGAAAATCGCGGTATCGATATTTGTGGTAATTTTTCAACAGCTTCTGACCGAAAGGGAAAGGGAATTATGAGTAGGATCGGATGTATCCGGTGATGTTTTCTTTGGATTGAATCCATCTAAGAGGTCATACTGGGCTCCAAGCGTTTCAGTGTATGTACACTCAGTTACTGCATACATGTCATCTTGAAAATAAGTGCTGTCATTAAGGGTATTATCATCGACCCAGTTCATCAGTTCAAGATGTTTAGATTCAAATGAGTTCCAATACTTATCTAAAAGCTCTATGCGAACAGTTACTACATCGCGAGTATGTTTTGCTACTCCAATTTTCCCAAAATTTTCCATAAAATTCTTGATCATCTTGCCGTGGTGTTCTTGCTGTGCTAAAAGCTTCTGTATATTCGCCATACTCACTTAAGTGTAATTAAATATGAAAAGGTTGGAACGCACTTACGGTTATTGCTACCTATGTGTATAAATGGTTAACCTAATTAATGTTGATGTCGTTGCTTATGCCTACACCAAGCTTATCGAACGGAAACCGTTGCACTTTATTATACGGCACCAATCATAACGTGTTTGTTAAATAGTACTTCAAAATAGTTTAACTAATTATTGTTGGGCTTACCCGTTACGATAAAAATTCAATTCTTTATTGAGATAATTCAATTTTTTTTCACAAGTTTAAGCATATGCCTTTACACTCAACATAAGTTTTAGTCACTGTTGAGTCATTAAGAAATGTCTAGAATATAACGACTGTAAGCACGAGTTTAGCAGAAGCACGATATGATCGATATTTTACAAGCGCGGCGTATATCTAAGTAGATATTTTAACCTCTTTGCTTTGTCCCAAATCTGGATCGATAGGACCAGAATGTTAACAGATAGCTAAGAAAATTGCACCGATTTAGTGGACGAGGGTTAAAAGAAGAAAAAGAATGCTTTACTTGAAAATTCAATTTTATTTCTCGCTGTAACCAGACGAGTTTCTAATTTACAACTCACATTAAAAATATCATGCAGCAATTACAATACAGCTGGGCTGATAACAATGAGCAAAAGTTACGGTAATAACAATAGAAAAAAATGTGACTAGTTTGGAATTTCAAAATACAAAGTGATGATGATTCGATCTGGGTGCTCTATCTAGGTGATGTAACTCGTAAACAGGGCTATAAATGAGCTACAACAGCGTTCTATAACTGAAATACAATTCCTCAATTTAGTTATATGAACGTTCTTGTATTGATTTAATTATGTCGTAAGAGTAAGTCGTTATGACTATGATAAGTCATAAGAAAGTTACTCGCCTTTCTTATGACTCGGTTGTGCTACCTGGGATATACAAACGAACTTTTTCAGGTGCACAATGAAGCCGTTCGATTGATCTGGGTTGCCTCCAGAACGAACCTGGATGTTTAAATGAAAACGACATACGATGTCACTAACCAAAAGTTGTTTCCATTTCCAACAGATGTCGCTTGTGTCACTTTGTGGCGCGTAACAATATTTATAACGAACACTTTCGAAATGAATGACTGGCATCTTTTTTACATTGTAAACCAATTCGAACATAAAGAAATATTATTCTAAATTTACTTTAATTTCTTAAAATTGACTCATAAAAACAAACACATTTTTAATTTTCGTAAGTTAAAGATTGCAAATATCAGTACGACATCTGTTAAAAACTAGTTTTTCGAAAGTGCCAACGTGAGATTGGGAATTGTTCCAATCTGACGCTACTCTGTGCAATCCACTCTGGTGGGAAGCTCGAAGACCTTATGTTAGAGTACAAGCTTGACAAAATGCTCCATAATGCCGCATTCACAAACTCTGAAAGTGGCGTAGAGTGACAACTGGCATCCTTTTTTCGCACGCAAAATAGGTTCTATTCTATTTTCACGCTGCCATTTCCAAATGCTTAAAAACTCGAACTTCGAGCTACTAGCATGTAGATGGCGTGGAAAAAGCTCCACACTTCTTTTTATCATGATTAATATATTTCAATGTTATTTTCTGATTTAATATTTTTTATGAATTCTATTAAAAAACAAGTAAAAAAAGCTAGAATTGATCTAAGAACCAGTTTTTATGATACCCTAGATGAGTTCTCGTATTAATTTCGTATGCCTGATCCATCTGAGGAAGTTTGATTTTTGAAGTAGTTTCTCAGTTATATTTCTAGAATAGTCCGTCGGACAGCAAAACTTATTATAACACTATTCCTATGAAAACACCATGTACCAAATTTCAGCTCTCTACGTCTACGCGTTGTCAGGCAGTGTCTAAATATATAGTAAAAAAAAATTTTTTTGTATTGCAACCCTACGAAGGAGTTGCCCAATTCGGCCCATTTGCGAGCTTAAATTTACTTATTTAAAAAAAAATTCATATGCAAAATTTCAGCTCTCTAAGTAAACGCCTTCTCGAGTAATCGTGAGGACAGACAGACAGACGGACGACGGCCGGACATGCAAAAATCAAAATAACTTTTAATATAATGCGTTGCATTGATTCATTTTGTCCTACCATCATTATTTCTGTGCGTTACAAACGGAACGACAAACTTAACAAAAATACCTCTTGTTATACCTTAGAGAAATCTATAGGATGTGATAAGAGGTATTTTTTGCAAACTTCATGATTAAAAATCAACAAAATAGCTAGTTTAGAAGCAATCTGATGGTGAAACAGGTGACTCCTTTTTAGAAATTATTGTTTTGACAACGATAGTTGTTTGGTTGTTTGTTGAATTGGTGCTGCTCCACTCTGCTCCATTCTGCTCCACTCTGCTCCATTCTGCTCCAGTCTGCTCCATTCTGCTCCACTCTGCATTGTGAATGCAGCATAAGTATTGTTCAAATAAATCTGAGGCTACTCTGTGAAATTTACTCTAATTGGAAGTGCACAGAACTTATATTAAAGTGAAAGCTTGAGATAAGGAGAGAAAATGTAATTTGGTGACTCCATTCTACTCTGTTTGTCATTGTAAACACTCCTAGTCTAGTAATGGTCTACGATCCCAACTTCTCTCCAATTCAACTAGCAAATTCACATTATCTTTATGTTAAAAAATCATAATATAAAATAAATATACAGGGTGTTTCCGGTATATCACGCGATTTTTTAAGGTTAGATGAGAAAAAATCGTTCCACATATTATTCCAGGATAGGTGGCTAAGGGAAAAGTGTAGGAAACTCCGTTGAACAGACTTGACGGTCGATGTGAGACCAGACCTGGCTAGGGTATTCAAGAAGTGGTCTCACAAAGCAAGAGTACAAACGCAATATTATGGTGAGATTCGAGAGCTCTCAGGAGCAACGCTTTATAAACCCCAGCATAAATAAGGTTAGGTAAGAGAAGTGCCGCTAAAACTGTCTAGCCTACTTTACTTAGACCACCAGTGAGTCCATTATGCCCATTATCCTCATGAGATAACTTTTAAAATCGGCTTGAATCTAGTCTGCTTCCCCTAGCAAATTCAGGAGCATCTAAGCTCTTTGCTTTGCAGCTCCTCAGACTTGGAAAGAAGTAGCTCCCTAATAACATACCTCTTTTTTTCATCAGAGTAGGACACTCACAAGGCACATGTTGGACGGATTCGATTTCCTCCGAATCCTTACAGTTCCTACAGAAATTGGTCGCCATTATACCCTGTCTTCTAGAATGGCCTCGTATGACGCAATTATCCGTAATGATCCCTACTAGATTCCTGTTATATGTTCTGCTGCCATTAAGCAGTTCTCGTGTCCTTTTCCTGTCATATCCAGGCCCCGATTGCTTCGCAATACGGCAGGTTTCCCTATTGATCCACCAAAGGCTTGCCTTTTGGTACGCACCTCTGATGAACTCCTCTTTTCCAGCTCCGATCGGGATCCTCACATAAGCTACCGCTGCGGAGCTATCCATATCTGAGCCGGTTTGGCCAACACGCCCGCCATCTCGTTGCCTGGGATATCCTTATGGCCAGGTACTCAGCATAGGGTTATCTTGTGTGATTTTGATTTAACCAGCACAACATTCAGAGCTTTAATGCCTGCCTGGCTATCAGTTTATATACAGATATGTCGTTCGGACTCTCTGCACATTGATGGCAGTACTGCTGCCTGGTATAGTAAGTTGCTACGAGCTCTGCCTGAGAAACACTACATTTGTCCGGCAGTCTATAAGTAGAGCAGCATAGAACTATTCTTTGATACCATGTAGTTTACGTAGGAGATAAAATTCAATCTTTGGTTATATTTAACACCCAAGTCACATACAGAGCACACACGGCGAATTGAGGAATCCGACAACCCATAACCATAAGTGATTGGTTTCTGATTAGTGTGAAAAGTCATAACCTCACATTTGTCGATATTGAGTACCAAATTATTGCTTTTGCACCAATCGTAAAATTCGTGAAGGTCACTCTGTACCTGTTCACAATTATTAAAAGATTTAATCTGAACGAAAAGTTTAACGCCGTCAGCATAAATTAAGTCTTTGCAGTTCTTCATAACAGAGACAATGTCATCAATAATAAAGAACAATGGGCCCAAGGGAGTAATTGAGATACGCCAAACGAAGCCTTCAAGGCTGTAGAGATGGAATGGTGGGAATAGATTTGGTATATTCTGTTATCTAAGTAAGACTCCGCCCATTTTAAAAATGTTAGGGGAAACTCATACTTTTCCATTTTAAATAGTATCACGGAGTGAGATAACTTGTCAAGGCTTTACTAAAGTCTGTATAAATACAATCTGCTGGTAGCCTCTTGAAAACCAGTCAATAGTATCAGAGACAAATTCCAAGAAATTAGGGGCTGTAGAACTGCCCGAAATAAACCCATGTTGGTTTGAAGAGAGCAATTTCTTGCAGGAAATTGATAGCTAAGAGTAAACGATAAGCTAAGAATAAAGGATAAATTGGAATAATTTGGGCATGCAAGATAATTTTGCAATAGGCCTATAGTTACAAATTTCACTTTGTTTGTGGATAGGTATGATAAAAGATTTTTTCCATATTGAGCGATTCAATAAATCTCAGCAGGGCTGCCTGGAAAAGCATGACTTAAAAAAAGCTGGAGGGATCCCATCAGGACCCGTTGTGAAGTCATTTGGAAGCCCATTAATATGATCAAGTATATCCACTTGTTCAATTGAGGGGATAGTGAATGAAGCGTTATGGGAGTCGTTTAAATGACTAAAGTTATTATTTTGAGGTTGGAAATTTGTCGAGGCAAATGCATAGCCAAAAAATGAAGCAAACATATTACAAATTGCGGACGAATCATCACTAGCAGCATCTTTATACATCATGCTATTGGGGTAGTTGTCCATTTCTTTTTCTTGATATTAATAAATTTGGAAAGATACGAGGGTCAATGAAAAATGTCGTACTCATGCTTTGAACATACATATTAGAGGAAAGTTCTTTGAACTCATTATAGCATGTGAAGAAATTGTTGTGATTTATTATAATGTCTTTGTCCTCATATAAATTTTCCACAATTTATTATGCCCTGGATGTACTCTAAGAGTATACTAAGTTTGTCATTCCATTTGGAAAACATGGAAATAATGATGGTAGAGCAAAATGGATCGGACACGGACACCCACGTATAATATTAAAATTTACTTTGATTTTTGCATGTTCGTCTGTCTATCCATCCTCACGATAACTCGAGAAAGCGTTCAATTAGAGTGCCAAAATTTTGTACACGGGGTTTTGAAAAAAAAAATACTAAATTTAAGTTCGAAAATGGGACAAATTGGGCAACTCTGTCGTAGTGTCACATACGGTAAACAAAAATTTCGTTTTTCACTATGTATATATTTAGGAACGCGTTGATAGACAGCTGAAATTTGGTACATGGTATTGCTCGTCTCCCCATATAAGTTATTATGGTCTAAACTCAAAATGTCGGAGTTTCTTACCATTTTTTTTAATTTGACCTCTATTGTTTTGCAAAAAGGTCATTAACATAATTTTTTTTGTAAAAACTATAAACAATCGACTCTCCTCTTTAATTGGACCTATTACACGCTATGCGCTATCTGCAGCCGGTATGGAGTTATTAGGTCACAACCTATTTATGTCATACCGAAATTAGCTGATATATCTTTAAAATTGTATCTTCAAGCATAAATTTAAGAATAGCCTTGAGAATAGGTTAAGATCTAGGAGCTCTTTAACGGCTACAGGTAGCACATAGGGTGGTAATATATCCAATTAAAGAGGAGAGTCTGTTATGTTATGTTAATGACCTTTTTGAAAAAAAAAAAAAAATAGAGGTCAAAGTAAAAAAAAAGGTAAGAAAATCCGAAATTCTTAGGTTAGACAACCATAACTCCATTTGGAACAGGGGGTATGGGGCTGATTGAGCAATCGTTGGAAAGACCCTGAAGTTCTGAATACAGTCAACTTTATACGATGACCGGGCGCCCTATACTTTTTAAGATACAGGGTGATTTGTGAAAACCTAGCATAATTTCGTAATCACCCTGTTACTCCGAAACGGTTGATATGAACCCCCCTTCCATACAATTTTTTGTTTGCTTAGCTGAACACTATCACCTCCCGCTGTATGGACCACAATGAAGGTAATACCTTGTATATTTGGACACTGCCTGAGAACGCGTCGACCTAGAGAGCTGAATTTTGTACACAGCGTTTTCATAAAAATAGTTTAAGATTTTCAGAAATGAACTGAGTTGGCCAACTCTTTCTTGGTGTTGCCATACAAAGCTTTGGGTTTTCACTTTATTTAACTTTATTTTCAGCTAGGGTTACTATTGGTCTTAAGGGCGCTACACACACTCCAGCAAATCATACGACTATGCCATGAATGGTTCAGTCGTATTATTTGCATGAGCGTGTGTAACTCAAGTCGGAGCTTGTGTTGAGACTGAAGTCTGCCATGAATGAAATCTAACGAAACTATTGCGTACAAGCAAACCTGATGACTTTTCTATAAAAATGAATTAAACTTTGAATAAAATTCATTGCGAGTAGATGCAAAAGCTAATATCCGATTTTGTCTAGTTCAATTCTATAGCAAAGTAATAGGTTTTGCTTGTACGTAATAGTATTGGCCGATATCACTCATGATCTTTCAACTCAAGCTCCGACATTTGCTACACACTCTCATTCAAATCAAACGACTAGGCCATGCACTCGTCGCAAGATTTGCTTGAGCGTGTGCAGCGGCCTTAGACCAATTGTAAGTTTTTCTCTTGTTCTTTCTATTTGAAAACATTTCAGTTCTTTATTTTTTCAGCTCAAATGATAGGAAACTGTCTAACCTAATGTCGGAACACCAGTCCACTTCATCTCGCCAAAGTCAAAAAGTTGGAAATAATCTCTAATTTTTTTTTACAATTTTAATTATGTTGCCTGATAATAATCACATTTTTTGCATGATTTGGAAATCACCTGCGCATTAAACTACTATTCTTCCAGAAAAATGGTGTTCTGGTTATCTTAAGCTTACTTTTTTATCTTCCCTACACTGAGAAAAATATTGGGGTAAAATCAAATTAAATTGATGATTAATTCATATTATATTTATATATTTTTTCAGCCTACCCAGTTTTAGTGTTAAAACAACCATTTTGAAAAGTTTTATATTGTTTAACGAAACAAAATGGTCATTTCAACATTTTATTTATGTTACTTTCAAATTAACCTAAAATGATGGTAGAACTCAACTTTGTGGAGTGAGTTAAATATTCAACCCTAAATAAATTAACTGAACGTAATATTTGGTTATTCCGACCAAATTTATTATTTGACTTTTCAATTATTTGATGGGTTAAATTAACATAACAACTAGTTCAATAGAAAGCTTTCAACATTTGTTTATGTTAAAATAACACGAGAAATATGATAATTTTAACAGTACCTAAACAATACAACCATTAATAATGTTAAAACAACATTTATATAGTCAAAATAATGACTGTAATTTTATGTTGATTTCGATGGGACTTCAGTGCAACAGTGTAGCAATGAAAATGTTCGATGGGACAACTATTATAGCAGAAGTGCAACACTGACTTCCCTTACTTTGCATTAGATATTTTTCGGTGTTACAAATACATATTCACCTTGAATTGTCATCTGCTCATTGTCATCAAAGTGTACTGTCGCGTGAAATTTTTAAGTTAAATGAATTAAAAGATTTTATTTAGTTATTTGCACAAAGTTTAGGAAGAAATTTCTTTCCATATATATCAATAAAGAACATTTATTACTTTTGACAGTTCCGTGTATATAATACGTGTGTCCACAAATAAAAGGAATATATATTATACATATTATTATATACAGCAATACGTTCGATGGACTTCAGTGCTCCCAGTTCTCCGCTGCCAGAAAAGTGCAACACCGAAATGGTCTCATCGAAATCGACATAAGTTATTCTAACCATGCACCAAATCTTCTTGTTTTTTTAATTACAATTAACCAGTGGTACTCACATGCTTTGTACTTTTCCTATCGTAAAACGTTCAGTATATTTACCCCTGTAAACTTGCAAGACTTGAATTGAAAGATTTTGTTAAATAATGTAAGTATTAAAAATTTTACCACTATTGGAAATGTTGACGCCAGAGCTTCAAATTACTAAAAAACAGTCTCTGTAGATCAAATAGTGTAAGGAATAGAGAGAGGAAATTTTATTTTATATGAAAACTCGTATGTACCGCAAAATGTATTTTCAATGATAAAATTAAAATAAATAATTTTTAAAATTAAAATTTGTAAAAAATAATTTTTTTCTTTCTCAGTGATATAAACAAGAAAACTTTAATGCAAAATAAGAAATTCTACAACTCAGATTAAATCTTAAAACTTTGAGCATAATTTGCAGTTAGACAATTGTGATTATAGTTATTGATGCGCAAACTTTTAAGATTTAATCTGAGTTGTAGCGTTCTTATTCTGCATTAAACTTTTCTTGTTTATATCACTGAGAAAGAAAAAAATAATTTTTTTACTTTTTAGTCCATTTTATTTACAAAAGTTATTTATTTTAAAAGTTTTTTAATATATTTTATTTTCTACTTTTTAGTCAACCCTACTCTCGAAAATCAACTTTCGAAACTCGAAGTTTAAAAATCGATTCTCGAATCTCGAAAGGTAGTAGTTACCACCACTACCCCAAAACCCCCAACACGTAAGAACATTTTACCCCGTCGGAAGGCTCCCCATTCCCTCATTCTAAATAAAAAAAAATCCATCCACGTTTACTATCCTAAAACTATTTCGTTACGAACGGCACTCTCAGGCGCTCAGATACAAACTTTCTGAGTCAGGGGTCTGTAAGTTGATAGAAGGTTATTAAAAACTAAAATATAACATCATTCAAACATAAATTACGACAATAATTCGGAAAATGCGATCTCTGTTTGAGTTAAGTGAACTTTGTTTAAAGAAAACTACAAAATATCAATATACAATTTTAATTGTAATGAATAAATATGGATAAGCAGGTATTTTGACATCATATGCAGGAGAATATTATAAAAATATTTTTGAATGAATTTCCTAACGGTAAGACATTCTTGGGGATAGCAAACATTAAAAACATAAAATGCTTTAAAGCAGCAACTTAATGCACCTAAAAATGAGCTGAGCTCATACTTAGCTCTGTGCATAGCTACATAAAATTATTTACAGGCCGCAATTTCTCCTACAACAGAAATTAAAGGCTGCAAAGACATTCCTGCAGAAATACAGTTTTCACGCTTTTTATTCAGTTCTTCATCAATTGTTCCACTTTTACTAACAAAGTAAATGAAAGAAATAGCACATAACAGTAACACAATACCAGCCTTAAAAGAATATAACGTTGAAAATTGAATTATAAAATCATTTCGATAAGTCTTGGTTAGAAGAGTTACCATCAGTTATATTATTATTTCCGCTTTTAATTTTAGAGAGCATGTTTTTGCTAACTGCTTCCTTTATGCTTTTACAATCTAAGGGAAGGGCAGCTCTTGTAAATTCTTCATACTTTGAATTAATATGGCAGAATCTGGATGAATAAATTTGAAATCATAATTAATCTGCAAAATACAAAGAAATTAGTTTCATTTATGTACATATACTGTAGAAATACTAGATATATGCAGTATAACTTATTAATTCTGGAGCTCTGGTATGTTTATATAGAGGCTACTCATCAAAAATATTATGGACCTTGCAGCTCTCGTTGATTAATACCTTATTTCTTCTAAAATCGCAAGTCTGCGTCCATTTGTCAACGACTTGTTCCCAGGGCTCTCGAAGAGCATTGAGGACTCCGGCGTATTCTTCTAAAATATAGAATAATATTTAAAGAATTTATATTGTAAAACATTTAGGTAGTATACCTATACCGTAGAGCTTTGCATCCAATTTTAAGACTATAGACTTTGGTATAGAATTATATTTGGTGTTACTTTCTTCCTTACTTTTCGACGTTGAGTCTATATTTATTTTCTGTACAGATCTTATAAGATTGTGAAGCCGATCGGCTTCCAGTTTTCCTCCAAGAGGCTTTACCTTTGTTTTGAAATGATAATACGTGCCCTGAAGATTATCATATTTTTTCATATTCATTAACTTAAGTTTTATTTAACCCTTTATAACAACTCGGGGTCGAAATCGACCCCAAAAATAATTTATTCATGTTTTTCTCTAAAAAATAATGAAAATACTCATCGCTCATTGTTTTAAAAGTATAGGTACTAAGGATAACCAAAATTCATTCGGCGCTAACATGAAAAAAATCGGTGCCTTTTTCTGAGAAATATAAAGGTGATGGGGTAGGAATAGCGCTATTGGAAAATTCCACAAATTTTTTGAGGGAAAATCAAAAAAACCCAATACGTAAGGTGAAGGAGAAGTTTACAATGTTTTTCACAATTTTTTCATATTTGTAGTATCTAGCAGTTTCTATACCACAGGCAGTGTAGACACTTTTGACCAATTGTGTCACAAATATAGTGTGTCAAGAAAGACACGGCGGAGCCAATGTGTATATTTTATGGCCTATTAAATGCTGTAGGAATAAACTCCTTTGTACCTTTACGTCTTTCAAACTCAAGGAACAAAGAATCTGGTGAAAAAAGACGCACTTTTTTAAAAAAAGATTGGCGTTATGTCTTCTAAGACCATATTTAGAGGAACGTGTTGAACGCAGAACTTTGCCTTCTTGTCTTAAGGAAGGATTGCCGGAATAATTGAAAAGGAAAGACATATTGAAGAATTGGAAGTTCCTCGTGGAAAGAGAGCAAGATGCACTTCCTGTTCATGATCAAAAGATAAGAAAATCAACTCGCAATGCGACAGCTACCAGCGATACATCTGCTCAATACATTATATAAAAATTGTGCTGTAATTGTATTTATAAATAAAATAAAATGCATAATTAGATGACATATGTACAATAATATTATTTTTAAATTATTAAAAGTTTCATACTTAAAGAAACTTTTGAATTTCCTAGTAAAATCGGCTAATTTCCCAGTGTGGTCTTTATCCACCCCAGAGTACGAAAATCAGGACTGAGACTATGCGTAGTAATAAAGGGTTAACCACCATTAGCTCCGATGGAAATATTTTTAAAATTGAATTATATATAATGCGCATTTTTCGCAGCCCCATCGACGGATTTTTTTGAAAATTATGCTTTATAATTACTACTATTATTAATAGTAGCTTTCTTTCGTAGACTTCCACATAACCATTTTCACTATAAAAATTCAAAATATGTTGTCCATCCTCAGAAGCTAATAGCATTTCTTTTACATTCTAAGACAACACAAGAGTATGTATTATAATACATTTACATATAGAATTTTTATACTATAATACCAATTCGTTGGACTGACTGATAGGTGTTCCGGAATCGTAAACTAGGAAACAAATGTATCGTTCGCAATATACCAAAGCTTAAATGATTGTTCCTATTATTCATGGCTATAATTAATTTATTAGTAACGATATTATTTATAAAGAATTGCGGCTTATCCGTGTTTCAAACAAAGATCTTAATAACAATATATTATTGCAAACGTTACTCTAAAAGTGCTTATATATATTTATAAAACTAAAAGGAATTTTGCATTTATTTTAATCAATTGACTTACATCTGAAAATTGATTCATTTCCATCATTTAAACTACATAATCCCCTTAATTTTAATTCACCTCAATAAATTAATATACAACTACAATCAATTATAATAAAATAATACTCACAGAACAGAACTTACAATTTTCACTTCACTACATTTGAATTGTTTAGGTCTTCTACCATCTTGAATAGAACAACATAAATTAGGTTGAATTAAGCTAAGCGTTGTTGATTTACTCAAGCAAGATATAAAAAGGTTGAAATATCCGGCAAACTCGGGTTAAAATCTACTCGTGTACCTACCTTAGATTTTCAAATTAAATTATGGATTCACCGCATATCCTGGCTATAATTAAAATTACAAATTATGGAAGTCCATGGAATACTTACAGAGAAATATGGATTTTGGTGTTTCAAGGTACCCGCTAACAAGTCAATTTGGTCGTCTTTCAGTGCACAAGAGACTCTTTAATAATTTTAAATATGTACGGTAAAGCTTGTATATATGTAGGATTAAATCCCATCTACATTTTGTCCCCTAATTTGATATGTAATTAGCTTTTGAGTCCGATAAATGGTTTTGGAGATAACTGCAAAGGAACTGAATCAATCCTTGTTAAGATGAAATAATGGCCGTTTTTTGGTACAAAAATGGACCTACATATTTTCAACTCATCATTATGAAGAACTCGTAAGTCAAGGACATTCATTTTCCATGAGAAAAATTTTTACAGCAGAGTACTAATAGATGTGAAAGAAAGAACGGAAGAAATATATGCAAAATATAGGAACTGGGGAGTATATGACCCAAGTGCAAAAAAGTTGTTTTTCGGAGGTAGAAAGTCAGTTTTGACATTTGAACGATCAAAAACAACCTATACCACTCGATTACCCTCTCCTTCCTATTTAATTTTAATGACGTATTTTGGACAACTGAGGGAATGAAAATAGTTTTTACCGGCCTGAGAAAAAAATTCGTACCCAGGCAACCAAGATAGGAAGACAAGCTATTTTCATTAAAATGTTGACACATTGCAGCTGATAGCCTGTGACGTAATTCTGTGACTAATGCATATACATTCTTATAGGAAAGACAGAGAGAGGAGAGAGAGTAATGTGTTTTCTGTACCGTACTTTCATATTACGTCACCTAATGGTGGAACATGGTTCGTAATGGGAATACCTGCAACCAATTCAATCTAACTTCCACGAAATCGAGACTGTCCGGACACAACTCGTTCGAATCGTCCACAGCCACCAACAATGCAGAAGAATTCGAAAGAAATATGATCGATTTAAATTGTAAGTAAAAAATGAAATCTTGCCTGCATTGCAAAAAGTTTTTATTGTCCCGACAACGAATCAATTGCCATAATATGCTCATGTAAAGAACTATAGGCTGAACTACAATAGACGTAGACGTAAGTACATTTACTTACGTAAAGCGGGCGCGTTCGCTTTAATTTAACAGGCCTACACAAATTAACATTATCTCATGTGAGGGGAACTTTCGTTAAGTTTAAACATCCAAATTTCTGGTAGTATAGCTAAGAATCGCGCATTCCGTAAGAACTCGATATGTCCAAACAATTAAATTATTACTAAATGATTAAAAGTGAAATGCAAAAATTAAAATAGAATAAAAATGGTACTGCGAATTAATAGAAAGCACAAATCTTCAATTAAATCAACTTCCATTTGTTAATTTTTTCACTTTTACCACTTTTTAAGATTTAATACATAAAATGTCATTAGGACACTGCGAATTAATAGAAGGCACAAATCTTCAATTACATCAACTTCCATTTGTTAATTTTTTCACTTTTACTACTTTTTAAAATTGAAAACATTAAATATTAAGATAATAACTCTTACGGAATGTGATATACATATATTTAGGCTAAAAATATCAAATTTTCGTAAGTACACCTCAGTCTCATCTAATTTCGTAAAGTTATTTACTTCTATTGTAGTTCAGCCTTATCTAGTGATTGCAAAACGAAGTTTAGCAACAACTTGTTGTATTGTAGAGGCGCTACTGCAGACAATACCTTTCTTGTTAAGCTGCCTACCAAACTTCTTTCATATCTACAGACGATGCGCCGACTTGATAAACGTAACCAAAGGACAAGCCAGCATAGCCTCGCTTCAATATAAAATCAACGATGTCTCGATCTGATATGGGGAAGGCCTCAATTTTTTCCTAGAAACTTATTAAATATTTTTTTTTTTTTTAGAATTAAATACATTATGGTGCTTGAGGGGCGGCTAATAATTTTTATGAGAGTAGACGCTATTTAAGCAATAAGCCTTCAATTGTTCTTAGAAATTTGCAGAAAATGTTTTGACAGAATTGTTATTCAGTCTGGTGGCTGACTGAAGCTATTTTCGAGATACAATAGCTGTGTACCTTGTTCCAGAACTCCCATAAACTGGAGAGAACAAATTGTTCCATAGATTGAAGCGAACTATTTGTACTGTTCGCTTCATTTTTAAATCTTCTATGAAAATGTATCAGGCGTTCTTTTGTGTATCTTTTGCTCTGCCCTGTTCTGCGGAAACAAAAGAACACAGCTAATGTGTGCCGTTGTCGACCACCTATAATGACCCTGTTTACACGGGTCAGTATACTGCCTCTGCCTCACGAAAACCTATTAATAAGATGATGGTTGGGGGGTGCAGGAATGAAGCTTCACCCTACCTACAGATTTCGTGCGGCAGGGGCAACATGCTGACCAGTCTAAATTGGGTCAATAATACACATTCTAAGATGAAATTTATAGTTAATTTCTAGGACAAAATTTCAGGCTTCCCTACATCAGGTTGAGGCATTGTTGTTTTAATATTGGAGCGATATATTGCTGGTTTTGTTTTACTTGCCTAGCCTTTATATATTATTAGTTTGTACGACTTATCCCTCGATCCCCTTATTGTACTTCATTTGGCTTTTAGCGGCTGAGCGTGAGAAGACTGTTCAAAATGATACATGTGGAGCCATCGGATATTATAACAATGAGCCGAGATCAGTGAGTTATTGAGGTTTGCTACTTGCTCTTCCATATACAACTATCTTAGTAGTGCCGTCGATACCTCTGTGTGTCTTCTCTGTGCCTTATTGTTCCTGGCGATTCGCACTTTTTCACACTTCTCACATTTTCCCTAACTCCCTAAGATTGTTAGAGAATTGCGAATGGGGAGTTAGGAAGTTTTAATCGGAAAAACGAAAATTCTCATCTCCCAAACTCCCCAACTCTCCGTGTTAAAGAATCCTGCCCCAGATCGAGACATCATTGATTTTAAATTGAAGTTAGGCATTGCTGGCTTACCTGGCTGAGGTTATGTTTTTTACTGTTGTGAAATCAAGATAAGAAAACGAATTCGGACAGGTTAGCTTTATTTTCAATAGCGTGATGGAAACATGGCGAACGTTGGTAAAATGAAACAACTATTGTGCATTTAAAATAGCACATGCTCTTGATAATTCAGATGTGTTAGCTTCGTCTTCGTCTAATTCTTACAATCACGTGTAAGGTCACTGGCGACGAAGTCGAACGAAGACTTGAATTCGGCGAACAGGCCCTTAGCCGGTATATTATAAAATTCGTATCACCAAATATTCGTTGTATTGAAGGCGCCAAATTTTTATAATGTAATCCAGCGGAAGCAACCGTTCCCTGTGCCCTTCCTCTAAATACGCTTCTGCTCATAAGATAGGTAGGGTGACACCGCCAGTTGTTGATCAAATAAAAGTCAGTGCTGCTGATTTTTATTATAGCTCCTCTCTTTAGAGTTTTAGAATTAAACTAACATATTTACAACAATACTTGATGATTGTACTGTCATGAGAAAGGATTAAATCTGCTTCAAATAAAACAACAACAATATTAGCAGAAATATTTTTTTTTATTTGTGTTTTTCCCAGTACTTGATCAGGCCAATCCTGATATTGACCCTTTATAGAACGAATTAAACAGTTCAATATTAAACTTTTAATCTAAAGTCACTTAGCATTAAAAAATGAAATGAATGAATAGTAAAATGTTACATCTCGTAATTAGGATAAATTCTCTAACTCTGGAACCGAGAAAATGTTTCTCGTTTTGCTTGCATTTTTCGGTTTAGCAATGTGTAAAACAACCAAGTCCCACTTGTAGAAAAGTATGTCTCGCTTTTCCGGCCACTTCCAGAGACGCCCACATGACGCCATGGATGACACGGTCGTTCCATTTTGTGCGACGTCAAGGATTACTCCTGGGAAATATTTGCCTTCATACTTGGTGACGACGTACTCGTTAACATACTTCTGCACTGGCTGCCAACTATAAGGTTCTTCCTCGTTTCTCGAGGATTCCGCCCACACACCTTCTCCGGAGAAAACCTCTGCACTGGAATTAGAACTTTCTGGCGTGCTCAGCTGTCGTTTTAGCCGCTTAGTCGGAATTTTAGCCTTCTCTTGCTTCAGGCTTTGTCTTAACTGCTTATTCTTTTCCCTTTTCTGAAACACTTCTTTCTTTTGGGCCTCTTTTTTTCTTTTCTTCTTCTTTGTCTTCAAAAGATTTTATCCATTCTCTTGACGTTGTCGCATAGGGCAACCTTGTCTTTGTTGTCTTCTTTTTATCGGGCGAATCGTGAGGCCATAGGATATGATCTGCAAAGGCTGAACTGACATTTCCTACCAATGGTGCTACAGGATCAGCCAATGGTGATGGAGGATCATTTACTGGTATTGCAGATTCATTCACTGGTGGTGGGGAATCAGCCAATGGTGATGGAAAATCACCCACTAGTGTTGTAGAATCATCCACTGTTGATGAAAAATTACCCACTGATGCTGCAGGATGACCCACTGGAGGTTCACCCATATGATTTGTACGGTTTGGAGTTGGTTCAAGGTATTTGTTCCGCAGTTTCTTCCAGAAGTCGAGCAATTCAAGTGCCTCTGCATCACCTTTCCATTCGCTCCCTTCGTGGCTTTTGAACTCCTGAGCTCTACCTTTTTTGAAAAGGGATTCAATGTACAAAAGCGTAGTTTTCGTCTACTCTTACATGGTGTTCACTTGGGTTTGTCGGCGGACACTGTCGTTGTTCACTGGTGATACATCTTTCGTAATCTACGGCATCTGGGTTGAAAGGGAATATGCTACATTTTCGGAAGTCTTTTTTTATGACATCAGAAGTAGCTCCTTCACGAAACGCCATTGAAATTAATGGTCCGAATACAGCTTTCGTCAGTACCTTGTTTCCAGATTTATTTTTCCATTTGTAGACGATATCCCGCCAGCGTACTTTAAGTGGTCTAAAAACAGCAACGTCAGCTGGCTGAAGTATATGTGTTGCGTTTGGGTAGAGTGCAAAGTGCAAGATTTTATTTTTGGCGCACAACTTAGCAATCTCAAGCGTCAAATGGCTCTTGTGGCCGTCCACCAAAAGTAAAACTGGTAACTTTATGTTTTGCTTCCGTAGCCAGGGTAAAAAACATTCGCCAGATACTCAAAGTACGTGCTACCACGCATCCACCCCTTTTTGGATCTGCCAATCCCCCAATCATCTGGTACATTCTGCGCAATCTCACACGAAATCTTCTGCAATGGGAAAACTATCATGCCAGGAACAACTTCCCCTGCTGCACTGAAGTTATCCATCACCGTAATGGCTTCCTTTTCTTTTCCAGTCTTGATTTCATACAGGTTCTTAAATGAAATAGGTCCTAATACTTTGCCTGTTTTTGGACAAGTTTGAAATCCACTCTCGTTGGCATTATAAACTCTAGAGCCATCTATCAATATCAAGGCATCCTTCAGTTTCCAGATACTTATCAAGTTGTTGGAACCACTCACGTATGTTGTTTTCCGACACTGTTGCTCTTGCTGTGTTGATAGCTTCTGCATTCCGCTCGAAAATGGAACTGTTCCTTCGCAGGAATCCTTTAAATCATTTTTCCCCGGGGTTGAGTTTGTAAAAGGGTTTGGCTTGTTATCCGTTTCAATGATGTTTTTTACTGTTTCAAATAGTGTTCTCCTCCTTAATGGAAACCCCTTCTTAGCATACGCGTTGATCCATTCAGCAAGGAGCTGTTCTTCTGCTTTGCTGAGGATGGTCGGCGGGCCCATCCGTCTGCTACCCAGTGATTTTCCTTTTATCTAACATACAATTAACATACAAGGAAGTCATAGAATCTCATTAAATTGAGTGGTGATTTATGTAGGCAGGTGTATACCTTGTTGTGTAATGTTCCGAATGGTATGCCATGGTCTCTTGAAGCTTTCCTTAGGGAAATTCCTTTTTCTCGGACATCGTCTATAGCCGCTCGATGATCAGACTCAGCGTATTGAAAGAACATTTTCTTAGGCGCCATAATCAAATCTGACAATAAACAAAGATTTGGTGAGAGCAAATAGAAATGAAAAATTTTATAGATCAACTATAAGGGCAACGCACTGTGAGCTAATAGTTAATCAACTGATCAGTAACTGGATTTCCAGAAACCAGTAATTGATCACAGCTGATCAACTTTTGAAATTTACACATTTAACAGTCCTAGTAATGGTGATCAGCCAGATTTGCCACGTTAAAAGTAAACAATCCGAAAAGTTGAAAATATTTCCTCAAATTATCATCCTTGCGCTATGACAATCAGTAAAAATACTGAAAATATAAGTTTTAAAACGCAAGATGCAAGTGGATTATTTTGCCTTGGTGTACTTACCAGCAACTAATTGTAACATTCCGAACACACGAGTTATAGAACAATAAAATTTCACAATGACGTGCTGTGTAGCGAACAACCCAAATAAATGCGAAAACAGTTGGAACAACGTTCAGACAAAATATTATGTCTAATGCCACGTGTAAAACTAATTCACGCTTGCTTATTGCGAGCTTTTTTCAAAAATTTGATCAACTACTGGAAGGGTATCAACCACTGGAGGGGTCACCATATATCAAGTTTGTCACTCCGTTTGTAACGCATAAAAATAATAATAAATATCATAGTAAAATCGATTGAACAGTCACGCATAAAACTAAAAATTACTTCGATTTTTGCATGTCTGTCATGATAACACGTTGAAATAGATTTGCTGAAATATAATTATATTTCTTGAGAAAATTTTATACTTAAGTTCGAAAGTCAGGCAATTCGCGTTGCTCATTCGTGAGGTTGCCGCACAAAAATTTCATTTTTCACTAAATAATTTGACATTATGGGCTGAGAATGGATTGACGTAAAGAGTTGAAACTTTTAATTCCGTACAAATAGCAAATATGATATCGAAAATGGTTTAAATCGCGCAAGTGCTTCGTAGTGTTGCCACAAAAAATTTCGTTATTCACTATATATATGGGCAGTGATTAAAAACACAATGGCGTAAACAGATAAAAAAAATACTAAATCTAGAGCCCCCTTCTGGAGTTGCCATTCAAAAATTAAAAATTTTCACGAATTTTTTGCATTAAAACGTTCTGCGGAATAAAAAAAGCTATGATACTGGTTAATACATTTTTACCGTTCGACGAATCCTTCCCGAAAAAAATGCGAAACACGATTTTAATGATCTAATAGAGGATGACACAGCCGTAGGTATATATATAGTAAGAATTGATCTTAGACAATCTTCTTTCATAGTTTTTTTTGCTCTAGTTGACTCTCAATTTAAAGATATTTAAAGAAATATCGATATAATCACAATTTATGAAATTTGTAAATTTTATAGACATAATGTTTGCATGTATGTTAGTATTTTAATATATATTCGTTTAATATTAATCATGATATGGAGCTGAAAGTATTACTTTCAAACTAACGAAGGCACTATGGGACCGGTAGATGTTAACAAATTTAAATTCTCGTATATCATAAAATCTTCTGAAATTGAGCAATTTAACTCTTCAATTATGCAATTTTTACCCTCAACTTTTGTTAAAAATTTAACCTATTTATAAATTGAAATAAAATCATATAAAATTATTTTAAAAACTACTATAATCAATCAAGAAACATTGGTTTGTAGTCATTCTACTCTAAATTAGAGTTGTGTTAACTTATTTTTTAAGTTAAAGAACAACCTATTGTTTAAGATTAGTTTAACTTAGCTGCAAATTAAATATTTAACTAAAACTTATGTGAAATTAACCTAAACTTGCCAACATAGTGCAAAATTTTGATTTTATCCTAGTTATTTTTCGCAGTGTACCGTAATCAAGGTTTTATACCTGTCTTAACAAAATTATTTAAAAAAAAAATTATCTTGGCTGAATGACTACGATTTCCCAAACAAAATCTCTCAGCTGAATAATGATTGCATATTTAAATGTGTCATGGTCCGATGAAATCGAATGAAACTGCCAGCAGCCGCACTACACACATGCAACTATAACTCAACTGAGAGTTATTAAGCGTAAAATGGTAAAGTTAACTTTTAATAAAAACTATTTTTTTATTTTGTTAAGGAAAGTATATAGTAAATATTGCTTTGGGAAGGTAAGGAGCCAAGCTTAAAATTACTGGAAGACGATTATCCTGTATGGATAGTATTTTGCGCTCTATAGCATACCTATATAAAGTCAATGGCTTAATACTTTTCCGTAAGAATCAATATAAAACATTTTAGAGACTCGGACTAGCACGCACACATATGGATTTTCCTTGTGATTCATATACGAATAAGAGGCTGTAATTGTGTGAGAGCATTGCATGACAAATTTCTAAACAACTCTAAACAACAAATATGTCACTATAATTGTTTTAGAAAGGCACGTGAAGTTTGATTTTTGCTGCTAATATCTCTCCAGCGTGCAGCACAGTCCAATTGTAGAAATTTCTCTTTGCTTCTTTTACATTTTCCCTAAAAAACCGGCTTGCATACTGCAGCAAGAATACTCGTGTGGGATGGCCCAATCGCACATGCATGATAATGCTGACTGAACAACAAGCAACGCTGCAAAGAAGCATAAAAAACCTATGCGTCATTGTGATGTGTATAACCTGGAACGCTGTAAAATCCCCTAGAAATACTACCCTTCCCAAACCATAAAACAGAAATCAATGTGTGCACTGCATACTAGTCCGATTCTCTAAATAGTTTTCTATTGATTCTTATGGAAAAGTGATTAGACATTGATTTTATATATACTATAGAGCCTAAACTACATTTTAAGTGCGGCTCCTTACCTTCCCAAAGGCTACAGTTACTATATACCTTCCTTAACAAAATAATAAAATAGATCTGATTAAAAAGTAACTTACCATTTTACGCAGCTCCCATCTGAGTAATAGTTGCATGTGTGTAGTGCGGCCATAATCCGCTGTAGGCAGCTTTATTCGAATTCATCGGACCATAGCACATTTTAAATTCAACTATTATTCAGCTGAGAGTTTTTGTTTGGAGAGTCCTATTCAATCGGTTAAGATACATTTTTATACCCGAAATGAAAACTAAAAGATATATGTACTAAGTTTGTCATTCCGTTTGTAATACCTAGAAATAATGATGGTAGAGCAAAATGGATTAGACACCCATGCATAAAATTAAAAGTTATTTAGGGTATCATAAGAATTGCTCTTAGACCAATTCTAGTTTTTTTACTTGTTTTAATAATTTTGTTTAGAAAGATATAAAAGTTTAGTTACGGTCGGGAACATAAGGAAGCAAGCTTATTATTAGAAAA
This sequence comes from Dioctria rufipes, assembly GCA_963924295.1. Taxonomy (NCBI): domain Eukaryota; kingdom Metazoa; phylum Arthropoda; class Insecta; order Diptera; family Asilidae; genus Dioctria; species Dioctria rufipes. Next base: position 114,035,426 of record OZ002742.1, read on the forward strand.
CCACTTTTCTGTACGAATGGTAGTTTAGAGTGTACCTACGAGCTATTCAAATCAAACTTTTGTCAGTTTTACATAAATACACTGAAAATATTTAAGAAGTCAAGTCTAAGGTAGAGCTCTCATGTATTAGTAAGAGAGTCTGTTTCATGGCTTGGGAAGTGTTTCACGAAGGTTTTGACGCAGACACTATGTTATGGTTGTGGGGCTCATAAGCTTAAATGAAATTAGTGATACTGCTGTAGTCTTTTATTACAGGAAAATCTATAATAATGCAGCACATGTACGCAAACGCTAGCCTTCCGAACTCGGAAGCGACAGTTCAACGCATTCATATTTAGCTTTACGAAATCTGAAGCGAAATTACAACGCACTCATACCATGGAGCCTGGTTATGCATGGAGTGAGCGACAAGGAAACAAACAAATACAAGCTAAATGATAAATATGAATTCTCTTTGATATTGTTATATATCGATATTGTATTGCTATTACCTCATATATGTCTAATATTTGTTGAGGAGATTTTGTTTTTAAATCATAATTACCTATTTTTACTACAGCTAATTGTATTCTTTCCATCTTGGTAGTACTTGTTTTTTAACTTTCTTAAGGTGAACTATTTAGATGATCCAGTAATCCAGAAATTTTGCTAAAAACATTTCTGCTCGCAAGCCCTCATTTTTATTATTAATGTTACAAACTACACTGACTACTGGCTACCTTATGCTATAAATACCAATCTAGTATTCTCTTTTTATATTGTCAGATAAAATAAATAAATAAAAAACCCTTGTACGTAATTTGTTCACCTAACAACCACATTAATAAAAAGTTTTATTACAGTTATTTATATTCGAATAATTTATCTTTATACAGTCCAATACCTCGCCATTTTAGTCCAATCGACGCGAATAAGTTGTTGTGAAACGGTGAAAGTTATTTTGAGATATTCCTGTTGCGAAATTATTATTGCAGCGTGGTCGAATAGATGTGGTGTGCATTCGCATTTGAAAGATTTCACTTCCAACTCGAAAGTAAATACACACATTTGCAGTATTTGTGTGATATATTTGAAGAAATTTCCTGTGCGTATCTTTCGTAATATTTGAAAGCTTCGTTTAACACAATGGAAAACTTAAAAAAGAAACGAGTAATTAAAGGAACAATTACTCGCATTGAGTCTTTCTTGGAAAAGAATCAAAACTCTGAATTTAAAATCGAACAAATAGATGTAATATTGCAAAAATTAGAGATCGCATTCAAAGAATACGAACAAATACAAGCGGAGATTGACAATACGAGTATATCGGAGGATATGTCTAGTGAAAGTCAATATAGGCAAAACATTAAAAGCAAATATTATGACGTGAAAAGTCAGCTCCTTGCCATTATGAAGCAAGTAGCAATTTTAGCTACACCAATTACGCCATCTAATTCGAATAATTCGCCTCAAAATAGTTACACTACGAATACTATTTTACAATCGCTAACACAACAGCAAGCTGCTATGAATATTATTCTACAGCAGCTGACAGTAAGTAATAATCAAACGGTATCACCTAATATTCTCGTAGCAATTTGCTCGTATCAATTTTCTCGTACGACATTTGCTCGTATCAATTTCCTCGTGAAGCCATTTTCTCGTAAGTCAATTTGCTCGTATCAATTTGCTCTTAAGGCAATTTGCTCGTATACAATTATCTCGTATTCAACCTTGTTAACATTTTACTACGAGTATTTAATTGCAAACAACAAATACTAAAGCAAGGTCTTGTATTATGTTAACAGTGAATTGTTTGCGAAACTAAAATAAGTGATGTGAAGCAGTGCACTACCATTTCATTAAAAGTTTTAGTACTGATTTGAATTTCGAGCTAACAGGTACCTAATAGATTCATAGTGATTGGTTATGGAAACTATTAAAAGTTGTCGTGGTAATGAACTTATCTTTTGAACTAATTGGTTCGCGCGCGCGAGTTTTCTCGTATTCCAATTTGCTCGCGGCGCGAACTATTTAATTCAAAACATAGCTTTACACGAGCAAATTGGAATACGAGAAAATTGATACGAACAAATTGACTTACGAGAAAATAGATACGAGAAAATGGCTTTACGAGAAGGTGATACAAGAAAATGGCTTTACGAGAAAATTGATACGAGTAAATTGACGACTTACGAGCAAATGTTCCACGAGAATTGATACGAGAATTTTGGGGGAGCCAATCAAACTGCTAATAGTACTAATAATACTGAATCAGTAACTAATTTAAAGTTACCATGAATAAATATACCGCAATTCTGTGGTCAATACGAAGACCTATGACCTATATAGATCGCTCGTCCACGATAACATACATCTCACACCAGCTCAAAATTTCAATTTCTAAAATCCAGCTTAAAGGGAGAGGCAGCATCCACGCTCAAGCCTGATTCAGATTGCTCGACAGCGACAGTAACAGCGGCAGCAACGTAAAAAACAGTTTTACCACTTCTTTTTAATTCATTGGGAATTTTTTGTAAGAACTGATTTGTCATATAAAAAATGTTTGTTTTTTACTAAGGATATAAGTTTTTCCTCCATTTTCCCTACATGAAAAATTAACTTGACAGCTTGGGATGACAACAAACGCTACCTATGAAGACAGCAACAGCAAATTTAGAATTTGAGATGACTCGGCAGGACGACGTTTTTGCTGCATTCTCTCAATCAGCTGATCGCTCTCAACGAATGAAAACGATTTGCTGTCGCTGTTGCTGCCGCTGTTGTGCCAAACCGATTTACTTACGTAAAGCGAACGCGTCTTTTAATTTAACAGGCGTACACAAATTAACTTTAACTCGTGTGAGGGGAACTTTCGTTAAGTTTAAATATCCAATTTTCCGTAAGGATAGTGCGCTAAGAATCGCTCATTCCGTAAGAATGCGATGTGTCCATACAATTCAATTATTACTGGATGATTAAAAGTGCAATGTAAAAATTAAAATGGAATAAAATGATATTGCGAATTAATAGAAAGCACAAATCTTGAATTACATCAACTTCTATTTGTTAACTTTTTCACTTTTACTACTTTTTAAAATTGAAAACATTAAATGTCAAGATAATAACTCTTACGGAACGTGATATATTTTTAGGCTCAATTTGTCGTAAGTAAACCTCAGTCTTGTTTAATTTCTAAAGTTATTTACTTCTATTGTAGTTCAGACTAATAAGCGATGCTAATTATGTTGAAGCTTGGGATCAGTTGAACTCAACATATAATAAAGAGAAATGCATCATCGAAGCATACCTTACAAATATCTTCGATTTTCCGCCATTACAACTGCAACCTTCAGCAGCATCTCTCCGCAAACTAAGCAATACATTCAAAGTATCTGTCCAAGCCCTCAAAGCATTAAAACTTCCAACTGATGGATGGGACTATTTGCCTATCTACGTTATGGTACAAAAACTCGATCCGGATTCACGTCAATTATGGGCAAGGACATCAGCGCCAGAAGACAAACAAGCATTCAAAGCTCTTCTGGACTTTATAGATCAACGCTAATTTGAGTTACAGTGTTCTAATCCAAGTAAAAAGCAGAACACTTTCAAACTGAAACCTCAAACCACTAAACAAGTTTATATTACAACTTCTACAATTTGTTCCTGTTGCAAAGGCGATCATTTTATATACTGATGTTTCAAATTTACCAACATGGACATTATATAACGTAATCAATTAGTAATAGCAGCATCCTAATGCTCAAACTGTTTACGTTCAGGCCACAATACATCAACTTGCATATCATCTACATGCCGCATTTGCAATAACCGCCACCACACGCTTCTACATAAAAGCGAGCAGCTATATACGCCATCTTATGGTATCACACAAAGTGCACCAGCTTCACAATCCTCTAAGCCTTACAGTCTTCACATTACTCAAGGCACTACGACGGTATTGCCGACAGCTGTCATTCTTGTATCTGATGCTATGAAACAACTTCAACCTTGTCGCGCTCTGTTCGACTCCGGGTCGCAGGCTTCTCTTATATCGGAAAGCTGCGCTCAACGACTTGGACTATACAGAAGCCACTCAAGAGTTCCAATTCTCGGTATTGGAACAATAAGCTCAGAACAGTCACGTGGTTCAGTTACACTTAGGATAAAATCAAGCTTGACCACCACTGAGCTGGAAACAAAAAGAGCTCACGAATCTTATACCAGCACAAGTAATTCAACTCCCAAATTACAATGAATTATCTAGCCTTGATTTGACCGATACTAATTTCGATATCATTCTTGGTTCAGACATATTCTTCAGAATCGTACTAGAAAAGCAAATTCAATTTCATTCTAGCATCATAGCTCAAAAAACTATCTTTGGCTATGTAGTATCAGGAGCACACAAACGAGAAGTAGAAGAGAATATTCATAATTTTCACATTTTCACAGATGTCCACAATTTACTTCAAAAATTCTGGCAAATTGAAGACTTGACTAAGCCGCAAACTCATCTCATACAAGATGAGTTTTTATGTAAACAGCATTTCATGTCTACTCACTCTCATCACAACGATGGAAGATACGTTGTACGACTCCCACACAAACCAAACATTAGCGAACTTGGGGAATCCAGATCTGCTACCATACGATCTCTATACATAGCTGAGAAACGATTTGCGAAAGACCCCTCCTACAAGCAGCAATATCACCAATTCATGGAGCAGTACTTATGCTTAGGTCATATACGTCATGTTGGAATCCTTTCACTTCCACCACAGACCTGTTATTTTATTCCACACCACGAAGTCGTCTTAAAACCATTCAGTATTTACCACAAAATTTAGAGTAGTCTTCAATGCTTCGAAGCCTTCAACCTCTGGTCTATCACTTAATGACGCGTTATATACTGGACCGACCATTCAAGACGAGTTGGTATCCATTCTTAAAAGGTTTCGAAAACGCAAAGTTGTGTTTACTGCCGACATTGCTAAAATGTACCGGCAAGTCAAAGTTGATAACAACGAAGATTCTCTGGAGAGCTTCATCAATCAAATGCTATTCAAGAATATGAACTCAACACTAACACTCTTCCAGGCAATAAGGACGTTGCAACAGTTAGCACTGGATGAAAGTAATCAATTCTCAGAAGGAGCAAGAATACTGAGAACAGACTTTTACGTGGACGATGTAATGTCTGGTTCCACTTGTGTTATTCAAGCAGTTGCCTGTGTAACGCAAATACGCCAACTCCTTGAGAGGGGACGTTTCGACATACGAAAATGGTCTTCCAATTCAGAGGAACTTCTCAATCACATTCCAAATGATCATCGAGCAATACAATCCATTCACTCCATTGACGAAAATTCTGTAGTAATTAAAATACTTGGTCTTAATTGGAATGCACAAGGCGATGACTTCTTCTTCAAGACGACTATGAATCCAAATGGACAACAATCTAAACGCAAAATTCTCTCAACTGCTGTAAGAATTTTCGATCCACTAGGTTGGCTATCTCCTTTTGTTATTAAAATCAAAATCTTGATGCAGAAGCTATGGATTGCTGGACTTTCATGGGATGATCCATTACCACTTAATCTAAACGAAGAATGGAATGAAATTCACAATGACATCCCGAATTTGCGGTCCATAAAAATTTTCCGTTGGACACCTTGTCAACAGCATGTAGACCTTCACGCTTTTGCAGATGCATCGGAAACAGACTATGCTGCGGTGGTGTATCTTAGATCTGTAACATCCACAAGTGAAGTTAACACATATATGGTAGCATCTAAGACACGTGTATCACCCTTTAAATAAATAACACTCCCAAGATTGGAGCTGTGTGCAGCACTTCTTGCGACACGTCTAATATTCAAGGTAGCCAATAGTCTTAAGGTAACAGACATCGATATACATGCGTGGACAGACTTATCAGTTGCTCTCAGCTGGCTATATGATTATCCCAAGCGTTGGGAAACTTTCATCGATAACAGAACATCAGAGATACTGAGTAGTATTCCACGCATCAATTGGCATAATGTGAAATCAAAACAAAATCCAGCTGACTGCGCCTCCAGAGGAGTCTTATCGACATCACTAATAAACCATGAACTTTGGTGGAACGGACCAACAGTTTTAGTTCAAAATCCTATTCACTATACTTCAACATTTGCTGGTATGTCAAAAACTGACCTTCACACTACAATCGAAGAAAACTCATCTTTGCCAGCTATTCTGCAAAAATTTTCGTCGATTATTTGATTGAAACGAGTGACCGCATATATCCTACGATTTTGTTCTAATGCCAAGACTACTAAAGATAAGAGAAAATCTGGACCATTTTCAGTGCAGGAATTTCAATCAGCCTTTAATTTCTGGATACTGCTAGCTCAACATGACTCCTTTCAAGATGAAATCAGACTTATCAACAAGGGTATCACGTTACCGTAAAAAAACAAAATTCGCCTCCTTGACACCATACATTGATGACGACGGTATTCTACGAGTAGGTGGTCGCGTGGAACAAGCCAACATTGGATATACTCAACGACATCCAATCATTTTATCCAAAGAACATCGTCTCACCTTGCTCATTGTACAAGATTATCACCAACGATATTTTCATGCTGGACAGCGTTTGCTAACTAGTCTCATCACTCTCCGCTACTGGATTATAGGTTGTCCCTACATAGTTAAAAGAGTCATCCATACTTGTGTCATATGTACACGATACAAATCCCAGCCAAGTCAGCAGCAGATGGGAAACCTACCCGCAGTGCGTCTGCAGCCTGCTAGAGCATTCTAAAACGTTGGACTCGATTACGCAGGACCAATTTCGTTCGAAGCTAGCAATGCAGAGGATCAAAAACATATAAAGCATATATCCTTTATTCGTATGCCTCACAACAAAGGCATTCCAACTAGAGCTCGTTAGCAGTCAAACTTCAGCCGATTTTCTGGCAGCACTAAGACATTTTCTTCGAGACGAGGACTATCATCACATATTTATTCAGAAAATGGTACAACATTTGTTGGAGCTAATCGAGAACGAAGGAAAATCTTAGAAATTTGGCGATCATCTGATCATCAACACAAATTGCTACATTTGCAGCTGAACGAGACATTAATTGGCACTTCATACCACCATCAGCACCTCATTTCGGGGGTATATGGGGATCTGGAGTTAAGGCAGTGAAACGTCATCTGCGACGTTAAATGGGTAATGCACTCTTGACGTTTGAAGAAGTAACTACACTGTTGTGTCAAATTGAAGCTCTCTTGAAATCCCGACCGTTGTGTCCTAAAAGCTTGGATTCAAATGATTTTGATGCTCTCACACCTGCACATTTTCTGGTTGGTTGCCCACTACTTGCTGTTCCTGAACAGATTAATGAAGACGGATCTATCAATGCACTTGCCACCATGGAAATATATTCAGAGACCCCATAGCAACTTCTGGCGACGTTGGTCAATGGAGTACATTTCACAACTGCAACAACGAAATAAGTGGAAGGCAGTTCGTCCTAACATGGAGATTAACGACACTGTTCTCATCAAGGATGAAAATTTGCCACCATCAGCTTGGTTGCTCGGTAGAGTTCAACAAGTCCACCCCGGTAGAGATAACCTCATAAGAGTGGTCACACTGGTGACAATGTCCGGCATCGTTAAGCGACCCGTGACTAAACTTTGTCTTCTTCCCTGTACAGTCAATTGAAGTGGATACTTCAAAGCGGGCAGAATGTTACAAACTACACTGGCTACCTTATGCTATAAATACCAATCAAGTATTGTCTTTTTATATTGTCAGATAAAATAAATTAAAAAAAAAAAAATTGTACGTAATTTGTTCACCTAACAACCTCATTAATAAAAAGTTTTATTACAGTTTATTTTAAACGCATTTAATTAGAACCAGTTATCTATATTCGAATAATTTATCTTTATACAGTTCACTACCTCACCAATTAATGAATTTTGTTTTAGAAAAAGCTTGTCCAGTTTCCTAACAAAAAAAAAATTTAAAAGCAAGAATATGAAACTAAAAGAACCCAATTCTCTTACTTACATCCACTAACAGTAGGCTGGTTAGCTAAAAAATTTTGTGGTGGAATTGTAGAATTGAATTTTGTGTCAATCTACTAAAATTAAATAAAAAGAAAACAAAAAAAAAGAGGAAAAGGAAAATAAATAGAAGAAAAAAGGAAGGAGGAATCTGGATGAGTTTGCAAGAATTTTTTTTTTTTTTTAAATTCATTCACTTATATATGTATGTACCGAATAATAATATCCATAGTTTTCTTGTAAACTTATGAGTAGTCAGTGTTGAATTATATGTAGTAAAAATTGAATTCTCTTAAAGTGTAAGGTGTTATCAATTGAGTTTCGTGGCTATTCTCAAAACAGAAACCACGCGAAGCCCAATTCCTCCCACTGGCCGTTTATTTTAATGATACCCGACCTGTCTCCACTGAGCTACACTCTTACGTGTCCGGGGCAGCGTAACAACTACTGTAATTGCTTAGATTAACATGGCATTACTTTTCTATGATTTGATCTTTTTGACTTAAGTACTGTATTCCGCTGAACTATTCCTATAGATATATTAGAATTAGCATATTGATTTTGTATGAAAAAAAAAACTGCAATCTGCATGATTACTATATTCCATTGTGTGCGTATTCAGATATCATATTTGAATTGTCTTAAAGCGCAACCTTAATTGAATTGAGCGAATTTATTGAATTTTTATGGATTTAAATTGTATGTAATTTTTTTGGCATAGTTCTAATAATAATAATAAAAATGTATTAGCAATATTATCGCTATACAACAGCATCACTTGTAAATGAAAAAGTTCACAAATATATGTATATCTTAAAATTTACAATATCGCCCTATTCAGCAAATTTTATTTCAAGCTCTCTATTTTCAGGCTCAAAAGTTGGGAAGTTTACCAAAATAACAGTATCGGATTGCGATACGACGAAGTCAGAATGCATCCTAAAAAGGAATACAACTGTTTCTATTACCATTGACTTTACTCTAAGTAAGAAACAATTGTAAAATTTAGAGCAATAATAAAACACTTTTTCTATATTTAGGTGAAGATTGTCAACAAATTAATACAGTAGTTCATGGAAAAATAATGGGCGTGGAAATGCCTTTCCATCTACAGAATCCGAATGCGTGCATGGACAGTGGCCTTAATTGTCCTCTAACAAAAGGAACCAGCTATGAATACAGGGCTACTCTGCCCGTTCTTAAAGCTTATCCCAAGGTAAGTCAATTTAAAATACAAATGGGAAATTAGGCATTAAGCGGCCCATATACGGCGAACATGTTAACCAACTTGGTATGCCACACATGAAAGCTTTTTCTCCACACATTGTCAAACATGCTGCCCAACATTAGGACAGGAACACATACCAGGAGCTGCTAGAACCCTAGAACTGTTAGTTTTTATCTTTTCAATAAAGTTCACTCGAGTTGGCCAACATGCGTGACATTTTGATAGTACGTTATAAATTAAACATTTCAATCAAAGATTAAAAAAAAATATTATACATGACCCACGTATGTTAACATCAATCTATTCATTGCGGACGTGTAAACAATCTCTTGAATTAGAAATGTGGCATGGTTTGAACATATGGAATATTATGCAATTATTGCTTAACATAATATGTAGTTCAAAATGCGATCAGAGCGGTCTAAATTGATGTTTATGTGATTTTGTAAATAATATTTCACCTACACTTTTAATTTACTATTTTCCTTTACAGGTTCATGTCGAAGTTAAGTGGGAACTGATAGACCAAAGCGGAGAAAACATCATTTGTGCTTTAATTCCGGCTAAAATTGAGTAATATTATTCTCTTATGAATTGGTTTATTTTATTATAAAAAATTAAGTAAAAATTATGGTTCTCCTTTTAATGATTTATTTCCACATTGCAATAATGAATTTATACACATTGTAGTACATATAATGCAGAGTGTATCAAGTTATTACAAATTTGAAGGCATGAGGCCGACCAACTTCAAATATACCAGATAAAAAACAAACAATTTCAGAGTTGAAAATTAAATGGCTGGAAAATTTCTTCGTTTTTTCAAAGTTTCCCTGAAGACCTTTTCATCTACAATATCTGTCCTGATTGCAAAATCATCAAGTATCTCTGCGCTTTTTGTGTGCCTACCATTAATATGCTATTATGCCTGCTCATGAGAAAAGTTTCGTAAGGAAGCAGTATGAAAAGTAAATATATAGTTAAGATATAAGGTTTGGGATATTTTTTAAGGAAACTCCGATCTTTTTATTATGCTTTTTTATTGTTCACTCGACGTTTCGGGTCTTGATTAGTACCCTTCTTCAGGAGTTAGCTACATTAGAATATAAGATAGTATTGTGTACAATTAAAATATTTGATGTTCTCACCTTTGTTCTTGGTATGATGAAAAAATTTTTTAAAAATATTATTGAAACATATTTCACAAAAAAAATATACAATACAATATAAAAACGTTAACTGAACATATAAATAAATAAATAATTTAAACAAAAATAAATAAATAAATAAAATGATTTAAACAAATAAATAGGTAAAAATTTAAATGAGTGTTTTATATTAAAGATAATTGACAATCAGTGGCACCTAATAGAAGAAAAAACACCAATTTTCATAATTCTTTTTAAAGAAATAATTAAATTTTGTGTTATAGACTGCAATTACTTCAAATACAATAATAAAATGTACAGACAAAAATATGGACTTGCTATGGGAAACCCCCTATCTGGCATTCTAGCTGAAATGGCGCTTGATTACGTGATGGAAGAAGCATTAAAGAAATCCTACATAAAACCGACATTTATAAAAAAGTACGTAGATGACATTATCTGCGCTATACCAAAATGCTCCGAAATAGAATTCGCACACACATTCAATAGCATCCACAATAGGTTAAAATTCACCATTGAAAAAGAGAATAATAAAACAATCCCATTCTTGGACATCCGCTTAATCAGAACAAACAACAATAAAATAATAACAGACTGGTACTGTAAACCCTGTAGTTCAAACCGGATATTGAACTATTTCTCCAATCACCCACAAAAAACAAAAATTAACACAGCTCAATCATTCATAAATAAAATATTTAAAATAAGTAATCGGCAATTCACGCAGAGAAACATAAAAATTGCAGCAGACATTCTGACGAAAAACAACTATCCACACCACATAATAGACACATTAATCAAGAAAGCAACAAGGAATACTCATTATTATAACATCCAACATAATAGTACGATTAACAACATAATAAAATTAGACAACACTACCCCAATATACAGATCTGGATATACATCCATTATCCCTAAAAATCGCCAGGATAATCAAAATAATAATAATAAAATAAAAATAGCATTCAAACCTATAACGCAACTCAATAGTTGCTATTCAAAATTAAAGGACCCTATACCCACACAAGAAGCCAATAATGTTGTCTACAAAGTACCATGTGAAAACTGCACTGCAGCATATATAGGACAAACATCAAAAAAACTCAAAACCAGACTATCACAACACAAAACATACATAACCAAGAAAACACCACGATCAGCATTAGCATCCCATACAATAAAAACCGGACACATATTCACATTTGATAATGCAATAATTATAAACACAGAGAAAAACAAAGCAAAACGCGAATTCTAAGAAGCATATCACATCTACATGGAAAAAAAGAATCTAACTAACTTAAGACAAGACACAGATCTAATAAATAAAGATAACCAACACATACTTAGAAAACTTAAACTTGACATCACAATATGACAAAGAAATCCGCACGCCATTCATCTGTGATCCCTTAAATAAAACACTCATTTAAATTTTTACCTATTTATTTGTTTAAATCATTTTATTTATTTATTTATTTATTTTTGTTTAAATTATTTATTTATTTATATGTTCAGTTAACGTTTTTATATTGTATTGTATATTTTTTTTGTGAAATATGTTTCAATAATATTTTTAAAAAAATTTTTCATCATACCAAGAACAAAGGTGAGAACATCAAATATTTTAATTGTACATAATACTATCTTATATTCTAATGTAGCTAACTCCTGAAGAAGGGTACTAATCAAGACCCGAAACGTCGAGTGAACAATAAAAAAAGCATAATAAAAAGATCGGAGTTTCCTTAAAAATTTCCCAAACCTTACATCATAGACCCGATCAAAAACATAACCAGCTGGAAAACTCCAATCAGTTGTAAACCATAGTTAAGATAGGCAGTAATAGTACTTAATGTATGTGCTTGTTCAAACTATCGCACTATTGTCTGTAACACTGAATTATGATCACTAATGAAAATGTCTATACGAGATAAAGTTGCAGTTTCTTTGTGGTTTTGAAAACTTGCCGAAGTTATAGCATCAAAAAGATAATAATAATAATAATAAGGAAAAATTTATATTTTACTTGAGAAAAGTGCTAAAAATCACAGCCTGAATTATCAACAATAATCTTCCTGTTGTTCCGCTTTGCCGTTTTCATATCTCGCACAAATGAAAAATTTTCAAGTACTGAAGTTGCGTTTACATGAATCTTTTCAAGTATAAATCGAACAAAATTTTGTGATTTACTTGACTCAAGTATACTTGAGTTAATGCGCGTTTACATGATATTTTGATTACTTGATCTCTACTTGAAGTATACTTCAAGTATTCATGTAAACGTTACTCATGGATTTTACTCATATCAGCCAATGACCATTTCGCATATCGCGTAGCACAGCATGAAATCAATACACATAATTTTTACTGATACTTCATTATAGAGGTCGCTAGAGTCCTTAGTAGAGCCGATGCTGTGGGGATAAGTTATTGTACTTAATTATTTAATTATTTTCCTTAATTTAGTTTCTCTTAGTGTAGATTCATGGTGCTTAAAGGAAAAGCATCTAGCATATCCAGTTTATTGTGAACTACGTAGTTCCTTCTGTTATGCTCACAACCGTTATTCCCTCAATCCCAATAATTCTCAATACAAACTGTACAGTAAACGTAATTCCTTCATTTTTATAGGAAAAACTCCAGCACTATCTGACGAAATTTATCGGTTTTATTATTTAAATTAAAAAACTGGAAATTACATTTACTTCCCTAATAGCCTTTTTTATACCCTAGATGAAATCTATAGGGTATACTAAGATTATTATTCCGTTTATAACACTTCGAAATAATGATGGTAGAGCAAAATGGATTGGACACCTATTCATAATATTAAAAGTTATTTTGATTTTTGCATGTCCGTCCGTCTGTGCGCACGATAACTCTTGAACGCGTATACTTAGAGAGTTGAAATTTTGTACACGGACTTTAAAAAGAAAAGTAAAATTATGTTCGAAAATGAGACAAATCGGGCAACTCCTTCGTGGGGTTGCCATATAAAAATTTCGTTTTCCGCTATATATTTGGACACTTCTTGAGAACGCGTCGACGTAGAGAGCTGAAATTTCGTACATGTTTTTACTACATTAGCAAATAAAGTGTCAAAATCGACTAAATCGGGCAACTCCTTCTTGGTGTTGCCATATAAAAATTTAGGTTTTTACGTATACTTTGAAAACGATCAGGCCAAGACATTTTTATTGTACTAAAAACTGCTGCAGAATACGAAATCCTATAAAATTGGTTATGATCATTTTTTCTGTGCGACAAATCGTTCTAGAAATATATGGGAAAAACAACTTCAAAATCAAACTTGAATAAATCGGTGACCATACGAAATTTAATACGAGCATTCATCTATGGTATCATAAGAATTGGTCTTAGACCAATTCTAGCTTTTTTACTTGTCTATCTATAATCTGTTACCTTTCATCTCAAATAAAGTTTATTTTCAACGCTGCACAAGTAAGACAAATCTTATAGTTATGTGTAGGTAGGATAGTGGAAAGAATTTAAACATAAACATTACTGAACTAAACTAAACTTTACAAATTGAGATATCTGATATCTAAATTAATAATGATAGTAATGAAAAATACAGATTGCCTTACTACTAGGAAAATAAATCAAATATACAATTATGTAGATCTTAAATATTCAAGTAAATTGTTCCGAAAACTATGATTGTTCCTGCTCCTTCTAAGGTTCAGAGGAAGAGAGTTTCAGAGTCTTGAGGATTGAACAAAAAATTTACGACCACTTGAAAAACTGGTGGACCGAGGAGTGTTTAGAGAAAAAGTTCTTACGGATTGGGAAAAATCGAGTCTAGTATACAGGTAGTCGGGTTGCTCCGTAATCATCAAATTACGAAGGAATAATGTCGCACGATATTTAAAGTAGGTTTCCAACGTGCATTCCAAGATTGATTTTAAATATTCCGAGATATGGTCGTATCGCCTCAAGCCAAATACATACCGCACATCAAAGTTAAAAGCCACATTGAGCTTACGCAATGAAATTGAATCAGAACCACGGAAAACTTCACATCCATAAGTTATAAGAGGAACAATTAACGAATTAACTAACATAATCCGCTAAAAGGCTACGATGCCAGAAAGTTTACGTAGCGTTCCATAAACCTTGCAGACAAGCGCGTTAATGTGATTGGACCAGTTTAACGAACGATCCAAAATTATTCCAAGATTCTTTACGGTACTATTGTAAGGAATAATTACATTGTTTAGAATAACACTCGGAAAGCAGGGAGTGTCCAATTCACTTTTATAGATTACGATAGCATTGGATTTAGAGGCATTTAAGCTCAAATTATTATTAACAGCCCAAGCAAGCACTTCAGCCAGGTTTTCGTCCATACCGAATATGGCATCCTCCAGCAATCCCAACGGCATAGAAATGTAAAGCTGTATATCATCAGCATACATGTGGTAATCACAATTTCTCAGAACTATTGGAAGATCATTAGTAAAGATAGTGAATAATAAAGGACCCAGAATGGAGCCTTGAGGGACTCCACTCCGCAAAGGTAGGTAGCTAGAAGTAAAATTAGAACAGACCACACTCTGATGACGCCCACAAAGGTAAGACCAAACCAACGTGCAAGCAGAGTTAGAAAAATTGAAATTAAAAGCTAGCTTACGTAACAACAAAATGTGGTCAACTGTTCTCAAAGGCCTTGGAAAAGTCAAGGAGGACGAGCGCCGTAAATTTATCACTATCAAATGATTTCCTTATATCATCTGTTATATTTAGCAACGCTGAAGTGTAGTTCCGCTTGGATCTAAAACCCGATTGAATATTAATAAGAGGCTCTCCCCATTTAAAAAACTGGTGATTTGGGTGTGCAGGATCTTTTCAAAGGCTTTAGAGAGAAAAGGCAGTATGGAAATAGGACGATACTCCGTTGAAGTACGAGACTTCTTGGGATGGGAATAATTTTAGAATACTTCCAAATAGAAGGGATGGTAGATCTTAAAATAATATTTTTGAAAATTTAGGTGAGATTTGGGAGTATAACAGGCAGAAGAACTTTTATAAATTTGGAATGAAGGTCATCCAATCCAACAGCATTAGATTTCACAGATGTAATAGCAGAATAAACGTCTGCCTCGCTAACTTGACTAAAAGCAAACCCATCAAAGGGATCAAGTGTATTTAAATCACTAGGATAATCACTGACAGTAGAGCTCAGGCCATTTAAGCTATTTGAATCAGAAAAAATCATTTGGTTTAACTCACATGGGTTTACAAATACGGTTGAACTCCTAGATCACCCAACCCCAATACTTCGTCTACGTCTATTCTACACACACGACACAAAATACTTCTCAAACTGGCTCTGACACAAAGGAATAAACCCGTTTTCATTCTCCTCCAGTGCACAATTTTGTTATAACAAAAAGGGGCGGCAAATAAGTATGATGGAGTAAGCCGAAGGATCCCTAGTGTCCTAATCACGCTTTTGCTCTAGACACTCCCAATCACTCTGTTGCCCAAGAATTTATATTTGAAATGTATCGTTATTTTTAAGGAAGTATAGTCACTTATATATCAAGGATATCGTAGAACCAAACTTGAGCAGATGTTCCAAAGACGACCTTTCACCCTTAGAACGCTCTTCAAAAGGTTAAAATTTTGAGACAAACACTTCAGTTATCGAGACTTGAAATTGAATTCTTGAAGAAAAAATCATTCAAATTTGTTGTATTATCCTTGTGTTTTGAATTACTACTCTTCAACATGTGCATGAATTGGAATGATGAATTTTTATGTAGTAGTAAGAGCAATGGCTCTGAAAGATTTTCAATTCAATAAACCAGTTTGTTATCAGTAATTGAACTAGTCAGTCGTGTTTCAGTTCACAGTCAGTCAGTCCTATCGTATATTCTTATATACATACATGTATATTGTATAGTCAGTCTTGGAGCCGTACCTTTTCCCAGAGAAAACATTTGGCGACGATGATGGCACTTTGCGAGGAGTAAAATGTTGTCAATGCTATATTGATAATGTTATTATCTGTGGATATTCGTTCAAGAATTGCCAGGATAACGTCAAGGAACTCTTAAATCGTCTGTCAGCAGCTAATGTCCATATTAACATTAACAAATGTACAGCCCAGCCCAAAAAAATTTATGAGATACGCAATATACCACGTCCAATGGATCTTACTGCGTTAAAAGTCTACTTAGGTCTTCTCAATTTTTATCGATCTTTTGTCCCAATTCATTACTTCATTACTATCGCCATTATACAACCTTTTGCGTAAACGAGTTTCATTCAAATGGTCACAAGCTTTTTAAGGTGCTTACGAAAAGAGTAAGAAGTCCTTATCAGAAAAAAGTCTTCTAGTGCATTATGATCCAAGAAAGCCTCTAGTCTTAGCTGCGATACCAGTTCCACGGGACTCCAGGCGATTTATCCAATAACTGAGTTGAAGCGTTCAAAAGTCCTCCATACTATCCAAAGGCGAATGAGGTGGCAGAAAGGCTGGTGCCAGTAGTCAAGCATAAACTACAAAACTCATTGGGATCTGAAGGGTTACGAAAAACGAATTAGAGAAATATATCGACGACTTTCTACTTTTCTACAGGAATACACCTACCATTTCTACAGGACAAAGTCCATCTGAACACCTACTTAGCCACTCACCTCGAACTATTCTTACCCAATTAAAACCACAGTGGCAGAGCCAAAGTTAACTTAATAATAATAAGTTAAGAAGCGGGCGAGATTTCCGAGCGTTTTACATTTAAAATGTAGGTACACGGCAAGAAAAGGAAGAAGAAAAAAAAACAACAACGAAACAAATGGCAAATGATTCATTTTCGTAAATGAATGAGAAGTGGTGAAATTTTCAGGTTTTATTCTCATAAAATGTTCCCGCACTTTTGTGAAAACATATTTTTCTGAAATATTGTTAGAGTTTGGTCGCATGTTGTTGCTGTAACGGACACATGTTGTTGAAGAAATTAAGTGGGAGAAACTCATGCTGGATTCTCTGATATTTTCGGGAAAATTTATCTTTTTCTTAAAAAAGTGAGGTAGTGTGACCCGAAGTATATTATTATGATTAGTTTGATAGGATTTTGAGGGATTCAGTAAGATTTTGTCGTTTGGGTAATCTTACGTTCTCTCGATGTGTGTTCTTAACTCGTTGTCTCAGTCGCACTACAATAGTGAGTAGTTATACTATGGACATACTAGACCACTTTTTTGAGCCTCCAGGATTTCACCACAAATGTAATGTAGGTTTGTGCCTTGGCTGTATTGGTTTGTGTCTTGGATACACCATTGTGTCTTGGGTGCACTATTGTGCCCTAGCGGGATTAACCGGTACTACCGGGATGTATCATTTGGTCTTGACTGCGCTCTAGCGGCATTAGCAGGTACTACCACCATGCTCCGGTACTACGGTTTTCTAGCGACATCTGTTCGGTCGCAAACGCCATTTCTTGAGTAAGGTTCCCTAGCGGCCTTAGCCGGAACTACCAGCATGCCTTGGTTTTGCTGTTTTCTTTTATTAGCGGGAGAGTTCAGCATCATTCGAATTTCACAGCATGACATCACCATGAACAGATTCTAGAAGATGTCAGTGAGACATTAGCCGATACTGCCAGCATGCTCCGGTACTACGGCTTTCTTGGATGTGTGGTACGGTACTCTTGGATATGTGAAGTTTTTTGCTTCACATTTGGCCCACACGTGGCAGCATGCTACGGGTTAGGGAAGTTTTTTGCTTCAATTTTGCCCACACGTGGCAGAATGCTACGGTTTTGGGAAGTTTTTTGCTTCACTTTTTTGGATGTGTGGTGCGCCTAAATGTAGGCTTTTGTTGTTTTCATGTGTTGCGCCTGGTTTTGGAATAATATTAGTAATAATTGATTTTTCTTGAGCGCCTAAATGTAGGCTTTTGGTTTTGAACTAATAATTAAAGTTAATAGTGGGAAATTTTTGTTCATGCCAATGGATTCTAGATGGTGGGTATTTGCGAGGGGATAATAAAGATAGGGAGGGGGGGGGGTAATGAAATTTTCATCAGAAATCCTCTACGGGCTCTGGTTTTCGAGATATTAGCGTATTAATAATTCAAGTTATTTTTGCTCATGGAAATGGATTCTTGGCGGTGTGGGAGTTTTCATCAGAAATCCTCTATGGGCTTTGGTTTTCGAGATATTAGTGACATTTGTTCGGGCGCAAACGCCATTTCTTCAGTAAGATCCCTAGCGGCCTTAGACGAAGCTACCAGCATGCCTTGGTTTTGCTGTTTTCTTTTATTAGCGGGAGAGTTCTAGATATTGGCATGATGTCATCATGGTTTTGCTGTTTTCAAATCCTGCACCTAAATAAGTTTTATTAGCAGGGAAGTTGTAGATATTAGCATTATTCGAATTTCACAACATGACATCACCATGAACAAGTTCTAGAAGATGTCAGTGAGGGTTCTGGGTGTCAAACATTAAATGTTGCCCCTAGGCTTTTATAGGATTCGAGTGCAAGCGCCATTTCTTGAGTAAGGTTACCTAGCGGCATTAGCCGGTACTACCAGCATGCCTTGCTTTTGCTGTTTTCTTTTATTAGCAGAGAAGTTGTAAATATCAGCATACGCCTAGGCTTTTACAGGATTCGAGTACAGATGCCATTTCTTGAGTAAGGTTCCCTAGTGGCACTAGTGAGTACTATAGGCATTTAATGGTAGGTGATAAGTTCCCATCCAATGCCCTGATAAAATTTAGCATATTTCATAATTTTGATTCGCAAACGCCATTTCTGGAGTAAAGTTCCCTAGTGGCATTAGTCGTTACTACCAATATGCCTTGGTTTTGCTGTTTTCTTTTATTAGTGAGGAAGTTGTAGATATCACGTATGGCGTCATCTTGGTTCTTGCTGTTTACAGGTGCCGCACCTAAATGAGTTTTATTAGCGCGGAAGTTGTAGATATCAGCATCATTCGAATTTCACAACATGACATCACCTTGGTTTGTGTTTTCTTAGAAAATTATTATTGTTATTATTGGGTTTAGGGGGTGCTCTTTCGAGGGCAAATACCATTTCTTGAGTAAGGTGCCCTAGCGGCATTAGCCGGTACTACATAATGCCATTTCTTGAGTAAGGTTCCCTAGTGGCATTAGTGGGTACTACAGATATTTAATGGTAAGTAATATGTTTCCCATCCAATGCTCGCTGCCGTAAAGGATTTGATACCTTTATTGTAGTATAAAAGGATGAAACATGCGAAATATTCATAAGTCGAAGTTGTAACTCAGCCGAAAGCACACCGAATCCTGTGGACTTGCTGAGTAGATTAAAACTGTTCACCTGTTATCAGACCTGTTTGAAAAGCTGTTAAGCTTTTATCAGAGCTGTTTGAAAAGCTGTTAAGCTGTTATCAGAGCTGTTTTAAAAGCGGTTAAGCTGTTACCAGAGCTGTTAAGCTGTTATCAGAGCTGTTTAAAAGCTGTTAAGCTGTTATCAGAGCTGTTTTAAAATGTGTTAATCTGTTATCAAAGCTATTTGGAAAGCTGTTAAGCTGTTATCAGAGCTGTTTAAAAGCTGTATGAAAAGCTGTTATCAGAGCTATTTGGAAAGCTGTTAAGCTGTTATCAGAGCTGTTTAAAAGGCTGTTAAGCAGTTATCTGAGCTGTTGTAAAAGCTGTTAATCTGTTACCAGAGATGTTAAGCTGTTACCAGAGCTGTTAAGCTGTTACCAGAGCTGTTACCAGAGCTGTTAAGCTGTTACCAGAGCTGTTAAGCTGTTACCAGAGCTGTTAAGCTATTATCAGAGCTGTTTAAAAGCTGTTAAGCTGTTATCAGAGCTGTTTTAAAAGCTGTTAAGCTGTTATCAGAGCTGTTTAAAAGCTGTTAAGCTGTTATCAGAGCTGTATGGAACCTTACTCAAGAAATGGTGTTTGAGCTCGAAAGAGCAATACACGCACCCCCTAAACCCAATAATAACAATAATAATTTTCTAAGAAAACACAAACCAAGGTGATGTCATGTTGTGAAATTCGAATGATGCTGATATCTACAACTTCCGCGCTAATAAAACTTATTTAGGTGCGGCACCTGTAAACAGCAAGAACCAAGATGACGTCATAGGTGATATCTACAACTTCCTCACTAATAAAAGGAAACAGCAAAACCAGGGCATATTGGTAGTACCGACTAATGCCACTAGGGAACTTTACTCAAGAAATGGCGTTTGCGACCGAACAGATGTCGCTAGAAAACCGTAGTACCGGAGCATGCTGGTAGTACCTGCTAATGCCGCTAGAGCGCAGTCAAGACCAAATGATACATCCCGGTAGTACCGGTTAATCCAGCTAGGGCACAATGGTGCACCCAAGACACAATGGTGTATCCAAGACACAAACCAATACAGCCAAGACACAAACCTACATTGGTATGGACTCAAACCACCTAGCGCCGGTGGCGCCATCTGTGGCGAAATCCTGGAGGCTCAAAAAAGTGGTCTGGTATGAACATAGTATAACTACTATAGTGCATAGCCAAGTTCTTTTCCCCCATTCGTGCAAAAGACGAAAGTATATGGCATTATTTGTTTCATTCTAAAAAACACCAAAAATTTTCAATTTTGTTCGGCTGCTTCCCACTTTCTTATTAGGTTATCTTTGACAGAGCAGTAGCTGTGAAAGATTTTCAATTCAATAAACCAGTTTGTTATCAGTCATTGAACTAGTCAGTCGTATTTCATTTCGCAGTCAGTCAGACCTGCAAATTGCATTTAAGAGCAAAAAATATGATTGAACTTTTCAACCCAGCGATCAGAGAGGTCTCATCAGTATGGTTATCTCTGATCGCCTATCATAGAAATTCATATATTGTAAGTCAGTTTTGCAGCTATACCTTTTTCCAGACAAAACAATCTCGTAAATTTTTTACACAAAGGATATAATTGTTTTTCTTTCAAATGTGGCCAGTCAACAGTCCTTTAAATAAAAAAATTAACATAATCAGCTTTATTATAGTTGTCGACTCTCCGAAGTGACATGCTCCGTAGTCACTATCGCTTCACATCATTTAACTTTTCATATTGTCGTTGTCGAATGGTGTGACCAAAGATAACCTAATAAGAAGATAGGATACAGCCGAACAAAATTGAAAAGTTTTCGCCTTTTGCATGAATGGGAGAAAAGAACTTGGATATATGCACTATTGTAGTGCGATTGAGACAACGAGCTAAAACAAAAATTTAGATAGCGTAGGAGTACCCGAACGCCAAAGTTTTATTGAATTGCATAAAATCCTATCAAACTAATCATAATAACGAACTTCGGGTCACACTACCTCACCTTTTTAAGAAAAATATAAATTTCTTTGACCAGTGCTGAAAGTGTAGTACTTTCGAGTAAGTAATCTTGGCCATGAAGTCCATTCTGTCAGCCTGGACTGATAGCTCACTCCGCACTTCGGCTAGTGTGAAAGAATGGTGGGGTGGGTATACCAAAACCTGCCGCTGTCACGAACCATAATACAAAAAGAAATTCGTGCCTTGTCACAAACAACAAACACAGCATCCGGTCCAGAAGAGACCCTTAGACCGCTTAACCTTACTTACTCGGAGGACATAGCTGGACTGTCCTCTTACGCCGTTGCTCCATCCACCCAATGACACTGTGGGCGATATTTATAAAGGGCTTTCCAATAAGAGGTGTTATTTTAATTAGCCCGCTATTTCGGTAGATGTCACTTTTGGAGCTGTCATTTTTTGACATTTGACAAGTAGAAACTACGCCATTAATAAAAATGGAACGACACACGATTCAACAACGTATTGAAATTATTAAAATTCACTATAAGGATTGTGAAAATGTGGCAGAGACGGTTCGTAAAACTCGAAAATTTTTGGGTCGTCATGAAGCACCTTGTCAGACCGCAATACAGAAATTGGTAGAAAAATTCGAGATGTCGGGACAAGTTAGTGATGTGAAGAATAAAACCCGTGCACGTCGCTCAAGAACAGCCGAGAATATTGCTGCTGTAGCCGAAACTGTTGAAGAAAACCCAGCTTTGTCCATTCCTCGTCGTTCTTTGGCATTAGGCATTCCACAAACGTCATTACACCGTATTTTGCATAAAGATTTGGGTCTTAAGGCTTATAAAGTTCAGTTAACACAAGAACTCAAGCCGGCCGATCATCAACAACGTCGAGTCTTTGCTGATTGGGTCCTTCAAATGCATGAAAATGATCCGGAATTCCATCGAAAGCCCATCTTGAGTGATGAGGCCCGTATCCACCTCGATGGCTTCGTCAACAAGCAAAATTGTCGCATCTGGGGCTCGGGAAACCCAAGAGTTATTGTTGAAAAGCCTCTCTATCCTCAACGTGTGACTGTTTGGTGCGGTTTATGGTCCCGCGGGGTCATTGGACCTTAATTTTTCGAAAATGAGGCTGGAGCAACAGTTACGGTGAGTGGATTGCGCTATCGACAGATGATTAATGATTTTTTATGGCCGGAATTGGATGGTATTGATCTGGACAACGTTTACTTTCAACAAGACGGCGCTACGTGCCATACAAGTAACGAAACCATTGATCTTTTACGGGAAAAGTTTCCGGACCGGGTTATCTCTCGAAGAGGTGATCACAATTGGCCACCGAGATCTTGTGACTTAACACCTTGCGAGTTCTTCCTTTGGGGCCACGTGAAAGAGAAGATTTACGCCAACAGCCCTGCGTCGATCTAAGACCTCAAAGATGGAATTCGTGAGGCTATCGAAGACATCGGGCAGCCACTTTGCGATTTGGTTATGGAAAATTTCATGAAAAGGATATGGTCCTGTAGGTGTGGTCGTGGTGGTCATTTGTCTGATGTTATTTTCCATTATTAACGGCATATCTTCCTCTTTATAATGAAATAAAGATCTCAAAAAATGGCATTTTTCTTTGAATATCAAAATAACACCTCTTATTGGAAAGCCCTGTACAATATCCCTATTTATGACCCGACATGAAAATTCGAGCGGAGTAGTGAGCCTGTTCAATCCTTCATCAGGAGAGGGCTCCGGGAGAGTAAAGGAAAGATACAATACTTTAAGCTTCATCACGTTATTTCTGGTACTTTTTTTGATGAGATAGTAGATCTGGCTTGAAAACATTATACAATTTTATACTATTATAATTTGTTATGGACATAAATGCGTATCAACATAGCGCGACTATTTTTGAACAAAAAAATAAGCACCTCAATTTACAACGATATGGAAAGAGCTTCATATAACTCAAGATTCACCTTCCTTTATAAACATAAGCCTACTTGAGTCGTATTCTGATGAGAACATTATTTCTCGAAAATAGCATACTTAGTTTAAACTTTTAGATCTTAACTATTGAATTCCAAAAAACTATACAGGTACTGACTACGTGTACTCATAGATGTTA
This sequence comes from Dioctria rufipes, assembly GCA_963924295.1. Taxonomy (NCBI): domain Eukaryota; kingdom Metazoa; phylum Arthropoda; class Insecta; order Diptera; family Asilidae; genus Dioctria; species Dioctria rufipes. Next base: position 114,059,298 of record OZ002742.1, read on the forward strand.
TTTCTGATGAATTACTACATTCTCGCACCAGCACGAACTCAGCCTGAATCTACTATTAGAAAATATCTCACGAGTTCAACATGCCTGAGTTTACTGAACAAACAAAATTTTTAATGGTCACCTGATAAACCCCAAATATCTATCGCGGGATTCCGATTACAATATCAATGTCAAACTTGCGCCTGGGGCGCAGTGATGCCTTAAGGGACCAGTACTATTTAAGTTACTACGAAAAATTTGTAACTATTCAATGTCTGATCTGTAACAGCACTACATTGAGAGTATGATACAACTTATATTACTAATTATAAAAAAAGTACTCATCAAAACAATTATGCAATATTAAAAGGTAATTATCAAAAATATATGCAATATTAAAAAACGTAATTATCAAGTATATATGCAATAAAAAAAGAATGGTAAGTACCCGAAGATCATAACATTTGGATAAATGGAAAGCCTGACTTGACTTACTTGTGTCTTATTGTCAGCATCCACCGCAGAGGCGCCTCCGAGATGTTCTGCAACTCAAGCGCGGGAATATCTTATGAGAGTGAAAGCTGAAAACCACGCCCATTCTCATTTATTTACGAAAATGAATCATTTGCCATAATGTTTCGTTGCATGTAATTTGCGCTTTCATAGTTTTTATCTTTGTTAATAAAAGTTTTAAAGAGTTTTATTTTTTATTTATTCTTTCTTCCTTTTCTTGCTGTGTACATTTTAAATATAAAACAATCGGAAAACTCTTCTGTGTCCTAACTTGTCATTAAGTTAACTTTAGTGTGACGTGAGATTTTGCTTCGAAGTCTTGTTATCGTTGTCACATAAAGTGACAGATAGCGTCAGACAAAAGTGAGGTTTGTCGTTATTGTTGAAAGTATTTAAAAAAAAAATATTATAAACGCGATGTATTCTGCCATATAGCTATAAAAGGATGCCTCACCATAAAATCTATCATAATTTCAAATGATTGTTTGTTTTCACCCTTCTTATTGCTATAGATTTAAGTAAAAAATAGCGTTACGGCATAAAAATTGTATTATGATTGTCGTTTAAAGTGACATTTGTCGCAAACGTACGACCTTGGACGTATTACTGTTTGTTGTATGTAGAGTGATTGGCTTGGACGTGAAGTCCAGACTGCCAGCATGAGCTGACAGATCACTCGGTGGACAGCGTTGACTACAGGGCGTTACGCTAGCTTGCCTTGGCTATTGGCGGAGAGTGTGGGAAGGTTCCACGAAAGCCTGCCGTTGTGCCACCAGCCATATACACAAAAAATCGTGCCTGACAGAACAAAGGCCGTCACACACACCCAGTCCTGAAGGGACCTTTACACTACTTACCACATACGTATTTGAAGGCGCAGATGTTCTGCCTTCACCTCCGTTACCCCAAACGCCCTGCGATACTGTGGGCAATATGATACAATATCCCTTTGTCGACCTGAAAATTCTATCGGAGGAGCGGACCTATTCAACCATCAACCCTAAAGAGGGCGCCAGGAGAGTGCAGGAGAAAGCAAATATTCCAGTACTCCATGTGGTCCGTTATAAATATTACTTTAATCAAAATTATCTTAGCCATTATTTACACAGGATTACTTTTCTAACTGAGAAGAAGGCTCTTATACCGGAGTACATAATCAGTATATGACACATCTCAATAAACGGTAATAATCTATATTTTCTGTTCTTTTTTCAACATTCAATCATTAGGTAACTTCTTACCAGAAACAACTTTCCATTCAGTTTATGGCAATAATGTGGATATTTCCTCTTCATTAACCACAACGGTAAAGTTTATTTAAAATACAAAAGTATGATGTCAAACAGTATTCGTTCAAACACGATAATCGAGAAATAAATAATTTCTAGTAACATTCTAAACAGTTAAATAAGATTCTATTAAATACGTACTCTGTAATACTATGTTATAGACGACGCAAGGAAGGTCTTACTGCAGCCTTTTTCCTTTCAAACTAATATATGTATATGATTTCAGGTCAGGTTTTCTGGAAGTGTCATTCTAAATGCCTTACTGCGGCTCGTTCTTTTCTATTTAACATACACATCTAATCTCTAATAAGGCTTTACTTATTAAAAAAAAAAAAAAAAAAAAAAAAACAAATTCATTAAACGCGTAAATTCTAAAACAAGTCTTGTGGATGAAATTTGTGTTCTTCATCGATTGCAAAAATGGTTTTTTAAATCAAGCTTCACTAAACATGTTAATATTTTGATATCTTAAGTACACCCAGTTACTTTGGATGAGCGTGAAAGGGTATCACTAGCAAAATTTTATTTTTGAATATATGTATATAGATTTACACTTAAGCACTTCATTTAAAATTTACTCACATGTAGTCCAATCCCTCGAAGGAGCTCCCTAGAGGTGAAATACTGCGGTCGACGATCTGAAAAGGAACACTAAAACCTCATCTTTTCGGGATACAATTCTAACAGAGCAGGGTGATTTCCCGGGAAATTCTTTCTGATTTACTCATCAATAGTATTGGACCTTGCAGACGACAATTAAATTCAATCAGACATGTTTTATGAAACCGGATAATTTATTTCAGGAGCGCCCTTTCCGATTTATCAGTTAGAAGAGATAAAGCTTGTGAACTTGAAAAGATGGAAGACTCAGCAATATAGAATTTTTCTGCAAGAAAGAAATACTCTTAATGCGGCATACACTGATATCGATACCCACTAGTACTGACATAAATTGAATTGAATACTCCTCAGGAGGTTCCGAATTAATTTTATATGTGCGTCTATGACCATATGTATGATATTTTCCTTTGTGGTACACCTCCACTCGTTTGCAACCATAAGACGATGTCGCTAGAACAAAGATACAACCGTTTATCGCCTCAGATATGATGATGAGGGATAATGCTAGTTAAATACTGCATTTACTTCTATTGGACTAGCAATATCTTGACATTCAAACATAAAAAGCTGCAGAGAGTTACAACATTCCTATCACACGGTGTGGGTGCCCAAGAACACTCAAAAATTCTAGTCAACCTTCCTCCTTATGGATTATTTTATTTACCACCTTTCATTCGCGGACTTTAGAAATTGCCTATGAGATTGCTTTCCACTCCAGCCGGTCTCAGCAGGATCCGTCTTTGACACCCAGAAAAAAAAAACGATAAACATCGGGACCGTTCGACTAATATTGTAGAGGGTTTTTCTCAAATGTTTGATTTATACAATAATTATACCGATACTCTTATATTTTTTCTCCATTTTTTCCGATCATCCTTTCTTTCTGTCTTCCTTTTCAGATTCTTCTTCTTTCTCTCCTCGTCAAAAAAAAAAGAAACCCCGCAAAAACGTTCTATATGGGCGCGCTGCCCTGTCAATTAGGTGGCGTTCGGTGCGCACAGAGGATCCGTCCATACAGAAAGCAGTGAGCTCATACGTGACACAGCTAGCATCAGTGTAGCATACTGCTGCATGCAGTATGCTACGATCATAACAGGACATTGTAGTCTAGACCACCTATGGTCCAGAGGACGCTGAAAAATGGTTCACTAAGCTAGCCGGTCTTAAAACATTGGTCTCATCGCTGCGGCGCCCAATGTGTGACTCGACCCACTACCTGAAGAGCATTTCCAACATCGAGGCTGTACTGATGAAGGAGATCGTCCAAAGCTTGTTCAAACTGTGCAGAGTGTTATGAGTCGGAGGCACATCCCCGAAGTCGAGTCAGTCCATGAACAGAGTTTGATATCCGTCTTGACACAGGCTAGCAACCCAAAGAATCCAGTTGGCCAACGCCCTTCTGTCTTTCTTCACCAAGATGAGTCGAAGAAGTGTCTACAATCGGTAACCTCACTAACCGATTGCAAAAATTTTTCTGCTCTTGACATCTTCCTCCGATCGCAGTCCCACACTCGTTCAATGGTGTGTCTCCAAGTCCTTGTAAAGGTATGGACATTGCCGATATTAAAATTTTCAGAGACATTGTGCAGGTGGGATTCCTACAGCGGTATAACCTCCGTAGGGTACCATGTGGGAGGGGCTCTGACGCATTGTCAGGCGAGGACGTGTGGAAAAGTGAGTCTACTAGGAAGAGGTGTACCGGCCGCTAGGCTGGGAAGGTCCTAAACGGCACATTGGCATGCTGTGGCTTACCAGTTAAGCTGGTTGGATGCCTTATTAGGGCTACCAGGATCATTCTTGGTTCTGTTTTGTTCGACAGTTGCCGATTAAAGAAATGTTAGAGAAGAGACAGAGATAGGTTGACAAGGTTGCATTCCAACAGGTATATCACCCACCATTGACGACGCAATAGGAGCGCTACGCGATATCCTATAGTTTACTAGTTAAACTGGCTAGCGCTATCTGGATGACAATCTACAACAGGTAAGTATAACAGATATTTCAGTTAAGTTGGTCTCGATCAAGGCTTGATGTGCTTTGCGTGATAGACACATAATTTTTTCCCTACAGGTCCTCAAGATCGTAGGGGGAGTTTCCTTTTCTTGCTTTAATTCTACACTTTAATAATTTTTTACTAATCTGCTGTTGGAAATTACTCTGTATAAAATAACGTCTGTATACCTCTTAACCAATTCTAAAACTAACAGGCTTCGCTCTAAGAACGCGTAGTTTATATCTTCCTGCGCTCTCGCACGGATCAATCTTAGCTTGTCTTCAGCATCCACTCTTAAAGGTTCATTCAATTTTCCTAAGCTCTTAACGATGGAGTACGAGCTCGCGTGGTCAATCATCCGCTGACCGAATAACATTCTGTAGGGGGAGAAGCCAGTTGCTTGGTGAATAGAGCTCCTTAGGGAGCTAGCGATATGGCTCAGCTTCTCATCTCATTTAGTGTGTACCTTCTGAATGTACGCTCGAATTCTGGACAGCAGAGACTGGTTTACTCTTTCTGACGCATTAGCTTTCGGTGAATAAACAGCCATTCGCAGGTGCTTGACGCCATATTTTTCCAAGAGTTTGGTACACTGAACAGAGCAGAACTGGACTACATTGTCAGAGACTATCGTGTCTGGAACTCCGAACGTATGAAACAACTCCGTTTCAAGGAATTGACATACGTTAAGAGTAGATGGCTTTCTTATGGGTTTTGGAATCGGGAATTTGGAGAAATGGTCAAGGATTTTCAATATACAGACATTTACCTAAGTTGATCAGGGATATAGACCTACAAAGTTGACGTACAGCTTTTGCCAAGGTCTTTCTATCACAGACTGAACTTCCATCGGTGGTCTAAGAATAGTATTGGTGGCCTTAGTTTTCTTACACTCGTCACAGGCGCCTACGTAGTTTCTGACATCGACAGTCATTCGAGGCCAGTACAGATGTCGTCTTAAACGTTCCAGGGTTTTACTTATGCCTCCATGTGAAGCCAGCGGCGGATCATTCGCCCTTGAAATGACGACGGAGACAAGCTCTCGCTGAATCCAAAGTTTCGAAGCCTCTTCCTCCTGAATTGGATTGCCTGGTCTCGGAACAGTCCGAATATAAACGAAACCATCCATGACACAAAGATCTGGTACTTTATGAGAAGTTGATTTAATATTTTGATTCAGCTCCTCATATTCCAACAAGTTGAAATATGGAGAATTAAGGTCAACTTCCGGACTAGGGTATTCAGATAGTGAGATGCTGTCACAGTGAATCCGTGACAGGGAATTATGAACGAAGTTTAGGCTTTCTTTTCGGTGTTCAATGGTGAAGTCGAAACCTTGAAGCTTCAAACTCTACCGGGCAAGTCTACCGCTGAGGTCATTTTGGGACATCAGCCATTTCAATCTCGCATGGTCAGTGACTATCTTGAATGGCATGAGTTCTATAAAAGGCCCGAACTTCTGTACGCTGAGTATTACTGCTAAGCACTCTTGCTCTGTGACGGTGTAATTTCGCTGTGCTGAGTTCAACTTTTTCGAGAAGTAGGCTATTGGCTTCTCGTGGCCATCGTCATCTAGTTGTAACAGCACTCCGCTAATACCTTGTTCGCTCGCATCACACTGGATAACGAATGGTTTGGTGATGTCTGGACTCACTAACAACGGAGCAGAGGTAAGTTTCTGCTTCAATAAGTCCAGGGATGTCTGTGCTTCGGGAGTCCATTGGAACTGACTAGGATTCTTCAAAAGTTCAGTTATGGAGGCAATTAAATCAGAATAGTTCGGAATGAATGGACGATACCATCCCGCCATACCTAGTTGGCGTCGGGCTTTCCGAACAGTTTTAGGTGACGGATAGTTAACTATGGCTGAAATCTTATCGGGATAAGTTCTTATTCCTCCTTTTCTCCGTAATACAGAACTTGGCAGCTTTCCTCAAACAACTCGCTACACGGGATAGTAGAATGAGATGAGAGTCAAAGTTTGATAAATCGTCTAAGTAGACGAGAACATTCTCACGAAGATCGAAAGGAATGACCTTATCCATTAGGCGGCACATAGTTTGTGGAGCATTTCAGAGGCCGAATGGTATCACGGTGAACTGATAGAGAGGATGACCAGGTATTGTAAACGCGGTCTTCTCTCTGGACTAAGTGTCTACTGGGATTTGATAAAACCCGTCTTTTAGGTCCGGCCTTGTTATGTAGTTTGCTGGTGGAAGTCGACTCAGAAGTGCGTCTATCTGCGGTACCGGATAGGCGTCCTTCTTGGTAACGGAGTTGACCTTCCTGGCATCAAAACAAAGCCGAATCTTTCCAGGCCTCCGCACCAGAACAACTGGAGAGCTCCAAGGACTCTGGCTCTCCTCTGTCACCCCCAGCGACAGAATTCGCCTCAACTCAGCATCCATCAAGCTCTGCACTGCCGGTGAAATTGGATAAAACCTCTGTTTTATTGGAGTAGCACCGTTCGTCTCGATCTCGTGAGTGAAAAACGATGTTTTTCCTAAGCCCAAATAGGCGAAGGAAGGAAAAAGCTGTTTAGTGGTTTCTAAGCGTTGACACTCTTGAACCGAAAGAATATGGCAGTCAGTGTCTGTGGCAACTAATTGGCTTGGCATCACTTTTGGAACTATACCCAGAACATCTGGAGCTAACCCAAATAGATGCCAGAAGTCTATTCCCAGATCTAGTGCCTGTGTGAGCCCAGGAACCACGTAAAAACGCACGATTTGGGTCTTACCACGGAAAGTGATTTGCAAGTTCACATGATCATGAACAGTCGTCATGGCACCATTAGTCACTTGTACCTGTGTACGATACCTCTTCCATTCAACATCAGCTTCAGCTAGCTTCTCTAGGGCTCCCTGGGCTAGGATACTGACAGTGGTACCACTATCCAGTAACCCAGTCTCAATTCGCCCAAGCAGTCTTACTTCGGCGTACGGTCGAATATCATCCGGCATCGACACTGAAAGATGTGTCAGTTTCTTCCCTTCATGCTTCATTCGTCGACAGTTTTCCTGCCAACGAACGGCCGATCGTTTCTTTCTTTGTACAAGGTTTAAGTCAGGATACATGATTCCTACTAGCTCAACTAATGAGTAGTTCTGCAGACGCGTATGAAACGGCGTCACCGGATATAAAACAGACTCACGCCCACTCGTCATAACAGAGCTTGGTGCCCAGCAACATTGCTCGAGGAAGGTCTGGTCGTCTGGTGTTAACGGGACGTCAAAAATTAAATACTCTTCAAAGGATGTGCCTATCAGTGCCGTGTGCTCCCTACAGGTGGAAACGGGAGCATGAAAATCTGCAGAGAAGTCAATTAGGTACTCTGCTTCCATCAAGGAATTATCAGGTTGATTGTTGATGTCACAAGAGTCGCTGAATGATATCAATGGACAACTCAATGATTCATCGTTGAGGTCTGCTGAGGAAGTGGACCTTCCTCCCTATTCAAGGCCTGAAAATGTTCGAGAAGAGGTGTTGGGATTTCCGACCCGTCTCTCGTTTTTCGGCAAGCAGTGTCTACAGTTTGGCTTGAAGACACTTTTGCGTCCGCATCCATAGAAGAGCACTTGTTGCCCTACTTGCAAGCTGTCTTGGTAGTAATGACCTTGCTGGTCACAATTCCAATCGACCGCTGTTGGTCTATTTGAGAGAGCTGACAGGTCTATCATATTATTGTCATTGCCATGTAACATGTATGCATCCGGATAAAAATCTAGTGTGTCTTCAACTTCACTCAGTCGATGATGTTGGTAAGGGTTCAAACCATTAGTTGTCCCAATCCGCAATTGAGTAGCTTGGATCTGAGTGACGAGGTATCTCAGCTTAGCCTTCACTATTTCCAGGAACTCACTATCTGGCATCAAGGTCTGCAGTTGATTCGGCAACTGCACCAGTTTCTGATGGTATGTCGTAAAAGATTCGCCAGGTTTTTGTCTTGACATTAGCTGCACTCGCACCTTCAAATCATCTTTGGGAACTCCCCATTCAGATAGAAGAGCGGTCTTTATATACTCCCACGTTGGTGTGGCCTGCGAACCACGTGCTCACATTTCTTACAAGGAGATCAAAGTCCCCTTCGAGCGCTGAGTAGGTGCGTTCTTCAACTCGGAAGACAAACTCATCTACTGAAAGTTTCGAACTATCTCCACTATACGAGATGTTTCATCTGCGTATAGGGCTTTCTGATCGTCGTGACCAGGAATTGCGTGAAGGTCTATTGTTCTGATATGCCTGTGCCTGAGGAATGTCATTATTAGGCATCGACTCTTGTGCGCTACCTGGTCTTTGTTGTCTCTGGGCGCACCAACGGGTGGTGGTGGTCGAGTGGTGTCTACCGGAGGATATGTGCTGCCAGAGTTGGCTGATTACGATGGTTAAAAGGTTGGTTCGTCAGAGCATCAATACTCTGCGTGATACCCTCTCGTATCATGTCTTACATCTGGACGCTAAGTGCAGCCATTAATGCTTCCGAAGCTGCTAGGCCTTGACTATGGGTAGTGGGTGCTGGACTATTCCTTCTAGAACTCGTATGTGAAAAAGTCCTTGACTCTAGATTGTATATATTTGGGGATAAAGATCCATGATCTGACTGTGGCATCGTTAGTGGTGGTGAATCGGAGGCTGATACGGGTGGTCGAGTCTCTTGATTTTTGGATACCGTGAGAGTCCTTTTAGGAGCAGCTCCTGTATAGACAGTGAAATCATATTGGGTGAGACGACATCTGCAGTTGGGATAGTTGGATTGTTCCCTATCCATGCACGCAGACACGCCTTGTGAAACACATGTCCACAGACAGTCTTAACTGGCTTCCATTTGACTGACCAGTCTCCACTACTCTACAGCACTATTCAGGCAGCTGCGGTGGAGTATCAGTCGCCCGAGGTGGTGTTCGAATAGCAGCCATGCCGTTGAATTCCCAACTTCAATATAACCAAGAAATATTTTACCCTAGCTCGCGAGAGCTCAAACCGTATAGTATAAGCGCTTGTACAAATCGACGTAGTCCGGGAAAGAAAAGCAAAGGTATGATTACTCGAAGTTTAAGTCGTTAAATATATTATTTAAGAATATTTTCATTAACTAGGTCACTTCAGTGTTGGGTATGTTATTTCCGTAGCAAATTTTTGAAAAGTAATTATTATGAACTAATTAGAAATGTAGTCCGCTGTCTAAGATCTGCGACCAGAGCCACGAAGACTATTCGAACTATTGTATCTTAATCGTACCTACATGCTTACTAAGATCTACACTCAAAATTATACAAAGCACTTTCAAGGAATTTCAAAAAAAATTCTTTAAGCTGAACTCAAGATTAACAAAAAAACAAACCATGAAATATTCTCCCCCCCCCCCCTTTAGGAGCTTACTCACAAAACAAGAGTCTCCCAGGTCCACTCTCCGAAAATTTCAGATCAAAACAGTAACAGTTAAGTAGTTTGGATGTGTGCATGAAAAGAATGAAATTCTCACAGAGATCTTGGAAATGTCGGGTTGGAAATTTCAAAGACTGAAAATGTTACTAGAGATTCTTCAGCCAGGCAGTTAGCAGTATGCCAACTCCTGATTACTGAAGGTCCCAACATCACTTCCATCCTCCAACAACTCTTTCCTTCTTCTTCGTTCGGTGCTATGTCTAACTAACCTTACAGTTGCGCAAAGCCATGAGTCTGGTCAACTAGTTAGCAAAATGCCAAAAAGTTATCTCACAGACTCATGACTCTGTCCAGCCAGTTGGCCAACAGAGACATGCCTCCGTGAGAATACAAGCGAAAATTTGTTCGTGAGGCCACCTACCATTTCCATAGCAGAAGGTCAGCGGGAAAGTTTTCATTTCAAGAAATTCACAAATCAAAACATTACAACTTCCAAGACTTCAGGCTTAACGAAGGTCAAACTAAATTTGAACTTTAACTTTACTCTACATAAACTTTAGATAACGACAACAGCTAGACTCAGGTCCTCATTTAACTTCTACTGCATATGAGACAACTGAGTCAGACAATTAGCTCACAATGTCCATATCTCTGAGCAATCTCAGTCCCCAGCATCAGTCACACTTAAACGCCGAGGTCCAACTGAGGAGGCCGCACATTGGGCGCCATTTTGTTATGGTTGTATGTGGAGTGATTGGCTTGGACGTGAAGTCCAGACTGCCAGCATGAGCTGACAGGTCACTCGGTGGACAGCGTTGACTGCAGGGCGGCACGGTAGCTTGCCTTGGCTATTGGCGGAGAGTGTGGGAGGGTTCCACGAAAACCTGCCGCTGTACCACCAGCCATTTACAAAAAAATCGTGCCTGACAGAACAAAGGCCGTCAAACACATCCAGTCCTGAAGGGACCTTTACACTACTTACCACATACGTATTTGAAGGCGCAGATGTTCTGCCTTCACCTCTGTTGCCCCAACCACCCTGCGATACTCTGGGCAATATAATACAGTATCCCTTTGTGGACCTGAAAATTCTATCGGAGGAGCGGACCTATTCAACCATCAACCCGAAAGAGGTCGCCAGGAGAGTGAAGGAGAAAGCACACGTTCTAGTACTCCATGTGGTCCGTTATAAATATTACTTTAATCAAAATTATCTTAGCTATTATTTACACAAGATTTCTTTTCTAACTGAGAAGAAGGCTCTTATACCGGAGTACATAATCCGTATATGACACATCTCAATAAACGGTAATAATCTATATTTTCTATTTTCTTTTCAACATTCAATCATTAGGTAACTTCTTACCAGAGACACCTTTCCTTTCAATTCACGGCAATAATGTGGATATTTCCTCTTCATTAACCACAACGGTAAAGTTTATTTAAAATACAAAAGTATGATGTCAAATAGTATTCGTTCAAACACCATAACCGAAAAATAAATAATTTCTAGTAACATTCTAAACTGTTAAATAAGATTCTATTAAATACGTACTCTGTAATACTATGTTATGGACGACGCAAGGAAGGTCTTACTGCAGCCTTTTTCCTTTCAAACTAATTTATGTATATGATTTCAGGTCAGGTTTTCTGGAAGTGTAATTCTAAATGTCTTACTGCGGCCCGTTCTTTTCTATTTAACGTACACATCTAATCTCTAATAAGGCTTTACTTATTCAAAAAAAAAAATCATTAAACGCGCAAATTCTAAAACAAGTCTTGTGGATGAAATTTCTGTTCTTCATCGATTGCAAAAATGGTTGTTTAAATCAAGCTTCACTAAACGTGTTAATATTTTGATATTTTTAGTACACCCAGTTACTTTCGATGAGCGTGAAGGAGTATCACTAGCAAAATTTTATTTTTGAATATATATATATAGATTTATACTTAAGCACTTCATTTAAAATTTATTCACATGTAGTCTAATCCCTCAAAGGAGCCCATACTTTTCCATTTTATACAGTATCGCGGAGTGATATAGCTTGTGGAAAGCTTAAATACAATCTGTCTGGTAGCTTTTTTCAAACCCGTGAATTTTATCAGAGACAAATTCCAATAAGTTAGTGGATGTATATCTGCCCGAAATAAACCTATATTGGTTTGAAGAGAGCAAATTCTTGCAGGAAATTGATAACGGAGAGTAGGCGATAGAATCAAATAACTTGGGCATGCAAGATAATTTTGCAAAAGGCCTATAGTTAGAGATATCTTTTTTATTGCCTTTTTTGTAGACAGGTATGATATTAGAATTTTTCCATAGCTGAGGAAAATAATCACTATCGAGCGATTTTTGGAAAATAATTCTCAGCGGGGTTGCCAGGGAGAGGCAACATGACTTAAAAAAGGCTGGAGGTATCCCATCAGGAGCCGTTGTAAGGTCATTTGGAAGCCCATTAATATGATCAAGTATATCCTTTTCTGAAATTGGAGGGATAGTGAATGAAACGTTATGAGAGTCGTTAATATGACTGAAGTTGCTACTTTGAAGTTGAAAATTTGACGAGACAAAGGCATTGTCAAAAAAAGAAGCAAACATATCGAAATTTAGACGAATCATCACTAGCAGAATCCTTGTACCTTATGGTATTGGGGTAGTTGTCCGTTTTTTTCTTCATGTTAATAAACTTGAAGAAGTTACGTGTGTCACTAAATAATTTCGCATGCATACTTTGAATATACTCGTTATAGAGAGAAGAGGAAATTTCTTTGAACTCATTATATGATGTGAGGAAGTTATTGTGACTTATAATGTCCTTGTCTCTCATATAACTTTTCCACAACTTATTCTTTTTATTTTTAAGATGCTTCAGTTCTTTATTGAACCATGGTGGAGACGTTTGAGATAGCCGCTGACGCTCGCGGGAAACGTGAGAGGAAAAAAATTGAAAAGAATTATATAAAATTTAGAAACATCTTCGTAAACATTATTGCTAGCCAGTAATGTGTTAAAGTCAATAGATGTAAGTCTACTGGAAAGTTCCGAAAAGTTAGCCTTTCTAAAATTGAAAAAGTATTCTGTTTCGTCACAATATGTAAAGTTTTCGGTTTCATAGCAATATGTAATTAGTAGTGGGGGGTGATATTTGTCCAGAGTAGGGGTGTTATGTTGCCGCCCGTGCCTACTACGAGGAGGCGGAAACTGAGTCTCAATGGAGGATAATTACACTGCAGGTTAAATTTTAATTTAATCAGGAAAAACAGATTAAAAATAAATACTTTGGTCTCATTGCGAAGGAGTTTTATTAATGCAAACATTTGTTTTTTTGTTATTTATTTTTTCAATTAAACAAACTAACACTTCAATGAAATCCTTTTTTTTTTTTGTTCAATTTTTATTCTTAGTTCTTATTTCCTTTTTTTTATTTATTTATGTATTAGCGTAAATAAATCATTATTTATTTTTGTATTAGTGTAGATAAAATACTTGAGTAAATCAATGAAATCCTTTTTGGTTCAATATAATTCGTTTAAAAGGTTGATTAAAAACAACGAAGAAATTTATTTATTTTAAATTAATATCATTAGGAATAATTTTCTAACTAGCAAACATTTTTAGAACCGACTTATTTATTTTCGTATTAGCGTAGATAAAACATTTGAGTAAATCAATGAAATCTTATTTATTTTTGAATTAGCGTAGATAAAACACTTCAGTAAATTAATGAAATCTTATTTATTTTTGAATTAACGTAGATAAAACACTTGAGTAAATCAATGAAATCTTATTTATTTTTGTATTAGCGTAGATAAAACACTTGAGTAAATCAATGAAATCTTATTTATTTTTGTATTAGCGTAGATAAAACACTTGAGTAAATAAATGAAATCCTTTTTGGTTCAATATAGTTCGTTTAAAATGTTGATTAAAAAAAACGAAGGAATTTATTTAATTTAAATCAATATCCTTAGGAATAATTTTCTAACTAGCAAAAATTTTAAGAACCGAATTATTTATTTTTGTATTAGCGTAGATGAAACACTTGAGTAAATCAATGAAATCTTATTTATTTTTGAATTAGCGTAGATAAAACACTTGAGTAAATCAACGAAATCTTGTTTATTTTTGTATTAGCGTAGATAAAACACTTCAGTAAATTAATGAAATCTTATTTATTTTTGTATTATCGTAGATAAAACACTTGAGTAAATCAATGAAATCCTTTTTGGTTCAATATAATTCGTTTAAAAGGTTGATTAAAAAAATGAAGAAATTTATTTATTTTAAATTCATATCCCTAGGAATAATTTTCTAACTAGCAAAAATGTTTAGAACCGACTTATTTATTTTTGTATTAGCGTAGATAAAACATTTGAGTAAATCAATGAAATCTTATTTATTTTTGAATTAGCGTAGATAAAACACTTGAGTAAATCAATGAAATCTTATTTATTTTTGTATTAGCGTAGATAAAACACTTGAGTAAATCAATGAAATCCTTTTTGGTTCAATATAGTTCGTTTAAAAGGTTCATTAAAAAAAACGAAGGAATTTATTTAATTTAAATCAATATCCTTAGGAATAATTTTCTAACTAGCAAAAATTTTAAGAACAGACTTATTTATTTTTGAATTAACGTAGATAAAACATTTGAGTAAATCAATGAAATCTTATTTATTTTTGTATTAGCGTAGATAAAACACTTCAGTAAAATAATGAAATCTTATTTATTTTTGTATTAGCGTAGATAAAACACTTGAGTAAATAAATGAAATCCTTTTTGGTTCAATATAATTCGTTTAAAAGGTTGATTAAAAAAAACGAAGAAATTTATTTAATTTAAATTAATATCCTTAGGAATAATTTTCTAACTAGCAACAATTTTAAGAACCGAATTATTTATTTTTGTATTAGCGTAAATGAAACACTTGAGTAAATCAATGAAATCTTATTTATTTTTGTATTAGCGTAGATAAAACACTTGAGTTAATCAATGAAATCCCATTTGGTTCAATATAATTCGTTTAAAAGGTTGATTAAAAAAAAAACGAAGGAATTTATTTTATTTAAGTCAATATCCTTAGGAATAATTTTCTAACTAGCAAAACTTTTAAGAACCGACTAATTTATTTTTGTATTAGCGTAGATAAAACACTTGAGTAAATCAATGAAATCTTATTTATTTTTGTATTAGCGTAGATGAAACACTTGAGCAAATCAATGAAATCTTATTTATTTTTGAATTAGCGTAGATAAAACACTTGAGTAAATCAATAAAATCTTGTTTATTTTTGTATTAGCGTAGAGAAAACACTACAGTAAATTAATGAAATCTTATTTATTTTTGTATTAGCGTAGATAAAACACTTGAGTAAATCAATGAAATCCTTCTTGGTTCAATATAATTTGTTTAAAAGATTGATTAAAAAAAAACGAAGAAATTTATTTAATTTAAATTAATATTCTTAGGAATAATTTTCTAACTAGCAAAAATTTTAAGAACCGATTTATTTATTTTTGTATTAGCGTAGATAAAACACTTGAGCAAATCAATGAAATCTTATTTATTTTTGAATTAGCGTAGATAAAACACGTGAGTAAATCAATGAAATCTTGTTTATTTTTGTATTAGCGTAGATAAAACACTTGAGTAAATCAATGAAATCCTTTTTGGTTCAATATAATTCGTTTAAAAGGTTGATTAAAAACAACGAAGAAATTTATTTAATTTAAATTAATATCCTTAGGAATAATTTTCTAACTAGCAAAATTTTTTAGAACCGACTTATTTATTTTTGTATTAGCGTAGATAAAACATTTGAGTAAATCAATGAAATCTTATTTATTTTTGTATTAGCGTAGAGAAAACACTTCAGTAAATTAATGAAATCTTATTTATTTTTGTATTAGCGTAGATAAAACACTTGAGTAAATAAATGAAATCCTTTTTGGTTCAATATAATTCGTTTAAAAGGTTGATTAAAAAAAACGAAGAAATTTATTTAATTTAAATTAATATCCTTAGGAATAATTTTCTAACTAGCAAAAATTTTAAGAACCGACTTATTTACTTTTGTATTAGCGTAGATAAAACACTTGAGCAAATCAATGAAATCTTATTTATTTTTGTATTAGCGTAGAGAAAACACTTCAGTAAAATAATGAAATCTTATTTATTTTTGTATTAGCGTAGATAAAACACTTGAGTAAATAAATGAAATCCTTTTTGGTTCAATATAATTCGTTTAAAAGGTTGATTAAAAAAAACGAAGAAATTTATTTAATTTAAATTAATATCCTTAGGAATAATTTTCTAACTAGCAAAAATTTTAAGAACCGACTTATTTACTTTTGTATTAGCGTAGATAAAACATTTGAGTAAATCAATGAAATCTTATTTATTTTTGTATTAGCGTAGAGAAAACACTTCAGTAAATTAATGAAATCTTATTTATTTTTGTATTAGCGTAGATAAAACACTTGAGTAAATAAATGAAATCCTTTTTGGTTCAATATAATTCGTTTAAAAGGTTGATTAAAAAAAACGAAGAAATTTATTTAATTTAAATTAATATCCTTAGGAATAATTTTCTAACTAGCAACAATTTTAAGAACCGAATTATTTATTTTTGTATTAGCGTAGATGAAACACTTGAGTAAGTCAATGAAATCTTGTTTATTTTTGTATTAGCGTAGATAAAACAGTTCAGTAAATTAATGAAATCATATTTATTTTTGTATTACCGTAGATAAAACACTTGATTAAATCAATGAAATCCTTCTTGGTTCAATATAATTCGTTTAAAAGGTTGATTAAAAAAAAAACGAAGAAATATATTTAATTTAAATTAATATCTTTAGAAATAATTTTCTAACTAGCAAAAATTTTAAGAACCGATTTATTTATTTTTGTATTAGCGTAGATAAAACACTTGAGCAAATCAATGAAATCTTATTTATTTTTGAATTAGCGTAGATAAAACACTTGAGTAAATCAATGAAATCTTATTTATTTTTGTATTAGCGTAGATAAAACACTTGAGTAAATCAATGAAATCCTTTTTGGTTCAATATAATTCGTTTAAAAGGTTGATTAAAAAAAACGAAGGAATTTATTTAATTTTAATCAATATCCTTAGGAATAATTTTCTAACTAGCAAAAATTTTAAGAACCGCCTTATTTACTTGTGTATTAGCGTAGATAAAACACTTGAGCAAATCAATGAAATCTTATTTATTTTTGTATTAGCGTAGATAAAACACTTGAGTAAATCAACGAAATCTTGTTTAATTTTGTATTAGCGTAGATAAAACACTTCAGTAAATTAATGAAATCTTATTTATTTTTGTATTATCGTAGATAAAACACTTGAGTAAATCAATGAAATCCTTTTTGGTTCAATATAATTCGTTTAAAAGGTTGATTAAAAAAATGAAGAAATTTATTTATTTTAAATTCATATCCCTAAGAATAATTTTCTAACTAGCAAAAATGTTTAGAACCGACTTATTTATTTTTGTATTAGCGTAGATAAAACATTTGAGTAAATCAATGAAATCTTATTTATTTTTGAATTAGCGTAGATAAAATACTTGAGTAAATCAATGAAATCTTATTTATTTTTGTATTAGCGTAGATAAAACACTTGAGTAAATCAATGAAATCTTATTTATTTTTGTATTAGCGTAGATAAAACACTTGAGTAAATCAATGAAATCTTATTTATTTTGGTATTAGCGTAGATAAAACACTTGAGTAAATCAATGAAATCCTTTTTGGTTCAATATAGTTCGTTTAAAAGGTTCATTAAAAAAAACGAAGGAATTTATTTAATTTAACTCAATATCCTTAGGAATAATTTTCTAACTAGCAAAAATTTTAAGAACAGACTTATTTATTTTTGAATTAACGTAGATAAAACATTTGAGTAAATCAATGAAATCTTATTTATTTTTGTATTAGCGTAGATAAAACACTTCAGTAAAATAATGAAATCTTATTTATTTTTGTATTAGCGTAGATAAAACACTTGAGTAAATCAATGAAATCCTTTTTGGTTCAATATAATTCGTTTAAAAGGTTGATTAAAAAAAACGAAGGAATTTATTTAATTTTAATCAATATCCTTAGGAATAATTTTCTAACTAGCAAAAATTTTAAGAACCGACTTATTTACTTGTGTATTAGCGTAGATAAAACACTTGAGCAAATCAATGAAATATTATTTATTTTTGTATTAGCGTAGATAAAACACTTGAGTAAATCAACGAAATCTTGTTTATTTTTGTATTAGCGTAGATAAAACACTTCAGTAAATTAATGAAATCTTATTTATTTTTGTATTATCGTAGATAAAACACTTGAGTAAATCAATGAAATCCTTTTTGGTTCAATATAATTCGTTTAAAAGGTTGATTAAAAAAATGAAGAAATTTATTTATTTTAAATTCATATCCCTAAGAATAATTTTCTAACTAGCAAAAATGTTTAGAACCGACTTATTTATTTTTGTATTAGCGTAGATAAAACATTTGAGTAAATCAATGAAATCTTATTTATTTTTGAATTAGCGTAGATAAAACACTTGAGTAAATCAATGAAATCTTATTTATTTTTGTATTAGCGTAGATAAAACACTTGAGTAAATCAATGAAATCTTATTTATTTTTGTATTAGCGTAGATAAAACACTTGAGTAAATCAATGAAATCTTATTTATTTTTGTATTAGCGTAGATAAAACACTTGAGTAAATCAATGAAATCCTTTTTGGTTCAATATAATTCGTTTAAAAGGTTGATTAAAAAAAACGAAGGAATTTATTTAATTTTAATCAATATCCTTAGGAATAATTTTCTAACTAGCAAAAATTTTAAGAACCGACTTATTTACTTGTGTATTAGCGTAGATAAAACACTTGAGCAAATCAATGAAATATTATTTATTTTTGTATTAGCGTAGATAAAACACTTGAGTAAATCAACGAAATCTTGTTTATTTTTGTATTAGCGTAGATAAAACACTTCAGTAAAATAATGAAATCTTATTTATTTTTGTATTAGCGTAGATAAAACACTTGAGTAAATCAATGAAATCCTTTTTGGTTCAATATAATTCGTTTAAAAGGTTGATTAAAAAAAAACGAAGGAATTTATTTAATTTTAATCAATATCCTTAGGAATAATTTTCTAACTAGCAACAATTTTAAGAACCGAATTATTTATTTTTGTATTAGCGTAGATGAAACACTTGAGTAAATCAATGAAATCTTATTTATTTTTGTATTAGCGTAGATAAAACACTTGAGTTAATCAATGAAATCCCATTTGGTTCAATATAATTCGTTTAAAAGGTTGATTAAAAAAAAACGAAGGAATTTATTTAATTTAAATCAATATCCTTAGGAATAATTTTCTAACTAGCAAAACTTTTAAGAACCGACTAATTTATTTTTGTATTAGCGTAGATAAAACACTTGAGTAAATCAATGAAATCTTATTTATTTTTGTATTAGCGTAGATGAAACACTTGAGCAAATCAATAAAATCTTATTTAATTTTGAATTAGCGTAGATAAGACACTTGAGTAAATCAATGAAATCTGTGTTTAGTGTTCAAGTAGGTTTGGCTTCGTGGAGTCTCTTTTCCTTTTCAAACCCTTCCCTAAATCGATTTGCTAATGATATGTTTTGTGAATATGTTTGTTATATCCAAGGAATGTCTTTATACTTGGTCAGAATTAGAAGAGATTTTTTTTTTTTTTAGGATGCTGATCGCTTTTTGTAAGTATGTGGTGGGAGTGTAACCCAAGCGGCATTTTACGTCCCGGGTACGTAGCTGGTACGAAATGTACAACCGTTTAGAGGCAATGACTTGGATTAGGAACGCTGCGGGCACTTACCGGGTACGTGCCCGGTTCCAAAATGGGGAATGATTTTCAGGTGGTGATTTATGTGTCTGCTTCTTGGCTAGAACTAATGCAGGAACGTTTCGATAACTTGCCCGATACATTTCAGCATCGTCCCAAGCACGCCACAAAAACTTTTTTACCAAATAGCAAACTAAGACTTTTGCAAATTGCATATGGATTGATTTTTTATTAAATGATAATATATGTAAATACTTATACATAAAAATGATGGTTGAATTAAGCTTTCAAGTAGAAAGTTTCATTTACTTTTTAAATGCAAGATATTAAAATATGTACATATTGTTACAAAATCTCTAGATTTCCCCGGCGATGAAGATATAGCCTGCTGAAGCCTCAAGCGTACGCTAGTACGCTGATGAAGAAAGCGAAGCAGTGCGTCGGAGCGGGGACCAGCAAAATCTAAGAGATGGCGCGACGCCCCCTGATGCGGCGAATTCCGGCCCCCACACAGCTGGCAGTACCCATCGACCCCAGAGAGCAGGCCCGAGAGACGAGTTGACAGTAGATAGAAGACCAGTGACCAAAAAAGTAACCAAGAACCTCGTCAGATAATAGAAGCAGAAATTAGATTCAAAAAGAAAAGTTTTTAGTTTTTTGAAAATCTTGAAAATTGTTGAAGTTTTTCTTTTTTTTGTCAAGTGTTATTATCAGAAATAAAAGTAGTGTAAAACAAGGAAGATCTATCCTGTGTTATAATCAACGAATTACGAACGGGACAGGGTGCCCAACGGCACTTCGCAATCCCGCTTCTCAGACAAAAGGGAAAACGGACATACCAGATAAGTACTACTGAAAAGAGTAAAATTGTTTTTACCTTTATAAGACTCACAAGAGCTGCAGAATTGTTCCCAGATTATTTGTTCTATTTTTTTCTTTGAATTTTTAACGAGATTGATACAGGAAACAGAACATTTCGGATAAATATCGGTAACGAGTTAACGTTATCCTTGTACTCATAACACTTTCTGGAACTGTAGAGTTGTTTCCAGGTTATTTTTCCATTTTTTTTCCTTTGAATTTTTAATCAAATTGATATAGGAAACTCCGTCGGCCTACGCTGTACACAAAAAAAAAAAAAAAAACCAAAACAAAAAGGGAAAACGAACATTCCAGATAAGTACCGCTAACTAGTTGAAACCTTCATTCTGGAACCAGTTATTTATTTTCTGAAAATTTTAATTAATTGAGTGGATCTATCTTTATACTTATAACACTTTTAGAAGTTGCGGAACTAACCTTAAAATATTTATCTATTTTCGTTCACTTTTAATTGGTTTAATTCATCAAACCTGTCGGCTGTTCCAATGCTGAAAAGAAATCCAGTCTAGCAGGAAGATACCCCAAGGGTCAACTAATTACAAATAAATAATTCCCCAAAGTAATCGGTCGTCGAGGCCAACACTGTGGTTCAGTCAAAATCCTATTTATTTTCAGAATTCCAAAATAAATCTAAGACTTATATCTCTAGCTTAGATAAAAGTCCTTTTCGTTTACGTCCCTATAAAGGTCCCACAGCAACAGTTGTATTATAGCCCTATAGAGCAACATTCGCAACGCAAATCAGTAGAAGGTTTTACTGAGAACTATCGGTGGGGCTCCTGCCTATTATTCGTCTCCCTTTGTATTACCACAATACAAACTCCGGTACCTGGGAACCTACATCTCGCGAATCAGTGACGACACACAGACCTCCTTGTATACACGCATTCACGGGTCGCTGTAGGAAATCAGAGTTTAACTGAGTAACGAATTAATTAACGTGGATCGGCTTCTCAATTTGAATGAACAAAGTACGCTAGAGAAATCACAGGAAATTCGAACTAGTTCACTACACGAAGTATAATCCAACTTTACTAGCATTACACCCATTTTCCGATCAGCCCATCCGCAGATGCAGTTCCGTATATATACGCTAATTTTCCCGGCCCGAACGAATTTCATTGTGTGTCAATAGTTGATTATCCACAATCAGCTGAATATTTGAAGTTCACTGTCAACGGTGTCGTCGACCTTTCATAAAGCAGGCGAAGAATTCTCTCGTCAACTTACTAGTGCTTTCTAAAACTTCTCGTTTGCAATCTTGGGGTTCGCATACGAACTATCCTAGCCCAAGTTCGGAAGTAAACGAGAAAGGCTATCCATCGTTTTTTTTAGTTGCGTAATCAACCCGAGAAGCCTTCGCGAAGACAAAGTGAAGGGCGAAAGCCCTCATTCCATATCGCTCACCTGAAGCTTGTAGTAGAGACACCCAGAAGCTCCCACGTTTACTTCTTACCTCTTGTCGGTGGTGAGATAAAATCGGGCTACTCACTGGACTTCGTCCTAGTGGCGGATAGGTGGTGCTCATAGTAAGCGAAATCCCCGAAACTTTCAGCTCGATGTCAGATTAATAGAAACTCGAATAGAATTACTCCCTCGCTACCGCTCGGCCGGAGCAATTTTATTAACTTATACCAGAATTGTGTTACAATTGGTGTCAAGTGTGGGGTATATGCGAAGAATATCCCAAACGATATTTTTCCCACGTCTTATTTTGGATTGCTTGATTTTTGGAATGGAAACAAAACATTCTATGAAGAAAGCTCTGTTGCGAATTTAAGACTTTCTTTTCCCTTTACTTCTACAAATAAAGCATTGTACATTTGAATTACTTTAGAATAAGCCTTTTGGAATAATTTTTATTTTTTTTTCTATATAAATATATATGAACTTTTTTTTTTAAACTTGTTTATTTTGCTTAGTAGATAAGATTCTTTAGTTTTATTTATTTTTTTTTTCTCCTTAGTAGAAAAGACTTATATTCAATAAAATAAACTCTTTTCGCTTTGAAATATACGGAGTTAATTACTTTAATAGGAATTATATAGAATTTGAATTCCAGAAGCCTGGAGGCTATTGCTTTTGTGTGAGGGTAACTTAGGTTATACTTATAAACGTATGTCGATCTCGGTGAAACGGCGCAATGCCAGTTGAAGAACGCTGAATTCTCAGACTTAAGTCATGGTTGATGTAGTGGTTATCTACGTTGATTAAAACACATTTCTCTAATTCGAAAGCACGTTTTGGTTGGAGTTAAGCACATACGTTTTGAATTTATATATCCGCGAAGTTCTCATAATCTATATCATTCAGAATCCTATTTCACGGAGAAATTTGCATTCCCATTTCTTTTCCATTCGTTGAAGGTAGTTCAACTCTCAAAACGTAATAGATATACATATATGCACAAGAAAAGACTTATATTCAATAAAATAAACTCTTTTCGCTTTGAAATATACGGAGTTAATTACTTTAATAGGAATTATATAGAATTTGAATTCCAGAAGCCTGGAGGCTATTGCTTTTGTGTGAGGGTAACTTAGGTTATACTTATAAACGTATGTCGATCTCGGTGAAACGGCGCAATGCCAGTTGAAGAACGCTGAATTCTCAGACTTAAGTCATGGTTGATGTAGTGGTTATCTACGTTGATTAAAACACATTTCTCTAATTCGAAAGCACGTTTTGGTTGGAGTTAAGCACATACGTTTTGAATTTATATATCCGCGAAGTTCTCATAATCTATATCATTCAGAATCCTATTTCACGGAGAAATTTGCATTCCCATTTCTTTTCCATTCGTTGAAGGTAGTTCAACTCTCAAAACGTAATAGATATACATATATGCACATTTTTCTTTATAAATTTAAGTTCGTATAAGTAATTTTTGGATTTGAGTTTAATGATTTTGATGAAGATTTCTAAAGTCAAATTTCTAGTTAATCTATTGGAGTGAAATTTTATAGTGTTTAGTACCTATATAAAATATTAGAATACGCTGCCCATAGGCAATTCTAGATCCGAATTAATTGTCTTATTGACACGAAAATTGACTGATTGTTGTGAGTGTGTGTAGGAGCCGATTTGGTAACGCCGAATTTTCGTTGAACTTTGAGTTTTCTTTTGTGCTCCTCACATTTATTGATAATTCTGTAAATTGAATTTTTGCCGCATTAGGTAAATTGATCAGAGTTTTGAATTAAGTTTTAATTACTATTTCGTTTTTCTCCTCTCTGCTTGGAACTTACTTGATGACTCAGCGTAGAAAGACGTTCAAGTAAACATATCTCTGCTTATTTAGGCCAATATTTACCTACCTGAGATCTATTCTGTTCTGTATTGGAAAGTCAGTACTGAACCACTTAGAGTGGAAGGTGTTCTGACTTTGAGTTTACAAGTACAGACTCTCTACTCATTTCTAAAAGGAACTTTTGTAAAATCTAGTCAGGCAGAATGGACGCTGACCAGTTGAAATTATTCAAGGAATAGATGGAGTCTTTGATCTCTACTGCAGTGAAGGCAGCTGTTAGCGAGCTTAAAGACGAGCTAAGAGCAGAGCAGCAAGCTTCATCTGCAGTCTTACACACGGAATTCGCAGAGACCATGAAGGAAATGTTGTCCCGAAAGGTTGCAGAGCTAGAAAAAACCCTTAGTGGCACACAATTCGTGGATAAAGTCTTCGACATTACCCTCCCAGGCAGCAACCTGGTTACAACAGCTTCCGTGGCCTCTACCCAGGTGCCAGGGGTGAACAACACCGGCTCAATTTCTACTGTAATGAATGGCCCTACCTCTACTACCACATCTGCACCATCATTGGGTGTCCATAAATTGGGAAACAGCCCACAATTTGGAAATCCGGCCTCATCAAATCAGCTGGGAAACATCTATCCTGAATCCGTCGCATTATTGAACAAACCTGGGCCTACAAGGGATGTCAACCCCCCGGTTTCACTTACTGTGCAAAACTCCTGTGCTTTTACCACCCCCCATCAGAACGGTGGAGATGGTCAGCCCTCACCAAATGCCAACTCTACTACATACGCACATCCTCACGGTGGGAATCTTTCCTGCAACCTAGTGCCGTTTGACGGAACCGTCTCGTGGTCAGACTATCGAATTCAACTCGAGATTGTTGCACAAAATAATGGCTGGTCAGAGCAAGAAAGGGCCGACGCCATAATAACACAGTTACGTGGTAACGCTTTGTCTGTACTTTGCGTCTTTCCCCAAGGCCATCGCATCAACTATCACGAGCTCATATCTTTGCTAGAACAACGTTTCGGGCTGGATTCATATTCATGCCAGGTACAATTTTATGGAAATACACAGCACCTCAAAGAGAGTTTTGCCAGTTTCGCCCTAGAGCTGCAAAGACTGGCCACTGCTACGTTCCCTTCATGTCCTACAGAAGTAGTAGATCGAATGGTGGCATTACGCTTCATATAGGTTCTCAGGGACGATGACCTAAGAACCTTGGTTAAAGTCCGGGGCCCGAAGACCATATATGAAGCATTGAGCGCTACCCAGGAGCTATCCATTGGACTGGGTACGGGAAGAGGAGCCCGGATTTTCATGGCTCAAGCCTCATCGAGTTCAAGAAGCAGACCTCGTCGAGGAAGGCCACGTAATGCACAACGTACAATAGAAATAGAGGCCCAGCCATTTTACCATGCCCCAGCAAGGCTTTCTAATACTCCGACAGCACCACCATCGCTTTATGCCTCTTTTGTCCCTCCAGCTGCTTCGCCTAATCTCGTTGCACCTACACCAGCGAATTCGGGAAACCCGGGATCATCGACTCAGTGGGGCCCGAGCCGATGAATCCCTCCTTATGCCCCACAATCTCCGCTACAATGCAGCCTCCAGTTCCACATATCGATGTGACACCGAACACAGTCTCTTCTAATTCGGATGGCATAGAGAAAGACTCAGAAACACTCGTAGTTCAATCTATTGGAACTTTCGGAAACAGCCTTACTATTGAAGGACTCTTGGACAATAAGCCCTGCGAATTCATTATAGACACTGGCGCTACTCGCTCGATAATTCATCCCCAATACCTAGATTGTTCCTCGTTGAGAGCCAGATTACGGCCCACAACAGTCCGCCTCCGAAGTGTAACAGGTGAAAACATAGAGGTGCTAGGAACTCTCGTTGTCGATAACCAGTTCGGAGACTGTAGATTACGACACGAAGTATTGATAGCGAAGATGGAGCCCGTGTGCTTAATAGGAGTAGACTTTCTAGACGCCAATCACTGCAGATTAGACTTCGAACTGAATGTCCTGCAGATTGGAAATACCACAATGAATTTAAAGAAGCCACACTACGGGCTGTTGTCCGTTTTCTTGGTGGAAGCTGTCCTACTAGCCGCCAATAGCGAAACCATGATCACGCTACCTTGGGATAGAAAGTCCAGACTAGCTGCAGATTTCGTGTTTGAACCAGTGCCGATCCATGGCTTGCCTTATGGAGTACGGGCTGCTCGTGTTCTAGTTGATCAGCATGCAAGCCGACTTCCCATCCGCCTGCTAAATTTGACGGCCGCAGATGTATTTTTGGCCCAGGATACTCTTGTGGGTCAGTTAGAGTCAGCCACTTTTATTGAAAATTCTCCTAGTTTGATTGGAGAGGCTGCAACAGAGGATATAGCAAAACATCTGGCGCCAGATTTGGCAGAAGACGAAAGTTCTCAATTGACAGCCCTACTAGAGGAATTTAGAGACATATTCTCTACGGGACCAAACGACGTGGGCCGTACAAATATTACACGGCATAAGATCGACGTAGGAGAAGCTGGCCCTGTCAGATTACCACCTCGGAGGATACCAATGGCAAAGAGGGCAGAAGTCGAACAGCTGACTGAAGAAATGGAAACGAACGGCATCATTCGACCTTCTAAGAGCCCTTGGTCATCACCGTTGGTCCTCGTGAAGAAGAAAGATGGAAGCACACGTTTTTGTGTGGACTATCGGAGATTAAATGACATCACAAAGAAGGATTCCTACCCGCTTCCCCGAATTGACGACACCCTTACCTCATTTGCTGGGTCCACTTGGTTCTCCACTTTGGATTTACAGAGTGGATACTGGCAAGTCGAAATGTGTGAGAAAGATAGAGAAAAGACAGCCTTTTCGACAGGTAATGGATTATGGGAGTTCAACGTGATGCCATTCGGTCTCTGTAACGCCCCGGCCACATTCGAGCGATTGATGGATGGTGTCCTAAGGAATGTGGGAGTTGAGACTGCCCTAGTATACCTCGACGACATAATAGTCCACGGTCGCAGTTTCCAAGAACACCTAGCTAATCTACGTAAAGTATTTGAATGCCTACGCGAAGTCCACCTCAAACTTAGCCCAAAGAAGTGTCATCTTTGTAGGCGAGAGGTAAAATACCTAGGTCATGTTGTTGCAGAGAATGGACTACAGACAGACCCCGTTAAAACTGAAGCTATTAAATCATGGCCTATACCTAAAAATAAAAAAGACGTTCGTAGTTTTCTCGGTCTAGCATCGTACTACCGAAGGTTTGTGCGTGATTTTGCCACGATTGCCAAACCATTGACCGAACTTACTGAGGAAAAACGGAAGTTTTTATGGGAGTTCGAGCAAAACACAGCTTTTAATGAGCTAAAGAGCCACCTAACTTCCCCCCGATTCTAACGTTCCCTCAAACCAAAGGAGAGTTCATATTGGATACTGACGCCAGCCAGACGGGACTGGGAGCAATACTAAGTCAAATCCAGGATGATAGTGAAAAGGTCCTTGAGTTTTACAGTAAAACTCTTAGTAGGACCGAAAGAAACTACTGCGTGACCAGAAAAGAACTATTGGCCGTGCTGCGAGCAACTAAGCACTTCCATCATTACTTATTTGGCCGACAATTTCGGATCCGTACAGACCACGCCTCTCTTCGCTGGTTACTAAATTATAAAGAACCGGATGGACAGCTAGCAAGGTGGCTGGAGAGGCTGCAACAATACGATTTCGTTATCGAACATCGACCTGGACGGAGACATCTGAATGCAGATGCCCTCTCTCGACGCCCCTGTGGAGATTGCTCGCATTGCGATCAGAAAGATATGAGAGAGCTCGAACAAGTAGTGAATCTAGTATCCTCGGACCCAACAATTGATCTGGCCACTGAGCAAGAGAAGGACCCTCTACTCAGCAAGATCAAAGGGTGGCTAAGAGGCGGAAAAAGACCTTCACGAGAAGAGATAGTTGCAGAAAGCCCCCAACTGAAGACGTTCTGGGCAAGGTGGGATTCACTGCGAATGTCAGAGGATATCCTATATCTAGTTCATTATGGTGAAGAAGAAACCCTCTTAAAATTAGCGCCTTCGAGCCTAGTCACTCATATATTACAATCATCTCACGACAATGCAGCAGGTGGACACTTTGGAATAAGAAAAACAGCTGACAAGATAAAAGAGCGATGGTTTTGGCCCACGCTACAATTCGATGTCGAAAGCTGGTGCGCCAGGTGCCTACTCTGCCATGCTCGAAGTGGACCACGAACAAGAACCAGAGGAAAACTGCACACTTACAATGTCGGGGCTCCATTTGAGCGTATTGCCATCGATGTTCTAGGCCCACTCCCCAGGACTGACAGAGGCAGCAAATATGTAGTAGTAGTAATAGACTATTTCACAAAGTGGCCAGAAGCCTTTCCCACCCCCGATCAGAAGACAGAAACTATAGCTGATGGATTAGTGGAAAATGTACTATCCAGATTCGGCATGCCCTTTCAACTTCATTGTGATCAAGGGAGAAATTTCGAAGCCGAATTGTTCCAAAATGTCTTAAACAGATTTGGCATAGAGAAAACCCGGACTACGGCACTACACCCACAGTCACACGGAATGGCTGAACGATTCAATAGAACCCTCTTAGCGTATCTGTCCAAATTTGTCAACTCTTGCCAATCAGACTGGGACAGATATCTACCACTAGCGCTACTGGCGTATCGATCAGCTACATACGAGAGTACAAGATTTACCCCAGCCCGACTCACTCCTGGTAGAGAACTGCGATTGCCTCCAGATATTTCGTATGGCCCCACACCCACTGACACTTCCCTCTCCCCGGCTGAATATGCCGAAAAATTGGCACAATCATTAGCTAAAATCCACGATCTAACCCGAAAAAACTTGGACCTCTCTTCAAATAGAATGAAGTCCCAATATGATCTTAGGGCCCACCCTCTGATCTTCGAAGTAGGTGACAGTGTATGGATTTATAATCCCAAAAGACGTCGTGGAAGAAGTCCAAAATTACAGCACGATTGGGAAGGCCCCGGCCATATCCTAGCGCGGTTAAATGATGTATTGTATAAGGTCGAATTTCCTGGAGGCAGGACAAGGAGGGTATTACACATTGATAGACTGGCGCGCTTTCAAGTCGGCTCCGAACAGGTAAATACGACCTTCCACGTGGATAAGTGCAATTTCTTAGTACCATGGGAGAGAAATTCCAACGGGTTCGCCTCCAAGATTCTGTATCAGCATGGATTCCAGCCTGGAAAGGGCTTGGGGAAGATGCTTCAGGGCATCCCAACTCCAATCTCTATTCAGCGACGTTCTGGTCAGGGGGGCCTTGGTTTCCGATAGCTACCTATAAAGCTACGCAAACCTGTATGGGAGGCATAGTGGACGTCCTTCCATATCAACTGCAAATGTTACAATTAAATTTACATAGAATTGCTCCTCCCATAGATAAAAACCGGCGAACCGTTCCACAGCTTGCTGTCGAATCGAGGAAGTGTTGCCCCCTGGAATCCTTTCTTGATCTGACGTTACAGCAGCTTCGAATCAGTTAATCTGACCGCAAAGGTCTGCTAGTAAAAGAAAAAAAGAGGAAAAGAAAAAAAAATTAATAAAAATTTCCTTAGACGCTGGTCTAAGCAGTATATTGGTTGAACAGAACCAACATTCTGAGGCCAATCTGCTAACGCCCTAGCTTAAAAGTTTCCTTAGACGCTGGTCTAAGCAGTATATTGGTTGAACAGAACCAACATTCTGAGGCCAATCTGCTAACGCCCTAGCTTAAAAATTTCCTTAGACGCTTGTCTAAGCAGTATATTGGTTGAACAGAACCAACATTCTGAGGCCAATCTGCTAACGCCCTAGCTTAAAAAATTTCCTTAGACGCTGGTCTAAGCAGTATATTGGTTGAACAGAACCAACATTCTGAGGCCAATCTGCTAACGCCCTAGCTTAAAAATTTCTTTAGACGCTGGTCTAAGCAGTATATTGGTTGAACAGAACCAACATTCTGAGGCCAATCTACTAACGCCCTAGCTTAAAAATTTCCTTAGACGCTGGTCTAAGCAGTATATTGGTTGAACAGAACCAACATTCTGAGGCCAATCTGCTAACGCCCTAGCTTAAAAATTTCTTTAGACGCTGGTCTAAGCAGTATATTGGTTGAATAGAACCAACATTCTGAGGCCAATCTGCTAACGCCCTAGCTTAAAAATTTCCTTAGACGCTGGTCTAAGCAGTATATTGGTTGAACAGAACCAACATTCTGAGGCCAATCTGCTAACGCCCTAGCTTAAAAATTTCCTTAGACGCTGGTCTAAGCAGTATATTGGTTGAACAGAACCAAAATTCTGAGGCCAATCTGCTAAACCACAGTACTATTTATTTTTTTATTTTTTTTTTTATTATTTTACTTTCCTTCATTTTTGCTTATGCACAAAGGGGAGAAACAGCAAATAAATCAGACCTAGGAGTGAGTACAGCATTACTCGTTCTGGGAGCCTCTGTGGAATGCAATATATAAATAAAACCCCGCGGACTATGAGAGGGAAATTCCTACTGCCAACTCAAGACCTTTCAAAGGAATCCTACTATGTACACAAATTTCAACCTAATGTCCTACTATGGCTCTCAGCCGAGGCGTGGACTCGCGAGTGGCTGTCGGCTATGGACGTCCCTACCAGAACGAATCCTAACTGATGTCCAACGTCTAACGAAGTAATTTAGTAATACACTAAAACAATTGCCGTGATCCTGCCTCCTTGTCCTGCCACCAGTCTCGGACCTCAGAGTGAGATAGCCCACCGGTGACATAGAGCTGTCGACAGACTCTATACCTCCCGGGAGAGTAGAAGGGCTTCCCACAACTAATTTTCTTTGTTTTATTTGCGTTAATCAATAATTTGTTTTTTTCCTTGTATAACAATAGAACGTGGAATGACCCTATTACAGAACCAGTCACTAACCTTCTCTTTGGCAGGTATCACTTTACTAAATGAGAGACACCATCCCCCACCCCCACAGAAAAGGACAACACTAAGCATCGAGCAGCACTATCCAGACGGACTAAGTGACATAATTAGTTTCTATTTGATATACATATATCTACTTGTGCAGACCTCTTTTTGATTTTTGTTCTTTACAGGTACTCGGTCGGAACTTCGAGTCTGCAGAAGGAGGCATTGTTACAAAATCTCTAGATTTCCCCGGCGATGAAGATATAGCCTGCTGAAGCCTCAAGCGTACGCTAGTACGCTGATGAAGAAAGCGAAGCAGTGCGTCGGAGCGGGGACCAGCAAAATCTAAGAGATAGCGCGACGCCCCCTGATGCGGCGAATTCCGGCCCCCACACAGCTGGCAGTACCCATCGACCCCAGAGAGCAGGCCCGAGAGACGAGTTGACAGTAGATAGAAGACCAGTGACCAAAAAAGTAACCAAGAACCTCGTCAGATAATAGAAGCAGAAATTAGATTCAAAAAGAAAAGTTTTTATTTTTTTGAAAATCTTGAAAATTGTTGAAGTTTTTCTTTTTTTTGTCAAGTGTTATTATCAGAAATAAAAGTAGTGTAAAACAAGGAAGATCTATCCTGTGTTATAACCAACGAATTACGAACGGGACAGGGTGCCCAACGGCACTTCGCAATCCCGCTTCTCAGACAAAAGGGAAAACGGACATACCAGATAAGTACTACTGAAAAGAGTAAAATTGTTTTTACCTTTATAAGACTCACAAGAGCTGCAGAATTGTTCCCAGATTATTTGTTCTATTTTTTTCTTTGAATTTTTGACGAGATTGATACAGGAAACTCCAGCGGCTTGTGCTGTATAAAATAAACAGAACATTTCGGATAAATATCGGTAACGAGTTAACGTTATCCTTGTACTCATAACACTTTCTGGAACTGTAGAGTTGTTTCCAGGTTATTTTTCCATTTTTTTTCCTTTGAATTTTTAATCAAATTGATATAGGAAACTCCGTCGGCCTACGCTGTACAAAAAAAAAAAAAAAAAAAACAAAACAAAAAGGGAAAACGAACATTCCAGATAAGTACCGCTAACTAGTTGAAACCTTCATTCTGGAACCAGTTATTTATTTTCTGAAAATTTTAATTAATTGAGTGGATCTATCTTTATACTTATAACACTTTTAGAAGTTGCGGAACTAACCTTAAAATAATTATCTATTTTCGTTCACTTTTAATTGGTTTAATTCATCAAACCTGTCGGCTGTTCCAATGCTGAAAAGAAATCCAGTCTAGCAGGAAGATACCCCAAGGGTCAACTAATTACAAATAAATAATTCCCCAAAGTAATCGGTCGTCGAGGCCAACACTGTGGTTCAGTCAAAATCCTATTTATTTTCAGAATTCCAAAATAAATCTAAGACTTATATCTCTAGCTTAGATAAAAGTCCTTTTCGTTTACGTCCCTATAAAGGTCCCACAGCAACAGTTGTATTATAGCCCTATAGAGCAACATTCGCAACGCAAATCAGTAGAAGGTTTTACTGAGAACTATCGGTGGGGCTCCTGCCTATTATTCGTCTCCCTTTGTATTACCACAATACAAACTCCGGTACCTGGGAACCTACATCTCGCGAATCAGTGACGACACACAGACCTCCTTGTATACACGCATTCACGGGTCGCTGTAGGAAATCAGAGTTTAACTGAGTAACGAATTAATTAACGTGGATCGGCTTCTCAATTTGAATGAACAAAGTACGCTAGAGAAATCACAGGAAATTCGAACTAGTTCACTACACGAAGTATAATCCAACTTTACTAGCATTACACCCATTTTCCGATCAGCCCATCCGCAGATGCAGTTCCGTATATATACGCTAATTTTCCCGGCCCGAACGAATTTCATTGTGTGTCAATAGTTGATTATCCACAATCAGCTGAATATTTGAAGTTCACTGTCAACGGTGTCGTCGACCTTTCATAAAGCAGGCGAAGAATTCTCTCGTCAACTTACTAGTGCTTTCTAAAACTTCTCGTTTGCAATCTTGGGGTTCGCATACGAACTATCCTAGCCCAAGTTCGGAAGTAAACGAGAAAGGCTATCCATCGTTTTTTTTAGTTGCGTAATCAACCCGAGAAGCCTTCGCGAAGACAAAGTGAAGGGCGAAAGCCCTCATTCCATATCGCTCACCTGAAGCTTGTAGTAGAGACACCCAGAAGCTCCCACGTTTACTTCTTACCTCTTGTCGGTGGTGAGATAAAATCGGGCTACTCACTGGACTTCGTCCTAGTGGCGGATAGGTGGTGCTCATAGTAAGCGAAATCCCCGAAACTTTCAGCTCGATGTCAGATTAATAGAAACTCGAATAGAATTACTCCCTCGCTACCGCTCGGCCGGAGCAATTTTATTAACTTATACCAGAATTGTGTTACAATTGGTGTCAAGTGTGGGGTATATGCGAAGAATATCCCAAACGATATTTTTCCCACGTCTTATTTTGGATTGCTTGATTTTTGGAATGGAAACAAAACATTCTATGAAGAAAGCTCTGTTGCGAATTTAAGACTTTCTTTTCCCTTTACTTCTACAAATAAAGCATTGTACATTTGAATTACTTTAGAATAAGCCTTTTGGAATAATTTTTATTTTTTTTTCTATATAAATATATATGAACTTTTTTTTTTAAACTTGTTTATTTTGCTTAGTAGATAAGATTCTTTAGTTTTATTTATTTTTTTTCTCCTTAGTAGAAAAGACTTATATTCAATAAAATAAACTCTTTTCGCTTTGAAATATACGGAGTTAATTACTTTAATAGGAATTATATAGAATTTGAATTCCAGAAGCCTGGAGGCTATTGCTTTTGTGTGAGGGTAACTTAGGTTATACTTATAAACGTATGTCGATCTCGGTGAAACGGCGCAATGCCAGTTGAAGAACGCTGAATTCTCAGACTTAAGTCATGGTTGATGTAGTGGTTATCTACGTTGATTAAAACACATTTCTCTAATTCGAAAGCACGTTTTGGTTGGAGTTAAGCACATACGTTTTGAATTTATATATCCGCGAAGTTCTCATAATCTATATCATTCAGAATCCTATTTCACGGAGAAATTTGCATTCCCATTTCTTTTCCATTCGTTGAAGGTAGTTCAACTCTCAAAACGTAATAGATATACATATATGCACAAGAAAAGACTTAT
The DNA here is from genome assembly GCA_963924295.1 of Dioctria rufipes. NCBI lineage: Eukaryota > Metazoa > Arthropoda > Insecta > Diptera > Asilidae > Dioctria > Dioctria rufipes. Next base: position 114,093,268 of record OZ002742.1, read on the forward strand.
ATTCAATAAAATAAACTCTTTTCGCTTTGAAATATACGGAGTTAATTACTTTAATAGGAATTATATAGAATTTGAATTCCAGAAGCCTGGAGGCTATTGCTTTTGTGTGAGGGTAACTTAGGTTATACTTATAAACGTATGTCGACCTCGGTGAAACGGCGCAATGCCAGTTGAAGAACGCTGAATTCTCAGACTTAAGTCATGGTTGATGTAGTGGTTATCTACGTTGATTAAAACACATTTCTCTAATTCGAAAGCACGTTTTGGTTGGAGTTAAGCACATACGTTTTGAATTTATATATCCGCGAAGTTCTCATAATCTATATCATTCAGAATCCTATTTCACGGAGAAATTTGCATTCCCATTTCTTTTCCATTCGTTGAAGGTAGTTCAACTCTCAAAACGTAATAGATATACATATATGCACATTTTTCTTTATAAATTTAAGTTCGTATAAGTAATTTTTGGATTTGAGTTTAATGATTTTGATGAAGATTTCTAAAGTCAAATTTCTAGTTAATCTATTGGAGTGAAATTTTATAGTGTTTAGTACCTATATAAAATATTAGAATACGCTGCCCATAGGCAATTCTAGATCCGAATTAATTGTCTTATTGACACGAAAATTGACTGATTGTTGTGAGTGTGTGTAGGAGCCGATTTGGTAACGCCGAATTTTCGTTGAACTTTGAGTTTTCTTTTGTGCTCCTCACATTTATTGATAATTCTGTAAATTGAATTTTTGCCGCATTAGGTAAATTGATCAGAGTTTTGAATTAAGTTTTAATTACTATTTCGTTTTTCTCCTCTCTGCTTGGAACTTACTTGATGACTCAGCGTAGAAAGACGTTCAAGTAAACATATCTCTGCTTATTTAGGCCAATATTTACCTACCTGAGATCTATTCTGTTCTGTATTGGAAAGTCAGTACTGAACCACTTAGAGTGGAAGGTGTTCTGACTTTGAGTTTACAAGTACAGACTCTCTACTCATTTCTAAAAGGAACTTTTGTAAAATCTAGTCAGGCAGAATGGACGCTGACCAGTTGAAATTATTCAAGGAATAGATGGAGTCTTTGATCTCTACTGCAGTGAAGGCAGCTGTTAGCGAGCTTAAAGACGAGCTAAGAGCAGAGCAGCAAGCTTCATCTGCAGTCTTACACACGGAATTCGCAGAGACCATGAAGGAAATGTTGTCCCGAAAGGTTGCAGAGCTAGAAAAAACCCTTAGTGGCACACAATTCGTGGATAAAGTCTTCGACACTACCCTCCCAGGCAGCAACCTGGTTACAACAGCTTCCGTGGCCTCTACCCAGGTGCCAGGGGTGAACAACACCGGCTCAATTTCTACTGTAATGAATGGCCCTACCTCTACTACCACATCTGCACCATCATTGGGTGTCCATAAATTGGGAAACAGCCCACAATTTGGAAATCCGGCCTCATCAAATCAGCTGGGAAACATCTATCCTGAATCCGTCGCATTATTGAACAAACCTGGGCCTACAAGGGATGTCAACCCTCCGGTTTCACTTACTGTGCAAAACTCCTGTGCTTTTACCACCCCCCATCAGAACGGTGGAGATGGTCAGCCCTCACCAAATGCCAACTCTACTACATACGCACATCCTCACGGTGGGAATCTTTCCTGCAACCTAGTGCCGTTTGACGGAACCGTCTCGTGGTCAGACTATCGAATTCAACTCGAGATTGTTGCACAAAATAATGGCTGGTCAGAGCAAGAAAGGGCCGACGCCATAATAACACAGTTACGTGGTAACGCTTTGTCTGTACTTTGCGTCTTTCCCCAAGGCCATCGCATCAACTATCACGAGCTCATATCTTTGCTAGAACAACGTTTCGGGCTGGATTCATATTCATGCCAGGTACAATTTTATGGAAATACACAGCACCTCAAAGAGAGTTTTGCCAGTTTCGCCCTAGAGCTGCAAAGACTGGCCACTGCTACGTTCCCTTCATGTCCTACAGAAGTAGTAGATCGAATGGTGGCATTACGCTTCATATAGGTTCTCAGGGACGATGACCTAAGAACCTTGGTTAAAGTCCGGGGCCCGAAGACCATATATGAAGCATTGAGCGCTACCCAGGAGCTATCCATTGGACTGGGTACGGGAAGAGGAGCCCGGATTTTCATGGCTCAAGCCTCATCGAGTTCAAGAAGCAGACCTCGTCGAGGAAGGCCACGTAATGCACAACGTACAATAGAAATAGAGGCCCAGCCATTTTACCATGCCCCAGCAAGGCTTTCTAATACTCCGACAGCACCACCATCGCTTTATGCCTCTTTTGTCCCTCCAGCTGCTTCGCCTAATCTCGTTGCACCTACACCAGCGAATTCGGGAAACCCGGGATCATCGACTCAGTGGGGCCCGAGCCGATGAATCCCTCCTTATGCCCCACAATCTCCGCTACAATGCAGCCTCCAGTTCCACATATCGATGTGACACCGAACACAGTCTCTTCTAATTCGGATGGCATAGAGAAAGACTCAGAAACACTCGTAGTTCAATCTATTGGAACTTTCGGAAACAGCCTTACTATTGAAGGACTCTTGGACAATAAGCCCTGCGAATTCATTATAGACACTGGCGCTACTCGCTCGATAATTCATCCCCAATACCTAGATTGTTCCTCGTTGAGAGCCAGATTACGGCCCACAACAGTCCGCCTCCAAAGTGTAACAGGTGAAAACATAGAGGTGCTAGGAACTCTCGTTGTCGATAACCAGTTCGGAGACTGTAGATTACGACACGAAGTATTGATAGCGAAGATGGAGCCCGTGTGCTTAATAGGAGTAGACTTTCTAGACGCCAATCACTGCAGATTAGACTTCGAACTGAATGTCCTGCAGATTGGAAATACCACAATGAATTTAAAGAAGCCACACTACGGGCTGTTGTCCGTTTTCTTGGTGGAAGCTGTCCTACTAGCCGCCAATAGCGAAACCATGATCACGCTACCTTGGGATAGAAAGTCCAGACTAGCTGCAGATTTCGTGTTTGAACCAGTGCCGATCCATGGCTTGCCTTATGGAGTACGGGCTGCTCGTGTTCTAGTTGATCAGCATGCAAGCCGACTTCCCATCCGCCTGCTAAATTTGACGGCCGCAGATGTATTTTTGGCCCAGGATACTCTTGTGGGTCAGTTAGAGTCAGCCACTTTTATTGAAAATTCTCCTAGTTTGATTGGAGAGGCTGCAACAGAGGATATAGCAAAACATCTGGCGCCAGATTTGGCAGAAGACGAAAGTTCTCAATTGACAGCCCTACTAGAGGAATTTAGAGACATATTCTCTACGGGACCAAACGACGTGGGCCGTACAAATATTACACGGCATAAGATCGACGTAGGAGAAGCTGGCCCTGTCAGATTACCACCTCGGAGGATACCAATGGCAAAGAGGGCAGAAGTCGAACAGCTGACTGAAGAAATGGAAACGAACGGCATCATTCGACCTTCTAAGAGCCCTTGGTCATCACCGTTGGTCCTCGTGAAGAAGAAAGATGGAAGCACACGTTTTTGTGTGGACTATCGGAGATTAAATGACATCACAAAGAAGGATTCCTACCCGCTTCCCCGAATTGACGACACCCTTACCTCATTTGCTGGGTCCACTTGGTTCTCCACTTTGGATTTACAGAGTGGATACTGGCAAGTCGAAATGTGTGAGAAAGATAGAGAAAAGACAGCCTTTTCGACAGGTAATGGATTATGGGAGTTCAACGTGATGCCATTCGGTCTCTGTAACGCCCCGGCCACATTCGAGCGATTGATGGATGGTGTCCTAAGGAATGTGGGAGTTGAGACTGCCCTAGTATACCTCGACGACATAATAGTCCACGGTCGCAGTTTCCAAGAACACCTAGCTAATCTACGTAAAGTATTTGAATGCCTACGCGAAGTCCACCTCAAACTTAGCCCAAAGAAGTGTCATCTTTGTAGGCGAGAGGTGAAATACCTAGGTCATGTTGTTGCAGAGAATGGACTACAGACAGACCCCGTTAAAACTGAAGCTATTAAATCATGGCCTATACCTAAAAATAAAAAAGACGTTCGTAGTTTTCTCGGTCTAGCATCGTACTACCGAAGGTTTGTGCGCGATTTTGCCACGATTGCCAAACCATTGACCGAACTTACTGAGGAAAAACGGAAGTTTTTATGGGAGTTCGAGCAAAACACAGCTTTTAATGAGCTAAAGAGCCACCTAACTTCCCCCCGATTCTAACGTTCCCTCAAACCAAAGGAGAGTTCATATTGGATACTGACGCCAGCCAGACGGGACTGGGAGCAATACTAAGTCAAATCCAGGATGATAGTGAAAAGGTCCTTGAGTTTTACAGTAAAACTCTTAGTAGGACCGAAAGAAACTACTGCGTGACCAGAAAAGAACTATTGGCCGTGCTGCGAGCAACTAAGCACTTCCATCATTACTTATTTGGCCGACAATTTCGGATCCGTACAGACCACGCCTCTCTTCGCTGGTTACTAAATTATAAAGAACCGGATGGACAGCTAGCAAGGTGGCTGGAGAGGCTGCAACAATACGATTTCGTTATCGAACATCGACCTGGACGGAGACATCTGAATGCAGATGCCCTCTCTCGACGCCCCTGTGGAGATTGCTCGCATTGCGATCAGAAAGATATGAGAGAGCTCGAACAAGTAGTGAATCTAGTATCCTCGGACCCAACAATTGATCTGGCCACTGAGCAAGAGAAGGACCCTCTACTCAGCAAGATCAAAGGGTGGCTAAGAGACGGAAAAAGACCTTCACGAGAAGAGATAGTTGCAGAAAGCCCCCAACTGAAGACGTTCTGGGCAAGGTGGGATTCACTGCGAATGTCAGAGGATATCCTATATCTAGTTCATTATGGTGAAGAAGAAACCCTCTTAAAATTAGCGCCTTCGAGCCTAGTCACTCATATATTACAATCATCTCACGACAATGCAGCAGGTGGACACTTTGGAATAAGAAAAACAGCTGACAAGATAAAAGAGCGATGGTTTTGGCCCACGCTACAATTCGATGTCGAAAGCTGGTGCGCCAGGTGCCTACTCTGCCATGCTCGAAGTGGACCACGAACAAGAACCAGAGGAAAACTGCACACTTACAATGTCGGGGCTCCATTTGAGCGTATTGCCATCGATGTTCTAGGCCCACTCCCCAGGACTGACAGAGGCAGCAAATATGTAGTAGTAGTAATAGACTATTTCACAAAGTGGCCAGAAGCCTTTCCCACCCCCGATCAGAAGACAGAAACTATAGCTGATGGATTAGTGGAAAATGTACTATCCAGATTCGGCATGCCCTTTCAACTTCATTCTGATCAAGGGAGAAATTTCGAAGCCGAATTGTTCCAAAATGTCTTAAACAGATTTGGCATAGAGAAAACCCGGACTACGGCACTACACCCACAGTCACACGGAATGGTTGAACGATTCAATAGAACCCTCTTAGCGTATCTGTCCAAATTTGTCAACTCTTGCCAATCAGACTGGGACAGTTATCTACCACTAGCGCTACTGGCGTATCGATCAGCTATATACGAGAGTACAAGATTTACCCCAGCCCGACTCACTCCTGGTAGAGAACTGCGATTGCCTCCAGATATTTCGTATGGCCCCACACCCACTGACACTTCCCTCTCCCCGGCTGAATATGCCGAAAAATTGGCACAATCATTAGCTAAAATCCACGATCTAACCCGAAAAAACTTGGACCTCTCTTCAAATAGAATGAAGTCCCAATATGATCTTAGGGCCCACCCTCTGATCTTCGAAGTAGGTGACAGTGTATGGATTTATAATCCCAAAAGACGTCGTGGAAGAAGTCCAAAATTACAGCACGATTGGTAAGGCCCCGGCCATATCCTAGCGCGGTTAAATGATGTATTGTATAAGGTCGAATTTCCTGGAGGCAGGACAAGGAGGGTATTACACATTGATAGACTGGCGCGCTTTCAAGTCGGCTCCGAACAGGTAAATACGACCTTCCACGTGGATAAGTGCAATTTCTAAGTACCATGAGAGAGAAATTCCAACGGGTTCGCCTCCAAGATTCTGTATCAGCATGGATTCCAGCCTGGAAAGGGCTTGGGGAAGATGCTTCAGGGCATCCCAACTCCAATCTCTATTCAGCGACGTTCTGGTCAGGGGGGCCTTGGTTTCCGATAGCTACCTATAAAGCTACGCAAACCTGTATGGGAGGCATAGTGGACGTCCTTCCATATCAACTGCAAATGTTACAATTAAATTTACATAGAATTGCTCCTCCCATAGATAAAAACCGGCGAACCGTTCCACAGCTTGCTGTCGAATCGAGGAAGTGTTGCCCCCTGGAATCCTTTCTTGATCTGACGTTACAGCAGCTTCGAATCAGTTAATCTGACCGCAAAGGTCTGCTAGTAAAAGAAAAAAAGAGGAAAAGAAAAAAAAATTAATAAAAATTTCCTTAGACGCTGGTCTAAGCAGTATATTGGTTGAACAGAACCAACATTCTGAGGCCAATCTGCTAACGCCCTAGCTTAAAAGTTTCCTTAGACGCTGGTCTAAGCAGTATATTGGTTGAACAGAACCAACATTCTGAGGCCAATCTGCTAACGCCCTAGCTTAAAAAATTTCCTTAGACGCTGGTCTAAGCAGTATATTGGTTGAACAGAACCAACATTCTGAGGCCAATCTGCTAACGCCCTAGCTTAAAAATTTCTTTAGACGCTGGTCTAAGCAGTATATTGGTTGAACAGAACCAACATTCTGAGGCCAATCTGCTAACGCCCTAGCTTAAAAATTTCCTTAGACGCTGGTCTAAGCAGTATATTGGTTGAACAGAACCAACATTCTGAGGCCAATCTGCTAACGCCCTAGCTTAAAAATTTCTTTAGACGCTGGTCTAAGCAGTATATTGGTTGAATAGAACCAACATTCTGAGGCCAATCTGCTAACGCCCTAGCTTAAAAATTTCCTTAGACGCTGGTCTAAGCAGTATATTGGTTGAACAGAACCAACATTCTGAGGCCAATCTGCTAACGCCCTAGCTTAAAAATTTCCTTAGACGCTGGTCTAAGCAGTATATTGGTTGAACAGAACCAAAATTCTGAGGCCAATCTGCTAAACCACAGTACTATTTATTTTTTTATTTTTTTTTTTTATTATTTTACTTTCCTTCATTTTTGCTTATGCACAAAGGGGAGAAACAGCAAATAAATCAGACCTAGGAGTGAGTACAGCATTACTCGTTCTGGGAGCCTCTGTGGAATGCAATATATAAATAAAACCCCGCGGACTATGAGAGGGAAATTCCTACTGCCAACTCAAGACCTTTCAAAGGAATCCTACTATGTACACAAATTTCAACCTAATGTCCTACTATGGCTCTCAGCCGAGGCGTGGACTCGCGAGTGGCTGTCGGCTATGGACGTCCCTACCAGAACGAATCCTAACTGATGTCCAACGTCTAACGAAGTAATTTAGTAATACACTAAAACAATTGCCGTGATCCTGCCTCCTTGTCCTGCCACCAGTCTCGGACCTCAGAGTGAGATAGCCCACCGGTGACATAGAGCTGTCGACAGACTCTATACCTCCCGGGAGAGTAGAAGGGCTTCCCACAACTAATTTTCTTTGTTTTATTTGCGTTAATCAATAATTTGTTTTTTTCCTTGTATAACAATAGAACGTGGAATGACCCTATTACAGAACCAGTCACTAACCTTCTCTTTGGCAGGTATCACTTTACTAAATGAGAGACACCATCCCCCACCCCCACAGAAAAGGACAACACTAAGCATCGAGCAGCACTATCCAGACGGACTAAGTGACATAATTAGTTTCTATTTGATATACATATATCTACTTGTGCAGACCTCTTTTTGATTTTTGTTCTTTACAGGTACTCGGTCGGAACTTCGAGTCTGCAGAAGGGGGCATTGTTACAAAATCTCTAGATTTCCCCGGCGATGAAGATATAGCCTGCTGAAGCCTCAAGCGTACGCTAGTACGCTGATGAAGAAAGCGAAGCAGTGCGTCGGAGCGGGGACCAGCAAAATCTAAGAGATAGCGCGACGCCCCCTGATGCGGCGAATTCCGGCCCCCACACAGCTGGCAGTACCCATCGACCCCAGAGAGCAGGCCCGAGAGACGAGTTGACAGTAGATAGAAGACCAGTGACCAAAAAAGTAACCAAGAACCTCGTCAGATAATAGAAGCAGAAATTAGATTCAAAAAGAAAAGTTTTTATTTTTTTGAAAATCTTGAAAATTGTTGAAGTTTTTCTTTTTTTTGTCAAGTGTTATTATCAGAAATAAAAGTAGTGTAAAACAAGGAAGATCTATCCTGTGTTATAACCAACGAATTACGAACGGGACAGGGTGCCCAACGGCACTTCGCAATCCCGCTTCTCAGACAAAAGGGAAAACGGACATACCAGATAAGTACTACTGAAAAGAGTAAAATTGTTTTTACCTTTATAAGACTCACAAGAGCTGCAGAATTGTTCCCAGATTATTTGTTCTATTTTTTTCTTTGAATTTTTGACGAGATTGATACAGGAAACTCCAGCGGCTTGTGCTGTATAAAATAAACAGAACATTTCGGATAAATATCGGTAACGAGTTAACGTTATCCTTGTACTCATAACACTTTCTGGAACTGTAGAGTTGTTTCCAGGTTATTTTTCCATTTTTTTTCCTTTGAATTTTTAATCAAATTGATATAGGAAACTCCGTCGGCCTACGCTGTACAAAAAAAAAAAAAAAAAAAACAAAACAAAAAGGGAAAACGAACATTCCAGATAAGTACCGCTAACTAGTTGAAACCTTCATTCTGGAACCAGTTATTTATTTTCTGAAAATTTTAATTAATTGAGTGGATCTATCTTTATACTTATAACACTTTTAGAAGTTGCGGAACTAACCTTAAAATAATTATCTATTTTCGTTCACTTTTAATTGGTTTAATTCATCAAACCTGTCGGCTGTTCCAATGCTGAAAAGAAATCCAGTCTAGCAGGAAGATACCCCAAGGGTCAACTAATTACAAATAAATAATTCCCCAAAGTAATCGGTCGTCGAGGCCAACACTGTGGTTCAGTCAAAATCCTATTTATTTTCAGAATTCCAAAATAAATCTAAGACTTATATCTCTAGCTTAGATAAAAGTCCTTTTCGTTTACGTCCCTATAAAGGTCCCACAGCAACAGTTGTATTATAGCCCTATAGAGCAACATTCGCAACGCAAATCAGTAGAAGGTTTTACTGAGAACTATCGGTGGGGCTCCTGCCTATTATTCGTCTCCCTTTGTATTACCACAATACAAACTCCGGTACCTGGGAACCTACATCTCGCGAATCAGTGACGACACACAGACCTCCTTGTATACACGCATTCACGGGTCGCTGTAGGAAATCAGAGTTTAACTGAGTAACGAATTAATTAACGTGGATCGGCTTCTCAATTTGAATGAACAAAGTACGCTAGAGAAATCACAGGAAATTCGAACTAGTTCACTACACGAAGTATAATCCAACTTTACTAGCATTACACCCATTTTCCGATCAGCCCATCCGCAGATGCAGTTCCGTATATATACGCTAATTTTCCCGGCCCGAACGAATTTCATTGTGTGTCAATAGTTGATTATCCACAATCAGCTGAATATTTGAAGTTCACTGTCAACGGTGTCGTCGACCTTTCATAAAGCAGGCGAAGAATTCTCTCGTCAACTTACTAGTGCTTTCTAAAACTTCTCGTTTGCAATCTTGGGGTTCGCATACGAACTATCCTAGCCCAAGTTCGGAAGTAAACGAGAAAGGCTATCCATCGTTTTTTTTAGTTGCGTAATCAACCCGAGAAGCCTTCGCGAAGACAAAGTGAAGGGCGAAAGCCCTCATTCCATATCGCTCACCTGAAGCTTGTAGTAGAGACACCCAGAAGCTCCCACGTTTACTTCTTACCTCTTGTCGGTGGTGAGATAAAATCGGGCTACTCACTGGACTTCGTCCTAGTGGCGGATAGGTGGTGCTCATAGTAAGCGAAATCCCCGAAACTTTCAGCTCGATGTCAGATTAATAGAAACTCGAATAGAATTACTCCCTCGCTACCGCTCGGCCGGAGCAATTTTATTAACTTATACCAGAATTGTGTTACAATTGGTGTCAAGTGTGGGGTATATGCGAAGAATATCCCAAACGATATTTTTCCCACGTCTTATTTTGGATTGCTTGATTTTTGGAATGGAAACAAAACATTCTATGAAGAAAGCTCTGTTGCGAATTTAAGACTTTCTTTTCCCTTTACTTCTACAAATAAAGCATTGTACATTTGAATTACTTTAGAATAAGCCTTTTGGAATAATTTTTATTTTTTTTTCTATATAAATATATATGAACTTTTTTTTTTAAACTTGTTTATTTTGCTTAGTAGATAAGATTCTTTAGTTTTATTTATTTTTTTTTCTCCTTAGTAGAAAAGACTTATATTCAATAAAATAAACTCTTTTCGCTTTGAAATATACGGAGTTAATTACTTTAATAGGAATTATATAGAATTTGAATTCCAGAAGCCTGGAGGCTATTGCTTTTGTGTGAGGGTAACTTAGGTTATACTTATAAACGTATGTCGATCTCGGTGAAACGGCGCAATGCCAGTTGAAGAACGCTGAATTCTCAGACTTAAGTCATGGTTGATGTAGTGGTTATCTACGTTGATTAAAACACATTTCTCTAATTCGAAAGCACGTTTTGGTTGGAGTTAAGCACATACGTTTTGAATTTATATATCCGCGAAGTTCTCATAATCTATATCATTCAGAATCCTATTTCACGGAGAAATTTGCATTCCCATTTCTTTTCCATTCGTTGAAGGTAGTTCAACTCTCAAAACGTAATAGATATACATATATGCACAAGAAAAGACTTATATTCAATAAAATAAACTCTTTTCGCTTTGAAATATACGGAGTTAATTACTTTAATAGGAATTATATAGAATTTGAATTCCAGAAGCCTGGAGGCTATTGCTTTTGTGTGAGGGTAACTTAGGTTATACTTATAAACGTATGTCGACCTCGGTGAAACGGCGCAATGCCAGTTGAAGAACGCTGAATTCTCAGACTTAAGTCATGGTTGATGTAGTGGTTATCTACGTTGATTAAAACACATTTCTCTAATTCGAAAGCACGTTTTGGTTGGAGTTAAGCACATACGTTTTGAATTTATATATCCGCGAAGTTCTCATAATCTATATCATTCAGAATCCTATTTCACGGAGAAATTTGCATTCCCATTTCTTTTCCATTCGTTGAAGGTAGTTCAACTCTCAAAACGTAATAGATATACATATATGCACATTTTTCTTTATAAATTTAAGTTCGTATAAGTAATTTTTGGATTTGAGTTTAATGATTTTGATGAAGATTTCTAAAGTCAAATTTCTAGTTAATCTATTGGAGTGAAATTTTATAGTGTTTAGTACCTATATAAAATATTAGAATACGCTGCCCATAGGCAATTCTAGATCCGAATTAATTGTCTTATTGACACGAAAATTGACTGATTGTTGTGAGTGTGTGTAGGAGCCGATTTGGTAACGCCGAATTTTCGTTGAACTTTGAGTTTTCTTTTGTGCTCCTCACATTTATTGATAATTCTGTAAATTGAATTTTTGCCGCATTAGGTAAATTGATCAGAGTTTTGAATTAAGTTTTAATTACTATTTCGTTTTTCTCCTCTCTGCTTGGAACTTACTTGATGACTCAGCGTAGAAAGACGTTCAAGTAAACATATCTCTGCTTATTTAGGCCAATATTTACCTACCTGAGATCTATTCTGTTCTGTATTGGAAAGTCAGTACTGAACCACTTAGAGTGGAAGGTGTTCTGACTTTGAGTTTACAAGTACAGACTCTCTACTCATTTCTAAAAGGAACTTTTGTAAAATCTAGTCAGGCAGAATGGACGCTGACCAGTTGAAATTATTCAAGGAATAGATGGAGTCTTTGATCTCTACTGCAGTGAAGGCAGCTGTTAGCGAGCTTAAAGACGAGCTAAGAGCAGAGCAGCAAGCTTCATCTGCAGTCTTACACACGGAATTCGCAGAAACCATGAAGGAAATGTTGTCCCGAAAGGTTGCAGAGCTAGAAAAAACCCTTAGTGGCACACAATTCGTGGATAAAGTCTTCGACACTACCCTCCCAGGCAGCAACCTGGTTACAACAGCTTCCGTGGCCTCTACCCAGGTGCCAGGGGTGAACAACACCGGCTCAATTTCTACTGTAATGAATGGCCCTACCTCTACTACCACATCTGCACCATCATTGGGTGTCCATAAATTGGGAAACAGCCCACAATTTGGAAATCCGGCCTCATCAAATCAGCTGGGAAACATCTATCCTGAATCCGTCGCATTATTGAACAAACCTGGGCCTACAAGGGATGTCAACCCCCCGGTTTCACTTACTGTGCAAAACTCCTGTGCTTTTACCACCCCCCGTCAGAACGGTGGAGATGGTCAGCCCTCACCAAATGCCAACTCTACTACATACGCACATCCTCACGGTGGGAATCTTTCCTGCAACCTAGTGCCGTTTGACGGAACCGTCTCGTGGTCAGACTATCGAATTCAACTCGAGATTGTTGCACAAAATAATGGCTGGTCAGAGCAAGAAAGGGCCGACGCCATAATAACACAGTTACGTGGTAACGCTTTGTCTGTACTTTGCGTCTTTCCCCAAGGCCATCGCATCAACTATCACGAGCTCATATCTTTGCTAGAACAACGTTTCGGGCTGGATTCATATTCATGCCAGGTACAATTTTATGGAAATACACAGCACCTCAAAGAGAGTTTTGCCAGTTTCGCCCTAGAGCTGCAAAGACTGGCCACTGCTACGTTCCCTTCATGTCCTACAGAAGTAGTAGATCGAATGGTGGCATTACGCTTCATATAGGTTCTCAGGGACGATGACCTAAGAACCTTGGTTAAAGTCCGGGGCCCGAAGACCATATATGAAGCATTGAGCGCTACCCAGGAGCTATCCATTGGACTGGGTACGGGAAGAGGAGCCCGGATTTTCATGGCTCAAGCCTCATCGAGTTCAAGAAGCAGACCTCGTCGAGGAAGGCCACGTAATGCACAACGTACAATAGAAATAGAGGCCCAGCCATTTTATCATGCCCCAGCAAGGCTTTCTAATACTCCGACAGCACCACCATCGCTTTATGCCTCTTTTGTCCCTCCAGCTGCTTCGCCTAATCTCGTTGCACCTACACCAGCGAATTCGGGAAACCCGGGATCATCGACTCAGTGGGGCCCGAGCCGATGAATCCCTCCTTATGCCCCACAATCTCCGCTACAATGCAGCCTCCAGTTCCACATATCGATGTGACACCGAACACAGTCTCTTCTAATTCGGATGGCATAGAGAAAGACTCAGAAACACTCGTAGTTCAATCTATTGGAACTTTCGGAAACAGCCTTACTATTGAAGGACTCTTGGACAATAAGCCCTGCGAATTCATTATAGACACTGGCGCTACTCGCTCGATAATTCATCCCCAATACCTAGATTGTTCCTCGTTGAGAGCCAGATTACGGCCCACAACAGTCCGCCTCCGAAGTGTAACAGGTGAAAACATAGAGGTGCTAGGAACTCTCGTTGTCGATAACCAGTTCGGAGACTGTAGATTACGACACGAAGTATTGATAGCGAAGATGGAGCCCGTGTGCTTAATAGGAGTAGACTTTCTAGACGCCAATCACTGCAGATTAGACTTCGAACTGAATGTCCTGCAGATTGGAAATACCACAATGAATTTAAAGAAGCCACACTACGGGCTGTTGTCCGTTTTCTTGGTGGAAGCTGTCCTACTAGCCGCCAATAGCGAAACCATGATCACGCTACCTTGGGATAGAAAGTCCAACTAGCTGCAGATTTCGTGTTTGAACCAGTGCCGATCCATGGCTTGCCTTATGGAGTACGGGCTGCTCGTGTTCTAGTTGATCAGCATGCAAGCCGACTTCCCATCCGCCTGCTAAATTTGACGGCCGCAGATGTATTTTTGGCCCAGGATACTCTTGTGGGTCAGTTAGAGTCAGCCACTTTTATTGAAAATTCTCCTAGTTTGATTGGAGAGGCTGCAACAGAGGATATAGCAAAACATCTGGCGCCAGATTTGGCAGAAGACGAAAGTTCTCAATTGACAGCCCTACTAGAGGAATTTAGAGACATATTCTCTACGGGACCAAACGACGTGGGCCGTACAAATATTACACGGCATAAGATCGACGTAGGAGAAGCTGGCCCTGTCAGATTACCACCTCGGAGGATACCAATGGCAAAGAGGGCAGAAGTCGAACAGCTGACTGAAGAAATGGAAACGAACGGCATCATTCGACCTTCTAAGAGCCCTTGGTCATCACCGTTGGTCCTCGTGAAGAAGAAAGATGGAAGCACACGTTTTTGTGTGGACTATCGGAGATTAAATGACATCACAAAGAAGGATTCCTACCCGCTTCCCCGAATTGACGACACCCTTACCTCATTTGCTGGGTCCACTTGGTTCTCCACTTTGGATTTACAGAGTGGATACTGGCAAGTCGAAATGTGTGAGAAAGATAGAGAAAAGACAGCCTTTTCGACAGGTAATGGATTATGGGAGTTCAACGTGATGCCATTCGGTCTCTGTAACGCCCCGGCCACATTCGAGCGATTGATGGATGGTGTCCTAAGGAATGTGGGAGTTGAGACTGCCCTAGTATACCTCGACGACATAATAGTCCACGGTCGCAGTTTCCAAGAACACCTAGCTAATCTACGTAAAGTATTTGAATGCCTACGCGAAGTCCACCTCAAACTTAGCCCAAAGAAGTGTCATCTTTGTAGGCGAGAGGTGAAATACCTAGGTCATGTTGTTGCAGAGAATGGACTACAGACAGACCCCGTTAAAACTGAAGCTATTAAATCATGGCCTATACCTAAAAATAAAAAAGACGTTCGTAGTTTTCTCGGTCTAGCATCGTACTACCGAAGGTTTGTGCGCGATTTTGCCACGATTGCCAAACCATTGACCGAACTTACTGAGGAAAAACGGAAGTTTTTATGGGAGTTCGAGCAAAACACAGCTTTTAATGAGCTAAAGAGCCACCTAACTTCCCCCCGATTCTAACGTTCCCTCAAACCAAAGGAGAGTTCATATTGGATACTGACGCCAGCCAGACGGGACTGGGAGCAATACTAAGTCAAATCCAGGATGATAGTGAAAAGGTCCTTGAGTTTTACAGTAAAACTCTTAGTAGGACCGAAAGAAACTACTGCGTGACCAGAAAAGAACTATTGGCCGTGCTGCGAGCAACTAAGCACTTCCATCATTACTTATTTGGCCGACAATTTCGGATCCGTACAGACCACGCCTCTCTTCGCTGGTTACTAAATTATAAAGAACCGGATGGACAGCTAGCAAGGTGGCTGGAGAGGCTGCAACAATACGATTTCGTTATCGAACATCGACCTGGACGGAGACATCTGAATGCAGATGCCCTCTCTCGACGCCCCTGTGGAGATTGCTCGCATTGCGATCAGAAAGATATGAGAGAGCTCGAACAAGTAGTGAATCTAGTATCCTCGGACCCAACAATTGATCTGGCCACTGAGCAAGAGAAGGACCCTCTACTCAGCAAGATCAAAGGGTGGCTAAGAGACGGAAAAAGACCTTCACGAGAAGAGATAGTTGCAGAAAGCCCCCAACTGAAGACGTTCTGGGCAAGGTGGGATTCACTGCGAATGTCAGAGGATATCCTATATCTAGTTCATTATGGTGAAGAAGAAACCCTCTTAAAATTAGCGCCTTCGAGCCTAGTCACTCATATATTACAATCATCTCACGACAATGCAGCAGGTGGACACTTTGGAATAAGAAAAACAGCTGACAAGATAAAAGAGCGATGGTTTTGGCCCACGCTACAATTCGATGTCGAAAGCTGGTGCGCCAGGTGCCTACTCTGCCATGCTCGAAGTGGACCACGAACAAGAACCAGAGGAAAACTGCACACTTACAATGTCGGGGCTCCATTTGAGCGTATTGCCATCGATGTTCTAGGCCCACTCCCCAGGACTGACAGAGGCAGCAAATATGTAGTAGTAGTAATAGACTATTTCACAAAGTGGCCAGAAGCCTTTCCCACCCCCGATCAGAAGACAGAAACTATAGCTGATGGATTAGTGGAAAATGTACTATCCAGATTCGGCATGCCCTTTCAACTTCATTCTGATCAAGGGAGAAATTTCGAAGCCGAATTGTTCCAAAATGTCTTAAACAGATTTGGCATAGAGAAAACCCGGACTACGGCACTACACCCACAGTCACACGGAATGGTTGAACGATTCAATAGAACCCTCTTAGCGTATCTGTCCAAATTTGTCAACTCTTGCCAATCAGACTGGGACAGATATCTACCACTAGCGCTACTGGCGTATCGATCAGCTACATACGAGAGTACAAGATTTACCCCAGCCCGACTCACTCCTGGTAGAGAACTGCGATTGCCTCCAGATATTTCGTATGGCCCCACACCCACTGACACTTCCCTCTCCCCGGCTGAATATGCCGAAAAATTGGCACAATCATTAGCTAAAATCCACGATCTAACCCGAAAAAACTTGGACCTCTCTTCAAATAGAATGAAGTCCCAATATGATCTTAGGGCCCACCCTCTGATCTTCGAAGTAGGTGACAGTGTATGGATTTATAATCCCAAAAGACGTCGTGGAAGAAGTCCAAAATTACAGCACGATTGGGAAGGCCCCGGCCATATCCTAGCGCGGTTAAATGATGTATTGTATAAGGTCGAATTTCCTGGAGGCAGGACAAGGAGGGTATTACACATTGATAGACTGGCGCGCTTTCAAGTCGGCTCCGAACAGGTAAATACGACCTTCCACGTGGATAAGTGCAATTTCTTAGTACCATGGGAGAGAAATTCCAACGGGTTCGCCTCCAAGATTCTGTATCAGCATGGATTCCAGCCTGGAAAGGGCTTGGGGAAGATGCTTCAGGGCATCCCAACTCCAATCTCTATTCAGCGACGTTCTGGTCAGGGGGGCCTTGGTTTCCGATAGCTACCTATAAAGCTACGCAAACCTGTATGGGAGGCATAGTGGACGTCCTTCCATATCAACTGCAAATGTTACAATTAAATTTACATAGAATTGCTCCTCCCATAGATAAAAACCGGCGAACCGTTCCACAGCTTGCTGTCGAATCGAGGAAGTGTTGCCCCCTGGAATCCTTTCTTGATCTGACGTTACAGCAGCTTCGAATCAGTTAATCTGACCGCAAAGGTCTGCTAGTAAAAGAAAAAAAGAGGAAAAGAAAAAAAAATTAATAAAAATTTCCTTAGACGCTGGTCTAAGCAGTATATTGGTTGAACAGAACCAACATTCTGAGGCCAATCTGCTAACGCCCTAGCTTAAAAGTTTCCTTAGACGCTGGTCTAAGCAGTATATTGGTTGAACAGAACCAACATTCTGAGGCCAATCTGCTAACGCCCTAGCTTAAAAATTTCCTTAGACGCTTGTCTAAGCAGTATATTGGTTGAACAGAACCAACATTCTGAGGCCAATCTGCTAACGCCCTAGCTTAAAAAATTTCCTTAGACGCTGGTCTAAGCAGTATATTGGTTGAACAGAACCAACATTCTGAGGCCAATCTGCTAACGCCCTAGCTTAAAAATTTCTTTAGACGCTGGTCTAAGCAGTATATTGGTTGAACAGAACCAACATTCTGAGGCCAATCTGCTAACGCCCTAGCTTAAAAATTTCCTTAGACGCTGGTCTAAGCAGTATATTGGTTGAACAGAACCAACATTCTGAGGCCAATCTGCTAACGCCCTAGCTTAAAAATTTCTTTAGACGCTGGTCTAAGCAGTATATTGGTTGAATAGAACCAACATTCTGAGGCCAATCTGCTAACGCCCTAGCTTAAAAATTTCCTTAGACGCTGGTCTAAGCAGTATATTGGTTGAACAGAACCAACATTCTGAGGCCAATCTGCTAACGCCCTAGCTTAAAAATTTCCTTAGACGCTGGTCTAAGCAGTATATTGGTTGAACAGAACCAAAATTCTGAGGCCAATCTGCTAAACCACAGTACTATTTATTTTTTTATTTTTTTTTTTTTATTATTTTACTTTCCTTCATTTTTGCTTATGCACAAAGGGGAGAAACAGCAAATAAATCAGACCTAGGAGTGAGTACAGCATTACTCGTTCTGGGAGCCTCTGTGGAATGCAATATATAAATAAAACCCCGCGGACTATGAGAGGGAAATTCCTACTGCCAACTCAAGACCTTTCAAAGGAATCCTACTATGTACACAAATTTCAACCTAATGTCCTACTATGGCTCTCAGCCGAGGCGTGGACTCGCGAGTGGCTGTCGGCTATGGACGTCCCTACCAGAACGAATCCTAACTGATGTCCAACGTCTAACGAAGTAATTTAGTAATACACTAAAACAATTGCCGTGATCCTGCCTCCTTGTCCTGCCACCAGTCTCGGACCTCAGAGTGAGATAGCCCACCGGTGACATAGAGCTGTCGACAGACTCTATACCTCCCGGGAGAGTAGAAGGGCTTCCCACAACTAATTTTCTTTGTTTTATTTGCGTTAATCAATAATTTGTTTTTTTCCTTGTATAACAATAGAACGTGGAATGACCCTATTACAGAACCAGTCACTAACCTTCTCTTTGGCAGGTATCACTTTACTAAATGAGAGACACCATCCCCCACCCCCACAGAAAAGGACAACACTAAGCATCGAGCAGCACTATCCAGACGGACTAAGTGACATAATTAGTTTCTATTTGATATACATATATCTACTTGTGCAGACCTCTTTTTGATTTTTGTTCTTTACAGGTACTCGGTCGGAACTTCGAGTCTGCAGAAGGGGGCATTGTTACAAAATCTCTAGATTTCCCCGGCGATGAAGATATAGCCTGCTGAAGCCTCAAGCGTACGCTAGTACGCTGATGAAGAAAGCGAAGCAGTGCGTCGGAGCGGGGACCAGCAAAATCTAAGAGATAGCGCGACGCCCCCTGATGCGGCGAATTCCGGCCCCCACACAGCTGGCAGTACCCATCGACCCCAGAGAGCAGGCCCGAGAGACGAGTTGACAGTAGATAGAAGACCAGTGACCAAAAAAGTAACCAAGAACCTCGTCAGATAATAGAAGCAGAAATTAGATTCAAAAAGAAAAGTTTTTATTTTTTTGAAAATCTTGAAAATTGTTGAAGTTTTTCTTTTTTTTGTCAAGTGTTATTATCAGAAATAAAAGTAGTGTAAAACAAGGAAGATCTATCCTGTGTTATAACCAACGAATTACGAACGGGACAGGGTGCCCAACGGCACTTCGCAATCCCGCTTCTCAGACAAAAGGGAAAACGGACATACCAGATAAGTACTACTGAAAAGAGTAAAATTGTTTTTACCTTTATAAGACTCACAAGAGCTGCAGAATTGTTCCCAGATTATTTGTTCTATTTTTTTCTTTGAATTTTTGACGAGATTGATACAGGAAACTCCAGCGGCTTGTGCTGTATAAAATAAACAGAACATTTCGGATAAATATCGGTAACGAGTTAACGTTATCCTTGTACTCATAACACTTTCTGGAACTGTAGAGTTGTTTCCAGGTTATTTTTCCATTTTTTTTCCTTTGAATTTTTAATCAAATTGATATAGGAAACTCCGTCGGCCTACGCTGTACAAAAAAAAAAAAAAAAAAACCAAAACAAAAAGGGAAAACGAACATTCCAGATAAGTACCGCTAACTAGTTGAAACCTTCATTCTGGAACCAGTTATTTATTTTCTGAAAATTTTAATTAATTGAGTGGATCTATCTTTATACTTATAACACTTTTAGAAGTTGCGGAACTAACCTTAAAATAATTATCTATTTTCGTTCACTTTTAATTGGTTTAATTCATCAAACCTGTCGGCTGTTACAATGCTGAAAAGAAATCCAGTCTAGCAGGAAGATACCCCAAGGGTCAACTAATTACAAATAAATAATTCCCCAAAGTAATCGGTCGTCGAGGCCAATACTGTGGTTCAGTCAAAATCCTATTTATTTTCAGAATTCCAAAATAAATCTAAGACTTATATCTCTAGCTTAGATAAAAGTCCTTTTCGTTTACGTCCCTATAAAGGTCCCACAGCAACAGTTGTATTATAGCCCTATAGAGCAACATTCGCAACGCAAATCAGTAGAAGGTTTTACTGAGAACTATCGGTGGGGCTCCTGCCTATTATTCGTCTCCCTTTGTATTACCACAATACAAACTCCGGTACCTGGGAACCTACATCTCGCGAATCAGTGACGACACACAGACCTCCTTGTATACACGCATTCACGGGTCGCTGTAGGAAATCAGAGTTTAACTGAGTAACGAATTAATTAACGTGGATCGGCTTCTCAATTTGAATGAACAAAGTACGCTAGAGAAATCACAGGAAATTCGAACTAGTTCACTACACGAAGTATAATCCAACTTTACTAGCATTACACCCATTTTCCGATCAGCCCATCCGCAGATGCAGTTCCGTATATATACGCTAATTTTCCCGGCCCGAACGAATTTCATTGTGTGTCAATAGTTGATTATCCACAATCAGCTGAATATTTGAAGTTCACTGTCAACGGTGTCGTCGACCTTTCATAAAGCAGGCGAAGAATTCTCTCGTCAACTTACTAGTGCTTTCTAAAACTTCTCGTTTGAAATCTTGGGGTTCGCATACGAACTATCCTAGCCCAAGTTCGGAAGTAAACGAGAAAGGCTATCCATCGTTTTTTTTAGTTGCGTAATCAACCCGAGAAGCCTTCGCGAAGAGAAAGTGAAGGGCGAAAGCCCTCATTCCATATCGCTCACCTGAAGCTTGTAGTAGAGACACCCAGAAGCTCCCACGTTTACTTCTTACCTCTTGTCGGTGGTGAGATAAAATCGGGCTACTCACTGGACTTCGTCCTAGTGGCGGATAGGTGGTGCTCATAGTAAGCGAAATCCCCGAAACTTTCAGCTCGATGTCAGATTAATAGAAACTCGAATAGAATTACTCCCTCGCTACCGCTCGGCCGGAGCAATTTTATTAACTTATACCAAAATTGTGTTACAATATGTATGTACTTCGATTAAAGTAAAATTAGTCGATATCTGTATCGAAATAATTGATGCGGAAGGAATTTCTCGTTAAACGTAAGGCTGATATCTCGAAAAAGTACAACGCCCCGCACATAAAATCAAATATAAAACTTTTTATTTCAAAATTAATATTTAGCTACAAAACATTTTTGGTAAAATTCCCAAAAAGCAATGACTAAAAAATCTAAAAAACTGCAAAATATATCTTTTTAAATTTTCCCTAAGCATTTTTTAGTTATTCCAATCTAATGCTTCCAATTTATCCTGAATATAATGACAAAAGGGAGACATTTTATGTTAAATAATGTCTTCCATGAAAAAGGACCACCTAATTGTCCCATTCATTAAATATAGCTACTGTATAGTCGTAGCTCAAAAAGTTTTCGTAGCTGGAACCATGATTTGCTAGTTTGAGGAGACAGTTACTTCAAAGCTCCAAATGAAGAACCTTATAGTTCCAGAATGTCATTTCATCATCCTGAAATTGAACTTTATTGTATATATCGGGACCTTAAAGTCACCGCCACAAAAGTGTGACAATAAAATGGCCAAGCAAAGCTGTCAAAAGTTTATTACGAATATGGGCGTAGATAGAAATTTGTAAGATGGATTTTTATAAAGTGGTAGCAACAAAGGAAAAGAAAGGAGTTTATTTTACTGCGGTACCCAATCAGTGGGAATCGAGTGCAGTTTTATATTGGCCATAAAACCTTAATCATTCGTGAAGGGAATTGTTACGCCTAAATGCACCTAATCACCCTAATAGACACGTGTAATACTGTAATGTCAATGAATGTTATTATATTGTAACAGGATCGTAGCACTTAGTTTGTAGTAACACGACTCAAAGTTGTATACACTATAAAGTCTCGCGTGAGAGTTTCTGCCACCAAGAAGAATTTTTCAACAAATTGGGAATCATAAAGTACCAATTGAAGGTAACATAAGCTACGTCGCCACTAAAAAGGCCACTATAAACGCTTCTACTATAAAGTAGCAGAGAATAGTTGTTAGAACGTCGCTATATCTTTGCATTGCCTCCTTCGCGAGGCAGAAGCCTTGAGGTAGACAAATAAATGTCCCTGGGATGATTTGGAAACCTCTTGAGGAACTTGTACCGCGCGGGACTGCCAAATGGCTTACTGAAGTGGCGTTTTGGTTCCAAATACTATAGAATGTGTTTACAAGTAGGCCATCTATACTAAAGTTATTATTTTAGTCACTGTAACGTTATAGAAACTTTCTTTATGTCCCAGTCCACCTTAACTTAGTTGTTGCCGGCTTAAATGCTGCTTGGGAATTACGAACCTTGATGGTGGGGGTGTAATTGCGAACCTTGAGGTTCGAGGTTTTGTTATTGGTGTATTATGTGTTGATGGAATAGAAGTCATTTTTAATTCTCTAACTTCTTCCTGTTTTGTGTTTTTTATATTCTTGTATAGCATGTATAATGCAAGCACTATGACGAGTATAATCACTGCATATGTAACGGAATAATGATGTATGTGGTGATTGTTTAGTGGTTTTTCTTGGGATTCTTTATTTTTTTGAGAATTAACTGCCGTTGATAGGCGCTCTAATTCGGATTTGTCAAATGATTTTACCACCACAGCTTGGTTTTGAACGACCTGTTTTTCTGTTTTTTGGGAAATTTTTCATAAATTTATATAAATTTATGTTTGGGATAAAGTGATTATTGAATGTTTGTGATTGTTTAGTCTGACCATGGAGTATGAACTCTTTAGTTCTTATATAGCAGTCAGGATTCAATATTATGCTACCGGAGTTGTATAGTGTATAAGATGTTACCGTGTCATGGCAGATGACGTCTATTAGTGAAGGTGCTTTAACTGTGTATAGCCAGGTATTAGGAGAGGATAATTGAATCCAATAGGATGGTTGATCAGAGTCGTGAAAGCTGCATTCTGAATTGATGGGTTCTTGTTTTAAAAGATTTATTTCACATTTTTAGTGTTTTGAATTGGCATTAAATATAGGGTGTGTTAATTTGCAGAAAAAGTAAATACTATTGTAAGTGACGCAATTAATAAAATCTGATTTGGTAAAAGTATAATAGTGTTCTCGACTGTAGTCAATTACAATATACTCTGAGTTTGGTTTGATATATACTAATGCCTGATTGTATAATGTTGGGAAAGGGTGTACCTGAAACAGCTGGTATTGTTCTTTAAAAGGTAGTGGTAAGGTTAGTTTGAAGATAATTTTATCGTTTGTTAGGGTTGCGGAGAATTTGCTTATATGATATATTTGAACCATCGGGTTGCCATCGCTTTCTAGGGGCAAAATGCATAACGGTGGTAATTCTTTTCTTATTTATGTAAACAGGGTTTCGATTTGACTAGGTGAGGCAGTTATCGGGTGAAATTTACCATCCTGAGTATCCGTGATGAAGTCTAAGGTTATCATTTGTATGTTTTGGTATCTTATTAACATTACGATTGCTAAAGATGTCAGAGATTCTAGTTCTAATGCTAACTCATGGTGGTATAAAAGGGTATCTATTTTTGAGAGTTCCTTTTTAAAGTTCATTAATTTCGTATTCAGGATGGAAATTTCTTGGTCAATAGTCGTAAAGGATTTAATAAATAGATTGGCTGTTGCCGCTACTATTAAGGTTTGGTTTTTCATTAGGTGGAGTTGGTAGTCTTAGTTTTCAGACAATTTATTTATTTGGTCATTGTAGAATCTGGCATCATCTTCATCTAACGTGCCGAACAAGGTTTTTGAAATTGTACCAACAATATTTAAGACTCCTCTTTTAGTTCTACTTTTGGGTTCTAATAAAACATTTCTTGTTTTGATTTCCGTTAATAATACTTGAAGTTGCAAGGCTGTTCCATTGCATATGTGGTCTATTGTTGGTGTTGCATAGAAATGTGAACATAATGACTTTATATCAGTTGCTATTTGGTTTAAGTTGTTGAGCTCAATTTTGAAATTTGTTAAATTGTAATATGTAACTATGCTCCATTCTTTTGCGTATAGGCTTTGTCTATGTCCAGCAGAATGACGCCGCTGTAATATTTTTCTTTACACCTACATAGCATACATGTGTACAAGTTCCTCCAGAAGTGAAATTGCATGAACGAGCATGCCCGCGATAATTAATAAATAAAAATTCTAAAACAAACAAAATTCCTAAGAATCGCATTACATTTGCATTCAATTGTTTTCGCGCCTTCGCCCACAGCCATCATGCCAATTTCACTTCTGGTGTACTTACAGCAGACGGTTCCCATGAAAATCACCACGGTCAGCACTTTGCTCACCGTCAATAAATTTGAGGCGATGAACTTCTCATATACATGTGCCACGGTGTTTTCTGGGAGTCGTCTCTGCTACAATAAAATTGTCTAGGTAAGCATAAGTTCTCCTTATAAGTAGAATGCGTCTAATAAAATTATTATTCAGTTTTTGATTAAGAGAGCGGTCGTTTTCATTTAAAATTCTTTTAGTTGCAATTTCCAGTGTATAATTTGTAATTGGTACAAGCACCAATTGCATTATTAACACGGCTTGGGTACTAAGCACCTTTAGCCATTTTTTCGACAAAAGTGATCAAGGTACACGCACCTTGACGCACACAGGTAGAGCAAAAGAGCTCTCCCTTTAACATTTGGTGACTCCGACGTGATTCTTCAATTTAATCAATCGATCATACACGCAACATGGAAGCCCTCACCAGTGAGCAAGAAACCATTGGAAAATCCATTGAGCAGTTAATACAAGGTTTCAAAGGAGACCCATCCTACAAGAAGGAGCTGCCATACCTGCGAACAAGAATTGTCTGGCTTGACACAGACTAGGTAAGGTTTGACGACAACCATAATAAGTTTACGCCCTATGCAGATACACACCAGGAGCATCCATATTTCAAAAAAGGCTATTACGCCTCCGTTAAAATGGCCTACGAGCAATTCAAGGCCACATTACAAGAAGCTATTGAGGCCAAATCAGCAGACACGCGACAAATGGGTGGATCTGCTCAAACCTCCAACCAAGATCAATCTGAGGATGAAGGGCAGCAGCCACCTGGCAATAACGAAGTGAATGACCACAATGAAACACACAATGACCCGTCATTCACATATACAAACCATTCTCAAGGCCAAAAAACAGAGTTAAACATACTGCTAAGAATCCACAAGACCAAGACGTCAGCGCTTGTGCAGCATTTAAAACTTATTGAGACTGGCCTCCCCGACCAGCATCCGAGAGCATATTACGAATTAAAACTTAAATGCATTACCGATTATTGGACCAACATAGCTGCAAATTATCAGAAAATACTCAATATTTCCGTTGAAGGTGATGAGTCTGCATATGATGAGAACTACTACATTCGACCCGAATCATGGGTACAATATATCGCTGTCGGACTCTCAAGTAAACTAGAAGCCCTACCGGGATGTACCCTCGTAGGCAGGCAAATAAAGTTACCAAAAATAACTCTACCAACCTTTGATGGATATTATCTACATTGGAGCCATTTCCATGGGTTATATGTTCAAATGGTGCACGATCAACCCATTACAGATGCAGAAAAGATGTTTTATTTGCAAGGTAACTTGACAGGTGAGGCTAAGGCCTTAATACAGCACATCCCATCCTCGGGAAAAAACTATCAATCGGCATGGGCAACGCTGGAGATGAGATACAATAATAAGCGGCTTTTGGTCACCGCGCTACTCAATAAATTATTGGGACAGCTTTGCATTCAACAAGAATCTCCAGCTTCCATTAAACTTCTTCATGATACTACAAAGGAAGCCATTATGGGGGTTCAAGTAATGGGAATTTCTACTTCAATTTGGGACTCTATTCTCGTGCATATCACGCTCAAGAAGTTAGACAGAAGCACACATAATTTATATGAGCAATCATTGAAGGCACCGCGAGAACTTCAAGCCATAAATGACTTGTTGCAATTCTTGGAACTACGATTTCAGGCAATGGAGACTTTGGGAAAAGACAAAAGACAACAACCAGTGGATAAGATGTTGAAGAGGAACAATCAAGCTAATCATGTCATTTATATCCACGTCAAGGAAATGTGTACTGTGTGGCAGCACCCATCCGCTTTTTGCCTGTAAGATATTTACAGAGCTAAGCCCATCGGAGAGACTTAACGTGGTCAGAAAGCACAAGCACTGTATAAACTGCCTAAAGATTGGTCATACGTCATTAAAATGTCAATCTAGAGGGTGCTTGAAATGCTCTAAAAAACACAATACATTGCTTCATATCGGAAATGCTGCGAAGGCGTCTCATCACGACATGACCAGCGATGGCGACTCCGCACATGTGCCGGCGTCACACCCACTAGCATCAACCAGCAACCCAAGCATCCTAGCGGCACAATCAACGAAAGGACAAAAGGGATATGTCCTCTTAAGCACTATTATCATCAAACTCGTGAACCAAAAGGGCGAAACAGTCGAGTGCCGAGCAATCCTAGATTCTGGTTCACAGCTCAATTTTATAACAGACAAAATGGGAAAAAGACTAGGTCTAAATCGGACACCAGACTCCTTTTGCATTGAAGGCATCGGAGAAATCAAACAGCGACCTCAGCATCGAGTAAGCGTGCTGGTCCAGTCGAAGATAACTGCATTCTCCACAAGATTGGAAGCAGTTATACTCCCACAGATCACTACAGATCAACCTACACAGACTCTTAACATAGCCGCGTGGTGCATTCCTCAAAATATTGAATTGGCTGATCCTGATTTCTACCATCCTGGCTCCATCGACTTCCTCATCGGAGCAGAAGTATCTTATCAGTTATTATCGGTGGGACAAATCAAATTAGGGGAAACCCTACCCACACTTCAAAACACGCTTCTGGGCTGGGTAGTGGCCGGTAAAACACAAGACGTTTCAAGGCATCTAGCGACTTGTGGTATCTGTAATCGAGAGAATGACAATCTAAATGATCAATTAGAAAAATTCTGGAAATTAGAAGATGTCAATCCGACTGTACGGGCCATGACGGATTCAGAGGTCAAATGTGAGACTCACTTTAGCAAAACTGTTCGTAGAGATAGTACTGGTCGTTTTGTGGTCAAACTAACCTTCGTGCATGATCCTCAAAAATTAGGGGACTCGAAGGATGTTGCGCTGCGTCGCTTTCTAGCATTGGAACGCAAACTAAACAAGAATCCACAGACAAAGGAACAGTACATTGAATTCATGAGTGAATATTTAAGGCTCGGACACATGGAAGAAATTAACGGCAGTACGATTGCTAAACCACATTACTTCCTACCTCATCATTGTGTGATGAAACCTAACAGCACTACAACGAAACTCAGAGTTGTGTTTGACGCTTCCAGCAAAACGTCTACAAACATAGCATTAAATGAAATTCTAGCCACTGGCCCAACTATACAAGATGAGCTAGTCTCCATTTTACTAAGTTTCAGACTGCCACGATTTGTCTTCACAGCAGACATCGAGAATATGTACCGGCAAATAACAGTGGACAATGACGGTAGAAGATATCAAATGATAGCATGGAGAGATGATTCAAGTCAACCCATCAAGCATTATCAATTGTGCACGGTTACATACGGAACATCATCTGCCCCATATCTGGCAACAAAATGTTTACAACGACTGTCTTTACAGAAGAACAAAAATATCCGTTCGGATCTGACGCTCTACGACGAAACTTTTACGTAGATGACGTAATGACTGGCTCAGACAGTTTAAGAGAAGCGAGGGATACGCAAGAACAATTACAGCAACTACTCCAATCACCAGGCTTCAAACTAAGGAAGTGGCAGCTGCCAGTAAAACTAGTAATTTA
This sequence comes from Dioctria rufipes, assembly GCA_963924295.1. Lineage (NCBI taxonomy): Eukaryota > Metazoa > Arthropoda > Insecta > Diptera > Asilidae > Dioctria > Dioctria rufipes. The sequence goes on from OZ002742.1 coordinate 114,121,313, forward strand.
ATCCACGACATCAATCACAAAAATTCCTTCGGGACCCTACAGCGAGTGATCGCATATACTTTGCGATTCATAAAAAATTGTCAACAGCAAACAGTCTCCGCAGAGAAAGGTCTCAGCTGACCGTAAAGGAAATGGAGGAAGCTCTTGGGGTAATTGTGAGAAATACACAAGTCGAAGGCTTCAAGGATGAACTAGATCAATTGAAACAGACTAAGATGGTAAAGGCCAACAGCAATCTAAGCAGTCTCAGCCCATTTATTGATGACGACGGAATAATCCGAGTTGGCGGTAGACTACAGGCTTCCAACTTGTCCTTTGACGCAAAACATCCGATGCTGTTGTCATATGCACACTGTACTGCCCGTAGTCAGAACGTACACGCAAATTTGAGTTAAGTGACACTGAAATGATTGCACTGGTAATTTTGGATTTAAAGCAGTGGTTTATCCCTTCAACACTGTACACTTCCTTATAACTATCACTAAAATTATCACAAATATTTTATACAATTTCCCAATGGTTGAAGTAGAAAGCAATTATACACAAGTGATTGGGTCAGAGATTTAAACACATTCGAAGACACACTTATTCACACAGATTTTTAATGCACGATTTCCAAGAATAGTTGTATTGGGACAAAACTCAATATATATATATATATATATATTTGCAAAAAAAATATATATATATATATATATATTTGCAAAAAATATTCTCTTTATCACGTAGCGAAGATATTCCCGTTGGATGGTACTTGTAATGATGATAATGACAGAGTTGCAAATTGATCGGCTTGATCTGATTATATGTGCAATAAGTTGCATATTAAATGACAACACATGCTTTTGTTAAAAACTGTACCAAATTTGAGCAAATTGCAATTAGATTACATACATTAAATGGACATATTTTATTTTCAGAATTTAATTTTTTAGTACGTTTTTTTTTATTTTTTTTTTTTTAATATTCCGTTTTCAGGAATTATTTTTAGCATGAATCGAAACTGGTTCGAACATACTGCCCCCTGTTGAAAGGGTGTAGATGCCTTTCAAGAAATTAACTGTATTCACATCTTGAGAAAGAAAAGAAACCTTTGAACCTACTAAATACGAAAAGGTGATGGCAACGTAAGACCTGAAGTGGATCGGGGCTATGATATACCTGTAAAATGTCTAATTTGCAGGAGTAAACATACCCCGTGTAACAAAAGGACGAATAAGTAAACCAATGATGCACACAAAAGAAAAGAAAACACAACTGTATTATTATTTAATAATTTTAATGTCACCATTCGCCAAAAGTCTAACTTTCATTCGTTTACCATCGCTAGTAGAAAGACGCCAGCTTCTTTTTTTCTGCCGTTTTATGTTAGAGCGGCCATGGAAACTGCAAACTCCTCTTGTGCCCCAGTGCAGTTGTCTACAACAATTATTTGGAGATCCTCATCCGGAAGAATTGTTGAGGTGATGCTTTGGTCACTCAAAATATCTACTGTTGCTGAAGAGACTTGTTCCTGTAAGCAAATGGCTTGTTGAGTGGTAGTTGATGATTCTGGCTTGCTTTCCTTTCCGGAAGGTTCCTCTTCAGGATTCGGGGAGGTGGTTTGGATTTCCTCTTGTTCTTCGTCGATACTCCGGTTAAGAGATGGTGGTAATAACTTGCTTTCTTCCTCTAAATCCCAGTCCTCATCCGTGGAATTCCCTTCTGATTTATGCTTGGGAGAGAAGGGCTTCTTTACCAGCTCTCGTTCCAAATTCCACGCTTCCTCAAGCTCTTTTTCCCGGGTTCGTCCTGGTGTGATGGGTAACTCGTTCTCAAAATTGTTCTCTTGTGACGATGTGGTCATGTTGGAATAGTTTTTTCTAGACTGGTAAATAATCTAATTGCATGATCGTATTTATACGAACATAACGGGAATTTCTGTTAATTCTTGCCTACATTGGTTGGCTGTAGCACCAGACTTTGTAACAGACAAAAAAATGTAACGGTCGGAACAAATAAAATGAATAATTTTAACGCTCCAAAGTGAATATTTTGTTTGAAAAATAACGGTATACCCTTGCATTGCAATTTGATTTCTTCTATGTGGGGACGGTTGTCATAGAGACAGAAAATTACTTTTGAATTTGGCAGGTAAATTAGAAGTTAGCGCCTAGCAATGAATGTTTCGATTTGCACCTAACGGGACATGAATATTTTTATGAAAGAATGCAAAAAATACTATATTGTACTTGATTTTCCCCTTTTTTTGTTGTAATTTAGTTTTATTTTTGATTTAATTTAACTTTCTTGTATCGGTAAGATACATATTTTTGACAATGGTCTTTTTACCAGTCCATTTTTTGTTTTTATAGTAACTACGCGGACATATTCGTCAACACCTGGATGGAGTTCAGTTATTCGTCCTAATAACCAACGGCATGCTAGAAAATTGGGTTCTTTAATTATGACTAAGTCTCCTATTTTAGGATTTGATATTGGGGACTGCCATTTGGGTCGATTTTGTAAAGAATTTAAATAATCATTAGACCATTTATGCCAAAACTGTTGTTGCAATAGTTGAAGGTGTTTCCATCGTGTGAGTGAAGAAACATTATTTTCCATCACAGGTTCAGGTGGAAGTAATAAAGATGTACCAATTAAAAAATGTCCAGGGGTTAAAATACTGAGGTCGTCTGGATCTTCTGTGATAGAACACAGAGGCCTAGAATTTAGACAGGCTTCAATTTGTGTCAATACAGTTGCGAATTCTTCAAAGGTCAATGGAGAATTCCCTAAAATTCGCTTTAAGTGGAATTTTATTGATTTAACTCCAGCCTCCCACAATCCTCCGAAATGAGGTGTGGAAGGAGGGTTAAAGTGCCAAGAAATACCGTCTTGGGCTACCACTTCTGCCATCTGCTTATTAGCTTGCAATATGGCTGCTTTAAATTCCCTTTGTAGGACTTTATCAGCTCCAACGAAATTAGAGCCACAATCTGAGAAGATATCAGTGCTGAGTCCCCTTCGGCTGGAAAACCGTCGGAACGCTGCCATGAAGGCTGCTGTGGATAGATCGGAAACAGCTTCTATATGAATGGCCTTGGTGGCCATGCAAACGAATATGCATATATATCCCTTATAAAAACGATTACATCTGAATTTAGATACCTTTAGATTGAAAGGGCCAGCAAAATCTAAGCCAGTTTGTTGAAAAGGTCTGGTTATATTGACCCGGGGTGAGGGTAGATTACCCATAAGTTGATTTTTGTTGGATGCGGATTATTTAAAACACACGATGGATTTATGTAATACATGCTTAACGATTTTTCGTCCTTGTGGGATCCAAAATTCACTTCGAATGTTGGACAAAACCAATTGCGGGCCTCCATGCAAAGTTTTCATATGGAAATGTTCAATTATCAAGATTGTTAATTTGCTTTCCTTTGGGAGAATAATTGGATGCTTTTGATTATAGTCAATATTGGCATTTTTCTGTCGTCCTGTTAATTAATTAAGCATTTTTGGATCCATTTGTTGTTCTTGAGTTAATTTTATACATGCCTTTCTGCATTTACTAATGAACCAAATGCAATATGCGAATATACGTAGTAGTTTGGGAAAACTTGAGAATCTCTCGAACAAATCAGTGATGTTTGAATGAGTTGTTGTAAGATGAATTGCTCGTCTGTGTTCAGCCTCATTTTGATTAACTAGAATTGGTTTTGCTTTAGGCCAATTTTCTTCACTGCCTTTCAACCAATGAGGTCCATGCCACCATAATTGATGGTCAATCAATGTTGAAGACTTAACTCCTCTTGAATTGCAGTCGGCTGGATTGTCAACAGACCTTACATGTTGCCATGCTTGAGTGTTAATTAGGCCTTGAATTTCCGAAATTCTATTAGCCACATATGTCTTATACTTGTTTGGGTGGCTACGTATCCAAGCTAATACAATAGAAGAATCTGTCCAAGCAAATGTAGGAACTTGTTCAAATTGCAGATCTACTTTGGTGCGATTTAGGAGTCGTGCTAACAATACTGCACCACACAATTCAAGACGTGGAAGTGAAACGGATTTGACGGGCGCCACTTTTGACTTTGCCATAAGTAAGTTAACTTGAACTATTCCTTCTTCATTAACAACTCTAATGTAGACAGTAGCAGAATAGGCTTGATTAGAGGCATCTGAGAAACCATGTATTTGACAAGTGGATAAGTTACTTGTGGTATGTATCCAACGTGGTATCTTGATATTGCCTATATGATGTAATTCTATTTTGAATTCGCGCCACTGCTTATCAATGTGTGCCGGTATTGGTGCATCCCATGAACATCCTGCGAGCCATAAGGCTTGCATCAAAATTTTAGCACTAATTACAATTGGAGATATCCAGCCAAGTGGATCAAAAAGCGTTGCGATTTCTGAGAGAACAGAATGCTTTGTAGAGAGGCAATTGTGATGTAAACAATATCAGAAAATAATTTCATCTCCAAATAAATATCCATTACACAATCAAGTCTCTTTCTGTATTGTAGCGTGAAGTAATCAGATCCTGGATACCAATGAATACCTAAAGTTTTTATAGACTCATCGCTTGCTAATCGCAAAGGAAGTTGAACTTCTCTATCAGTTTCGGGAATCCTTGATAATAGATCCGAGGAATTGCTGACCCATTTTCTCAAATTAAACCCTCCTAAAGATAACAGATTGAGTAGTTGGTCTTGTATTTTGAAAGCTTCTTCCATTGTGTCTGATCCTGTATGAAGGTCATCAACATAGAAGTCTCGCAACACTATTCTTGCAGCTTCAGGAAATTTGTCGGCTTCATCGAAGGCTAGCTGGTTGAGTGTTTTGATTGCGAGATATGGGGCTGGCGTGGTGCCAAAGGTTACGGTGGTTAATTTGTAATCTTGAATGGGCTCGTTGTGATTATTTCTCCAAACTATTCTTTGATAGTTTTGATCTCGAGCTTGAATCTTTATCATTCTATACATTTTTTCTATGTCAGCCGACATAGCGAATTTATACTTTCGCCATCTGAGAATGATGGAAAAGAGCTCAGACTGCAGTACTGGACCAGTATGCAGCTGTTCGTTTAGACTTTTTCCATTAGTCGTTTTTGCCGAAGCATCACAGACGACGCGAACCTTTGTGGTGGTACTATCTTTGATAACAGCATGATGAGGAAGATAGTAGCTTTGTTCATTGCCTACTATCTTATTAGCCACTGTCATGTGATCTAGTGTCTTGTATTCATTAATACAAGCTTTGTATTCCTGATAGAGTTCAGGATTTCGTTCTAATTGCCGTTCTAGGCTGTAGAATCTACGTACTGCCATACCACGAGAGTCGCCTAGACTAGGACTTTCTACGGTGAAAGGCAGACGAACTTCGTAACGGCCGTATGCATTACGAATATGAGTTTTTTGATAAAACTCTTCACATTCTTGATCTGCTTTAGACAGCTTTCTTCCTGGATTAACTTCTTCAGTTTCCCAAAACTGACGTAGGAGTATATCCAGTGAAGTGTCGTCGTCGTAGTGAACTTGTGCTGTTAACGCAGATGCTGTTAAAAATGTGGAAGTATTTTGGAGTTTTCCGAAGAGTATCCATCCGAGGGTACTGTTTTGGGCAGTTGATGTTCCTGGAGGACCTTTCCGTAAACCTTCTAAGAGAATTTCGCTGTACACATCTGCTCCTAAAAGCAAGTCAATTTTTCCAGGTTTAAAGAAAAATGGATCGGCAAGTGGTAGCTCATGTATATGACTCCATTCTTTGTTTGGAATGGTTGAAGGGGGTAAAATGTCCGTAATTGTATCCACTATAAGGGCTGTAACCGTGGTTGCCGTAGTTGTGGTTGAATAAGGATATATGTTCAATACAGTTTGTTTTTGAACATTTGTAGTTTCAGTTTTTCCCAGGCCAGTGATTTGAATTTCCACGTTTGTAGTGGAGGATTGCAGCTTACGTGCGGCGGCTTGGGTTATAAATGAAACTTGCGAGCCTGAATCTATCAATGCTCTCAATACCAACATGTTTCCTTTTTGGTAGGAACGTTTAACAATGCTGTGGCAAGCAGTGCTTGTTTGGTACGTTGGTTTTTGCGTGAAGCGTATGAAGAGAGTTATTGGATGCGGAAGGTAAATTGCAAGGTTGAGCTTCCGATTTCTGCTCCCTTGGCATTGATTGGGTCGGAGCCCTTGGATTGGCATTATTCCTGTGAAGTAAAGAATGATGCCTCCTTCCACATCGCTGACATGAAAACTTACTCGTACAAGTTTTCGTGTTGTGGCCTTTTGATAGGCAATTATTACACAATTGATTTGATGTGACAATTTTGAATTTATTGTCTACATCAAGTTTTATGAATTTCGGACATTTAAATAGACGGTGCTGCTCTTTGCACAAGGGACATGCTTGGGTAGATGACATAAAATGGGTAGATGCTCTTGGGACTTGAGCATTTTTGATGGCTAGGGACGGTTTAGTATCGACTATGGCTTTTAAAATTCTAAATCTAGATCTAGAAAAATATTTTTAAGGATTCGAAGGTGGGAAGTCCTTCTGCTGTATTGACCTCCTGTTCCCATGCACGGTGCGTTTCTGCTGGTAAACATTGTACCACCATATAGATGAGAATTGCATCCCATTGCTTAGTGGAAACTTGCAATGCCTCGAGTTCGAAGATACATTCGGAAGATTTATCTAGCAAGGTTTTGATAGCTTTGGCTGATTCGTGGACTGCTTTAGGTAGATTAAAGAGTGCTTTCAATTGGGCATTTACCAAGACTCGTTTATTATCATACCTTTCAAGCAATATCTTGCATGCGCTGTGATAACTCGAGTTGGTCATAGGAAATTGACGCAATAAGTGCTCTGCTTCTCCAGATACACTTGATTTCAAATAATGCAATTTCTGCACCGAAGATAACGCAGTATTTGTATGCACCAGGGAATTGAACAGATCGTGAAAAGGTCTCCAGGAATCATAAGAACCTGAGAATTTTGGGATTGTGATGCTAGGTAGTCTCAGAGACGATGAAGTTTCACATTCTAATTTTGGACTTGTTTCAACCTTTATTTCGAATGCATCTAATGCATCCCTAAGAATACCTCGAAAAGTAAAGTATTGACTTTCCACCTTTGAAAATTGATCCTTTGCGAAATAATCGTACTTTTGAAGTTCACTATCTTCCAAAGCCTGCGTGGCTTGAATAATTGTATAGTGATCTTTCTTGTACTCTGACCAAATTTCACTTAGAGCGGTTAATCGCTCAGAAATAAGACCTTTCGTTCGTTTTTCTACATCAGTTTTGGTGTAGTTATTGAACGACTTTTCGAAGATTATTGCTGGTACTCACCAACCCAAACTTGGCACTTAAGATGGTTGACTTCAAGCTAATGTTAAGACCCTTTGTTTTAATCGTTGATTAAAACAGAAATAAAATGTTAATGTTAGTAATTATTATTTCAGTCAGCTCCCGAAATAATATTCTTTAAGTCAGTCAATACCCGGCTTAAAGTGTTATCTTAACTTCAGTCAACTCCCGAAGTAAGAATTTTATTTTAGTCAACTCCCAAAATAAAATGTATGTTAGTAATTATTATTTCAGTCAGCTCCCGAAATAATATTCTTTAAGTCAGTCAATGCCCGGCTTAAAGTGTTATCTTAACTTCAGTCAACTCCCGAAGTAAGAATTTTATTTTAGTCAACTCCCAAAATAAAATGTGTGTTAGTAATTATTATTTCAGTCAGCTCCCGAAATAATATTCTTTAAGTCAGTCAATGCCCGGCTTAAGGTGTTATCTTAACTTCAGTCAACTCCCGAAGTAAGAATTTTATTTTAGTCAACTCCCAAAATAAAATGCGTGTTAGTAATGATTATTTCAGTCAGCTCCCGAAATAATGTGATTTGTTAATAAGAATTCTATATCAGTCGGTACCCGATATAAAATGTTAGTCCCCCCTAGTCAACTTATCCCAAACGATGCCAAGTGCAAAAAGAGATCGAGATCAGTCAGCGTGTCGTTTTTATAGCCCTTGCTTGCACACGACACCACTGATGGAGTAGCAGAGGCGCATGATTGCAAGAATTGGAAATGCAGCTGTGATCTTACGGTACTAGCGATAAAATTTTCATAGCAACGCACAAAAATGCATAGCAACCCATGCTGCTGTGTTAAATTGAATTATATTTGCAAAAAATATTCTCTTTATCACGTAGCGAAGATATTCCCGTTGGATGGTACTTGTAATGATGATAATGACAGAGTTGCAAATTGATCGACTTGATCTGATTATATATGTGCAATAAGTTGCATATTAAATGACAACACATGCTTTTGTTAAAAACTGTACCAAATTTGAGCAAATTGCAATTAGATTACATACATTAAATGGAATTATTTTATTTTCAGAATTTAATTTTTTAGTACGTTTTTTTTTTATTTTTTTTTTTTTTAATATTCCTTTTTCAGGAATTATTTTTAGCATGAATCGAAACTGGTTCGAACACACACAACATAACACGGCTACTGATGACGCAACTTCATATTATCAATCTTCATGCTGGGCCACAAAGACTATTATCAATAACACGTCAAAGATTTTGGTCCATCAAGGCTAAGACCACTGCTCGATCTATCGTCCAAAATTGTGTGCGCTGCACCAAATCGAAGCCTAGACTTTTATCCCAGTTAATGTGCAACTTGCCACCCACTAGGGTCCAACCTGCCAGACCTTTTGTCAATTCAGGTGTAGACTTCTGTGGTCCCTTTTGGACACATTTTAAAAGCAGAGGAAAACGCCCACAAAAGTCTTATGTGGCAGTTTTTTGCTGCTTCGCGCCCAAAGCTGTTCATTTGGAGCTGGTAAGCGATTTGACAAGAGATGCCTTTATCGGCTCACTCAAGCGATTCATGAGTAGAAGAGGAAATTGTAGAAATCTGTATTGTGACAATGCCACAAACTTTGTCGGAGCTAAGAATCAACTATCAGAACTCAAAGAAGCAGTATTTCTCAATAATCACGGCACAATATTACTGCATTTTGCACCACCAGAGGAGTGGATTTTCAATTTATACCCCCACGATCCCCACATTTTGGCGACCTTTGGGAGGCAGCCGTTAAATCTGCCAAAAACCTATTTCAACGGAGTGCAGCATCTGCCTCGCTTACGTACGAAGAACTGGAAACGCTGATGGTTGAAATAGAAGCCATACTCAACTCCAGACCGTTAACCCCGCAGTCAGCTGATCCAAATGACCTGTCAGCACTGACACCAGGGCATTTCCTAATCGGGGAACCATTGACAAACACGATCGACCCTCATGCACAGACAGCAAAACGCAGCTAACTTCAGAGATGGAAATTAGGAACTCACATAAAAAATGAGTTCTGGAGACGTTGGACCAATGAATACTTAAATGAGCTCCAACATCGATACAAGTGGAAGCAAAAATGCGATAATGCTAGAAACGGCATGATGGTGCTAATAAAAGATGACAACCTGCCCAGTATGAAATGGCCATTGGGACGGATCATCAAGGTTATTAAGGGACAGGACGATCTAGTGCGAGTGGCAGATGTTAAAACAGCCACAGGAGTATTGAGACGACCGATACATAAACTGGCCCCACTACCAATCGACAAGGAAGGAGAATCGAGTACGGTCATTCAAGATAATCCAGCCTCACAATTTGAAGCTAAAGAATCCAAACTCAGAAAACGCCCTAGTTTCCAAGATGTTTCTCACACAACCATTAATCGTTCCAAAATCAACTCTGGTGGTTCATCAAAGGACGAACCAACGTCATGTTCATCTGGTACAAAAAGACGTTGTTCCGGTACCTCTGCCATAAGCTTGCTCTTACTAAGTGCACTAATATTGCCAATACTGGGTGACACGGATGTAAAAATAACTCCCTTCAAATCACAGCCAGGACTCTATTTCGAGGGTATGGGGGCCACCCAGCTAGTGTCAAACGAATGGAATTTAGTAGTATTCTATGATCTCAAGGCATTCTGGAAAGAATTTGACATTATACAAGGTGCAGCAACCCGGTTGGTTAGCACGTGCAATGGAATGAAAAACAAACAAGCATGCACGACCATGGTCGGATAATTCGCTAATCTAATGCTGGAATTAAGAAACAATAATGAGCTGCTCATGCCTCGCGCCCAGCCTAGACAACGAAGAGCACCTTTAGATATAGTAGGAAATCTAGCTAGTTCCCTCTTTGGGGTTCTAGACTCTAAATACGCCGAGTAAATGTCTCAGATTATAAGCAATCTGGAAGGCAATGACGAGTATCTCTTAGCATCGATAAAAAATCAGATATCTAATAGATTCTACGACAAACGTTATGAATAAGTCTCAAGCGAACATGAAAAAATAACTACAGGAATTCGATAGTTATATGCACCAAACAATCATCGCGATTAATAATATAAGCCAAGAGCTCCATGAACAGCGATCAGCTGAAATCATCAATTCACTTTCAGTGCAATTGCTTGTAATGGCTATCAACTATCAGAGAGTGCATTCCGCACTTCTAGATGTGATCATCGACACCCATCATGGGAAGGTGAACCCACAACTGCTGACTCCCAAACAGCTCCAGACCGAGCTAACTCTAATTAAGGAGCACCTGCCATCGAGACGAGAAAACTTGTTGGAACTGTATGGTCTTATGACCACGGAAGGACATACTGGCCAGAATCAAGTCATATTCCGACTTAAGTTGAAATTATTCTCCTACGAAACTTTCGAGATGATGAGAATAGTTCCTGTACCATTTCTGATGAACGATACATTTTTGGCAATAAAACCTGATTCAGAGTTTCTGATCGTGAATTTGCACCGCGATCAGTACTATCCTCTGTAAGAGCATGAATTGTCAGCCTGCAGGAATATTGGAAGCTCAATATACATGTGCAGGCAACATCACCCCCTATATCGGAATGGTTCAAACATAAGTTAATGCGAGATAAGTCTGCTCAGCCATTCTTCATCATCACCAGATTGCAAACTAATGAATGCCATAACTGTATCCCCCTGGATTCAACTTTTAAATCCAAATCACTGGATTTTCACAACAAGAAGGCCAATAACCATCAACATAGTCTGTGGGACTTCTGTCTCCCAACAAATTTTGGAAGAGTCCGGTATCCTAGAAGTCAAAAATGGATGCGCTATCAAGGAGGAATTTTTGACCATACGATCTCACAACATTCACCCGAGCACGCTAACTACATCATTCGTGCCATCCAAAAACCTCACAGCTATCCTCCAGCCGATAAAGGGTACTCCATTAGTTCAGCGCATAACGTCTGTTGAAAGTCTAGCAAATGACATTCAAGCCCTTCAAAGACACATACAGGCACAGCAGAGCGAGGAGTCAGCCCTGAAAATATACCATCATGATGCTCACCACTTCACTTTGGGATATATGAGTCTCCTGATAATTATTTCCATTTTTTGTTACCTTCTGTGGAGATGCATTTCCAGCCGACGCCACAAGAGCAGAAGCAGACCACCTATTCCCGCACCCCAGTAAGCGATTTTCAGCTAAGCAGCGATATACACATCTAATTGAACCATCCGTTCAATGCGGGGGAGGATGTCTATGTCCAGCAGAATAACGCCGCTGTAATATTATTCTTTACACCTACATAGCATACATGTGTACAAGTTCCTCCAGAAGTGAAATTGCATGAACGAGCATGCCCGCGATAATTAATAAATAAAAATTCTAAAACAAACAAAATTCCTAAGAATCGCATTACATTTGCATTCAATTGTTTTCGCGCCTTCGCCCACAGCCATCATGCCAATTTCACTTCTGGTGTACTTACAGCAGACGGTTCCCATGAAAATCACCACGGTCAGCACTTTGCTCACCGTCAATAAATTTGAGGCGATGAACTTCTCACGTACATGTGCCACGGTGTTTTCTGGGAGTCGTCTCTGCTACAATAAAATTGTCTAGGTAAGCATAAGTTCTTCTTATAAGTAGAATGCGTCTAATAAAATTATTATTCAGTTTTTGATTAAGAGAGCGGTCGTTTTCATTTAAAATTCTTTTAGTTGCAATTTCCAGTGTATAATTTGTAATTGGTACAAGCACCAATTACACTCATCAACAAAGCCCTGGTACAAGGCACCTTTGGCTAAGTTAGCTACAACTGTGAGAACCTACAAGAACCATTCATATTGCAATTGGTACAAGCACCAATTGCATTATTAACACGGCTTGGGTACTAAGCACCTTTAGCCATTTTTTCGACAAAAGTGATCAAGGTACACGCACCTTGACGCACACAGGTAGAGCAAAAGAGCTCTCCCTTTAACAGGCTTGTTTTTCCTATATCCTCGAAGTAGATGCCCGGGTTGTTGTCTAGTATCGTTATGTTGATCTCTTTTGGTATTTGTGTCCCAGTGACTGGTAGTAGAATTATAGTAGTTGTAACAATCATTGCTAGCTGAAAAGGTATTGTGTCAGTATTTTGGTAAAGGTTGGTAACAGAATAAGAGAGAAAAAAAGTCTAAGTATGACTTATTATTTGTTGGCTGAAATTGTTTTGTTTGCGTTATTCGGTGAAGTGTTTTATGTCGTTGTTGTGTACTCGTCTTTCCTTGTTTCCTATTTTGATTGTAGAATTTTCAGGGGAGTCAATATTTGAGATTATATATGGACCAGTCCAGAGGGGTGAGAGCTTGTTTTGCTTCACTTTATTTTTAAGAAGGATTTTGTCTCCTTCATCAAACGTAGTTTGTTTTGTATTTTTATCATAATAGTTTTTTGATTTTTCCATGGCTTTCATAGCGATATCTCCTGCTATTTTGAAACTGTGTTGCAATTTCGCTTTTATCTCGTTGGCGTAGTTGTCGTAATTATAACAGATTGACGGGTAGGATTTTACATTATTTGGTATTTCCGCTGGGAATCCGTATAATAATTCATGTGGACTGAAATTTGTGCTAGAGCGTGTAGTTGTGTTATACACAAACATAGCATATGGTATCCAAGTGCCCCATGTTCTTGGTATGATCGTAGGTACTCTGAGAGTGTACGGTGACTTCTTTCGAGTGCACCATTTGTTTGTGGATGGTATGGGGTTGTTTTCAATTGTTTAATTTTTAAAAGTTTGGAAATCTCCGTGAACATATTTCCAATAAGGTTTTGACCCTGATCGGTTAATATACTTTGGGGAATTCCGTGACGGCAGCAGACAATATTTGTTATGAAGGCTTCTGCCAATGTTTTCGACTCTGCGTTTTGTATAGGGATTGCTTCAGAATGTTTTGTTAAATCATCCTGAAATATAAGGATGTATTTATTGTTGTTGTATGAAGTTGGAAGGGGTCCAACGATGTCAAGATATATTTTTTCGAAAGGTTTGGTGCTTAGATTGTGGATTTTCATTGGGATTTTTGTTTGTTTGTTCGCCTTATTCTTTTGACAGTATTTGTATCTTTTTACATGTTCTGAGATATCTGCAGACATTTTGGGCCAGTAAAAGTGAGTTTTTATTCTTTTTATTGTTCTGGATATTCCTTGATGACCTCCAGTTGGTAGGTTATAAAAGTCCTCTAATATTTGTTTAATTTCATTTCTGTTTGTTAATTATTTAATAGATTCTCGGTAAATTTTTATGTTTACTTTCTCGTATTTCTTTCATCTTTAGAAGTGCTTGATTATCAGAATGTAAGAATGAAATATGAATTTGGTGTATGTTATGAGCCGTGGCTGTTGTTTTAATTTTCGTTAAAAGTGTTATTAATTCCGCGAAGTCTCTATTTGATCTAAAGATTATATTGATTTTTGATATCCATATGTTTGTGCCTTTATATTCGAAGAATATGTTTTTGTTTTCTATGTCAATTTGCTTCGATTTAAATTTGAGTTTGTCTTCTAAAATCTGTTCTAATTCGGAATCTATCATAGGTAATATGAAAAATTTATGTTTAATATTTTTTTCTAGTAGTAGTGATTCATTTGTTTCTGTAATTATTATAGAATCATCACCACAGAGGTATCTGGTATAACTTTGGTTGGTGGTTCATTTTGTGGCCTCTCTTGTTTTGCTTGTACCTTTGCTTGGTTCCATGTTGTAACCTTCTGGCCAGTCATATCTACCTCTGAGCGTGGCCGCTTCTCGACCATCCAGCTCAGCCAGACAGATGACTGATCATGGCTACCTTATGTCCCTTTTAAAGTTGTTGTGGGACAATGGAGGTTGATCTTTAGACGATTACTGTACCGCTCTAGAGGAATAATTAGGATAGAAAGAAAACAAAAAAGAAAAAAACGAAAAACTGAAAGATGGGAATACGGACCCCACTCTGAATGATAGGCCTCTCTGGATTACTTGAAACCTCATCCCACTGCCCCACTCACCAAACTCATAGAAGAGATTGCCAACTGCGTCCGCCTCCTGGCATCTTGATCTTCCCAAAACCCTAACCAAACCCGGCACCAAACGAAAGCATGAAATTTAGCTCATAGCCATGTTTTTTTTTCTTTTGTTTTTATTTATTCAAAATTGGAACACGCATGTAGATCTACTGGCAAGATCATTATCTTAAAAATCTGGCAAAGTTCATTGAAACCACTAAAACTAGATAAGTATTTGATTAATTATGTATGTAGCTATGTGTCTAATAAAAAGAAAGAATCCTTTATACCTGTCTATAGCTAAGAACAAAATAAAATATGTATCTACATGCCAATATAGCTACGAGCAAAATTCATCAAAACATGACACTAAGGTATGTATATATATATATATATATATATATATATATATATACTTACGCGTAATATTATTACGTAAACATCTTCAAAGTTGAAACTATGTTATAATTTACTTGAAATAGATATATATATGTATGTATCTGACTAACCTAAAGAAAATTATGAATCGAGGTGTCTAACTGCGAACAAAATTCATCGAAATCTGACACTACAATGTATATATATAGATATCTGCGCGTACGATCATCACGTGAACATCTTCAAAAGTTCAGGCTAGAGCTATGTTATGATTTTAATTGAAATATGTATACATATATAGGAAAAGTTCAAACTATGTTATAAGTTTAATTAAAATAGATATATATATGTATGTATGTGATTAACCTAAAGAAAATTATGGATCGAGGTGTCTAACTGCGAACAAAATTCATCGAAATCTGACACTACAATGTATATATAGATATCTGCGCGTACGATCATCACGTGAACATCTTCAAAAGTTCAGGCTAGAGCTATGTTATGATTTTAATTGAAATATATATACATATATAGGAAAAGTTCAAACTATGTTATAAGTTTAATTAAAATAGATATATATATGTATGTATGTGATTAACCTAAAGAAAATTATGGATCGAGGTGTCTAACTGCGAACAAAATTCATCGAAATCTGACACTACAATGTATATATATAGATATCTGCGCGTACGATCATCACGTGAACATCTTCAAAACTTCAGGCTAGAGCTATGTTATGATTTTTAATTGAAATATGTATACATATATAGGAAAAGTTCAAACTATGTTATAAGTTTAATTAAAATAGATATATATATGTATGTATGTGATTAACCTAAAGAAAATTATGGATCGAGGTGTCTAACTGCGAACAAAATTCATCGAAATCTGACACTACAATGTATATATATAGATATCTGCGCGTACGATCATCACGTGAACATCTTCAAAACTTCAGGCTAGAGCTATGTTATGATTTTTAATTGAAATATGTATACATATATAGGAAAAGTTCAAACTATGTTATAAGTTTAATTAAAATAAATATATATATGTATGTATCTAATCAAAGAAGACTACACATTTAGACATATAACTGTAAGCAAAAGAAAAGAAAATGCAGAAGAAGGAAAATCGAACTACAAACAAAAAAGGTAAATAAGAAACACATGTACTTACGTCTGTTAATCCCGGCGATGAAGCGCTTCAGCGACCTGGCGATTAACCTGTGTAGACCAAAAAGAAAAGACAAAAAAAAATATTTGTTTTCCTCCTCCTGTTCCTATTCCAACTATTTCCCCTGATCTATTTTTTTTTGTTTTTTTTTTTTGTTTTGTTTTTATAATGAAGATATCTTTCCGCTTTTATATGGCGGGTTCAAGTTAAGTCAGAGCCAGCAGGTGTTCTCTATCCAGGAAAGCGCAGACCGCTGCCGATTTTCGATTATTTATCGTTCTCCCTTTCCTTTATCTTATTCAATAAAGCATTAAAGCTGTGCGTGTAATTGTTCAGACCGCCCACAGCCCGAATTCGCTCTGTCACCTTGTTAAGACGAAAATACTGATAAAATCACTTCTTACGATTTGAGAGTAATCTTTCCTCACCTTGTATATACAAAAAGAAATTAAACCCACTCCAGTTACCACTTGGTGTCCCTAGTGAACTATTAACTTAGGGTACACCCACAAAAATTAGGAACTTTTTAAAGATCACCTTAATTCTTTGTTTTGAACTAAAATTTCTACAGATCACTTTTATTCTCTGTTTTGAACTAAAATTTCTACAAATCACTTTTATTCTCTGTTTTGAACTAAAATTTCTACAGATCACTTTTATTCTCTGTTTTGAACTAAAATTTCTACAGATCACTTTTATTCTATTATTCACGGCACTTCATGCACTTCACAGGGGCGGATTTACGGAGGGGGAAATTCGGGAAATTCCCCCCCCCCCCCAAAAAGACAAAAATTGTATATTGAATAAAGTACCTACTAAATTTCATTAAAGCTGAACATCATCAATTATGGTAAAGGTACATGTGTATAATATCCATAAAAACATCGTTTCAGCATTAATCATAGAATTTCGTATACTTACTTTATTTCTTTCAATTGAAATGAAATTATTGAATACTTCAAGAAATCCTTCTCAAGCCATGAAACAGATCTCCATATGTGTGCGTGCTGATCTGATTCCCTAAAATGTTATATGTTGATACTTTTAGGAAAATGGCTAACCCGGGGGTTACACCTGCAAGTACAGCTTGCACGCAACTTGCACTGCCATCCTTCTTGCACGTGTAATCCAACTGCCATGCAACTTTCAGCGAACTTGCATGATGAAAAATCATGGCAGCTAGGAGATAGTAATTTGACATTTATACAGTTTTCAAAATGGCGGAAACGAAATCCTTGAGAGAAATTCTTAAATTTATACCGGGAAAATGAAATTTTCTGGGATCATTTGCAATACATCATTTACCAACACCTTCATCTACCTTTTTTCTTGGGTTTTTATTATTGTGATACTTCCTTTATTGCCATAATTTTCCAATATACGCAAGAGTTTACGTCTCAATGCCATTTTTTAAATGAACTTGCATGCAAGCTGATAAGGCATCAACCGAACTGCCTTCCGCTGTCAAGTTAAAAATCGTGTTGGAAGCGAGGCTTGCATGCAAGCTGTACTTGTAGATGTAACACCCGGGTAACGTCAGAAGGTAAATGACAAAGAGATACCATTGAAGAAATCTTTAATTTTTTTCTAAAAATCAAGCCAACAATGCCTTGTTCTAATATAAGATCAAGCATGCCTTTACCTGATGTAGGTAGGGAAAGCCTCAATTTGTACCCAGAAATTTGACACACATTGTATTTTAAAATAACTCTAGTCGACTACCAAAGTGAATCAATTCTCCCGAATCATTTTCTGTAAATTTCTAAGAAGAAATGAATGTTTATGGTGTTCATCTACGCTTGTAATTAAAATTGGGCCATCCTACTTGAGTATTCTTGATGCAGTATACAAACCGATTTTCTAGGAACGAGGTAAAAGATGGGAGATGGTTCATTGTTACTCGCCCAAGCCAAGCACAAATAATATATAAAAATTTCCAATAAATTAAGTAAGAATTGAGGTTTTCCCTACCTAAGTAGTATATGGACACTATAGACCCAAAACAACATTGCGTCTGTAAGGGACAAGAAACCCCTGTCCCACTATAGAGCAAATCATATGAGATATGGGCGTATGCGTATGTACCACTTGTGTGTAAAGTAAATGGCGAAATTGGAAACAACTTCCAGAATATGGAGGTGTGTTTATACCGTGTGACACTATTGATCTGAAAAAATAAGAGTAGAGTTGCTATGTTCGGACTCAAGTGAATGCATGCAGTGTACCTGCTCAAGAGGTGAAAGCTAAAGTGCACTGACATATAATAAGAATGGACTGAGCGTTCTTGCTTAAAAAATGGCACAGATATTGAACAGGCTGTGAAAACCCTTTATTTCGTACAATTGCACACCGATTCATAATTTATTATTATTTGTCGATTGGAAACACTAAAGATGTTATGAAATAGTATTGCATTAAATTAAAATTACTTAGAAAGATAAATTTGTTTTAATTAACCCAAAAACTCATTTGTAATATTACTGAAAAATGTGCTCCTCTCCAGATTTGTTGTCAAATTTCCTTGAGCTTGTAAGAGATAGACGTATAAAAACAATATATTTGTCTGAATTTTTATGTCAATTCCAATGCATTCCAATTAACACAGCCGTACTGTTTCCAAAATTGGTTACAGTTCAGTGTACATTTTGAGCTTGAAAGAGACAAATAGATTTTAGCAAAAATTTGTGCCATTTTTAACTATAGGAATTAGATAGGATGGCTCAGTCCATTCTTATTATATGTCAGTGGCTAAAGTGGCTGGTTATAGAGAAGCGGCGTATAAATGTTGGGTAAGATAAGTTTTTGCGTCGTCGTTTCGAATTAATGCGATGATTTGAAAAAAGGTCAGGCGAAGAAATAAAAGACGTGGTTAATAGCAGTCAAGTATTTTTATTACAATCGATGAACATTTTTTCATTTTTGAATGAATGAAAACTGAAGAAACTTGTTCTCCATGTCTCTACTCGTTAAAACAATAAAATAATTTTGAATAGAGTTGATTTCATCCAGCTGTTTTTGCGTTTTTATTTTTTCGGAGAATCTATTTGGAAGGTATACATATATATGAAGTACCATCCAGGTAAACCGTTAATTTTTGGCCGTACTGCCTTTTCACGTACTTGAAATAGTTGATTTTATATTCCTTATCAGTTTCCAGCTCTGCAAATCAAAAGTTTATACGCTGGCTCGTTTCCGATGTGGAGTTTGCCTGAACTGGTTAATCATATTATTTTATTGACGTGAAAATTTTAAAACTATTATTTTTGACTCACTATGCTTTACAATAATATTATTTTAAAACTATGACTTTACGAATATTTCTTAAGAGCCAACAACTGTTGATATAGAACTATGAAATATACACGACAAATTCCGTTTTATATAGGACAGTGAAAGTAAAAAACAATTGGATTAGATTTTATTACTTTGTAAGCAAGATATACACTTAAACAGAGGGGACTAGGGTATATAAAAGGTAGACGAAAATACAGTCATTTTTATTGAAAGCAAACTTTTATAAGCAAACGTTGTGTTTATCACGAAATCTTGTGCGTATTTTAAAATCAAAAGCTGTAGTTTTATTAATCCTAGGTATTGCGCAGAGAAAAAAAGCAAAAGAAAAAAGTAAGAGACATAATTTTGGCAGTAAATTAAAGTGCTAGTTTTTAATATATTGTTTTTTTTTTTTTTACAGCAATTTTCAGCAGTATCACCAGCCTAAATAGATTAACAAAATAACGACGTCATGTCAACAGATAAGTTTTTAAATATTTTAGAACTAGTTGTAGAAAAGGGTGAAGAGTTTTTCCCCTGTTTTTTAAGATCAGGGTTAAACCAAATGTTTGAAAATAATGTTGCTGTAACAACAAAAGGTATTTGAAAAGTACATAAAATTATTTTTAAATATGCAATTCCTAATAAGGACTGCTTCCAAAACCTTTCTGTTCAAGAAGCTCTTTCTACCTTAGAAAAGGTAAGCGTTTTATCCAGCCAAAACAAACCACACATTTCAGGCATAGTGGATATTTATGAGTCTACTGTCAGCACCAAAATATTAGGAAATACGGGTGATGTGGCTATACCTTCTTCTAGTATCAAAATTATTGAAGTAGTGCAGTCAGGTGGTGGGGACTTTATTAAATTATTATCAAAAGAAAATAAACATTTGAGGAAATTTAAAATGGATGGCGTAAAGATGACTTTTCAACTGAAAGATTCCTCACATCAAGACATTGATAATTTAATTGAATGGATGGAAAGTGCATTTTCTGAAATGATTAAAGAATTAGTTCTAAACAGCAATGAGGGAAGTCAAATAGCCTTGTCACTTTCATTGCCCAATAATCCTGAAGTTAAACCGATTTGGGTTAGCATGAGACCGGTAGATAAGATTAACGTTAAATTGATCGTAAATCTGATCTCTGATGTTAATCAGTCAAATTCCGTATTTTTTTTCGGATGGGATATTGCAGGTCGAAGCCAATATAGTGAATTTTCCATATGGAGGAGGAAAACAAGAGAAGTCTGACAAATGTTAGTCAAAGCGGTTTTTTATGTGTTCCAAAATGTTTGTGTTATTCAGTAGAAATATCAAGAGGTATCACCTTACCGAAAAAATGTTCACATAAGTTTGAAAACAAACTTCTTAGTCTTTCAAAAGCGTTGTGTAAGAATGCTTTAGTTCGAGTAACGGATAATAAAGGTTGTTTATTATCAGATCTATATAAATTTCAAAAAAAATTAAAAGATTTTCAAATTATGGGCTTTAATTCGTTAAAGGGAAATATGCTTTTTCAGGGGCCAACCCATTTTGAGCGGAATAAGAAAATTTATCTTTATTTTTCTGAAACGGAAACCCATTTTTACCTTATCAAATCTCCGACGGGGTTTTTTAATAAGAAATATCTCTGTGTTTTTTGTGATAATTTATATGATCATAAGTTTTACCATAAATGTGAAATGTAGTGTCCATATGTATCTCCCCCATGCTTATTTGTGCAAGAAGTAATAAATAGTGAAAAATGTAAAAGATCGTTTAGGGGTCCCCGTGTGTTACAATAATCACTTAAAAGATATTTTGAATAAAGAAACTATTTGCAAAACTTTACAAGTTTGTAAAGATTGTGGTAAATTTGTCGATTATTCTAAACTGCAGGAAATTCACATTTGTGGTGAGTTCTTTTGCCCGAATTGTTTTAAATACGTTCCAGAAGATCACTTGTGTTTTATAAAAGTTTACAAAAAAAAAGAAAAATACAAATTTTTTTGTTTTATATTTTTTGATTGTCAAAGCACTCAAAACAAACGATATCAAGAAAAATCTGATTTATTTGTACACAATGTAAACTTAATAATAGCCCAGCAGAACTGCAATGAATGTTATATTTCGGAGACTAGAGACAAAGGTGACTGTATCAAATGCGGCAAGCGCGAGCATATTTTTAAATATCAAAATGGACCTGAAAATATAGTAGAAAAATTTGTAGATTACTGCTTTTTGCACAGACCTTTTGCAGCGCAAATTATATGTATTGCGCACAATTTGCAATCTTACGACGGACACTTTATTATAACAGAACTGATGAAAAGAAAATTAAAAGTTGTACCAGTCATGAATGGGTCAAAAATTATGAAAATTTCTTGTGGGCGCTTAATTTTTATTGATTCATTAAATTTTCTACCGTTTGCATTATCCGAATTACCCAAATTTTTTAATATTCCAAACATCAAAAAAGGATATTACCCCCATTTTACAAATGGAACTATGTAGGACAAATTTCATCTACAGAAATGTATGCCATTGACGCAATGAAGACAGATGAAAGGGAAACCTTCTGCACATGGTACGACAACCAAATAAAGTCCAAGGTAATTTTTAATAATCAGGTCGAATTAATAAGTTATTGTCGAAACGACGTCAACATTTTACGAGAGAGTTGTTTAACTTTTATGAAGGATTTTTTAAAAATAACACAAATAAATCCGTTTACGGAAGCTCTTACAATTGCATCAACAGTAATGCTTGTATACAGAAAAAACTTTTTAAAAGAAAATTTGTTAGGTATTATGCCTAAAAACGGGTATATTAAAAATTCGAATCAGTCAATTATTGGTCTAAAAAGACTTACATTAGAAAACAACAAAGTTGGGGGGAATATTAAACACGTAGAAAATTATGGTGAAGTAAAACTACCAAAATGCGGCTTTAAAGTTGACGGGTTTAATCCGGATACCAATACTGTCTATGAATTTTTTGGAAGTTTCTTCCATGGCTGTATACTGTGTTTCAAAAACCGGACTTCAAATAAACTGCAATTCCAGAATCTTGATCATCGATATGAAGGCACGTGTAAAAAAAGTGAACTAATCAAATGTGCAGGGTTTAAATTAATAACTATGTGGGAGTGTTATTTCAAACAGTTTTTAAAACAAAATCCGGAAATAAACCAGTCTTTAGATAACGAATTAAAAAGTCATGTACTTTCCCTTAATCCGCGGGAAGATATAACAGGAGGACGTTCTGAGCTATTTGCTGTTTATTATAAAGCAAAGCCTGATGAGAAAATTAAATATTTGGACTTTACAAGTCTCTATCCCTACGTAAATAAATATGCACCTTATCCTGCAGGGCATCCAAAAATATTAAATCGTGGGGATGTGCTTTCCGCAGAAGATTTGATAAAAATGCATGGGTTTGTTAAATGTAGAATTTTGTCCCCACAAAATATTACCATCCCAGTTCTACCTCTTAAAATAAACAACAAATTATATTTTCCTCTTTGCAAAACATGCAGCGAACTTAATATTCTTCATCAATGCCCACACACTGAAACTGAAAGAATGTTATTAGGTACTTGGGTAATTCCTGAAGTTGCCCTAGCAGTTAAGCAAGGGTATGAAATAAGAGATATTTTTGAAGTTTGGCAATATAGCTACTCTCAATATGCTCGTGAAACAGGACAGGGAGGTCTATTCTCCGAATATGTTAATACGTTTTTAAAGCTAAAACAAGAAGCTAGCGGTTGGCCTAGTACATGTATTACTGAAGATGAAAGAGAACTGTATATTCAGCGGAATGAAAAATACGAAAATATTCTTTTAGATAAAACAAAAATCGAAAAAAATTCCGGGCAAAGCCACGAAGCAAAACTATATCTTATTTCTTTGTGGGGAAAATTTGCCCAAAGAGAGGACAAAATGCAAACAACTGTTGTAACTAGTTTTAAAGATCTTTCTGATTTTATTGAAAGTCCAGGAATCGAGTTATCTTCCATTTATGTAATAAATAATGATACATTATGGGTTAACTGGCGACATATTCAGCAAGGTCTAGATGTAATTGGTCATGTGAATATTCCTATAGGCGCATATACGACATCTTATGCTCGTATGAAATTATATGGAGTACTAGAAAAAATCCAAAATCGTCTTTTATACTGCGACACTGATAGCGTTATTTTCGCTGAAAAAACGAATGAAAACACGTTTGAAACATCTGAATTTTTGGGTGGACTCACAAACGAGCTGGAATGTTATGGAAAAAATGCGTACATATCTGAGTTTGTAAGCATTGGAGCTAAATGTTATAGTTTGAAAATTAAAACAACTAGTGGTTTTGAGTACGTCACCAAATATAAAGGGGTTTCGTTAAACTTTAAAAATTCTCAAATGATAAATTTTGATAAAATGAAGAAAATTGTTTTTGAAGAAACCGAGCCTGTAAAAATAGAAAATAAATGTAAAATTAAACGAAAATTACCTGGTGTGATTGTATCTGAACCGGAAACAAAAAAAATTAGATTTACATTTGATAAAAGAGTAATTAAGCAGGATGGTTTTTCTTATCCTTACGGTTTTAAGAGCAATATTAATAATATTTGTAAGATTTGAATAATTTATTGTAATTAGACAAATAAAATATTTTTAGTAAATGCAAAAATTAAAATAATCATAAATATGACAACTGTTATACGAAAAAAAAATGTACATAGTTTATGATAGTAATTGTATTTGTTAAAAAGTGTTGAAAAATGTTACATTATTTTCGAGAAACCTACATATATAAGGCCTTAAAACGTATATTTAAATATCTGTTTGGTATTTCCTTTCTGCAGTAAAAGTCATGAGTTCAGACAGTTTTGTTTTATATATACAGTTTATCAGCGTCAGCGGAGTTAAAGGTCAACTGTTTGCTAAGGAGTTATCGCTCTTACAACACGGATCGCTTAATCCAACCTTATATTATTTCAAAACTCCATACCCGTATAATCAATTGTCAGCAAAAACCCGTTGGCAGGGTGATTACAATTTCAACCGAATAAACGGGTTAAGATGGAACGCTGGTACTATTAATTACAACAATCTACCTGAAATACTGACGAAATTATCAAATTCAACAATTTATGTAAAAGAACTTGAAAAGGAAAAATTTATTCAGCAATACATTCCTCAAGCTAAAATAAAACAACTTGAAATACCAAAACTAAACGACCTTATACAATTTCAAGTATATGTATTGTGAAATTCATGGAAATTTATCTGCTGTACGTTATGCTGTTAAAAATTGTATTAATATTTATATATATTTGTTAGTGAATAAAATAATTAAATAAAATATTTTTTACATTTATTTTATTTCATTTATTTGTAATCGAAATTCATTGCATCAAAAATTAGATTTGCAATACAATACAATGGTATTTCATAAAAAAGTCTGGAATAATTTAAGTGTACATAAGAAGTTCGACTGGGAATAAAAAAACTTGACATGGTAATTTTAATACATTTTGTTCTTTACATTTATCAGCATACTTTTTATAATATTCCTTAAGAGCTTCAGAATCGTTGTTATTGTGAAACATGATAATATTGAAGAATTTCATCATTTCAAATATTTTATAAAGCTCCGCTTGCGATAGTATAATGCTGCCACTATTGACGGGGATCGTGTATTCTTTTTTTGGTTCGACCTGATTCGGTGGAAGCATCTCTTCCAATTTGGTTTTTAAATCGTTGAGATTTTCTTAAACTGCTACCCATCCGGAATAAGATGTTGATATCGGAAAGAGGCCATGCCGATGAAACACTATTTTCTCTTCAAACGATAAAGGGTCAAACCCCAGTATTACTTTCCGGTTGTGGCAATCGTTCAAATGGTACGTGTAGTTTAACAGAAGATTTTCACCAGTTACTTGTGCTGTATATTTAGACAATTTTCTTTTTTCTTTTACGGCTGTTTTACCTTTAGACAACTTCATTTTACCTTTTGTGGGTGTCCCTGGTTTTTTACGAGATGGTTCCATCTTAACCAAATCACACTGTTACGCTGAATACAAAAACAGCTAGGGTTTAGGTTTTTATAGTTTTGATCTCAGGCTTGCAAGGCTGGCTACAAAAATCCCCTCCAGATTGTGGATACTTTTTTTTTTAGATATATGCTACGGTATAAATTAACAATTTTGTTATCATTTAAACTTAGATCGAAAAAGTCTTAAAGCTCCGTCCTCTGCTTCGAGAATATAGAAATATACAACAATAATATCAACAGGCTGCTGAAAACTGGCTTTGCAGTCGTTTTTTATTACTACAAAAAGAACTTGAATTAGCTAATAACAATTTTCGAAAAAACCTATTGGTGGGATACTTTCCAAAAGAGTCAAAGTACTATGCAGGGCCTTGTTTTGGGAAATAAAAGGCGACCCAATGAGTTCCGCCTTTATGTGCAGGATCAGTGTTAGCTATAACACATGCAGTTTTTTTTTTTTTTTTTTTTGTGGTAGATGACTGCATGGAAAAACACCTCTCACCTGTTTGTCGTGCGGTTATTTGTTAACGCCTTTGCAAGCTCAATCGTGTTCATTCTTGTTCAGCAGAAATGACGGCTTCCACGTCAAGGACTTTGGTGTGAGATGTAACGTAGTTATTTATAAATTCCTTAGTTGTATCTCCACGAACAAATACGATGTTAAATTTTGATAGAGTTTTTATAAGATCTTTATCCAAACGCTTGAGCTCAAGATTGCCAAATTTACTTAATTGTTCAGTACATTCTGTACTAGATGTAGGATACTTGAAAATTATTTCTTTCGCAAAAGACTTATTTTGTGCAGCGAATCCAGCAAAAGAAACTCTTTTTAAGAAGGTTAAGTGGCCTCCGGAGAAGTACTCCACATTTAACAAACAGTAGGTCATTATAGATTACGTATTTAAACACAATGATCATTTAACCTGCCTTATATAGGTTTTTAGAAGCTGGTGTACACATTTTTATCTTTAGCTATATCAAGGCTGCTATCATATACTGCATATACAATACATGTCACGGTTGTTTTTAGTGCTTCTTTAAATCTTCCTTCAATTCTAACCGTTCCCTGATTCAATAGATTTCCACATGTTGAATTATATGAGAGATCTGTTGTTAAATCAAGAGCAAGTAGAAAACATCCGTTGTCAAAGAATTTTTTTGAAATTTGGTGTCCTTTATCGAAATAATGTATACCGGTTCCTTTAAACAATGTAATATACCCTTGAGTGCTAGCAGGATTTTCTTTTGAATAATCAAATTCTAGAGATTGATTTGGCACCTGTACCCCGTTCACCGATAAGTTAAACCTGGTGATGTTGTTGTGCTTGAAGTTGTAAGAATATTTAGTTCGTTTTCCGGTATATGCATCGTTGGCAACCATGCCAAAGACTAGTAAATTTGGCAATTGTCCTGTAACCACATTGTCCAATGATAATGTAAATGTATTTGCGGGTATTGTATACGTCTTAATTTCAACTTGTTTATACGGATATATAGCGTTGGAGCGTTGGAGAACAGCTTCATGAGCCAGCAAGATATTAGGATTGATAGTTACATGATTCATGTACATAGTTGCTTCTACTATCTTAACTCGTGGGGAATTGTCATCATCTTTGGACCAAAGGTAAAATTCGGGTTTTTCGAGTGATAAAACTATCCGTAAATCAACACCGTTCATTAATAATTTATCTTGATTAAACATATCGCCGTTAATCTTTCCCATTAGCTCAACAACATTACTTTTATCAAACAGCTTTTGTCTTGCCAAATAACCTTCATTTAGCTCAGAATTTTCAGATACCTCCATACTATTTTGATCTAGATATCAGCCAACCGATTCCAAATGTGTTGAAGCGGCATCTTTTCCGTAATTTAATAAATTTTCAATATAGGCTCTATAGTTGTAATTGTTCTCAGTTTGAGCAACTGGTTTTCCATTTAAGTAAATTGTACATTGACGGAAAAGTGAATGGAGTATGTTATTTACAAGGCCAGGGCCTTCATCACGAACAGTGTCTTTGGTTTTATCCGGTTTAGTTATTTCGATATCTTCGCCTGTGTAAAGTTCTTCTTTTCCATCCTTGATTTTAACCAGTTGTAATTTCAAACGAAGGTATATGCTTGATAAGTCTCGATATGTCCTAGCGATACAAATTCCAATACCAACGAGTTATCTAAAGAAGCTATAGGTTTATAAGATACTTCCTCAGTTTTTGAGATGCTGCTTTGTACAGGTGGTGTAGAGAAAGGTCTAATTCAGATTTCATGCATTTGTTGTATGAAGGCATGTTGTCTATTTATCAAAAATATCTAACACGCGTTTACGTATCTTACGATTGCCTTTAAGAGATGCTCTTTTAGCTGTCTTTTTTTGTTTTTGAACCTCTTTTAGCGGACTTTTGTGATTTTGAACGCTTTTACGTTTAGAAGTTGGAGCGAAATGTAAAGCTGCAAAGGGGTTGCGTCTTTTTATAAGCATGCGACTGCTACTTCCTGCACCACCCATGCTTCCAAACAGCTTAATTATACCTTTCTGTGATAGTTCTTCGGCAGCCGCTTTTCCCTGTTCTTTTAAAATATATGTTAAAGGTTTACTACCTGCTTCTTCTAAAATAGCTTTTCCTGTTTTAATTGCTTGTTGCTTCAAAGCTTTTGCCCCAGATGTAAACATAGACTGTAAATATCGTAATAATCCGCTGAAAAAACTACCAATTCCTCTTCCACGCTGGTAAATAAGAGGAGATCGATATAATTCTCCAATATCTGCTAAACCACAGCCACTTTGAATTGAATAATATTTAGTATATGTAATATGAATTCATTTTCGAAGTTATACAAAATACTCTTAACTTCGCACTATGTTAAATTGTTTGTTGTATGAGTATTTATAGTTTATTTTCTTTTAAAATGGAGCATTAAATATGTCGGAATATAGCCTGGCTTGAAATCAATTAACTCCCCTTGCTGATTAGTTATTTTTATAGAAATACTTTCGATAAACGTTTTTTCAATAGGACAGTAATCTACGTGTTGAAATCTTATTGTACTTTCACATTCTTTTAAAGGTATTATACGTAAGTATCGTGCTAACTGATCACCTATAAATCACGGCTGAATAATATCAGTGTAGACATAAATTATATATTTTTCATAACGATCCTTTGCTGTTTGCTGAGACTCTTGCGGTAAACTTAGTGCCAAGTCCGTAACTGATCTTTCCAATCTATTAAGTGTATTTATTATTGACATATGCTCCTGACGTAATCCTGCCATATTAAAAGATTCTTTTATTTCTGACAATATGGCGTCAGACTCACGCTTATTTTCAGGTGTTTGGAGAAATATATCCGTAAAGAAGCTGGACAGGTTGTCTATATTAGTATCAATAGGCACTGGTGTAGTTAAATATTCACAGGAACTTTGCTCTTCGTATGGAACATCCAAAATATTGCTACCTTTAACAATTTTTCGCTGTTCGGATGGTTTAGCACTAATCGAATCTTTGCTCTTGAATAGCAAGATGTTAAAAATAGTATCCTTAATCTGAATAATTATCTTTTGTTTTTCTTGTTCACTAAGATTTTGATCGTCAAAGCATACATTTGATATAAAAAGCGTAACAAGATCTCTAACATTAAGATGAGATAGTAGTGGTTTTTTTTATTTTGATAGTGACTCCCAAATCTTCCAACCGGAGTTCAAATACATCATGTACTCTTTTGCCGCCAGTATTTTTTTCTGTCTCACGAGCTCTTTTGATGCTAAGCGCTGGATGTGTGTAATTGTCAATCGAATCTTGTATGATAGCATACTTTCTCTTCTGTCTAGGAATTTGTCCAAATATGTCATCAACAAAGGCTTCAACTGACTCATAGTTTTTATATTTTAAAACAACATTTTCTGAAGCCCTTTTACCCTGATATATGTGTAATGTAAACTCGTCTGGATCCTGTTTGTAGCTTACTTCAGGTATAACACCATCAAAAAAGTCAGCTTCTAGCCGATCCCATATCTTTTTCTTAACATCATCCAAGTACATGGTATGCCATGATGGTGAAATAGCGTTATAAAATGTTAGTAGGAATGCAGAAAAATTTACTTATCCTGTTCTGTAACTAGCTTGCTCAAGACTCTCTTTAGTCCACTCAAGTTTAACGGTTTCATTTATTTTGATGCTAAGTGAATTGATTTCGTTTCTATGCTGCTCTCTTATTTCTTTCAACGGATCAGGTGCATCACGCCTCACCCTTTTAACATTACTCTGATTTACTTCTTCATCTGTATTTCGTTTGACTCCTCCTTTTATGTGTTACGCAGATTTTTAACCGCGTA
Organism: Dioctria rufipes; assembly: GCA_963924295.1. Taxonomy (NCBI): domain Eukaryota; kingdom Metazoa; phylum Arthropoda; class Insecta; order Diptera; family Asilidae; genus Dioctria; species Dioctria rufipes. The sequence continues at coordinate 114,150,888 of OZ002742.1, forward strand.
AGATGTCCACCCGGCTAGAGCTGGAGAAGGGTGGGGTTATATGCTCTGGGCCTTAACACCTGTTGGGCGCCACGTGGTTTTTGTTTCGAGTCCACGAACTCTTAAGTAAGAACACAGAGCTTTATATTTATCACTTCTTTCTTTTAGTCGACCAAACGTTATAATTGAAACTCTAAATCTATGGATGAACTACTTCTCGAAATTTCACACGTAATGTGACTCAGACTGATCGAGCCCGAAACAGTTAAACTGGCAAGGGAGGTAGCACGCGAATAAAAAAATATATTCAACACTATATTTATAAATCCCGAATGCACGAACAATTTTATGCTCAACTTTGAGCTGCATTTAATAAGTGGAAAAGTAATACTTATCTTTTTCTCTTTATGAATTTTCCAATTTTGCTCCAGTCATCCCGCGCTGACCCAAGACCTCCCCACAAACGACGTTCCTTCCAATCCTCTTTGTTTAAAAGCTTTCCTTCCCTCCTTTTCTTTTCCTGCTTTGAACCACTTGGTAAAGCTATTTCCTTTCTAATTTCTTTTAATCTTTTTTTTTTTCCTTCTATTCTTTGAACTTCTCGACTATTACTTTGTTCTTTTTTTTTCTTTTATATTTTAAAAAAAAACTCTTCCTTCTTAGACCTCGTCGATTCGCTTGACACTTTGATACTCGACTGACCTTTTTTCCCGAGACTGCCCGCTTCACCTACCAAAGCTTTTTATAGGAAAAGCCCACTATTTTGAACTTCCGGCCTTTATCTCTAGTACTTTTCCGAATCGGCTTGATTCAGTTCTGCTTTGGTGAATAAAATTTGATTTTTATTTTTATTCTGAAATTGCCGATCGTTTGCTTATTTGCAAGAATTCGTGTGTTTAGTGCCATATTCTTTTTTTTTTTGCATTTCGATTTACGCTTTGGGCTACGGGCAGCCCCAATAACGATATAAAACTTCAGAAAATTCAGGTTGTGCAGAAGAAATCATGTCGCTTTTCTGTTTGTGATTAAATTATTTAAACGGCTGTGCTCTACTACTTTATTGTGCGTGAGAAGGGGGGACTGGGTCAGGTAAATTATTTTCAATTTTCGAAAACACTAATTATCTAAATAAAGATAAATATCATTGCATTTCCACTTCTAAGGTATTCAGAAGAACTTCGCGCGGTACCTCTGCCTGCCTTACATCATCTTTATAAAGGTAAATGAAATTTTAAATTCATTAAATATGCTTATTAAACTTAATTCTACTTAATTCTAATTTCAGGACCGACTTGGGTTTTCCAATACTATTTGTGACAAAATTATTATTAAATTCATTAAATATGCTTATTAAACTTAATTCTACTTAATTCTAATTTCAGGACCAACTTGGGTTTTCCAATACTATTTGTGACAAAATCAAGAATTCCTTATATCGGCGGATATACTAGGTATTATTTGGAATTCGAAAAGCTCACTCTCCATCCAGGACTCACAGCGACGCAGCAGTATCCTTGGTAACTTCAGGTGAGGAAAGTATCGTTCAAAATCGATATTGCAATCCATAGAGGTGTTTCCAGCCTTCGGGAGGGTGAGTAATTTCTTTATAGTGCTCACGATCTGAAAGTGATGTGAAAATCTTTGCAGAATCAACCAAATTTATTACTTGAGTAGGCAAGACAAGACGAAACCAACACGTACACATAAGTAATCCCCTTGGGATATATTATAGCAATTATATTTAAATATTTTCTTTATTTTCTAGGCCACCACATCCCCTACATCCAGAGTTCACCACGTAACATGCCACCTAGTCCTCCGGGAGATTTCGTAGAAATCTTAAATAACCAAAACAAATTTATATACAACCTTAAAATTGCTCTAAAGGCTTATTGCGTAAGGGCTTACGGGGTAAATGGGCACTTGAATTATATCACTCCTTTAAGATGGGTTTGTCATTTTAACCGCCGCGCCGACCGATATTAAAACCAGGGACGTTATATTTTTGCAATTTTGTTTGGACCACTGGACTTCCTACTACTGTAAGATCCCAACACCGCAGACCAATCAGCACTATATATTATTAATCCCACACATATTGCGGAGAGTCGTTCCAAAAAAAAAGTGCTACGAGCGGAATGACCTGTACTGAGTGGATGGCTTTTTAGGGCGACCGTATATGGCAGGCTACTCAGTATTTTCTGCAGAATACGCTTTTAAATCCTTAGCATGCCATATGCCTGCACTTTTGCCATTAACATCTTCCAACGCATAAGTCCAGGGAGATACTGCTCTAACTATGGTAAATGGTCCTAAATACTTAGGTGCAAGCTTAGCAGTGAAGAATTTAGCGGCATCTGAGAGAACATAGTTCTTTCTCCAAACTTGGTCGTTCACTAAGAATTTGTGATCCCGTCTGCGGAGATTATATGGGTGCCTGGAAGATTCCGCTGCTTTTATCAGTCTCTTCCTCACGTCATTTATATCTTCTTCCAATGCCGAGGATCTTGATTCGGGGTCATATATATCGCCCTTAAACGTTTTATGAGACTTGCCATGTGTTACCATCTCACGGCCGAAATTGATGAAATAAGGCGTTAATTTTGTAGCTTCATGTGTTGATGTGCGGATAGCACAAGCGACCTTTGCTAAGTGCTGATCCCACTCCCTGTGGTTCTCCGACACATACGCTCGAAGCATAGATTTAATAACTTGATTGACTCTCTCAGCCGGATTTGCTTGTGGATGGTACAAGGCGGTATATTTAATTACAACCCCATAACTACTGCAAAGTTTTATATACTCACGACTCCTAAATTGGGCACCATTATCGCTTATTATGGTCCTAGGTACGCCGAAGAGCAAGAACACTTGCTCCTCTAAAACTTGAATAATCGCGTTAGCAGAGGCAGAGCGTAACGGAAACAACATTGGGAACTTGCTTAGTTGATCAACAATAGTGAGAATGTAAACGAAACCCCGCTTTGATCTAGGAAGGGGGCCTATTAGATCTATACACAAAGTCTCCCACGGCTTGTCTGCTATACTACGCGGAGCCATTAACCCTACTGGTTTTCTACGCTCGTGCTTTACAGCTTGACACGTCAAACAATTTTTGACATAAGAGGAAACATCTGCTCTCATTTTGGGTCAATAAAAGTTCCGTGAAAGACGATCGTAAGTTTTTTCCACGCCGCAGTGACCAGAAGTTGGGATGTCATGCGACTTGAATATCGAATCTTTTCTTCTGCTTTTGGGAATCACTTGCTTCCAACACTCTGATTCTATAGCGAGCAATGGGTACTGCGGCTTGCAATGTCGCCACAAAACTCCGTCTTGGACTCTCCAGTCAGGGAATTTGGCCGGGTCGTTACTCACGTTCTCAATCATCTTTATATACCACTTATCTGACACAGAATGAGATCCATTAATACAATCTAGAATAGGAACTGAACGCGAGAGCCAATCTGGTAAAAGATGCTCTTTCCCCTTACGATGAACTATTTCAAAGTCGAATTGCTGGAGCTTCATGGCCCACCTTGCCAGCCTACCTGTAGGGTCTTTGAGATTGTGGAGCCAGACGAGGGACGCGTGATCAGTAATAACTGTAAATTTAGTGCCTTCCACGTAAGGTCTTAGTTTGTCGATGGCCCACAATACCGCTAAGCATTCGCGCTCCGTAGTCGAGTAATTCCTCTCACATCTGTTCAAGGAACGGCTCAAGTAAGCGATTACCTTCTCTTCTCCATTTATATTTTGTGTCAGTACAGCACCGACTCCGAACCCAGAAGCATCAGCGTGAATAAGAAAAGGATGATCAAAATCTGGACAATTTAGGATTGGAGCGGTGACTAAACTTTCTTTAACCAGTCGAAAAGCGTTTTCACATTCCGGGGACCAAATAAACTTCCTTCTTTTCTTTAAAAGATCAGTAATTGGAGCTATGATAGATGAAAAACTCGGTATAAATCTGCGATACCAAGCCACTGTACCGATAAACTTGCGAACTCCCGAAACTGTCGTTGGGTGGGGGATGTCGAGGATACATTTAACTTTATCAGGGTCTACTTGGAGACCTCGCTCCCCTACTACGTATCCCAAATACTTGAGCTCAGGCCTGCAGAACTCACACTTATCATAATTAATAACCAATCCTGCCTGGTATAGCCTTTCTAATACTTCCCCTAAAACCTTTTTGTGGTGCTCAAAGGATTGCGTTACTATAATGACATCGTCAAGGTACACAAACACATGGCTTTCTAGACTACCAGACAGAACCTTATCAATTAGGCGCTGCCAAGTTGCAGGCGAGTTACTCAACCCGAAAGGCATTCTGCGAAATTGGAAAAAGCCGCGGCTAGGAACAGTGAAGGCGGTAAACTGCTTTGAACTTTCTTCCAATGGTACCTGCCAAAAAGCGGATTTGATGTCGAGTAATGACATGTACTTAGCGTCGCGGAGCTTGTCCAAGGTGGCCGAGACATAAGGAAGCGGATATGCGTCCTTTGTCGTAACTTTATTTAATTTTCGATAATCAACGCAGAACCGGTAAGTACCATCCTTCTTTTTAGCCATCACCACAGGCGATGACCAAGCACTATTCGAGGGCTCTACAACTCCTGCCTCCAACATTTTATCCAACTCAGCATTTATTATGTTTTGAATTGCTGGTGAAACCGGATAATACCGCTGCTTTATTGGAGATGAGTCGGTCTGAATAGTATGCTGTACTTGATTGGTACACCCTAGTCCCTCACCCATTTTTGCCTTGGCTTTCCTAATAAGTTCACTCAGTTCTTCTTGCTGGACGGCTGTTAATTTGGAATGGCTCTGTAAAGCATCGACATGAATTTCAACATTCGGATCATTAAATTTCCACGAATTCTCTCGCAAATTTGCTGATATACCCATGCTTTGCCAAAAATCAATACCAAAAATTATAGACTGAGGAAGTTCTGGAATCACCAATACATCTAATACAGCTATATGTGCTTCAAGTTCTATGGGTAGACTCACTTCACCAAGTACATTGATACTTTTACCGTCTGCTAAGCTGACAGTCTGTGCCTTCGTTTTCTCCATCCTAAGCCCTTGTTCCCGAAGTAACTCCCAACCTGATTTTCCAACAATTGTTCTTGATGCACCCGAATCCAATAAACCACAAATTCTAAGACCAAAAATAGTTACCATAAGATGTGGACGCACATCATCTTTTACCTGTAAAAATATGTAATCCACTAATGTGTCAAGCTCGTCATCACCTCTTCCGGTTCCTATACTCTTGGTGCGCCAATATCTCACAGCATGCGGGGCTTTTAGGGCATTTTCCGAGCTCGATTCGCCCTCTACATTCGAGCTCCTCTCACGTTTCCCGGAGCTTGACTACCCTGGATGTGTACTGAATTCGATTGAATCTGATTTTCTCCCTTCTGTTCACTATGCTGAGGTGCTGCCCTTAGATTAATTGATGCACTCTGCTGTGGCTGATATGCCGCGCTATTTCTGCAATTACTACATCTAGGGCGCGTAACGCCTCGTGCCCCGCATCCATAACAGCTTACATTATTTCTGCAGAAACGCGCGATGTGGCCTGGACGGCCACATCTAAAACACTTAGATCTCGAGTTGACTGTAGAATTCGGGCTCGGAATTTGTGTCTCTACTGCTGCTACAGCTGGACATTCCGCAGCGACGTAGGCTAAGTCCGGTTCAAGCAAGTTGATATTCCTCTTTGAAGGTGGAGGTGCGTAGGCCTCAACGGAGGTTCACACCGATTCTAGTCGCCGCCCTAAATCTACCAGGTCCTGTATTGTATCAATTTGAGTTAGCCCTAGTTGTGTCTGATAGAATGGGTTAATATTCCGTTTCAGTATACGTAACTGCTGATCCTCTGATAACGGGTCTGATAATCGTGAGAACATATTCGTAACCACGGCAATATACATCCCAATGGATTCACCATGACCTTGAGTACGCTTCTTTATCTCCTCGATTAGTCGATCATCGTAATCATATGGTAGGAATTCTTTCTTGAGATCTTTAACTAGATCTTGCCAAGAATGAAACTTTGACTTATTCGCCCTATACCATATCAGCGCTGGACCTGAGAACAAGTCCAGAGCGGAATGAAACAATTGGTATTTGGTAATGCCACGCGCCTCAGCTAACTCCTTTACTCTCTCTAAAAATGAGTTAAGGGATTGGCCCTGAACCCCGGAAAATTTCACCTCCCATTTGTGTAGAGCAACTCGTGAATGAGCATTACTAATTATTGCAGCCGTCGTAGATAAGTTGACACTATCTTCATCCATCTCATCTTCTTCGTAACCCCCATCGGCCTTAACCTTCAATGAACCCAAGAATAAAACCAGACTAGCTCTGACTGTAGCCTTTTCTGCGTTTTGTTCGGTACCTACAGGGTTAGTCCTATCTAACCTTCTCAGAGCCCACTCAATTTTGGTAGATATTTTCTTAAAATCTCCGCTATCTAAATCTCCACTAAAATCCTTCAGAAGTTCTTCAACTTCCTCTAATTTCTTACGCAATGCTTGGAGGTCCTCAGCGAAACTGAATGGATACGGATCTACCGCCAGCGACTTACCATCCCTTTCTACCCTTAGAGCTTCACGTAATGCTATTCGCATATCGTCTACTTTACCAGTCGACAAACCCCTCACCTTGAGTTCATACGACAACTCATCTTGACTTAATCTATTGATCAGCATGGCCATGATTCTCAAAGAGACAATATAAGTTGCAATGCAGGAGTAAATAAATTAGAGCTAGTTGATATTAAATGTAAACAGCAAAAAAAAAAAAAAAAATTCGAAATTCGGAGGGCTTGACAATTGTTGGATATATGTATCAAGAGAACAAATTATTAACAATCAAAAGGAATTACTAGCAGATCACACAGCGTTTTCTGCAAAATGAAATTAAAATTAAATCAACATTCTCAATCCCAGCGCACCTATGTATGTAGGACGTAGTGACATGCCTTCTTCGTTCATTGATTGACAAAAAACTATTTGCTAAAGAAATGATACCTTATGACTACTATTTACTAACGCGGGCCGAAACCAAAATTTTATTCGGATATACGCTAAAGCATGAACAATGCTCACTAAGATACTTATTTAACTATATATACGTTCAGACATTCGATCCCCAGTAGAAGAAGTGCCATTCAGTTATATTCATTATCAGCTTAAACTAATTTCCAAATTATACTTGCAATGAGGCGACTGCAAAATACAAAAACTTGTTCGAAACGTCACTCCAGCCAAAGCTGATCGATCGCTATATAGGCTAAGTAGTCATATAAAGCACTTCTGACGGGGCTATTGCTTCAGACCTGTATATGTATCGCAAAGAACTGAGAATTCATCCACCGAAACTGGGTCAAACATTAAAGTAGGTCAGTTACCGCTTATCGAATATCAAACGAATCCGAGAGCTTGGTTTAACAAAAAAAATGGGAATTATTTCTCCTTCGAAATGAATTCTCTTATCAGATTGGCTTTTGTGATTTGGACCAGATGAACTCCAGTTGCAGTGAATTCAAGTGACGTTATGTACGCGGGTACGTGGAGTGGAGATTATACTTATTATAATAAATGCATTTCTAGCCGGCACTAATGAAAAAGGTTAAAATGCTGTTTGAGTGTCAAGTCACGAAATTTTTACCAGTAAATTGTGTTTGAGAACAACTAAACAACTAAATTGTGTTGAAAAACAGCTAAATTAGAGAAAAAAAAACAAAAATCTTAAGATGTGAAAGTGCAACACAACAAGGAAAAGAAATAAAGTTTATGGAAAATTATATTGTGAAGTGCATTAACTAAAAAGGGATGTGGTGAACCTGAAATCAAAGTGTGACATATAATGGATAATATCTATAATTAAGACACGGGTGAGTACCAAAATGCTTTTCTTTCTTTTATTCTTACAAAATAGTTTATATATTCATTAAACAAAATGTTTCTAAACAAGCGCTACCTCCCCTCCTTTTATATAAACATTAGTGCTGACCAGCGAGTACTTAAGTTACGATTTGCATTACTCTCTCTCTTTGTAAAAGTTGCATATACATTCCAGTTCGCAACATTTGCCTAATATTCTGTGTTATCGCTGCACTCTGGTCTGAGCACTAAACTTTGGAATGAACGAATAATATGTATGAACAGTGAACTTAACCTTGAATTTAACTCTGAAATTCTATGAAAATTCCTAAATTTTGAAGTGTTATAGGTGTTATGGCCCCACGTTGGGCGCCAAATTTGTTACGCGGATTTTTAACCGCGTAAGATGTCCACCCGGCTAGAGCTGGAGAAGGGTGGGGTTATATGCGCTGGGCCTTAACACCTGTTGGGCGCCACGTGGTTTTTCTTTCGAGTCCACGAACTCTTAAGTAAGAACACAGAGCTTTATATTTATCACTTCTTTCTTTTAGTCGACCAAACGTTATAATTGAAACTCTAAATCTATGGATGAACTACTTCTCGAAATTTCACACGTAATGTGACTCAGACTGATCGAGCCCGAAACAGTTAAACTGGCAAGGGAGGTAGCACGCGAATAAAAAAATATATTCAACACTATATTTATAAATCCCGAATGCACGAACAATTTTATGCTCAACTTTGAGCTGCATTTAATAAGTGGAAAAGTAATACTTATCTTTTTCTCTTTATGAATTTTCCAATTTTGCTCCAGTCATCCCGCGCTGACCCAAGACCTCCCCACAAACGACGTTCCTTCCAATCCTCTTTGTTTAAAAGCTTTCCTTCCCTCCTTTTTTTTTCCTGCTTTGAACCACTTGGTAAAGCTATTTCCTTTCTAATTTCTTTTAATCTTTTTTTTTTTCCTTCTATTCTTTGAACTTCTCGACTATTACTTTGTTCTTTTTTTTCTTTTATATTTAAAAAAAAAACTCTTCCTTCTTAGACCTCGTCGATTCGCTTGACACTTTGACACTCGACTGACCTTTTTTCCCGAGACTGCCCGCTTCACCTACCAAAGCTTTTTATAGGAAAAGCCCACTATTTTGAACTTCCGGCCTTTATCTCTAGTACTTTTCCGAATCGGCTTGATTCAGTTCTGCTTTGGTGAATAAAATTTGATTTTTATTTTTATTCTGAAATTGCCGATCGTTTGCTTATTTGCAAGAATTCGTGTGTTTAGTGCCATATTCTTTTTTTTTTTGCATTTCGATTTACGCTTTGGGCTACGGGCAGCCCCAATAACGATATAAAACTTCAGAAAATTCAGGTTGTGCAGAAGAAATCATGTCGCTTTTCTGTTTGTGATTAAATTATTTAAACGGCTGTGCTCTACTACTTTATTGTGCGTGAGAAGGGGGGACTGGGTCAGGTAAATTATTTTCAATTTTCGAAAACACTAATTATCTAAATAAAGATAAATATCATTGCATTTCCACTTCTAAGGTATTCAGAAGAACTTCGCGCGGTACCTCTGCCTGCCTTACATCATCTTTATAAAGGTAAATGAAATTTTAAATTCATTAAATATGCTTATTAAACTTAATTCTACTTAATTCTAATTTCAGGACCGACTTGGGTTTTCCAATACTATTTGTGACAAAATCATTATTAAATTCATTAAATATGCTTATTAAACTTAATTCTACTTAATTCTAATTTCAGGACCAACTTGGGTTTTCCAATACTATTTGTGACAAAATCATTATTAAAGCAGCTTATAGGGGCAACGATCCTCTGATTCCAAGAATTCCTTATATCGGCGGATATACTAGGTATTATTTGGAATTCGAAAAGCTCACTCTCCTTCCAGGACTCACAGCGACGCAGCAGTATCCTTGGTAACTTCAGGTGAGGAAAGTATCGTTCAAAATCGATATTGCAATCCAGCCTTCGGGAGGGTGAGTAATTTCTTTATAGTGCTCACGATCTGAAAGTGATGTGAAAATCTTTGCAGAATCAACCAAATTTATTACTTGAGTAGGCAAGACAAGACGAAACCAACACGTACACATAAGTAATCCCCTTGGGATATATTATAGCAATTATATTTAAATATTTTCTTTATTTTCTAGGCCACCACATCCCCTACATCCAGAGTTCACCACGTAACATATGGCACGGTCGGGCAATGAAATTTCAGTTATTCCGACACACCAGTCATCAGTAAACTTGCATGTTCTAGGTAGTGCATTTGTAAAAGCTGATAACGTATTTTCGGGATAAAACTGCATGGAATTGTTACTGAAAAGGCATACGTAAAAGTCATTTTCTTTTATATCTACAGGCATTTTTAAATTCTTTTCCAATCAATGTTCGGTACACTTCAGAAATGCTGTTTATTATTATTATAGGCTTTCCCAAGTAATTGCTGGTACGCTGGTACTTCTAGTTTTTGCTGCGTATTTTAGACGATCACTTTGTCGGACAACTTTCTTAACTGGCAACGAAAGAATATATTGACTCGGATCTAGCAGAGATTGCTTTAATATAGATTGATTTTTGGACGGTTTTATACCTTTGTCAACTGTAGTATTTTCCGTGTCGTGTCATTCTAATAAGTTCGCAGCTTCATCTATACTCATTTCTCCAGGTACAGTGTACTGGGTTATACCATCCTCAGCCGTGATTACCTTATAATCTTTATCGCGAGACTTGGTTTCAGAAACCGTCTTAGGTATTTTTGAAGGTGGTTTCAGACTTTTTCCTATACCACTAGCTGATAAGCGGCGTTTGGAAGCAGGTGATAACGGTTGGCTTGGTGGTGATATTTCAGCAAGATCGAAGAAATCCTCTTCCATTCTTTCAAGTGTATTTTCTTTGAAGGGTGATGTTTGTGTTGATATTTCATCTTTAAAAATAAATTTAGTTTGAGTAGTACTATCGCGCACGATTTCTGCTTATCTTGTGGTATACGAATAAATTTAGTCTGAGTAGTACTATCCCGCAAGCTTTTCTGCTTATCTTGTGGAATGTGAATATTTGGATTTTCATCTGACACACGCACAGAGAACTTTTTGCAACAACTATATTTCGCAAATCCTTTTTATACTTACAGAGCGAATTGCACATTTTTCCATGAGGGATATGGTTTCCCTTCAAAGTATTAAGAGTTATTTCGCAAAGAGTTTTAATGACCTTGGGTTCGGCATTTTTAATAATGGCCGGCCTTAATTTCGGTCTCGCTGTTCTAAGAACATATAGCATATGCTTGTTGTCCCTTAATCGATTCATTCGTGACACCATTTTTACTGGTTAAAGGTAGACAGAAACAAGTTGTAAATGTCTTGTTAAAAATATCAGTACGGAATATTAACACCTCGTTGATATCTTGAGTGGAATCTACCAGTAAATATCCATGTAGCACCCGTGTAATCTCTTTATATATTTTTAGCAGCTCTGATATATTTTCTGGATAAATTTGTCTCGCTAAATGAATAAACTGGCTCTTATCTCGAGGGTTGTTAAACACAACGAGGTATTTACAGTTAAGTGATATGTCTCTGCAAAACTTGCCTTGATGAAATACATTTTGTGTTACAAGGATTGCTGAAAGATTGCGATGGTGTGATCCTTTTGTAAAGAGTTCTCATACTTGTCTACTAAAAGCATTTAACATCATATCGTCCAATACAATTAATGTAGGTTCCTGTGTATAATTTACAAACTCTTCAGGAATACTATCAATAAATTCGATATTAGTGAATGTGGTATCTGAGGGGCAGAGCCCCATGTTCTGTATTACACCAGATAACTCTTGTTTTTTACAGCCTTGTTAAAAATATATTATTGAGAAGGTCTTTTATAAATGTTGTTTTTCCACAGCCTGAAGGTCCAGCAACCATCATTGTAAACGTATGATTAAACTTGATCATTGCTGGTTTTAAAATATTTTATATAAAACTGTTATTCATTGGGTTGTTTATTTATACATTCGGTAAAATGAGTAGAAGACAAGTCGTTAATGAACTGCATAAACCAGCTCGCAAAAACTTTAAGCGACAGAGTGTTACTATCAAGGGTATTGATGATTTGTGGCAGTCAGACTTGGTCGATATGGGTTCGTACGCTTCAGAAAACCAAGGCTTTCGTTTTCTTCTCACTGTAATTGATACGTTTTCAAAATATGCATGGGCCTCACCAATTAAAAGTAAAAAGGCATCAGAAGTTGTTAAAGCGATGCAGTCTCTTTTTAATCAAGGTCGCATTCCAAGAAATTTACAAACAGATGATAGAAAGGAGTTTTTTTATGAACCGTTTCGACATTTCAGTATGAATGGAAATTATCACTGGATTAGTATGTTAACTAAGTTAACAGAAACGTGTAATTCAACAAAGCATCGCACTATTAAAATGCAGCCTGTAGACGTTGGCGCACGCAACGAGAAACGTTTATTGTCGACTAGGTATAAATATCCAAAGGTAAAAACCAGACCGAAATATAAAGTAGGTGATTTTGTTCGTATAAGTAAGCATAAGCATGTATTTGAAAAAGGCTATACCCCTAATTGGTCTATCGAAATATTTGTTATAAATAAAGTCAAAAAAAAATGTTCCAACGACATATGGTCTCGAGGATTATGAACAAAATGTGATTCAGGGATCTTCAGGATCTTTATCTTGTAGAAAAAGTTTTAAAAAGACGCGAAAATAAAGTATTAGTTAAATAATTAGGCTTTTCACCTAAGAAGAACGCCTGGATTGATATAAAAGACGTCGTGTAATATTTTTAAAATATAGTCATCATGCTACTCTTGACAAGAGAATCTGACCGCTTAAAAACTTTCCATAATCTTCCTTTAGATGACAGAAAGTGTTGCAAACTAGCAAGAAGTGGTTTCTTTTACACAAATCTTAAAGATAAAATAAATTTTGCTCCCTGGAAATGTATGCTGTGAACTGTCCAGAAGACGTTGAAGCAGAACACATTCATCGATCTCCATACAGCACGTATGCCAATGATCGAGATGTATGTGGACTATACAATAAACCGCTCACCATGCCGGCTCCATCAAAGACTTTAATTTATGCTTTCAACACTTTGAAGGATTTAGTGGGTACTATACTTGTTCTTGGACTGTTTTGTGAAATTTATTATTTTTACGAATTCTTCAAACAGAAACAATGAAAAATATTCATCGATTGTAATAAAAATACTTGACTGCTATTACCCACATCTTTTATTTCTTCGCCTGACCTTTTTTTAGATCAAGACATTAATTCGAAACGACAACGCAAAAACTTACCTTACCCAACATTTATACGCCGCTTCTCTATAACCAGCCACTTTCGCTTTCAACACAAAAAATATAAACAACAAACTTTGCCCAGCGGCCCCCTCGAAGACAGAGTGTAAACATCAACTTTGCCCCCGATCGTCCCCCACGTAAACAAAACTTTGCCCCCTATGGTTCCCCCACGGAAACAAAACCCCGCCACTGAAAAAACAAGTTTAATTTGAAATCCGAACGCGAAAAATATAAACCCACCTCTTGAGCAGGTACACTGCATGCATTTACATGTGTCCGAACAGAGCAACTCTACTCTCATTTTTTCAGATCAATATTGTCACACGGTATAAACACAACTCCATATTCTGTAAGTTGTTTCCAATTCCGCCATTTACTTTACACACAAGTGGTACAAAAAGCAACTCTAGTCTCATCAACTTTCACTTTCCCGTGTAACTGACTTTCTCTACTGTGGTCCCAATGGTAGGGGTGCCGGCAGCTCTGGAGTAATCCAAGGTTTAAATAATTGAGAAGACTTAGTTACAAAATAAAATATTTCTTTATTTTTCGGATCTTATCCTATACAGAGTATATTTTCTTAATCTTATTAATACATAATATCTTCTATTTATACCTATCTACATTTTTACTGCCGAAGAGAGAGAGATAGATTTAGTTGTTCGTTAGAGAGGTTCAGTTGTTTGTTACGGATATTATTAGACCGGGCATACTGGGAGCTGGGGGATTAATCAGACAGGTTAACAGGTACAGCCATACGGCACTGCAGCTGGAGGGGGAAGCGGGGCGGAAACATATATAACTGCAACCATACGGCACGGCAGTTACACAGGATTATTATGTGGAACAGAGCTACAGCCATACGGCACGGCAGCTAGAAAGAATATTTAGGTAGGGTAACAGCTACAGCGACACGGCACGGCAGCTGGAGGAGGAAACGGTACGGGAACATATATAACTACAGCCAAACGGCACGGCAGTTACACAGCAATATTATGTGGAACAGAGCTACAGCCATACGGCACGGCAGCTAGAAGGAATATTTTAAGGAACATAGCTACAGCCATACGGCACGGCAGCTAGAAGGAATATTTAGGTATAGTAACAGCTACAGCCATACGGCACGGCAGCTGGAGGAGGAAACGGTACGGGAACTTATATAACTACAGCCATACGGCACGGCAGTTACACAGGAATATTATAAGAAGTCAACTACAGCCATACGGCACGGTAGCGGCAGGAGGAATATAGCTACAGCCATACGGCACGGCAGCTAGATGTAAGGTACCGAGAGGACCTTACTCAGTTGAGTCCGGGAAAAGAGTGCCTTGTCAGGCCTTGTGCTGGGACTCTTATACCCTCAGAAGCTTCAAAGCTCTAAAGCTTCTCTCAAAGCTGGGTTGAGTGGCGGAGCAATTGTAACTGGGAACTTGTTAAGTGTCGAAACAAATGCTACTGGGATCATATGTGAAGTCAGGGCTGTATTTGGTTAAGTAAAGTCAGGGCCGTATTTCGTTTTACAAGAAAATTAGATATTAAATTATGAACGAATCAAATGGTTTGTTACACCCGTGCATACGCCCATATCTCATATGATTTGCTCTATAGTGGGACAGGGGTTTCTTGTCCCTTACAGACGCAATGTTATTTTGGGTCTATAGTGTCCATATACTAATTACCTACATCAGGTCGAGGCATAGTCGATTTTATATTCGAGCAAAGCGTTGCAGATTTTTGTTCCACTTGCTTGACAAATTTTCGTGAAATTTTCCCAATTTACTGAAAATATATCTTAATAATTTTTCTTTGTTAAACGTTATTCAAGTATACGAAGCGTTCGTTGTGTTTCCTAGTCCTTATAAACATTTAGAAAATGGTAAGTACATGCACCTACATATATTTGGCATTGCATTTTTGGATAAAATGGGGAAATTTTAATTTGAGTATTATTTAGAAATGTTAAACAAATATCATTTTTAATAATTTCTCTTCGCATCTTCTCGACAGGCTCCAATTTCGTCTTTTTTCCGCCTTTTAAGAAGAAAAATGTAGAAAAGGACTTTTCAGACTTTTCAGATCAACCAAATCTTGCCAAGCGAAATAACACTCCAGGTATCACTCCAACTGAGTCTTCTACATTCAGACAGGAGATTGAAGGTCCAGCGAGAATCGCCTCAATTGATGCTGGTCCATCTACTTTGAAACATATAGACGGCAATCAATTTTGTACTGTTACGCCAGAGTTTTCTCGTGACACGGGTCACTTCATAGGGCAACAGATAAGTGATCAAGTCAAACAAGTATTACTGGAAAACCCTTGGACTCCACCGAAGGATTATATATTTTCATTCTCCAGTAGGATTTTTTCCGGAAAAGAAATTAGGCATTGAAGCATTTATGGGATTACAAAGAATGGCTGGTTTTTTCTGATGTGAAGAAGGGACTATTTTGTAAATATTGTCCGTGGTTTACACTGCGAAGCAAAGGTGGTTACCAAAAAAGTACATCACTAGGTGCACTCGTTACCCAACCCTTGAGAAATTTCAAGAATCTAGTGGGGATAAAAGGAGATCTTGAAGTCCATTCCCAACACTTGTATCACAAAAATGCAGTCGCTGCCGGGAAAGATTTCTTGAAGAATGTACACAGTCCACAATCTGATGTTCATAATCTCATCAATGCCTATCGTGAAAACAACAATTTTTTGTGGGAGACAGAACATTCCACTTCGTGGCCACTTTTAACAAAATCAGATCCTGTGCGAAACGAAGGAAACTTCAGGGCACTGCTGAGATTCAGGGTTGAATCAGGTGACACAATACTGGAAAATCATCTCAAAACTGCATCGTTTCTGACAACTTATATTAGTAAAACTGTCCAAGATCATCTCATCGATTGCTGCAGGGTTGAAATACAGAAGAAAATTTTAGAACGTGTTAATGATGCTGTATTTTACTCGGTTGAGTTTGATAAAACTGCAGATTTATCAGGAAAAGCACAGGTAATTAATTTTCAAGCTCCTGCTAGATGCAGAATTTTGTAACATTTTCATATGACCTAAATTTGTGACTACTGTCCTCATCTGAATTAGTTAAACACAACTAATTCATATTGAATGTCCGTTTATTTATTTTTACTAATACTCAAAACTGCTCACTGTTGAATTAGTAAAATTCGACTAGTTAATTAAGTTGAATATTACCAAAATTAGTAGAATTTTGAAAGGTTGGCAGAAATGAGTTGAGTAATTGTAAAATATATATAGGGCCAACGACACCTGCAGACTAAAATTGGAAACATTGATAATAAATAAAATAAAATAAATCACATGCAAATTCCCAGCCTTCCCTAAAATTTAATTGTACGTTAGGAATAGAAATAATTTAACAAACATAAAATTAAGAATTGAAACATGCAAGCTAAAATAGCAACACAAATAACTTAACAAACATAAATTAAATAAATGAAAAATTTGCAAAGTAACAAAAATAATTTAACACATAAAACGAATTTATAAAACATGCAAAACTAAAATATCTAACAAAACTTAACGAATAATAACAAGGCAAAAATGCATATTGATAATAAATAAAATAAAATAAATCACATGCGAATTCCCAGCCTTCCCTAAAATTTAATTGTACGTTAGGAATAGAAATAATTTAACAAACATAAAATTAAGAATTGAAACATGCAAGCTAAAATAGCAACACAAATAACTTAACAAACATAAATTAAATAAATGAAAAATTTGCAAAGTAACAAAACTTAACGAATAATAACAAGGCAAAAATGCATAATGCGAACTCCGCTTAAATACTGGGCGATAAATACTGGCAGCGCCGCTGAACCAAAAACAGACAGGGGACAAAAAACAACAGCGCCACGGGCGGGTGACGGACGTCAACGACGAGAAGAGTTTTTTTTGTCTCTTGGATTTTCCTTCTTGACGGGCGAGCAATGAAAAGTTGGCACGTGGATACAAAAAAGGGGATCAGGCTTCATCTCAAAAGCTGCATCGCCTATTGTTCTGTGACCTGAAAATTAACAGCCAAACGAGCATTACGAGATCCCGGGACATCAATTTTCAGCCTTTCAAAGGCAGAAGGAGAAGATTCCGTCATATCAATCTAAGGACTTGCATCTGCTCTGGATCACCTCTTGCTGAAACTCCCAGGAATACTTCCAGGGAATCGCAGACAACATGAGAAGTAATAATTATCTAACTAAAAAAGAAAAAATATATAAAATACTAACCTAACTTAGCTATTCCTACGAAAGAACATTTATTACTAACTACTTTTTTTAACCATTCTGGAAGCAGGGCGGCCGCATAGGTGTTGAATTAATTACTTGTAATTTATTGTAAGAGCTTGAATTCGCAACTGAATCTAATTATAACACATAATTCAATTTCCTTGGGTGTTTCCTTAATTTTGAATTTTTGGTGGATAACACTGTTTAACTAATTGAGAGTAAAAAATTGACTTATTTCTTATTTCTGTATAAAAACTTTTTTTTTTTTATTGGTGGACGTGCTTGTTTCTTCATGGCAGAGGAGTTGAATGTAGAAGTAAAAAAAACCAAGAATTTACGGGAGACAAACAAAACGTGAGAATCATGATGTGAATAATTTGAAAATTATTATAGAGTCTCGATGTATATTCCTCTATTAGATAACATTATAGCAGATTTGAAAACTCGTTTTTCTCAAGAAGTTTTAGATGGCTTTCAATTAGGTACACTGCTCCCGAAAAATGTGATTAACAAACTAAATCACGGATCTCATCAACTGTTTGATAGGCTGATTCGGTGAACTTTTGAAAGATAATAAAAAACTTCAGTATCTCAGACTAGAGGGAGAAATGAATCACTGGCAATTTCATTGGAGACAATTCAAAGCTGACAAAATAACACTGCACTACCCGTCAGTGCTTTGGATACTTTAGAGAGCTGTGACAAAGATGCGTATCCAATGATTCACGCTCTGCTTCGGATTTTTTGCACGATCTGTGTAACAAATGCTAGTGCCGAACGGTCTTCTTCTACTCTCCGCCGTTTGAAAACATGGCTTAGAACAACGATGCTCCAAACAACATTAATTGGCTTGGCGCTCCTAGATATTCATCACGACATTCAAGTGAACCCCGAAGATCTTATCGAACGATTCGCAAAGCTTGGATCGCATCGAATGGTTCTATAAAATGTTTTTTTATTTTTATTCCTCAATTATGTGTAATTCTTCTAACCTAAGAATAATAATACATGGGAGTTAATTTAATCAATAAAAATTATTTTTGAGTCTATAATATGCGGAACATTTTTTGAAACTTATTTCCCCCCCCCCCCCCCCCCCCCCCCAGAAAACCGACTCCTGGATCCGCCACTGTGCACTTCACAAGTTGAGTTGTGACTGACACTTAATTAGGAGCCTTAGCCGGCACTAAAGATAAATTTGAGCGCGAATAAGAATTTACATTACTGATTATTATTATTAAGAAAAATATATGCAGAAACAACCCAGAGATAAAAGTGAAATATATACTTGTTTGTAAGAAAAAATCTGAATATAATATAAACCAAACGTACTCACACCCTCCTGTATGTTGAAGCGCTTCAGCATCCGGGAAATCTGTATGGGGAAATTAAAACTTTTAAATTTTAAAGGTTGTCATTCCAGTCTAGGTTGCTGCGCAATATTGTCTTACTTTGGTCATCGGTTACATCAACGTCTTCTTTACACTTTTCTAAAATTTTGTTTCCGATAGATTACTTACATGACGTGTGTAACCCGAAAGGTTCTTTCTTTTTCTTTCTAACCTATAAATTTACATCCTTATTCTACTTAAACCTGGTCTATGTTTTCCTTTTTCAAGATGTGACTCTCTGCCTGGTGTGTGTAAGATTGTCAACCATATAAATTGAAATACTTAGTGTTAATTGAATTTCACTGGGGGATCAAGTTGTAATTCATGAAATTCTGTGCAAGACCTCCTTAGAACCGGATCATGAAGATCAAAAAATTTACACGTACGGAAATGAGAACACATTGAAGTCTTATCTTTTCTATAGCCCTAGTAACGAGGTAAGAACTAAAGGAGATGCAAATGAGAAAATATCGCGTACCCAATTCTAACACAATGACACTGATATTGTTTGTACATAAGCGCCGTAAAATTTGTACACCTATATACAATTGTACAACCTGTGCGCAATTTTAATCGCTTTTATTTTCATATACTCAAAAGTATTTACTGAATTTGCAAACGTGAACGTAAAAAAGTTAATAATTAAGAAGAAAAGTTCAGTGGTAAAAAGTTAGTGAGTAATATTTGCTTCGTGCCCCTACGGTTATTTCACGGGTTTTCCTGCGTCAATGCACCAAGCCCAAAACCAACCAAACCTAAGCATGGATTTGACAGCGAAGACCAAAAATGAAACATACACAAATGCAGGGTAATTTTGGGTACGCTCATGTACACGGATCGTACATATGATTGCATCTCCTTTAGTTCTTATCTCGTTGAGCCCTAGGCACCAATTCATGACGACTCATATCCGGCTTCAATGCTAATAGAGAAGCGATAACAGCATTAAAGATGCTTGTGGAATATACTAAGCTAAAGTTCAAACACAACAACCTTTGTGAAGGTTAAAGGCAGAAACACATCCAAGCAAGCCTCAGGCCTGGCCTCTCTCAGGCTTCCTCGCAGCTCGCCTCAAGGCTTGCCTCAGAGAAATGAAAACAAAATGATACCACCGGGCTCTGTACATTGAATAAATAACTAATAAGGAAACGGCATATCAGGTTAAAACCTAAGCCACTCGGCGAAATGTATTAGTGTGCTGTGTTTGTATTCGTTTCGTCATTGCAGTAGTGAAACCGTGAAATTTTGAAGGGGGACATTTTTTATAATCCAAATTGCTATGTAAAATAGACAAATTTTTGGCGCCCCCTTATCTTCAGACAATATTCCTGGGCGTTGCCTATGATAATTTAAGTGACTTGTCAGCAGAATTTTCAAATAAGTGACCAGCCCTCTTGTCATTTCTCTCCCCGCTCCGTGGGTTTGGCTGTCATTAAATTGCCTACTCACGTACACTGTATTCGCACGAAACCCCGCTTCCTTATTAGTTATTTATTCAATGGCTCTGTACAATATACTGTGGCTCGGTGCTGTCATTTTAATTTTGTTAGTACATCTGTTGACAGAAGTAGGCCTGAGAGAGAAAAATTTCGAACATTGAGCAAAGCGAGCTTTGCGGCTAGGCCTTGAGGCTAGCTGCTGGCTTGGTTTTGTGTTGCATGATTTAAAACCCCGTGTTGGAAATTTTGACAACACCTCGAGGAAGCCTCGAGGCCTGGATGTGTTTCTGCCATAAAAGCTATAACGCTTGGTGCCTACGGTTACATTTCCAGACTGAATTCTCAGGATTACTATTTAGACGCAGGTATCGCTTCGATCTCTCTACTCACGACTCCTTATTACCCAGTCTACGGATTAATCGTCAATGTCTAAATTCATTCCACTTTTCATTCTTTTTGTTCTTCACTGTAACTAAATCACTTAAAACGTGACATGTAAAATTTAAAGTTCATATAAATTCCTATATACGACCTCAATTTATTGGTATGCAAGGGTAACCGTATGCTACGAATAGCTAAATCCTTCTAATCATTTATCTTATAATTAAGCGATAAAAGTATTGAGCTAGTATCGTAAAATGATAATTGTTGTCTGGTTTCACTATTAAAAAGAAATTTCAAATCTTGATGGTGTTCTTCTCGTTTTGTAAAATCTCGATTTTTCGATTAAGTACTACTATTGATATATTATTCGTATTCTTTTTTTTCTGTTTTTATTTTCATAGCCGCGAACCATGATTTGGTTCTGATTTCTTCGCGCTACTAAATTTGTCCAGCCTTATCCCAGTGTTGGTGCTAATTCTTTTATAGTACTCTCGACTGATATCCCTATTTCTACAGTTTAAATAAAAAATAAAAATTTTCCCATTTCCTGTGTGGGTCAGGTCAGTGGCCGTGATGACGAATGGGTGAATTTCCGTAGAATCCGGCTGGATCAATTATGGCTGTCCTCCAGGAGAGTAGCGGAGCACCTCCTTTTCTTTTGTTTTCCGGGAGGGTTTCGCCGACGACGCCTTGCCCCACGTTTCGTGTAGCAGCAAGCAGTCGGATTTATTCGGTATTGATTCCCTTGTGGCGGTGTACCCTTTTCGAGGGAATAATATGATGGCCACGTTTTGTTGAAAGTTCCTTTTTCTTTTTTCGAAATGAATATGAGGGGATTAATTAATTACAGAGAAAATTTCTACTCCTTTTCGTACCTACTTTTGTAATGTTTACACTACTTACCACTTAGTCAATTGGAAGCGCAGGAGTTCGGCTTCCAAAGCCATTTCCCTAACCACCCTGCGATACTGCGGGCTATATAATACAATATCCCTGTGGCCGAAATTTCAAGGTTTTTCTGGCTTAAGTTACGTGAAACAATGACTTTGTGTGGTACAGTGGGTGCTGTGCACGCTCGCTTCAAGGATGCTGACAATTTGAGCCTTTTTGTTACCCAATTGGACGTTTTCCTATGGAATATGATCTAAGAAGTAAACCAATCAATCGTCTCCGTAATGTTTCAAGAAAAAAACAAACCTAGTTTATACCGGACCATAGGATTCCTCTTGATTTTCTTTCGCCTTTCGCCTTCCGCCTTTCGTCTTTCGCCTTCCGCCTTTCACCTTTCGCCTTTCGCCTTTAACCTTTCTCCTTTCGCCTTTCGCCTTTCGATCTAAGAAGTAAACCAATCAATCGTCTCCGTAATGTTTCAAGAAAAAACAAACCTAGTTTATACCGGACCATAGGATTCCTCTTGATTTTCTTTTCAGTTCCCTTCTCCAAAATAACAAAACTTTCCTTTCGTGGAGCACACTGACGAGAGCAACGAGAAGACTCAAAAGTCGGTCATCTGTCGCTTCTTCTTCTTCCTTTTTCACCCATCGCATCCCGTCCATTTTTCGTCGCTGCTCATGTATTACGGGTCAGTGTAGACGTGTACTTAGCTCAGTGTAGCATATTGCTACATGCAATACGCTACGACCATTACAAATTGCAACGACAGCCAGTGAGCGAGTGTCAAAGAAAAAGATACTGACAGGTCATTTGTTATTTATTTTGAGCTATTTTTAAAAGGAGAATCAAAATAAATGAAAAATATCACAGCTTTACCATTTGTATTTAAGCGCCTCGCAATATCAATCAGATCACGTCATTTGTCCACTTGTCTATACTGCCTGTCTTGCAAATCATAAATTATTTTACGATTTCAGACTTCCTCAAAGCTCCTTAATTGAAATTTAGCGCGGCGTGCTACAACGTCAAAGACAAAACTGAATGCCACAACCATTTCATTCGATTAATTTTGTTGGTAGTACTGCAGCGACGACAGAAAATTTAGAAACTGATCAATCCCGACGAATACTTCGTCGCTCGTCGCAATTTGGTGCATTCGCATAAGACGCTGTGCTTTTAGAAGTTTGACAGCAAAATTTCGTCGTCGTTTGTCGTCGCTCGTCACAATTATGTTTAAGCCTAAAGTCACTGACATATAATAAGAATGGACTGAGCCATCCTATCTAATTCATATAGTCAACAAATAAAAAAGCTAGAATTGGTCTAAGACCAATTCTTATGATACCCTAGATGAATGCCCGTATTAAATTTCGTATGGTCACCGATCTATTTAAGTATTGATTTTGAAGTTGTTTTTCGCATATATTTCTAGAACAGTTTGTCGCACAGAAAAAATTGTAATAACCAATTTTATAGGATTTCGTATTCTGCAGAAGTTTTTAGTACAATAAAAATGTCTTGGACTGATCGTTTTCAAAGTATGCGTAAAAAACCGAAATTTTTATATGGCAACACCAAGAAGGAGTTGCCCGATTTAGTCCATTTTTGACATTTTATTTGCTAATGTAGTAAAAACGTCATGTACGAAATTTCAGCTCTCTACGTCGATGCGTTCTCAGGCAGTGTCCAAATATATAGCGGAAAACGAAATTTTTATATGGCAACCCCACGAAGGAGTTGCCCGATTTGTCTCATTTTCGAACTTAATTTTACTTTTTTTTTTAAAGTCCGTGTATAAAATTTCAGGTCTTTAAGTATACGCGTTCTCGAGTTATCGTGCGCACAGACGGACAGACGGACGGACGGACGGACGGACGGACGGACGGACAGACGGACGGACGGACGGACAGACGGACGGACGGACAGACAGACGGACGGACGGACAGACAGACGGACGGACGGACATGCAAAAATCGAAATAACTTTTAATATTATGAATGGGTGTCCAATCCATTTTGCTCTACCATCATTATTTCGAGGTGTTACAAACGGAATGACAAACTTAGTATACCCCTATGATTTCATCTAGGGTATAAAAATGGCACAAATTTTTACTAAAATCTATTTGTCTCTTTCAAGCTCAAAATGTACACTGAACTATAACCAATTAGGGAAATAGTACGGCTGTATTAATTGGAATAGGGAATTGACATAAAAATGCAGACAAGCATATTGTTGCGAGCGTGGCTTTTGATTCGTTATTTAAAACACAATATTAAATATTTAATATACAAGTTCTTTATTTCAATCTAATCTTATACAATTCACAAACTTTCAATTAATCAAATCAACTTTAATTATCGCTTAATACTGTACTTTCAATTATCGCAATCTAATTACAACACTTTCGC
Organism: Dioctria rufipes; assembly: GCA_963924295.1. Lineage (NCBI taxonomy): Eukaryota > Metazoa > Arthropoda > Insecta > Diptera > Asilidae > Dioctria > Dioctria rufipes. Next base: position 114,174,892 of record OZ002742.1, read on the forward strand.
ACGTTTATTACTTTCGCTTGTTAACATTGCAACGTCTAAGACAAGATTCTTTTTCTTGGCGGTGACAACTGTTATATTTATATCCTAGAAATTCTCCAGATTAATCTGGAGTGTTCTATTCCAGAAGCTTCTTGACTGTTCTATTCCTTCTATTCATTCTATTCCTCAACCTTCCTGTAGATTCCATAATCAATTCTCCGAACCTGAAGTCGTTTACTCTCTATTGCCAGTAGATGTCACCAGATGTCTCTTTCTATTGCACGTAACACTGCCCCCTTCTTAAATTTGTTCGTCCCAAACAACAGGTGGTCCACGGTCTTGATGCTCGTAGTATTGACACAAGCGGTCCAAATGAACAATTTTACGCTTGCCTCTTGTGCCACGCTGAATCCTGTATACAACGTCATTAATTCTAGTTACTACCGAATACGGTCCCTCCCATTGTTGTTGTAGTTTTGGAGAACGTCCCTTATGTCGTTTCGGATTGTACAGCCAAACAAGATCACCTTCGTTAAATCCTGCCGAATTAGCACGTAAGTCATAGCGGGTCTTCATCCGATCAGTATTTGCTGCTAATTTCGTTCTCGTGGCCTCGTGCACATCAGCTAATTGTTGTTTGAGCTCCCATACGTAGTCTTCTGGTAACTTTTCTTCACCTCTGGGGGTACCAAATTTGAGGTCGCTAGGTAAGCGCATCTCCCTTCCGAATATGACCTTAGCTGCGATTTGTCCGGTAGTGTTATGAATGGCTGATCTATAAGCTATTAGGAATATAGGAATATGCCGATCCCAATCGCGTTGATGATAGTCAACTACTTTCTTAAGATGCTCGATTAATGTTCTGTTGAAGCGCTCTAATATGCCATCAGATTGTGGGTGTAGAGGATTTGTTCTGGTTTTTCTTATTCCCAACATTTTACACATCTCCTGGAATGTCCGCGATTCGAAGTTCCGTCCTTGGTCCGAATGAAGTTCGTGAGGCACACCAAACCTACTGACCCAATTCGTTATTATTTGTTCCGCAACTGTGGTTGCCTCTTGATTAGGGATTGCATAAGCTTCAGGCCATTTACTGAAATAGTCAATGGCAACTAATATATAACGGTTACCGCCATCCGTTTCAGGAAAAGGTCCAGCGATGTCTACAGCTATCCTTTCAAAGGGGGCTCCGACATTACACTTATGCATTTCTCCTCTACTTCTGTGTTGCGGCCCATTGCAAGCAGCACAGACAGTGCATCTGCGGCACCAATCCTCCACATCTTCTCGCATATGTAGCCAATAAAACCTTTCCTGCATTTTGGAAATTGTTTTGTTCACTCCCAAATGTCCTCCAGAGGTTCCACCGTGTATTTCTTCTAGAAAATCTTTGACGTTTGATGCTGGCACGACTATCTGCATTCGGAATGATTCGCCGTTAGGTGCTTCCCATTTGCGTTTTAATATACCACATTCAACACGAAGAGAGTTCCATTGAGCCCAGTAACTTTTCAGCTTCTCGCTCCGTTCCGAAATATCCTTCCAGTCTGGTCTTTCCATGTCTTCTTTCCAAGCGAGAATAGGTGAAATGTCCGGATCTTCTCGTTGTGCTGTTCTCAGGCCCTCGTTGTCCCAACCTGTAGATGGTTCCACGGTTACCAACTGTATAGTTGCTTTTGTTTCTTTTTCTTCCACCCGTGCGCAATGTTTGCATTCAAGTTTGCATGGACGACGTGAAAGGGCGTCTGCATTTCCATGGATACGACCTCTTCGGTGTTGGATTTCAAAATCATAAGACTGGAGTCGCTCTATCCATCTCGCCACTTATCCCTCAGGATTCTTAAACTGTAGAAGCCATTTGAGTACTGTTTTGTTGAACTTACAATGGCAAGTAGCTCTATTCTTGTAGCACAATAATTTTTCTCTGACTTTGAAAGTGCTTTACTATAGTAAGCTACTGGAACTTCTTGACCATTCTCCTCCTGCGAAAGCACTGCACCAATACCTTCATTGCTGGAATCCGTGTCTAATATAAATGTTTTTCCAAGCTTTGGATAGTGAAGTACTGGAGCTTCACAGAGCTGTTGCTTCAAATTTTCAAAACTTTCGTTGCATTTATCCGACCATATGAACGGCCTTCCCTTTTCTGTAAGTTGATGTAGGCTTCTTGCTATATCTGCAAAACCTTTCACGAATCGCCTGTAGTAGGTAGCTAAACCAAGAAAACTCCGTAATTGATGTTTGTCCTTTGGAACTGGCCACTCCTTCTCACTCCTTGTGATGAAACTATGTGCCCTAAGTATTTAACTTCATTTTTGAATAGAGCACATTTACTCGCACTGAGCTTCAATTTTGCATCTTTGTTCCTTGAATGTCCTTCCGATTACTATTATGTCATCCAAGTAGACAAGACATGTTTTCCAGGTTAAACTGCATAGAACACATTCCATTAGTCGTTCGAATGTGGCTGGAGCATTACATAACCCGAATGGCATTACTTTGAATTGCCACAAGCCACTGCCAACTGAGAAAGCAGTTTTCTTTCGGTCCTCGGGATGTATTTCCACTTGCCAGTAACCACTCTTTAAATCCAGCGTGGAAAACCATTGCGCTCCGGAAAGGATATCCAACGTGTCATCAATCCTTGGTAATGGATAGGTATCTTTTCTCGTCACGTTATTTAGTTGGCGATAGTCTACACAGAATCGGGTGCTGCCATCCTTTTTCCTAACCAGAACAACCGGCGATGTCCAAGGGCTGTTAGATTCCTCTATTATTCCTTGTTTCTTCATGAAGTTCATCATGTCTGACACTTCTGGTTGTTTGGCTAATGGCAATCTTCGTGGTGTCTGTCGAATGGGCCTGGAATCTCCTGTATCGATCCGATGCTGGACAAAATTTATTTTACCATAGTCATCATCATTCATTGCAAATAATTCCGAAAATTCATCGATCACCTCTTTGGCATCGTTGTGTTGTTGTTCACTTAAGGCACTGGACGAAAGAAGTTTCTGAACCTGGTAGCTGGTATAGTTTTTGTCTCCTTGACATTATTACCATTATCCAAATTGACGATTTGGTAAACGGGTTCACAATTTCCAATTATAGTACCTTCTTTTAGTTGTACTTTCTTTTTCGGATGTGTTAAGCACTCTGACTGGTATTAATGTTGCACCTTCTGCTTTCACTAAAGTCTTGCCAACAATGATGCTCGATGTAACTTTTGTGGGGTTAGGCTCCAGTATCGATAGTAACTGCGCAGTCATTTTTTCCTACACTTCCATATATGACAAGACTGCTATTATTTCTCTGTAACTGGCCTACTAGAATGATAACTTCGGGGCCGTCGATTCCACCAACCAACTTCTGCCCCACAAAGTTGGTTTTTACTAATTTTCCGACTGCTCAACAGGAGAGCTGATGCGACTAGTCGCGGCTTGATATCTAGTCTCTCCACGAATAGCTTGTTCCCTGGCTCGACATCTTTGGAACTCTTCTCTCCCTTCTTCTTCAGGTGATTCCAATCGTCGACGTTTTCTGCAGTCTCTTTGAAGGTGCCCTGTTCTATTACAATTCCAGCATCGAAGGACACCACGTGAAGGCGTACTCTGTGATGATTGCATTCTGTTACAAGTACATTCTTCCACTGAAATTTCTCTTACTCGTACTGCACTCCGTGAAGCTTGTCTGGCGGATTCATACGCTAATGCATAGGCTAGTGCTTCTGCTGTTGATTTCTTTCCTGCTAGTCTTAACGATTGTTGTAAATTTTGATCTGCAATAGCGTTCACAAATGCTTCCGTCGCCACTTCATTGAGAAAATTCGCATTCACGCTGGATTATGAAAGATGCGCTAATCTTTCTACATCTGCCTGCAGTTGTTGTAGTAATTCGCCATGTTTTTGGATCCTGTTGCGCAACTGTAGGTGATATACTTGCTGCATGTGTTCATCTCCGTAACGTAATTCTATCGCCTGTACTAATGAAGTGTAATCACGTTGCTTTTCAATCGGTACAGTTTTTAAGAGTTCTGACGCAGGACCTCGAAGTGCTAACACCAGAGCTATAGCTTTGTCTTCATCATTCCATCCATTTACCTCTGAAGCTGCCTCGAATTGTCTCTTGAAGATATGCCACGAATTGTGTCCATCAAATATTGGGGGTTTCATTCTACCTGTGCTGGATATTTCAGCTGCTACGTTTAGAGGCTGACGATGCTTTATTCTTTCTAGCCTGCTTTAAAACTGTCAAGCTGCTCGGTGACTTTTTGTTGAGCTTCCGCCACTTCCTGCTCGATTCCTTCAATTTTTAAATTTTGTTCGTCTAACGAGTTTTTCAGGAAAGTCTTCTGTTCCTCCAAACGAGTTTCTAGACAATTCTCCAGAGAACTCTTTTGTTCGTCCAAGCGGGTTTAAATAGATTTCTTCTGCTCATCTAACCGGGATTCTAGAGAATTCTTTTGCTCGTCTAAACGGGATTCTAGAGAATTCTTTTGTTCAACGAAAGCATTCTTTTGCTCATGCATAGATTTCTTCTGCTCATCTAAACGGGATTCCAGAGAATTCTTTTGTTCCTCATTGGAATTTTTCTGTTCATCAAACCGGTCTTCCATAGATTTCTTTTGTTCCTCGAGAGAATTCTTTTGTTCATCAAAACAGGCTTCCATTTTGGTCATTAAAGCTCAAAAGCTGTTCCATTTTCATCGTAGGCTCTTCTTCAGCTTCGGATTCTTCCAAGTTCTCTTCAAAAACAAATGTTTCAGGATCCTTTCCTTCCTCTATCAAAGCTTGTCTGAGTCGCTCGACTAGCACTTTCTTTGCACCTGTCGTTTGTAATGACCGGCTCCCTAGCTCTACTTTCAAATCCGGTATTCGAAGCTCCATTACTTTAGTAATTCACTTATAGTTGAATATAAATTATTTTCCAGAACTATCAAATTTTAACACAATTTCACAAAACTGATCACACTTTGAATTTTTAAGTCAATTGCCACCACTTTATTTCGCGAATTTATTTCACTTCTGACACCAGTTGTTGCGAGCGTGGCTTTTGGTTCGTTATTTAAAACACAATATTAAATATTTAATATAAAAATTCTTTATTTCACTCTAATCTTATACAATTCACAAACTTTCAATTAATCAACTCAACTTTAATTATCGCTTAATACTGTACTTTCAATTATCGCAATCTAATTACAACACTTTCGGACCTTAACACTGCAACGTCTAAGACAAGACTCTTTTTCTTGGCGGTGACAACTGTTATATTTATACCCTAGAAACTCTCCAGATTAATCTGGAGTGTTCTATTCCAGAAGCTTCTTGACTGTTCTATTCATTCTATTCCTGAACCTTCCTGTAGATACCATAATCAATTCTCCGAACCTGAAGGTTTATGTATGGGAGGATGTTCGGGCTCTCGGTCTCTGTTATAGACAAAAAACCAAACGATTAGTGTCTAAGTTTTTTATTTAAAATCTGCCACAACGTTTCACGGGTGAACACTCCGCGTCTTCAGGTGGTCTTATCTATAAGGTAACTATCATGAGCCGTTGCCAAAATTTACAATGTTTAAATTACTTACGAAAAAAACATTTATGTACATTGATTAATTACTCCAATAAAATATACACGCACTGGGCGAAACAATAATAAATTAACATTTAATTGAAAAAACACTGCAATAAAAACTTATACATTATTAACAAATACAAGAAAAAAAACGAAAAAGAAACTACTTTTATAAATTTCGGAATTATACCATAATTTCTACATTTTAACAAAAAAAATCTACCTTGAGTCAAAGAAGCATTTTTTCTTAATGATCTACTAAATTTTTTGAATTTTTGGCAAAGCTCGTTACCGTATAAAAATCGAATGTATTCATATGATACTTGGGTGATCCCGGTGATTGCCCCCGGCTGTTCATACATGTTGAGTAAGGTCTTGACCGTCTGAATGAATATGTATGGGAGGAGGAGTATTGTTTCGGCCAGTGCGTGTATATTTTATTGGAGTAATTAATCAATGTACATAAATGTTTTTTTCGTAAGTAATTTAAACATTGTAAATTTTGGCAACGGCTCATGATAGTTACCTTATAGATAAGACCACCTGAAGACGCGGAGTGTTCACCCGTGAAACGTTGTGGCAGATTTTAAATAAAAAACTTAGACACTAATCGTTTGGTTTTTTGTCTATAACAGAGACCGAGAGCCCGAGCATCCTCCCATACATATTTATTCAGACGGTCAAGACCTTACTCAACATGCCTGAAGGTTTACTCTCCATTGCCAGTAGATGTCACCAGTTGTCTCTTTCTATTGCACGTAACAATATTATTTATATACGTCTATCTCTTACAAGCTCAAGCATATTTGACATCAAATCTGCAGAGGAACACATTTTTCAGTCATATGTTAATCAAAACGAGTTTCGCTTCCTAAACAATTTTCATTTAATGTAATACGATTTTACAGCAGCTTTGGTGTTTCCAATCAACAAATAATAACTAATTATAAATCGGTGTGTAATTGTACGAAATAAACGGTTTTCACAGCCTGTTCAATATTTGTGTCATTTTTGAAGCAAGAACGCGCAGTCCATTCTTATTATATGTCAGTGCCTAAAGTGCTGATTACATAGCGCCCCTTAGAATATAGAGAGTACAGGAAGTGTGATAAGCCAAATTTGGCGTAGTCAAATTCTGGTTTGTTAGTATCTGTTGCCGCTGTAGTGAATGCTCAGTGCAGCCGTCTAGGAGAATCAATATAGAGAGCGGAGCAACAAGATATATTGAAAATATTACGCTTGCTCCCATCGAAAATGTTCTTAGTTGCTGTCACTACACCTATATACCCTGAGAGTTTCTCAGTTGTCATAAACGTAAACAAATCTCGGTGGATGAAGGAATTTTTCGATATTTCAACGTTTTGGTTATGTATTTTGAATTTAATTTAATATAAAAATGTGTGTAAAGTACACAAAATAATATTGTTACGTGCAATGGAAATAGACAACTGGTGACATCTATTGGCAAATGAATAGTAAACAACTTCAGGTTCGGAGAATCGATGACGGAATGTTCGGGGAGGTTCAGGAATAGAATGAATAGAAAAGTCAAGAAGGTTCTGGAATAGAACACTCTAGAATAATCTGGAGAGTTTCTGGGGTATAAATATAACAGATGTCACCGCCAGAAAAAGAGTCTTGTCTTAGACGTTGCAGTGTTAACAAGCGAAAGTAATAAACGTGCGAAAGTGTTGTAATTAGATTGCGATAATTGAAAGTACAGTATTAGCGATAATTAGAGTTGAGTTGATTAATAGAAAGTTTATGAATTTTTGTATGATTAGAGTGAAATAAAGAACTTGTATATTAAGTATTTAATATTGTGTTTTAAATAACGAACCAAAGGCCACGCTCGCAACAATATTTTATAACTATACTTGCCTAAAAAGTGATTTCCCACGTCGTACCTTGGTGTTGTTGTGACAATTTTTTATCGAACACTTCATTCTGAAAATACATGAACATCACTTAGAAATTTATCACTATAATATCAACAGATAATTACTTACACTTTTTACTTTCTTTAGCACTACTGTTAAATAAAATATCTTTCACTTTTCACAAGTTTTAAATTAAATTCAAATTGTTGCAAATTATAAAATTTCGTTTAACAACTGTAAGTACATTTGTCTCTTTCTTCAATATAATGCTGACCTACTTCACGGGACCATGAAAAAATCCACGCTCATGCATACAAATTTAACAGGTATCAACACTTCCTGTTTACTCTATATTCTAAGTAGCGCCCATTCCGTCACGTAAAGCTGTCAAATTTGAACTTACTCATATTGTAAGAAACGGATCGGAACGGGACGGAGAAGTTGAGCAAACCTCCAAAATTCTGAATTTGTTTGTTTGCAATTGCAGACTGTGGTGCTACATGATTGAATTTAAATTAAATAACTTAACTTATAATGTAAAAGTGAGTATATACATATATAAAATGGACAAAATGAGTAATATATCTAGTATGATATTTCTAATGGTGCTATTGCCCATTTTAAAACTCGATGATAAAAATTAATGCTCACACTTTGTTATAAAATGTTGTAATACGATAACGCCAGTCTGCATTCGATATCTTTGTGGGCCGAATTGAGACATTTGTTAATTGTGACTTTTGTTTTCTTCATCCTTTGGGTATGTTGCTTCGAAATACCCAGAAATATCCCTTTCCATTTTTAGTAGTTTTACCCACCGCCTTTCTACTTCTGACACTCCAAAACATTTTACGTTCAATGTAGAAATTCAAATAAGGCAAAAAAATTCTCCATTTAGCTGATACCATAACAGTCAAATAACTGACGGCCCGGGCGTTGTGATCACTTCATAGTTGAGTCGAAATCAGCACTTTAAAGCTGACTGAAAAAGGCGTTCTTGACATTTGCAACTTTAACTTGCTTAAGTTGAGAACTTTTATTAAGGAACGACAGTTAATGCATCCGATTATCCAAAATTACGATAAAAATATGCTTTTTTGGATAGTTTTCGAGATATACCTATTATATGTAAAATTAATACTGGTCCCATAGGAACTACTTATCTTTTACTAACTCTATAAGTTTTCTTCCATTTTAATATTTTTGTAGCTGTTACTTCTTAAATGTATCAACAGAAGTCAGTCTCATCTGATATTCGACATTCCCACTGTTGCCAACATTAAGAATTTCCTCAAGTTGGCAGTCATTTGGCTGGATTCACTGACATATAATAAGAATGGACTGAGCGTTCTTTCTTCAAAAATGGCACAAATATTGAACAGGCTGTGAAAACCGTTTATTTCGTACAATTGCACACCGATTCATAATTTATTATTATTTGTAGATTGGAAACACTAAAGATGTTGTAAAATCGTATTGCATTAAATGAAAATTGTTTAGGAAGTTAAACTCGTTTTAATTAACACAAAAATTAATTTTTAATATTACTGAAAAATGTTTTCCTCTGCAGTTTTGATGCCAAATTTGCTTGAGCTTGTAAGAGATAGACGTATATAAATAATATATTTGTCTGCGTTTTTATGTCAATTCCTGTGTATTCCAATTAATACAGCCGTACTGTTTCCAAAATTGGTTACAGTTCAGTGTACATTTTGAGCTTGAAAGAGACAAATAGATTTTAGTAAAAATGTGTGCCATTTTTAACTATAGGAATTAGATAGGATGGCTCAGTCCATTCTTATTATATGTCAGTGGCTGGATTACATTACAACGCCGACGTGGTCGTCGTCGTCAAACGCCGAACAAAACGCCAGGCAAGTTACATTAACACTGGGCGGCAGCGCCTTATCTTAATTTCCCTTACATTTTACAGTTGAGTTATTTGCTTGTAATCTCTGCCGGTTTGCAATAAAATTTTAAATAATAATAAAAAATAAATTTTCTTTTCCTTCAAGTCCACATTTTTTTAATATAATATCATTTATTTTCAGAAATTTAAATATCGTTTCTTTTTGTCATGTTTTTTCATAATAGATTTAGATCTGCCATATTGGCAGAAATGTAGCGCCAGTGTTAAATTTAGGATTAGAGAGGGGTTGATGACACCGGCGTGGGCAATGTAATGCATTTCATACATGCAGTACTGTCTCTAAATATTTTTGACATAAAACGACGACCACGCCGACATCGGCGTTGTTAATGTAATCCGGCCAATTGGGCTTGAATTTGCAATTTGATCAAATCTCAAGCCAGCTTGAAGCTGGCAAAAAAGTTAAAGCTCCAATTGTGTTCCCAATGAACATTTTTGCAACTAATTAGTTGCAAGAATTAGATTTTTATAAGGGTTGTATAACAGCTACACGAAAACTAAAATGTTTTATAGAGATACCGCTTTTTCCTATTGAGTTCCGGTGCTAAATTTTTTTATAACGTAGCACCGAGAACGCTTTCCGAACTTCTTATAAAACAGTTTTGCTCCGGAAACTAATTTATTCTATAAGTATTTTATAATAGTTCGAAACAAATCTTTGAAAGACCTTTTAAAACAATTTAGCTTCCGGAGCAATTTAGTTGTCGGAGAGTTTTGTAAACATATCACAAAATTAAATTAGAACACTTATAAAACCATTTGGTTGCGACTTGAATTGAGCATGGGATCTCGCTTTTATAAAACTCGAAAGCTGTATATTAGCTTTTATGACAACTTCAGAAAAAAATGGAAGCTTTATATTGGTATTAAATACTTTAACAAAAACCGTTCGTCACAAATACCAATTAACCTGTGTAAAACTAAGTACTGGAGTATGCACTTTGACATTTCCGATCCTGAAGATTTAACACGAATCTAAAATGTTTTATAAGAGCTGTAATGTAAGGTGAAAACATTCGGCCATTTTATAAAAAATTGAATAAATTGCAGCGAGTAACATTTTAGCATTTAACTTTTTCATTTACTGACACGCAAAATAAACACGCGAATAAAACAAAAACAAAAATTACTGATTTCACTTTTAATTTTATTAAACGATTTGGAACTTAACATTAAAAATATATTTAATAATAAATATTTATTTAAGTTCATTTATTTTTAGAATTTACTAGGCGCGTTGTATTTTTTCGAGCTAGAAGTATAACTTTTACAATAAAATTAAAGTTGCATGACATTTTGTTCCAATATTAATCGAAAATTAATGTTTACGCATTATGCCTCATTTTTATACCCTAGATGAAATCATAGGGGTATACTAAGTTTGTCATTCCGTTTGTAACACCTCGAAATAATGATGGTAGAGCAAAATGGATTGGACACCCATTCATAATATTAAAAGTTATTTCGATTTTTGCATGTCCGTCCGTCCGTCCGTCTGTCCGTCCGTCCGTCCGTCCGTCCGTCCGTCTGTGCGCACGATAACTTGAGAACGCGTACACTTAGAGAGCTGAAATTTTGTACACAGACTTTTAAAAAAAAAAAGTAAAATTAAGTTCGAAAATGAGCCAAATCGGGCAACTCCTTCGTGGGGTTGCCATATAAAAATTTCGTTTTCCGCTATATATTTGGTCACGGCCTGAGAACGCGTCGACGTAGAGAGCTGAAATTTCGCACATGATGTTTTTACTACATTAGCAAATAAAATGTCAAAAATGGACTAAATCGGGCAACTCTTTCGGTTTTTTACGTATACTTTGAAAACGATCAGTCCAAGACATTTTTATGGTACTAAAAACTTCTGCAGAATACAAAATCCTATAAAATTGGTTATAATCATTTTGTCTGTGCGACAAACCGTTCTAGAAATATATGCGAAAAACAACTTCAAAATCAATACTTGAATAGATCGGTGACCATACGAAATTTAATACGGGCATTCATCTAGGGTATCCTAAGAATTGGTCTTAGACCAATTCTAGCTTTTTTACTTGTCATCGTTAAGTTAATTCAGTTGACTAATTTTCCTGTTAATTTTGTCGTTCTAAATACCAATTTGGATTTCTATGAAAGAAAATGTGGGTTATAAAATAAATATATTTAAACATTGACTTTTAGCAAAATAATTGTAAAATTCCTTTATCCTAGTCACTTTAAAAAGATGAATAAATATATATTTTCGCCGCGTGTGTCGCTATGCGTTAATTTTAAATGAAAAGTTTGGCTGTGTAAAATATTTGGCTTTGTAAGTGCGGTATTCTTGTGGTTTAAGTGAACAAAATTTGAGATGTGCGAGGGAGAAAAGATTATAGGAACTGTTGCAAGAATTTGAAAAAGATGGAGATATTTTTCAATTAGTAAAATGAATTAACTTAACGATGAAAATGAGGCATTACGCATTTAAGTGAAGAACTTTGTCACTTTATCTTTTCTTGCGCTGTATTATATATCTTTCTTTATGCACTAGGGAAGGCATTAGCTCAACTTCACTTATGCTAAAATTTGCATCCTTTTTGAATGTTGGCATATTTAAAATTAGCAAATATAACTACATATTTTTTATTTTTTACTCTCTGATGTTTACTTTTTCCGATTGACAGATTGATTGATAGAAAAATTGCTTCACAATGGTGGCGATAACTAATTTAGTTCACAATTTAATCAGTACTACCAACGTTACTAAAAGAATGCACTGTGAAACCCGATTTGGTTTAAACTACGTTTAAACTTGGAGGATGGTTTAAACTAAACCTTGGTTTAAACTCGACTGTGAAACCGGCCATAAGTATTCCAAACAAAATTATGTTGGATGACAAAGTCTGAATTCATAAATTATTTTTGCTGCTCACACATTTTTGAAGGAAATTTGTAATACATTTTTCATAAAGAAAAAATAAGACAACAATAGATCCATATTACACAAATACATATAAGTTTTAACAAATAACTGCAGGAAGGAAGTTTTCACAACTACTATAAAATATGTCCGCAACCAAGTTGTAGATACAAGTGGCTTTCTAAGGGTTTCAAACACTTTCTGGCAGACCGCTAAAACGTTTTATTATTGCTTTATAAATTAGCTTCCACAACCCTTATACAGTGTGCCCAATTAGCTCTATAATGGCCGGTTTCACAGTCCAGGCTTAAGCCAGAGCTTAGTTAAGCCACGGGTGTGGCTTAAGCTCAGAACTTAAGCCTACACGGTTTCACAGTACTCAGTTAGCTGAGGCTTAGTTAAGCCGCGGATGAAAATTTTTAAGTTGTCAGCACTGCGGTAATTGTGAATTTTTTTAAAGGAAAATTGCCATTGTGGATTAAAAACTAAGCGAAAAGAAGAAGATCTTTTTATTTACCAGTTTGTTGTGGCTTTTTTCTGGAAGGATATCAAATCCAAAATCATTGTTGCAGAATGTTTCGGCAACGTAAACCATCAAAGCCGAATGTATCTACAGCCGGAACCGAGAATAAAAATCAACGTCATCCCATTTCTCGAAATGTTGCGGGCGACTCTTTATAATTTTTTCACGGGTCACACCTTGCGATATTATATTATACATTTCTTGGTCTCTTATATCCTCTGCATCAGATAAATAACTCTTTTTTGTCCTAAACTGTTTGGTTTCTTCTTCAAACGTCAAATGGATGCTGACACTAGCTGCCAAACAGTACTCAAAACTGCTAATTAGATAACTATTTTTCGCTTGGAAAATTTCAATTTAGTTTTAAAATATGCACGTTCATTTAATAACAAAAATTATAATATTTAGGCAAAATATATATTTAGCAATAATTTCTTATGTGTTTCACAACAAAATCTGAGGCTTAAACCTTCGAGATGACGGGCTTAAGTTAAGCTTTCCTTAAGCCAGTGATTTCACTTAAGCCTTGACTGTGAAACCGAAATATTTATTAAGCCTTGACTTAAGCCATCGCTGTGGCTTAAGCCTTGACTGTGAAACCGGCCATAAGAGTTTTTTTAAAGCTCGTACAACATTTTTAACAACAATCTTATAAAACAGTGTTTTATAAAGAGTTGTGAGAGCATTTCCGTGGCTATAATAAAGTATAAATTGTTCATTGGCTACATTGATTTACATTGTCAACAAATTCAAGCTGGCTGAAAAGCTCTAATTGTGTTTCAGGCCTAAAACACGATTCATTAAGTTCACGTTTTTGTTTCACCTTAGGTGTATACTCACAAATGTCACTTTAAATAACAATCACAATAACATTTTGTCAAGGTATATAGAATAAATTCTCATTACGAGCCACGTTCCGTCATTAGCGGACATTATCGTTAGGGTACAAGATTACGTCACAGGACATGTGTCAAAATTTTAATGAGAATACCTTGTATTATATAACTTGATTGTGTCGTAACGCCATTTCTCACTTAAACACTGACATATAATAAGAATGGACTGAGCCATCCTATCTAATTCCTATAGTCAAAAATGGCACAAATTTTGAGTAAAATCTATTTGTCTCATTCAAGCTCAAAATGTACACTGAACCGTAACAAATTTTGGAAACAGTACGGCTGTATTAATTGGAATGCATTGAAATTGACATAAAAATTGAGACAAATATATTGTTTATATACGTCTATCTCTTACAAGCTCAATGAAATTTGACATCAAATCTGTAGAGGAGCACATTTTTCAGTAACATTAAAAATTAAGTTTTGTGTTAATTAAAACGAGTTTATCTTCCTAAACAATTTTCATTTAATGCAATACTATTTTTCAACATATTTAGTGCTTCCAATCTACAAATAATAATAAATTATGAATCGGTGTGCAATTGTACGAAATAAAGGGTTTTCACAGCCTGTTCAATATTTGTGCCATTTTTGAATCAAGAACGCTCAGTCCATTCTTATTATATGTCAGTGCACTTAAAGTATGGGTGAACATCTGCTTCCGTTCAAAACTAATTAATATTTTTATGTTATGCTAAAAGTAAAAAAGTTTGATTTCCACATTGTCCGGCGACAGATGATAAATTCTAAGTGCAAGATACCGGTGCGTAGGAAACAAAATTTGCATGAAGCGTGCGGCTGTGAAAGTGTTAGCGCGAATTTAATCATTTTTTTACTAAACTTACCTTAGGCCTCCTTTCAAACCCAAATATTACTAAAGAAAGCAAAAGCTTTTCGAAAGCAGATTTCAATGAAAACTACTAGTACTATATTTCGAGTTTTTATTTAAATGATTCTTTGTAGCTTATTACAATACAAAAATATCTTATATTTCCGGCAGAAATAAAAACAAAATGTACAATATTGAAATGAGTTGATACTACAAGGGTTAATGAAGACAGGATAGTTAATGCGAAATATCATCAAGTAAAATATTATTATTAATCGCTGTAAAATTTATAACATGAAAGGTTTACAAGTATGCCAATTAATTGTCTCAATCAAGTCGCTATAAAACACACCAATGAATTTAAATTGTCTTACTTAAATCCTAATCCACATTTTAAAAAAAGGTACGTAATCACCACTATACATTATAAAAAGAAAGCTTTAATTAAATCTTACATGTAGCTATAACGAGAGCTTTGGGTGATATTATTCCATTAGAACGTCACTGCTGTCATGATAATTATTATTAATATGAATGTGATTAAGATGATAATTATAATTATAGTCAATCTGCACGGAACTGTCGTCGTGAAGTTTTTTGCGCTTTAAAAAAGCGGATCGTAGCTCCCGTGAACAACTATTTCCTCTAGCCTGCGCCTTTTGAACCTGTAAAATGGGCTCATATTCATACAATTGACTAATAAAATATCGCTCAAGTTCAGCTTTTTTGAAAACTTTCTTTATTCGCTGAAAGGCATCGCTGTAATAAAAAGTAAAATTTATTAATCGAATTCGTCTTCATAGCAGGTATATCACGATAAAACTTACTTAAAATTAAGATTATTTTTATACATTAAATATGCCGTCACAATAGTTAAGCATTTTTGATTGCTATTACGGTCAATAATAAGTATTGCACCGCCGTTTTGAAGGGCTTTGTCTATAAATTTCACAGCCTTATAGCAATTTGGCAATACTGTTGTCAAATATGATTTTTCTCCGAAATTCAGATCGAGTGTTTCAAATTGTTGGCTTAAATCATTTTGTGTTCTGTCGTAATTATGATCATTCCTGCTACTGAAGTAACCTTGGATATGTTTATCAATATTTATTATGTGTGTAAACCCATGTGATCGTAGTTTTTCTGGAGTCCATAGTTCTGTAGAGTTTGTTAAATAAATTCCAGGCATTATTTGATCAACATGTAATTGACTGGGACAAAAATTACTCGATGACATCAATTGCGGAACTTTGACTTGCATTGCATCAGTGGGCAGTGACTGAAATATGAACAACTACAATAATTTATTATATTTTTGTTTATTACCATTATCGATAAAAATATATTGCTTATCATATATACTGATCTTTTGATTTTTGCTTTAGGTTATGGCATGTTATATTAAAACACTAGCTTTTTAAAGTGAAAGTCACATGTGATAACTCAATATCTGGCCAACAGTTTTGGAAAACAAATAGCGTAAAGCAAGTGATAAATATGTATGTGATAGTTTTCTGAGAGTCGGTATAGCCCAGGCAGCTGTAAAAATTTCTATCATCACTTTGGGTTGGATTTAAGTGGGCAAGGGCAGGACAGCTATGTAATGTAATATACACTTCCGTAAATGCATATATACACTTTATGTAAAAAGTGCACTGAACAATCTTAGAATTAAAATAATGTAAGGTCATTGTACGTGCATATCCAACAAATTTATTGTCAGCACATACTTACAACTTATTACATTTCGTTCAATCAATTTGTTGGACATGCACAAAGTTCATTGCTCCATATGTGAATTCTTCGATAATTTCAACCGCGCATTTCCTCACCGTCAGCAAATTCCATAATTTTCAAGCACGACTTGCGACAGTGAGGAAATGCTAGATTAGCAAGAATTACTTTAAATACATTTTAAATATAAAGAGGAGTATTTTCTGGTGTAGTGGTTTATGTACCGCGTACACCCCATCAATTAACAGCCAGGGTTTAAAACCTTGACTGCATCTACATTCACGTGAAATAAAAGAATTGCACATTTTTGGTGACCCCGACGTGATCTAAGTGTAACACTTGAATCACAGTTAAGCACATCAAACATCATTTCTGAGATTTTGGCTTGCTACAATCCAGAAGAATCTCAAATTCTACAAGAAGAAACATGTCAAAGGGTACGCAATCCAGAGATATGGATCAACTAGCTGCTGAGCAAAAGGAATATGCTAAATGAGTGAAACAAGTCACTTCTAACTACGATAAAGATTCACTCGATAGGAAAACAACTGTAACTTACTATGAAGAGAGGCTTCGTCGTCTAGAAGCAGCATGGTCGCTTTTCGAGAAGATCGATGAAGAAATCAGAAATATATATAAATCATTCATACTTCACCACGGGATGCTATGAAACAACGGCTCAATTGTATGAACAATATGTTGAACATTTCACTGAACAAATCATGCAATTGAAGAAAGACGCCAATAGTCAAACATCTGAAGAGCCACTAATTTCAATGGCCAACGATGAACACAAAACCATTTGACGAATACATCAACCACAAAAGGAATTTCCAAAGGAGCTATGCCCAAGCCCTTGGTAGCAAGCAATTTACCTGAATCTGCTAAGCCATTATCAGAGATAACCTGAATAATGAGAAGACAAAGAGTGATAATTCAGTCCCTTGATCGCTTATTCGCCACACTCGAGAATTTGGAAATCAACCAACATCCATCCTTCTTCGAGTTAAAAGTCAAGACAATTCAGCACTACTGTTTCCAAGTGGAATATCAAAACAGCACCATATAGGAGCTAGTAGAGGACCCCGCCACAGTGGGTTATGATACCAAAGGCTATATTCAGCTAAAAGACATTGTGCATCGCCATCTAATCGAATTATCTGCAATAATAGAAAAAAAACAAGGCCATGCTCCACTGCCATCAACACAGGCTCCAGCATCTAATAGAGCTATTGCAAGTTTACAAAAAATAAAGCTACCAAAGTTTGATGGCGACAATTCTTCGATCTGTTCTCTCAGATGGTCAACAATGAGCAATTGTCAAAAGATGTGGTACTTGAAGATGAATCTAGTGGGAGAAGCTGACACTTCACGCTATCTGATGAAAATTACTCGACTGCCTGGAAATTATTACAGGACAGATACGAGAACAAAAGATTATTATTCACATCAACAAATTACTAAACCAGTCACATCAATAAAGACAATGCATGACACAACGCAAGAGTGCATATTAGGATTGGAATATCTTGGCATATCTACTAAAAATTGGGATCCACTCCTGCTCTACATTTTACTCAAAAAAGTGGATAAGACCACACACCAACTTTACCAACAATCGTTAGCAAAGCCAAAGGAGATTCAATCACTTAAAGAATTTCTGGCATTTCTTGAAACTCGCTTTCAATCTCTTGAAGCACTGGGCCATAAGGGCAAGGGTCCAGACGATTATAACAAAAGACAGAGTACAGCCAAAACTCTAACACCAACTATATCATCAAATCAAATATGTGCAGCATGCAGTGATAACCACCAACTGTTTCACTGCAGTAGATTCCTACGAATGTCACCCAGCTGCAGGCTGAATTTACCACCTAAACACAACCTGTGCATTAATTGCCTAGTCAGGTCATTCGGTTTCGACTTGTACCCTCATAGGATGCACCAAATGCGCTAAGAGGCATAACACCCTAGTCCACATAGAGCAAACTCAACGGACTGAACCTCCGAAGGTATCCAACAAGCCAGCAGATCATCAATTAAGGCCTAACGTTCAGTAATTCATCCCTTCTCCTTCAGTTAACCTCGGGATAAGCGATCAGCCGCTTGCTTTAACTACCCACAAAGAACAAAGAAAAGCTGGATCATGTACTTCTGAGTACTGCACGAGTTAAACTAGTGAGTGACAGTGGTAAGGAAATAGAATGCCGTGCCATCCTTGATTCAGGCTCACAAATAAACCTGATTACCACGAAAATTTTTGAAAGGCTAGGTGTAAACCCAACGCAAGAATCATTGCACATACAAGGCATTGGAAGTGGAAAGCAGCACTCACAGAAGAGAATAAGTGCCACATTGATTTTCTACCAGATTGGAGGCCTTTGTCCTCACTCATATAATTTCAAATCAACCCAGTCAATCAATGGACCCGTCATCTTGGAAATTACCATAGAATATCGCATTAGCCGATCCAGCATTCGATCAGCCATATCGCATTGATAACCTCCTCGGAGCCGAGTTTTATCTTAAGCTTCTATCTATTGGACAAATCAGTTTGGAACCAAATCTTCCAACCTTACAAAACATCTTATGGAGAAGTGATCCAAACCAAACGCTGAAATGCTACCAACTATGTACTGTTACATATGGCACATCTGCGGCACCATACTTAGCCATGAAATGTCTTCAACGGTTAGCCCAAATAGAAGCAACCAAATATCCAGTTGGAAGCGAAATACTACAAACAGGATTATATATAGACGATGTTATGATAAACGCTACATCCACTTCGTTCCAGATCTTTGTAGCAAATAGAATTGCAGCCATTCAAGAAGCTTCAATCCCCGAACAATGGAGACATGTAACATCCAAACAAAATCCTGCTGATGTTCTGTCCAGAGGAATCGACCCAGAGAAGTTAGAAACCTGCTACCCTTGGTTCTACGGCCCTACATACCTGCATGGATACGAATGCATATGGCCCCCGCGTTAAAAAAAGAGTGCTCAGTGTAACGAAGAAAGAAAGGCATCGGCCTTTCCTGTAACTGTATCAATGGAAGATGAAGATGGTTCAATCCACCTTATACATAAGATAAATCACAAGAACTCCTTCCGCAGGCTACAACGGATGGTTGGATATATTCTACGATTTATCAAAAGAAGTAAAGGACTAGGTGATAAGCTCATGAATGGAAGGTCACTTACTGCTAAAGAGATGGATGATTCATTATTCTTAATCGTAGGTAAAATGCAAGAAAAGGAATTCAAAGAAGATATTAACCATCTACAACGATACAATGAGGTTAACAAAACAAGCTCATTGGCCACTCTGTCGCCGTTTTTAGACGATAGAGGTATCTTACGAGTAGGAGGTCGTTTGGAAGCTTCCATCCTTTCATATGACGCAAAACATCCTATGTTGCTGCCCTACGCACACGATTTAACCAAATTCTTAATGGTCGATACGCATCGAGAAAACTACCACGTTGGTCCACAGGGGTTACTATCCAAAACAAGACAGCGGTTTTAGCCTATTAAAGGAAAGACCCTCGCGCGTGCTGTAGTACAACATTGCATCAAATGCGCAAGAAGCAAACCATTTCTAACACAAATAATGGGCAACCTACCACCATTGAGGGTTCAACCAGCCCGGACGTTCATCAACTCAGGCGTTGATTTCTGTGGTCCTCTCTGGGTTCACTACAAAATAAGAGGCAAGCGACCGCATAAAGCCATGTGGCAGTGTTTTGTTGCTTTGCCACAAAGGCTGTACACCTGGAAGTAGTGAGCGACCTTTCAACCGACGCTTTCATTGGAGCATTAAAACGATTTATTGGTAGAAGGGGACACTGTAGAAATATATTCTGAGATAACGCCACAAATTTTGTAGCCGCAAAAAATCAATTAGCAGAACTGCAGGATGAGATATATTCAGACCCAGCTCAGGAGAAAATAACATCATTTTGTAGCAACAAGAGTCTCGATTTTCATTTCATTCTACGAAAAGCCCCGCACTTCGGTGGGTTGTGGGAGGTTGCAGTCAAGTCAGCCAAACACCTGCTACAACGAAGCATCTCAATTCACGTCCTCTGAGAGAAATGTCTTCAGATCCAAATGACCTCACAGCACTCACTCCTGGGCACTTTTTAGTAGGGGAACCATTAACCACCCCAGTAGATGCTCAAGCGAAACCTACTAACGCCAACCTATTAAGACACTGAAAGGCAGTATCTCACCTCAAGCAGCAATTCTGGAAACGTTGGTCAGTCAAATACTTGCATGAGCTTCAACATCGTTTTAAGTGGAAGCAAGCATCCCAAGATGTTAAGCCAGGGACAATAGCTGTGATAAAAGAAGACAATGCACCAGTAATGAAATGGCATTTACGGAGGATTGTAGAAGTACACAAGGGCAACGACGGCCGAGTACGGGTAGCCGACGTGCGTAATTCAACGAATGTATTATGACGTGCAATACATAAGCTTGCCCCTTTACCATGTGAAGAAGAGCATACAAGGAAATTCCTAGCAGATCAAGAGGAACAGATTAAACAACCTCCTCCAAAACGATACAGTATAGACCTCGGAAAATTCCACCACCACAAATCAGTCCCATAGAAAAAGAGTGCGATCACCGCTAGGTAGCTCAATAGTAACATTATTGCTTGCCTGTCTCGTACTCCCAGTTATAAAAGGCGATCCTGTTGAAGTTACCCAATTTAAGATCCAACTTGGCATGCACTGTGAAAATTTCGGAACAATAAACCTAATAACAACTGAGTAGAAGCTGATAGTATACTTTGATTTGCAGCCCTATTGGATGGAAGTCAGCACAGTAAAAAACGGGACCACAGCATTACAACACCTGTGCAATCAATTAATTATAATTAACAAGGGCTCGTGCCTACAATTAGTTCACCAATTTGAGCATATCCTGGAAGAATTAAATAAAGAGAATGAATTAATATCGCAGCAACATCTCCTAGACAGATAAAAAAGAAGGGCCATCAACGTCGTCGGTAATATAGCGAACGCATTATTCGGCGTTCTCGATTCCCAATATGCAGAAGAAATGTCTAGAACAATAAATTCGGTTCAGAAGAATGAACAACATTTCCTAGGGCTCTTGAAAAATCAAACATCTGTAATCGATTCAACCATAAACATCATCAAACACGACCAAGCAACGACAAAAGAGAAGTTCAAGGAGCTAGATGCTCAAATACGTCAAATAATCGGCAGAATAAACAATAAAGACGAACAAGGTCAGCAAACCAAGATCCAGCATTTATTCAGTTCATTGGCAATCCAAATGTCACTCGTCTCCAGCAACCTCCAACGATTTCAATCAGCAATTATTGAAGTACTTACAGACACTCGCCATGGAAACATAAACACGCTGTTATTATCGGGTAAACAGCTAAGGCAAGAAATTATGAGAATTCGGAATAATTTACAACTAAACTTCCGGTTTCCTATTAGTCAAGAGAATGTGTTAGAATTATATCACATAATGACGGCCAAGACTGGAATTGTTAATGACCATGTTATATTTCAAATAATGCTGCCACTGATAAATGGAGAGAATTTCGACCTATTTAGAGTGATACCAATACCTATTTGTATCAACAATTCATTCGTCGCAATAGAATCATATTCTCCTTATTTGGCAGTAACACCACATCGAAATGAATACTATCCCATAAAAGAGCAAGAGCTGTACTCATGCATAGCGCTTGAAGATTCACGCCATCTCTGCAACCAGCTCCACCCATTATATCAAAAAGGAGCCAACATCAGCGCATGGGAGATCGAACTACTCAACAACAACAACCCAGTCCTATCACAATGTAAACTAACTGAAGTACAAGAACATTTGGATACAATTGTCTAACACTAATGACTGGATATTTGCTCTAAGGCTCAAAACCTTAATTAACGGACTCTGTGACGGTGAAGTCTTCCCAATCGTCTTGAATAACTCTCGTCTTCTAAAAATCAATCCATATTGGGGACCAAATTTATTCAAGTAACTCGAAAACTTCATATACGAAGCTCGGGCTGTTCTACGAAAACATAGCTCCCGAGAAGAAACCAATAACGCTAGCTGATAGCCCTCGATATTCAGGCGAAGTGGGATCATTAGAAGATCTTCAAAAACAACTTAAGTCGCTAAACCTATCGGTCCTGCCACACCAGACTTACACGGATGCGACTCATCATATCGGTTTAAGTTATCTCGCTCTGAACCTCATCATTGTCATAGCAGTATATCTCGGATTGACATCTAGAACAAAGTATTGCAACCCAAGGGTGACTAAACCGATGCCACAACCAAGAAATCCAAACCGCGTCTTGTAGATCTAACTAAGTTGAACGAGTGTTCAACGTGGAGGAGAATGAACAATCTTAGAATTAAAATAATGTAAGGTCATTGTACGTGCATATCCAACAAATTTATTGTCAACAAATACTTACAGCTTATTACATTTCATTCAATCAATTTGTTGGATATGCACAAAGTTCATTGCTCCATATGTGAAATCTTCGATAATTTGAACCGCGCATTTCCTCACCGTCAGCAAATTCCATAATTTTCAAGCACGACTTGCGACAGTGAGGAAATGCTAGATTAGCAAGAATTACTTTAAATAAATTTTAAATATAAAGAGAAATAAGTTAAATAAATTATTCAGTTTGTTTTCAATCAGATATCGGCATTTTTCATTTTTATATTTAAACCGTTACCTTTCAGAGTATTTTCTGGTGTAGTGGTTTATGTACCGCGTACCAGGGTTTAAAAACTTGACTGCATCTACATTCACGTGAAATAAAAGAATTTCACACGCATCTTAATTAAGTATCATATTACCTAGTAAATGTGCAATATGAGTCATGAACATAATTTATAAGTAATAAAAGTAGAGAATACTCTTTAGGATTTTTTACCGGGGTAAACTTATATTTGTTCAAGAAGGAATTTATTTAGATTCTCCGTTATATAGCAAAAGTTAAAAAAAAAATGTTCTATTTTTCTCAAATTATTTTCATTTTTTCATTTCTTTTCTTAATTCTATTTTTTCATTTGTTTTTCAAGTCACTCAATTTCGCTGTTTGAGACGTGTTGGTGAGTCAAAACGAAGACTTGAAACTTGTCACCAAAAATATAATGGGTTATGTGATGAAATAACAAATTAAAAACATTTTTATCTTTTGCTATATACCGGAGAATCTAAATAAATTCCTTCTTGAACAAATATAATTTATAAGCAAAAAAAAAAAAAGAAAAATGAAGAAAACATTTTCAATACTTCTTATACGCCAATAAATTAAGAGCAATTAAAAACAAAATAGGAATCAGCAATTTTGTACAAATTTAGCAACAAATCAAGTGACGTAAATATTTTTCGAAAAGTGTGTCAAAATAAATAAATGCGATCAATATTATGAAACGTTTGTCTATAAGCAGGAAAACAGTGAAATTGCTGACTTAGGGCCTGTCCGGATCCAAGTCTTCGTCTTCGTCTTCGTCTTGTTATTACAGCTAGTGACGTAACACAACAAGCTCAGCTATTATAATAGTTAGACGAAGACGAAGCTAACCTGTCCGAATTCGTTCGTTTGCTCAGCTTGATTTCACAGACAGCAAACAAACATAACCTCTATTTAAATTAGTCAACTCGAACCTTGACTCGGTGATCAAGCTAACCAAATGTCAAAACTGTTATACAAACTAGCAAAGCTCGGTGGCATAGACATGGATTCGGATAGAGCTTGTCTCGATGTTACATCACTAGCTGTACTAACAAGATGAAGACGAAGACTTGGATCCGGACAGGCCCTTAGCATTTTCTTTTTGAAATTATTAATTCTTGCTTATGGAATGATTTTTCCTCCAAGATATGTAATTAACTATATATCACAAGACTGATATTGATTAAATAAAATCAGAATTATTTCACTATCAAGGTGTGCTTTTCTCATCAAATCGGCTCCTAAGCCTATCTGATCACAAAGCGGCATTCTAGTCTAATCAAACTCTTCATTGCATTGGCCTATAAGATCAATAAAGGGGCACATATAGCCTGATCTTCAGCCGAGAAGTAGTATAGGCAATATATCGGCATACAGCCTACCCTATAGCTGACTTAACAAGCACCTAAGCTTCTCCGGCTCTTAGACTCAATAAAGCGACATTTTTAGTTTATTAGAGCTCAGTTTATCCTTTTATTACTCATTCAAGAAGAATCACCACATGGCGACCGTGACTTATGAAGGCATCAGCTCTAAAAATAAATAAATTCGAAATAATCCTCAAGCAGGCCAACAACCAATTTCAATAGATGCGTATAAACAGAATAAGCTAACAAAGAGATCAAGAGGAGGAAAGCCGATGAGAACAAGGCAGCAGTTAGGCGAGATCCATCGCATTATTCCCATAACTACAGATAAGAAGCTCAAGAAGAAATTGCTGCAGAAAGTTAGGCGACTAAAGTTGGAACAACAAAATCTACGGAAAATGTCATCACTGCCCAAACAACAACTGCAGGCCAAAATTCAGCCCATCCATATAAATTCACACCTCGATTCAATCACGGCGGGAATTGCAGTACTAATTACAGCCATAATAATACAGATTAGAAGTTTAAAATCTCTTACTCTAATTATTTGTGAAAAAAATTAATTAGTTAATTAATTCGATCAATATTTTTCTCCGTTAATAAAACAAAATCTTTTTAGATTATTTAGCAAAGAATAATAAATACGTAATATTTTTATTTAATAAATAAAGCTGATTTAAATTAAACTAAAATGTCTTGTCACATACTTATAAAAAAAAGGAAAGGTTAAATTTTTATGGAGGATTGTGAAAGGTTATTGAAAGAGATACAAAAAATATATCAAACCTTCACCAAAAATCAGCAAAGGAAATGTTCAGCTCAAAGTCTCCTGAATAAGTCTACTAGATTAAAGAAAATTCATAAGGTGTTCTAATCTCAAGTAGCACAATTAAAAACAATGCTTTCAAGCAAAGATTTAGAAACTTCGGTACAAATTTCAATCATATATGTATGTATATCTGGAAAAAAAAACCAACAATAAGATAAAAATGGCTGCATTTGATATAGTAACAGCATTAAAAGTGATCCCAGAATTCACTCGTGAATACATAGAATTTGAAAATTTTCTAACTATTATTAACGCTAAAAGATAAATCCAAAAAATTAGTAAATTTCGTTTGGAACGCAAGGCTATCCAACAAGGCAAAGAATATAATGGTCACAGCGAAAACACCAATATCTGTAAAAGAGTTAAGAACAACATTTAAATCAAGTTTCAAATCAGGTAACACACCACAGAAAATGTATTCACAACTCTCTGAACTAAAACAATAAATACTGCATTCAAAATATTTACGGACAAGGCCTTAAATTTAATAAATGAATTAAATAACCTACAAATTCAAGAAGTGGGTGAAGATAATAGAGAGACGGTAACCAAACTAACTGACAAATTGGCACTAAATATTTTTCAGAATAGTTTAAATGAACATCTCAAACCAACGACTTTTGTAGCAGAATGCACTAAATTTTTTGCAGAAGCTGCGTTAGCCGCACAAATAGAAAAACCTTTAAAACCACAAATCTTTTCAAAACAGTCAAAGAATCTTTAATAGAAATTATAGATCATTACCAATCAATCGTAATTATAACAATTTTTCAAAAGGAAGATACAGTCAAAATAACAATCAGCAAACACAAAGAAACTTTTCAAACTACAATACACAAAGAAAGAACTTTTAAAAACAATAAAAATGTTCAAAAAACAATAACTACACACGCTCAGGTAATAATAACAAACCATTACCAATACAAGAATCAAAGTAGAGTAAATTTCATCCAAGACACCGCAAACAGCAGTAGCCCAGGCACTGCATGAAAAAAAGAACACATAAACCCGCGAATTCTTCAACTAAATAATAATGTGACAAAGTTCGTAACATTCATGACGAAAGGTCTGGTAAAAGCATTATTTTTCTGGTTAGATCCATCTGTAAATTAAATAATTTAAATGATTATTACTTAGATGAAGATGAAACGTGCAAAATAACGTGTATAACATATACATTGAAACAGTGTCTCTTGTGGAAGTACGATCGTGAAACTGATGTAGGAAAACTTTAATTTGAGCCACAAATTTCACATGATAGACAATAACTTACCTTTATTAACTCATGGTAGAATTGGCAGACAAATACCTATGCAAGATTGATTATATGACATTTACACTCTCCATACATACGCAGAATGAAGAAATAGTGATACCAACAAGAAGCAATTTCAACAGGTTCATCACTACTCCTCCCAGATGCGAAGTAATAAAGCCTATACGTCTGAACATCAAAGAAGACAGTGTAATTTGTAATCAAGAAATTTGCAAAGAAGTATTCATTGCCAATACAATAGTCCCTGCTCAAGGCATCGCTCATATAAAAATCAGATTTGAAAGTTAATTTAGAAAATTCCAAATTTCAATACACTTGTGTGAAAAATACCAAAGTATATTTCATTTGCCTGATGAAAAATTAACGGCAAATAACTTTTATAAACAAGATATTGCTTGCATTGAAAATAGTCCAGGGGGCCTTCTTGAATAACGAGTGGTTGATAACGAATCGAGTACCCTGTTCGTATTCTTGAACCTCATCGTTATAAAGTCGAAGTGGTGAAAATTCTTTTCAACATAACGAGTGTGGTAAGACTAAAGCCGCCAATTTACGAAACAAATAATTTAATTAAAAAAAGTTTGGCTTCTTTTATTAAATTTATATGATATTACTTTAAAATATAATTTGTATATTATTTTGCTTTTATATGGATTTAGCCACAAAGAAAATAAAAAGGCGATGTCTCTCGTTAGCTTCAGTGGCTCAGTTGTTAGAATATAGAAATATGAAAGTAAAAGCCCGAGTGATCGTGTCACTCGCATATAATTACTTTTTCCGTCTTTAGCCAAGTTTATGTTGCCTTCATTTTCGAAATGATTAAAGAAATTATACAAGTAGGTATATTTTATCTTTTTTGTGGTGCCAATATAAAAGCAGTCATTCAATGGTACTAATTCCCATAGTAGTGTATATCTTATCTTAGACAAATTACACTGATATTTTTGTCATTGCGGGTAGATCTTCTCGCTTTTTCAACTGTAGAATACTAGCTGATTCAATCTTCGTTTGGCATAACGAATGCTTGAAACCAACTCCTTAAATAACGAAGGTTTGCGTTCGGTATATAACGCATTCGGATTTCAAGAATACCACTTGTGTCGATTCTGAATGGTTTTAAAAGCACAACAAATACGGAATCCGCCTTAGTTTGCCTCAGTTTATGTCAAGAATTACCGTTTACCACATTCGTAATTACAAGAAATAAACGATCAAGTTTAAGGTATGCTCAAGGATAATATAATAGAAGAGTCAAGTAAGCCTGTAAGATCAATAAAGCAGCATATATAGCCCGATCTTCAGCCGAGAAGTAGCATAGGTAACATATAAGCATACAGCCTGCCTTATAGCTGACTTAAAGAGCACATAAGACTCTCCGGCTCTACGACTCAATAAAGCGGCATTTTTAGCCTATGTCTAGAGCTCAGTTTATCGTTTTGTTACACATTCAAGAAGAATCACTACATCCAGTAGAAAACGGTTTTGATATTAGTTTCAACATGTGGTTCCCTGGGATGAGTACAGCAAATGACTCTGAATTTCGAGACCTCTGAATCCTTTCCTTATTCTACCCATGACTCAAAGATTAACAAGTACGGTCGATCTATCTGTCAATTGGATACTCACGTTATTTAGAGGTAAATTTATTCGTTTGAATTTCAATCATCTCACAAATTTCCTGATTGAAAATTTTGTTGCTTTTCCACTAGCATTTAATTACTTTTCCCGAAGTAATTCACTCGGAAAAACTAATGATTTTATTAAATATTTAACGTCAAAACGTCTTTCAGTCAATATAATACGAAAAACTAAAAACGAATTCGCTTGTAAGATTACTATGCTCCAATATTTGCGTATTCAGATATCATATTTGTGCGCAATTTTTGGCACCAGTGATGTCTGACTTCCTTTGAGAATTCATACATATAATACAAAATTAACAAGGTATGGTCGGTCACCTCATCATGAACTGCCAGCTACGGCGATTTTGCTTGTTCGAAATTATTTCCGAATTCCTTCCCCTAAATTTTAATAGTAATATAAAATTGGAATTTATGAATTTTTCAAGTGGCTTTATTTGTGGAGGACTAACGAGAATGACGAAGAAATAATTAATTACTGGGACAAAACAAAATTTTTAAGGCAGCGACTAACAAAATGTACTGCCTTATTAATTTTTGAATTCAAGAAATATTCTTACAAGTTTTACAACTTCAAGTTTGAAGAATCTATATAATTAACATATAAAATCATTTATATTGAATAAATTTCAAAAAATGAATATTTAAATCATTTCTTAAATTTTACAAACATTTTATAATCTTCGGTTGTAGGTACTATCACTCTCAGTAAAACTCAATGATGTTCTACCGAAATTATCGCCTCTCGAAAGTGTTACAACATACCGAGTATCGATAAATTGTCGATCGTCGAATCTTTCGAAGTTATAACATCTTGCCCCAAAATATGCTTTTTTATGTTGCGAGCAATTGGTGTTGGCACAAATTAATAAAAATATTTACAGAAGGGAAATTGTCACATATAAAAGGAAATGATTTATTGCAAAATTATATTATTAGCTTGATAATTTATAGTCATATTTCAAGCTAACAACAAAATTTGTGTGCGTTAATATTCATTTTGAATACGGAAATGTTTTTAATTAATTAAAAAAAAATCTTACAGAAGATTAAATGCATTACAACTATGAAACAAAATATAAAAAAGTTAATAAACACACAATTTTTCAATAATATTCCATCAAATACAAATATTCGTTATTGAGTAACAGAAAAACCTCAACGCGTGTAGTTTTAATGTGCACGTATTGAAACAAATTTCCATTGAAATATACTTATTATAAGATGGAAAGTAGGAATGATTCATATTAAACCAAGCATGGGTCAGGTATTTGGATTAAGATAGATAATTCGCATTTCTCCCTGGGATATGAAAGTGGTGGCTTTATTCTGGCTATAGCGACTAAGTTTATAATAAAGCGAAACAATGGTTTAGGTATTCTGACATCAGGGTTTTCACTATTCTGCTCCTTTACTTAGGAAATTGTAATGCATTATGTAATGAATTCGTCGTCGACAAAAAAACTTATTCCAGTACTCATTTATTTTTTTATTTTTTCTGCTGCCAAAACTGCCGTCCTCTGCTCACCTCTGCTTACCTTCGTTTTTCTGACTACCTAATGATATAATAATCGATCAAGATTCATAATATAGTCACTCAAAAGAATGTTTTTTTCGCTTATTCGGAAAGTTTAAAAAATGGTACGTATTAACAACTTTAAAACTGTATGCCCACCACATAAATTGTTGGAGTTCTTACTTTGATTCAAGAAAACTACACAGAATACAGAGATTTTTCAGAATATTTATTTCTTCAAACTTATATTAAATAAAATTGGTGAAAATCATATAAACTTTTAATATTTTCATGTATATACAATATACCACAGATTTAGCAATTCTTAAAATTCTCACTTTTCTTATAAAATATAAAATAGCATTGTAGTTGCATTGTACGAAGCGTACTTTTAAATTTGAAACGGAAAAAACGTAAGTACTTAAAATATTTTCTGAATATTTAACAACAATTTAATTAAGAATTGCGTACAGAATTAATTTTCAAAATAAAATTAAAAATTTTAAATATTTTGTATGGAAAAGGCCTGCAGCTAGCAGTCTATATTAGGTCTGTTGACGTACTTCTAGTGCACCAGCTTACTCGTGTGTTCATGCAACTTCGTAAAAAAAAAGAAGAAGAAGTGTGGAATAACATTTGCGAATTGGGTATTGTTTTATTTTGATTTTTTAACTTTTGCACTCTTGCAAAGTCCCACGAGAGCATTGAATAGTCAAACTATCTTCATTCCACATTTTGATTGCTCTTTAAAAACTTTTCAGAAAATTAAAATAATGAACTTTCCTATGACAGCAAGAATGGTGCAGTAAATAAAAACTACGGGTAAGTTCATGCAAGAGGGGAAGCTGTGACGTATTCAAAACTGGTGTAATTTTGTATGCACGAGAAAGTAAACGAACGGAAAATGTTCGTGCAAATTCATTGCAATGAATTGTCCTAAAACTGAGTACGCGAACAGACCTATTATTGAAGACTGTGGGTATACCGTGGGCCCATATACACGTAAAGCACGAAGCAGCAGCATTTTGCTGCCCTTGTGACCAGATGTGTCATCACGATAATTTTGCTACGCTGTAGTTTCTTATATGTTTACCGAGTTTAATTGTGGACGTGTTCAAACAAGTTACAGTTTTACTGTGTTGTGAATTTGCGATAGTTTTATTTACATCAAAAACTGTTACTTGTTTGAATGCGCACAAAATTAATCGGTATTCATATAAGGAACTACTGAGGAGCAAAATTATTGTGATGGCATCTCTAGGTACAGGTTAAGCAATTTGCGCGTGCTGCGTAATAGCTACGTATACGTCGGTCTAAAGTGCAGTGATCACGCTTAATAAATGCGACATTGTCGACAGTTGACTTGAGTCTTGCGTTTCTTTTTCATATTTTTAAAACAAGTATAGCCGGACACAGTTACGATTCCAAACTCTTCCAAACAATTAGCAAGCTTGACTTTGTCCTCTGCAACATGTGTAACGTGCCCAACTCCATTGAACATAAAATTATCATTTTCGAGATTTTCTAACATACTTGAAGAGTTAAAGAAAAGTGAGAAGTATCGAAATATTGAAAAACGGCTAACTCTGTGTGGGAGGGTCGTAGAGCATTGGGGTTCTTTTCTATGGATTTAGGGTCTAGAGTACAAAAATATATGTGAACAATTTCTGGGCAGGGTCTTTTGTGGATGGGGGGGTCATACCATCCCCAATTGGGGGTTGTCCAAACACGTCATGTTTGGTATCAAATTAAAGAGGAAGAAGCCGGTAATCGAGTGGTGTAGTTGTTTTTTTTTTATCATTTTAATTGCATAACTGACGAATTTTTTGCACTTGGGTCATATACACCCCAGTTTCTATATTTTGCATATATTTTTTCCGTTCTTTGTTTCACATCCATTAGTACTCTGTTGTAACCATTTTTCTCATGGAAAGTGAATTTCCACGACTTACCAATTCTTCATAATGATGAGTTGAAAATACATATGTCCTTCTCTTCTCCACAACACTCCGAGATAGGGGATCCAGACAGATAGTTCCTTAGATATTTACTCTCCCCCACAGTTTTTGACAAACTCAAAGACTTGATCATCTTTGCTGCAAGCTCAAGTTTGCTTTTTAAGAAACGCTGTTTTCCTCTCCACTCATTAAACGTTATTGTTTCATCATCAGTTTCCCACATCACTCCCGCAGTCTTTTCCCCCTCTCTCAAACCCTTTACATTAGTTCCCTTGTTGTATATCCTCATTACCCCCTTTCTAATTTTTTACATCCCACTTATCCATAAGAGTCATAATTTCCGTCATAAGCTAAATGTTAAATAAAAAAAAAAGAGTCATCATGCCCGCAAGGCCCACGCACTGGATGTTATACCCCTTCGGGTCTGGCAAGAGTCTTGCTACTCCAGCCCCGCACTGGGACCCAACTTTGGCTCAACATAATAATAATAATTTTTTTTTATGTATATATTGATTCCTTAATAAACGTTATAAAAGGACTCTTAAAATCACAAAACAACAAAAAGTGACTCTGTAAAAAATACAATATATAAGTAAATAGAGACAACAAGATAAGCTTACACTCAAAGGCACAAAGTAGAACAAACTAACACAAGGTTCTCAAAAGAGACAGACAATATATACGGATACAAAACTTTTGAATAATGCCTAAATGACGAAAAACAAAAATTCAATACTTGTCCCTATTTTGACAATAGGGTAAGTGGCAGTTCCAAAAGTTCCAAAATTCCAAAATAATCTAATAAATATTTTTACCTAAACGAACGAATTTTCAACAAAAATTTTTGCAATTTAGCACCGAGACCGAAACCGAGTTTAAAATGGCACATCGAACGAACGAAAAATTTACGCGATACCGTTATAGATTCCAGCGAGAGCAGCCTGTAGTATCATAGACCTCTACAAACTGCCCTCATCATCCCTCCAGCTTAGCATCTCTAACAGGGTGCTTGTCCTTCCCACAGCACGTGCAACGATTCCTAAGTGTGGAGAAGCCCCGTGGACTAGTGTTGCAAGTGCTGTGGCCTGATATCACCAGCAAAAGGCAAGAGCTCCGTCCTGCACCAACGATAAAGGTTGCCATGTGCAGTTGAGTGTGTCTGCGTTCGTTGCCAGAGCCGTAAACGTCTCTTCACTCTGTCAACGAAGTGGCGCTTAAGTGCTTATGCGTGGTCTTGTTGGTCAGTGTTCTGATTCCCATCTTCGACTCTCATGTAGTACAAGTGAATTGTAGATTTGGCCAGTGTCAACACAAAGCTAATCAAACAATTCAGCCGACTGCAGACCTTTTTTCCCAATAAAAACGATAATACCGAAATTCGGGTGGATCAACTGGTACATATCGTGCACGAGTTCCATTAGATTTTGCAAAGCTGGGCAAGTGAAGAACCTGTGTAACAGGCTGCCTTCACCAGCACAAACTGTGCAAATGCTCTGAACTCGCCGGTCAATATGTGACAACTGATTAGGATGCATAAAACTGTGATGCAGCAATTTGAATGCTACATCAGCATCTTTGCAATTAGAAGAATAACTGCAGACTACTCTGCAAGTTATCCCTCCCATCACGCCCATATTCACCCCGAGGTGTGTTCGCCATCTGTTGTATCCTGTATACTCCGGGGGTTTTATTGACATAAGCACTTCACGGAGCACACGTGTTGTAAGTGTGCTGATAGGTGTGTGAGGTGCTCTGTTCAGAACGAAAGCATCTTCCAACTTAGTGTCAGGGTCACTGGTCCCAAATTGGCGAAATCTCTCCCGCGCAGAAGCAACCAGGTCGTGTAGTTGTGGAGTGTTAGTGTTTATTCAACAGTTTCCAAAGTTATCAATAATATCTCCAAGAACTTCATGCATGTCAGCTTCAAAACCTCGAGAGTTATTGTACACTGAATCTATTAATTCAGGATTAAACCTGATTGGAATCGACGCGAATTGCGTGTACCGTAGAGCATTCCACTTAAGGTGAAATGCTGGCCTGATTCTGCAAAACTCTCGTTGGTGTGCACGCACTTCGAGACACCTTGATTTCACAACCAAGTTAGTGAGACCTAATCCACCTATCTTGACTGGCAGGCAGAGCGTGTTTTCAGCAACCCATCGTCTTCCGTACCAAAAGTTGTCTATCGCTTTTGCTTGAAGAAGACCTATGAAGCCTTCATCAAAAGTCTTAAACTTTAGCAGATGAACGATGGACAAGGTAATCAAATAGTTAATGACGACTGACCTTCCCATTAAGGATAATGGAAATAGTCGACTACGCCATGAGTTTACAGCTCTAGAGAGTTTCTCCAGAGCAATGCGGCTATTATTTGATTTACTCTCGATATACACACCTAAATACTTCAGGCAAGTATTAGTCCATTGGATGTTCAGTGGAATATCTGTATGATCTCTCTACCTTCCACACCACAAGCCTTGACTCTTACTAAGGTTGATTTTAGCGCCCGCTATACGTTCGTACTGTTCGAAGACAACACGAGCGACCGGAAAGGCCTCACACTGGTATATGGTAAATGTACTGAATATTGTCCGAGCATTCGACGAAGATTCATCAGTAGCGGCTCCAACGGAAGATCATAAAGCATACCTGACAATGGACAGCCCTGTCTGATACCTCGATGAAACGAGATAGGAGCCAGAGCTTGTGCTTGATGCTTAATCAAAATCGCTGAATCTCTATACAATTTCCCGACGATATCGAGCCACCTGGGTGGAAACCCAAATGCCTCGAGAGCAGTCAAGAGATACTCGTGCGAGACGCTTTCAAAAGCCTTTTGTTGGTCTAGTGAAATCATGGCCATTTGTGTACCTGTCTGTTCATGGTAGGCAAACAAATGTTTGGTTACCGCGATGTTGTCGTAGAGACTACGACCAGGAACACAATAGGACTGTTCCGGGTGTATTACCGAAGCAATCACTGAGCGGAGTATCGCCCCTAACGCTTTGCAGACGATTTTGTAGTCCACATTGCATAGGGTTACTGGCCTCTAGTTCCCCATCCTCTGCAAATCTCCTTTCTTTGGAATCAATCACATAACAGACCTCCTCCAACTAGAAGGAAAGTCTGAATGTGTCTCAACCGCCGAACTGAAGACTTGCAAAAGGTCAGGAATTAATAAATCAATGAAACGTATGAAGAATTCTGCAGCCAAGCCGTCATAACCAGGTGAAGTGTGTCGACTTAGATCCTTTGTCGCAGCGATCATATCCTCCAATGTGATTATTGTATCCAGAGAAAGTGGGACGTCGATTCAGAGTAGAAACTACTGTAGTAGTTGTCCGTTGAGGACTTGTCCAGATTAATCAATTATCGATTCGACTTCACAAGAAGCAGTACGTCGTCTGGTAGCCTGGTTGGAGAATCGCCTTCTCTCAGCCAGCGTGATTGGCTGCGCAGCACGAATTCCAAACTGTGCTTGTAAGTTTGTGCTGCCAAGCGTTCCTTTATTCTATTAAAATAAAGAATCAACTCCGGCTGAGTTGGGAGAAAAGCTGCCACCCGAGATACTTCGGCCGAGAAGAAGCTTGATACCCACTTCGATTGAAACTCGTTTCGATAAAAGATCGAATTTGGAGCTTCCAACATCCCAGCATTGACTAAGAAAAGGAAAGTCAGCTTTCCTCTCTTGCCAATCGTGCCAGAATTCAATGAACTCATTGATGGAATGCTCGGAATTCAAAAAACGACTAATGGAAAATGTCTGAACGAACAGCTGCATACGGGTCCAGTACTGCAGTCTGAACTCTTCTCCATCATCCTCAGATGGCGAAAGTACAAATTCGCTATGTCGGCTGACATAGAAAAAATGTATAGAATGATAAAGGTTCAAGCTCCAGATCAAAACTATCAAAGAATAGTTTGGAGAAATAATCACAACGAGTCTATTCAAGATTACAAATTAACCACCGTAACCTTTGGCACTACGCCAGCCCCATATCTCACAATCAAAACGCTCAATCAGCTAGCCTCCGATGAAGTGTTGCGAGACTTCTATGTTGATGACCTTCTACAGGATCAGACACAATGGAAGAAGCCTTAAAATACAAGACCAACTACTCAATCTATTATCTTTAGGAGGGTTTAATTTGAGAAAATGGGTCAGCAATTCTTCGGGTCTATTATCAAATATTTCCGAAACTTATAGAGAAGTTCAGCTCCCTTTGCGACTAGCAAGCGATGAGTCTGTAAAAACTTTAGGCATTCATTGGTATCCAGGATCTGATTGCTTCACACTACAATACAGACAGAGACTAGATTGCCTCTCTACAAAGCGTTCTGTTCTCTCAGAAATCGCAACGCTTTTCGATCCAGACTGAGGCTGAACAAAGACGATTAACTCATCTTACAACAACCCAGTCAAACATCAATGACTTGTTTGAGAGATTCTAAAGTTTTACCAAACTACAACGCATAGTTGCATATTGCATCAGGTTCATTCATAAATGCAGGAACGCATATGTTGAATCAACTAAAGAGCAACAAATTGACCCAAAGATGCTTAGCACAACAGAAATGTCTCAATCAAAAATTCAACTCATTAAATTAGCACAGAATGCCATTTTCGGCACTAAAATCCAATGCTTACAAGCACGGAATATACTTCCAGCTAAAAGCAAAATTTTATCTCTTAATCCGTTCTTAGATAACGACGGGTTAATTCGTCTATGAGGTCGATTAAAAAATGCTAATATTCACTGCAATCAAAAACATCCAATCATTCTCTCAAAGGAAAGCAAATTAACTATCTTGATAATTGAACATTTCCATACAAAAGCTTTGCATGGAGGCTTGCAACTGGTTTTGTCCAATTTACGTAGTGGATTTTGGATTCCACAAGGACGAAAAACTGTTAAACATGTATTACACAAATGCGTAATTTGTTTTAAGCAATCCGCATCTAATAGAAATCAATTTAATTTAATTTACCATCACCCCGGGTCAACATAACTAGACCTTTTCAACAAACCGGGTTAGATTATGCTTGCCCTTTCAATTTAAAGGTTTCAAAATTTAAAACTAATCGTCTTTTTAAAAGGGTATACAGGGTGTTTCCCCTTAGGAGGTCCAGTTACAGGGTGATTCATAAAAAAAGCTTTGTTTTCACAAAACACCCTGTATCTTAAAAACTACAGGGCGTATGGTCACAGAGTTATTAGCTCTAAACTTATTCTAAAACCTATTTTCAAACCTTCTCTCAACGATAATTTTTTCCCTTAGCTTAGCACGTCATTTTACAAAATATCGTCTAATTTCGGTGTGACCTGAATAGATTATGAGTTAATAACTGTTTCACGGCTACAGTTAACACATAAAGTGTGATAGGTCAAATTAAAGAGGAGGCTCCACAGTTTACAGTTTTTATAAAAAAAAGTTATGTTAACGACCTTTTTGCAAAAATAATAGAGGTCAAAGTAAAAAAACAGGAAAGAAAATCCGTAATTTTTAGTTTAGACCTTCATAACTTCTGAGGGAAGAGGGGCTGGTTGAGCTGTCGTTGGAAAGGCCATGAAGTTTTGCATACAGTGAGCCCTTAACTGTGACCATACGCCCTGTAGTTTTTAAGATACAGGGTGTTTTGTGAAAACCTAGCTTATTTTATGAATCACCCTGTAACTCCTAAACGGTTGATATTGCCCCCCCCACCTGCCATACAATTTTTGGTTCGTCTGGTGAGTACTATCACCTCCCGCTCTATGGACCTCCTAAGGGGAAACACCCTATATATGCATTTTCGTTTGCATGGCCACCAAAGCCATTCATATAGAAGCTGTATCCGATCTATCCACGGCTGTCTTTATAGCAGCGTTCCGACGGTTTTCCAGGAGAAGAGGACTTAGCACAGACGTCCTTTCAGACTGTCGCTCATAAAGTCCTACAAAGGGAATTCAAAGAAGCTATACTGCAAGCTAATAAGCAGATGGCAGAAACGCTATCCCAAGACGGCCTATATTGGCATTTTAACCCGCCTTCCGCACCTCATTTTGGAGGATTGTGGGAGGCCGGAGTAAAATCAATAAAATTCCATTTAAAGCGAATTTTAGGGAATTCTTCACTACTTTATTGTCACAAATTGAAGCCTGCCTTAATTCTAGGCCTCTGTGTCCTATCACAGAAGATCCAGACGATCTCAATATTTTAACTCCGGGGCATTTTTTAATCGGTTCTTCCTTATTACTTCCACCTGAACCTGTGATGGAAAACAATGTTTCATATCTCACGAGGTGGAAACATCTTCAACTGTTGCAACAGCAGTTTTGGCGCAAATGGTCCAACGATTATTTCAATTCTCTACAAAATCGACCCAAATGGCAAACTCCAATCTCAAATCCGAAAATAGGAGATTTAGTCATAATCAAGGAGCCGAATTTGGTAGCATGCCGCTGGCTATTGGGTAGAATAATTGAAGTGCACCCAGGTGCTGACAAATATGTTCGCGTAGTCAGTATAAAAACAAAAAATGGAGTTGTAAAAAGACCAATAGCCAAAATTTGTATCATGCCGATACAAGAAAGGGAAATGCATCAATATAGAAAATTAAAATTTCTTGTTTGTTTTCTTATAATCAAAAAAATCAAAAAAAAAAAAAACAACATACATTCATTCGTCACATAATATATTCTCCAGCAGAAAATCGCCCATCCATTTAAAGTTGCATACAATCATGTTCCGTTACGTGCAAATTAAAATACTCATTCCAAGCAAACAAATTTCAGCCAAAACCGTTACATTTAAAATTTAAAATTGTGTTTATATAACAAACTTCTATAATAACAAAGAAACTCAAATTATACTTTTCTAAAAAAAATGCAAGTATACCGTTATATTTCGAACACAAGTCACTTCTGTGCAAAAAATTAATTTGGTTTATATATTATTTTTTCTTTTTGACCGTTATATTTTGTATCAAGTCTTGTACTGCAACTAAACAATGCAGGCAAGAACTAAACAAAAAAAATCCGTTATGTTTGAATAAATTCAAGTACGAAATTACATCAAGCACCAGTTAAATTCAAACATTTGTCATGAGCGCATCAATTAGTAGTGATTGCGAAAATGAATTGCCTATCACCCCAGGACGAACCTGGGAGAAGGAGCTTGAAGAAGCATGGAATCTGGAGAGAGAATTAATAAAGAAGCCCCCTTCTTCCAAGCACCACCCGGAGGAAGACTCCACAGACGAAGACTGGGAACTGGATGACGAAATTGCCAGGGTATCGCATCTCAACGGTTAATAGACGAGGACGATGAGGAAATTTTCCAATTACAGGAGGAACTGAACAGATTACAACAGCAACGATCTAATATGTTGAAGGTGAACCAAAGCTTCACCAAGATGTCATTGACCATCAGACCAACGCCAATCATCATAATTGAGGACCCACCTCCTTCTTCCCCAAAGGCTGAGAAAACATCACCTAAAGCAACTATCGAGGAGACATCTTCCACCACCTTTAACCCAGAGTCGGGCCCACCTGAAGACAGCGGTTTAGATACTCAGCAGGCTGAGACAGAGCTACCTACAATTGAAGACATCCAAGAATCACCAACCAGCATCCAACAGGATAGCAGTTCAAATGATCAACCGACTATATTCAATATTTTAAAGGACCAATCGATACTGCCAACAATTCTTTCGGATGATGATCTCCTCGTCACTATTGTGGACAATCAAACTGGATTTAAAGAGGATTATACAGTGTCGATGTCTGCTTTAAGACGCTCCAAGAAGGAAACTGGCGTTTTTCTACTAATGACGGTACGAAGATCAAAGTAAGACTTTTGGCCGATAACACTATTAAAATAATAAAATGACTATAATAACAATTGTGTTTGTCTGGTTTATTTGCATCATTGGTTGTACATTAATTTTTTGTTTCTTCGTTCTTTTTGAAGGCAACATCGGGCCCGCCCTTTTTTCTCTCTTTCATTTAAAGTATTCTGTTACTTTCCTTATTTACTAGGTTCAAGCGTGCCTTTCTTATTCAAGGCGTCAGTAAGCTAATATTTTGAAAGACAGTTCCAGCCTTTCAACGAGGGGCAGTATGTTCGAACCAAATCGATCCGAATATATTTTGTCAACAGATAACTTCTGAAAGGAAAATATTCTGAAACAAAGCATCCACATTTTTTAATAAACTTATCTCTAATCTGATTACTTAATAAAAATACAGGTACACAACCCAACAAAGCTATGCATTTGTCTTTTACATAACACATTGCACGAATATAATACAAAATTATAGTTTCAACGAGCAGATCAAATAAAGATCATTCCCATTTGTTTAAACCAGTTAGATCCGTGCTAAAAACCATTCCTGAAAAGGAAACATAGTACAAAATATCATGCTAAAATTGAGATCTGAAAATAACATAAATTTAATCTAATTACAATTTCCCCAAAAATAGGTATAATATCTAACAAAAGCATTTCATGTAGCCTTCAATGCGTGGCACAAATATAATCAAATCAAGCCGATCAATTAGCAATTCTATCATTATCATCATTACAAAACATCGAACGGGAATTTATTTTTCTTCATTGGCTGCTGCACTGAAATTTTATTTATCACAGCAGCATCTGCTGCCGTCTGTTTCTTGTTGCTATGCATTTTGTTCGTTGCTAGGTAAGTTTTATCACTAGTACCGTAAATGCACAGATGTATTGCCAATTCTTGTGATCATGCGCCTTTGTTACGCCATCATTGATGTCGTGTGCAAGCAACGGCTATAAAAACCACAAGCTGACTGATCTCGATCTCTTTTTGTACTTGGCATCGCTTGGGATAGGTTGGCTAGGTAGGGACTAATATTTTATATCAGGTATCGACTGATATAGAACTTTTATTAACAAATCATTTTATTTTGGGCATCACTTACTAACATATACTTTATTCCGGGCTTTGACTGAAATAAAGAATCTTACTTCGTGTCTTGACTGAAGTCAAGATAACATTTTAAGTCGGGCATTGACTGATTTAAAGACCATTATTTCGGGGATTGACTGAAATAATCACTTACTAATATACACTTTATTTCGGGTCTTGACTGAAATAAAGAATCTTACTTCGGGTTTTGACTGATTTAAAGCATATTGTATCTCGGGTGTTGACTGAGATTAAAATTACTAACATTAACACTTTATTCCTGGTCTAGACGGGAATAAACAATAATAAAATATTAGAACAAAGGGTCTTAACATTAGCTTAAATCCAACCACCTCAAGTGCCAAGTTTAGATCGGTGAGTACCAGCCACTTGTAACATTTTATTATTTATTTATATATCTATTTTATAATAAATTTACTCATATATATATATCTACATACTATATACTTCGTGTGCATATTTATCAAATATATCAATTCAACTTACTCTATATTTATTTTATAAATATGTTGCTTTTTTAGCGATCTTATATTGCAATCTTTTGGCAATAAGTGTTTTCTCTGACCCAAAACTTATATATTGAGTTTTATCCCAATACAACTATTCTTGGAAATTGTGCATTACAAATCTGTGTCAATAAGTGTGTTTTCTAGTGTGTGTGGATATCTGACCTAATTCCTTATATACATAATCTATCTTACTATAATTAGTGGAAGTGGACAGTGTTTTTAGTTATAAGAGGATAGACCACTGATCTTAATCCATAATTATCAGTACATTCATTGCAGTCTTCAGTAAATTCAAATTTGCGTGTACGTTCTAACTACGGGCAGTACATATGTACAAGTGTACAAATTTTATGGCGCTTATGTACAAAAAATAGCAGTGTCAATGTGTTAAAAACGGGTACGTGATATTTTCTCAGTTTCATTTCCTTTAGTTATTACCTAGTTGATGATATGAATGTAACTGACTAACTACACCTTTGTAATCTTACTAATTTATATATAAATGTGTTCGAGCTATTGTCCAAAAAAATATGAACAATGAAGAGAGATAATAAACAAAGTTATTTTCTGTTCAGTTATAAACGAGTTGAATTTAGAGTGGGCATAGGAGGAGAATTCACCTGCATGGCCAATTAGACACATCTACTTTAGCCAAATTTAGCACAGCGTAGCGTAGCCAAACTACAACAGCCCTACTTCGAAATGTCAGCTGACGTTTGCTGTTTTGCTTATTATATTATTTTGTTCTTTTTATTCTGAATAATCTAACGAACAGGAAGTGTTTTTTTTCCAAATGGGTATTCTTAACAGTCTTAAGAAGGCCAAGAATATTAACAAACTGGAAATTTTCGAAACGACAATTCTGCAAAAGTTTGATACAGTATGATACATCTTTCCTCCCATTGTGGATACTGCAGTCGATTCTATCTTAAGAAAAAATTCTTCCTGCGTTCATTGCTGCAGAACTACAAAAAACTTCAATCTTAATTTATCTTGAAGGGATTTTCATTATTTTCTTATCCTTCTTGTTTCTAGGATTACGGTCGGTAAGTGTCTCATTGCATTTAATTATTATGAAAATAAAAACAAACAAAAAACCGGGGATAAGATTTAATAGAGAAAAATTTCTCGGATCTTTTCACTTCAATATTCCAATATAACCATGGCCAAATAGAAATTGTCATATTTCGAATATCTTGAAGAGCATTTTCTAACTTTGTGGATGTATGATCGCCATCCTCTTATTTTGTACTAGATTTCGTGCCATTATCCTTCTGTCAAACTAATAAAAAAGAAAAATTAAATAGAACACAGTAGAACCTAAGGCCGCGTACATTTTACTAACAAATAGATGGGGTAGCTTTGTACAAAAATTAGGAATTCCAATCTTGGCACAAAGTAACTCCACGATGCTACAATTTTTTAAACTGGGAACCACGAAATATTAATCACTTTATTTTTTGGGGTTCTTTAACAATATTAACAAAAAATAGTACCTAAATGTGAAATATCTATAACATACCTTTAATTGTCCAAAGGAAAAAGTTTATCCACTACAGATGAATTCTTGCGCACCAACGAGATACCGGCCAAACTACGACTGAAGCTTGACTCATCATAATCCACACACATCACAAAAATAGGTCATAGCCTACTGCAAGAATACGTGGATAACAACTTCTCTGCACCAAGTAGTCTAAAGAAAGGTCTTATTTTATATCTGTGGTCGAGTAGCGGCAAGAAAATCATCAAAAGAGAATGTGGCACAAAGTTAACCCGGCTTACGGCATATAATATTAAAAATAATGTTTGAATCACACGGAAACTTTAATTTTCTACCACTTTTTTGCTTCATCAATGAGTTCACGTAAACAGCTGAGTAGAAGGCAAAGAAACCGCATTACAGCGGCAAAAGCTGAACAAATCTGTGAGGAAATTGCTTTAGAAAGTTCTATCCATATAGCACAATCCAATATTGAAGTGAGGCCTTGTAGTTCCAATGCACCAGTTCTAAACAATCAGTCAACATTTTCAGACGATGAGTCCGATGTACGAGAAGAATTAGGTAATGAAATCCATTTCACTCTTTCGACGCAAGCTTCTGATTCAGAAAGCTCAATTAATGAAACGAGTGGGGATTTGGAATATCAAATCAGAGAAAATGAAACCTGTAACACCGATATTAAATTGAATCCAAGGCAATGGAGTTTAAAACATAAAATTACGCATATTGCAGTCAATGATTTGTTACAGCTGCTCAGGCCTACACACCACACACCACACATACACACTCATATACACTCATACACATACATACACGCGCGGCGGTGTGGGTATGTGTGCCGCAGGCCTGGGTGCGACCTCCCCCTCCACCACCCATCTCCCACTACTAGTATTTGGTTATATAGGGTGGTATACAGTATCGGCGTAAACGCTTTTAGCATTTAATGAAATGACTAAAAATTTCATACACATAATGTAAAAAGGGGCTAAGTCAAAACCGTTACATTACAGTGCAACATCTTTTATCTGGAACTCTAACATCCGGAACCTATAAGCTCCGGAAATTTTTTCCTCTGGGTAAAATTTTTGGTTTTATTCTTTTATCGAGAAAGACCTCTAATATCCGGAAAATAATTTTCTGCTGCAAGGCAAAATATGTCCCTAGATTAGTTGGAAAA
This sequence comes from Dioctria rufipes, assembly GCA_963924295.1. Taxonomy (NCBI): domain Eukaryota; kingdom Metazoa; phylum Arthropoda; class Insecta; order Diptera; family Asilidae; genus Dioctria; species Dioctria rufipes. The sequence goes on from OZ002742.1 coordinate 114,218,611, forward strand.
TTTCTTATCAGTTAAAATTTGATTCGAGTTTTCTTGGAAAAACTAACGGTTCTTGTTTTGAAATATTTTTTACACAAGTTTCTTATGTCACGTTATTTTCAATTATGTACTTCAATGTTAAATGCTTTTAAGGAAACTTGTCACGTGTGAGTTTAGTGTGTACGATATCTGCTTAAATATGAATTAAGATTCAAGAAACGGCTTCGAAAAGTTTTATCTAGAAATTATTAAAAGTATAGGAAAAAAATGTAGACATAAACAGCCTTGCTAAAAAATATACTGTCGGATTATCTACCATTTATGATATTCGCAAAAATAAAGATAGAATTTTAAAGTTTTTCTTAGAAAGTGTTTGTACGAAAGAAATGCAAAAGCGGAAAACATTACGAGGTGCCGAAAATCCCCAATTGGATGCAGCGCTATTTGAGTGGTTCCGTCAACGGCGAACTGCCGATATTCGGAAATATTTTAATAAAAATTGCTAAAGATTTTCATAAGAAAATGAACCTTCAAACGAGTTTAAAAACAGACATGGAATGCATGGACTAGCAGCATCAGATAATTAGAGGGATTTAAATTTTATTGCATGGAAGATACATATCTACATAGAGCTTATGTTATGTATGTGTTTAGGTGAAAAGATGTCTGCGGATTATGAAGCTGCCACTTTATTTATTGATGAGCTCGACGAGCTAGTTATAAAGGAAAACTTAACAGCAGAGCAGGTCTACAACGCAGATGAGACAGAACTGTTTTGGAGAGCCTTACCTCGTAGCACTTTGGTCTGTAGCAATGAAGTTTCTGTTGATGGAACCAAAGTCTCTGAGGACAGAATAACAGTTGTCCTTGCTTGTTTAAAGGCTCTAAAAAACGTTAAATCCTGTTTTATATAAAGCAAATAAGCGTGCGTGGATTACACAATCAATCACTTTAGATTGGTTCAATAACCAGTTTGTGCCAAAAACAAGGGAACATTTAAGAAATTTGGCCTTCCTGAAAGCAGTAAAATTCTATTATTGCTTGATAATTGTCCTGCCCATCCAGATGTTTCAAACTTCAAAAAGAAAAATGTGATTGTTAAATATTTACCGCACAATTGTACATCGCTAATTCGAACACTGGACCAGGATAGTATAGAGTTTTAAATGTCATTACAGGAAAAAATTAATTCGAAGTTTTATAAATATGGGCGACAAAACCATTGGACTATATCAAGAGGATGTTATGGTCGTAGCGTATTGCATATAGCAATATGCTACACGGAAATACTGCAGCATGTACGCCGGCCCTCAAGTAGAACCACGTACTGAGCGCACCTCGACGAAGCAATGCTTCATCAAGCTCGCGTGACATGCGGGGACGACAGATTATGACTGAAAAGAAGAAGAACTCGTCTCTTTCCGCTGTCAACCACTTCACACGATAGGTACGTGTATAAAATTGAGAAACGAGAAAAGTCTTTAAGTCTTTAAACATCGGACGGATAAACTATTCAGCACGTAAGTCCAAGAGATTTTTTGTCTCTAGTAGAATTATACTTTCATATGATAAGATTATTTCCCTTACCAGCAGGCAAAAAATCAAAGAAAAGGAAAGAAAAAGGGGAAACCAATATTGAGCCCGACAGATTGGCATCTCGCGGGCGCAGCCTATCGTACGTCCATAAACTCTCCTCACAATTTCTATCCACGGTAATTACCGTGTTGCTTGGGAAACAGGGATATACATTTGATTTAGGCTGAACACAAATTGCCACTGGAAAGGAAAATTCACGTCACACACATAAGGTTTGTAGAGAGAAATTTTGTTCGGTCCACGTATTAATATGTGCTTTAATTATCAGAAGGAGATAAAATAGCAGTGACTTCCCTAACGAAAACGGTCATAGATTGTTGCGAATCAGTGATATCGCTTGCGAAAAAGTGAGGCTTGGCTAAGGTCAGTCTTGGGGAAAGGTACCTATAAAATCATCATGGGGTCACCATCATCATCATCAGTCGAATTTAGGCTTAAGTAATTTAGGATAGTGGTATACAAAGTGAACCAGTTAAAAAAAGAAAAAAAGAAAAAAAAAACTTTGGCATCAAATCTAGTGAGGATAGTAGTTGGAATAATTTCGAATTGGAAGGTCAAACACGGCCACCGACAACATCATTAAATTTCCTTAGTGGCGATTCAACAGTCGGGGATGATGAAGAATATGTTTGTAAATGGTAGTTGCTGCCTGCTTCATAGTAATTCAGAATCTACATCCGTTGAATTAAATGATTTTCGTATGATATTTGGAAGTAAGCGACACCATTGAATTCAAATTTTAATTCCTCTACGCAGGCTACTCGTTTAACTGCATTCCAATACATGTCGCGAGAATCTACAAATTTAAGTGATGCTTGTTTATCAAGTAGTGCATCCAATTTAGAATTATTGAATGATATGCGACAGGGATTCCATCGAAAAATGCCAGTCAAAAGTTACTTGATTTTTTTTTTAAAAGCTCTCCGGAAGTATTACCGTAAAGGTATATTTTTGTTTCAACGTGATTGAGCGCAGAAGTGCGTGAAGAAAATTTTTTTTGCAATCGTGCGACGCCACGGGTAGAATGAGATTTGATAACGTAAATACTGTTAGGCTAGATGAAAAATTTTGCAAGCTTTTATATTCCTTTTAACAAGTGTAGTAGTTACTGGAAACATCCCAGAGGCGCCTCAGCGATGGAACCAGATCAACAGACATGTAAGTCGTTATTTCCTTATAATTTGTACTCAAGCACTTAATGATCCTAGATTCCAGAAAATTTATTTTGAACAACTAGTATTTTTGCAGATTTAAGTTATATGGTTAAAGTAGTCGTGATAAGTTTTCCCATACATATATATGTAGATCAATGCATAGAATGAATTCACTTTTAAGATATTTCCGTGATAAGTTTTTTCTCAATACATATATATGTAGATCAATGCATAGAATGAATTCACTTTTAAGATATTTCCGTGATAAGTTTTTTCTCAATACATATATATGTAGATCAATGCATAGAATGAATTCACTTTGAATTTTTTTGTGATAAGTTTTTCTTAATACCTATATATGTAGATCAAGGCATAGATTGAATTAACTTTTAAGATGCTTTCGTGATAGGTTTTTCTCAACACATATATATGTAGATCAATGCATAGCTTGACTTCACTTTTAAGTTTTTCCTATACTGATAAGTTTTTTTTATACTTACTTGCCGATGGGTGCATGTATTTACGGTCTAGCTCGGAGAGGCTTATGAATTAAAACGGATTATTATAACGAAATGAAGAGATAAAAAGATTTTTTTTCCCTTTCACATCCTGGAGCCCTCTCCTCTAGCATAGGGGTCGTCTAGGTCCGCTCTCGTCTCTCTTAACAGGTCAGCCAAGGGACTTTGGAAAATAGTGCCACCCAAGGTCAATTGGGAGGATGGGGCTGGCAAAGGAAGGTAATAACACCTACGCCTTCCACCCAAACTACAGGTAAGTGACGTAAGGGTCCCTTCAGGACCGAGTGTGTGCTCGCTTGTTTGTTGAAGGCACGAAACTTTTTTTTGATTATGGGCGATGACAAGCGGCAGGTTATTTCGGGAACTCCCCCACACTCTCCGCCACCCTTAGCCGAGGTGCTAGCGTGCCGCCCTGTGCTATCGCTGTCATCGAGTGATCTGTCAGCTCATGCTGGCAGTTCGGACTTCACGTCCAAGCCAATCACTCAACATATTACCATAACAAGGAACTTAACATTAAAGATTCCATTTGGTGTATGTATTGTGTCTGAGATAGAGTACAATCTACTGTCTTGAAAAATACCTGGAGCAATATTTGGGCTTCTGAAAATGAAGTTAGGGTTGACTGTAGAAATATGCCAAGAAAGCTCAACGAATGGCATGAGTGCACACTGCCCCTACAGACGACGAAATTTTTACTATGTGTTTGATTGAACCGAATGACGTAGAAATCGTTGCAAACAGTATAACAATAACGGAAGCATTGACACTTGTGGAAAATTAATCACATTTTCAGAAACGAAAACTTTTATAACCCAGCAAGAAATTCTGACTCTATCGAATTCAAGCCAAATTAATAAATGAGAAACCAAATTGCAAAAACAAACAACTTTGGATAAATACTTTGAGAAAAATATATAATTTTTTAGTTTTCCTTGTTGTACTTTTATTTTCTTTCCAATTCCAATGTTATTTTTTGATCTGTATACATAGGGTGTATAAAGTAATGAATGTTTTTTTTTTTTTTTTAATTGCATACGTACCAAATAATATTATTTGCTTAAGATAATTAAAGAGTAATTGAAATGAAATTGGGCAGTTTTTAGTTTACCTCTTTAATCTGGACAAAGTAAAGTTCTATTAGAATATGGTTGATAATCGAAGGTATCTATTACCCGGAAAGATCATTTATCCGGAAAGGTCTCGGTCCCGAGCATTCCGGATAAAAGAGGTTTCACGTATTTGCCTACTTTCCATGAAGTGTCCAGACTTTTCGTGAAATGCTGAGCTACGTCAAATGTCTACGACATATACATATTGCGAAAAATAAATATTAGTGGCTATTTAAGAATTTTAAAACTATTCAGTTTTACATCAAATCAAGTCGCTAATTTCGTGGTTACATATGCTTTGCTAGTTTAAAATTGTTCATATATTTTTAAGGTGACAAAACAAATGAAATTTCATTTAGATGGAATCGGAAAGGATTAAAAAATCTGAGGAAAGAAAAACTTGAATTAATCGTATTAAAAACGCTTGTGTATGATATAAACATCGTAATTCGCACGGCAATAACACGTCTATTCGTCTATTTTTAGCATTAAAACCACGGAATTTTCACCTTAAAAAATCGTATATGCGACGTTATTGTGATAGTTTAAATCAGGTTGAAAAGATGGGACACTTATGCGTTTTAATTACGTTATTTGAAAATGTGTTATCAACGGAATAGGAAAACGTTGCGAAAACGTTTTTAAATCGACTATGTGCCACTTGGGCGTTGACGACAACTAGAGAAGAGTATTATCACTCGTGTCAAATTAAAATTTGTACATATTTTGATCATTTTTTTCGGTTGTATATTGATGCCCGGTCGCTGTTGAAAGATAACTTAGTTCCTTTTTCCTTAAATAACCAGTATTTAGAATGTCTATCATCAAAGTAGTCAATTTCATACAATCATGTCCGCGGTCACGAGTAATACCTTAGTAAAGTAAGTGAAGGAAGTGCAAGTTTGTAGAATACAAGAAGTTAGTGAAGGAGAGCTCAGTCCTGCGACTACGTCATCAGCCATCTGTAACGCTTCGGGGATGACATTAAGCCAACAAAACATGTGTTATAATCAAATTTAACGAAAAATAAAAAGAATTAATATGAAATCCTAAATGCGGGGCTTTCTCTTTTTTCTCTCTCCCAGAGTCTCTCCTCTATCATCCATAGGTAAACTAGCTACATATGGAACATCGCAAAATCCGATGCCAACGATGTCATGGGCGGTCGGGGACTAATAGACTTACTTTTTTCCGTCAATAAAATCCGTTAAAATAGTTTCTTAAAATAGAATGCATTATAACTACAGTAAAATATATATTTTATTATATTTTTATAATTAAATCAATTAACACTCTAAATTAAACAAAAATCAACGTCACTTTCGGTGCTTTCGGGTTGTGATGTTGCAAGAGCTTTAAAGGTCGACGGTTGACTATAACCGTATGAATTACTTTATCTGTTTATAGTAGATTAGTAGATTTTTGTCGCGATAAAATAGTAGTAGATTGGGGAGGTAAGGATATACCCAAACTCTCCAAGCAGAGACAAATGAGGAGTGTCGGCTGAAAATGCCAATATTTTGAAGTAACAGTAAAACTGGAATACATACAAACGCAGTACCACCAAATTTGTGGCGGGAGTTTTTATGTACATGCGACTTTATCAGGATTATCGGCAGTGGAATGTACAGCATTTTCACCTGATACTCCTTAATTTGTAAAAAGATTCAATTCGGTGCAGCCATTAAGGCCAAAATTGAATAAAAATCTCACGTTGCCGCTGAAAAATCCGTGATCCGTTAGAATACCTTTTTTCCCATTTTCCCTCATACTAATTCGCTAGATCTGACGGGAAATCCGTTAAGTTGGCAACACTGCAGAAGCACGTGCGTTCAAATATCATAGGATTACACCAACAACTTTGAAACCAAAACATAGGATAACAGCAACTTTGGAACCAACTTTCTCAATATTTCAGATAAACCTGTCTTCACAAAAGCGCGGGAACATTTTATGAGTACAATCTGAAAACTCCGCTCCTTCTCATTTATTTACCAGAATGAATCATTTGCCATTCTGTTTTGTTGCTGTACTCTACGCATTTATATTTTTTGTCTTTATTCATAGAAGTTTTGAAGTTTGATTTTTTTTTCTTTCTTTCCTTTTCTAGCCGTGTGCATTTTAAATGTAAAACGATCGGAAATCTTCTTTGCTTCTCAACTTTGTTATTAATGACCTAGGTATTACTTTTGTTTATGTTCGGTAATGAAATTTACCCTAGCAAAAAAGTCGTAGGTAACATTACAATTGGAAATTGTGGAAATTTTGTAATTTAGTAATATTGTATCTGTTTCTTTTATAATAATAAACTGAGAAATAGAATATTGGTAAATATTGGTAATTTTGATAAGCACTTAATTTTTAATATATTTTCTTGATATAGATTCACCCAAAATGAAATTTTAATGGTTATTGGGCAACCGAAGATAGAAAAAGATTTACTGGGGCACAAAGAATTTCAAAAAGTTGTTTTATATTACTAGCGCTCACTATGCTGCTGCTGGTATACAATTTTGTCTCATCCTTTCAAAAATTGCGTGAAAATCTCTTGCATAAACTTTTTTTTTCATCCCCCCAATCGCGGGAGATTATAGTCAGTTTTAATGGTGAGAAATAATCGTCGGGGGTACGAAAAATTTCGTGCTACCAAGTTTTGATCGGGAATATAGGCAGCATACCAATACTACGGCAAAAAAAAAATAGCTCTGGCGTAACCCCCGGATGATACAAGCCATAAGTTGGCGATGACACCGACACATTAAAAGGCCTTAACGGGCCGGTTACAGCCATGCAGTACGAGCTTACTCTCACTTGTTTTGTAATTGTTTTATTTACTCAAAGTGAATAATTGGGTAAATTTGCTACATAAATTAGTAAAGTGCGGTGTTTGAAAATTAAAGTTTCTCTGGAATTTAATAAAAGAAATTTCTTAATCGTGAAACGGTTTTCTTTTTCGGGCTATCTGTAAAAGCCCATATAAATGTGTTTGTTGTAACAATGAACTCGAATTGTAGTGCTTGTGACAAAGCTATACGAGCAGCGGATGCTGTCTTGTGCAACGGTGGTTGCAATAGTGTATTTCATGCTAAATGTTTAGATTTGGCCGATTATGATATTAAAACAATTGCAAAGAAAAAATGTGTGGTTATACTATGTGATAAATGCCAAGAAGTTAACATCCATACAGAATATTGAAGGTAATATAAAAGATATTAAAAATAAGTTGGACAGTTATGTTCAAAAAGTTGATCAGGTATTGCTGAATGAAAGAAATAGTGGTATGAGTGGGAAAAAAGTGGAAACTGAAATTAGAAAAGCAATTAAAGAATCATACGCAAGTGTACTTAAAAAAACACCAGCTGTTATTGCCAGACCAAAAGGACAGCAAAGTGCAGATAAAACGAAAGGTGAAGTTAAAGCAAACTTAAATCCCGCGGAAACAGGTATACAGGAGTAGGGAATTAAAAAATTGCATAACGGTGCGATAATAGTGAAATGTGATAATGAAAAATCAGTAGAGATGTTGAAAAATGATGTGGAAGGTAAATTAGGTGTGAATTACAGTTTAACTTATGGAATCGTAGAAAACTCAGAATCAGAATTGATAATGTCATGGAAAAAATGGAAGAACATGATATAATTAATAGTCTAAAGAAGCAAAATCAAGTTCTACAAAATTCCCAATTGGTGTTTAAGGCAATGTGGAGAAATAAGTATAAAAGTAAATATAAAGGGCGTGATTCTAATAGTATAGTGGTAGAAATAGACCTTGAATGCTTTAATGAAGGGATGAAAGCTTGGAATGGGATAATTGTGAAGTCAGTGACGCAGTATACGTTAAAAGATGTAATATATGCTTGGGTTTTAACTATACGAGTAAAGATTGCAAAGCTGAGAAGGAAGTGTGTGGCAAGTGTAGCGAGGAACATGAAAGAGTGGAATGTAAAGAACAATTCATGAAGTGTGTGAACTGTGTTACAGCAAATGCAGAATTAAATTTAAAATTGGATGTTCACCACTCTGAATGTCATGTATATAAAAGAAAGTTAAGAGTTGAAAAAAAAAAAGATGGTTGTAGCAATTAAGTAACGAAAAAATAAGCAATGAAATGATTTTATATTATCTAAATGTGCAAGGTTTTCTATCTAACAAAACGGAATTGGAATTATTAATAAAGGAATGTAATCCAGATCTAGTACCACTATCAGAATCGCATATCACGTCCAAAATTGATATCAGCGAACTAAAGATCAAAAACTATGACCTTATTAACTGTAACTCTGATTCGAGACATACGGGAGGAGTGATGATGTTTATAAAAGGAAAAATTCAATACAGGGTTCCTAGTATAGATAAGCAAGTAGGTATAGTATGGATTCTAAAGGTACATATATGGGTAAATAATCAAAAATGGTTAATCGTGGTTCTGTACAGGTCTCCAAGCAAACCCGTTAGTGACTTTAAAACATTTTATTCGAATTGGTTTGCCAAATCGATGGAGAGTGAAAGTAACGTTATTTTGACTGGTGATTTTAATATAAATTTTCTAGGAAATGATAGTAATCACAATTTAATAAGAAATGTTATCGCTGATCAAGGTTTAAAACAATTAGTTACACAACCAACTAGAATAACGAGAGATTCACAACCCTAATTGATTACGTGCTCACAGGAGTAGATATTATGAATGCATCTGTAAATGTTGATAGGAACCATAAAATAACAGACCATGAGACCCGCAAAATTAAAATTAAAGCTAGGAGAGATAAATCTGATAATAGTAAGATATCTAACATTATAAAATACAACAAAACTAAATTTGAGGATCTCTTGAATGAAGTTAATTTTGAGAATGTTTTCCTCATTGATGACATTGATGATTTGTCAAACTCATTTGATGAAAAGTTGAAACATTGTCTGCAGCGGATGACGGTAAAGAAAATTTTTACGCAGAACATTCAATAGAACTATTTACAGTCAAAACAGGGAGGATTGGCATAGGTACAAGGTCCTTAGAAACTCATATAAGACAGAGATAATAAGAGCAAAAAGTAACTTCATAGAAAAACAATTAGAAACGCATTCAGGAAACCAGCAATGGCTATGGAAAACAATTAAAAATCTTGTTATAAGCAGAGATAAAGTAAGTGATTTTAAGGAAGTTAGATTTGATCAAGAATATATAGGTGCCCCAGTAAAAATAGCTAATAAGTTCAACATATATATTATCGAAGTATTAGAGAAATTAATGATTCTATTCCCACTTTGCAATATGTTTTACCAAATAGGACACCTTGTAGATTTACAATGACATACTGTGATACAAAAATGATCTGTGATATATTGAAAGAGTGCAATAAGAAGAAAGACTTCAACGGTTTAAACTGTGATATAATCTTCCAATCAATAGAACTATTAGGTCCTGTGCTATTGAAAGTTATAAACTTATCTCTCCAGACAGGTATTTTCCCTAAAATCTGGAAGGAATCGATAGTTCAATTCAATTCAATTAAATTTTTATTTCCTGGCAAATAGTACAATAAGACTTACAAAATCTTTTACCTGCACCGACTGTTACTGAATATAATATATGAAAATTAAAAGCTAATGAGTAAAATTAAGAGAAAAACAATGAAATTAAATAAAGCTAAAAAAGCTAGAGATTAAGAAAAAAAAAGAATTAATAGGAGATAATAATATTATAAAAATTAAACAAGAATAATAGTACAGAAAAAATTATTATAACCAATTTTATAGGATTTTGTATTCTGAAGAAGTTTTTAGTACAATAAAAATGTCTTGGACTGATCGTTTTCACAGTATACGTAAAAACCTAAATTTTTATATGGCAAAACCAAGAAGGAGTTGTCCGATTTAGTCCATTTTGTAAACTTTATTATCTAGTACAATGGAAACACCATGTACCAATTTCATCTCTCTATATTGATGTGTTCTCAGGCAGTGTCCAAATATATAGTGGAAAACGAGTTTTGTATGGCAACCCCACGAAGGAGTTGCCCGATTTGTCTCATTTTCGAACTTAATTTTACTTTTTTTTTAAAGTCCGTGTACAAAATTTCAGCTCTCTAAGTATACGCGTTCTCGAGTTATCGTGCACACAGACGAACGGACGGACATGCAAAAATCAAAATAGCTTTTAATATTATGCGTGGGTGTCCAATCCATTTTGCTCTACCATCATTATTTCGAGGTGTTACAAACGGAATGACAAACTTAGTATACCCTATAGATTTCATCTAGGGTATAAAAATTAAGATCTTTGTCAGTGACAATTAAGTAGGTGCAATTAAGTGAGTGCAAAAATAAATAAGCTATGTAATCATAAGTTATTAATAGGCGGGTATTGGTATAAAAGTTCCCTGAAAGCCCCCAACGCGCTGGATCTTTGAAAGTTGGCAGGAAGTGAGTTCCACAAACGTATTACTCGAACAAAGTAAGAGTTCTCCATTATGGAATATCTGTATCGCGGAATTAAAATGTTAAGATTCCTAGATGAACCCAGGAAAACTAACTTGTCATGTAAGTAAGAAGGTACACGGTTTCGATATATAATTCTATGAAGAAAAATTAACTGCCTTCGAACAAGAAAAGTGTTTAAAGAACATCCAAGTATATGCAACCTAAACGGAGAAATGTGATCAAATCGTTTCAGCCCAAAGACAAATCTCATGCAATCATTAAAAGCAACCTCCAATTTCCTAGCGCAAGAAGAATCTAAACGGGGGTAAATTAGACAAGACCCAATAAAATATGGCAATAAAAGCGTTTTAACTAGTTTTAAACGTAAGGGCTTTGTTAGTATACTAGCTGATAACCACAGTCCACCATAGATATTACGAATTATTCCATTTACATGGTCATTCATTGAGGTGTTCAGAGTAAGCCAAGATTTTAACTTTATTCACAAAAGGCAGGGTAGCTCCATCAAGAATGACCGGAGGCAACTCGCTTATATCAAGCTGTTGTCTATAAAAGACCATTGATTGGGATTTAATATAAGCAGATTTTAGGACGCCCATCTTAATACTCGGTCCAAGTCAGAGTTGAGGCGGTCTACGCAGTCTTCCATTAGACCAATCGGCCTATTCAGGTATAGTTGTACATCGTCTGCGTACAAGTGGATGTTACAGTCCTGGATGACATTAGGAAGATCGTTAACGTACAGACTAAATAATAGTGGTCCAAGAATAGATCCTTGGGGTACTCCACAATGTAAAGGTAGTACTTCTGAGAGACGCCCATCAGCAATCACCTGTTGGGATCTATTTGCCAAAAAATCAGCTTTAAAGAAATCGCCGACGTAGAAAAATTGAATCGTGAAGCCAATTTTGTCAGTAACTTAGGATGATTGACACTGTCGAAAGCTTTTGAAAGATCCAGTAGGGTCAACACTGCAAGGTCATTGCTATCTAAAAGTTTACGAATATCACTGGTGACTTTTAAGAGAGCGGTTTCACAACTATGAAAAGCACGGAAGGCCGATTGCCAGGGAGTTAGGGAGGTTTTTGCTTTCCAAGTGTTCAATTATTTGGGAATAAATTATCTTCTCAAGGGCCTTTGAAAGATAGCATAATACACTTATTGGCCTGTAGTCAGTTACGCTACTTGGATTACTAATTTTAGCTATTGGCCGCACAATTGCGACCTTCCAACAAGTGGGAAATTCAGAAGTTGTCAAGCAAGCATTAAAGATATGCATGACAGAATGAATTATATAACCTAGAACTATCTTGAGAAATTTGGGAGAAACTCTATCTGGACCCACAGCATCAGATTTTATTGAATGGAAAGCTTTACTGACTTCTTCGATATCAACACAACGGAAAATCGACGATGCAGAAAATCGCGCTCAACAATCAACGAATGAACCTCTTCGGAAAACCACGGGCAACCGTTCACTTTGACCGACCTTGTTCTGAGAGGTGCAAATTTGTCGTGTAGATGGTAAATCAGGTAGTATAAAATATTCAATTTATTTTTATGATGGGGTTAGATAAAGCTCATTCCAAGTCAGAACGGTACATTCTTGAGCTAACTCAGCCATATCAATATTTCTGTAATTTCTAAAATTAATAGTATTATATAAGTTATCCCTTTGTATTAAGAAATTGTATGTTAAGAATAAAATATCATGATCAAATATAGCAGGAGGTTCAATCTGGTTATGAAATAAGACGGCATTAATATCAGAAACAAGGAGTAGATTGATGGATTAGACGTGTTAAAATAGGTAGGTTGATTATTTACAAGACTTAAGTGTAATGATTGCATTAAGAATTCAAAGATATTATTAGCAGAGTTGTTCGCACAAAGCATATTAACGTTGAAGTCGCCACCGATCATAACATTGGGGTAGCTCTGAGTGAACCTAGAAATCACTGATTCAAATTCAATAGCAACCTCAACATTAAAAAGTGCAGGTGGGCAGTAAACAGCTGTAAGTAAGCATTTTTCCCTATTGGAACTAACTTTTACATACAAGAATTCAAGGTCACGCAAATGTGACTGGTACATTGATTTCAATTCGAACATTGCGATGCAATTTATAACCTGGTAACGAAACCAACGAAGATGGAACTCCTGCATGCAAACATGATTCACTTATAAATATAACATGAACACTCGACCCTGCGAAAATTTTATGGAGTTCATAAATTTTTGGTTTCAGGCTTCTAGCATTAATGGAAACGACATTCAGCCCACAAGTGCGTTGGCACAGAATATCAATCATCACTCTTACCTTGTTCAAGCATGGACTATTGTTAATCATGAAGAGAAACACTGCAGCCGCGGTACAAGCTTTCAGAGAACTTCGCCACACAGACAATTACGAAGAGAAAAACACATATTACACTGAACTGAGAGATCTTAATTTGCACAAAATAAATGGTAAGAAAAACAGAAAAAAAAAACAAGGTTAGTAAAAGAGAAATATGAATATCAAAGAAAAATGCTACTAAAAAATCTAAACTTACACAAGCACTAATTGGGTGCGTCTGCATACTAATTACGGTTTCGTTATGCTTGCTCCCGAATTGTCGATGAATACAGCTTGAAGCTGTTTTGTTTGAGCAAACTCAGAGCATTACGGAAGAGCGCATGATCTTCTGATGTCAAACTTACGCTTATATATACTAATGTGTCAACTGAAAAACCTTCAATGCTGCTTAATTTGATTGATCCATGCTTCTTCAGTGCTGATAAAAAGGAACGTCGCTCATTAGGACATGAAAAGCGCCCAATAATTGGCAAATCACTAAATTTATTGCGACTGGATTCCACTTGTTTTTGTTTTTTAATTCGGAAAGCATCTGCATAGGGTGACAACTGATGATTGATGTTCATGGATATGCGCTGTAGAATAGCAAGTCGATTCTCATGATCTTTTGCGGGTATTCATCTAATAACGATGTCACTCTGGCGTTGAAAACGACGGATGCCATTGACTTGATCGGAAAGTACTGGGATCCGATTTTGCAAAACATCCAAAGAGTTTTCTAATCCGGCAAAACGAGTGTTAAGATTTAACAATATCATCCAACCTAGAATAAAATTGTTTTTCATGTTCCCTCAGCATGAAGTCGATTTTGGTGATGACTATTTCATCCAATCAATTTAGCGTATAGTTGTTGCTCGTGTTCTTTTAACATGAGATCAATTTTAGTTGTAATTCTGGCTTCAAGAGCCACCAGAAGCTGCTCCATGTTATTCTCACTTAAGGTCAAATTGCTAGTGTGGGTTGGATTGGCTCTGGTGTTACGCTGATAAGTGTGGTAGGAGTTGAATTGTCGTCGACACAACTATCTTCATTGTCTTTGTTGACTCTTTGTACTTTTGACATAACTGAAGAGCACCTCGGTGTAATTGTAATTGCCGGCACTAAGTTGATTTTCAATAAATAAAATTCTCGCTAAGATAATTTCCGATACAAATATCACACTATATAGCGGCGGGAGGAACAAATAAATAACAAGAAAATAGTCGGGCGTACTTTTAGGAAAGAATTGCTACCGGAAAATACTAAATGCAGATTAAAACGCAGGAGCAAAAATTGTCGTGTCTACTCACTAGCTGAGATCATCTTCATCCCATTGTCCCAATTGAGAAGATACCTAATACAAGTAATTGTGAAGAATTTCGTCAGATAAATATGCTTCTCGTGGAAGAAAAAATATTGGACCGTCATGTAGCTAAAAACTAGTGGAGTACATCGAATCGAATAATTTATTAGCCGAAGAACAATCAGGTTTCAGAGATGGACACTCATGTGAAACCGCCCTAAATTGGATAATATTTGACTGGAAGAAGGAACTGGATGCCAGTATTGCTGTTATTTCTAGATCTTAAACGGGGACTACAGTATTTCAATAATTTACCAGGTGAACTGAAAGCCGAGAACAGAATGCACCTATTTAAGATAAAGCTAGCAGAATTTATTAAAAATAATTATATTTAAATTTTTATATTAGTGGTCAATTAAATTAAGTCTAAAGAACTATTAAGTATGGCAAATGAAATGTTATTTATAAAGTTCTTTTAAACTAATAAATACTACTACTACACTTATCATGGAGGAAGAATTAAGATTTCATCTTGAACAGGTCCTAAAGCCTAAAACTATGGCTTCCACAGAAAAATAAAGTTAAAACCAATTGTAGCCAAATATGTTTTCTTTACGGTTGTAAAAACATAGTATTTAGAACAAATTTTTGGAAATTATAGCGTTTGAACAAAATACAAGCTACTTTTATATGGAAAACTCTTGCAGTAAGACAA
Organism: Dioctria rufipes; assembly: GCA_963924295.1. Taxonomy (NCBI): domain Eukaryota; kingdom Metazoa; phylum Arthropoda; class Insecta; order Diptera; family Asilidae; genus Dioctria; species Dioctria rufipes. The sequence goes on from OZ002742.1 coordinate 114,233,767, forward strand.
GGCAAGAAGACTGTGGATGTCTTTTTCCGACTTTGTTCATGATTTGTATATTCCGGGGGTTACGCTTGTATTCATTCGACATATTATCAATATCTATTGTATACTCGATGTACCTAACGTTGTAACGTAGTGTAAGCTCTAACTGTTGATGATGGGCCGTTTCTTACTCGTAAGCCCTGCTCTGACCTTTTTTCGAGTTCATTAAACAAACCTAATGTAGCAACATGTATCTAGAAAATTATTTTGACGTCGACATTCATCAGACTTTCACTCTTGCACGGCTTTCGACGGCCGGTGAACACACCGGGCGTGTATCTTTTTTCCGCTCCGTAGATCGAACAGATTTTTTAGAACGTTCAAAGCACAAAAGATACAAATCCGGAGTGCTCTGAGTGTTCTGGTAGTTTTTTTTTTATATTGGCAGCACTTATGATTTGCGAAATATCTATTGAAAATACAAAATTCTTTATAAAAATAAATAAATAATAATAATAAAGTTATAAACATAAATAAGGGGTGAAGGAAAGAAAGGAAATATGGAATTTAAAAAAGTATTCACATTTTTAATAGGATTTTTTTGCGCTCTATTGGTATTACTGACGAATTGCTCCAAATGCTCCGAGGTTTATCTACGATTAGTTAAGAGCACTCTGAGCAATAATAAAGATACACGTTCAGAGCGCTCAGAGTACTCTGAAAGTAAAAGATACAAGAAATCGGTGTTCAGAGCGCTCGGAAATCAAATCGGAATTAGGCATATCTAATTGGAATAGTAGGCCAATTTTGGCGGGATTCTTTACTTTCCTAATACCTTTAAACTTTAACTTTGATTTTTATCCTTCAAATGTATGAATATATATAAAATAATAATAATATATATTAAAATCGTAAAATTATTGATAAAAATAATAAAATTTTCCGCTTAATTGATTAGTCATTCCTCATACCAGTACACTTGCCTTTTTTTCCTCCTAGTTCTTGTTGGAAAAGATTACTCCCGCCTATACTTGCAATTACTATATTGCAACATAATTTATTTTACTATTGAGTCAATGATTTCATGCAATTCCTAGCACCAGTTGCACCTTGCAAAAACTGCTCTACTGCCTATGCTTATAAACCTTGATGTAAACAAACTTTATTTTGGCGGCCATTTTTCAAGTAAAAACTGCTTCAGTGTCAACAATAATTTAATAGAATAGAATCATTTATTAAAAAACGTCAAGTTACGCTACGTTACAACGTTAGGCACATTGAGTAAGTAATCGCTAGTTGGCATAATTGATAGATACAAAGTTGTTTTCACTTTAATATTGTTCGTGACCTACATTAACATTTCCTAAAAATACATGCTCAAAATAATTCTTAGCAAACTTGAGTACAGAAGATTTTGGAGATATTATAAATAACATAGTTTTGGCGCTTAAATGTAACTCTATTTTACACGAAAATATCGAGATAAAATGTATCCAAACGTACCATTAAATTCTCCGAAAATACTGTCCTGTCAGGAAGCATCTTTTATTTTAAATTAATTGTTAATTTGAAACAATTTTTTCGCGTTTTGACAAATTATATTATAGCATAGGCAAAACAAAACTAAACCGACTCTACTCCAGATTCCCTTCGATTCTACCTTTTCTTTACTCTGCCTTCTCAATCTGATCTCTTCCATTTCCCTAGTGTAGAGTGGAGAGTGGACTCGGACTGTACTATACTTCTACAGGCCAACCTACACATTATAGCTCGAAGCGAAGGATTTTGCAGACCTTGTGTCTAAACGTGACATAATAATACTTTTGCTCAGCGGAAATTCCTTAGCCAAAGCCCACACAGGGAAGGATATTAGCACTTTTACAGGTGAGAAGTATTCGGGGGTAGGAAAAAGTCCGTGCCATCAAGTTTCGATCGAGAGTACGGGCAGTATACCAACACTACAGCACGCCGGCCATTTTGAATTTGCAAAATTTCTCATCGGACTGTACAGATGATTATTTGAAATTTGAGATAAAATAATAATTTAATAATCATTACGTGTTGTGAATTTGTGATACAGTTATTGTTTATATAAAAAACTGTGAAGCAACATTATTGTTATGGCACATCTAAGCCAAGGGAAGCAAATTCCGTCCTTCCCTAAAAACTTCTCGTCTGGGTTAGGCCTTGCAAAGTAGACAAGCCGAGCGTTCAACCCACTGACATATAATAAGAATGGACTAAGCCATCCTATCTAATTCCTACAGTCAAAAATGGCACAAATTTTATCTGCAATCTATTTGTCTCTTTCAAGCTCAAAATGTACACTGAACTGTAACCAATTTTGGAAACAGTACGGCTGTATTAATTGGAATGTATTGGAATTGACATAAAAATTCAGACAAATATATTGTTTATATACGTCTATCTCTTACAAGCTCAATGAAATTTGACAACAAATCTGCAGAGGAGCACATTTTTCAGTAAAACCTAGTATCGAGTTCGACTAAAATGTGACATTTTCATACAAATTTTAGCGCTGGTAAAATCGCAAGCAAAAATTTTATTGATGATTTTACTAGTGCAGTATGGAGTTCACTGGTAAAAAGTGATTATTTCGCTATTTTAAGGTAGATGACACTTTGCATGTTTCCACTTATTTTACTGAACATTTTAATGCGATTAGCATTAAAATGCTGGTAAAATTATGACATTTCCTGTTTCTATAACAATTTTCAGATTGTTTTTTGAACTCATTGAAGAATTTAATATTAATTGAAAATTTTCAGACTTTTTTCTTAATTTATTGAAGGATATAAGTTCTTTTAACAATTTTCAGATTAATTAAGTCAATTTTTAATAATAAGTTGTAGCAACATTTATCTAAACTTTATAAATAATTTGAAGTTTTTCAGCGATAAATTTTTTAGGCAGCTGTAACTTTGTTTTCTCCAAATTAACATACGTCAAAATTTTACCAGCGATTTTAGTGTGAAAAATTTGGAGACCGCGTTAAATTTTACTTTGTCCGAACTCTATACTAGGCTTTATATTAAATATTAATTTTTGGGTTAATTAAAACAAGTTTAAAGCTAGTATCGAGTTCGGGCAAAGTAAAATTTAACGCGGTCTCCAAATTTTTTACATTAAAAAAACTGGTAAAATTTTGACGTATGTTAATTTGGAGAAAACAAAGTGACAGATGTCTAAAAAGTTTATCGCTGAAAAACTTCAAATTGTTTATAAAGTTTAAGCAGGCCATACACCATCAGTTTTGCCGTGGTTTTACTGTAAAACCACGGCAAAACTGATGGTGTATGGCGAAACCCACGTTTTGAGGTTCGGATATCTACTAAAACCAGAATTCAGGTCATGCCAGAAATATCTTTCTCAAAACGTGGGCAAGGCCATACACCATCAGTTTTGCCGTGGTTTTACTGTTTTGTTTTGTTCATAATCAAAGTTAACTTAATAATAAGCTAAGAAGTAGGCGAGATTTCTGAGTAATGTACATTTAAATGTACACGGCAAGAAAAGGAAGAAAGAAAGAAAAAAATAATAAAAAAAAAATCAAACTCTTTAAAATTTTTATGAATAAAGATAAAAAATGTGAAAGCGCAAATTGCATGCAACGAAACAGAATGGAAAATATTTCGTTTTCGTAAATAAATGAGAAGTGGCGGAGTTTTCAGCTTTTACTCTCATAAAATGTTCCTGCGCTTCTGTGAAGACCGGTTTTCTTGAAATAATCACAATGTTTGGTCGCATGTTGTTGCTGTAAATGGACACTACAAGATGACGGCAAGACGTGGTCAAGTTGGATGGTGTGTGGGGCTTTTTCTTGCCCACGTTTTAGGTTCTTATCTCGACTAAAACGTGGTTTTTAAAACCACGGCAAAACTGATGGTGTATGGCGCCCTACATTCTATGAGAGTAAATCGTGAAAACTCCCCCACTTCTCATTTATTTACGAAAAAGAAATATTTTCCATTCTGTTTCGTTGCATGCAATTTGCGCTTTCAAATTTTTTATCTTTATTCATAAATTTTTTAAAGAGAGTTTAATTTTTTTTTTTATTATTTTTTTCTTTATTTCTTCCTTTTCTTGCCGTGTACATTTAAATGTAAAACACTCAGAAATGTCGCCTACTTCTTAGCTTATTATTAAGTTAACTTTGATTATGAACGAGCAAAACAGTAAAACCACGGCAGAACTGATGGTGTATGGCCTTGCCCACGTCTTGCCCACGTTTTGAGAAATATATTTCTGGCATGACCTGAATTCTGGTTTTAGTAGATATCCGAACCTCAAAACGTGGGGTTCGCCATACACCATCAGTTTTGCCGTGGTTTTAAGGGCGCCATACACCATCAGTTTTGCCGTGGTTTTAAAAACCACGTTTTAGTCGAGATAAGAACCTAAAACGTGGGCAAGAAAAAGCCCCACACACCATCCAACTTGACCACGTCTTGCCGTCATCTTGTAGTGTCCATTTACAGCAACAACATGTGACCAAACATTGTGATTATTTCATGAAAACCGGTTTTCACAGAAGCGCGGGAACATTTTATGAGAGTAAAACGTGAAAACTCCGCCACTTCTCATTTATTTACGAAAATGAAATATTTTCCATTCTGTTTCGTTGCATGCAATTTGCGCTTTCACATTTTTTATCTTTATTCATAAAAATTTTAAAGAGAGTTTGATTTTTTTTTATTATTTTTTTCTTTCTTTCTTCCTTTTCTTGCCGTGTGTACATTTAAATGTAAAACACTCAGAAATCTCGCCTACTTCTTAACTTATTATTAAGTTAACTTTGATTATGAACGAGCAAAACAGTAAAACCACGGCAAAACTGATGGTGTATGGCCTTGCCCACGTCTTGCCCACGTTTTGAGAAAGATATTTCTGGCATGACCTGAATTCTGGTTTTAGTAGATATCCGAACCTCAAAACGTGGGGTTCGCCATACACCATCAGTTTTGCCGTGGTTTTACAGTAAAACCACGGCCAAACTGATGGTGTATGGCCTGCTTTAGATCAATCAAAAATTGAAAATTGGAAAATATCATAATTTTACCAGAATTTTAACGCTAAGCAGTCCATACACCATCAGTTTTGCCGTGGTTTTAGTAAAACCACGGCAAAACTGATGGTGTATGGCGAACCCCACGTTTTGAGGTTCGGATATCTACTAAAACCAGAATTCAGGTTATGCCAGAAATATCTTTCTCAAAACGTGGGCAAGACGTGGGCAAGGCCATACACCATCAGTTTTGCCGTGGTTTTACTGTTTTGCTCGTTCATAATCAAAGTTAACTTAATAATAAGCTAAGAAGTAGGCGAAATTTCTGAGTGTTTTACATTTAAATGTACACGGCAAGAAAAGGAAGAAATAGAGAAAAAAATAATAAAAAAAAATCAAACTCTTTAAAAATTTTTATGAATAAAGATAAAAAATATGAAAGCGCAAATTGCATGCAACGAAACAGAATGGAAAATATTTCTTTTTCGTAAATAAATGAGAAGTGGCGGAGTTTTCACGTTTTACTCTCATAAAATGTTCCCGCGCTTCTGTGAAAACCGGTTTTTATGAAATAATCACAATGTTTAGTCACATGTTGTTGCTGTAAATGGACACTACAAGATGACGGCAAGACGTGGTCAAGTTGGATGGTGTGTGGGGCTTTTTCTTGACCACGTTTTAAGTTCTTATATCGACTAGAACGTGGTTTTTAAAACAACGGCATTACGCGCATTAAAATGTTCAGTAAAATAAGTGGAGACATGCAAAGTGCCATCTACCTTAAAATAGAGAAATATTCACTTTTTACCAGTGAACTCCGTACTGCACTAGTAAAATCATAGTAAAATTTTTACTTGCGATTTTACCAGCGCTAAAATTTGTATGAAAATGTCACATTTTACTCGAATTCGATACTAGGCTTAACTCCCTACAAAATTTTAATTAAATGTAATACTATTTTATAACATCTTTAGTGTTTCCAATCGACAAATAATAACTAATTATCAATCGGTGTGCAATTGTATGAAATAAAGGGTTTTCACAGCCTGTTCAATTTTTGTGCCACTTTTGAAGCAAGAACGCTCAGTCCATTCTTATTATATGTCAGTGGTTCAACCGCATGCAGAATTTCACATAATGTCACATTTTTACACACCGTGGCATTCAGGCGACCGAAGAGTTGTCATTTCCCCCAGCACATCGGAGTGCACATTTTTAGCTACGGTCTGGTAGCGTAGTGTCTCGGTGCGCTTAGTAATTTTGACGTTTAGCGTAGTTATAGTCTTAAAGAACTTTCAAAATTGACATTTCGAATCGAAGTGAACACCGACCGTTCAGTTGCTATCCCTACTTTTTCAATCATGTGATGTGCACACCGATGTGCTGAAAAGCACACCTATGTGTGGTCAGGTGTGTGGCGACGCGTCAGTGCGCCTTCATCATTTCCTTTCTGAACGCGTGACCAGCCATCAGTAAATCGGGTAATTCTTTTTTCTATATTGTCGGCCATTAATACTTAGCTAAGCGTGGAAAGTTGTAGTTAGGTAGGCGTTGATTGACAACGAAAATTAATTAAATTTAAGAAAATTCATTCTGATGTCAGACTTGATAGAATAAGGATGTATTGTTACAAACTTTAAATATTATAACGTTAGATTAAATACCACAGCAACAAGAGGCTTTTGATCTGTCTGGATTCCTCAGGAGAGTTGCGTTTTTGCCCGCTCCAGTAGCGGCCCCGTATTTTGTTTTACTTTCAGGCTCTTCCTTTTAGGACGGCTCGAACTCCGCTGTACTTCTCTAACACTACAGCTAATAGTGCTATAGGTGTTTTGAACGGACATGGTCCACAACGCTGTAATTACCGTTGTGCGGGAAGAATATTCAACGAGGCCACAACGTTGCACTTATCGTTGTCCATGAAGAATATTCGACGAAGTCAATAATACATGACATCGGCGCATCAAGATTGAAGCTACCTATCGCAACGGCAGAAGTCGATTTCGCCATTTATAATTGCTGCAGTTGCTTCAAATCGACAAAACTAATAACGTCTTAACTAACTATTCAACAACGAAGAGTATTAGCGGGAGACTGCGATACATTGTAGCTGCCTGCCGAGACTGTTTTAACCTACCACAACGATAGAAGTGTTCACTTGACTTTATCAGTTTGACATAGGGTCAACTGGTCAATTACAACCTTTGGTCATTTATGCCCTTTATGAATGTTACAGCTTCTTTTTCAGACGAACAACTCGAACAGGATAGCGACACGACACTTGTCGTACTCGCACAATAAAGATCTTCCTATTCCGTTGTTATACAGACGATAACGACACTCATCGTACTATCCTAATCAAGATTTCTTAATCCAACTGTTGTTCTAACAACTGTGTTGTTGCTCTCACTCTGGTTTGGACAACTGTCGCGAAGTATCCAGTGTAGTCAAACCACACTACAACCCTTCATCAACATCTACCCGCTACATCAAGATAGCTAAGACGTATTGAGGACTTCTGACTGGAAATAACCCAACACAATTCTTTCTGAATCAAGTCAAGGCTACTAAAGAACGCCAGGAGTCAGGCTATAACTTTGTGGTACCTAAAAACCACTAAATTGGTGACCCCGACATTTAAAGGAAACAGAACCTTCATCAACGGAAGAAGATTTAAGAAAAGGTTAGATAGTGTAAATACATTATTTTTTAATTTTCTTAGTTATATTACACACTTACACATTGCACTTCCAGTGCTCACATACCTTAATATAAAGATATTTTGTTTCTTCTTCTTCTCTTATTATATTCTTAATTCAAATAACATTTAAGTTTGTAATTTTCTTTCACTTCATGGCATAATTAGCCCATTATCGTTAATAAGCTTTCCACGTTCAGCGTCGTTAAGCTAACATGGTATGTTTAGTCGTAGGTATGTCAAATTTGTATAATTTTTCCACACTACGTCGCTTCGCCGAAATTTGTTAAGAACTTTTCTTATTTTGTCGCTTTCGTAACCTTTACTTTCATTTTATTAAATTTGTGGTTGGTCTTGCAATATTTTGTTTTAAGATGGTCGAGCCGCTAAAGGAAAATGCCTTTAAAGACCTCAATAATGGTGACGCACTGGGTGAGCCCGGTATTCCTCTGTCAGCAAACATGGCACAAACAGCAACATTGGGTGCAGTGTCGGTCAAGCCAGCTCCTTTCTGGAAGAACGATCCGGAGCTGTGGTTCCTCCAGCTAGAGGCACAGTTCGACTTGGCTGGTATAAATCAAGACAAAACAAAATATTATCATGTTATTGGTGCGCTCGACGAGGGCGTAGTACGCTTAGTGAGCGACGTTATCCGTAAACCACATGCGACAAATAAGTATGACTTTATTAAAGAAGCGTTAATTTCCAGGATCTCTGGTAGCGTTAATCAAAAGCTTAAGCAGCTCCTGACAGAGCTCACACTGGGTGACGCACAGCCCTCTCAACTGCTACGTGAGATGCAAGCACTTAGTAATAACCAACTCAGTGAGGCGGTGCTAAAGTCGCTTTGGCTGCAACGTTTACCAACAAGCATGCAGGCGATTCTAGCCTGCAATCCTGGTGCGCTTGAGGTGTTGGCCACATGTGCTGACAAAATTGCTGAAATTAGTCCCAGAGCAGAGGTGTTTTCCATAGCTCCTGCGCCTGACAATCATAATCAGGCTATCTTAAATTTGGAAAAGAAGTTGAACAGTCTTACTTGTATGTTCGAAAAATCTCTGACTTTTCGCAAGCCAACTAGACAAAGCACTTCAAGAAGCGGATCTAGGCACCGATCACCGCGGCAGTCGACATCCGACTCAAACTCAGAATTCTGTTGGTATCACCGTAAGTTCGGAACCAACGCAAGAAAGTGCATATCACCTTGCAAATTTAAGGGAAGTAAGCTAAATTCAACGCCGCAAAGTGTGATGGCCTGTAATCAAATCCCAAATTAAGTTGCCCTCCGCCTTTAACGACGGGTGGATGTGGCACACTCAATAGTCGTCTTTACATATTTGACAGATCCTCAAAAAGAAATTACCTTATAGATACCGGAGCGGACGTTTCCGTCATCCCAAAAACATCTCTACATCGTTTTTCAAATTCCAATCTGCAGTTGGTGGCGGCTAATTCGTCCCCTATTCGTACATATGGACGAAAGGTGCTATCATTGGATCTGCGCCTGCGCAGATCCTTTACCTGGCAATTTATAATTGCAGATGTACCTAGACCGATACTAGGCGCAGATTTTTTGTGTCATTATGGTCTACTAGTCGATATAAAAAAGAAGTCAATCATAGATCCTCTTACTTCTTTGGTAGCATCTGCACAGCGTATCAACAGTCTAAGTTCAGGTCTGTCGATTCTGATTAATCCTGCAATCGATTCAACCATTCAGGAGCTCCTGAAAAAGTATCGAGCCATTACTCTTGAAACAGGGTTCACTAAGCAGGTAGCACATAGTGTTACACATCACATTATTACAAAAGGAGCCCCTATTTCATCCAAAGTCCGTCGTCTTTCTCCTGAAAAATTGTCCATAGCCAAAAAGGAGTTTGAGTTTCTCTTAGAACAAGGAATCTGCCGACCTTCAAATAGTCCATGGTCTTCACCATTACACCTTGTTCAAAAGCAAAATGGTGAATGGAGGCCATGTGGGGACTACAGAAGATTAAACTCCTGTACAATACCAGACCGTTATCCAGTTCCTCTGATCCACGACTTTGCATATCATTTAGAAAACTGTTCGCACTTTACAACTATAGACTTAGCCAAGGCATACCACCAGATCCCAATCGAGCCCGAAGATATTCCGAAAACGGCAATATGCACACCGTTTGGACTGTTCGAGTTCACTCGGATGACTTTTGGTTTGTGCAATGCTGCTCAGTCTTTCCAAAGATTTATTCACATGGTTTTGCAGGAGTTTTCTTTCTGTTTTGTGTACTTGGACGACATTTTAATCGCTTCTAAGTCTCAAGCTGAGCATTATTTACACATCGAACAGGTATTCAATCGCCTGCAGGAATACGGACTGCTATTGAATGTCGAAAAATGCGTCTTCGTACAGTCACAGGTAAAATTCTTGGGCCACTTAATTACACGACAAGGCATCAAACCAGCTCCTGATCGAGTGGAGGCGGTATCAAAATTTAAAATTCCAGAAACGGTAAAACAATTACGACGTTTTTTAGGTATGATAAATTTCTACCGCCGTTTCCTGCCACACGCTGCGACACATCACGCTAGCTTAAATAGTTACCTTTCTGGATCTAAAAAAGATGGTGCTAAACGAATTAACTGGTCTAGTGAAGCAACTAAATCTTTCGAGTTAGCTAAGGCTCAACTAGCTCAAACGGCCCTCCTCGCCTTTCCCATTGCTTCGGCCGAGCTATCGCTGTGGGTGGATGCTTCAGATACTGCCATCGGTGCGGCAATACAACAAAAAGTCGATGATAGCTGGCAACCACTGGGATTTTACTCTGTAAAATTGAACAATGCTCAACAAAAATACAGTACCTACGACAGGGAATTACTGGCCGCATATAAAGGCGTTAAGTATTTCAGGTACTTACTAGAGGGACGTGTTTTTACGCTCTACACTGACCACAAGCCCTTACAATACGCATTCCAACAAAATTCCGAAAAAGCTTCTCCTCGGCAGTTGCGCCATTTGGACTTTCTAGGTCAGTTCACGACAGATATCAGGCATGTGCCCGGACAGGATAATGTGGTCGCCGACGCTCTATCTAGAGTGGAGGAAATTCAACTCCTAGACCCAATCAATTTTGAAGCTATTGCTGAAATGCAACCTCAAGATTCGGAATTTCAACAACTTCTTCAAAATTCTAAGTTCAAATTCGAAAAATTTCCCGTTTTTGGCTCTAATAAAGAAATATACTGTGAAGTTTCGGCAGCGAAAGTCCGACCATTTATTCCCACTGCTTACAGAGTTCAAGTTTTTAAAACCGTACACAATTTGTCCCACCCGAGCATCCGTACAACGAATAAAATGATCACATCTAGATACTTCTGGACTTCAATAAATAAAGATGTCAACGCTTGGGCGCGGTCCTGCCTAGCTTGTCAGCGGAGCAAAGTGTCTAGACACGGTAAAAATGCACTAGGATCATTTCACGAATCCTCCGATCGCTTCCAAGTCATTCACATTGACCTCGTTGGTCCTCTGCCACCCTCACAAGGTTTTAAATATTGTCTTACGATTATAGATAGGTTTACGCGATGGCCAGAAGCCATCCCTCTAGTAGACATTAGTGCTGAAACAGTCGCCACCGCACTCTGTCAAGTGTGGATAGCTCGCTTTGGTGTTCCTAGGACCATCATAACTGATCAAGGTGCACAATTTGAATCAGCATTATTCTTAGAACTTTCTAAAGTCTTGGGCTTTCAACGCAACCGCACCACCGCTTATCACCCTCAGGCTAATGGATTCTTAGAACGATGGCACCGCACATTCAAGGCTTGTCTAATGGCATATGAGGAAAAAACCTGGACAAAAGTGTTACCTTTTGTGCTACTAGGTTTACGAACGGTATTTAGGGAGGAATTTGTCGCCACCCCTGCAGAGCTCTTGTACGGCGAAGGCTTACGCATTCCAGGGGATTTCCTACAAAATTCACGGTATCGCCCGCAAAATCATTTTGTCCAATCTTTAAAAGATCTTTTTTCCGAAATCAGACCCGTCCCGGCATCAAACCACGCTCGACAAGCTACTTTTAAATTTAAAGACCTTGATGCATGTTCACATGTGTTCTTAAGAACCGATGCAATACGGATGTCACTCCAAACACCTTACGAAGGACCTTTTAAAGTCATTAAACGCATGAAACATTTCTTTACCCTTAAGGTGAAGAATAGGGAAGTTAACGTCTCTATTGATAGAATAAAACCATGCTTCACAAGTCCCGAAATGTCTGACGAAGCGCAGGTTTGTGCATCAAAAGCTCCGACACGTAACACTCACGCAACGCAGGAACCTGTTCTGCCAGCGACCGAAAGTTCCCTAATTCAAAATAGGTACAGTGAAGAACGTGTTCGACCCATGTCGGGAGACTTCAATGCTCCAAACAATACATACACTGAAACAACGCCACCGGCGGACGCATCGGCACGACATATAAGGTTCATGCCCGACGGTTCAACAAGATTCCCAGTGCGAACCACTCGAGCTGGACGAACCACTAGACTTCCACAACGATATAGGTAACGTTAAAACCGATGGTTTTACTGGTAGGGGAGTATCTGTGGCGACGCGTCAGTGCGCCTTCATCATTTCCTTTCTGAACGCGTGACCAGCCATCAGTAAATCGGGTAATTCTTTTTTCTATATTGTCGGCCATTAATACTTAGCTAAGCGTGGAAAGTTGTAGTTAGGTAGGCGTTGATTGACAACGAAAATTAATTAAATTTAAGAAAATTCATTCTGATGTCAGACTTGATAGAATAAGGATGTATTGTTACAAACTTTAAATATTATAACGTTGAGACATTTTTGCCGGAATAAAAAGAAATAGATTAAATACCACAGCAACAAGAGGCTTTTGATCTGTCTGGATTCCTCAGGAGAGTTGCGTTTTTGCCCGCTCCAGTAGCGGCCCCGTATTTTGTTTTACTTTCAGGCTCTTCCTTTTAGGACGGCTCGAACTCCGCTGTACTTCTCTAACACTACAGCTAATAGTGCTATAGGTGTTTTGAACGGACATGGTCCACAACGCTGCAATTACCGTTGTGCGGGAAGAATATTCAACGAGGCCACAACGTTGCACTTATCGTTGTCCATGAAGAATATTCGACGAAGTCAATAATACATGACATCGGCGCATCAAGATTGAAGCTACCTATCGCAACGGTAGAAGTCGATTTCGCCATTTATAATTGCTGCAGTTGCTTCAAATCGACAAAACTAATAACGTCTTAACTAACTATTCAACAACGAAGAGTATTAGCGGGAGACTGCGATACATTGTAGCTGCCTGCCGAGACTGTTTTAACCTACCACAACGATAGAAGTGTTCACTTGACTTTATCAGTTTGACATAGGGTCAACTGGTCAATTACAACCTTTGGTCATTTATGCCCTTTATGAATGTTACAGCTTCTTTTTCAGACGAACAACTGGAACAGGATAGCGACACGACACTTGTCGTACTCGCACAATAAAGATCTTCCTATTCCGTTGTTATACAGACGATAACGACACTCATCGTACTATCCTAATCAAGATTTCTTAATCCAACTGTTGTTCTAACAACTGTGTTGTTGCTCTCACTCTGGTTTGGACAACTGTCGCGAAGTATCCAGTGTAGTCAAACCACACTACAACCCTTCATCAACATCTACCCGCTACATCAAGATAGCTAAGACGTATTGAGGACTTCTGACTGGAAATAACCCAACACAATTCTTTCTGAATCAAGTCAAGGCTACTAAAGAACGCCAGGAGTCAGGCTATAACTTTGTGGTACCTAAAAACCACTAAAGGTGCACGGAAGATATTCCCATTAAAATTTTGACATACCTACATTTTCATAAGAAAGACAGAGGGAGGAGCGAGTATTGTGTTCTCTGTACCGTACTTTCCTATACATTTCACGATATTATGTCCACTAATGGTGCAACATGGTTCATTATGGGAATACCTTTGTTCCTTATATGACTACCGAGGTTAGTTTTGTACATCTTCAAACAAGTTACAATTAATGATATTGTTACGTGCAATAGAAAGAGACAACTGGTGACATCTACTGGCAATGGAGAAGTAAACGACTTTAGGTTCGGAGAATTGATTATGGTATCTACAGGAAGGTTCAGGAATAGAATGAATAGAACAGTCAAGAAGCTTCTGGAAAATAGAACACTCGAGAATAATCTGGAGAGTTTCTAGGGTATAAATATAACAGTTGTCATAGCCAGAATAAGAGTCTTGTCTTAGACGTTGCAGTGTTAACAAGCGAAAGTAATAACGTGCGGAAGTGTTGTAATTAGATTGCGATAATTGAAAGTACAGTATTAAGCGATAATTAAAGTGTAGTTGATTAATTGAAAGTTGATGAATTGTTAAGATTAGAGTTAAATAAAGAACTTGTATATTAAATATTTAATATTGTGTTTTAAATAACGAACCCAAAAGCCACGCTCGCAACAACTGGTGTCAGAAGTGAAATAAATTCGCGAAATAAAGTGGTGGCAATTGACTTTAAAATTCAAAGTGTGATTAATTTTGTGAAATTGTGTTAAATTTTGAAAGTTCTGGAAAATAATTTATATTCAACTTAAAGTGAATTACTAAAGTAATGGGGCGAAAATTCGAGCAGCTTCGAACGCAGGATTTGAAAGTGGAGTTAGGGAACCGGTCATTACAAACGACAGGTGCAAAGAAAGTTCTAGTCGAGCGACTCAGACAAGCTTTGATAGAGGAAGGAAAGAATCCTGAAACATTTGTTTTCGAAGATAACTTGGAAGAAACCGAAGTTGAAGAAGAGCCTACGATGAAAATGGAACAGCTTTTGAGTACTTTAATGAGCAAAATGGAAGCCCATTTTGATGAACAAAAGAATTCTCTCAAGGAACAAAAGAATTCTCTCGAGGAACAAAAGAATTCTCTGGAATCCCGTTTAGATGAGCAAAAGAATGCTTTTGAGGAACAAAAGAATTCTCTGGAATCCCGGTTAGATGAGCAGAAGAAATCTATGGACGAACAAAAGAATGCTTTCGTTGAACAAAAAATTCTCTGGAATCCCGCTTAGATGAGCAAACGAATTCTCTAGAATCCCGGTTAGATGAGTAGAAGAAATCTATGGAAACCCGCTTGGACGAACAAAAGAGTTCTCTGGAGAATTGTCTAGAAACTCGTTTGGAGGAACAGAAGACTTTCCTGAAAAACTCGTTAGACGAACAAAATTTAAAAATTGAAGGAATCGAGCAGGAAGTGGGGGAAGCTCAACAAAAAGTCACCGAGCAGCTTGACAGTTTTAAAGCAGATCTAGAAAGAATAAAGCATCGTCAGCCTCTAAACGTAGCAGCTGAAATATCCAGCACAGGTAGAATGAAACCCCCAATATTTGATGGACAAAATTCCTGGCATATCTTCAAGAGACAATTCGAGGCAGCTTCAGAGGTAAATAGATGGAATGATGAAGACAAAGCTATAGCTCTGGTGTTAGCACTTCGAGCTCCTGCGTCAGAGCTCTTACAAACGGTACCGATTGAAAAGCAACGTGAATCGACTTCATTAGTACAGGCGATATAATTACGTTACGGAGATGAGCACATGCAGCAAGTATATCGTCTACAGTTGCGCAATAGGATTCAAAAACATGGGGAATCACTACAACAACTGCAAGCAGATATAGACAGATTAGCGCATCTTTCATACTCCAGCGTGAATGCGGATTTCCTTAATGAAGTGGCGACGGAGGCATTTGTGAACGCTATTGCAGATCAGAATTTACAACGAGCGTTAAGGCGTATGAATCCGCCAGACAAGCTTCACGGAGTGCAGTACGAGTAAGAGAAATTTCAGTGGAAGAATGTACTTGTAACAGAGTGCAATCATCACAGAGCACGCCTTCACGTGGTGTCCTTCGATGCTGGAATTGCAATAGATCAGGGCACCTTCAAAGAGACTGCAGAAAACGTCGACGATTGGAATCACCTGAAGAAGAAGGGAAAGAAGAATGTCAAAGATGTCGAGCCAGGGAACAAGCTATTCGTGGAGAGACTAGATATCAAGCAGCGACTAGTCGCATCAGCTCTCCTGTTGAGCAGTCGGAAAACTAGTAAAAACCAACTTTGTGGGGCAGAAGTTGGTTGGTGGAATCGGCAGCCCCGAAGTCATCATTCAAGTAGGCCAGTTGCAGAGAAATAATAGCAGTCTTGTTATATATGGAAGTGTAGGAAAAAATGACTGCGCAGTCACTATCGATACTGGAGCTGCAAGATCAATTATTAGAACAGATCTTGTTAAAAACAAATGGCTTCATAATACCACCAATTATCTACTAAGAACAGCAACTGGTGCAGCGGCACGGGTGTTTGGAGAAATAACTTTAGATGTTCAACTAGGCGAACTACTATTTCCTCACACTTTCCTGGTTTCAGACATAATGGATGAATGCATTCTTGGAATAGATTTCATGACCACATACAAAATAAATCTGGATGTTGGTGAGCGGACTCTCAAATATGGGAACATAGAAATTCCTATGAA
Source organism: Dioctria rufipes (assembly GCA_963924295.1). Taxonomy (NCBI): domain Eukaryota; kingdom Metazoa; phylum Arthropoda; class Insecta; order Diptera; family Asilidae; genus Dioctria; species Dioctria rufipes. The sequence continues at coordinate 114,250,018 of OZ002742.1, forward strand.
ACTAGGAGAAGGAGCAGATCATCCTGCGAAAGTAAGGACGATGGTCTGCGAAAATATTACTCTTTCGCCATGCTCCGAGACACTAATATGGACAAAGCTTACTGATGACATCGGGACCTGCCAATTCTATCTGGTGGAGCCTAATCCCACAAAAGTTACATCGAGCATCATTGTTGGCAAGACTTTAGTGAAGGCAGAAGGTGCAACATTAATACCAGTCAGAGTGCTTAACACATCCGAAAATGAGGTACAACTAAAAGAAGGTGCTATAATTGGAAATTGTGAACCCGTTTACCAAATCGTCAATTTGGATAATGGTAGTAATATCAGGGAGACAAAACCTATACCAGCTACTACCCAACAGGTTCAGAAACTTCTTTCGTCCAGTGCCTTAAGTGAACAACAACACAACGATGCCAAAGAGGTGATCGATGAATTTTCGGAATTATTTGCAATGAATGATGATGACTATGGTAAAGCAAATCTTGTCCAGCATCGGATCGATACAGGAGATTCCAGGCTCATTCGACAGACACCACGAAGATTGCCATTAGCCAAACAACCGGAAGTGTCAGACATGATGAACTCCATGAAGAAACAAGGCATAATAGAGGAATCTAACAGCCCTTGGACATCGCCGGTTGTTCTGGTTAGGAAAAAGGATGGCAGCACCCGATTCTGCGTAGACTACCGCCAACTAAATAACGTGACGAGAAAAGATAGCTATCCATTACCAAGGATTGATGACACGTTGGATACCCTTTCCGGAGCGCAATGGTTTTCCACATTGGATATGAAGAGTGGTTACTGGCAAGTGGAAATACATCCCGAGTACCGAGAGAAAACTGCTTTCTCAGTTGGCAGTGGCTTATGGTAATTCAAAGTAATGCCATTTGGGTTATGTAATGCTCCAGCCACATTCGAACGACTAATGGAATGTGTTCTACGTGGTTTAACCTGGAAAACATGTCTTGTCTACTTGGATGACATAATAGTTATCGGAAGGACATTCAAGGAACATAAAAACAACTTACGAGACGTACTTCAAAGACTCAAAGATGCAAAATTGAAGCTCAGTGCGAGTAAATGTGCTCTATTCAAAGATGAAGTTAAATATTTAGGGCACATAGTTTCATCACAAGGAGTAAGAACCGATCCAGAGAAGATAGAAGCCGTCAAAAATTGGCCAGTTCCAAAGGACAAACATCAATTACGGAGTTTTCTTGGTTTAGCTACCTGCTACAGGCGATTCGTGAAAGGTTTTGCAGATATAGCAAGAAGCCTACATCAACTTACAGAAAAGGGAAGGCCGTTCATATGGTCGGATAAATGTAACGAAAGTTTTGAAAATTTGAAGCAACAGCTCTGTGAAGCTCCAGTACTTCACTATCCAAAGCTGGGAAAAACATTTATATTAGATACGGATGCCAGCAATGAAGGTATTGGTGCAGTGCTTTCGCAGGAGGAGAATGGTCAAGAAGTTCCAGTAGTTTACTATAGCAAAGCACTTTCAAAGCCAGAGAAAAATTATTGTGCTACAAGAAAAGAGCTACTTGCTATTGTAAGTTCAACAAAACATTTTCATAAATATCTCTACGGGCAGAAATTCATCCTTCGCACCGACCATGCAGCGCTTAAATGGCTTCTGCAGTTTAAGAACCCTGAGGGACAAGTCGCGAGATGGATAGAGCGACTCCAGGCTTATGATCTTGAAATCCAACACCGAAGAGGTCGTATCCATGGAAATGCAGACGCCCTTTCACGACGTCCATGCAAACTTGAATGCAAACATTGCGCACGGGTGGAAGAAAAAGAAACAACAGCAACTATACAGTTGGTAACCGTGGAACCATCTACAGGTTGGGACAACGAGGACCTGAGAACAGCACAACGAGAAGATCCGGACATTTCACCTATTCTCGCTTGGAAAGAAGACATGGAAAGACCAGACTGGAAGGATATTTCGGAACGGAGTGAGAAGCTGAAAAGTTACTGGGCTCAATGGAACTCTCTTCATGTTGAATGTGGTATATTAAAACGCAAATGGGAAGCACCTAACGGCGAATATTTCCGAATGCAGATAGTCGTGCCAGCATCAAACGTCAAAGATGTTCTAGAAGAAATGCACGGTGGAACCTCTGGAGGACATTTGGGAGTGAACAAAGCAATTTCCAAAATACGGGAAAGGTTTTATTGGCTACATATGCAAGAAAATGTGGAGGAGTGGTGCCGCAGATGCACTGTCTGCGCTGCTTGCAAAGGGCCGCAACACAGAAGCAGAGGTGAAATGCATAAGTATAATGTCGGAGCCCCCTTTGAAAGGATAGCTATAGACATCGCTGGACCTTTTCCTGAAACGGATGGCGGTAACCGTTATATTTTAGTTGCCATTGACTATTTCAGTAAATGGCCTGAAGCTTATGCAATCCCTAATCAAGAGGCAGCCACAGTTGCGGAACAAATAATAACGAATTGGGTCAGTAGGTTTGGAGTGCCTCACGAACTTCATTCGGACCAAGGACGGAACTTCGAATCGCGGACTTTCCAGGAGATGTGTAAAATGTTGGGAATAAGAAAAACTAGAACAACTCCTCTACATCCACAATCTGATGGCATGGTAGAGCGCTTCAACAGAACATTGATCTAGCATCTAAAGAAAGTAGTTGACTATCATCAACGCGATTGGGATCGACACATTCCTATATTCCTAATGGCTTATAGATCAGCTATTCATAGTACTACCGGACAAACCCCAGCTAAAGTCATATTCGGAAGAGAGATGCGTTTACCTAGCGACCTCAAATTCGGTACCCCCAGAGGTGAACAAAAGTTACCAGAAGACTACGTATCGGAGTTCAAACAACAATTAGCTGATATGCACGAGGCCACGAGGACGAAATTAGCAACAAATACTGATCGGATGAAGACCCGCTATGACCTACGTGCTAATTCCGCAGGATTTAATGAAGGTGATCTTGTTTGGCTCTATAATCCGAGACGACATAAGGGACGTTCTCCAAAATTGCAACAACACTGGGAAGGACCGTATTCAGTAGTAACTAGAATTAATGACGTGGTATACAGGATTCAGCGTGGCACAAGAGGCAAGCATAAAATTGTTCACTTGGACCGCTTGTGTCAATACTACGAGCATCAAGACCGTGGACCACCTGTTGTTCGGGACGAACAAATTTAAGAAGGGGGCAGTGTTACGTGCAATAGAAAGAGACAACTGATGACGACATCTACTGGCAATGGAGAAGTAAACGACTTTAGGTTCGGAGAATTGATTATTATATCTACAGGAAGGTTCAGGAATAGAATGAATAGAATGAATAGAACAGTCAAGAAGCTTCTGGAAAATAGAACACTCGAGAATAATCTGGAGAGTTTCTAGGGTATAAATATAACAGTTGTCATAGCCAGAATAAGAGTCTTGTCTTAGACGTTGCAGTGTTAACAAGCGAAAGTAATAACGTGCGGAAGTTTTGTAATTAGATTGCGATAATTGAAAGTACAGTATTAAGCGATAATTAAAGTTGAGTTGATTAATTGAAATTTGTGAATTGTATAAGATTAGAGTGAAATAAAGAACTTGTATTTTACATATTTAATATTGTGTTTTAAATAACGAACCAAAAGCCACGCTCGCAACAATATAAATAATATCTGTATCAAGTTGCTTGTATTTTGTTCAAACTCTATAATTTCCATCAATTTGTTCTACATGCTATTTTTTTAAAAACTATTAAGGAAAACTGGATGCAATTTGTTTTAACTTCATTTTGCTGTAGAAGCGACAGTTTTGGGCTTTAGGACCTGTTTAAGATGAAATTTTAGTTTTTCCTCCATGACGAGTATACAAATAGCAGTTAGAGTGAGCTCTTACTGCATGCTGTACCCATCCGACACGTTAGAGCTTTTTAATATGTCGGTGCTTTCGGCGACTTCATGGCTTGTATTATATTCCGGGGGTTACGTCACAGCACCTCAAATCACGATACAGAGAATACAAATTATTCCCATTACGAACCACATATCACCATTAGGGGACAAAATGACGTTAATGTATAGAAAAGCACGGTACAAGGGGCCTATTCTTGAATAACGAAGGCACATTCCGTATTCGTTATACTGTCAAAACCATTCGGAATCGACACAAGTGGTATCTCATATATTCTACAAAACTGTCAAAGTTGAGGCTAAGGCTGAGGTTATAAAGACTAGCATTGTGTTTCCCGCTTTAAAATGTCAAGTACAGTTTGTCACATCAATCCCCTTTTATATCTGTCAGGGTTGCTTTGATATCTAGATATCGATTCGCCATGTCTGTCATAAGCATAAGATTAAACAGAATTACCTCTTAAAACGTTAACTGCATACTTCGCTGTATCTAGTTTATTCCTCGCGTTTCTCTAATGTTAGACGCACAAAGTAATGCCTACTTAACAGGCAATGAATTATAAATAGATGTAAGTTTGAAAGATTTTTAAGAACTAGATCGAGAAGCTAGCTTGTAAGCCTGAGGAACAGTATTAGACTAATAATAATTCTATTGGTGATTTTATATTTTAAAATGAATTAATGCAATCTTGCTGGAAGGGAAATCCCGGGTGGATAATTTTCTTCTATCATTTTTTATTTTTTTCTGTTTGCAGGAACGCAGTTACCACCCAGGAGGTCTTCTTGGAGGAACATAATTCATTCACAATAATTATTGGTACTAAAGGTATTTAAAAGAACCCCTGTCTGGGATTTTCTCATAATTTTTTTAAACTAGTGTTTCTTTGTAAGCCTTCTAACTTGTAAGAATAATTTTTGCTTCATTAACCCGGTTTGAACCTGTTATGGAACTATGTTGAGTGATTTGGCTTGGACGTGAAGTCCCGACTGCCAGCATGAGCTGACAGATCACTCGGCGGACAGCGTTGACTGCAGGGCGGCACGCTAGCTCACTTCGGCTATTGGCGGAGAGTGTGGGGAGGTTTCACGACTACCTGCCGCTGCCGCCCGCCACATACAAAAAAAATTCGTGCCTACATACAAAAAAAAAAATGCCGGCACACATCCGGTCCTGAAGGGATCCTTAAGCGTGAATTACAATTACGACTGATCTGTCGACAGCGACTTGATTTTACGTCGAAGTCGACGCTGTGGTGGAATTTGTAATTAAATTAAAGCTTCAACTGCTTGAACAAACCAGCAGTCCCGACTTCTGTGATTGAACTGAAGTTGACCACAACCACCAATTTTGGACTTTAAGTAAAGTATAGTTTCAGTCGTTGTCGCAGTCGAAGTTGAAGTTGCAATTGTATCTTGTGACATGTATTTACCATTTGAGCAAAGTCCAAGCCGAAGTCGCAGTCGTAATTGTAATTCACGCCTTATGTACATCACTTACCTACATCCCGTGGGAAGGCACAGATGTTCTGCCTTCCATCGCCGTTGCCCCAACCACCCTACGATACTGCGGGCGATATTGAATAGTATCCCTGGTAGACCTGAAAGGAGGGAGGATAGCGGACCTAGGCGACCTTGATGCGAGAGGGCTTCAGGAAAATGAAAGGAGAAATAAAAGAGCTCACAGCATTAAAATTAAAAATTTTTATTATAACCGACTTAATTATTAATATGTATACTACCAATAATGGAAATAGGATATCTTATAATTTATACAAGGATTCTAACTGCTCATAGTGGTTATAGCTTTCTACTTTTCGTAATAAAGAAAAATTTGTACTAAAACTATTAAGCTAGAATTTATGACGTTCCTAATGTGCCAATGAAACAGTACTCGTGGGCTTGTACTAATTCCCGAAATTGGAGACAAATATATAGTCTTTCTTACTGTGTGCATATTTGTTAGTAATGACCATTAAACAAAATGATTAAACTCAAGGTTTCCATTGTCTGGACTATGATAATATGCATAGATATAATGAACTAAATATATATTATAACAGGTCACCATTATTCCATGGAATACTTAATAATTTCATATAGGTATTCCCTTTCTCTCCAAATGTAAATTCTCAAAATACATTATTGCACAATTCCTTAATTATTTAAAAGATTATTAAAATGGTATAACATCAATCTAATGGAAACCATTCTAAAAAAAAACTGCTCAAAATTTCTTATATTACACACTGACTAACTACACTAACTATTCTTCACCGATATATATGTATAAATATAGTAAGCAATCCATTTTATAAGTATGAAAGTGTAAAAGCAATATTTTCAAACAAAAGTAATGGAACGAAACTTACATCTGTTCTTGTTGCGGGTGTTTCCCCCGAAGAGGCGCCACTGCTTACTTGCTAAATGTAATTATAATTTTAAAAAAATGTATAAAGGTCCATTGACCTAGATGATCTCTATTCACTTCAATTTCAGCCTTATTTCCTACAGATTGCCGATTAGTTGTAGTCTTAATAACATCTTCTAAATGATTTTTACTGTCTTCCATTTTCACCGTTCTAATCTTTAAATTTTTTTTTTCTTTTTCTACAATGGATGCCGACATATCAATCTCCTCTTTTTCATTTAATTTTAAACTGCGCACAGATCCTACACTCGAGTCAGGTGTACCTGCCTGAGATTTTCTCGTTGATGTTGACTGTCGACTTGATCTTGTATTCAAGGATAATCTAGACGTTAAAGCAGAATAGTAATTTGGGAAACGTCCAGTTAATGCTTTTTCAACTTTTGACAGTGGCTCAGCATCTAAAATAAATTTAACGCTTGATGTGTTTCTGTTCAAATAGCTCGCAGTTATTTCTCGATGTTTTAAGATAAAAGAAAGAGGATTATCTTGTAAATTTAAATATCTCAATGACACTAATGTACTCAAAGGGAGAAGATTTACATGATCCAAGAGTAGATTACTAGACAAGTCTAGTTCAGTGAGAGCTTCAAGTCGTGAAATTACTCTAAGATCTTCTATGAAATTATTGCTTATGATCAAAACTTGTAAACGACGTGATGCTTCCGTATGAAAATTGGGCAATACATTCAATCGATTAAAACGCAAATCAAGAATTTTAAGATGTGGAAGCCACTTAATTGCCTCAACACTTGTGAGCTGATTATAACTTAATGTAAGATATTGTAGCCATTGTGCAAACTCTAAAGAAGAATCGACGTTCTTTAAATTACCATAACTGAAAGTTGCTGTCTGCAATTCATTCCAAGCAAAACCATTGGGATTATCTCCGCCACAGTATGTGATGGTATCTTCTACCGAATTCAGGCTTCTATTACAAATCAAATGCTGTAATTGTGTACGCAATGGTTGAATACCAGTTATTCGCTTTATGTGTATTTTATGCACTTCTAAGCGTCGAAGTGATCTAAATTTTGATATGTCTATTAGGCCTTCGAAACCAGGGAAATGGCAAATGCAGTCTAAGAGTTTTTTGTACAAAATCATGCACCAGCTGTAAATCTCTAATAACATCTGATCGTGAATTGTTTGGCTTTACGACTTGAAATGATTGAGGCGAAGTTAGATCTGCCGCATCGCTCAATACTTTGTCGCCGTTATCCCATAACAATTTTGCCAGACTTTTGTTGAGAATTTGCAATTATATTGAACTACAGCCTCGCTACGACCGGCGAGATGCAGATGCTGTCGGAGTCTCGATGGTGTTTCACTCCGGTGCAGGTGGCGGATTTTCTTGTGCGAGGTTGATTTTCTTCCGATGTCTTCGGATAATTATGATTTCACTTTTTCTACGTCTTCACTGTGTGAAAGGTTTGACAAGACCAACGAGGTAATAACTAAAGGAGATGTAATCGTATTTACGATTCGTGTACATGAACGCCATTTTTGGTCTTCGCTGTCAAATCCATACTTAGGTTTGGATGGTTTTGGGCTTGGTGCGTTGACGCAGAAAAAACCCGTGAAATAACCGTAGGGGCCACGAAGCAAATATTACTCACAAACTTTTTACCACTGAACTTTTCTTCTTAATTATTAACTTTTTTACGTTCACGTTTGCAAATTCAGTAAATACTTTTGAGTATATGAAAATAAAAGTGATTAAAATTGCGCATAGGTTGTACAATTGTGTACAGGTGTACAAATTTTACGGCGCTTATGTACAAACAATATCAGTGTCATTGTATTAGAATTGGGTACGTGATATTTTCTCAATTGCATCTCTTTAGTTCTTACCTCGTTGGACAAGACAGAGACGATTGTCTTCTTCTTCTCAACCAACAAGTCAGAGTTCTTCGCTTTTGGGGTGCGTTCGTGCTGTCGGTTTGGCAGGAGCCCGGCATACATGCTGCAGTACATCTCAGTGTAGCATCCTGCTATATGCATTCCGCTACGACCATAACAAGCCGGAATGTTTTCTTTATGTATAACGATCAGAATACTACGGGGTGAACTTAAGGTCGAGTTAGATTAGAATTTTGGAAGTGAAGTTAGCGTCGCGTGCGACGAGTTGGAAAAAATATGCTATCAGATTGAACGCGTTGACTTTTGAGTTTCGCCAAATTTGTTTTGAATTTTTTGTTATAAATTAGCTCACACTTACACAAATCAAAAACAAATCAGGCAGCAGTACAATCTCCCAAATGATAGGTTAAATTGAACGATCGCGTACGCGACGAAAAGTAGAAATTCGCATGCGAGCTACGCGTTTGAAATTTTCAATCTTTATGCTAACATCACTGTCAGTTGAAATATTGGTCCATATTGCGTACTATTATAAGGGCTATGGTCTATTTTGAATAAAAATATATTCATTTATAACGTAATGACTTCTTGAAAGTTTTAATTCTCCTTTCACTTTCCTGGAGCCTCCTTATGGTGATGGTTGTATAAGTTCTGCTCCTCTACTGTTTCAGGTCATCATCGGGGCACTGCAAAATATTGCCCAGTGTCATTGGGTGGATGGGGCATGGCAGTGCACGTAGCACCTGTCTGCGACAGCAGGTAAAGATAAGTGTTGTAATCGGTCCATCTGGACCGGATGTGGTGCTGCGTTTTTTTTGCAAGCTCGAATTCGTTTTTGTATATGGGTTGTGTAAGCGAAAGGTATTTGGTATACCCACCCCACAAATCTCCCGCACTAGCCGAGTTGCTAGAGTACCGCCTTGTATCAACGCTGTTCAGAGAGTGACCTGTCAGCTAATACTGACAGAATGGACTTCACGTCCAAGCATACTCACTCCTATGTTGCCATAATAACCTTTGTGTGGCTGATATGATTTATAGTCTCAATGACAATTCGATTGTAAAAGAACAAACCGGCATTGGAAAATTTTTATTTTATAATTTATTATTGAAATAATTAAACTTAATTGAAAAATGATTTCCTACGACAATAACTCTGGTTATTTCTGTAGCACAGCACAGCGCTCCGAAGTCACGATGATTCATTATTCACTATTGTTTCTCACTATTATTAAATATGAATCACTTTTAATTAATTAAACTTCTTTGTAAAAAATCACTACTACACGACTGGAATTGTTGTCGTAAATTGAGAAATGTCAAAAATAAAGCAGAAATGCTGAAATGACGCACAACAGAGTCTTAGCCGTTTTGTCCTTTTCACCCCCGTGTCCATGGAAATGCTTATAACACGTACACGAACTTTATATGCGATAGGTAGGGAGCCCACGCTTAACTTTTTTTCAGATGAGTAGCATTCGGTGGGGAGGGGGGCGGCAGCATACCAAAATTACTGTAAGCAAATAGTTTAGACCATTTTGAAATTGTGAAATATCTGATCCGACCACTGACATATATAATATGGACTGTTTAACTTTCTATTTCATATGGGATCAATTGCTATGTCAAAAAAAGTTTTTATGCTGGTGCCAACATTGAAAAAATCATTGGCGGAAAGTTGTAAGAAAAGCGCGCTGCTCGAAAAGCGATTATAATAAAACGTTTCGAATTTCTGCTGCACATCTTATGAACAAATACCTTTGGTAAAACAATTTTATCAGTATATATATATATAAATAATAAATTTAAAAACATTTTTTTACGGACTCATTTATTTGTTGTTTACTATTCTTCTCAGTTGGTACTTGGTGCTTAGACCGAAAGAGTCAGAAATATAGATGTTTTGTAATGTAGCTGCAATCGATAACTACAGCTATATTACGGCATTTAGGTGGACAGTGTAGCGGTTTGAAAAAAAGATATGCGTGCTTATGTTTAATGCTGTGTTTATTCAATAATTCTATGTGTGTAACACTTCAATTTACAAATTCACTATAAATTAATAATTTCACTAATTTATTAGTAATTATTCGATTGCATGTGTAGTCAGTATGCCGTATTTTGGCATGTATTTGACTAGATGCAATTTGTAGCCTTTCAATTTTACGCGTTATACACTTATTCACTTTGCGCTTCTTAACTTACTTAACTAATTTGTTTCTATGCATGTATCATTAAAATGCCGAAAGCTGGCATGTATTTAATTTTTATGCAAGAAACTTAAATACTAAATTAGTTGATATCCACACAATACTTATCTTAAGAAATCCCAACCAAAACTTCTTGTTAATTGCCAACACCAACTGCACACAAATTTTCAGCATGTATGACAATGTACCTTAACTATGGCACTTTTTATCTTATGCTTATTGCTGAAATTGAAAAATATTTATGAACACTTGATCGTATGCTAGAACTTGCATATATGATCAATTTGAAACTGAAAAAAAAACTAGCTTTAAACTACACTGATGATCGATTTGAAAACTGAGAAAACTTGATATTGCCTTGAATTATACTCGAAGATCGCTGTCGAAAAACTGAGAAAGATCTTAGAAATTGCCCCCTTTTTATAGGCTCTAAGCGGCCATTTTGACATACGTTCCACAAGAAAAATGCAAATTAAGCATATTTTTCGACTTTGCTTGACTTATATACTTATGTCAAAATGTGCCAATTTCCTTCAACTAATTTATTTTAAATTATCCATGAATTTTCGTAGTTTATTTTATTAAATAATTTAATTTTTCTGAAATTTATCAAGATGGCGACTTCCTGCCATATTATGACAATTTCCAATGTGGAACGCAAATATTTCTCATTTTTCTTGCATCTCGTTTTCGCATCTTTCTCTTTCCCACTTATTATGGGAATTTAATTTACCTTTTTTCGCGAATATTTGCTTACCTGGTAACTTTCGCGGGTTTTAAGCATTACCAACAGGTAGCGCGTAGCCAACTTCGTCTAATTGACTTTCTCGCGAGTCAATTTGACAGTCGCGATCGCGGTGTTTTTATGTGAAAGTGCCGTGTTGTTTTCCGTGTTTTCCTCGGCAATTTATGGATTAATTATCCAGGTAAGTGTCTTTGGCATAAGTCCTGAATCGACCACTGTAACCGATTTTGTTCAAACTTTGTGAATAGCTTACAATTCGCTCGCAAATCACAAATATCACAATTATTTTTCCGGGAAACTTACACTTTCCGAGATATTTCACTTTTAAAATCACAAATTTTGCACTGCACACCGCCATACAATTTGATATAAAATATTCTTCTTCTTCTTTTAAGTAGCAAGGAAATGTTCTTATTGCGTTTTTTTTCATTACGAACACATATTCAATTGATGTGCAGTAAAGCAGCATTTAGTTCGAATGGAATAAAAAAACATTTATTAAAGAAACGCACACACACACACACACACACACAGGCAGGCTGGCAGGCACACACACGCGCGCTCCGCTTCGCGTTTCTTCGATTCAGGACTTGTTCCGTGTCTTTTATCACTATTTAAGTGTTTATTATTATTGTGTATCAGTTTCAGCATAAATAATTTGCAGGAAATAAGCAAATTCTGCGAAATTATTTATGCTGAAAAATGATTTGTGAACTGTCAACAATGGTATAAATTGTTGATTTTTATTAATTATAATGTATGTGCGTGTTGCAAGTTTTTATGCTCTGCATATTTAAGCATGTTTGCATGTTTTGCAAATGTTTATTATACAGAGCATATGAATTTTGCAACGAAATTACATTGTTTACATTTGCATGTTTTTGTTGTTGTACTGCCAAGAAATTGGTTTCTTGGCAGTTTTGCATGTAATTTGCTTGTTCATGTAGTTTTTTGTATACTACTTTGTTTAATTAGTTACTTTAAACTAATATCTATGTCTAATTTTTATTTCAGATGCGTTCCTGACATGGAGGACCTACATGCAGAAGTAACTGGAGGAATCGAAAGAAATTGAGGGAAGTATGAAATATTTAGTAGATTTGTTTTAATGTTTTTATTTTTATTTCAGGTGTGCTCAACAATAGAAGTGAGCCCACTTTTAGCAGTGCATTTCTATTAACGTAGTCAGTCGTAACCTCCGGAATATAATACAAGCCATGAATACGCCGAAGGTACCGACACAATAAAAGGCCTTAACGTTTCGGGTACAGCATGCAGTTGTTATGGTCGTAGCGTATTGCATATAGCAATATGCTACATGTCATACTGAAGCATATATGCCCGGCCTGCTGCCGACTAAAGCATGAAAACTGAACGCACCCGACCGAGAGAAATGCGTTTCCTTAAGCTCGGGGTGACATGTGGACGGTAAAGATAAGTAAGAAGAAGGCAATCAATCTGTCTTACTTCTCGGGCAAAAATAGCGCGTGAAAGAAGTCGAGTGAATAAAAAACTGAATACCGAAAATTTTCACCGACATCGTGCCCGAAGAGGTAATAATTTCGATAAATTTTGGTAGTGGCAAATTCAATAAATAAAGTACTTTAGGAATTTCCGAAGGATGCTGGATGAATAAACAAGAAATACAGTGTTCTTAAAGGAAGCTAAAATGCATCCGCTTGTATTGCTTGCTGAGAAAAGTAAATAGTTTGAACCAGAACCAGTAAGAGATTCTGCAAAGCCTCTCAATAAAATTTTAGAAAAGGATTTTGAACAGTCTTTCAAATTTTAGGCAACATCGCCAAAGCAGGTTAATTGCTTTGAAACTACCATCACTTTTGCCCTTGCTTCTCAAATCGGAAAGGTTCTGTGGTGTTTAACAGATACCATGGAATAAAGATTTGACCTATAAAAAAAAAAGAAAAAAGAGGCTGAAGAAGAGCTAGAGGAAATCCCATGAATAAACCTGATAAATCACTGGATCATCTTCATGAATATCGGCAGAATACAATAAAAGAGCAGAATGGTGTTAATAAATCTGTGCGGTTTAAACCAGGACTTATACATAGTATTGACCAAAGAGATGGAATCTTAGGAATTTGCGGTATTGATGAGAACACAACAACAAATTTGATTAGTGCTTTTGGAACAGCTGATTTCTCATAGAGGATTAAACTGGTATGAACAGAAAATTTCTAAAATGCTAAGTAGTAATACCACAACATACATTAGATAAAGGAGTTAAGTATTATTTGTCTGTATATCTATTAAATTAGGAATAGTCGGACTGAATATCTGTAAATTTTTTTTGAATTTGTTCTTCTTTACTTCTCATTTCATGGGTTAAAATTAGTGAAGAAAAAGACCCATAGAATAATTTTTTTATTATTAAGTTTTTAGTTTTCCAAGGCTTATCTACTAAGTCTGTAGAGAAATTAGGATTAGTGCTAAATTTTTATATAATGGTACAATTACCTGCGAGAAACGGTTGATTTATTGAGTGCTCTTCAGATTCTGTTAATCTACTTTTGGCATTTTTCCATTTCTATGGAATTGAATTTTTAAATTTTAGTTAGAAATTATGGGATAGGCTTATGACCAACGTTATTCTTATTACTTTAGGCTACAATTACACGGTGACCGTAGTTCTAGTTCCAGCTCGCTACATACTTGCCATTTTATAGATGAGCGCTCACACATGTGAGGAACTATGACTTCCTCCAGATATATATTTTCTTTTGTTTTATTTCTAACGCTTTGGTATTACATTCGCTATGTTTGAGTGGATTATATGATCCTCATATTGAGAATGACATGAACGAAAACAAAACAAGACAGACAATTGGATATCCAATCGTGTGACGATTACACAAGTTTCTGCGATATTATTTTTGATCAGATGGAGTACATTACATATATATATATCTGTAGGCAAATGTCATTATTCTGATTATCTTCTTTTGATTAAGTGTAAGTACGTGAAACTGCCAGCGCGGATGCATGACAGCTAGGAGATTTCTATTCGCACACTTTATGTGAGGAGAAGACCAAAATTTTGTATTAAACGAGAACTATTATAACGTAACTATGAGAAGCTGAACTTTTAATTCTTCCTTCACATCCCGGAGCCCTCGCACACAGGATGAAGGTCGTCTAGGCTCGCCTAGTCTCTCTCTCTCTTTACAGGTCAATAAGGGATTTTGGATAATTGTGCCCCCCAAAGTCAAATGGGAGGATGGGGCCGGTAAAGGAAGGTAAAACATCTACGCCTTCCACCAAAATACGGGTAAGTGACGTAAGGGTCCCTTCAGGACCGAGTGGGTGCTGACTGTTCGTTGTAGGAACGAAGAATTTTTTTGTATATGGCAGACGGCAGCGGCAGGTCTTTTTGTGGAACCCCCCACACTCTCCGCCAATAGTTGAGGCGTACTAGCGTGCCGTCCTGCAGTCAACGCTGTCCGTCGGGTGATCTGTCAGCTCATGCTGGCAGTCGGGACTTTACGTCCCAAGCGTATCACTCATCCTAGTTCAATAACACAGTGAGCTCTTACTCTCACAACTTTTTGTATACTCGGCATGGAGAAAAAACTAAAATTTCATCTTAAACAGGTCCTAAAGCCCAAAACTGTCGCTTCTACAGCAAAATGAAGTTAAAACAAATTGCAGCCAAAGATGTTTTCTTTGTAATAGTTAAAAAAAAATAGCATCTAGAACAAATTTATGGAAATTATAGCGTTTGAGCAAAATACAAGCAACTTTTATATGAAAAACTCCTTCAGTAAGACAAGGCAAGAAGACTGTGGATGTCGCCTGCTGACCGGCCCGCTGCTATCTTTTTTCGACTTTGTTCATGGCTTGTATATTCCGGGGGTTACGAGTCAGTCCATATTACATATACATGTACGTGCTGTGAATTTGTGATTCAATTATTATTTACATCAATACTAAGTTTGTTCAGATCAACACGCTATAGTGACTATAGTCGCTCTTTTGCGTTCAGAGCAGCCAAAAAGAAATTTTTTTCCTCTTGCTTTTGACAAAAAAAAAAATGTGTTCAGAGCGAACGCTATACATATATACCTATATAGTCACTATGGAGAACAATCTTACTACAAGATATTCAAATTTAATATATCAGAGTAAAAGCAATATACATTTCTGAGTATATTTCCTTTTGAATGACTCAAATCCGTCAAAAAATGACAAAGTTATTTAAGTTTAAAACAACGGAAATTGAAAACGGCCGCGGATCTGGTGATGACGTCACGATACACAATACGCACGATGCCAGTCTACAATATAATATTTATAAGACGACATTTTATGAAATAAATCCAAAACAAATCCAATCTCGAGCGCTTTCTATCACGGCGGCGCAGCGACTACGCTCGCGCTGCGCTAGACCGCGAATTGTCTTGTGTATCGTGACGTCATCAGCCGATTGTTCATGTTAGAGCGTTTTTGAGAATGCAGCACTAAAATCGCTATAACTTCGTCATTTTTTATCCGATTTCATTAATTGTTTCACTGAATTAATTGCATTTTTTTTGACTATGATTCTGCATAATTAACTAAAATAGTCGTTGTTCCTCATTGAAGTCACTTTTTTTTTATAGCACTCGGGAATGCTATCAAAATAGTCACTTTCATGTTTGAATTGTCAAAGAGCATGTAAAATTGAAAGTAAATAAGTGAATAAAACTAAAATGGATGTAAAGAAGAAATTGTGTTTTTTCTGTTTATAGTTTTAATTTATTGAAGTCCCAATTTACTAATTTAGGGACAAAACAACTAAGTTTGCTTCTGACCGTATACATATGTACATATACATATGAATATTTTCTTTCAAAACGCTTTTTTCGCTCTTTCTCGTTCAGAGCAACCAAGTTGCTTTTTACGCTATCGTCAAATTCAAAGAGTCACTTCAAAACGCTTTCGAAGTCACTATAACGTGTAGCTCTGACACAGACTCATTGTAACTTGATTAAAAACGCACACAATTAACCTCGGTAATCATATAAGAAACTACAGCGTATCAAAATTATTGATGACACATCTCGGCAAAAAAGTATGCTGCAGCATGCGGTTTGCCCAAATGAAAATCAACACAGCCATATTTCTTATTTTTCTCTATGCAAGTCCTTAGTGAGGAAGATAAGAAGAAGACAATTTGACATTTAATTGTTGTTCAACAATGGCTTGTTTTAGCTAATTCGTGCTTTTTTCTTTAATTATTCAGTGTTTCTTGATATATGAAAATGTCGACAGAAAAACAAGAAGCACAAGTTATAGGTAATCCTCGACGTAAAGTGCTTTCAATTGCTATAGCAAGTTTGTTGATGGAAAAAGGATTTGAGTCTGTTGAAAAGGCTTGCCTAGAGACATTAAGTGAAATGATCCAGAGTAGTAAGTTTCAAATTATAACTGGTTAGAAATTTTTAAGAACTTTTGCAATTATAGTGATAGTCGAAGTTGGAACATCTTCGAAGAATTATTGCGAGTTATCTGGCCGGACTATGCCTGTTATTGGTGATGTGATTGTGGCCCTTGTGAACATGGGTATATCTGTTCAAGGGATGGAGGCGCACGCAAAACGAGAAACAAGGCAGGTGATTCCTCCGCCGCAGCAATCTTCTCAGCAGAAGCAATTGAACTTACTTCAAGCCGGAACTAAAAGTGCTCACCCACCTCATATACCAAATTATCTACCGGTTCTGCCGGATCCGCACGCATATATAAGGACACCAGTAATTAGAAAAAAAATAGTCCAAAAGATAAAACACGTAGATTTCCAGACCTAATGCATTGAGCTAGAAAATATTTGTGGTCAGAAGAATCTTGTGTTTTTGATTTGATTTGATTGATATTTCCTGCTGAAAAGTTTATCCCACCAGAATGCATAAGATCTTGAAATTTTAGTTTACATAGTTATTTATGTAATTCTTGTAATATTTCCTCTACTGTAGACGCATAAACAACCCGTAACTGAATATGAAGCAATTCGCGAGAAAGCTGCTAATCAAAAACGAGATATTGAAAAAGCATTAACTAAATTTCTTGCAAAAACTAGTGAAACGCACAGTTTGTTTGATACCGAAGATAACTTGTTTCCATGTATGTAATTATTATACAATACATTTGTCATATTTTGCGTTAATATTTAACTATCCTTTAACAGTAATTGCTTGTAAGCCTTCATTCCCACCTTATCTTGCTGCACTAAATCCAACAGATCAGGTATTCGATTTCGACGAATTAGAGTATCACTATCAAGTAGCTAACAGAACCGAGGATGTTACATCTAAAGGTAAAATTTATGTTTTGCTAACAAAGTTTAAATTTAGAAAATCCTTTTGGCATTTAGAAAACGAAAATGAAAGTGGCAATGAAGAGGAATTAGATGAAGGAAAACAGGAAAAGCAAGAAAAAGACAAGGCAGAGCCTGAAACTTCGCCAATAAAAAATAACTCTTCCACTAATAATGCAATTTTGAATAACCCGAATATTGATAATCCGTATCTAAGGGCAGCAACATTGCCGAAGAAGGTCAAATCAGAAGCAAGTGTAGCGGGATATTACGGTATATAACTAATGTAAAGGATGTAAGAAATAAATTCCAAAATATTTAATTCAATGCAATAGAAATTATCCACTCGCCTCCCCTCAGAACAAAAACAACTAGAATAGCGCAAAACAGAACCATGGAAATCCATATTAAAACAGTAATTTTTGGGATTTAGAGAGTGTAGTGTCTTGGTTTTCCGGTTTTCTGTAACAATTTTTTTTTTTAGAGTTGAAAATTACTTAGAAGTGTTTATAACGGAAAAAGTATATAAAGTAAACCAACTTTTGGCACCTATATTCAAACACCCTAATTATGATCGTCACTCCATTCAAGTACACGATTGTGTAAAATCTATACCAGAGCCGAGTATATAAATTTTAAGTTAAGTTTTGCTGGCTGAGTAACTCGATACTGCTTCCATGAAATATTTCATACAAAGTAGCCGGACTTTTTTATTCTAACAAATTACTTGCACAAAACGCAACTCAATCTCGTTTCCGCCATGATTCAATTCGGATTGAGCTCGGCATAAAAACACCGTAATGGATACGTGATTCATATTTACTTTACCGCGTTAAGGAAATCTATGAAATGTATACAAAACTACTGTTAAAGCTCTAAAACGTGGTGGTCCATTCCGGAATGCACTTATATCATAATCTGTATGCTCTGCTCGGGTATACCATGCGATATCTAATTCTTAAGCTATAGTAAAATTCAGAGGACCGAAAGGAAACAAAGAAGAATATACAGACTTTATACTGAAAAATTCTAAGAATTGCTTCTGAGTTATCTATAAGAAAAAGTAGGTGACAAGGAGAATCGAGAGCTCACCGCACATTTCTGTTATCGCTGCCGCTCCTGTTGATTTTTGATTTAAGGCCTAAGCACAATTGCAACGGCAGAGCGGAAAACGGCAGGAGTATTTTAAATTATGTTGAAAGAAATGCAATGGACCAAAGTATGGAGAAAAAACTGAAAATGCAGAAATTAACTAAATTAAACTCTTTGAAATATCCATCCAAACCACGTCTTTTTTGTCCACTTGTCTTGCAAATCATAAATTATTCTCTGATTTCGTACTTCCGCAATAAATTTTTCTTCAAAGCTCATTATTTGAAATTTACCGCGGCGTGCTACCACCTCAATGACAAAACTGAATAATTTCATTCGATTAATTTTGTTGGTAACAATGCAGTGACGACGGCAAAATTAGAATTTGCTCAATCTCGACAGCAACATCGTCGTTCGTCGTAATTTGGTGCATTCGGATAAGACGCTGTGCTTTTAGAAAAGTGACAGCGAAGTTTCGTCGTCGTTTTCCGTCTGCCGTCGTAATTGTGCTTAGGCATTTAGTTTGTTGTTTTCCTATGAATTCTACACAGTCGTTTCACTTGTAGTGAGCTGACAATCATAATGGTGAAAAATCAATTAACACTAAGCAGCGACAAGATCTTCCGTCTCTTGCTACAGTATTGGCCAAAACTAAAGCAACCCTTTGCAAAATATTAGTTATCCTTTGATATTTATAGGAAAAATGGATGAAAGAAATCTTTTCTTATTTTTCATCAATGTGTATTATAAAAAAGCATAATGACAATTCAATCTTTTGAATAACAAATAATACAAAAATACTTCCCAGTACTCAATGCTTGGACAAAACTAAAGCACCCCTTTTATATATTGTCATTTCTGTCGTATCATTACTGTCGAACCGTTAGAGTAAATAATTATTTTATTCAACGAGGTAAGAACTAAAGGAGATGCAAATGAGAAAATATCGCGTAGTACCCAATTCTAACACTATGACACTGATATTGTTTGTACATAAGCGTCGTAAAATTTGTACACCTGTACACAATTGTACAACCTATGCGCAATTTTAATCGCTTTTATTTTCATATTCTCAAAAGTCTTTACTGAATTTGCAAACGTGAACGTAAAAAAGTTAATAATTTTGAAGAAAAGTTCAGTGGTAAAAAGTTTGTGAATAATATTTGCTTCGTGGCACCTACGGTTATTTCACGGGTTTTCCTGCGTCAATGCACCAAGCCCAAACCATCCAAACCTAAGTATGGATTTGACAGCGAAGACCAAAAATGGCGGAGTGAAACATACCCAAATGCAGGGGCAATTTTGGGTACGCTCATGTACACGGATCGTATATATGATTGCATATCCTTATTACCTCGTTGATTTTATTAGAAATGCCCCTTCCTTATCTGCCTCATTCAAATTTCATAATTATTGCAACATTTTTGCAGTCTTTGCCGGGAAAAGAATGTGCGTTTTGTTTGTCTTAAGAGACCAAAAATGGTAAGAAACGCGTACAGAAGTTAAATTAAATATAAAATTAAAAATTAAAAAAAAAAAAAATTTAAATAAAGAAAAATCTCGCAACTTATAGAATCTTTGAATACGTGCTTAAATCAAAACTACTTTTACTTTAATGACAAGTTCTATACTCAAATAGCTTAGCCATGGGTGCTTCTCTATCGCCTTTTTTAGCTGACTACTACATGGACTTCATAGAACAGAACATTTTTAATAAGAACTGTGATTTAGTTAATAAAATTTTATGTTGGTATCGTTATGTTGATGATGTGTTATATGTATGGACGGGCTCTGAGCGACAACTTAATGTTTTTTTAAATAGTATTGTTACGTGCAATAGAAATAGACAACTGGTGACATCTATTGGCAAATGAATAGTAAACAACTTCAGGTTCGGAGAATCGATGACGGAATGTTCGGGAAGGTTCAGGAATAGAATGAATAGAAAAGTCAAGAAGGTTCTGGAATAGAACACTCTAGAATAATCTGGAGAGTTTCTGAGGTATAAATATAACAGATGTCACCGGCAGAAAAAGAGTCTTGTCTTAGACGTTGCAGTATTAACAAGCGAAAGTAATAACGTGCGGAAGTGTTGTAATTAGATTGCGATAATTGAAAGTACAGTATTAAGCGATAATTAAGGTGTAGTTGATTAATTAAAAGTTTGTGAATTGTTAAGATTAGAGTTAAATAAAGAACTTGTATATTAAATATTTAATATTGTGTTTTAAATAACGAACCAAAGGCCACGCTCGCAACAGTATTTCAAATAAATTAGACGACAATATTAAATTTACACTAGAATATGGAGGTACGAAATTAAATTTTCTAGATATCACAATATCAATAAAAAATAAAAAATCTGACTACGAAATATATCGCAAACCAACTTTTGCTGACACTGTAATTCCATATTCCTCTAATCATCCTCTTAACATTTAAGAGTTCTGCACTCCATTCGATGATTGACAGATTAGTTAATATTCCTTTAAGTGTGATCAACTTTAAGAAAGAACTTAATTTAATTTTTAAAATAGCAACCTGTAATGCTTATTCCAAAAGTTTCATTTACAAGATATTAAAACAGAAATCTAGAACATCTGCTCTTAGACTAGCATTTCCTATGATCCAAAACAAAAGTAGTAAGATTTGGAAAAAGATCCCTTATGTTGGAGGAGTGTCACAAAAAATACACAGAACGCTATCAAATCATAATGTTCAACCGGCTTACTTCACGAATACAACACTGGGTAAATTATTAATAAATAATAAAATTAAGGCTACAGTTGTGGATATTGAAAAAAGTGGGGTATATAGTATAAGTTGCAATGATTGTGACGCGATCTATATAGGAAAAACTAAGAGGTCACTAAAAACCAGGTTTTCTGAACACGTTTCTGCAGCGAGAAACAATAGAGCAACTTCTGGTCAATGTAAACACTTAATCGACCTAGGTCACACTACATCAATTGACAATGTAAAACTATTACGTAATTTATGTGGAGGCAAAGTTCTAGACAGGTATGAGATATTCGAAAAGAGAAAGATAAAGGTTCATTTTTGGTTAATGATCAGCTAGATTTCCGTAACAACAGCCCTTTAATTAAAACAAATTTTATAACAAAATAAAAATTACGATACTTACACTGACTTAAAATGATATTGTAATACCACTTATGTATGTATATGTGTATAAACGATAACTGTCTCATAATTTTTGTAAGAGCTTGAGGATGCCTAAATAGGGCGAAACGCGTCGCAAAAACTTTAATTAATTATTAAAATTAAAAAATAAATTATATTGTGGAACGGAAACAAGTGTTTCAATTTTTTTTAACATGTTTAATACCATAAAATTATATATTATTATAAAAAAGTCTTTAGATCGACATGATATACAAAATATTCGTTCAATTACATCGCGGCTAATTAATAAGTATAAGGTGACGATTCGGGTCTCCCCTGTGTATTCAGGAGGAAAGCGCCGAGAAACATTAAGAACAGATGATTTTTTGATTAAAAAAAGGATTTTAAGTACCCACAGTTTCTTCCACTCAAAATAGATTTAAATTTATCAGTAAGTGCAAGAACCACTGAGCCGGAGAAACCGGTTTGCATCCTAACCGACCTGCAAAAAAGCCTTTCGTCTCAGAGAAGAACAGGAGGGCCAGGTTAAAGTTTGGCAAAGACCATTTAGATTGGAATATTAAAAAATGGAAAATTTTCTGACCTTAGTCCCTAGTAAACTTTAGCTTGGCTCTCCGGTTCTTCTCTGAGACCAAGCTCTTTTTTCCAGGCTGATAATTGACAAACTGGCTTCTTTGGCTCTTCTCCAAATGGATATATAATACATATACGCACCCGTGCACGGAAAAGTGACCACTTGAAAAAAATTAAAGAAAACGACAGTTTATCACCTTTTATGAAAATATGAAACTGACAAACTAATTTTTTTTATCAAATATGTTTCAAAAATCAATACTTGGTTTATTGCCATTCATAATTCCTCTATATTATTTATAGGCTACTTGTGGATTTCTCTATCGACATGATCCCACATGTTTTCTGAGATAAAGGTCTGAACTTTGAGCTGGCCATTTTGCCACATCCAGGCTGTTACGCTCGCTGCTTTATGGCAAGGCGCATTGTCCTGTGGGAACTTACAAGGCGTCGGGAATTGTCGGTAGAAGCGGTTCCTCCAAATTTTTTTTGTATTCTGCGGCATTAATTTTGACTCCCATTTGAATTCTATGAAGTCTTCCAATACCTGTCGCCGTGAAGCATCTCCATACCATAATTCCAACGTTTCCTTTGACAGTGGATTTGATGCACTGTGGATGAAGCTGCTCACCTGCCCTGCGAATACAGCTCTCAGGATGATCGGATGTTGAACAAAATCGTGCTTAATCCAAGAAAATTATTTTCGACCAATGTTCATTTTAATGTTCTTTTACCCAACTGTAATGTGCTTATTTTTTAGGCGTGGTACTTTTCGACAACGATAGCTCTTGAAACCCTCTTCCCTAAGATACCTGCTGAGGAAGTAAATTCTCTTAAAAGAGTGCAGTAAAAAGCGTTTTATGCTTTTGCAGAGTTCGTTGTTTCAAAGCGCGTACATCTCTTTCACTTAGTTTATGTCGACCGCCACTTCTCTTTCGCCTTGACACACTGTCCTGCTTTATGTAATGATATTATTCTTTGGACTCCACATTTGCTGACACAAATTGACATTTTTTCACTGTGCTCAATATCTCCCTCTGGGAACTACCTGCCTCACAAATCAATTATGACTCCCTTTTGCTCGTCGGTTGAGGCTTGCTACGATAATGACACAGAAGTAAGTTTAGTATTAGTAAGCATTGAAAGAAATATTCCTGTTAAATTTCCATATTAAGATTTAAAAAACTCTAAATACGGAAATGTGGTACAGAAATATTGTTTTTATCACTTATTTTCGATGAAAATGTATCAAATTTTAAAAATAATAATAAAACTTACCGTTTATACCAGACATTTTCCTCTAAATTGGGTTTTTCCACTTCGTATACAAGATCAAGAATAATTTGTTTTTACTCTTTATTTTTAATTATATAATTTTACACGGTTTCACTCAAGAGATCTCTAGCAAACTAATAACTAAGAAAGAGATGCATCATCCCTTTACATATTTTCTTCTACCAAATTTCATTAGCAGCTACTACCTGAGTGATAGGAGTCATAAATAATATTTTTAAGTTGGTCACTTTTCCGTCCACGGTGTGTATAGATAAATAATAAAAAGTGGGGACGATTTTTTTTTCATCCAGTTTTCCTGTAAATATGTATAAAGGATAACTAATATTTCGCAAAGGGGTGCTTTAGTTTGGCCAATACTGTATGTTCTAACTACGTACTTGTTACCACAATCGCTGTACCCAACCTTAATTTACGTGGCGCTAATGTCGGGGTTTGTAAAAAATAAATATTAAATTTGAATTTAAGTAAACAACAAAATAACGATACCTTGATATGGGATTATATGTACGTATATGCTGTATTTCAAAGAAAAACTGCGTTTTCAAAATCTCGTGATTTCTCGTACAATTTCTCGGCAAAGGAATTTGAAAAAAATCTGCATATTTTGTAAACAAGCCATCTCCCGACGGATTAGAATTGAATCGGCAGGGGAAACAAAGGTGAGAAGAGCAAGAATCACATGGAAAAGAACAATAAATTAAGAAATAGACGAGAGTGCAAAAATTTGGGGAGAAATCAAGAGAATGCCCCAGAGAGATAGAGGCCCTGTGGCTGTTTCCTGATATATTTGCAATTATCGACGATGACAACTGGAAAACAAATCGGATCCAGAATAGGATTGATAAAAGAGGTTCAAGGCCCATTTAACAGCCACATATGCCTCGTCTCGTTTTTACTTCTGAACTCTTTGCCTTAATCCGTTGCATTCTTTTTGTCTTCCGGCTCGTATTCCGTTTCGCTCAGAATGACATTCTGATAAAAATATGGATTGATAGTGCATATGTGGGAATGTCTTAAATTAAATGAAATATCCACAAATTGTAAGAGTTCGTTCGACCACATATTATCATCAATTTCTCCATATTGAGATATGATAGATTTAAAAAATCAGCTCGCTGTCTATCTTTTTTCGATACAAGCTTCCAGTAGTGTAAAGCGATAAGAAAGCGGACATTTCTAATAGCACTTCATCCCATATTAATTAGTAAAGAATTCAATTGAAGTTCTTTGCAAGCGAAGTGGAAATAAGAACAAAATTGAGTTGGATTGGTTAAACTTTAAGACAACATTGCAAAGTAAGCCCTTGAATGGAAGCGGTTGTACAAAGAGAGTAATCAACATTTGGTGAATAATTATGAAATTGAGCAGATAATACAGGGAACTAAAAATTGTAGAATAAGACGGCCGGTAGAAAATGATCGTTTTTGCTTTATGTCTTCCAAGGAATTAAAGATGAACTAATTTATTACCATTTTCACATTTTCGAACTATTGACCAGTATAAACGGCGCGTGGAGGAATTAAGAGCTTTATCTCCCGAACGTCGGTCCTGCTAATTCTCCCCCATGTCCCCTGTGTAAGCTTCGCTGTGACAATTTTCCATCTCAGGAAGCAATAAGACTCATTAAATCGTACGAGTTGGCTTACCGCAGGCTCTTTCTTATTTTCAGCCTCCGATTCCAATGGCAAAGTTAACTTAACAACAAGTTAAGAAGCAGGCGAGATTTCCGAGGCTTAAACACAATTTCGACGACAAACGACGACGATATATCGCTGTCAAACTTCTAAAAGCACAGAATCTTATGCGAACTTAGAATATATAGCAAACAGGAATGGTTGAATCGTGTAAAATTCGTGTACATGAGCGTAATTTGTCAAGAGCAGGAGGTTATACATAGGAATAAGTGAAATGCTGGGAGGAAGATTTGTCAAAGCTAGTTGCAGAATTGTCAAATGTGATTTTGTTTTGTGAACAGCTTTATGCAATATAAAATTCTGTTGCGAAATTTAACAAAAGTACGGAAGTAATTCTTTTCAAAACTATTTATGTTTGAAGTTTATTTTGTGCATAGTTTGATAGTACCACTAGTGCCTATTAAAATCTTCATATCAATTAAAAAAAACAGAAATGAAGTGTTTGGTCAGTGCTTGCAAATATAAATTGGATTATAAACTAGGGAATCCTGTTTGAGGCAACTGCACTACCTAAATTATCTTTTTTGTTAATAGAAGCAAAGTTTTATATTAATTAATTATGTGAATTGTTTCAAAATAAAGCAGAAAAAGAACATTTTTTACCACAGATGCTCCGCTCAAAACCTTTGTTTACTTTTTGCAAATTAACAAGTTGCTTAGAATAGGGATGACGTGTAAATCCATGTAAAAATGGACTACCAACACAACCAGAAATTCATTACGCAAAATCTGGCTTATCACCATTCCTGTTTGCTCTATATTCTAAGGCCTGTTTCGCAGCGAATTTTTCGTTGTCGTCTCTCGCTCTGACGCTCTGTTGTCGCAATTGTGTTTAACCTTTAAATCAAAGTATAAATAAGAATAAGTAGAGACAGAGGCGAACAAAATAAGAAATTTTTCGTGTTTTTTAGAATGAAACAAGTAATTTCATATACTTTCGTCTTTTGCATGAATGGGGGAAAAGAACTTGGCTATACACTATTGTAGTGGAACTGAGACAACGAGCTAAAAAAAAAAACCGAGAGAACGTAGGATTACCCGAACTCTTATTAAATCCCTCAAAATCCTATCAAACTATTCTTAAGAAAAAGATAAATTTCGCTTTGGCCAAGATGCTGAAAGGAGATGTAAAATTCCTTTCAAATGAAATTCTCATTTTTCCCGAAAATATCAGAGAATCCAGCATGAGTTCTCCCACTTTCTCATATCGGTAAACAGAAAAATATCATGGGATTTCACCAACAAACATTAGAATTCCTGCGAAAAACATTGGGACAATTATCTTAATATTTCAGAAAAACCTGTATCGAGATTCAGCTAATTTGTGAGTGATTCACTTCAGTCACTTCTTTCACTCACTTTTGAAAAGAAAATGATTCCTTTAAAAAAGTGAAGTTAGCATTTTCGAATATTAACTTCGAATGTCATTTTCACAGCTTTTTGGCATTTTTATGTGTGAAAATGAACACGGCTGCGAAATTTGTCCTCTAAACATTTTATGCAGATAATAAGAGAAATATAATATAACATATTCTAAGAATTTAATTTTTCAGCTCTTTTCTCCCGTGCATTGGGGTCCTTGTGCACTAACACGCATCCCCTCTAATACATTATAACTTTATTGTAGTCCATCAATTAGAACTTTCTAGTATGCAAATGGCGAGTTACAATTTATTAGTGATAATTAATTACTATACGTACTTACCATTTCTAAAATAAAATCGATGCTCGATGATTTCACTCCCAACTCACCGCAAAATTGAAGGTGAGTGAAGTGAGTGAGTGAATTTCTTAGCAGAATCAAATTTGCAGAAAAGTGACTCACTTCACTCACTTTTTTGCCAATTTCGACGTAGCTGAATCTCGGTACTATTTTCACAAAAGCGCGGGAACATTTTATGAGCGTAAAATCGGAAAATTCCGCCCATTCTCTCTTATTTACGAAAATAAATAATTTGCCGTTCTGTTTCGTTGCATGTAATCTTCGCTTTCACATTTTTTGTGTTATTCGTAAAATGTTCAAAGAGGGTTTGATTTTTTTTTATTTTTTTCTCTTCTTTCGTTCCTTTTCTCGCCGTGTATATTTAAATGGAAAACAATCGGAACACTCTTCTGTGTCCTTTCTTTTAGTTATTTATTTTTTGCTTTAAAAGCACACGGCAAGAAAAGGAAGAAAGAAAACATATCAAACTCTCCTTAAAACTTTTATGAATAAAGATAAAAAATGTGATAGCGCATGCAACGAAACAGAATGGATGTTTCATTTTCGTAAATAAATGAGAAGGGGCGGAGTTTTCACGTTATACTCTCATAAATGTTGCCGCGCTTTTGTGAAAACCGGTTTTTATGAAATATTAACAATTTTTGGTCACATGTTGTTACTGTAAATGGACACATGTTGCTGCTGTAATCCTATGATATTTGCACAGCGCGTGTTTCTGTTTACATTCGTTTTGCTATGAAGAGATTAAGTGGGAGAACTCATGCTGGATGCTCTGATATTTTCCGGAAAAATTGATACGAATTTTACATTTCCTTTCAACATTTTGGCCAGAGGGAAATTTATCTTTTTCTTAAGAGTGCGGTGGTATGGCCCGAGAAATTATGAATAGTTTGATAGGATTTTGAAGGATTCAATAAGATTTTGTCGTTCGGGTAATCCTACTTTCTCTCGATTTTCGTTTTTAACTCGTCACAGCCAAATTACTTGTTTCATTCTAAAAAAACACCACAAATTTTCTAATTTTGCTCTTCTGCTTCTTAACTCGTTATTAGGTTAGCTTTGCCAATGATTCATCTCCACTATAGCAACAATAGGTATTAAAGATGCTTGCATTTTTCTGGGGTATGTGTTACCCTCCACATTCTCTTTGATTTTGGTAAGTTTTAGTACCCACTTTTTCCATGAAAACATATTTACCTGTGGTAAACCCCGCATCACTACAGTGAAACTGAAGGTCATGTGGGGTTATAGTTCGATCTGATGTTGATTTAATGGTATTTTGTCTGGTAATATTTATCAACTTAATTTAAATATTTTGAGAAAATTATTTTATTGAAATTTACTAATTATTTACAATATTACTCTCTCTATACGAACAATGCTCTATAATGAATGGGTTAATTTAGAGTAACAAATCAGAAATGATTTACACAATTTCAAATAATGTTTAGGGCTAAAATTCTGAGACGAATAATATACAAATGCATAGTATATCTTGCTTGATATAAACTTTACTGTTATTGCGCTATGCCTTACTCTTCATTTGCATTAAATTTCCATTCTTTCTACTTACTTAAAATCTTTTTAAATATATATTTCATCATTTAATTCTAAACTTTATTTTTTGTAATTTGCATTTGCAATGTTTAATTTCTGTTTATTTATTAAAATTAAATGTGATTTTAATAAAAAAAAAATCAGTCTAATTTTTTAAGGCAACCCGAGAGCGTAAATCTTTTTTCTTATTCCTAGATTTTTTTTAAGTAACTAACTATTTACATCAGCTCTGTAAAAAATGTACAAGGTTAAATTTGGAATATTTTTTTCACTTTCGTCATAATTTCATTAACAATAGAAAAGCAATGCAGTGTTCTCGGTAAATGACAAGACAGAAACATAACTTTTGATAAATAATCAATAAATTTTGAAAAATTTTATAAATTCACTCAGTTCTAACAGAAAATTCTAAGAAGGAAGTGGTAGGAGGATATTGGGTGATGCACAAGCAAATAAATCTTTATCTTAATTTTTGAATGAAACTTAATAAGTATTTTCCAGAATAACTACTATTACGATACTGCAATTTTTTGGTATTTCGGGATAAATGTTTAGCTTTCAATGTGATGTTAATAATAGTGGGATCTTGTCTCGCCATGGAACATAAGTAAGTCACGCTAATTATACCGTGTTGTTCTGCTCGTAAATTCTTTCCCTTCCGTGCAATCGGTTTACGATGCTATTGAGTAATCAGGATTTTCCAAGTTTTGCTCAGATGCCTGTGGAGCCTAATAGAGCATAAATTAAGAATGTAATTTGTATCATATTTTGTAATAAAAACAGATGAGACCTAAAACATGTTGGTGGATCCTTTGGTATGGAAATATATATTTTTATGCCCAATATTTTATTTAAAAGTAAATGTATATGTAAATACTAGAGATTAGTCTCGTTTCTTTGTTAAAACAATAGAACCCCAAGATGATGACGTCTTACACTATGGTATGAATTAAAACCCATTGGGACGAAAAACCAACGCTTCTGAAAGGAGCACAATTTAAGCGCTTCTCTAGCCATCATTTGGCAGCTCTTTAGAAGCATATTTACTGATCTATCATGAAAAATAGCCAAGGGGCAAGTAGCAACTCAAGTGCTTCTAGAGCCATCGCTTGGAAACTCTATAGAAGATTATTTGATGTGCTCCAGCAGATTGAAGTGCCTCAAGGGGTGATTTCATCTAATTTTCTACGAATCTAAACTGGATTTTTCCACTATTGACGAAGGATGCGTTACTTCATTTTCAATGTAGTTAGAAGTACGTAATCTGAAGTTTTGGTTAATATAAGTGAGATAAAAATGAGAATAATTGGCTTATTTAATCAACTTAATAAAATTTAATATCACACATAATCATGAGGAAGCGCAAGCACATTACTAATGTTCTCAGGAAGCGCAGTCTTGAAGTCCGCTTTATTTATTTATTTACGGTCTACAGAGGAATCTCTTGCATACTAGGTGGAACAAAATTTAATCCTTATTGAATAATTCAGATTACAGTCTACTCAAATACAATTATTCTTTTATTATAATAGAAATGAACCAATAAATAATTTTGACTTTTTTAAAATTATTATTATGTAATATGTTCGTAGTAGCTATATTAACTCGCCATATTTCTCCCGCGCAAAATAAATTCAAAGAATTTTCAGAAGTGACAATTTCAATATAATTCTAGTTATTAACACTTTCACGGCCGGTGGCACCACATTGGTGTCATAGGCGAGCCGATGCTTAATTGCCGGTGGTATCACGTTGGTGTCATATGAAAGCCGATAAAAGTTAACCTGAGAATAAATTAGGAAACAAGCGAACAAGAGTGGACATTTTTTGCAAATTTAATAGAGAAAGATATATGTGGCATATAATGTTGTCCTTAGTATGAATATGTGAAAAGAAGAACTATGCATTGTCCTAGTGCGATGCGACTGTGCTAACGAATTAAAAATAAAAAGTAAAAAAAGCTAGAATTAAATGATTATATTTTTCGAATCGAGGAATGCGAGAACAGATAATCATAGGTGATTGATTCCTTTTACAAACCCGCGAATGGTATCCGAGACAAATTCCAACAAGTTAGTGGTTCTAGATCTGCCCGAAATAAACCCATTTTAGTTACAAGAGAGCAAAATCTTACAGGAAACCAACAACTGAGAGCAGATGATATCTTCGAATAATTTGGACGCACAAGATAATTTTGCAATAAGCCTATAGTTAGAAATTTCATTTTTACTACCTTTTTTGTGGATAACAAAAGAATTTATCCATAGCTGAGGGATACAACCACTATCATGGGGTTTTTGAAATAGTATTTCAGTCGACTTAAAGAAGATTGGAGGGATCCCATCAGGACCCGTTGTGAAGGCACTTGGAAGCCCATTAATATGATCGAGTATACCCTCTTGAGCAATTGTAGGAGTGAATGAAACGTTATGAGAATCGTTCATATGACTAAACTTGTTATGTTGAGGATTGAAATTTGAGGAAGAAAAAGCATTCTCGAAAAAAGAAGCAAAAATACTGCAAATTTCGGACGAATCATCACTAGCAGAATCCTTGTACTTCATGGTATTGTTATAGTTTTCAGTATTTTCTTCATATAAATAAACTTAAGAAAGATACGTGGGTCACCAAATAATTTCGCACGCATGCTTTGAATATACTCATCATAAAGTGAAGAGGAAAGTTCTTTGATTTCATTATAGGATGTGAGGAAGTTGTTGTACCCGTGTAGTAGAGAATGCCAGGTCCAACTGCCTACCCATGTCATTCTTTACATTACAGATTTGGCTGAGACCAATAAGTAGAAATTCGTTAATAGGTTGCATCTTGCCATGAATAAAATTAGATGTTGATTGTCGTAAATATTTGTCATCAACAATGTTTATGTCGTGTTTTAAGAGAGACAGCTTAACAGCTATAAGTTCTGTGTCAAGAATGTTGAAGACAGTGGGAACCTCAATTTGGCTGCAATTAGAGTGATTTTTTTATGCGAGGAGTACGCCACCGTCACGAGCTTCAGAATCAGTACGTTCTTTTCTTAAAACTTGGTAAGAATTGTCTAAGATTTCAGCATCACGAAAGCCATGATGCAGCCAATTTTCAGTGAAAGCAACGATATCAAAATAAGTTGCAACAGAGGATTTGAAGATATGTGGAGTTTTTGTCCGAATCCCCCTTACATTTTGATAGTAAAGGGACGGATTCTGCGGGTTGGATCCTACAGTCGGCAAAACTTACTGCTTTTTAGAAGTTTTTTTCTCTCTCTTTGTAATAGGATTGCCCTTGTGGTTGCTATTAGTACGGTTGTTTATGAAACCGTGGTAAAATTTTGGTTGTTGAAGGCAGGCAATGACAGTTGAAATGTACAGCCAACCTTTTTGTGCTCAATAAACTAAACATTAAGTTTAACCTTGTGCGATAGCCAATCACCATACTCTTAAGGTTGTCCAAGTCACCTCTCTACAACGCGAGCGTGTAAGAAAATTAAAGACCGGTACTCTCCCCCAGAAATTGCAGACCCACAGTAAATTGTGAGTCTTTTTTGGCAGTTTTAAGGCCGCATTCTCGAGTTTTATGCATGAGGGGTGGAACGCTTTTCCACAGACACCATCGCACGCTAAAAACTCGGAAGAGCCATGAAATTCGGCGCGGCAAAAACCATAGCAATCCATAATAAGAAAATTAAAATAAAATAACGACGCGAATGGAAAAAAACGTAGTAAGATAATTACAACCAAGCACGTTATATAGAAAAAGTGAGGTTAGTACTAAAAACAAAAACATAAAATTATGGCAGTATAAATTAAATTACAACTAAAACAATATACAATAACAAACTAGAACACTACAGACACAGACAAAGCACTAAAAAATTATTAAGAACGCTTTAAGAACAAAATTCACGCTAAAAACGACCGCCCACCACACTTGACAGATATGATAGGGGATATCGTAGAATCCTCCCATCAGGTATCTAAAGACGAATAGAATACCATAAATATGCCGACGTAGATGGTAAATCAATTCTCGCCTTTCTTGATCTAGGTAGTGTAAAAAATAATAAGATTGCAAGCGAGAACAAGTGACTGAAACTGTTTTAAATGCATTCGGAGGAAGCGAGATTAAAGCGGTAGTCAAACTAAGGAAGAAAGTGATCGTGAATGACTTTGAGTGTGGGATTGAAATAATTGTCGTGAACGATGAAGCGCAAATATTCGACATGATAATTGATCATTGGAGGAACTTTTTAGATCGCCCTGAAATATAATTGAGTCGTGAGAAAAATTAAATATCGTTAAATTATAAGTGAGAAGTGACTTTAATCGTACGAGATGAAAACCAAGAATGGGAAATTTTAGTCGGAGAATATTTGGATGCAAAATATAAATACGTATTAGCAAAGAAACATATAGACAGCCTTTGTTTTTTTGTATTACTCAATCTTACTCAAGATTCAGTACGTTTACATGAATACTTGAAGTATACTTCAAGTAGCGATCAAGAAATCAGAATATAATGTAAAGATGCATTGACTTCAAGTATACTTGAGTCAAGTAAATCACAAAATATTGCTCGGTTTACTTGAGCGGAACTTCACTACTTGAACATTTTTCATGTCATCGAGTTATGAAATGGCAGAAAGGAACAAGAAAAACATTGCTGTTGACAAATCAGGTTATAATTTTTTGCACTTTTCTCAAAATATTTATCTAATAATCCGTACTTATATACAGAACCTGTCAAAGGCAAAATGTTACTTCAAGTAAATTTCAAGTCAAGTAATTGGAATTGATTCAACCAAAAACCTTACTTGAGTTTCAAGTGGATTTCAAGTCAAGTACTCAAGTATTCATGTAAACGTACTGACTGCTTTACGCATGACTTAAAAGAAATGAGAAAAACAGACTTAATTAAGAACTAAATTTACTAAATAAAGTATCAAAAATACACTCCACCATCAGGTAAAATGGCTGTAAAATACTCACCCGATAATAAAACAGAAGAAATCAGACGGGAAATAAAAAATGTTTAAGAAAAAAAACGCAATAATAAAAATAAAATAAAACAGTTTAAAATAGAAAAAGATATTTTAAAGCCCCTAAAAGAAAAATACGTGTTCTATTTAAAATCAGATAAAGGTAACTTAGTCATTTCAGATAAAAGCGAATATGAACAAATAAGAAAGCTAGAACTGGTCTAAGACCAATCCTTCTGATACCCTACATGAATGCCAGTGTGCAAGTTTGATTTTTGAATATCGATCGTCTAGTTCAATACTGGAACAAATAAAAATTAATTCTTTCGAGATAATTGACATATAAGGGTTTTTTTTTCAAAACAAGTTCAGTTCTGTACTGGAATATGATTTGTATCCTGTTTTCACTAGTTATTGCAATACTTAACTTCACAATGTATTTTCGGAATTGTTCCAGTATTGAACTAGACGATCGATATATTTCCAGAACGGTTCGTCGGTCAGAAAAAATGACTATAACCACCAATTTCTTAGGATCTTATATTCTGCCGTGCGTTCAGGTGCACGCAGAATGTCACATTTTTACACACCATGTCGTTCAGGCGACCGAAGCGTTGTCATTTCCCCAGCACATCGGTGTGCACATTTTGCACTACGGTCTGGTAGCGTCGTGTCTCGGTGCGCTTAGTAGGTTTGACGTTAAGCGTAGTTTTATTCTTAAAGAACTTTCAAAAATGACATTTCGATTCGAAGTGCACACCAAACGTTCAGATGCTATCCCTACTTTTTCAATGATGTGATGTGCGCACCGATGTGCTTTACAGCACATCGGTGTGTACACCTGAACGCACGGCTGAAGAACTTTGCAGTACAATAAAAACGTCAACGACTGCTCGTTTTTACAGCATACCACTGACTTATAACAATGGACTGAGCGTATTGTCATTTGATGTTTTTATGTTGGCTACAGATGCAATCACCTCAGAAGGAATAAGGTAAAGATAGTGTTTACCATGTTCCGTCTCTCTTGCCCATAAGCAGGATTCAGTTAAGAATAACTTTTGAAAATTAAAGTCGGAATGAGTTTAATTCCTTATAAGCGATTAAAATATCACTTGGACACAAGAAAATATATTTTTTTAATTTAATTCGATTTACGGGTGTAAAATTTTATCTGATTGGTTGAGTTTTACATGTTTTCCATGTAATGGATTTAAAGGGTGCTCTAACGGTGATATACAGAAACACAATATTTTTTGTGCCACATGAAATAGCAAATCGCTCAGTCCATTGTTATAAGTCAGTGCAGCATACGTAAAAAACCTAAAGCTTTATATGGCAACACCAAGAAGGGGTTTCCCGATTCAATCCATTTTTGAAATCTTGGTTACTACTGCTATGGAAACACCATGTACCAAATTTCAACTCCGTATATCGACGCGCTCTCAGGCAGTGGTCCAAATATATAAGGCTAAAACACAATGTGAGCGACACGACAAAAACGCCGTGAAAAACGCTGTCAATTGGGTTCTAATAACATGGCAGTTTATGGTATAAAATACAATGCTGACGACATCGTTTGACGTTGTCGTCGAACTTAAATGAAAATTTAAATTTGTCGCACGTTTAGGGTGCGTTTAACAAAATTATGATTTTGGGTTGCGTTCATATGTATTGTTATACATTCATTGCAATTATATTTTTATGACTTGATTGATTAAAAATATCAGCAAATAACAATGCCGTGGAAAATATCAAATTTGGTTGAATAAAAAATAGAATAAAAGTTTATTGAGGTGGTAAAATGTCACCGTATTATGAGTTTTATATAACTCTTGAACACATCTTCTTCTTCTATGTTGGTTCTGTTTATTTATCTTCATTAGCCTAAACGGCCACACATGCTACTTTAATAATATTTTTTTAATTTATTCGTTGAAATTTTTTTCTATTTTTAATTTAGAACACAAATAACAGAATTAATTTAATTCGGGATTGAAGCTCTTGTCGTTCGAATTGTATTTTCACGGACGTTTTGTACGGCGTTTTTGTCGTGTCGCTCACATTGCGTTTTAGCCTATAGTGTAAAACGAAATGTTTCTATGGCAACCCTACGAAGGAGTTACCCGATTTGTCTCATTTTCGAACTTAAATTTACTTTTTCTTTGGAAAGCCCATATGCACAGTTTCAGCTCTCCACGTGAACGCGATCTCGAGTTATCGTGAGGACGGACAGATAGACAGACGGACGGACATGCAAACATCAAAATAACTTTTAGTATTATGCGTGGGTGGGTTCATTTTACTCTACCATCATTATTTCATTAAAGTCTGTATTCAGACCTTAAAAGAGGTCATATTAATAAAATGACAAAAGAAGCGAAAAAAATTGCCTTGTAGTGAACACACCCGTAACAAATCCCCATTGCTGGGTGTACGAGACTCTTGAAGATGATATCATTCTCGACTCACTCTTCTCTCTTGTTCTTCATCCGCCGGGTACAGCAGATGCACCATAAAGAAGTATTTCTTAATTTTAAGTTAGGTATAGTATATAGTAATTAAAGTGTACGTCTTGAGTAGAATAAATAGTGAAGTAATCTTGGAGCTGTCTTTTTACTCATCATTCGAAAGTCTTAGAAAGCTGTTGCCGTGCCGGTCATTACGCATCTGGCACGTGTGACAAAGCGCCAAAAAAGGCACGCCCGGAGCCCTGGGGTTTACAGGTTCATCTCACTACCAATGTCGTGGCCCAATATTCCATTGGTAGAATTGTGGCTACGACTCGAGCTAGCAGGTGTGCAGGTAACTAAGCGGTTTGCAATAACTAAAGGTGAAAACCCAATGAACGCGGCAGGCGTTGCGTCGCTTTGACAGTACTCCGCGGCAGACGCGTGTAGGATTTGAGCAAGACCAAATCGACGCGTCGCGTTGGTACTCTTAAGATTTATTTATAAAAAGAAAAAGTGATAGAAAAGCTTGAGGTATTATTTAAAAGTGAAATAGTGGATACATCAGAGTTATTAGATGTGGTAGTTCTTACATTTGCATCTAACAAACCATATAAACAGTTTAAAATCAATCAAAGGAACTGTCAAAGCGTCCGCCGCGCGTTAAAAGTAGAACAGCGCGGCAGTTATTTGGCCAGCACGAACTAACAACACGTATATTCTATTGAACTGTCAAAGCGACGCGACGCTTTCACTTTGCATAGTGAAATGCTTGACGATTGCGATTTGTTTACTTAATAACTGTCGCATCTACTGCGATTTGTAATTAAGCACTGAGTCATGGTTAAGTAATCCACTTCGCATAGAGGAATAAAGTTAACTTAGAGCAAAATTGGAAATTTTTTGGTGTTTTTTAGAATGAAACAAGTAATTTCATATACTTTCGGGTTTTGCGTTAATGGGGGAAAAGAACTTGGCTATGCACTATTGTAGTGCAACTGAGACAACGAGTTATAAACAAAAATCGAGAGAACGTAGGACTACCCGAACGAAAAAATCTTATCAAATCCATCAAAATCCTTTCATCCTATTCATAATAATGTATATCAGGTCACACTATCTCCCATTTTTAAGAAAAAGATAGATTTCACTTTGGCCCAGATGCTGAAAGGAGATGTAAAGTTCCTCTCAAATAAAATTCTCATTTTTCCCGAAAATATTAGAGAATCCAGCATGAGTTCACCCACTTAATATCTTCATAGCAACACGAATGTAAACAGAAACACGTGCTGTTCAAATATCATAGGATTACAGCAACAACATGTTTACATTTACAGCAACAACATGTGACCAAACATTATCAATATTTCATGAAAACCGGTTTTCACAAAAGCGCGGGAGCATTTTATGAGAGTAAAACGTGAAAATGAAACATTTGCCATTCTGTTTCGTTGCATGCAACTTGCGCTTTCACATTTTTTATCTTTATTCATAAAAGTTTTAAAGAAAGTTTGGTGTTTTTTTTTTTTGATTTTGTTTTCTTTCTTTATTCCTTTTCTTGCCGTGGGTTTAGTCAAGCGACCCGTAGCACCGTGAAGTGGGTGCGAACAGTCTCTGTATGGATGGAGATCGAAACGTGTCGAACGCACCCAAATCGAGAGTCGAAAGGAGACGTGGAAAAAGGAAAGAAAGAGAAGAAGAAGATTTTGCCTGCCAGCGGGTCTGTCTGAAGAAAAGTGTGGTTGTGAAAATTTTTTTTGTGGGAAGTGATTTTAAAAAAGAAAAAAAAAATAGAAAAAATACAAGAAATTAAAGGAAAAGTTGTGGTGATATAATAAGTTCGGAGTGAAAAGTCGCAGTACAAGAAAAGGGCAAGGAAGGTGACCCATGAGGATCCTGTTATTTGTAAGGAGTTAACAAGGCCGGTATTTTTCCTTCATAGTATTCATTTAATCAACTTGTTAATTTGGAGCGAACGAAAATTCCGATATAGAATAAAATTTACGCAAACTAAAAAAAGGGATACTGTTCAATATCGCCCGCAGTATCGTAGGGTGGTTGGGGCAACGGTGATGGAAGGCAGAACATCTGCGCGTTCCCACGGGATGTAGGTAAGTGATGTAAGGCGTGAATTACAATTACGGCTGCGACTTCGGCTTGGACTTTGCTCAAATGGTAAATACATGTCACAAGATACAATTGCAACTTCAACTTCGACTGCGACAACGACTGAAACTAAACTTTGCTCAAAGTGCAAAGTTGGTGTCGCCTGTGGTCGACTTCAGTTCAATCACAGAAGTCGGGACTGCTGGTTTGTTCAAGCAGTTGAAGCTTTAATTTAATTACAAATTCCACCACAGCGTCAACTTCGACTTAAAATCAAGTCGCTGTCGACAGATCAGTCGTAATTGTAATTCACGCTTAAGGGTCCCTTCAGGACCGAATGTGTGCCGGCGTTTTTTTTTTTGTATGTAGGCACGATTTTTTTTTTTGTATGTGGCAGCGGCAGGTAGTCGTGAAACCTCCCCACACTCTCCGCCAATAGCCGAGGCGAGCTAGCGTGCCGCCCTGCAGTCAACGTTGTCCGCCGAGTGATCTGTCAGCTCATGCTGGCAGTCGGGACTTCACGGCCAAGCCAAATCACTCAACATAGTTCCATAACAGATTGAAGTAATGCTTGGTAATTATAATTGCAAAGTTTTACGCTGGTCACTGTGTCAAGTCTCTTCCGCCTAGTTGTATAGTGAGGAGCACGGCTGATTCGGTGGATCGGCTTGCTCAGTTTTTTTTAAGGTGAATTGATAAAGCGTGTCGCATAATTTATCAAGTCCTCGTTGGATTAAAATTAGTTAGTACTTAAAGTTTAGTGTTAAAAACATATTGATTAAAGTTTCGGCGAAAGCTACTTACTGTTTTATTTAAATTACGCTCAGGGAAACGATATTTGACGCAGCCTGAAAAGTGAGTGAAATTGAGATAATTTTTTTTGTTGGCAGTGTAAAATTAGATAATTTTTCTTTTTCTTCGTTATTGATTTCCTTCTGTTTACGGTTTTTTTTCCTCTCTATTGTTTTGGTAGCTAAAAGTCATTTTTTTTATATACATACATATATACAGGGTGTCCCGTAAGTCGATGTCAAGCCGGGACCGGGTGATAGACCAAATCGTAACAGTTACCAGGAAAATATGTGTAAGTTGTGTAGGTTCATGTAACCGTCATTTTTAAATGTCGATTCATCCGACCACAAAATTTTCTCGAAGAATCGCGGATCTTCCCGTTGTCTTTGTAGCACCGTTTGGCAAAATGCAGCCCGAGGTTGATAATCCCGAGGTAGCAGGGTTTGTACTCGCTGTACAGTACATGGTATGGGTGTAGCTCATGGTTTTGTAATGTTCGGTGAGCTTGGCTTAGAATTTAAAGCAACGGGCTACATAAGCACTATCACTAAGTCACTATCTGTCTCACTCACACTTCATGGAATGACTCTCCGTCTCACTTAAACTGAAATCTCAAAGTTACGGTCTTACGGCAAGCTTTGGGTACACTAGAATTATTTTTAGGAGGTGAAAAGAAATTTTTCGAAACTGGGTTTCTTGAAGAAAACAAATTTTTTTCCGTAATCTAAGAAATAATGTAGTAAGTGTTGAACCATTTTAGAATCCTTATTAAATGCGTCAACTTTTAAAGTTACTTGCTAGACTGGCGTAGTACATTTTTTTTCAGTAGTCAGTTAAAGTTCAACGAATTATTAATTTTATATTGTTGGTTCGGCAAAATGTGACATTTTCTTCCAAGCTGGAGCAGTTGGCTTAGAACTTAAAGCAACAGGTTACATAAGCACTATTCGGGATTACATAAGAAAAATAAAATTGAAAAAAAGTAAAGATTTGTAGCAACAGGAGTTAAAAACCATCACAAGGTGTACATTTTCTGGAAAACAAAAGAAATGCCTATAATTTGAAAAATACATGACTTAGATTTTTTTTTATATTTTTCTGGTAACTGTTACGATTTGGTCTATCACCCGGTTCCGGCTTGACGTCGACTTACGGGACACCCTGTATATATATGGTATGGTAACCCTAAAAGTGACAGCGAATGCAGCCAACTCGAAGCGCATGACAAGAAGAATTAACGCACCCCACGAAATAGCCGTAGAGTCAGTCAAAAGAGAGAGTTGGCCGAGCACACTACACTACACAGCCAAAGTTTACCTAATAATAAGTTAAGAAGCTGGTGAGATATCCGAGTGTTTTACATTTAAAATGCACACGGCAAGAAAAGGAAGGAAGAAAGAAATAAATCGAAAAAAATCAAACTCTCTTTAAAAATTTTATGAATAAAGATAAAAAATGTGAAAGCGCAAGTTGCATGCACCGAAACAGAATGGCAAATGTTTCATTTTCGTAAATAAATGAGAAGGCGCGGAGTTTCACGTTTTACTCTCTTAAAATGCTCCCGCGCTTTTGTGAAAACCGGTTTTCATGAAATATTGATAATCTTAGGACACATGTTGTTGTTGTAAAAGGACTAGAAGGACACATGTTGTTGCTGTAATCCTATGATATTTGAACAGCATGTGTTTCTGTTTACATTCGTTTTGCTATGAAGAGATTAAGTGGGAGAACTCATGCTGAATTCTCTGATATTTTCGGGAAAAATGAGAGTTTCATTTGAGAGGAATTTTACATCTCCTTTCAGCATCTGGGCCAAAGAGAAATTTATCTTTTTCTTAAAAATGGGAGGTAGTGTGGCCCGAAGTACATTATTATGAATAGGTTGAAAGGATTTTGAGGGATTTAATAAGATTTTGTTGTTCGGGTAATCCTACGTTCTCTCGGTTTTTGTTTTTAACTCGTGTCTCAGTTGCACTACAATAGTGCATAGACAAGTTGTTTTCCCCCATTCATGCAAAAGACGAAAGTATATGAAATTAGTTGTTTCATTCTAAAAAACACCAGAAATTTGCCCATTTTGCTCTACAGCTTCTTAACTTATTATTAGGTAAACTTTGACACAGCATCGGAATAGTTTATGTAAGAGTAAATAGTCTGAAGTCAAATAACTTAAGTTAGTTTTTATAAACAGAATTATATTAAATCTTTACATACTGATTTTCCGCGTTGTGATTTAAATTTCCCACATATATATATGGTGTGAGGATTCTTTTAAGTTACAAGTTTATTTTTGGTGATTTTACGCATATAATTCTAGAATGGTTCGTCGGACAGAAATAACCGCTCAAGTGCGAGTCGGACTCGCGCACGAAGGGTTCCGTGCCATCGTACAAAATTTAACACTATGTACTTTTTATTTTATTTTTTCAAATGAGCGTAGGCATCATTTGAAAAAATAATGCTGTCATTTGAAAAAAAAAAAAAATGCCTACTTACGATAATAATAATGAATGAGAATAAAACGAGAAAAAAACGCCGAAAAGATCACGTTTCGTGTATGGGGGCCCCTTTAATTTTTATAATTTTTTGTTAAAACGGCAATAGAAATACACACTCTGTGAAAATTTCAACTGTTTACCTGTTACGGTTAATGATATACAGCCCGAAGACAGACAGATAATAATAAGAATGAAAAACGCCGAAAAATCACGTTTCTTGTATGGGGCCCCCCTTTAATTTTATTTTTATTATTTGTTATATCACCAATATAAATACACCGTCTGTGAAAATTTCAACTGTCTACCTATTACGGTTCATGATATACAACCTGGTGATGGACGAACGGACAGGGAAGTCTTAGTAATAGGGTTCCCGTTGTTACCCTTTGGGTACGGAACCCTAAAATTGATTATAACCAATTTTATAGGATTTCGTATTCTGAAGAAGTTTTTAGTACAATAAAAATGTCTGGGACTGATTGTTTTCACAGTATACGTAAAAAACCTAAATTTTTATATGGAAACACCAAGAACGGGTTTCCCGATTTAGTCCATTTTTGAAATTTTATTTGCTATTACTATGAAAACACCATGTACCAAATTTCAGCTCTCTATGTCGACGCGTTCTCAGACAGTGTCCAAATATATAGGGGAAAACGAAATTTTTGTATGGCAACCCCACGAAGAAGTTGCCCGATCTCATTATCGGACTTAATTTTACTTTTTTTTTTAAAGTCCGTGTACTAAATTTCAGTTCTCTAAGTGTACGTGTTTACGAGTTATCATGCGCTTTTGAACAGGCGGATATGTAAAAATCAAAATAACTTTTAATCAGGGACCGAATCAGTTATGACTATTTACAAAAAAAGCTTACTTTACTTGTTATTCCTGACCGATAATAATTTGAAGCTAAAAAAATTAAGCTGGAAAGGCTTATTATTTTTTCTGGCAAAAATAAAAAGCCAGCTTCAACTCCAAAGAACGGGCTTCAGATGAGACAATTTTAAATATTAACTGGTTTCTTTCGACATTTTGTGAAGGATTATGCGTGTATAGCACAACCATTAATGAGGCTAACTAGGAAGAATCAACCATTTGTTTGAAAAATTGCAAATGTGCCTTACACAACGACCTGTACTAACAGTTTACAATCCTAATACAAAAACCAAAGTACACATGAATGCAAGTAAGCTTGGTATTGCAGTCATATTATTGCAAAATGGTAACGATGATAATTTACACGCTGTCGCTTATTAGAGTAGACAAACCTCCGACACTGATTCCAAATATCATTCATATGAACTGGAGATGCTAGCAGTGGTAGAAACTCTGAAGGAATTTCGGATCTTTATCTTATATATTGAGTTTAAAGTAGTAACAAATTGATTGCAATGCAATAAAAACAGCAGCGAAAAAGAAAGAGCTAACACCAAGAATAGCGCGATGGTGGATTACAAGAATTTTATTCCACGGTAAAGTATAAGCTTGGAAATAAAATGGTTCGTGTAGACGTAATCAGCAGAAATCCTTCAGAGAAAACCACATACACTGAGCAATATGAAATTTTGCGAATAGAACAGGCAGAACAGGTGTTAGCTAATCAGATCAGTGATGACAAAATTAAGTTAACAAAACGAGCAAAGGGTGACTAGGAAAAACAGATTCAAAAGGACTACAGCAATGAAAATGAGCGAATTTACAAAAAAAAAAAAAAAAAAAAAAAAAAAAAAAAACAAGGGATTAAAGTGGTTGGTACAGAATGGAATGCGATGTGAAGTGGTAAGAACAGCACGTGACGAGGCTCAGTGCTACATAAATAGTACATATTCGTACTTTGTTTATATCATAAATAGCCGAAAAGGAAACAACAAGGTTTCTTACATCCAATAGAAAAAGGTTACGTGCCATTTGATATCATACACATGGTTCACTTTGGACCTTTTGTAAAGACCACATCCGGTAAGAAATACATAATAGTGTATGTTGAATCGTTCACCAAATATACCATGATGAATGCGGCAAAAGATAATAAAGCGTTATACATTATACGATTTTTGGATCAGATGATAAAACAATTTGAAACACCAAGAAGATTTAATACTGATAAAGGCTCATGTTATACTTCCAAAGCTTTAAAGAGTTGTTGTGAACGAAACGGAATCATTCATATTCAAAACGCCATACCATCCCCTAGACCTAATGGACAGGTAGAAAAGTTTAATTCCACCATACTAAATTCACTGGCTACTACTACAAAACAATATAACAAATGGGATAAGGAACTGAATAAAGTGTAATTCGCTTTACATAACACAGTGAACAGTACAACTAACCGGAACTGATTCAATATTAACCAGCGAAGTAATGGCCTAACAGAGTAGCATAAAAGCTTGGGAAAAATAAATAAAATTGAAAAATTTACAATTTATTTGTGCGCTTTCATCGTTACTGATTAATGCCAGCTGAAAGCAACTGTGGCTTAGGCTAGATAAAAACAAAAAATACAAGAGGGAAAAGCATCTGTCTCGTTAGCTCAGAGATAAGTGC
This sequence comes from Dioctria rufipes, assembly GCA_963924295.1. NCBI lineage: Eukaryota > Metazoa > Arthropoda > Insecta > Diptera > Asilidae > Dioctria > Dioctria rufipes. The sequence goes on from OZ002742.1 coordinate 114,293,921, forward strand.
AGTCGCCCGGAAGGCGGAAGGCTCCGGTTTCAAATCCCGGACTAGGTGGTTATTTTTTCCATTTATATTTATGATTTAATTTATAATCATTAAAATTGAAAGTTCTTGAAATTCTTCTATTCTCCATAGCATAACATCCTGAAGCAAGAACGAAATGAGTTACTAGGAGGATAGCAATAAGTCGACGCAAACAAAAAGATCGACATGATAAGAAACGGAAGCGATTAGAACAGTATAAAGAGGGTGATTTAGTACTAGTAAAGAAACCTACATTCGGAGACGGACTGAGTAAGAAGCTGCTACCAAAAACAAAGGATCTTTCAGAATTAAGAAGATCCTTCCTAGATATCGCTACGGAGTGTCTGAACTTAGTGGATCTTTCAGATAACAACGAACTTCATATGAAAACGAAGAGGCCAGCGATCATTTAAAGAAATGGATTCCAAGGGGCGGAAAGTCAGATTGTGAAAGTGATCAAGATGAGAACAAAGACGACCGAGGGCGGTCTAAAATGCAGGATGGTCGAGTTGTTACATGACAAAGAGGAAACGAATAAAAAAAGAGTTAACAATATTCACAGAAAGAAAAATCCATAGATGTAGTAGTGGATAGAAAAGAGACCCAACAACCTCGCTGGTATGTAGTGTGTAGAACAATAAAAGGTTGGAAGAGATATATAGTGTAGTGTATGACCAGTAAAAGTACACGAGCTGATTCTAAGTAGTGACCTCATGGAAAATGGTAGCCTAAATCAATTAAAGAAAAAGAGTGTAGTGAAGAGAATATTTGTGAATGCTAGGTTTAGGTTTTGTAGATAGATATTTGAGTAGCTTTTATTGTGTAATATTGTGTATTATGTTAAGCGAAATTTCGCGCCAGTGCGCTTATCACGGAGAGAAGCCACGCAGATGTTGGCGAAAAGTCTCATGTCGCATAGACGTTCCTATTAAAAATCTGACTTCACAAAAAGTTAAAATTTTTGGACTTCAAACAATATAAATACTATCTTAATATGATCCTAAGTGATTGTGTACCTACCGGTCACAACCAGTTTTAGAAATAAAATAACAGGGTCTGCGCAAGATTGTCGCTTGTTTAGTGCAATCATATTTTTATAGCGTTGTCTCAAGCATGCACTTTAATATAAGTTCTTCGCGCTGAAAAATTCCTAATCTCACGTTGGTGAGATGATGAGACCAAATGCAATCTGGTGATTCCACTCTACTCTGCCCTTGTAAACGCTAATTTACTATCGGAGCTACGACTTGCGTACACGTAATTTATTTTGAAATCGAATAAAGGTCTTTGGCGAATAAAACTACAGCTATTTTGCTCCATTTTCAATATACATATTTCAAAATTTCTATGTATTACAATTTTCTTCCTTGGTTGACGTATTTTTAGAACAAAATTTCATCAAATTTTTGCATTATTCATTGAAAAGGCAGGCTTGTAATAGCAAAGGACGTCGAAGTCTGTTGTGAAATTATATTCAGCGTTTATATGGGTATGTAATTATAATGGTTTTATGACCAAGTTCTTTTTTTTTATTATTATTTTTAGTGATGGAGGACGGATTTTATGAAGTGAGCTGTTTGATGTTTGACGAAATGAACCGAAAATTTCAAAGAGATTAGCCTGTGTGTGTGATTGTGTAATGGCTAAACGTGGTTTCGAAGATTCTGATGGACATATTCGTGAACAAATACAAGAAAAAAGTGCTGAATTTGTAAAAAACTTAAAGAACGGTGGTCTGTCTCTCACTATATATTGAAACGATTCTTGGATAAAAATAGTGATTGGATAAATGTTAACATTATTTTCTAGAACGAGACAGCGCTTAGAAAGAAAAAACATTGGTTGATACCGAAAGTTCTTCGAAGAGAGTAGCGACAAATCTTGAAAAAGGAAATTGGAACCTTTATTGGAAGCAATTAATGTTGGTGAGATTGTTCTTGCAGCTGAAATGAGCTACGATCTACAGGTAGACGTGATGTAGCACAAATAGTTAAGAAAGTATCAAGTTTTGATCTAAAAAGAGTTACGGAAATAAAAAAAAAAGAGTACCAGTCACCAAGTAACAAAGCGCCCATAAAAATGACATTTGAAAAGGCATTAGCCTTTTTGTAAATAAAAAACTCACAAAAGACCAGTACATCTCAATGCGTCAAATAAGCAAAGCTCACAATGCTGATATTTGAGGCAACAAATCAATGCTATCCAGATAAAATTAAGATCACTGACTACTCTGGAGAGGTAGAATTGCATTCATTTCTTGATCATACTATACAACGCTTAGTGTCAGTTCAATTGGCAGTATAGACACACTTCCACACTGCCTCGCTGTGTCGTTGGACTATTGCTGGTGGCGCCCTAATATCTGTGTTGTTGTGTGTCGCTTTTCCTTCTGCTTTTTTGTTTTGCTTTTGAGCATGCAGAATTTTATTTTAGAATTCTGCAACATTCGCGGATTAAGAGCAAATCGTTTTTCGGTGTACTGCCACCTTAACTCTAAAAATCCGGCAATTCTTTCGCTACGTGAAACCAAGGTCGTTTCTGATGCTGATATTAATCAGTATCACGTCCCTGGTTACAGCTTGGTATCTCTTTTTTCTCCACATAGGGGGATTGCAATATATATCGGAATGATGTAGCCTTTACTAACCTTAAAGATTTCCGCCAATCCAGAGTTTAATTACATCCTGGATTAGGTTCAAACCCGCAGGCACATCATCTACTTCTGTTTTCTTTTATCGCAGCCCACATGTGTCTGATGACGATACGGTATTCGCATTTGACAATATCTCCCACAATATTGATCACTTGCTTTCTGTCTCTCCCTCTTCCGAAATCGTCCTAGCAGGCGATTTTAATGTCCGTAACATACCGTGGTTTAAACATTCTTCTGCCACAAGTCCTGCGGGTCGATTTGTCGAACTCTTCTATGAATCGTTTAATTTGCAACAGCTAGTGGATGCACCCACGCGAATTCTTGATGCAGCAGGAGATAGAGCTAATTTATTAGATCTGTTTCTGACATCTCACCCCGACAAATACTCCATCTCAGTCGGTTCCCCTCTTGGTAATTCAGACCACTGCTTAATCACCGCTCAATTTACCACCTCAAACCTGTACCGCCCTACTTCACCACCTACAAGTGGGCTTCAATGGGACTATAAAAATGCTGATTGGGGAAGTCATAATTAGTATCTTCGAGCTTAATAACATTCTAAATCTTGGCATGCGTGAATACATTCCGTATTCATACAGCCGATCTCGCTCTTGGTTTAACGATAAGTGTAACCGCGTCTATCAACTGCATCCATCTGCAGAACTGAAACAAGTCTACAAGACTGCACGGTACACCTCTAAGTCAATTATCCAGAGAGAAAAATTTCTTTTTGACCAGAGAGTCAGACAAAGAATCTTGGCAAGCCACAAAGGCAGCAAAGGTTTCTGGTCTCTGGTCAAAACCATCAGGAACAACTTCAGCGGTTCCTCTATACCTTCACTACTTAATAATGGTGAAGTGATTGTGGATAAAGCTAATATTTTGGCTGCTAGACTCGGTTCAAATTCGTCTTCCACCCAGTTCACAGACACCTGTTTTACATCTCCCGTCTGGATGTGTACAAGAGCCAATATACGTCCGTACGAGGGATGTGTTCAAGGTCCTTAAGGGAATCAACGTCTACAAAGCCGCAGGTCCTGGTGGTTTTTCGCCCCTGTTAATTAAAAGCTGCGCCTCATCCTTGGCTAAGCCTCTGCGCAAACTATTCTACTTGTCTTATTCGACAGGAAAATTTCCATCTGCTTGGAAACTAGCTCACATTCAGCCTATTCCCAAAAAAGGTGAAGGTATCGATCTCTCAAATTATCGACCAATTGCAATCACTTCGATTCTTTCAACTCTAGAAACTTATCATCTCAGTAACGATCGCCAATATGACTTCCGAGCTGGACGCTCATCTGAAGACTTGCTGACTTTTCTTACGGAACGTTGGAACCGTAGTCTTCACAATTTTGGTGAGTCCAAAATCGTTGCCCTAGATATTTCAAAGGCCTTTGATAGAGCCTGGCATCCAGCCCTCTTAGCCAAACTTAAAGCACTTGGTCTCTCCTATTATCTTCTATTATGGATTGAAAGTTTCCTATCTAGTCGCCAAATACGTGTTCTATTAGATGGCGTTACATCTGAACCTCATCCCATAAATGCCGATGTGCCTCAAGGCTCTGTTATCTCTCCAACTCTCTTTTTAATTTTCATTAATGATCTGCTTTCCCTTACTTTCAATCCAATCCATAGCTTCGCTGATGACAGTACCCTTGATTTCGCTTACTTCTTTGACACTCTTGCGGACTCCAGAGGGAATGGCGTATGTGTTAAACGAGATTGCATGATTAGACTAGATTGGATTGCCAATATCCTCGCTTGGGGTAAAGCGAATCGCGTCGAATTCAATGCATGTAAGTCCCAAAGCTGTCTTATTTCATTAAAACAAGATCATAATTTATCTTGGCATTAATATTTCCAGTAAATTAAGCTGGACAGATCACATCTTCTCTGTAGCCAAAGAAGTATCGAAATGTCTTGGATTTCTGAAAAGGCGTAAGAAATATTTCAGCCTGTCAAGTCTAGCGCTCCTCTACAAGTGCTATATCAGACCTAGAATGGAATACAATTCTCACAACTGGGCCGGGGCTGGTCGCACAGTCTTAAGAAAAAGAAATCGATAATATTAAACCAAATAGCGGCACTATCTCCAACAGCTTATCAGATTACCGCGCGAACAAAACGTAAAATATACATGTACAGCGTACAACAACAACGAAGATCATGCAAGACCTGCAGTTCACATGAGGTCACCGTTCTTTTGGAATTTTACATAGGTAAGTTAGAAATAATATTGATTACAGGTAACATAGGGAATTAAATGTAAATTGATTATGAAACAAAATTTATCGATTATAAATAAGGTAGCATTGAGAAAGAAAGGAGAAATAAAGTAGTAACCTTCTGTTTGAAAAGACGTGACTTCTTTTATTCCAAGTAAGAACACCGAGGCAGTGTAGCCAAGTGTTCTAGAGATATGTATAGAGGCAACTTAGCCAGATATCTCATTGGTAAGAACACCGAGGCAAATAGCCAAGTGTTAAGTATAAAAAGATATTGAGGCAACTTAGCCACATATCTTGTGAGGATTGAGGCATTCGGCCAGATCCTAAGGTAATCACGGCTTGATAGCCTTTTCGAGTATAGCGGCCCAATATTCATAAAGATAAATATTACTTTTTCCATCTTGAGCAGATCAGGATTACCAATTTTATTATCGGCGACAAGTATAACAGATTCACCATCGAGGGGTTAAAGTGACATCCAGTCATAGACTTAGCGCATATTGCGTAAAATCTTCCTTATCCAGGTATTACAATGACATCCAGTCATATCCTCAGACCTGTACCGTTACGCCTATCAGTGAAAAGTGTTTTTTAGTTTTATTCGGCATAAAGAGTGGCTATAGTTATTATGGTCGCAGTGTACTACACGATGCAGTATGCTACATATCATGTGCTACTAAGATATTTATTTATTTATTTATTTATGTAATTCAGTCTACAGAGATCATCTCCTACAGACTATGCTAATATAACTAACTAATTTATATAAATTACCACTTAATATAACATTAGTATTCAAACAAAAAGAATACAATAGTATCAGAAAAAATTGAAAATATAAAATGCAAGTAATACATAGTATTACTAGATTACAAGAACTCACTAAATTAAATTAAACAGGCACGACTACAAGCACTTAAAAATTACTAAATCCTTAAACTTGGTGCGTTCAAGAGCCAGATCCACGTCATTGTCATAAATTTCATTAAAACGACGAGAGCTGTAGGAAATGGGTTCACGCTGACCATAAGAGGTTCGGTGATAAGGCACAAACATCTTGTTCTAAGTGCAAAACCAGGCACATAAATATTGAATAAGATTAGCAAATCTGGTGAACAAATTTTGTAGCAAAGAGTATCTCTTACAAACATTATAGATGCAATTCTTCTCCTTGTATCTAAGAGTTGTAACTCCAATAGCATACATCTAGATTTATAGTTGGGTAAATCATGCAACCAATGCAATCTCCTTAAAGCATTGCGAGTAAAGTTTTTTTGAATTTTCTCAATTCTGTCACTAAGTTGTTTGGTGTACGGACACCATACCACTGAAGCATACTCCACTATAGATCTAACTAAGGCAATGTATAAAGCTTGTAAGGTGTGAGGATCACTAAAGTCTTTAGTATTTCGCTTTATAAAACGAAGCATCCTTAAAGCCCTACAGCAGATATAATTAATATGCAAACCACTTCCCAGTTTCACGTCGAAAATGACACCAAGGTCCAAAACTTCATTCGGCCGCAGAATGGAAACGGTACCGATAAAATATTCAGTATGAAGGGGATTTAGTAAACGGTGAAAAGTATAACATTTACACTTGCTTGATTTTAGAGCCAATCCGTTTGAAAAACACCATTCTTATAAACGATCAAGATCAGACTGAAGATGGCAAGTGTCAGATGAATTTTTAATAGGTAATATAATCTTAAGATCATCGGCATATAGCAATGGTTGCGCGAAGCGGAAAATATTTATGACATCATTAATAAATATAACAAACAACAAAGGACCCAAGTGGCTTCCCTGCGGAACACCAGACAAAACCTGGAAAATTCGCGACTGAAAGCTATCCACTTTAACACACTGAGTACGATTAGTGAGATACGAAGTCAACCAATCAAGCAAAGACGAATTAAAACCAAACCTTTCAAGCTTTTTAATAACAAGAGTTAAATTAACGCGATCAAAGGCTTTTACAAAATCTGTGTAAATGACATCTACCTGGAAGCCATCCTCAATAGCAATAGACACACTATGTTTGAAGAGAATTAAATTCGTAGAAGTAAATCTACCACTTACAAACGCGTGCTGCAAAGAAGAAATACCTTCTTTGATATGAAAATAAATTTTATCTTTTACCAAACTCTCAAAACATTTGGGGATTGGTAAGAGTTTAGCAATTGGTCTATAATTGCTGATTTGATCCCGGGAACCGGCTTTGAATAGTGGTTTAATAAGAGAGAATTTCCAATCATCTAAAAAATCGCCCAATCCTAGGGATAGATTAAAGATTATTGCTAGTGGAATAGACAAAGAACTACAACAGTGTTTGAGCAAGATGTTCGGAATTAAATCCTTATCGTAAGAGGTATCACAGTCTAAGGCACTCAATGAATGTTCCACATCACATTCGTTTAAGTGAATGCTTTCCAGATTCGTTAAGGCCTCAGCATTACTAGATGTTGAAAACGAAACAGTGCCGGAGTCATTGCAATAAACTGATTCGAAGTAATTGGCAAACAATTCGCAACTGTCCTCAAGATTATTAGAAAGGATGCCATTGTATTCCATATTAATAGGAATACCGGACAAAGATCTCTTAGCGTTAATGTATGACCAAAATGGTTTGCTATTGATTTTAATATTATCCTCAGTTGACCAGATGTAGAGTCTAAAGAGGTATCTATGAAGATACTCATATTCACGCCTTAAACGCTTATAATTTGCCTCATTGAATGAATTGTTAACCTCACCCAACAATTTATGTGCCCTATTTTTAGCGTTTTTTAGCCTTAGCAAACCTCTATTGAACCAAGGAGGGTGTGTTTTCGATTTCACCTTATTAATGGGTATGAACCTATCAATGCCAGCATGAATAATTTCCAGAAATTTACTGTAAGTATGATTGAGATCATTTGCAAGATTTAGCTCTTCACACCAATTAAAGGAGTTTATGTAATCATTAAATTTAACATAATCCCCTTTACTAAAGTTATAAGTATAGAAGTCAGTAACTGCAGAATCAGCAAACAAATATGTATCTAAATTAATAATAAACGGTTTATGATGAAGATCGATTTTTGATAAAGGATATGAAACTTCGTTAATACAAAATTTTAAATCATAGCTAATGAAAACAAGATCTAGAAATTTACCGAATATATTACAAAACGGATTAATTTGAATTAATTGACATCCAGTAAGACTATCCATCATCGTTACTGATTAATGCCAGCTGAAAGCAACTGTGGCTTAGGCTAGATAAAAACAAAAAATACAAGAGGGAAAAGCATCTGTCTCGTTAGCTCAGAGATAAGTGCAGTCGCCCGGAAGGCGGAAGGCTCCGGTTTCAAATCCCGGACTAGGTGGTTATTTTTTCCATTTATATTTATGATTTAATTTATAATCATTAAAATTGAAAGTTCTTGAAATTCTTCTATTCTCCATAGCATAACATCCTGAAGCAAGAACGAAATGAGTTACTAGGAGGATAGCAATAAGTCGACGCAAACAAAAAGATCGACATGATAAGAAACGGAAGCGATTAGAACAGTATAAAGAGGGTGATTTAGTACTAGTAAAGAAACCTACATTCGGAGACGGACTGAGTAAGAAGCTGCTACCAAAAACAAAGGATCTTTCAGAATTAAGAAGATCCTTCCTAGATATCGCTACGGAGTGTCTGAACTTAGTGGATCTTTCAGATAACAACGAACTTCATATGAAAACGAAGAGGCCAGCGATCATTTAAAGAAATGGATTCCAAGGGGCGGAAAGTCAGATTGTGAAAGTGATCAAGATGAGAACAAAGACGACCGAGGGCGGTCTAAAATGCAGGATGGTCGAGTTGTTACATGACAAAGAGGAAACGAATAAAAAAAGAGTTAACAATATTCACAGAAAGAAAAATCCATAGATGTAGTAGTGGATAGAAAAGAGACCCAACAACCTCGCTGGTATGTAGTGTGTAGAACAATAAAAGGTTGGAAGAGATATATAGTGTAGTGTATGACCAGTAAAAGTACACGAGCTGATTCTAAGTAGTGACCTCATGGAAAATGGTAGCCTAAATCAATTAAAGAAAAAGAGTGTAGTGAAGAGAATATTTGTGAATGCTAGGTTTAGGTTTTGTAGATAGATATTTGAGTGGCTTTTATTGTGTAATATTGTGTATTATGTTAAGCGAAATTTCGCGCCAGTGCGCTTATCACGGAGAGAAGCCACGCAGATGTTGGCGAAAAGTCTCATGTCGCATAGACGTTCCTATTAAAAATCTGACTTCACAAAAAGTTAAAATTTTTGGACTTCAAACAATATAAATACTATCTTAATATGATCCTAAGTGATTGTGTACCTACCGGTCACAACCAGTTTTAGAAATAAAATAACAGGGTCTGCGCAAGATTGTCGCTTGTTTAGTGCAATCATATTTTTATAGCGTTGTCTCAAGCATGCACTTTAATATAAGTTCTTCGCGCTGAAAAATTCCTAATCTCACGTTGGTGAGATGATGAGACCAAATGCAATCTGGTGATTCCACTCTACTCTGCCCTTGTAAACGCTAATTTACTATCGGAGCTACGACTTGCGTACACGTAATTTATTTTGAAATCGAATAAAGGTCTTTGGCGAATAAAACTACAGCTATTTTGCTCCATTTTCAATATACATATTTCAAAATTTCTATGTATTACAATTTTCTTCCTTGGTTGACGTATTTTTAGAACAAAATTTCATCAAATTTTTGCATTATTCATTGAAAAGGCAGGCTTGTAATAGCAAAGGACGTCGAAGTCTGTTGTGAAATTATATTCAGCGTATATAATGGTTTTATGACCAAGTTCTTTTTTTTTATTATTATTTTTAGTGATGGAGGACGGATTTTATGAAGTGAGCTGTTTGATGTTTGACGAAATGAACCGAAAATTTCAAAGAGATTAGCCTGTGTGTGTGATTGTGTAATGGCTAAACGTGGTTTCGAAGATTCTGATGGACATATTCGTGAACAAATACAAGAAAAAAGTGCTGAATTTGTAAAAAACTTAAAGAACGGTGGTCTGTCTCTCACTATATATTGAAACGATTCTTGGATAAAAATAGTGATTGGATAAATGTTAACATTATTTTCTAGAACGAGACAGCGCTTAGAAAGAAAAAACATTGGTTGATACCGAAAGTTCTTCGAAGAGAGTAGCGACAAATCTCGAAAAAGGAAATTGGAACCTTTATTGGAAGCAATTAATGTTGGTGAGATTGTTCTTGCAGCTGAAATGAGCTACGATCTACAGGTAGACGTGATGTAGCACAAATAGTTAAGAAAGTATCAAGTTTTGATCTAAAAAGAGTTACGGAAATAAAAAAAAAAGAGTACCAGTCACCAAGTAACAAAGCGCCCATAAAAATGACATTTGAAAAGGCATTAGCCTTTTTGTAAATAAAAAACTCACAAAAGACCAGTACATCTCAATGCGTCAAATAAGCAAAGCTCACAATGCTGATATTTGAGGCAACAAATCAATGCTATCCAGATAAAATTAAGATCACTGACTACTCTGGAGAGGTAGAATTGCATTCATTTCTTGATCATACTATACAACGCTTAGTGTCAGTTCAATTGGCAGTATAGACACACTTCCACACTGCCTCGCTGTGTCGTTGGACTATTGCTGGTGGCGCCCTAATATCTGTGTTGTTGTGTGTCGCTTTTCCTTCTGCTTTTTTGTTTTGCTTTTGAGCATGCAGAATTTTATTTTAGAATTCTGCAACATTCGCGGATTAAGAGCAAAATCCGGCAATTCTTTCGCTACGTGAAACCAAGGTCGTTTCTGATGCTGATATTAATCAGTATCACGTCCCTGGTTACAGCTTGGTATCTCTTTTTTCTCCACATAGGGGGATTGCAATATATATCGGAATGATGTAGCCTTTACTAACCTTAAAGATTTCCGCCAATCCAGAGTTTAATTACATCCTGGATTAGGTTCAAACCCGCAGGCACATCATCTACTTCTGTTTTCTTTTATCGCAGCCCACATGTGTCTGATGACGATACGGTATTCGCATTTGACAATATCTCCCACAATATTGATCACTTGCTTTCTGTCTCTCCCTCTTCCGAAATCGTCCTAGCAGGCGATTTTAATGTCCGTAACATACCGTGGTTTAAACATTCTTCTGCCACAAGTCCTGCGGGTCGATTTGTCGAACTCTTCTATGAATCGTTTAATTTGCAACAGCTAGTGGATGCACCCACGCGAATTCTTGATGCAGCAGGAGATAGAGCTAATTTATTAGATCTGTTTCTGACATCTCACCCCGACAAATACTCCATCTCAGTCGGTTCCCCTCTTGGTAATTCAGACCACTGCTTAATCACCGCTCAATTTACCACCTCAAACCTGTACCGCCCTACTTCACCACCTACAAGTGGGCTTCAATGGGACTATAAAAATGCTGATTGGGGAAGTCATAATTAGTATCTTCGAGCTTAATAACATTCTAAATCTTGGCATGCGTGAATACATTCCGTATTCATACAGCCGATCTCGCTCTTGGTTTAACGATAAGTGTAACCGCGTCTATCAACTGCATCCATCTGCAGAACTGAAACAAGTCTACAAGACTGCACGGTACACCTCTAAGTCAATTATCCAGAGAGAAAAATTTCTTTTTGACCAGAGAGTCAGACAAAGAATCTTGGCAAGCCACAAAGGCAGCAAAGGTTTCTGGTCTCTGGTCAAAACCATCAGGAACAACTTCAGCGGTTCCTCTATACCTTCACTACTTAATAATGGTGAAGTGATTGTGGATAAAGCTAATATTTTGGCTGCTAGACTCGGTTCAAATTCGTCTTCCACCCAGTTCACAGACACCTGTTTTACATCTCCCGTCTGGATGTGTACAAGAGCCAATATACGTCCGTACGAGGGATGTGTTCAAGGTCCTTAAGGGAATCAACGTCTACAAAGCCGCAGGTCCTGGTGGTTTTTCGCCCCTGTTAATTAAAAGCTGCGCCTCATCCTTGGCTAAGCCTCTGCGCAAACTATTCTACTTGTCTTATTCGACAGGAAAATTTCCATCTGCTTGGAAACTAGCTCACATTCAGCCTATTCCCAAAAAAGGTGAAGGTATCGATCTCTCAAATTATCGACCAATTGCAATCACTTCGATTCTTTCAACTCTAGAAACTTATCATCTCAGTAACGATCGCCAATATGACTTCCGAGCTGGACGCTCATCTGAAGACTTGCTGACTTTTCTTACGGAACGTTGGAACCGTAGTCTTCACAATTTTGGTGAGTCCAAAATCGTTGCCCTAGATATTTCAAAGGCCTTTGATAGAGCCTGGCATCCAGCCCTCTTAGCCAAACTTAAAGCACTTGGTCTCTCCTATTATCTTCTATTATGGATTGAAAGTTTCCTATCTAGTCGCCAAATACGTGTTCTATTAGATGGCGTTACATCTGAACCTCATCCCATAAATGCCGATGTGCCTCAAGGCTCTGTTATCTCTCCAACTCTCTTTTTAATTTTCATTAATGATCTGCTTTCCCTTACTTTCAATCCAATCCATAGCTTCGCTGATGACAGTACCCTTGATTTCGCTTACTTCTTTGACACTCTTGCGGACTCCAGAGGGAATGGCGTATGTGTTAAACGAGATTGCATGATTAGACTAGATTGGATTGCCAATATCCTCGCTTGGGGTAAAGCGAATCGCGTCGAATTCAATGCATGTAAGTCCCAAAGCTGTCTTATTTCATTAAAACAAGATCATAATTTATCTTGGCATTAATATTTCCAGTAAATTAAGCTGGACAGATCACATCTTCTCTGTAGCCAAAGAAGTATCGAAATGTCTTGGATTTCTGAAAAGGCGTAAGAAATATTTCAGCCTGTCAAGTCTAGCGCTCCTCTACAAGTGCTATATCAGACCTAGAATGGAATACAATTCTCACAACTGGGCCGGGGCTGGTCGCACAGTCTTAAGAAAAAGAAATCGATAACATTAAACCAAATAGCGGCACTATCTCCAACAGCTTATCAGATTACCGCGCGAACAAAACGTAAAATATACATGTACAGCGTACAACAACAACGAAGATCATGCAAGACCTGCAGTTCACATGAGGTCACCGTTCTTTTGGAATTTTACATAGGTAAGTTAGAAATAATATTGATTACAGGTAACATAGGGAATTAAATGTAAATTGATTATGAAACAAAATTTATCGATTATAAATAAGGTAGCATTGAGAAAGAAAGGAGAAATAAAGTAGTAACCTTCTGTTTGAAAAGACGTGACTTCTTTTATTCCAAGTAAGAACACCGAGGCAGTGTAGCCAAGTGTTCTAGAGATATGTATAGAGGCAACTTAGCCAGATATCTCATTGGTAAGAACACCGAGGCAAATAGCCAAGTGTTAAGTATAAAAAGATATTGAGGCAACTTAGCCACATATCTTGTGAGGATTGAGGCATTCGGCCAGATCCTAAGGTAATCACGGCTTGATAGCCTTTTCGAGTATAGCGGCCCAATATTCATAAAGATAAATATTACTTTTTCCATCTTGAGCAGATCAGGATTACCAATTTTATTATCGGCGACAAGTATAACAGATTCACCATCGAGGGGTTAAAGTGACATCCAGTCATAGACTTAGCGCATATTGCGTAAAATCTTCCTTATCCAGGTATTACAATGACATCCAGTCATATCCTCAGACCTGTACCGTTACGCCTATCAGTGAAAAGTGTTTTTTAGTTTTATTCGGCATAAAGAGTGGCTATAGTTATTATGGTCGCAGTGTACTACACGATGCAGTATGCTACATATCATGTGCTACTAAGATATTTATTTATTTATTTATTTATGTAATTCAGTCTACAGAGATCATCTCCTACAGACTATGCTAATATAACTAACTAATTTATATAAATTACCACTTAATATAACATTAGTATTCAAACAAAAAGAATACAATAGTATCAGAAAAAATTGAAAATATAAAATGCAAGTAATACATAGTATTACTAGATTACAAGAACTCACTAAATTAAATTAAACAGGCACGACTACAAGCACTTAAAAATTACTAAATCCTTAAACTTGGTGCGTTCAAGAGCCAGATCCACGTCATTGTCATAAATTTCATTAAAACGACGAGAGCTGTAGGAAATGGGTTCACGCTGACCATAAGAGGTTCGGTGATAAGGCACAAACATCTTGTTCTAAGTGCAAAACCAGGCACATAAATATTGAATAAGATTAGCAAATCTGGTGAACAAATTTTGTAGCAAAGAGTATCTCTTACAAACATTATAGATGCAATTCTTCTCCTTGTATCTAAGAGTTGTAACTCCAATAGCATACATCTAGATTTATAGTTGGGTAAATCATGCAACCAATGCAATCTCCTTAAAGCATTGCGAGTAAAGTTTTTTTGAATTTTCTCAATTCTGTCACTAAGTTGTTTGGTGTACGGACACCATACCACTGAAGCATACTCCACTATAGATCTAACTAAGGCAATGTATAAAGCTTGTAAGGTGTGAGGATCACTAAAGTCTTTAGTATTTCGCTTTATAAAACGAAGCATCCTTAAAGCCCTACAGCAGATATAATTAATATGCAAACCACTTCCCAGTTTCACGTCGAAAATGACACCAAGGTCCAAAACTTCATTCGGCCGCAGAATGGAAACGGTACCGATAAAATATTCAGTATGAAGGGGATTTAGTAAACGGTGAAAAGTATAACATTTACACTTGCTTGATTTTAGAGCCAATCCGTTTGAAAAACACCATTCTTATAAACGATCAAGATCAGACTGAAGATGGCAAGTGTCAGATGAATTTTTAATAGGTAATATAATCTTAAGATCATCGGCATATAGCAATGGTTGCGCGAAGCGGAAAATATTTATGACATCATTAATAAATATAACAAACAACAAAGGACCCAAGTGGCTTCCCTGCGGAACACCAGACAAAACCTGGAAAATTCGCGACTGAAAGCTATCCACTTTAACACACTGAGTACGATTAGTGAGATACGAAGTCAACCAATCAAGCAAAGACGAATTAAAACCAAACCTTTCAAGCTTTTTAATAACAAGAGTTAAATTAACGCGATCAAAGGCTTTTACAAAATCTGTGTAAATGACATCTACCTGGAAGCCATCCTCAATAGCAATAGACACACTATGTTTGAAGAGAATTAAATTCGTAGAAGTAAATCTACCACTTACAAACGCGTGCTGCAAAGAAGAAATACCTTCTTTGATATGAAAATAAATTTTATCTTTTACCAAACTCTCAAAACATTTGGGGATTGGTAAGAGTTTAGCAATTGGTCTATAATTGCTGATTTGATCCCGGGAACCGGCTTTGAATAGTGGTTTAATAAGAGAGAATTTCCAATCATCTAAAAAATCGCCCAATCCTAGGGATAGATTAAAGATTATTGCTAGTGGAATAGACAAAGAACTACAACAGTGTTTGAGCAAGATGTTCGGAATTAAATCCTTATCGTAAGAGGTATCACAGTCTAAGGCACTCAATGAATGTTCCACATCACATTCGTTTAAGTGAATGCTTTCCAGATTCGTTAAGGCCTCAGCATTACTAGATGTTGAAAACGAAACAGTGCCGGAGTCATTGCAATAAACTGATTCGAAGTAATTGGCAAACAATTCGCAACTGTCCTCAAGATTATTAGAAAGGATGCCATTGTATTCCATATTAATAGGAATACCGGACGAAGATCTCTTAGCGTTAATGTATGACCAAAATGGTTTGCTATTGATTTTAATATTATCCTCAGTTGACCAGATGTAGAGTCTAAAGAGGTATCTATGAAGATACTCATATTCACGCCTTAAACGCTTATAATTTGCCTCATTGAATGAATTGTTAACCTCACCCAACAATTTATGTGCCCTATTTTTAGCGTTTTTTAGCCTTAGCAAACCTCTATTGAACCAAGGAGGGTGTGTTTTCGATTTCACCTTATTAATGGGTATGAACCTATCAATGCCAGCATGAATAATTTCCAGAAATTTACTGTAAGTATGATTGAGATCATTTGCAAGATTTAGCTCTTCACACCAATTAAAGGAGTTTATGTAATCATTAAATTTAACATAATCCCCTTTACTAAAGTTATAAGTATAGAAGTCAGTAACTGCAGAATCAGCAAACAAATATGTATCTAAATTAATAATAAACGGTTTATGATGAAGATCGATTTTTGATAAAGGATATGAAACTTCGTTAATACAAAATTTTAAATCATAGCTAATGAAAACAAGATCTAGAAATTTACCGAATATATTACAAAACGGATTAATTTGAATTAATTGACATCCAGTAAGACTATCCACAACTAAACACTCACATAGTGATGATACATTTGAAGGCATTAGGATCTTTTCGTCTGCAGACCATATCCAGTTTACACTGGACAGTGATGATGTAGCGCCTACACTGTGATTGTGCTGTCACTTCGAAATTTGCTGTGCGATTGACAGCTGGTGGACGGAAAAATAGTTTGATGACGAGGAAAGAAGAAGAAGAATTTTTGGTGGACGAGGATGTAATTTTGAGGGCTCTCTCTTGTGTTTTTTTGAGTGGACACGAGGTGAAAGAAGAAAAATTCGAAGAACTACAAAAAATAGATCAAGAATTCGGCAGAATCTTGGTGATAATTATGCATCGGAAAATTGAAATAAGAAGGCGATAACAAAGAACGTGATAGTTTACGTGGAAAAAGAAGGGAAGGCGGAATTTATTTTTGTATCAAGCTTGTCTGGCGGAAGCTGGAAAATTACATTCACAGCGGTAAATCGCAAATGTATCTGGCGAATTACTTAAGATACTCCTGCACCTCGTAATCCCTCCACATTAGTTAAGACCATTGAATTAGCCGACTTTTCATAATTGCATGCGGGAGTTACTTTAACTGATTGTGTTAATCAACTTTAGTGAAACATTTTTCTTTGATCATCAGTACGTTTACATGAATACTTGAAGTATACTTCAAGTATAGATCAAGTAATCAAAATATCATGTAAACGCACATTGACTTCAAGTATATCACAAAATTTTGTTCGATTTACTGAAAAAAATTCATGTAAACGCAACTGCAGTAGTTCAACATTTCTCATGACTGCTAGTTACGAAAATGGTAAAGACGAACAAAAAGAAGATTATTGTTGATAATCCAGGTTGTGATTTTTGGTAAATTTCAAGAAAACTTCAAGTCAAGTAATTGGAATTAATTCAACCAAAAACCCTACTTGAGTCTCAAGTGGATTTTAAGTCAAGTACTCAAGTAATCATGTAAACGTACTACATGTAACATCGCAAGTAGGGATATTCATGCATCTTTGAAATTTTACAACACTGTGATTCGTTTAGACAATACTATAAATTTATTGCATGCTTTAAATATTCATAAATTGAAAATAATATGGGAATAGCTCCAGATGCATCAGATCTATTTCGGGAAATGAATTAAAGTTAATTTTCATAAGTTGAACTTGTCATTCATTTATAGTCGCCAACTGCATTTTTTTTTTTAGAAAAAAAAAAATATATGTATACATATAACAGAAATTTAGCACATACATACATCTCTCTGCAAAAACGCAATGAGAGCGACACAATAATGTTGGCGTTTTAGTAGTCAACAATGTGTTTGACAATTGAATTAAAGTTAATTTTCATAAGTTGAACCTGTCATTCATTTATAGTCGCCAACGGCATTTTTTTTTTTAGAAAAAAAAAATATATGTATACATATAACAGAAATGTAGCACATACATACATCTCTCTGCAAAAACGCAATGAGAGCGACACAATAATGTTGGCGTTTTAGTAGTCAACAATGTGTTTGACAATTGTCACTGTTCGGTTTTTAGTGGAAAAAAATGAAACTGCAAAAATACAACGAAGAATAATTCCAAAAATAAATTAAATTTATCATTACCTGTTAATTTTCAATGCTCTAAGAGATTCCACACCCAAAACTAAAAATTCAGACTGCACGAATTGTTGGCAACTTGTCGCATGGTCGTCATTGTATTAAGTACTATGGGACCATTTATTTGAATCATTGACAGCAACCAATTTACGGCAACATCGTCGTGCCGCTCTCATTGTGTCTTGGCCTTATGACTTCCAATGGCATAAGTCGTTAACAGGACTTTTGAGCCTTGGAATTGCTAATATATTTTTTTCGTATGTAAAAAATATGATGAAAATCTGATGGACAATAAAAATAAAATTCCTCTTCTTTTTTTCACGTTTTACTCTCATAAAATGCTCCTGCGCTTTTGTGAAAACCGGTTTTCATGAAATGTTGACAATGTTTTGGTCACATGTTGTTGCTGTAAATAGGAAACATGTTGTTGCTGTAATCCTATGATATTTGAACAGCACGTGTTTCTGTTTACATTCGATTTGCTATGAAGAGATTAAGTGGGAGAACTCATGCTGGATTCTCTGATATTTTCGGGAAAAATGAGAATTTCATTTGAGAGGAATTTTACATCTCCTTTCAGCATCTGGGCCAAAGTGAAATTTATCTTTTTCTTAAAAATGGGAGGTTGTGTGACCTGATGTACATTATTATGAATAGGTTGAAAGGATTTTGAGGGATTTAATAAGATTTTGTCGTTCGGGTAATCCTACGTTCTCTCGATTTTTGTTTTTAACTCGTTGTCTCAGTTGCACTACAAGAGTACATAGCCAAGTTCTTTTCCCCCATTCATGCAAAAGACGAAAGTATATGAAATTACTTGTTTCATTCTAAAAAAAAACACCAGAAATTTGCCCATTTTGCTCTACAGCTTCTTAACTTGTCATTAGGTTAACTTTGTCACGGGTGTAGCTTAAAGTATAGTTCAGACAAGCGAAGTTACTGTCCCAAGTAACATAGTTTTCAGTCCCTCACCTCCTGACATACCCACCAGTTTACTTGAGCCAGTACGAAAACGAGTTCCCCTCACTTTAACTTTTTAGCGAAGTGGAACCTGAGAAATAGTCAAATTGAGTGTATTTTCTGCAATTTATACACGTTTTGATGTGTGTAGTCATTTATAATATCATCTGGTGTGGAACTTGTGAAATGTGAAGATATTTATTCTTTAGAGAATATGGTTTCAAGTGAAAAATTACATATTGAAAAGGTCATAAATTGTGCAGCAATGTAATTAAGGGCAATTTTGGAGAAAAAAGAAAGTGCGAGTACGTTCTTGGCATATGGATTGCTAAGGAATAATATTTTTGCTTACATAATTCTTTTAAATTTACGAAATTTCTTACTGAAAAATTAAAAGCACTCTCTTCGTATAAAAGCGCAAACATAAATGTGTTGACATTTTACAAGTTCCACACCAGCTGATATTATTAAAGACTACTTAAATCAAAAATTGTACCAGTTGCAGAAAATGTACTCAATTTGATTATTTCCCAGGTTCCACTTCGCTAAAAAGTTGAAGTGAGTGGAACTCGTTTTCGTACTGGCGCAAGTAAACTGGTGGGCATGTCAAGAGGAGGTGAGGGACTGAAAACGAGGTTACTTGGGACAGTAACTTCGCTTGTGCTAAAAGTATTCCATACAAACTCAGTTTCATCCAAATCAAAAATGGTCGTATCCAAAACAAGCCCCTTTTGATCGTTTTCATGTGGAATGGCTGCATATAATATAATATATAGAAATTCTGTATCTCTCGGTCCTTTTAAAACTATTTACAGGCGAATGATGGCTTTAGAACGAAGTGAACTTGTTTTTCCATTCAACTGGATATGGAAGGGGTGTGCGAATTTATTTACATACTCAGTCTTTTCTCTTCGCAATTGTTTTAGATGGCTAGGTCAACAGAACAGTTTGAGGAGTGGAAGGAAGGAGTTCTGCGGGACTGGGATGGTTGATATTGATGCCCTCGGAGCTCAGAAGCTGGCGAGCCATTAGCTACGCGACTGAGGAACATCATTAAACACCTTCAGCCTCCGACCTCTCTAATCGACTTCTCATAGAATTTTCCACAGGGAAACGTGGATGTATAACGCTTTTTTCTATACACACATCATACATCACCTACCTGGTAGACCTTGAAGAGTGGAGAGTGCGAGAGCATGGAGAAGTGAAAGGGAAGCTTTGTCCTTGTGTAGAGTGCTGTCTCCGGGGCTGACTTTGGACTTTCGACGGGGGGATGGTGGCTGCGTCGGTATCTCTTTAGGTTGGTACCCTTCTCGGTATGGCTAGCCATACCAAGAAGAGGGTGTCAACTCGCCATCCCTTGGATTGGTATCCGACTTGAAGTGAGCAATACAATTCTCGGGGAAGTCTCATAGGATGGAGCTTCTCACGGTGTGAAGTCCTTAGTTCACTACTGAGCGACCATTTTAGAGAATCTTCGGAGGAGAGATTGAGAGAAAGCTTTTATAAAATTCCTTCAGATAATTCTCTTAGGAATTTTCTTTTCGCTCAGAATTTTTTGTATCTTTACTGGTACAAATTTTTCGTGTTACAATTTTTTCTCATCATATCTTTTTTGAGATTTTTGTTGAGTATGTCGTTACACATTTTTGAAATTTTTCTCGTTCAATTTTCTTATATTCTTTTTTTGGTAAAAACCTTCTTGTAGAATTTTTTATCGTTCGCTTTTATGATTTTTCTTAGATTTTCCATGCAATTTCAGTAACTTTTCGTGCATTTTTATTGCTTCTCCTTACAGAGAATTAATTTCTTTTCACAACATTTTTGCATACCTTTTGTAGAATTTTTGTTTTATTCATTCTCAGAATTTTTTTCGCGCATTCTTGTTAACTTTCCATTAGTACAATTTTTTCTTTTCGCGAAATTTTGTTTAGTTACCTTTTTGTGAGTTTTGTTTCTTCAATTTTTTTGAAAATTTTGCATTCTATATCTTGCTTTTGGTGGGATTTCTGTTCTAGGTAAACCCTTTTACATAAATGTACATTACGCTGATCTAATAGTGTCTCCGCTTCCAGGATACACACTTTTTTAATTAAAAAAGACTTCTTTCAGTAATCATAAAAATATTATCATTGAATTTTGTTCATCTATTATCAATATCTAAAGTCAAATTCTAGTCTAGATCAA
This sequence comes from Dioctria rufipes, assembly GCA_963924295.1. Classification (NCBI taxonomy): domain Eukaryota; kingdom Metazoa; phylum Arthropoda; class Insecta; order Diptera; family Asilidae; genus Dioctria; species Dioctria rufipes. The sequence continues at coordinate 114,314,953 of OZ002742.1, forward strand.
TTTTATTTCAGTGTTCCTTGATCCATTGTGATGTAGACGTAAATAGCCATGGCGTTCTTATATATGTATATATATACGTCCCAATTTATTTCAATGTTCATTGGACTTTAAAGTTTTTGAAAATATTTCCATTTCAAACAACAAATTTGGGGTATGTTTATCTTGGGAAATATAGTTCTATTACATCTCGAAAATTATTAATATAATGCAATTTATCCAGGACTAAACGAATACTGATCGGACTCCTGTGTTACTTAATACATATCCATGAGCCCGTGTGCATGGAACCTTCAATTCACACACTTCCTGTGTGGACTGAATATTGTTGAATTTTTTTGAGGTATTAGCCTTTACTTCCCTGTGGGAGGGGAAAACGAATGTTGCCATTGAATGTTCTGCCTGTCGTAAGAGGCGACTACAGGAACATGAATCTTTCACTGGAGCTATACCGACATATTTGGAGCGACCTCCAGTGAAAGATGTTCAGGATCTTGAGGGTTGACGGCGGATGAGTTCGTAGTAGAGCCAACGGCAGCGCCCACATCCTCTCTACGAGGGCACTGAACTGCTGTGCTAGCAACTTTTGGTCTGATTTTAGTTTCCAAAGCTCAATCTGCGTGTGGTGGCTTGGAGACGTACTCGAAACCGAGCGTTGGGCTGCGGTCGGAGTGAGATGTCGAGAGCGGAAGTGGCCTTGCGATCAGCTATTTAGGTTGCTGATTGTAGAGGCACCTCCGACTCATCTCGATATGGAAAGGCAGAGGAGTGCTGACATCTTTGCTTTTTAGATTGCTGGCCTGTGAGTTCATCTTTCGCACTCTGTATCGAGACAGATATCAAGCTCTGTCCAAGGACTTCACGTGGCCTCGAGGATGCTAAGCACAAGGAGGGTTCTCACAAGCCTCTATGGTTTTACACACGCTAGCGCAGCTTACATTTCAACAAGAACATTTAGTGAGTCGTCCCACACGTTGAGCGCCCGCGTCCATGAGGCCCAATTTAAAGCGGCTAGCTCAGTCGAGTTAGAGAGACGCGACTATTTTCCAGTATCATCTGCTACACGAGTACAGTATATGACCATTCCGTTATGGTCGCATGTAGGCGTTCCGACCCATAACAGAGATCCGGACGGACCCCTTTTGACGTGGCAAAACAGAAAAAGGGAAAAAAAGTGTTATGATCGTAGCATACTGCATGCAGCAGTATGCTACACTGAAGCTAGCAGCAGTATGTATCACAAACCCGCATGGCGATTGTGCTGCCACTCTCGCAAGATTGGACGTTTGACAGCTACGGCGGGCCGCTCGCTAGAAGTTTTAGAAAAAAAAAATAAGAAGAAGAGTGTTGGCGGGATACATGTTTTTGTCTGTTCCTAGCGAGTATTGGTTTGAGAGTTTTAGTTTTTGGAAGAAAAAGTAAATCATGGATATTAAAGTTTTGGAAAAAGTAAAGTGTTAGAAGCAACAAAAAAAAAAAAAAAAACAAAGAGAAAATTGAATCGGAAGAAAAATCGAAGAAAAATCAATTCAAGACATGTTATGGTCGAAGCGTATTGCATATAGCAATGCTACAAGAAATACTGCAGCGTGTGAGCCGGCTGCGTCAAACGGAAAATTAGAACGCACCCCGACCGAGAGAAATGAGTTACCTCGAGCTCGGTGTGGCATGCTGATGGTCGATAAAAAAAAGAAGAATACAATCTTCTCAGTCTGTCAAATTGCCTACATAAAACGTACATCGGGAATTACGAAATAAAAATTTTCCAGATACATCCGACAAGATATAAATTCGGTAAGTAAGTTTATAACAATTTTTACCCCAACTATTAACTATATATCAATTCCTGACATTAGTTCCATACCACTCCGCGCGAATTAGTCGGTTTTGGCAAGCTTCTCGAAAAGGAAGGAAACTCAAAAAAATCAAAAGGTATCAAAAAGATAATCGGCCTGAACCGGCATCAAGAGAAGTTTTTGCACTTATATAATAAGTGAAGTGCTGGAAGTTACGCACGGAATAAAGCTGAGGAGAGTGAGCATTGCTCGTTTTCACGTGGTGTAACCAGCAAATATTACAGCCACCGCGGTGGACGCAATAACTATAATGGCCGGTTTCACAGTCTAGGCTTAAGCCAGAGCTTAGTTAAGCCACGGGTGTGGCTTAAGCCCAGAACTTAAGCCTACTCGGTTTCACAGTACTCAGTAAGCTGAGGCTTAGTTAAGCCGCGGGTGAAAATTTTTAAGTTGTCAGCACTGCGGTAATTGTGAATTTTCTGAAAGGAAAATTGCCATTGTGGATTAAAAACTAAGCGAAAAGAAGAAGAGCTTTTTATTTACCACTTTGTTGTGGTTTTTATCTGGAAGGATATCAAATCCAAAATCATTGTTGCAGAATGTTTCGACAACGTAAACCATCAAAACCGAATGTTTCTACAGCCGGAACCGAGAATAAAAATCAATTTCTCGAAATGTTGCGCGCGCCTTTTTATAATTTTTTCACGGGTCACACCTTGCGATATTATATTATACATTTCTTGCTCTCTTATATCCTCTGCATCAGATAAATAACTCATTTTGGTCCTAAACTGTTTGGTTTCTTCTTAAAAAGTCAAGTGGAGTGCTGACACTAGCTAGCAGACAGTACTCAAAACTGCTAATTAGATAACTAATTTTCGCTTGGAAAATTTCAATTTAGTTTTAAAATATAACTTTTGAAATATGCACGTTCATTTAATAATAAAAATTATAATATTTAGGAAAAATATATATTTAGAAATAATTTCTTATGTGTTTCACAGCAAAATCTGAGGCTTAAGCCTTCGAGATGGCGGGCTTAAGTTAAGCTTGCCTTAAGCCAGTGATTTCACTTAAGCCTTGACTGTGAAACTGAAATATTTATTATGCCTTGGCTTAAGCCATCGCTGTGGCTTAAGCCTTGACTGTGAAACCGGCCATAAGGGAATCCTTGGATGTTGCCGTCAAGGGATTAGCACATGTCCAAGATTTCGATGTGACTGGGCTAAACCAAGAAGAAATGCAACAAAACATTTTTCTGAGAGACCGACAGAAAATGATAAAGCATGCCAGGGTAATTATGGTCTCGGAGAAGCTGAAATGGTTTGGGACTCTGCCGATGCGGATCTTAAGGTTTAAAAGTATTTTTGTTTTATCCAACTAATTACCACCATATAAAAACAAAGGAATTTTTTTGCATTTTTTACATTATATAAATATATATATACACCTAACCTTATAAATGGTATTCATCTCGGGATGTATAGTACAGAAATTATATAGAGCGACATATATATAGACCTATATAAATGCCACTTATTTATCCAATTAATTATCACTATATATTTTGTTCAAGAAAGAATTTTTTTGGATTCTCCGGTATATAGCAAAAGCTAAAAAATGTTCTAATTAACCCATTAATTTTTGGTGACAAGTTTCAAGTCTTGGTTTGACTCATCAACAGGTCACAAATAGCGAAATTGTGTGATTTGAAAAACAAATGAAAAAATGAAAAAAAGAAGAAAGAAATGAAAAGTTTGAGAAAAATAAAAAAAACAATTTTTTTATTTATTAAAAAAATTTAAAAAATTTTAAAGAAACAGATTCATTCGAAGCGAATCGAACCTGTATACGCCACGCAGTGGCGTTTCATGTCAGCAGAAGCAAGGCAAGCGGATAGTACATACATATTCATTCCATTTTGTGACTACCGAAGCGAACACATAGGCCGTCCCAAATTAAATTCTGGGGGGAAAGAAGCAGATGCATACATTAACGTCGAGGCAAGTGAAGGAGCGTTCGACCAGAATAATAGCGATAATTCCACGGCATTATCTAGTACCTCGAACCGGCGGGACAGTTAAACTCGTATCCTGAAAGGTCCTGCTAACGGCCCCCATATTAATTAGGTGCTGTTAACCTACGCAGAACTGTACCATTGTTCGTCAGGAGAACGGGCCAATATGACGAAATGACGGCAAGAAACACATCACATCGCGGCGCATTATATGGTAGTTTAGTGAAAGCATAGTAGATTCTGTCCACTTGTAGTTAGTCGATCAAATTCATTTGTCACCTCACTCAACCCATAGTAACAGATCGTAGAGTAAGTGTGTAAGTTAGAAATATTACTTACATTACGGTATAGCCAGGGAGACAAGTATTGCTAAAGAATCTTTTCATGGTTACAGGGAAGTACAAGTAATGGTGTAATAACTTGAGCAGCGATTTTCGTTCCTTTTTTTCAGCTAATAACTAACTTCAAGTTTTATGCCTGTAAAACGACAAAAGTTCGTTCCAGGAACAGCACAACCGCCTCCAGGGAGCTCCTTTGAGGGAACCGGACATATGTAAGTCGAAGTTGTGATCCAGTCATTTTAATTGCATTTGATTTTGTCGCAATATATGCATATATATTTTTTATATATATATGTAGTAAATATTTTTGTTTATATTACTGCTATTTTACCGTACAAAATTCTATCGTATGGCTATACCGTACGAATTTTTTTGCAGTTACCGCTGTGGTCCTGTACTCGTATGTATCAGAATACACTGTATTTCGTTTAGTATGTCATTGAATTATCAACACACGTCCTGTTAAGTTACATAGATTATTGAAGCGCATCTTGTTGAGTTAAATGAACTATCAAAGTATGTTTGCTGAGCTAATTAAAGTCAAGTGCATTCATCTCAATTTTCATTGCGGAATAATGATTATAATTAGGGCGTAAGGCCGCTAGGAGAATTAGTTAAGTTTGCATGTACCTAGTATATTTGGTGCTTATGGAACTAGTGAATAGCAAGTATATCACATCATTGCATTTGTTTGGCGAAGTGACGAACAAACACTGTCCGGGTATGTCTTCAGTGAGAATATGACATATACAATCGAATACTAGAATAGGTTGACGTGAGGATATATATAAATTTAAGAGTTTTCTCCACTCATTCTCCTGGAGCCCTCTCGTGATAATGGTTGACTAGGTCTGATAGTCCGCTCGATTTTTCCAGGTCAATGCATCAATAGGGACACTGAATACGATACTTGCTGCCCTCAATGTCATTGGGTGGATGGAGCAGCTGAAGGCAGAACATCTGCGCCTTCGCGTAGGTAATGGTAAGTGGTGTAAAGGTTCCTTCTTGACCGGTTGTGTTGCAACGTTTGTTGGCACGATATCTGTTTTTATATATGGCAGGTAACAGCGGCAGGTCTTCGTGGAACCCCCCCCCCCCCACTTTCCGCCAATAGCCGAGGCGAGCTAGCGTGCCGCCCTGCACTTCAACGCTGTCTACCGAGTGATCTGTCAGCTCATGCTAGCAGTTAGCACTTCACGTCCAATATAATCACTCAACATAGTATCAGCAAAAGAAAAAGTTTTTTTTTGATGTTGTAGAACGTGTGACAGGTTTGAAAGAAGGTCGAAGAAGATCAAACATTTTCAGGCAGCATCTAAAAGTGGAAAGTGGGATTTAAACGGAAAACAGAAAGAAAAGGTCACGGCATTGTACTCTTATCGAAAGTATTAATTTGTATTGCAATCAGGTTCCAGTAAAGTTAATTGGGGCAATTAATCGGCTGACAGCACGTCTAGAATCCCAGTTCTACCGGAAAAAGTTCCAGCGAAGTCAACTGAAACACTTAATCGGGCAAAGGCACGCGAGGATCATATTATCGGATCCTCCTTGCTACAAGGTAAGTGATGTGAAGCAGTCCCTTCAGGGCTGCATGATGCTGTCATGTAGCATATTTTACGTGCACTTATTTACATTACTCAGTTGTCAGTTAGTGGAGAAAAAGGTAATTCTCTTCTTCCTAACTTATGTTATGGTCGTAGCATATTGCATGCAGCAGTATGCCACACTGAGGCTAGCTGCGTCATGTATACGCGGACTGCTTTCTGTAAGGACGGAGCGTCTGTACGTACCTAACGCCACCTAATTAACAGGGCAGCGCTTCCAGATAGAACGAGTTTGACGAGAAAAGAAAAATAGAAGAACAAGAGGCTGATAGAAGGACAGCAAAAAAAAGGTGTGATTGTAAAAAGTGACAGAAATTTCCAAAAGTATCGCGAGTAAAATATAACGAAAAAGGAGTAGAAATCAACGCGGTAGACAAGTTTAGTTGCGTGTAAAGTTTTAGCGATAAATTTCGTCGTTGAAAAAAAAAAATTAAAAAACATTCTGTTTATTTTATCCGGTCTGTTAAAGTGGGAAAAACTAGAAGAAAACACGACGAACTTTCAGAAATGCTCTGTAAATTGGGAGCGGGTCAATAAAAGCGGATGTGGAGGTCTCTAAAGCAAATTTCACCAAACTGAAAAGAGCCTACCTTAAGCTGATATTTCGGGCTTAATTGCGTTGTATACAGACCCGCAAAGTAAATAGCAGCATCATAAGGCTAAAGAATTCATAACTGTAAGAAATTTGCCGACGGATTTAACTGCTGTTTGGCATTAAGTGGGGAGAGTAGCATTGTCGGCTAAGTTCTAGCATATATATATGTTCTGATTACGAAGCATGTTCTAATTCAAAGAGTATTTATCTACAAACCCTTGCTTAGGGCAACGTAAAACGTTGGAATCTAAGACATTAAATAGTTTGGCACTTAGGACAACGATAGCAAGATAAACCATAACCTCAATGTAGGAGTTCATATCGCTGAAGGTAGGGTATATTACTTTGCATAAATTTAATTTTCGTTTTTGCATGCATTAGTACCAAAAATCTACAGTTTTCATACTGAATCCAGTGAGTCCAGTGACATAGTGGAACTTCTGGGAGTCGCCTCGGCGAGGGATCCGCATCAACAAAATTTTTGTAAGTTGCTGTCACCCAATTATTTACCTAATCAGTTTTTAATATTACATTGTTTGAATGATTACCTTCGGAATCTTGCTAGCACGTACTCAATCCAGCTTTATTGTAGCGTTTTTTTTCTCCTAATATTTAAACGGATAAGCAAGAATTAGGTTTACTATTATATAATCTAACTAACTTAATCAGTTCTTAGTACCACATAGTTTGAATGATTAAATTTGGAATTTTGCTGGTACGTACTCAATATAGCTTCCTCATAGTGCTTTTTCTCCCAATATATAAACTAAGCAAGAATTAGGTTTACTATTATATGATCTACCTAACTTAAATTACCTTGATTGAACGAATGAATTTTATAACGTAATGGTGAGTTAAGTTTTGATTTTCCTCTCTCTCCTGGAGCCCTCTCAGGATGATGGTTGAATAGGTCCGCTCCTCTAACGTTTCAGATATCAGATCAACAGGGACACTGGAAATACTCTGCCCTCAGTGTCGATTGGGTGGATGGGGCGACGGCAGCAAAAGGCAGAACATCTGCGCCTGCACATGGTTAATGCTAAATAGTGTAAAGGTCCCTTCAGGACTGGATGTGTATGACGGCATCTGGTTTGTCAGGCACGAATTTTTTGTATATGGCTGGTGGCAGCGGCAGGTTTTCATGAAACCTCCCCACACTCTCCACCAATAGCCGAGGCGAGCTAGCGTGCCGCCCTGCAATCAACGCTGTTCACCAAGTGATCTGTAAGCTCATGCTGACAGTCTGGACTTCACGTCCGATGTCAATCACTCTACATACTACCATAACACCTAATCAAAAGAAGCTCATACGAACGAGTGCTAATCCCTGCGCACCCATGTAGATGTACCCCACAACCTTCAGGTTCTGTCACTGAAAGCGTCAAATGTCAAATCAATACGTTAGCAGAGTGATGAGAATTGTATTTTCGCCTGTTCACGTCGTTAATCTGTTCCGAGTGTTAGATTTTAGGCAAAGTAGAACCACAATTTTATAAAACATCACGTAGAGTACGTTACAAATGTATAGCAAAATTGGCAGCATACGAAGAGAAAACCGAAATCGGTAAGATATTTAGCAATCTTTATTGCTTAAACAAATCAATTTCGTTAGCCCTTCCAGTGGCACCAATTTGAATCTAGATAACACACGGGTTCACTAATTCAGGAGCAGCAACTCGAAATGTACTCATCCCTTCTTATTGAGTGAATTATACAGTAAAGTGCACAGTGGATATTGGATGCGCAAGATCTTTGCAATAATTTTGTAGTATATCATACATAAGTCATTTTTAATTAGTTCTTCCAGTATTAGCCATCACAAAACTAGAATAAGACTACCGGAAGAAAGAGAAAAAGAAAAGAAAAACAAGAGAATAAAACAAAGAACGAATAAAAAGAAACTAAGGAAGTTTCGGTAGCAGTCCATTTTATCATCTAATGATATCTCTCCAAAAAGGAAAAATTTCATCCATATAGCAGGAGTCTACTACAGTTATCGAGAGCTATAAGTCAAACGTGATCTCAAATTGTGTGCTAGTTTAGTGATTAGCTTTAAGAAGTCCGGCACTTATATATATAGAAGCATTTAGTCTAAGAGCTCAGGCACATATAGTTGAGTTTGAGGTGTCGAATGCCGCCTCCAGTGAAACGTTCGCCGCAAACGCAGAAGAGTGCTTCCCAGTTACGTCACCGCCTCATTTGTCCTCAGGCAGCTTAGAGCCAGTAGACCCATGTAGGGGCATAAAGGGCGCAATGAGGTGCTACACTGAGCCACAGTTCTGACATACTTTAACAATCACACATTACAATGTGTGTTACCCTCTTTGTTCAGGCACGATATCTTTTTTCGTATATGGCGCGTGGCAGCGACAGGTTTTTTCGGTGAACTCACCCCACACTTTCCGTATCAACGCTACCACTGTGTGAGATATCAGCTTCAGCTGATAGTCAGGACTTAACGTCCAGCTAGTCCTCACTCCGCCAGGTTAAATGCCAAACAAAATATGAGCTTTCAAGAATATACATATTAGGTCTGTCTGGTATGGTTGACGAAATATACACAAAATGAAGTTAGTTTTGAAAATTTTTTTTTTGTAATATCCCGGTATTCTAGACGTGACGAGTCATACAGAATTTTGCTTAATTTTACTAGTGAAATCAGTTCTTCACTCATTGCGATAACTGCACTGTTTCAACTGAATTGAATTTCGCTATCGCGGTGGCGGTGAGAATGCAAACATGCAGCAACTGACCGCCACCGCGTTTGGTGTGAACGCTCGCAATAATTTCAATATTGTGCATCCCACCGCCATCACCGCCTTTACCGCTACCGCCACCGCGTCAGCGTGTGCTTGCCTTAATAATTTTTACCGTCAGCTGATTGCATATCGAAGTTACACATACTCTTGATTATGAGTAAAAATGTGCAACTTTGTGCAAAAGGGGAAAGTATAAATTTACTCGATTTTTATGAGCCCAAAAGTTAACAGACTGTTTGTGTGTAAAAATGCGTAAAAGTTTTAACACCGAGTAAAAACTTTCGAGTTAACAGACAGACCTATTATAAACACTGTTACTGTCTGATTATTTTTTGCACTGTGCAATTGAAATTATCTAGGATTGCGACGAACAGAGCGAACAATGAGCAGCTCATCTTGCAGTCGTAGGTAAGATTTGCTCAATGAACTCTTTCTGAAATTAAATAGAAACTGGTTTAATGCTTGTAAGATACATATAATTGAATTTATGTGGTTTTTTTGCACAGGAATTCTTTGAGTCCTGTATATTATAATTATTTGTCAGAGTCACTATCCGTATTGCTGTGACAGACAGTATTAATTGCTGTGGTGTAATACTCCAGCAACAAAAAATAAATTTTTTTTTTTTAATATGCTTAGAAAACCCAGCAATAATGCCCTATTTTGGATCAACCGTTACAAGAAAGATTAAAGGAATTAAAAAAATTATATTTCTAGATATCAAGGCAAAGGTAACCAGGCTCAGTTTGCAATCTCCATAGTAGCCGGATATAACAATACTGAGGTTGGTCAATAGTCTTTAAGTTATTCCACATAAGACCAAATTTATTTCCATATATGCTACCCTTGAAATTTCTAATTAAATAGCTATTGCAAAATTATTCTTATCTATCATTTACTCACAAATTTCCTGTATGCAAACCTTTCGGGATCTACTTTTTTCGTTCTGTCCATTCTTGCTATTCTCTTTTGTGAAGTATGTAGTCTCGATTTAAGCCGATGACATTAAAATTTCATTTCAAATTAAATCCCCAAATGACTTTACAATTAAAGGTAGACCTTCATAGATTTTATACTTGGTGTAATAGCAATAATTTGTAACTCAGTATAGACAAATGTAAGGTTATGACTTTTTACAGCGATACGTAAGCTCGAATCTTTCGGAAAATTTCCAGATATTGAATGAGAAAATGGAGAATATGATATATACCGGTTTAATTGATCTCAGTGAATGAACATGGCTGTCTCATTCCGTTTAAACCGAAAGATACAATCTACTCTTATAGTGTTTGTATTTCTATGAAGGTATTTCTGCGCTATACAGAAAGTAAAGATTGTATACCAGACAAAATCCATTCAGTTGGCAGAGGGTGTGCGCAATTGCACATGTTTGCCAATAAACTCAGCCTCCCCATTAATCTATAAGTCGCTTAAAATAATCACTTTGCCGTTCATGTTGGAAGTTTTCTTCCTTTTATAAATTATTTCATCACAATAGGACTGAGAATTTAATTGAAAAATGCATTTAACAGAGATCCGAAAACGGAATGGCATTCGGACGGAATCGGTAATAGGCCTGTTTTTCATACGTTCCTTTTAAGTTACTAAAATTATTCACATTGAGATATTACATCTATCGTGTTAAGCTGAACACCCAATTTCCAACTTTTTTTTACCTTGAGAATATAGAGGACACAAGAACACTTCAAAATAACAAATTAACCCTATTAAAAATGTCGAACGTAAAAGCGTAATTAAAAAACATACATGCAGGCTTTCAGATAAAAAATAATATTTAAATAAAATAATAACCTCATACCTTACAAAGTACAAGTGCAGAGAAGTCGATGTAATTATGATGTTTCCTTGTCACTAAATTTTGTATTTTGCGATCGAATACTCATATTTTGAGTTTCATTCGGCTTTTCTTTATCGAAATGTTCATTCGGTATTATATTTTTACCTGTATCTGGTGCGGATGAAACAGAACTGGAAGTTTCGCTTCCGACGTTGTCATTTTCAACATCAAACATGCCATGGTCATTATAACTAATTTCAGTCTGATTGTTGCTATCACAATTGGAGTAATCGAAGTTTTCCTTTGGATCGGAATTACCTTCAACTTCAGTTTTTCTAGCCACTATAGGAATGTCGTGGGCTAAGTTGACGTCCGTTGTCGCAGAAACGTTTGATGAGTTATCTACAATCGATATATGAAATCGATTCAAGGCGGTATCAGGGACTTGATTGTATTCTCTAATGCCACTTTCACCGACAGGAACAAAACGTTCTCCAATTTCTACCAGATAAAGTGTTCTATTGACATTCGAACGAAATCTTTGATCTGGATGATTAGGCTGCCAAAAGTGTACTACATATCCAACCATGCCTTCCTTTGGTGACCATTCTTTCCAAGAGGATCGACCTCCAAATGCTCTCATCTTTTCATTCGGCCATACTACGTCAATCCGTCGACCAAGATCAAGACAATCATATATCTAGAAAGTAAATGATGTTTTCGGATAAGAAAGCTATATTAAAATAAACACAGATTACCTCTGATCCATCAACAATTATAACTTTTTTGTTCAGCTCTATCAATGAATGCGGACTTTCCATTCGAGCAAATTCATCTCTTTCGTAACAGATTGAAGTTGAAGGTTGTTCGCTATTACTTCGTTTGGGTGATTCTCTTGAAATGCACTTTAAGCCTTCCGCACCTAAATTTCCAGATGAGCAAAACATTACGGTAGAATGACTGGCGTCTGGAATGTCCATGTGCCTTAGCCCGGAATTTGTACTGCCCATTCCATCTTTGAATGACACAAAGTCCTTAGAATTATCAGTAACTGCCGAGGACGCAATTGGTAAGGTAGCTCTTCTATCTCGTTCACTTCTTGCTTGCATGTTTTTCTTGCTTGAACGTTCTCTAACTGTATCACGTTCCTGATCACGTTCGCGATTCAAGAATCCAGCAATTAGAGTTGAGCTTGTTGGTTTATTCATACTAGCTAAACTACCCCTTGTGCCGGCGCAAGACAAACTTTGACTTCCATAAGGGAGGGTAGCTGAAGTATTGTTGACAGCTGCCGGTGAAAAGTATACACCAGGGACTTCATTTGTTACTTCACAATCTAAACCACCGCTACCGCTACTACAACCTTCCCGACAGCGTTGCCGAATACGATTCCAACAATCTAAAATCATACAACGAATTGTCTCCAAAGTAATGGAGCCCCCAATAATCCGGCACAGCTGTTCATTAGTTTCAGCATAAGATGTAGTAAGTGGGGAAACATAAATAGGATATCCAATTGGCTGATCGCAAGATGAATTGATAATATTTCGCAGTGCTTGTTTAGCATTTTGAATGCTGCCCCTTTCCGGATTTCTATTCCGTAAATATATTAACTCTTGCTGTTGCCCAGCCCATAAGCCCCGAACGCATTCACGGTTCAATTTAATAACTCGAAAGTTAAGAAAGCGCTTAGTAAGACGAATAATTCGGTATTCATCTGATCCATCTTCCATAACGTGACGCAGGGCAAGTAAATTGGGTGCTCCTTTTAACACCGCGCTTCGCCACATTGGATCAGCTTCATGTGATATTACTAAATCTTTCGAATGAGATGTAATTGCTTCATAAAGAACGGCAAGGTCCAAGTATTCATCTGGACTAGAAAAATGGTCTTGGTGTAATTTTAAAGCCATCTTCACAGCAGGTGCAACTACACCATGTAGAAGTTCCATATCTGCAAAAACCCATTCATCCCTTGGTGAAGTTATCCTGAAATCACCTTTAAATAAAGCATGTAGTCCATGAAGAAAAAACTCAACGCCAGATAACGAGCTGTGGCTAGCTGTTGCCAAAGTTCTTCTGGCCAATAAACCTAAAGCAAGACATAGGGATACTAAGGGCGATTCTTTCGTTATATTATTATTTTTAGAGGAATTGTCGCCAATTTCATCATTTTTGCTGTTTGTTTTTTTAATCTTTTCTTTTACTTTTGGAGATCCATTATCATCTGTGACGGCAGTATCTTCACTACTATTGACATTAACAGCAGAATTTGATTGCGAATTGCGCTCACGGCTCTGGTTGTCGCAATTATTCCGATTTTCACTTTCTTCTTCTTTCGAAGAGTCTTTATTTTTGTTCATCTTTTTTGTGTAACAAAATTGCATCCATGCCATGTATACAGAACAAAAGCTAGTACGTGTGATGCCAAGCGCACGAAAATCGAAATCTTCATCCAAATTATAATTAAATATAGGATCGAGATCAACAAATTGGCGATTTAGGGTATTTGCAAGAGCTTCTTGAATCGATGCTGACGATAGCCATTCATCTAGCTTGCTGTTTTTTATTACATAATATATTATACTCTGTAAAAATAATTCATAAAACCATGTGGTTGAAATTATGTACATTTTGTACCTTGATATAGTAAGTTATCAAAACCTTCCTGAATTCAAAAACTTGTAAAGTTGCAGTTGCGAGATTTTCGGAAATAGAGTAGCCTTCTAAGACATATTGTGCTGCGACAACCTGCCAGGCGAGCCATCGCGTCGAAAACATTGCGTTTGTACTAAGCATTCTTGGCAGATGTCCAGGCGTGCAACAACAACATCCATCATTATCTTCAACACCTTCAGAAATTGCCTCTACTTCTCTTTGTTGACAGTACGTGCCTCGAAATTCCAGACCACGCATTTGAAAAGTACATAAGCCGTTGCCCAATTCGATTATATGGACCAAACAATTAAGGTAGTCGGAAGCTAGAACTATAATCGGAATAACATTTTATTCTGCTTCCTTGTAGGAAAAAATCAGCGATACTTACCAAAACAGTCTCCTTGATTGACAGGACCCCATCTACCGAGCAGTAAATCTCCACACAGCGAATGCTGTAAAGATCTGGTTAGATGTTCGTAAAATATACTGTTCAAATTATTATCATCTGCGCCTAAATCTCTCTCCAACTGTGAACTTAACCGAGTATTTGAATGATCAATCCGTCGAGTGTTGTAGTCTCGTTCCCAAAATTTTATGGGACGTGCGTACGAAGTTAGAAAAATGGCACTGCCAAGAAAAGGATTCAGTGGCGTTGAGAGAATAGCACTGATTCCAGCCTGCATGAAAAGCATTGCTGAGTGAGGCACACTAAATGGTTGGGCAAATGCATGAAATGCTGATCCCCAAGTTATTTGCCAGGGTGCGATATACGTTACAATGAATTGCATCTAATCAAATTTTTATTAGAGTTATTAATTATATGAAGTTTGGAAAGTTTCCGCTTACCTTTAACAGGTAATCGCATAATTTTCTAAATATTATCGAGATTATGAAGTAATCAACGAGAAATGTTTCACTAGCATAATTGAAGTCAATTTTAAATAGTAACACGGAAAATATTAGTATTAAGTATTGATTGGCGACATCCACGTAAGCACTCCGCACACCTGTAAACATCATATTTGTTAAAAAAAATAAAAAAGAAAAAAGGACTAGCAGATACTTACATTTTAAAGCACAAATTGAAATGACGCCTGCTCCCAATGGAATTCCAAACTTCTGAACAATTATGGACGAATCGGCAGTAAGTGCCGAAATGAAAATTAATGGATAAAGTACATTTCGTTCAAGAAAGCACAGGCAAACGTAAACTACTTCAAACCACATTATTTTCGCTGCGTCTGATACTTCAAAGTGTCCAAACTCATTTTGTTTGAGAATAGGTCTAGAGAAACAAAGCCACGGGAGGTGTTTTCTCATTTGTGGAAGAATGTAATGTAGGAAGAAACCTATGATTCCAGCAATTGAATATAAAACTGTATTTAAATCAGGCTGTAAGACTGTGAATACTGTACTACAGTGTAATCCAAATATTATTACCGCTAGCACAGATGACACGACAAGATCATTCTTTAATCGAGTATTGACGGTTTGCTGAAGTTTTTTTGGCAAAGGGTCCGGTGATTCGACTTCGACGTCCGAGGGTTCATGTTCATCGTTATTTTTAACACTGTCCGTAGTTTCCTCTTTTGAGTCTTGATTTTCTTCAGCCTCACTATTTTTCTTTTCATTCGAATTTTCAATTTTTGACTTAGACTGGCAAGTAGTAGTACTAGTAGATCTATTATCTTCTTCGTCCTCATCTTCCGGATATGAGATTAAGCTAGCTTTTATAATACTCCATATATGAGTGAAATCACTGGCAGTTCTTGATAAGTGATAGGCTATAGGAATAAGAAGAGCACAAAATATTGAAAAGAGAACATGTTGGGTCCCTTTCTGTTCAATCAATCCTCCATAAACGGGTCCATACAAAATAGTCACAGCTAAAATTGATTTGATGACACAAACTACTGAAGCTGCGAGACTGCAAGCAGCGCTTCCGCCGAATATGTGCATGTCGACTTGTTCTAATATATACATAGAAAAGGTATTTATTTGGGGAAATAAACCCAAGCTGAAGAAAACTGGGAGGAGGAGGAGAACGACGGACATAATTTTTGTGAGTGCATATAAAAAAGTTTCTGGTGAAAATAGTATTCCATAGAGTTGGATTTCTTTCCGCTGCGAATTCCATGTTTCATTTGAACTAAACTCTGAAGCTAGATGATGAGAGAGTACCAAAAGCCCGGAACATAAGCAAAAATATATTGGACGTGAATATGCCACGGTTTTATTAAAGCCATGAATTGGTGAAGCTGCATCTGGTTGAACACTTTTCAGTAGAGAGTACTGGCTTCCTGCAATAACCACGCAAAAGATAAAAGCAAATATATCCTTATAAAATCCCATTTGCAAGATTGTTGACCCTAACAAGCAAACTGTGGCCGACAGTATTATAGCTAAGATAACATGAAACCACTGAAGATCACGATCAAAAAGCGCTAGAAGTTGAAGTCTATCCATTGAAATCTTTAATTCATGTCTACCAAAAAAATGTAATCGATATTTATAGAAACGTTTAGGTTGTATTGGCTTCTCTGCGGACAAACTACAAGGTCTCCAGTAATCACAACACACAGAATCATTAAATTCAACATGACTAATATTCAATATTTGTCCTGTGGGCGGTCCTTGCTCCGGAATTATGGCATTCTCGAATGAGTAGTGTTCATTCATAAGACCTTGTATAGAGAGAGTCCCGTTCCCTGTATTTTGAAGATCATCGCTGCCAAACTCGAGAGCTGTGGATATTTCTTCCAATTTTGAGCCTCCCCCTGAGCTTTTATTCCGTCGTGTGCTTTCAGATGGTCGGCGCAATTTCCGTTGAAATCGATAATTTGTATCTATAAATGTTCTCCGCGGATAGTTACCAAACAATATGTCAGTGTGCATGCAGCCAGAAGTGAGCGCAGGCTGAACAGCTTGACTATGTCCCGGACCCTCTACCATCACCCAGTGATCTTTGTACGATTTATAAATTTCATTGGAGAAACTTTCGACACTAAAACTTCTTGAAGAAGCAGACGACGAAGTTCGACTTGTTGATTTTGGAATTGCTGCATGTGTTCGTTTTTGCGCTACATATTCATTTAGTTCTTCTTTTTTAGATGAAGTTTTTGGAATAGCTCCTAAATGCTTTGAATCTTTATTTATTTTTTTGGCTGCACTTTCATCTTCGTTGCGTAGATTGTCCTGTCTATTTGATTCCTCATCTGGTGCAATATTTTCTTTAACATCTTTTTCTGAATATTCAGACCATCTTTTAAAGTTAATATCCTCGTTTTTATCTTTGGACAGGAGCATGTCTTTAGAGCTAGCACTTGTTTGTTCACAGTCACTAGAAGGGCAACCTGAGTCACCATTTTTGTATCGGGAAGCTAAATGATTACTACTTGCAACCTCTGAGAAACTCGATACGGAGGATATTATTTTTTGTTTTGTTTCGTCTGAAACGTTTTTATATTTCTCCCCATGACGATGCACTTTATTGAGAAGAGGTGATCTAGAGCCATTGTTATCTGTTTCAGAGTCGGTGCTTTGTGTCCTTGGTCTTTCTAAATCGGATTCTGATTCAGTAGTTGAGAATCTTTTTCTTTGAGATGAAGACACCAATTTGTCCACATTTTCACTCTCCGAATCTAGCTCCGCCGAAAATATAAAGGCCTCATTTAGACTTTTTTCGTCTGCTTGCTCAGCAATAGGATATACTGGTTCCATAATAATTCCATTTGAGTTATTCCCGAGGCTGCTTAGCTTTGGACATAAATTTAAATGCGGATTGCGAACAAGGCACTTGCTAGGAGGCGGTAGCATTGCGCTTTGCGGATTTTTTATCTGTTGCCCAGAAATTGCCTCGACACTATTGGGATGTGGTGACAAATTTGAGACTGATGGCTGAGGGCACGAGATTTCTAATGCAGCACTTTTAATACGTCTTACGCTAGGTGTCTGATGATTAATTGGCTTACTACCTGTATTCGAATGTCGTCGCTTGGTATGATTATTCGGTTGAGAACTTTCCATTGGCAATTGCAGTGCAGACATTGTACTATTTGAATCTTTGCGCATTGGCTTAGGCTGCTGAAGCAGGTAAATTTTACTGTTATTATTTTCTAAAGTTTCTATACCTAGATCGGATTTTGCATAGTTACTTTCCAGGTATAAATCAGAAGCAAGAGATTGTAATGGATTCCGAATGTCACTTCCAGATTGTTGCTCTCGATGGTTTAGGAATAAATTACGATTTCGTCTATGTCGATCATCATTGCTCTCTGAGCTCCTATGACGTTGAAGTTTCGTTGATTTATGATTGCCTCGCTTGCTTAAGACTTCACTAAAATTATCAACATCTATATCACAACAAATATGTACACTCTGTTGCCTAGCTAAAGATAGTTCTAAAACACTAGATTCGGACACGTCAAAGCTGCTTTGTCTTTCAAGGCAGCTCTTCCGCTTATCTTCTATTCTTATATTTTTATTTGATTCACTACAATCATCAGCAAGTTTTGTTGATGATGGAATTTGAAATTTTTTTTTATCGTTTTCCATCTCTTCAGAAATAGCAAGAGTTTTGGAAGGCCTTTCCTCTGATTTACTTTTTACTTTAAGTGATCGACGGTGGTTATTAATTTTATTTATGTCTGCGCGATACGATGGTGGACCACTAGTAGGGCACATTCCAATGCTGTCACTTGACTCGGAACTGTTTTTTCGATGGACATCTACTTTAAGATCTGAAAAGAATTTTATGAAGTTTTTATTTGTTATGGAATTAGATATAATCTAGAGTATTTATTTGAGAAAGAAAGAACAGAAATTAGACCATATTGATACCTATTAAAAATTAGTATGACAAAGGTAGTGAGATTTAACATCATAACTACAATTTAGCTTAAAGTAGGTTGTAAGCACTATATAAAATCTTAACAAAATTGACTTTAAATTATACACTACCTATTGTGCTGGTAACCTGATCTTGACAGTCAATAGAAATCATACTGTTAGCACCACTTGTCTGATTAATAGGTTGTTCTGCAGATGCTTGTGATGGCATATCCGCCCCCAGCACTTGCATTTCAATGCCACAATCGTCTTCCCTGATATGAAAAACGTTAGGAGCAACTCAAGCAAAAATACAAGGATTACACTTACCCTCTACTTTCCTTTATACCTTTCAATGGCTTTTTTAGACTAGAGTCTGACAAATTTTGTGCTCTGTCATAAAGAATGTGCAAAGCCATGTTAACAATTTTTAGCACTGTTATTGTGAAAGCCGTGGTGAAACAGTAGACACCCCAAGTGGTGAATGTTTTTGGAAAATACTGAAATAGTGATTAAAAATTTTAGAAAAGAAGGCAACAGGCTTGCCAGTTGGCTTAAGATACATAAATAAGACTTATCAAGCGATTTCTGGGTGAGTAATATTGTTATATAGTTTCATCTAACCCTCTATTTATTATATGCAAATGTCAACAAAGCTTACCAGGTATGTAATAAATGGAGCGCCAAGCAGAAAAAGCCATATATACAAATGAACTGCATTGCAAAATACATTCTGATGAGGATCGTAGAACCAGCCGCCAGTCAAGGAAGCCCAAACTCCCTGACGGAGTATCTCCAAGGTCTGCGACCCCATTGTAGTTCATCTCCCCGTCATCTTTCAATTTCACAATTTTCTCGTCGTTTTTGACCACTTCTTCACATCAATTGTCTTGGAAATATTTAAAGTTGCTGTTTTTAATTAAAATTCCCAATTTGTTAAGCAAGAACATTCAAATCACTTCCGAAATTCATGAAACACTTTTCTTTCTCATGAAAAAATCCCACTTTACTTAAAAAGAAATTCAGCTGACAGCAACTGTCAAAAAACTACTCATTCAAGTAAAAATCACTCAAAGAAACGTTAGAAATCCACTCATTTATTTAAACGTCTAAATGTGGAACGTGTGAATTGGTTTGGCACGTTCGGCATTCGAGAAGCTCGTTTTAAGTTAAAGTTGTATAGATTTCATAACGGACTAATGGTATAAAACAAATAAAAATGCAATTAGTATAATTAAAATTACATTAATTTTTTTGAAACTTATCGAAAAACAATCAAATTGTACAGTAGTGTATATATGTATTTTTTGATTTGTTACTTTGTAAGTGGAAAAGTCGGTTCAAATGCTGTAGTAACAAATAGAGAATAATATAATAATAATAATAATAATTTATTAGCTTAACAAAAGCCACTTTTACCACAATAGTTTACATTTTCTCTCTTACGTAAGATATAATATTCTTTTTGAAATTTCTAAAATTTATTTCATACTTTAGTCTATCCGGCAGCTCATTAAACATACGTAATCCTCTAAACATTATGCTGTTCTGAGTTCCTGAACTCCGAAAAGATGGTAGTCTGAAGTCATTTGCAGATCTCAGTTCATACGGCTGGCTATCACGCACGTAATTTATTTGTCCAGTTAAATACTCTGGTAGCATGTTGTATCTTATTTTGAATATGAATACAAAAACGTTCGCAGCTATTTTTTGCCTTACACTTAGCCATTTCAGTGCCTCTAACATGAATGTAATAGCTGTATATCTGCTACATCTGAGAATAATTCGCATTGCTTTATTCTGTAAGGTCTGCAGTTTTTGCAACATTTGCTGGCCTCCCATGAAAAGAATGGTGGAGCAATATTCGAAGTGGGGTCTCACAATAGTGTTATATACATTGATCGCCGTATAAGCTGATAGGTTACCTCTAATTCTTCTTAGGAAGTCAATTTTTTTTGCTATTTTTTTAGTGATATATTCAATATGTTTCGAAAATTTTATATCCTTATAACAATCCCAAGATATTTTATTTCTTTGACAGCTTCTATTACTGCTCCGTCAACCATTAGGTTCAAATTACCTTCACCGTTAATTAATAATGACTTAGTTTTTGATACATTTAACTTCAATTTATTTGCTTTAAGCCATTCACTAAGTTCGCTGAGGTCCTCTTGCAGCAATCTCTCCGCCTAGCTAATGTCTTGTCCTGCAATATATATTAGTGTGTCGTCTGCAAAGAGTACCACCTTTGAATATTTTACTACTCTACTAATGTCGTTAATATACAACGAAAACATGAGTGTCCCCAGTACTGAACCCTGCGGCACCTCGATATCGACCGATACCTCTATCGATGTTGCTTGCCCCACTTTCGTTTTCTGTGTTCTCCCAGTCAAAAATTCTGTAAACCAGTTCAATTCTTTACCTCTTATTCCATATTTATACATTTTTTGTAGTAAAAGTTGATGATCAACAGTCTCGAACGCTCTCCTAAAATCCAGGAACACGCAAGCGATTTTATTTCTTGATGCTATCTGCTCCTTCCAATCAACCATCACCATATTAAGCGCCGTTTCACAGGAATGCCCCTGCCTGAAGCCCGACTGATTAGAGATTATAAGTGCATTTCCCTCTAAATATTTTATAAGCTGCTTATCACTATCCTTTCCAACACATTTTCATATGTCGGCAACGCATTCACTGGTCGATAATCCTTACACTTAGCTGACTTTTTTATTTTAGCTATTGGTGTTACTATTGATTCCTTCCATGAATCAGGGAAACTTCCTTCCAACAGGGATTTATTAACAATATCTACAAATATTTTTCCTAGCGCTCCAAAGCAATCAATCAACATGCTTGGACTTAAAAAATTGCTGTCTTTTTTTTGCTTCATTTCTCTCAATGCTTCCTTAATATCCTTATGACTTATTGTATTAAAAGTTAAAGAAGTACTTACGCATGGTATTGTTTCAGCATACCTCACTATAGGTATAGATTTGCGTATGTCTATTATACTTAGCACAAAGAATTTGTTGAACGCCTCTGAAATGTCATCATTCCTATCCAAGGTGCTACCGTTTATTTTAATTCCTTTAATATCTGATCTTCTTTGCTTCAACACTAACTCTTTTAATGCTCTCCACATTTCTTTTTGATTGGCAGATTCATTAATCTTATTTTTAATGTATTCACTCTTATATTTTCGCACCCTTACTTTATATTTATTTTTAATGAGCTTATATGATGTCCAATCACTATATAGATTTGTTAGTATTGCACGTTGTCTTGCTCGAATTTTTTTTTCTTTCAACACACACATATCAGTGCTAAACCACGGGGTGTCACTAGTCCGCCGATTCACTTTTTTCACAAATTCATTTATTACTCTAGATAGTTCACTTTTAAATAACATCGACATATCATTTAAACTAGCTCCATTATTAACATTTACTAATTCACTTTCGTTAATTTTACTTATAAAACTTTCTCTATTATATTTTAGAACTCTATAACTAATTTCTTCTTTTTTACTTTCACCGCAAATCGATATATCAATCAAAATACTTTCGTGATCACTCACGTTTAGACTTGGTTCCACTCTTGCTTGAATCTCATTATCGTTCGAATTAACATAGTCTATTAAGGTTCTAGAATTCTGCGTTATTCGTGTCGGTTGATTTAAAATGCCCCATTCATTATTAATATGTTCTGTATTTCTCTAATATATGTGTCAGTTGAATTTAACCAATTAATGTTAAAGTCACCGACCAATATGAAATTTTTATTTTTTTCACACAAATCAATTATTAAGTTTTTAAAATTGTCACAAAATATCCTATTTGACGCTTTCGGAGATTTATATAGCACACAAACAAGAATTGTAATTTTGCCGAACGAAACCTTCACTATAAGCCACCATAAACCTTTTTCATAGGCATATTCCTCAATCTTTTCATACTGCCAACAATTCGATACATATATTGCCACACCTCCCGTATGAGAAGAGATACTATTGCATCTAATTACATCATAATTTTGAATAGATATTTCCTCATCACTTATATTTTCAGTTAAATGCGTTTCCGAGCACATTACCAAGGGGAACTTCTTTCTATTAATTATTGCTTCTATTTCGACTAAATTATTTACCAAAACTTACACATTCATATACAAGCAAGTTACACTCTTTAATTGCTAATAGCTAATTTTATCTCTAATAACTTTTACTTTCCTTTGATATACTTGAAAATTTTTATCCCTGCAATCATGAGAAACATCGATATTAATACCAAGCCTTCCATTTGCTAATATACAGTTATTACATTTTAATTCTGTGATATTACAGCTTCTTGAATCGTGCTCTCCAGAACATTTTGCACATACCTCCTTGTTTTTGCAATCTTTTGCCATGTGATCGAATCCCCAACATTTAAAGCACCTTTTAACGGGTACATACTCCCTAATAAAACATCTATTCCATCCTATATTAATTTTTCCCATGACCATTATCTTTTTATACAATTCCGGCTCCATTTCTATTATCGCATTATACATTTTCTTTTGTTGACCTCTGAAAAATCTCCAACATTTAATATCCCCACAAATACCATTTTGCTTTTGGATTGCTTTAACTAGATCGTCCTTTTCCCACTCCTCTCCAATACCACACACTAGAATACAAGGCTTGCTCATTTTTGGTACACTAACGTTGTAATTTTTCCCCATCTTTTCTTCGATTACTTTTTGCATTTTTTCCCTCGATGAATCATCCTCGCAATTTATCGCAACCGTACCATTCTGCCTGTTATACATACCAGCCACTTTAATAGACAATGCATCTGGTTTAATGTTTTCTTTTATCTCTTTAGCTGTAACTGTATTCTGTTGATCCCGCTTCGGTTTTACCAAAATTGGTTGCATTTTTATTTTATCTGCATACCTATGTTGGTCTATTTTCCCTTGTACAAACCTTTTTTATTTCACTTAAAACGTTTGATTTATCTTTTTTTATATCATTCATACCCTGTACTACATCATTAAATGTCTTACTTTGCAATTCTAAATACTTGTTTTGCTTATGCACCTGCTCTAATAGCTCGTTTAACTTTTCTGGGATGACTTTTACGCAAATTTCCATAAATCCGCTACAGTCATTACATATGAACAGAATATTTTGATTTGCTCCCATCAATTTAACATCATATTCCGCTAAATTCATACATTTTGTATGGTACAACCTGCCGCACATGCCCTTGCAAGATATAGAATTTTCCCTTTTTGTTGCACGATCGCACGTTTTGCATACCACACTCATTTTTACCTATTCGATAGAGCTTAAACAACGGGATATAATTATCGTATCATCCAGCGTCTTTGAGCGCCCCACAAGAAGTACACTATGCCACAATAAATTTATTATCAATGCTCCGATAATCACAAAACCGCGTAAAGTCACTTTTTCCACTTTTAGCCTACTTGAAATTTAAAATAAAATTTTCCACCGTACCAGAATATTTTAGTTACGAAAATCCGTGCAGACCGTTTTAAAAACACGTCTGACCAGAGAGAATGTTATACACGAGTATGTGCTTATATTGAAGTATGTGAAGACATCAGGAAAGAACGGAATGACATGGAAAGTGGAATAAGGCAGATTAATTCAGGAAAGGTAACATATTTTAGTGTTTATGTTATGGATGTATTTTGGTGAGTGATTGGTCAGGACGTGAAGTCCAAACTGCCAGCATGAGCTGACAGATCACTCGATGACAGCGTTCGTACAGGGCGGCACGCTAGCACCTCGGCTAAAGGTGGCGGAGAGTGTGGGGGGAGTTCCCGAAGTAACCTGCCGCTTGTCATTAACCATAATCAAAAAGATTTTCGTGCCTACAACCAACAAGCCAGCACACACTCGGTCCTGAAGCGACCCTTACGTCACTTACCTGCATTCCAGTGAAGGCGCAGATGGTCTGCCTTCTTTGTCAGGCCCCATCCTCCCATTGACTTTGGGTAGCACAATTGTCCAAAGTCCCTTGTGTTGACCTGGAAAGATAGAGTAGAGGAGCGGACCTAGTCAACCTCTACATTGAAAGGGCTCCAGGAGAGTGAAGGAGAAAGAAAACTTTTCAAAGCATCATTTAGTAGCGTTATTCCTATTTATTAAGTAAAAATATCGTTGCTCGTATTTTCACAAATACACATGTATAGGCATCTAATGCATTCACATTTATTTATCAGGATAAGACACCTCTTCGATCTGACAATTCCAATATGAATAATATGAATAATATGAATCAATGATCGACTAGCCTACTCGTAAATGATATCTTGGTTCATCAGTGTAAATTCAAATTTAAATATATATGGATATATGTGAGATGGACCTCAGTCCTAAGGTTATAGTACCCTTAATAAACATTTAGTCTACTCTTAAATGATATTTACGTTCATTGCTTTAAATTCAAGATTGTAATATGTGTACGAAAAAAAACATATCAGTCATAAGGTCATTGCCTTTAGTAATCATCTAACCTAATCGCAACTGGTATTCAAAATTAAAATATATGTATTCAAAATCTTATTATTAAGGTCACGCCCTTAGCAATCATTTATCCTACACCTAGATGATATTTAATTCGGTAGATAGTGCTTGAATCAGAGTACTCTGGAGGTTTCACTTATGACTAGGTCACTTTTCTGCGCTAATCACAAATGGTGATTAGATCCATTAACTCAGAATCTAGCTGCTGTACACGAGAACTCAAAAACTTTTCTCTGACTATTTAAATACTAACTCTGTAATATAATGACTATTCCCATTTGGCGATGGATTAGAATGCTTCTCTTAGACCTCTAAAATGTAAGTTTCCTGGACTGATGAAGCGCTTCATCCGACGCAGCTGTAACCTCACAAAAATTTTAAGCTAGGACATTAATTTTCTTTCTGCCAACAATCTCCTGATTTCTTATGTCCAAAATGTGCCAATGTGAATAAATTCTATTTCCCCATATTCCCTGCTTCAAACACTGAACTGCTCGGAATTGCTGACTGTAGTTACGCTCTTATGAGCACATAAAGAATCTAATGATACATGGTCACAGTATACATAACATGGTGATTACGACATTAATATTGATGAATAATCTATTGAACTCGTAGCCGATTTGGTTCTTCCACAGCTTACTTCCCTCACGTGGTATAATGCAAATGTTTGCTCGTTTCGGATGTATACTTTGACGATTCTTTTATCAGCTTTTCATACTGTTTGCGATGCAGATATTATGTGGAGCTTATTACTCAGACCGGCCAGGTATTTCCCTCTGGAGTTTCTTCAGGGTCAGATAATCAAAAGTTTAGAAGCCCTACTCCATCAATTCCCCGTGAAAGCTTTAACATTGACGACTAATAAGTAATAAGTAGTCGGTGACTTTGATCTGGAACTAAAGCAACTTCCGGGAGTTATGGTGACCATGCAGAAATATTCTTGGAAATGTATCCTGATAATTGTCTAGAGCAACTTTGCTGGAATCCTAGGTCCCCAAAAGCAGGAGGATTCCTGTTTAGATTTATATTAAAATTGTATCAATTGCATAACATTGTAATTTAGAAGATTTTCATTATGTTCGTTATTTTATAGAATTTGAAATGTTTTCATGTAACTTAATTTTGTATTTCACTATCCTAAAATAATTCTGATATATACATGTCTCATTTACCAGCCGAAATTGCATCCAATTGTATTCATATAACAATAGAATAGACAATGGCATTAGAACAATAGAATCGCTCCGTTAAAGCTAGACATAGAGATCTGCTGATTTTTGGATGAAGACTAATTTTTCTTCTAGTTCAAGCGTTCATGTAGTGCAGTTGTTTGAAATAAAGTTGTTTTGCAAATTTTATCAAAAAATTTATTTTTTCTCAACCCCTAAGTGTTGGGAACAAACCTTTAACTCCTAAGAGCTGGATAAGTGCATATTTATCGCATATTCGTGGAAATATTGTAGGAATAAATAGACATCAAACCTGATTTAGTGCAAAATCAAGCAGAGTCTATTCATCAAGATAATCATCCATCAGATTAGTTTCGCGGAGCTGAAATTAATCAGAGGAGATCATTTTCATGGTCCTTCGAGCCGGATTACGAATCAACGTAGAATTCATCTAAAGTAAATTCTTCAATCAACAAAAGACATTCCACCGAAAATACATATCATATATATCAGATAAGTACACGTGGTTCATTTTTATTATAAGTACCTACTACATACATATACATACATTTAATTACTACATGCATGATTAAACAATTCTAAATGAAATAAAATATTTTGAGAAATAAATAAAACTATTTAGTCATTGCATGAACATTATTTACATAAGATTTATTACATAAATAGCATAAAAGTGCCCATTAATACATATATATATACGTACACACTAGATGCAGTGAAATTAAAGTGATAAGACAATTAAGTAAGTGATTTACAAAAACAATTTCCCGTGAATCCGATAATTGTACAAATCTAACAAAAGACTTTGTTGTGATATTAAATTTCCCTCATTTGAGCACATCTTGGCGGTCATTAAGGTCAAACGTGTTTCGTTATAATTATCGGGTGACATTATCAAACTATAGACTCATACTCTGAAGGGAATATTAGAAAATCTTTAAATCAAAATTGTGTGAATCATGACTGAACCACAAAATCTGATACAGAGACGCGGTAGAGTTAAGGGCACATTAACGCGGGTGAAAACTTTTGCTGAAAACATTCAAGATATCAATACTACAGAAGAGATAATTACGAGGTTGGAAAAAATCGAAGAAGCATGGGGAGAGTTTAGGGAAATTGAGGATGCTTTGTTGGTATTTCCTAATCAGGCATCAGAGTTAGAAGAATTCGAAACCAAATACTATGACACAAAAGCTCTGTTACTTCGCGCTCGTAATTCGAGACTTTCCAATCAAGGTCCAAGTCATTCTACAATCATACGCCAAGATAGTACTGAGAATCAAAGTAATACTACAGCTTCAAGTGATAACCTTAATGCTGCATTGACCACCTTTTTGTCGTCTCAGCAATGGTTTTTCGAAAGAATGAATCAATCAGTCCCTAGTTTCACACCGAACATTCCCAATATCAGTCTACCAAGATTACAAATTCCTAGTTTCTCTGGAGACTTCAGAGAATGGCCCTCATTTCAAGACCTATTTGAAAATACGGTAGATAAAAGTGAAAACTTGACAGGTTGTCAAAAGCTTCAATACCTCAAGGGATTGCTTAAGGGTGAAGCAGCGATGATAATTAGGCATCTGAATATTAGCGAAAATAATTATCAAGAGGCATGGGATAAACTGAAAAAGAGATATGACAAAAAACGTCAGATTACCACCTCTATGATTAAAACATTCATGGATCTTCATTGTGTTACACAAGCATCAGCAAAACAACTGCGCAATTTGTACGATACCTTCGATGAAGTTATTTGTGGGCTAAGGGCTTTAGGAAATGATGCCGAGAAAAGGGATTCGTGGTTAATTTTCATAGCACTTAACAAGCTAGATGCTGAAACTAAACAATTGTGGTCTAAAGAGAGTTCATAAAAGGATTTCTCAACCTTTGACGAGTTCTTAGTATTTTTGAACAAGCGATGTGATGCAATAGAAGCCCGTGGTGATACCGGAAGGAAGATTCATGTGACTAAAGCTCTACATGCCACATCTACACCTAGTGTATTAACTTGCCCAATGTGCAATGATCATCACTATTTATTCCAATGTTCTCAATTTAAGTGCAAGTCAGCTAACGAACGTAAGCTCTGGGTCATTAATAAGTCAATCTGTTTCAACTGCCTACAATCAGGTCACTCTGTGAAAACTTGTCGTTCAAAATACCGCTGTAAACATTGTTGCAAAGCTCATCACTCACTTCTACATGGGGCGAACGGTACCCAACAGCCTCTATCCTCCCCAGTGATTACGGACAAGGCTGTTTGTTCTTATGCTGAAAATTCCCCTCTCAACACTTCCCACGCTTCAGAAAATTCTTCAATCAACACAGTATCCAACTCTGCAATCAACCCCATTTCTTCAATCAACCCCATTTCTTCAATCAACCCAAACATTTCGCCTGTATACAACGAGCAAATGTCATCATTCAACACTTGCCTGCAGTTTCAAACAGAAAATTATCTTAAATCATCTGCGCTAAATCCAGCCTCACTTCTGCCAACAGCGTTAGTGAATGTTACAAACATTTATGGCCAGACCCATCCATGTAGGATCCTGTTAGATTCAGGGTCCCAAATCTCGCTAATTTCTGAAGAATATGTTCGTCGTTTAGGCTTACAACGAAGGAATGCACGCGTGGCTGTATCTGGGATCTCATCGTCGAAACCTACTTTCACCAAGGACAAGGTCAATTTGACGCTTTCATCACGCTTTGATAAATCCAACCAAATCATAATTGAAGCATACATAATGCCTAACTTGACTTCACTGACCCCATATACGCCTATCGATATCAGTAATTGGCACTGCATACAAGGATACGAGCTCGCTGACCCTTACGTTAGCCAACGCACGCCCATCGCTGTGATTGTGGGAGCAGACAAATTCTTTCATATTCTGAAGGAAGGAAAATCGTAAAATTGTAAAACTCACCCCATCGTACAAGAGATCATTTTCGGGTGGGTCTTGTGTGGTCATTATCCAGCTTCAACGTCCTCCAATATCAGTTTTCATTCAAAGGTGCTCGTGGATATAGATTTGAGCTTAAAACGATTTTGGGAAACGGAGGAATTGATGCACGAGGCCTGTGAACAACATTTTCTATCGACAATTAGTCGTAACGAGTTGGGTCGATATACTGTCTCCCTTCCCTTTAAGCCTTCTACACTTCTATTGGGAAATTCTATACATAGCGCCATTAAGCGATTCCAGTACATTGAACAGCGTTTTAAAAGAGATTCTGTTTACAAGGAGCAGTACATAAAATTCATGAGAGATTATTGCGAACTTGGTCACATGGAACCTATTTCTGAAGGCGAAATTGAAATTGAATCTCAGAAAAGTTACTATCTGCCACATCACGCAGTCTTTAAGAACTCAGTCATCTCTAAGATTTGCGTAGTATTTGATGGTTCATGCAAGTCATCAACTGGCATATCCTTGAATGATAAACTGATGGTTGGAGCCACAATACAAAGAGATCTTGTGTCTGTATTGATACATTTTCGCAAGCATGCTATAGCAATTTCAGCAGACATTGAGAAAATGTACCGACAGGTACCCATCGCAGAAAAGGATCGCAATTTTCAAAGGGTAGTCTGGAGGGAAAACTCGTCAGACCCACTGCAGCATTTTAGGTTGCTAACGGTTACCTATGGCACTTCCAGTGCACCATTTTTGGCTACTAGGGTTCTACATCAAATTGCACTTGACAATCAACTGGCCTATCCCAAGGCTTCAGCCGTTATACAGCAAGACTTTTATGTCGATGCTGTTCTTTCCGGGGCAAATTCAACTGCCGAAGCTCTTCAATTGAAGACGGAATTAATTCAAGCTTTAAAAACAGGCGGATTTAATCTGACAAAATGGAGGTCGAACAATCATGAATTAATTACTCCTCAATGCATTTCTGAAGGGCCTCTCCACATTAGCGACAACTCAGACATAACAAAGGTATTAGGAATCATGTGGGATTCACAAGAAGACACTTTCCTATTTAATGTGTCAACACTGTCAGACAAGGCATATACAAAAAGAGGTATATTGTCGGAACTTTCCCGGATTTTCGACCCGACGGGTCTACTAGCTCCAGTAACAATATCCATCAAAGTGCTCTTTCAGCAGCTTTGGCTTCTCAAGCTAGAGTGGGATGAAGTGTTCCACCGAAGGTTGCTGAGAAATGGAAAGAGATTAGAACCAATCTACCGAAATTATCCGAATTAAGGATTCCTCGACGAATGTGCGCTTCTCTGGAAAAGATAGAGCTACACGGGTTTTCAGATGCATCGGAGCTAGCAATTAGTGCAGTTCTTTATTGTCGTGCAGCATCTGATAATGGAACTATATCAGTAAATTTGGCTGCAGCAAAAACCAAGGTTGCTCCCTTGAAGCAAGTCTCAGTACCAAGACTTGAACTTTCTGCTGCAGTCCTGCTAACTAGGCTAATTTCTAAGGTACTAAGAGCATTAGCAATGCAACACATTCAAATACATTGTTGGACAGATTCCAGCATTGTATTATCCTGGCTTTCTGATACACCACGCCGCTGGAAAACGTATGTGGCCAATAGAACGGCGGAAATTTTGAATACAGTTCCGCGCAACTGCTGGCAGCACGTATCTTTATCCCAAAATCCAGCAGACTGTGTGACGAGAGGCATGACTCCAACCCAATTACTCCAATCTCAGTTGTGGTGGAAGGGTCCCTCATGGTTGCTCGATGACGAGTCATCCTGGCCATCAACTGTCAATTCCGTTGACCTGACGAACGTGAAAGCTGAAGAACGGAAAAATCCCGTCGTTGTTTGTCATCAAGAAATCAATGATGATGTCCTCTCCGATCTCTCCGAACAGTGTTCAACTTACTCTAATCTGGTTCGAAGAGTAAGTCTTTGTCTGAGATTCGCGTCAAATTGCCGTATTGAAAGAGTAACCGTGAAATAGGTTTCATCAAAGCTCAAGAATGGAGGAAGACTTCAAACATCATCATCAGTTGGGTCCAAAACCAGGAATTTTCTTCAGATATTAACTGTCTCCTAACTAAGACCCGACTCCCATCTAGAAGCAAATTAAGCAGTCTGCATCCATTTATTGACGAGGACAAAGTCTTACGAGTTGGAGGCAGGCTACAACACTCTAAGCTCAACTTTAACACGAAGCATCCAAGGATTTTACCAAGAAGTCATATCATCACTAAACTTATTGTTCGAGACATGCATTTGAGATATTGCGCCCTGGCATCTCATTGCTTATGAACATGCTACGACAGGAATATTGGATCCCCGGAGCTCGACATGTGGTGAAGCAAGTAACTCACAACTGCATGGCTTGCTTTAAACAGAAGTTAACATCAACCCAGCAGCTAATGGGAAATCTACCCGAGCATCGAGTGACAATTGGACGTCCCTTCCTTCGCTCTGGTGTGGACTTCGCTGGTCCAATTAACGTTTGTACAAAAATTGGCAGAGGTGTCAGACCATTCAAAGCTTACATATCTTTATTCGTATGTTTTTCAACCAAAGCGCTCCATCTTGAGCTTGTAAGTAGTTTATCTGCAGATGCCTTCTTAGCGGCATTACGACGATTTGTAGCAAGAAGAGGTATACCAACAGATTTGTACTCAGATAATGGGACTAATTTTGTTGGCGCTAGTCGTGAACTTTTGAATCTACATAAACAAGCACTGACTATTTTTAGTAACGATTTACTAATAGCGAATTTTCTTTCTCAAAATTGCATTAGGTGGCACTTCATTCCGCCCGCCTTTCCTCACTTTGGTGGCCTATGGAAAGCCGGAGTCAAGTCGGTGAAGTCACATTTACGCAGAGTCATCGGAGATGCAACGCCTTCCTTCGAAGAAATTACTACCCTGCTTACACAGGTCGAAGCTGTGCTAAATTCAAGACCCCTGTGTCCTCTGACAGAAGATCTGGATTCACTCGACGTCCTTACATCTGCTCACTTCCTAATTGGAGATTTACTGACAACAATCCCGGAACCAGAGTTAACTGATTTGAAGTTATCACGGCTGGGACGGTGGCAACAAGTTCAAGCTATGTTCCAAGGATTCTGGAAGCGCTGGATTCGCGACTATTTAACATCCTTGCAGCAGAGGCCGAAATGGAGAAGGATCGAGACGTCTCTCAAAAGGGGAGACTTGGTTCTCCTCAGTGAGGACAACGCTCCCCCCACCAAGTGGCATCTAGGTCGCATAATAGAGGTTCATCCTGGAGCGGACCAGCTGTTCGAGTGGTGACTGTGAAGACTGCAAGGGGCTCATATAGAACATCAATCAACAAGGTTCATCGCCTGCCTATGGAATAAATTTGCAGATTGCAAGTTGAGAAATACATTTCTCAACGGGCGGGAGAATGTTTAGATTTATATTAAAATTGTATCAATTGCATAACACTGTAATTTAGAAGATTTTCATTATGTTCGTTATTTTATAGAATTTGAAATGTTTTCATGTAACTTAAATTTGTATTCCACTATCCTAAAATAATTCTGATATATACATGTCTCATTTACCAGCAGAAATTGCATCCAATTGTATTTATATAACAATAGAATAGACAATGGCATTAGAACAATAGAATCGCTCCGTTAAAGCTAGACATAGAGATCTGCTGATTTTTGGATGAAGACTAATTTTTCTTCTAGTTCAAGTGTTCATGAAGTGCAGTTGTTTGAAATAAAGTTGTTTTGCAAATTTTATCAAAAAATTTATTTTTTCTCAACCCCTAAGTGTTGGATAAGTGCATATTTATCGCATATTCGTGAAAATATTGTAGGAATAAATAGACATCAAACCTGATTTAGTGCAAAATCAAGCAGAGTCTATTTATCAAGATAATCATCCATCAGATTAGTTTCGCGGACCTGAAATTAATCAGAGGAGATCATTTTCAATTCCTCAAAATGTTTCAGGCTAATTCTGGGAAGCGTTCACTGGAACTCTTATTGCGATCAATGTAGAAAGATTCTTAAAAAATTTCCGATTAATTGTGGTCTCCCGTAAAAACTTTCGATGCGAAACAGATGCCGCGGCTTTTTCTTCTCGGTAAATTTCCTTTTTTTTTTGGTTTGGTTTCTTTTTCCTGAGGATACGAAAAATATTCTTACCGATTGCAAATAGGAGATATCTATAGATGAAAATTCTTTCGAAATTACTTACAGGGTCAGATTCCTCGTAGATGTCCTTGGGAATGCGATAAATTCGTTTCGAGAGATATATTCTGCGGAAGACGTGTCGAGACAGAAAAGTGTCTTCTTCTTTTCTTTCCTTCAACAGGTCGCCATGGCTCACGAGCTCGAGGAAGCATTACT
The DNA here is from genome assembly GCA_963924295.1 of Dioctria rufipes. NCBI lineage: Eukaryota > Metazoa > Arthropoda > Insecta > Diptera > Asilidae > Dioctria > Dioctria rufipes. Next base: position 114,348,409 of record OZ002742.1, read on the forward strand.
CTCGTTGGGGTGCGTTCCGTATGCGGTTTAACTTAAGGCCAGCGTACATGCATCAGCATTTTTCATGTAGCATATTGCTATATGCAATAGCTACGACCATAACATTTATTTACATATTTAATTGCTAGAAGTATATTTTAAAAAATAATAGAGCTTGATAATTTAATAATTGATTTTTTTTTTCTTTTACAGGTTCCCAATTCGGTGCAATCTAATGTACTTTCCGCCATGTTTTTGCTATGCTGGCATTTTTGGTTAGATTTATATTCTCTAGAAAAATGTATGTATGGAATGATCAAGAACTATCTGAGACATAGACTGTTTATGGTAAAATGCAACAACTCTTACTCCTCAATGAGGAGCGTAACTGATGGAGTACGCGTTGTGTTGGCCCCACTCTTGTTTACGCTATTCATTGACGATGTCACTACAGCTTTGAATAATGTACATTTTCACATATACGCAGACGATCTGCAGATATACTCTAGTACTCCTGGGGACAATCTCAGTGAAGCCGTGGCAACTATAAATACAACTCTTGTCAAGATTGCAGATTGGTCTGCTAACAATGCTCTAGGGTGTATTATGGTTTACGCTCCATCTATGCTGCTTCCCAGCATATTGATCTGGTCACCCGTACAAGGCTTCTCTCAGCCCTGATTTTTCCGATTTTTTTCTACGCCGACGTAGTCTTGCTCCCCATCTCCAATGGAAATTTCTCCAAACTATTCCGTGCATTCAAGGCCTTCGCCAGATATGCTTTTGGTTTCAAACGAGGTTCACATGTCCCCCACAGCTCCTTGAAATGCTTCTTCCGTGTACACTTACGAACATGTATGAATTTGGTGCTCTCAAGCTTATTTTTAAGACTAGACATTGACTATTGCCCAAAAATATTACTAGGGCGGACAATTCTGTGGTTGTTCAGAGCGCTCTGAACAATCACATAATTGTCCGCCCTAGGGTTCGCACGCAGTTTGGCGGAAAAACTGTATTTCTTAACGGGGCCGTTCTATGGAACCGTATGCCTGAGGAAGCTAGATGCGCTGCGACACTGAATTCATTAAAGTCCGAAGCTCTGGACTTCCTGACGACAGCTGTATGAGGATTATCCGACATGCTGTTCTGCGCTGTTCTGTACTTTTTGTACATTTTCAGCATTCTCTCAATTTCTACACTTCTCACACCAGTTGCTTCACTGCTGTTATGGGATTGGCTATGTTTTCTGTTATCCATCATTCAGAAGCTTTCATTATCTGTATAGAGCTTTTTTTTCTTTTGGTTTAAATATCTATACTCAACCCCATACTAATCAAATTATTCCAACTAATCTAATTCATCTAATTCTAAATTTTTTGTACTATATTTCGGCTCCTAGTGTATTCTATTTTCATTGTATTTCATTTTTGCTTTCTATGTATTCACTATACTGTATTTTAGGCTAATGTTACTTATAATCTCTGTTATCTTTTATGATTGGTTTTGCTACAGTGTAAATCTTTACTCGATTATGGATTTGTTATATAAGTTTACTATTTTATGGAAAAATATATATTCTTGAATAAATTTATTATTTAAACGATTTAAAATGTTTTTCTGAAGATATTGGGACATTTCCTATTCAAAAACGTTCTGACCTTCGGACGATTTCAGATAATCGTTTGTGTTATTTTCATAATTTGTTAAGAGCTAGCTCTTTTAAAGAAGTGAATTGTTCCACACCATAATTTTGGAGAAGGATCCTACTTAAATGTTTCAGAGGATCTTCTGAAGATATTGAGATGTATCCTAAAGTGGTAGGAGGAGTGGTTCCCGAGAAATATTCAAAACATCCTGACCTTTGCTCGAATTCAGGTTATCGTTTGTGTTACGCTCATAATTGGTTAAGTGTTAGATCTTTTAAGGAAGTGTATTGTTCCACACCGTATTTTTGGAGAAGGGTACTATATAAACATTTTACAGCATCTCATGGAGATACTGAGATGTATCCTAAAGTGGTAGGAGGAGTGGTTCCCAAGAAATATTCAAAACATCCTGACCTTGCTCGGTTCGGGAATTTCGCTTTCTTTCATTCACTTGTGGTTAAATTTTTGCTCAGGAGAAATGTTCCACACCGTATTTTTCGATAAGGATACTGGATATTGGAGCTATTGAGACATATCAGATGGTGGGAAGAGGAGCGGTTCCCGAGAAATATTCAAAACATCCTAACCTTTGCACAAGTTCGAGGACTGTGTTATGTAACTATCTTGAGTGATTGGCTGGGACGTAAAGTCCAGACTGCCAGCATGAGCTGACAGATCACTCGATGGACAGCGTTGACTGCAGGGCGGCACGCTAGCTCGCCTCGGCTCATTGGCTGAGAGTGTGGGGAGGTTCCACGAAAAACCTGCCACTGCCGTCTGCCATAATCAAAAAAAATCTCGTGCCTATCAATAAAAAAAAACAAGCAGGCACACATTCAGTCCTGAAGGGACCTTTACGTCACTTACCTACATCCAATATTGAAGGCGCAGATGATATGCCTTCACTGCATGCCCCAACCACCCATACGACACTGAGGGCAGCAAATTAGTTTCAGTGTCCCTTTGTTGACCTGTGAGAGGCTAGTGGACTCGGACGACCCTCATACGAGAGGGCTTCAGGAAAGTGAGAGGAGAAATAAAGACTCTCAGCACATCACCATTACTTTATAAAGGAATATGCTAGTAAGTAAAAACATTTTTTTTGTTCTTTCTTCTTGGAATCTCCGAATTTTCCTTCTGAATTAAATTAACATTACAATACAAATTAACTGAACATTATTTTTCAGAAACAAAACAACAAATAGCGAACATTTGGGAAGTAAATATGTACATACATTATATATATATATATTGATAACCATGTACTTATACAATAAGAAATTCAATATCAAATAACCAATTCGATGAAATGTTTCGTAACTATTTTGATAGATTTTTCTGTTTTTTTTTTTTCTTTCTTTTATAAAATTTTAATACTGGTGTAAGAGTGGAGTATTAGTATTGTGCCGATAAAACTGAACTAACATAAAAAAACTTTCAATTCCATTGTTCGCGATTTGCTACTTTATAACAAAATGCCTAATAAACAAGATAATAAAAACGAGGGCTCCAATTCCACAAATCAAAATATTACTAGTGTAGAGACTGGTAAAGTAAATGCAACTGCAATAAGTTTAACTAAGCTTTGGCACAAAATTCAAGACCTGATCATTCATTTGACATGTCTTACTAGTATTCAGCAAGAATTGAATACCCTCTGGACAAAAGCAACCCAAGAGTAGTCTAGTGATTTTGTTCTACATAATTAGCATTGAAAAAAAGTACTTACAGTCAATGTTCCCGACACGTTGAAGCGCTCCAGCTGCCGGCAAGTACCTGTATGAATGAAACAATTAACTTGCATCTCCCGAAAGTTAGTCTTGGGGTGCCGTGGGTCAAGAATAGCATTCCGTATACAATTTATGGCCTAATTAAAGACATTAATAAGCGCACTAATATAACAATGGTCAACACTTTTGGTGCGGTGATTCCGTTTACTATAATCGCCCTTTTTTTCCTTTTTTTGGTGATGTTGGAGTTCCTGATATTGATGATTCTGACTTTTCACATTATATCCTGACAAAATTTTGTTTGAACTTAGCCGACAATGTTACTTGCCCCACGTAATGTCAATTTGGACCAAGAGGTCGGGCAGATAAGCTACTACAACGTGGGTGAGTAAATGCACTCCATTCACTGGTCCAGCTGCCACTTGGGCTGCTAGCAGGTAGATTACTCTTTTATGAACGCTTTCACTTTTAAGTGGAAAAGCGCTACCTTTTGTACAGGTGAATGGTGAGCAGACCGTGGCTGCTAAAATTTTGTTGTTGTGGTTGAAAATAGTTAGAATACCTTTTTATACTCGCTTCCACTTTTAAGTGGAAGAGCACTACCTTTTGTACAGGGGAATGGTGAGCAGGCCGTGGCTGCTAAGATTTTGTTGTTGTGGTTGAAAAATAATCAGGCTATATTTACTCGCCGATGATCGCGGAAATTTATTTTTATTCACTCCCTGATGTTGCTGCTCGATGATTTTCAAAATGACAGAGAAGATTGTCTTCTTCTTCTTCTTTTCCTTTTCTCGTCAGCATGTCACCCCGAGCTCGGGGAAACGCGCTTCTCTCGGTCTGGGTGCATTCGAATATTCTGATTGCCAGCCGCCGGCATACACGCTGCAGTCTTATCAATGTAGCATATTGCTATATGCAAAACGCTACGACCATAATAACTGCTAATCGATTCATATGGTGAAAAATAAGCGTTCATTATTTGGTTGTTTGATACCAACACAGTCTATTCCACCGCCAAATAATTGTTTTGCTCCTAGCCACTGAGATGTTTATAAATGGATTGCTCGTTAAACCAAAACTGCATGAAAGCAAGTGGCACCACTTTTATATTCGTGTCTCCTTCCGTGAGAGCATACCTACTTTCTGAAATTAAAATTGGTGTCACATGAAATAGGACATCAATAATATACTTTTCAGTGAACCTAGCACGTACTTAATAGGTAAAAGTGAACGAACTCCCAAAAAAAGATAATCAACACAATCTCTTTCATCTCTTTCTTCAAACTCTACGTCCAGAAGAAGACAGCCTAAAATCACTGTCATGTTTGGAATGCATGCTCCCAACAACTACTACCACGATAAAACTAATCCTTTCCTACCACCAGATTCAATGGATATAAATTCAGAGCCGACCTACTTTATTGGGACAAGATTATACCCGAGAGAAACAAACGATTTTTGAAGCCAAAGTTCGTTTTCATCTTTATTTATTTTGTTTTTTTTTTACATAAAACTTCACTAATACATTATAGCTTACAAATATTAATAAAAATCCTCTCCTGGATCAGGAGACGAATTTTCTTGATTTGTAATTTAATCCTGATTTGAATCAAAAGCATTAATTTACATACCTCTGCTTAAAGCTACGTACAACATTGGACATTACATTAAGAAATTTACTTATAAGAGTATTATATCAGCAATACAAACAATAAGGGTAGATGAGAATCTAGGACAGATTGAAACTAGATATGTATTAGACACATGCAGTAATTAGCTGGACATTAGGTATTGTTTATACAGGGTGTTCCGTAAATGTCTTTAATCCTTTAAGGGGATGAAAGTAGAGGTTATTTTGGTCAAAAAAGTCTAGATACTTTTATATCGAACTGCGCTTGGTTTTCGAGTAAATCGATAATATCGATTTTCGAGATTTTGCATACCTTTTCAGAGTAATTTCGTTATAAGTTCTATTGTAATTAATGGATTGTGACGTTCAAACCTTTATTTAAAAAAACACATATTGGCCTTTCTAAGAATGTATAATAAGTTATAATTGTGCCTTCAATTATTTAAAATAAAAACAGTTTTCTCCAGAATTTTTTATTTCACCAAAATTTTTGTCGCGCTCCAGTGTACATTTATTTGAAATATCACCATTGCACGAACTTGGCAAAACTATGAAAAAATTTGCGCACGATGTTTCCTTTCCAAAATGACCTCCCTAAGTGCTATCAACAATAACAATCAAAAGTTATAAGCAAACATTTGGAAGATGTGCCCACCGAGGTAATATTCAGTTTTTTCGTAGGTTTCTGTCTCCTCCTACAGTTTTTAACCTACGACAACCATTTATATGTCATTGTACGGGAACCTGAACTGGCTATTAGATAGGGCACTTTTAGATTTCGAATTTCGAAAATGGAGGGGGTAATTTCGAAAAAACACTTTTTTACCAAACTTGATATTTACGTAGATTTCGTTATTCCGCATCTTCATTTTTTCGGGAGGGGCAAACTCTGGGAGGGGCGGGCGTTCAAAGTTTCAACTTTAAGCTTTTCAACTTTAAACTTTTCTCAACCAAGCATTGTTCTAGCAAGTAAGCCCTAAATTCATAAATGGAAAAGACATTTTTGGTTTTTATTCAAATATATCCGCTTAAAGTTGAAACTTTGAACTCCCGCCCCTCCCAGAGTTTGCCCCTCCCGAAAAAATAAAGATGCGGAATAACTCAATCTACGTAAATATCAAGTTTGGTAAAAAAGTTTTTTTTCGAAATTACCTCCTCCATTTTCGAAATTCGAAATATAAAAGTGCCCTATCTAATAGCCAGTTCAGGTTCCCGTACAATGACATATAAATGGTTGTCGTAGGTTAAAATCTGTAGGAGGAGACAGAAACCTACGAAAAAACTGAAGATTACCTCGGTGGGCACATCTTCCAAATGTTTGCTTATAACTTTTGATTGTTATTATTGATAGCACTTAGGGAAGTCATTTTAGAAAGGGGACATCGTGCGCAAATTTTTTCATAGTTTTGCCAAGTTCGTGCAATGGTGATATTTCGAATAAATGTACACTGGAGCGCGACAAAAATTTTGGTGAAATAAAAAATTCTAGAGAAAACTGTTTTTATTTTAAATAATTGAAGGCACAATTATAACTTATTATACATTCTTAGAAAGCCCAATATGTGTTCTTTTAAATAAAGGTTTGAACGTCACAATCCATTAATTACAATAGAACTTATAAAAAATAACCTCTACTTTCATCCCCTTAAAGGATTAAAGACATTTACGGAACACCCTGTATATAACTATTAATTATTTTCTTGAGGCTACATTTGACACTCAAATAAAGTAGTTCATGACATTACTTCTATACCATGTACTAGCAATATGAGAATAGTTGACCACCTTAAAGATAACTATTAGTCAATTGATTTAAAATTACACTTGCGCGATTAAATGATATTATGGATATAGATATATAATATAGCAGTAGCCATATATAACCTGCATAAGCAGTTTGAAAGTGTTAGGTCATTAGATATTATTTATAGTTAGCTATTAATAAAATGACTTAAAGTTAATTTACTTAAAGTTTCATTTGAGCGATTAAACAAACAAAAAACGAAAGTGATGAAGACATTATGAAGAATAAAAAATAGGTGAACGTCAGGTTGAATACATGTCTGCAACTTGATTAGCAGATGTATCATCTTCTTTAAATTTGTTGTCACGTTTCACGTATCCGAATAAAACGAGGAGCTGGATCAATAAGACCTATGGCAGCTTTATGAACTAGGCTCAGTGATAGATCGGCACAGTTTATTTCTCAAATTGGCATCCATTTAAAGCAAACGTGGGGCTCATTTGAACTATCGTAGACATAATTCTTTTATTGAAAAATTCCGTGTGGAGTTGTAAGTCTTCATCACTAACTCAGCAAATTTTAAATTTAGTATAGAAATTTTTCATTCACATAAGTAATTAACTATTGCTTTACCTGTTCCAATTTTGCAAATGCCTTAATAATCCTCATTTTCTGCATCGTAGCAAGTCAACAAAAACCTCCATAAACTCCAGTTCTTTTGCAGTTTCCATCAATAACTACCCAGGTAATCCGTTTTAGGTTTTAACCATGATCGTTTCGCTATCTCATAAGTGGCATCCTTTACCAGTGCTTTTATTAGATCCTCAGTTTCCTTGACGATAAAAAAAATTGATTTCGTCATGTTGTCATGATGGGGTGTCACAAGGAAATCATTAACTGACGATGATGACCATTGCTTTTTTCATTCATGGACACAAGATTCGAGCAATGAACCGTACTCCCTAACGAAGACTCTTAGATTGATAGATTGAGAGTTCTACTTACACTCTGATAATCAACATACTAGTGATACAGTGGTGAATCCGACAAAATGTCTTGAAAATCATAAGCCGGACATTTTCAACGAACTCATCTAAGCAAGCCACTATGAAGAAATTGAACAGAATAGAATAGAAAAAGCATTTATAAAAGAACCTCAGTCTAAGCTACGACGTCTGGGCTTCTGGAGTCCATTGGAACTAACTAGGATTCTTCAAAGTGTCAGTTATGGAGGCAGTTAAGTCAGCGTAGTTCGGAATGAATCAACAATACCATTCCGCCATACCGACTAGGCGTCGGGCTTGCCGAACAGTTTTAGGTGACAGATAGTCAACTATGGCTGAAATCTTATCGGGATCAGTTCTTATTCCTCCCTTTTCGACAATAAAACCCAAGAACTTACTCTTTTCTACGTTGATAGTAAGGCTAGCTTTCCCCAAACAATCCGCTACACGGGATGGTAGAATGATGAGAGTCAAAGTTTGCTGACAGTATTGATAAATCGTCTAAGTAGACGAGAACATTCTCACAGTTTGTGGAGCAATGCAGAAGTCGAATGGCATCACGGTGAACTGATAGAGAGGATGACCTGGTGCTGTAAACGCGGTCTTCTCTCTGCACTCAGTATCCAGTGGAATCTGCTGAAAAGCGTCTTTGAGGTTCAGGCTTGTAATGTAGTTTGCCGGAGAAAGTCGACTCAGAAGTGCATCTATCTGCTGTAGCGTATAGGCGTCCTTCTTGGTAACAGAGCTGACCTTCCTCGCGTCAAAACAAAGACGAACCTTCCCAGGCTTCCGCACCGGAACAACTGGATAGCTCCAAGGATTCTGGTTTTCCTATATCACCCCCAGCGACAGCATTCGCCTCAACTCAGCATCCATCAAGCTCTGTATTGTCGGTGAAATCGGATAAAACCTCCGTTTTATCGGAATAGCATAGTTTGTCTCGATCTTTTGAGTGACCAAGGATCTTTTTCCTAAGGCCAAATAGGCGAAGGAAGGAAAAAGCTGTTTAGTGGTTTCTAAGCGTTGACTCTCTTGAACCGATAGAACATAGCAGTCAGTGTCTGCGGCAGCTAATTGGCTTGGCTTTACTTCTGCAACTATACCCAGAACATCTCCAGCCAACCCAAAATTGACGCCAGAAGTCTATTCCCAGATATAGTACCTGTGTGAGCCAAGAACCACGTAAAAACGCACGATTTGAGTCTTTCCACGAAAAGTGATGTCTAAGTTCACATGACCATGAACAGTCGTCATGGCACCATTAGCCACTTGTACCTGTGTACGATACCTCTTCCATTCAACATCTGCTCAGATAGCTTCTCTAGGGCTCCCTGGCCTAGAATACTGACAGTGGCACCACTATCCAGTAACCCAGTCTCAAGTTCGCCTGAGCAGTCTTACTTCGGCGTACGGTCGAATGTCATCGGGCATCGACACTGAAATATGTGCCAGTTTCTTTCGTTCATGCTTCATTCGTCGACAGTATTCCCGCCAACGAACGGTCGATCGTTTCTTTCTTTGTCCAAGGTTTAAGTCAGGATACATGATTCCTACGAGCTCAGCTACTGAGGCGAAGGTGCGGTCTCGTACTGCATGGTAGTTCTGCAGACGCGTATGATACGGCGTCAGCGGATATAAAATAGGCTCACGCCCACTCGTCATAACAGAGCTTGGTGGCCGTTTTAGTATAAAAACGCGCAGGAGACCGAACTTCCTGCCCAGAAACTTTGCTCGAGGAAGGTGCGTCTGGTGTTAACGGGACGCCAAAAATTAAAGACTCTTCCAAGGAAGTGTCTATCAGTGTCGTGAGCTCCCTATAGGTGGAAACGGGAGCTTGAAAATCTGCAGAGAAGTCTATCAGACTCTCCGTCTTTATCAATGAATTATTTGGATTGTCAGATGAATGATCAATATCACCAGAGTCACTGAATGGTATTAACGGGCAGTCTATTGGTTTGCCGAGTTGTTTTGTTGACGCTGGAGACTGTATTCTCTGTTCGAAGATTGAACTGGAGCAGTCGCAACTGTTGTTATTCATTGCTGCGTGCCGGGTCGAGAAAAAGCATTGTGATTCCCGACTCACTTTCAGATTTTATTCAAATTCAAATAAATTTATTTTTTACCTCAGCATGTTGGCAGAACTATTGCAGCATGCATCAAATTTTAAAATTTTCTAAACTCTTGCATCATGATGCATGCTGCGCCGATTGCGAATTGCGCCATATGATCCCATGATATTAAACCTTGCTGCATGCTGCGTTGATTCTGAATTGGGCTTAACTGGCTGCCTGAGATCTTGGCACCTGACTTCGCTGGAGCATCCGTGAACTGTTATGTATAGTGGTGGATTTGCCAAATTGAATTGGTTGTTGTTAATATCTATGATATGATAGATGATGATTGATCGAGACAACAAAATCTATATGCTGCAGTTCAACAGTTCTTTATTAATATAGATATATAAATGTATATATATCTATATATATTTATCCTAAATTCATAGTAGGATAAAAATTGAAATTAAATTATTTTTATTTTATGATAATATTTTTTTCATTTTTAATTATAGTTCTTTCTTTTAAATCTTTTTAAAATCTTTTTATATTTTATTACAAGTGTAACATTAAACTTTTAAAATATTCTTTAACAGTTTTGCCCTCTGGCGTCTGAATTAAGAAATTTAAAAATATGCCTTTTGGCAATAAAATTAATATTTTAATAAGTTTGCCCTCTGGCGTTTTAAATTAAACTAGATAAGTTTGCCCTGGCGATTCACTTAAAACTAAAATATCCTTGACACAATTCTATATTTTTAAAAACAAATACATTCCAAAAAGTCTTGATGTGTATTTTCTAAAATTGTGTACAGTAGTGTGTATCTGTGTTCCAAGTTTTTTTTTTCTTCAAAGTGTTTTCCTTTAAACGTCAAATATGAATTTTCTTATTTTATTTACAGTCAGTGCAAATATTACTCTGACAATATTTTATTTACAGTCAGCGCAAATATTATTCTGACAATCACAAATTACATTTTATTCTATTTATATTTACCAACAAAAATAAAAATTATTAAGTAGCTTCCGCTACATCAACACCCCCCTCAGTGAAAGCGTCAAAAACAAAAATTATAAATTGAATGAAACTTTCTTTTTCTTGAAATGGTGGTTTGTCATTATATCGTGGTCATTAATATTCATGCCCACAAAAGCCGGTTTTAGGCGATCTATAGAAATCGTGGTCTCTTTTCCGTTGTAGTCGACCAGAAACGTTTTGTCATTTCTGTTAATAACCTTAAAAGGTCCTTCGTATGGGTTATTTAATGATGGTTTTGAACGATCTATCTTTAGGTACAAAAATCTTGTTATTGTTTTCTAGTACTAGTTGGTACAAAATTTTGAATGTGGTTCCACAGTTTATTAACAAAATTTGATGGATCCAATGTTGGTTTTGGAGTATCTATAAAGAATTCTCCTGGGATGCGCAGTGGTTGCCCATAACCTAAATCAGCTGGACAGCAATTAAGATCCTTTTTTATCATGGTTCTAAAACCTAAAGGAATCGCTGGTATTTGCAAAACCCAGTTATTATGAGTCATTTTTGTTCTTAATGATGCCTTCAGTTGCCTATGGAAACGCTCTACATTACATTGGATTGTGGATGATAAGGTGTAGAACGGATTCAGTGTGCTCCTAATAATTTTGAAAATTCATCGAATAATTTAGATTCGAATTGAGCGCCTTGATCCGTCGTTATTTCAAGAGGGATTCCGAATCGTGAAATGTATTGTGTGTATATTGTTTTAATTCTTGTACTAGCTGTAGTATCCGTTATCGGGTATGCTTCGGGCCATCTTGTGAGTCTGTCTATAATAGTTAATACGTGAGTAAATCCTTCTGAAGGTGGTAATGGGCCGATGATATCCACGTGAATATGTTCAAATCTGGCTTTTGGAATCTTGAATTGGCCAATTTCTGATTTAGTATGTTTGTAAATTTTTGATTTCTGGCAAGATAAACATGATTTTGCCCATAAATTTACGATCTTATTCATACTAGGCCAAAAGTATCTTGCTGCTGCAATTAATTTTTTAGTTGCTCTTATACCAGGATGTGATAGAGTATGAATAATGTCGAAAATATCTCGTCTTAAAAGTTTAGGAATAAATGGTCGAGAGGTATTTAACGACATATCACACCAAATCTTGTTTTTGGAAACTTCTAATTTCGTTTCTATTACTTTAAACTTAGAATTTGTAATAGTTCCTTGAATGGAAATTAAGTGTTTTAATTCTTCATCGTTTTCTTGGTTTTTGGCGATAATTTCTAAGTCTATTTTATTTTTATTAATTTCGCAGATGTTTTTATCATTTTCATCAGTAATTAAAACTGTGATAATGAATCTGCTACAACGTTTGATTTTCCTTTAATATGTTTGATGTCAGAAGTGAATTGTGTTATAAAATCTAACTGTCTGGCTTGTCTGGGACTTCTCTCTGTTTTGGCCCAGATTGCGGATGTTAATGGTTTGTGGTCGGTCAGAATAGTGAAATCTCGACCTTCTAAAAAATGTCTGAAGTGTTTAAGAGGAGTCAGTACCAAGATTTGCAAGTTTCATACATTTTTCAATGCAAATTTCTAGCAAACTATTTGTAGCAGAATAACGATTTATATCTTAAATTAAAGGTAATGAAGAAATCTAGTAAATAACGTCGAGAAAAATAAAAAAAATGCATTGGAATGGAGATATTAGCTCGGAAACTTGTAAAAAATGGTAAAAATTGATTTTTTTCAAATCAAATTCCTCTTAGTAGGTATTCTCATTTCTTTATATTGTGACTATTTTAGAGAGATAAAGCCTAGATCTAGCAAATAACGTCGAGTTTTTTCCTTTTTAGTGGCGCATTTTTTAATTGTTTAACTCTAATAGTACTTGTTTTTTCTCTCGATATTTCACCGACGAGAAATTGCAATATTTCGTTGAAAGTTTTAAAATTATAAAGCAAAATAGCATATTTAACAATTATGTGCAAAATAAAATTTAGGAGAGTTAATTCTCTTTAAAAATTTTCAATTTCTTTGAACTGCAAATTTCCATTTTCGTCTTAAATTGTCGCATGTTGGGTTTCTGTCTTTTACGCTAGATGTCTCTAATTTGACTTTTGGTCTAGGTCTAGGCTAATTTTATATGTATTTTCATACTTTCAGGACACAAACCTACGTATAGTAAGTTTTATTGCCTACAGGCTCGCTGGCATCTAAATTGAAATTTTTGCTGAGTACTGACTCCTCTTAATGGCTAAATAGATTGCTAAAAGTTCTTTGTCAAAGGTTGAATACCTTGTTTCGGCTGGAGTTAATTTCTTTGAGAAGAAAGCTAAAGTTCCCAATGGTCTTCATTGTATTGTTCTAAAACTCCCCCTGTTGCTACGTCTGACACGTCGACTGTTAGGATAAACCTGGTGTTTCTAGTGGGTGTACTAAAAGTGTGGAGGTAATTTTTTTAAAATTGGTGTCGCAATCTTCTGGCCAATTAAAATTTTTAATATTTTTGGGTTTTTTTAGTAATTTTGTTAAATTTATATATGTTGGATTTAACAATTCAGATAGATGTGGAATGAATCTATGATAATAGTTTATACCATTCCTATGAATTGCTGAATTTTTCTGATAGAATTAGGAGAAGGGAAATCTTCAATTACTTTAATTCTGTTCTCAGATGGGAGAATTCCTTCTTTAGTAATTTTATGGCTCAACAAATCTAAAGAATTTACTCCAAAAATGCATTTTGCGGGATTGATGTTTATACCGAACTCTTCTAATCGTGTAAAAACTTTTTCTAAGTGTGATTCATGCTCCCTTTTATTTTTGCTTGCTATTAAAATATCATCTATGTAGATGAAAACAAAATCTAGTTCCTTTAATACGTGGTCCATGAAACGTTGGAATGTTTGTGCTGCGTTTCTAATACCAAAAGGCGTTCTAGTGAATTCGAATAAACCGAAAGGTGTAGTAATGGCTGTTTTAAAAATGTCATCAGGAGCTACTGGAATGTGGTGATAGGCCCTTACTAAATCAATTTTTGAGAAAATTGAAGAACCATTTAAATTCAATGAAAAATTTTGAATGTGTGGGATCGGGTATCTATCGGGTGTAGTATTTGTATTTAAGCGTCTGTAATCCCCGCAAGGTCGCCAATCTGTTGAATCTTTCTTTGGTACCATATGTAATGGAGAAGAAACTGGTGATGAAGAAGGGCGACATAAACCTATTTTAACCATATGTTCGAATTCTAATTTTGCGATTTTTAATTTTTGTATATCGAGTCTTCTTGGTCTCGAGAAAGGAAGTGGTCCTTTTATATAAATGTGATGTACTATATTATGACGTACAGGAACATCGTAACAAGGTGCTTGAGTTAATGATGGAAATTTTTGTAAAATTTTGCCGTATTCATTATCGAAAGCGTAATGACGTGGTGAAGGGGTATTTGAGTTTACCGTAATTCCATTTACAACGATTGATGTGTTTGCATCAATTAATTTTTTATTTTTAATATCAACTAATAAATTGAATTTTTCGAGAAAGTCTGCCCCAATAATGGGTTTATTTACTCCCGCTATAATGAACGGATACGTTAGGTCTCGTCTTAATCCGAAATCTACTTTCAACAATTTTGTGCCATATGTATTAATTGTTGAATCGTTTGCTGCTGTTAAAATTAGATTTGGGTTATTTTTGAATTTGCTAAAATAAGCTTTATGTAATACTGAAAGGTCCAGCCCAGTGTCAATTAAAAATTTGAATTTATTTTCTTTGTCTAAAAGAAAAAGTGTTTTTGAAGTAATATTATTTCACATACTGGACGCTGAGGGGACAATTAGTTTTTTTGATTAGATTTGTTAATAAAAGCGCATGGAGAAATGCATTTGGTAGCTTTTTCTCTAAACTTAAAGTGGTAGCAACAAAGTTGTTCATTGTTATGAGGTCTTGAATTACTTAGTGAACGACTTCGTGATCTGTATCTGACTGAAATCATTTTTACAAAAATTGTTGTTATGATTATTATTATTCATTGTAAAATTGCGAAATAAGTTTTCTAAATTCTGTAATTTGTTTTCTAAAATGGTTATTTTATTTAATAATTGTACATCGTTATTTATCGCTGAAAAATTTTGTTGGGGTAATGGTAAATTGAAAGTTTTATTTATTGAGGAAACATATTGTAACTTTGTAATGTCAAATATTTTATCTGCAAGTTCCAATAAATCCTCTATATTTTCTTTGCTTGAAGCAACCAATGCTATGTTTATATTTGCAGGAAGTTTTCTCATCCATAGCTTCTTAATTAATTCTGCTCCAAATGTTGTGGAAGTACCAGCAAGGGTTTTCATAAATCTGTAAAATTCGGAAGGTCTTTTATCTCCTATTTCTGAGGCACATAGAAGTTGTTCTAGTCTTTTCTCTTCTGAATCGCTGAATCTTTTAATTAGAGTTTTTTAAGATTTTCGTATTTGTCTGTAGTTGGGGGTACTTGAAGAATGTCCAAAACGTTCATGATCGTCTCCAGCGGAAGGGCTTGCACTATATGGCCGTATTTCATCTCATCAGTTCTAATTCCTTTATCTCGGAGTTCAGCCTCTACTCTTATAAATCAAGCTTCTGGACATGGTGTCCAAAAAGTTGCTAGCTTGACAGATGCCGCTGCGACATAACTCTGCTCAATATTTATTTCATCTCCTGGCATTTTTGGACAAAAGTTTTAGACCACAAAAAAAAAATATATAAATATCTAATGAAAAAGAAAATTTCACTCAATCACACAGATCGCAGAAATTCCATCGAAAATCCGACCGAAAAATTTTTTGGAAGCCCGCAGGGCCTAGATTAGAATTTTATCTGTTCTTCAACTTTCTGGTGACAAAGCGAAATATGAAATTCTTTTCACTGAAATCACGTATCATACACATTTGCCAAATCTTTGAAATCATCTTGATACTAATCAAGATATGCCTTTAAAATTCTTTATTATAGATTTTTCCTCATTTTCTACAAATCATTAGATAAAGAAAGACGGAAAAAACAAAATTAGATTAGATTCTTTGCTGTAATATGGCGCTATTTATTATCGAAGACAACTTATTATCCTCATATTTGCCAAGTTTTGCTAACAGATGGCGGACCGTTTTGTGAGTAGATGATAAAGTAAAGGGTTTTCCAATAAGAGGTGTTATTTTAATTAGCCCGCTATTTCGGTAGATGTCACTTTTGGAGCTGTCATTTTTTGACATTTGACAAGTAGAAACTACGCCATTAATAAAAATGGAACGATACACGATTCAACAATGCATTGAAATTATTAAAATTCACTATAAAAATGGTGAAAATGTGGCAGAGACGGTTCGTAAAACTCGAGCATTTTTGGGTCGTCGTGAAGCACCTTGTCGGACCGCAATACAGAAATTGGTAGAAAAATTCGAGCAGTCGGGACAAGTTAGTGATGTGAAGAATAAAACCCGTGCACGTCGCTCAAGAACAGCCGAGAATATTGCTGCTGTAGCCGAAAGTGTTGAAGAAAACCCAGGTTTGTCCATTCCTCGTCGTTCTTTGGAATTAGGCATTCCACAAACGTCATTAGACCGTATTTTGCATAAAGATTTGGGTCTTAAGGCTTATAAAGTTCAGTTAACACAAGAACTCAAGCCGGCCGATCATCAACAACGTCGAGTCTTTGATGATTGGGTCCTTGAAATGCATGAAAATGATCCGGAATTCCATCGAAACCTCATCTTGAGTGATGAGGCCCATTTCCACCTCGATGGCTTCGTCAACAAGCAAAATTGTCACATCTGGAGCTCGGAAAACCCAAGAGTTATTGTTGAAAAGTCTCTCTATCCTCAACGTGTGACTGTTTGGTGCGGTTTATGGTCCAGCGGGGTCATTGGACCTTACTTTTCGAAAATGAGGCTGGAGCAACAGTTACGGTGAATGGATTGCGCTATCGACAGATGATTAATGATTTTTTATGGCCGGAATTGGATGGTATTGATCTGGACAACGTTTACTTTCAACAAGACGGCGCTACGTGCAAGCAACGAATCCATTGATCTTTTACGGGAAAAGTTTCCGGACCGTGTTATCTCTCGAAGAGGTGATCACAATTGGCCACCGAGATCTTGTGACTTAACACCTTGCGACGTCTTCCTTTGGGGCCACTTGAAAGAGAAGTTCTACGCCAACAGCCCAGCGTCGATTCAAGACCTCAAAGATGGAATTCGTGAGGCTATCGAGGACATAGGGCAGTCACTTTGCGATTTGGTTATGGAAAATTTCATGAAAAGGATATGGCCCTGTAGGCCTGGTCGTGGTGGTCATTTGGCTGATGTTATTTTCCATTATTAACGGCATATCTTCCTCTTTATAATGAAATAAAGATCCGATCATTTATCTCAAAAAATGGCATTTTTCTTTGAATATCAAAATAACACCTCTTATTGGAAAACCCTTTACTACAGTGGAGACTCAGTGAGAAGAGGTAACAGCATATTGTGCGCGGCGGTGGCATGTCTATATGTATAAAATCAATGCCTCAGAGGATGATAGCATAAGTGAAGACGCAGAAGTTAAAAACTTAAAAGAGAACTTTATAAGCGCTTAGCATCATATAAAGAAATTTATAAAGATCTTTTAACTAAAAGCAAGCATCTAAAATAACAGATTTTTTGCAAATGGTAGAACATGGACTTGACTTGAATATAATGTAGACAAATATTCAGAGGAAGAGGATATTTTGCCAAAAAGAAAACTTCCTCTGTTAATAGTGATTAGTGATGACGAAGAAAACATTGTTTAATTCATATTAATATTGTTGCGAGCGTGGCCTTTGTTTCGTTATTTAAAACACAATATTAAATTTTTAATATGCGAGTTCTTTATTTCACTCTAATCTTATACAATTCACAAACTTTCTATTAATCAACTCAACTTTAATTATCGCTAATAGTGTACTTTCAATTATCGCAATCCAATTACAACACTTTTGCACGTTTATTACTTTCGCTTATTAACACTGCAACGTCTAAGACAAGACTCTTTCCTTGACGGTGACAACTGTTATATTTATACCCTAGAAACTCTCCAGATTATTCTGGAGTGTTCTATTCCAGAATCTTCTTAACTATTCTATTCATTCTATTCCTGAACTTTATCGAAGATTCCATCATCGATTCTCCGAACCTGAAGTTGTTTACTCTCCGTTGCCAGTGGATGTCACCAGTTTGCTCTTTCTATTGCATGTAAGACTGCCTCCTTCTTAAAATTGTTCGTCCCGAACAACAGGTGGTCCACGGTTTTGATGCTTGTAATATTGACACAAGCGATCCAGATGAACGATTTTTCGTTTGCCTCTTGTATCACGTTGAATCCTGTATACTATGTGATTTATTCTCGATACTACTGAATACGGTCCCTCCCAGTATTGTTGTGAATTTGGAGAACGTCCCTTACGTCGGTTCGGGTTGTACAGCCAAACAAGATCACCTTCATTGAATCCTGCTGAATTCGCACGTAAGTCATACCGGGTCCTCATCCGATTGGCATTTACTGCTAATTTTGTCCTCGTCGCTTCTTGTACATCAGCTCTCATTTCCAATGGGGCTCTGATATTACAATTATACATTCTGCTGCTATGTGGCGGCCGTTTGTAAGAAGCACACACAGAGCATCTGCGACACCACTTCTCCACATGTGTAGCACATATGTAGCCAATAAAACTTTTCTCGTATTTTAGAAATTGTTTTATTCACTCCTAAATGTTCTCCAGATGTTCCACGATGCATTTTACCTGACTTTTGATGCCGGCAACACTATTTGCATTCGGAATGATTTACCGTTAGGCGCCTCCCATTTGCGTTTTAAAATACCGCATTCAACATGAAGAGAATTCCATTGATCCTAGTAGCTTTTCAGATTTTTACTCATCCCTGAAATATCCTTCCATTCGGGTTTTTCTATATCTGCTTTCCAAGCAAGAATATGCGATATGTCCGGATCTTCTCGTTGCGCTGTTCGCATGTTCTCGATGTCCCAACCTGTTGATGGTTCCACAGTTACCAACTGTATAGTTGCTGTTGTTTCTTTTTCTTTCACCCGGCCGCAATGTTTGCATTCAAGTTTGCATGGACGTTGTACAAAGGCTTCTCCATTTCCATGGATAAGTCCTTTCCTATGTTGGATCATAAAGCCATAAGGTTGGAGTCTAGTCGCTCTAAGAATAGCTTGCTCTTTAGTTCGCCAACTTGGACATTCTTCTCTCCCTTTCTTTTCTGTTGATTCCCTTCGACGGCGCTTTGAAGGTGTCCCAATTTATTACAATCCCAGTATCGAAAAACACTATGTGAAGGGGTGCTCAGTGATAGCTGCAATCTATTGCAAGTCTGCTGCCCAGCTCGACATCTTTGCAATTCCACTCTCCTCTCGTCATCTAGAGATTCCACTCGTCGACGTTTTCCGCAGTCTCTTTGAAGGTGTCCTGGTCTATTACAATTCCAGCATCGAACGACACCACGTGAAGGCGGGCTCTGTGATGATTGCACTCTGTTGCAAGTACATTCTTCCACTGAAATTTCTCTTACTCGTACTGGACACCGTGAAGCTTGTCCAGCAGATTTATACGCTAATGCATAGGCTAGTGCTTCTGTCGTTGATTTCTTTCCTGCTAGCCTTAACGCTTGTTGTAAATTTTGATCTGCAATAGCGTCACAAATGCCTCCGTCGCCACTTCATTGAGAAAATCCGCATTCACGCTGGAGTATGAAAGATGAGCTAATCTTTCTACATCTGTCTGCAGTTGTTGTAGTGATTCGCCATGTTTTTGAATCCTGTTGCGCAACTGTAGACGATATACTCGCTGCATGTGCTCATCTCCGTAACGTAATTCTATCGCCTGTATTAATGAAGAGTAATTACGTTGATTTTCAATCGGTACAGTTTGTAAGAGTTCTGACGTAGGACATCGAGGTGCTAACATCAGAGCTATAGCTTTGTCTTCATCATTCCATCCATTTACCTATGAAGCTGCCTCGAATTGTCTCTTGAAGATATGCCACGAATTTTTTCCATCAAATATTGTAGGTTTCATTCTACCTGCACCGGATATTTCAGCTGCTACGTTTAGAGGCTTACGATTCTTTATTCTTTCCAGATCTGCTTTAAAGTTATCAACCTATTCCGTGACATTTTCCTGCTGGATTTCTTCAATCTTCACATTTTGTTCGTTTAATGGACCTTTCAGAAAGTTCTTCTGTTCCTCCAAACAAGTTTCTATACAATTCTGCAGAGAATTCTTTTGTTTATCCCAACGGGATTCCAGAGAATTCTTTTGTTCCTCAAAAGCATTCTTTTGCTCGTCCAGAAGGGTTTCCATAGATTTCTTGTGTTCCTCGAGAGAATCCTTTTGTTCCTCATTGGAGCTCTTCTGTTCATCAAAACGACCTTCCATAGATATCTTTTGTTCCTTGAGAGAATTCTTTTGTTCATCAAAACGGGCGTCCATTTTGCTCATTAAAGTAAGTACTCAAAAGCTGTTCCATTTTCATTGTAGGCTCTTCTTCAGCTTCGGTTTCTTCCAAGTTCTCTTCGAAAACAAATGTTTCAGGATTCTTTCCTTCCTCTATCAAAGCTTGTCTGAGTCGCTCGACTAGCACTTTCTTTGCACCTGTTGTTTGTAAAGACCGGTTCCCTAACTCCACTTTCAAATCCTGCATTCGAAGCTCCTCGACTTTTCGCCCCATTACTTTAGTAATTCACTTCAAGTTGAATATAAATTATTTTTCAAAACTTTCAAAATTTAACTCAATTTCACAAAATTAATCACACTTTGAATTTTTAAGTCAGTTGCCACCACCTTATTTCGCGAATTTATTTCACTTCTGACACCAGTTGTTGCTAGCGTGGCTTTTTGGTTCGTTATTTAAAACACAGTATGAAATATTTAATATACGAGTTCCTTATTTCACTCTAATCATACAAAATTCATAAACCTTCAATTAATCAACTCAACTTTAATTATCACTAATACTGTACTTTCAATTATCGCAATCCAATTACCACACTGTCGCACGTTTATTACTTTCGCTTATTAACACTGCAACGTCTAAGACAAGACTCTTTCCTTGGCGGTGACAACTGTTATATTTATACCCTAGAAACTCTCCAGATTATTCTGGAGTGCTCTATTCCAGAATCTTCTTAACTATTCTATTCATTCTATTCCTGAACCTTATCGAAGATTCCATCATAGATTCTCCGAACCTGACGTTGTTTACTCTCCATTGCCAGTAGATGTCACCAGTTTGCTCTTTCTATTGCACGTAAGAATATGTATTACTTTTTATGAAAATTTTAACAAATTTATTTATTTTAATTATGAAAATATAATACCATGTTTTTTAGTTTTTGGAACCTAATCCCTCCTTTTGGTACTACTTCTGTGTTTCGTATAACACGGATTTGCATAACACGGCAATTTTCTGGAACGTAACTCCCGTGTTATACGGGGCTACCTGCACTCATTTACAGCAATAAAAGGTTACCATCTTTTAGAGATGCTAAACGGGTCTCTCTGGGGATCTCCTTTCGGATAATAGATAGAATTGCCTCTAATTGTTCAGGTGTTACTATGGTTGGATATAGCCTACCATGTCAAACATCGGTAACTAGGTCCATTATCCAGTATCGTGTTGGTTTTGGCTTGATATCTGATGATGATAATGATGTGAGCGATTTCATTTTTGCAATGATGCGAATCTGATAATTAGTTGAGTCATCATCGTTTTTACTTTGGTGAGTCTGGCATTTAGGGCTGAGATGTGATCGTTTGTTAGGGCTTGCAATTTGTTGAACACTTTGACTGTTGCCTCTAGTATGAAAGTTTGATTCATTGTTTCAATAAATTAATACGCCAAGGTACAGAAAAAAGTCATTAGGAATTGCATCAACTTCGACGCTTATGTGCCGATGTAAGTTTAGAGTAGCTAATCCGTTGAAACGATCTTCGCCCATTATGACCTTAAATAGGATTTCAGACGTCGCAAAATTGTAAAATGAATGTTCCTTCGGTGTTATGGTCATCTGTGGTGTAATTTTTAAAAGTTTGTGGATATTTGGGAGTGCACTTTTGCTGCAGATATCAAGGTTCTCGAGAATTGTTAATTTCATTATCTGCAGTTCGGCGCCGTCTGATCTGTCTTCGTTGATACATACTTCAGAATAATTTTCGTGTAATAGTGCAAGTTTCGAAGACTTCCTCACACGCTGCCTCATTTAATATTTTCATTTTCTCCGAAAAAATACATGAGAAGCTTGAGAAAACGTTGTGACGTTTCAAAAAACGCTTCTCTAAATGAGTAATGGACAGAACAAGGTAAGGTTTGAAGATCTGTGGGTTGCAGCTTTTATCTCCAACTGTAATTATTTTGCTTTAATTACACTCGCTCCTCCGATTCTTCCGGCACTACTTGACAATATAAATTATTTTGTTAAAACTCTTTCGTTATTGCACTGTGTTACGTATTCGAAATAGTTTTCATAGTAGGTTTAATATTGTTTTTTAAAATATTTTGGATATGTCAGTCTAGATTTTTTATTGTGAGCAAAAGGCTTAAAACGGGAATCTCTTTGCTAATTTTAACAAGTAAAAAAGCTAGAAGTGGTCTAAGACAAATTCTTATGTTACCCTAGATGAATGCGCTTATGAAATTTCGTATGGTCACCTGATTTTTGAAGCATATTTTTCTAGAATGGTTCGTCGAACAGAAAAAATGATTATAACCACTTTTATAGAATTTCATATTCATTTCACAGTATACGTAAAAAACCTAAATTTGTATATAGTAACACCAAGAAGAGGTTGCCCGATTTAGTCCATTTTTGAAATTTTTTTACTATTACTATAAAAACACCATGTACAAAAATTTCAGCTCTCTATGTTGTCGTGCTCTCAGGCAGTGTCCAAATATATAGTGGAAAACGAAATTTTGTATGGCAACCCCATGAAGGATTTGTCTCATTTTCAAACTTAATTTTACTTGTTTTTTTTTTTTTGTTTTAATTGCGTGTACAAAATTTCAGCTTTCTAAGTGAAGGCGTTCTGGAGTTATCGTGCGCACAGACGGACGGACAGACAGACGGACATGCAAAAATTGCGTGGGTGTCCAATTCATTTTACTCTACCATCTTCATTTCAAATAAAAATTAAACTACAGTTTATAAAGTGATGTCCGTGGAAAACCATCTTGGTACCCTTTATCGACACACGATAATAATCTTCAATTGTGTTAGTAATTGTAATGGACCGTTTAGTTTGATGAGATCCAGGCTTGGAAATAGTTTTCATTTTCTGAAAATCGTCCGGTAACTCCCTGTCGCTTTCTATAGCTTGCGATAGCTTCTGTCGAGTCTTGATTTTTTGTTTGCAAAGCTTCAATCAATGATAAAGCCAAACAGTGTATTGAATGAAGAACCAGAATCGATATTTGAAAATTCACGGTGTTGATGGCCGAAAGCAATTGAAAAGTAGCATTTGACGAGGTTGCATCTTCTTGAAATAATTTTCAGAACATCACTGACCGCGTGCTGAGAATCGATGTCAGTTCGTTCCATCCTCTGCACAAAACTTTGTTAGCTTTTTTTTCCTTCTTTCTCCTCCTACCCAAATTTTTAAATTTCCGTTACGATTGACGCGCTAGATAACATTCTGTTGTGAACGCGCATTTACCAGGAAATACAGGATCGAATTTCGTCATCATTTACGAATGAATTTCAATTACTTTAAAATTAGATTTTACAAAAGCGAAGTTTAATTTTTCACAATGTGTTTTTTTTTGTACAATTATAACATAAGTTTAGCTTATATCATTACTTTTCAACTGTGGTCTTTTACAAAAAAATCGACGGATATGCATTTTTAACACTTCGAAATTGACATCAACAAGTATTTTCCCAAGAAATCGATATAAAATAGCGTTCGTACAATATAACATGATAGACACTACAGCTGATTCAACATTGTTTACAATTTTTTTTTTGTCTCTTTGTCGTTTTTCTTCGTGTATTTATGATTTAATTCAGAATCGTTAAAAAACTGTGTTTCCCCATTGTTTAGAGTGTCCATCGATAAGTTTCTAGGAAATTAAGTAAAAGTAAGATGTGACCGTGAATCTCGCTGCTATATATGTAGGTACAATGAAAACACTTTCATTGGTGTTGAATTTGTATCGCACGGATATTAACACGAAAAACTGTTTTTCCTTCGATCCAGGGGGGTGTTGAAATACCCCCCCCCCCTTCCATGTGTACATACTTGGTCATAACGTATATAATCTGAAAGAAAGGGATGTTCTTAGTCTTACTGGAACGTAGTATGCATGCATATGAGATATGTATTGTTATTGGAAAAGGAATATAACCGTGTGCATAACTAAAATTGTTTAGCATTTTAGCTTATGCGGATTGACAAGTAGAGCGATTAGACAAAAGCAAAGTTATTTACTTGTAAAGTTTTATTGACATAACTGGCTCAGACTCACTCGTACTCTACGAATAGTTTCAAGTTATTATTGTGTACGATCTTAAGGCCAAAACACAGTGAGAGCGACAACACAAAGTCGCCGTAAATTGGTTGCTGTCAAAGATTCGAATGTACGGAAGTCTCATATATGGTACTTAACACATGAGAGCGACGCGATAAGTTGCCAACAAAAAGTTTGGGAAAATCTCTAAATTAGTCGCCAACATAATTGACATTTCTGTGTGGACAGTGAATAATTGACATTCATGTTATGTGGATTTGGTTATTGTTATAAACGATAGGATATTAAAAGATAATAGTTAATAAACTAGTTATTAAAAACTTATTTACAATTAATTTCTTTAATTATAGTTTGAGAAATTGTGAGTTTTGAGAAAGAATTTATAGGGAAATTGAGGGAAAAGGTTTGCTGTGCGATACGCGTCATTCCATGTATACTCATCTTCTTCTTCTTTTTAGTTTTTTCTTTATGCTTTTACAATTTTAAGTAAGCCACATAACTATATATATATATTTTTTATTATTGCCATTTCTGTTACAATAAATAAGACAGTGCCCGCTGTCAAAAACATTTGTCGAGTCGCGTTCACTATGTTTTAAATGCGGAATTGTCGTCAACTAAGTTGCCCACATTGTTGTGTCGCTCTCACTGTGTTTTGGCCTTTATCGCTTTTCCAACTTTTATTACGGAATTTTCTGTAAAATCTCAAAAGGTCCATTTCAGAGTGAAGAAAGTTTTTTTTTCCTTGCACGGTGTTTTATGAGGACTTTGTCTCCTAAGTTAAAATTGAAAAATTTAAATATCTGTTTTTCAGAAAAACGTCTGTCCAATTTTTGTGTCTTCCGGCACTACAATGATAAATTCATTCGGAGGTAATTTAAAATTGTAGGTCAATGAAATTTTCAAGAAATATGAATATCTCTAATTAAGTTGAAATAAATAAATTTTAGTGTAAACAAATTCGTGGCACAATACAATACTATTATATCCTAAATGAAAATAAAAGTTAAATAAAGTGGAAGCCCAAAGTTCTGTATGGCAACACCAAGAAGAGGATGCCCGGTTTAGTTCATTTTTGAAAATTTATTTATTATTTTTATGAAACAACTGTGTACAATTTCAGCTCTCTACGTGGACGCGTTCCCGGGCAGTGTCCAAATATATAGTGAAAAATCAAAGTTTTATATGGCAACACCAAGAAAGAGTTGTCCAATTTTTTGAACTAGTATTTAAAATAATAGAATAATTTGTAGAGTCAGTAGGCAGTCTTATCTCAGTGAATTGAACGTAGTAAACAGAGCAAAGTGTTCTAATTGTATTGCGAATATTTGAAGTAGTACTAGCGATAATTAAAAGTAGAATTGATTTGTGATTGTTTGTGAATTTAATAAACAGTACACGGTGGAGTATAATAAAGAGGAGTTGTGAATTTTACTTGATATATTCTGTTTTAAAATAACGAACTAAGTCCATGCTCGTAACAACTGGTGTCAGAATAAAATAAATTCGTGAAATAAAGTGGTGGTATTGTGTGATTAATTGCTTCGAATACAGGATTTGAAAGTGGAGTTAGGGAAGCGGTCATTACAAACGACAGGTGTAAAGAACGTTCTAATCGAGCGAGTTAGACAAGCTTTAATAGAGGAAGGAAAGAAACCTGAGACAATTGTTTTCGAAGACATTTCACAAGAATCTGAAGCTGAAGAAAAGTCTGCGATGAACACGGAACAAGTTTTGGTACTTTAATTAGCAAACTGGAGCTTTCATTAGCTTTGCAAATAAAGAATGCTAATGAGGAATAAAGGAATTTTCTGGAAACCCGTTTGTACGAACAAAATAATGCTTTTGAGGAACAAAAGGATTCTCTGAAATCCCTGAAATCTTGAAAGAACAAAAGTTCTTTGGAATTCCATTTAGATGAGCAGATTACATCTATGGAAGCCCGTTTGGACGAACAAAAGAATGGCTAATGAGTAACAAAAGAATTCTCTGCAAGCATGTTTGGAAGAACAAGGGAACTCTCTGGAAGCCCGTTGGGATGAACAAAAGAGTTCTTTACAGAATTGTTTAGGAACTTGTTTGGAGAAACAGAAGAATTTTCTGAAAAATTCATTAGACGAACAAGACTTAAAAATTGAAGGAATCGAGCAGGAAGTTCAACAAAAAGTGTCGGAAGTACAACTAAATGTCCAAAAAGTCAAGGAGCAGCTCGACAACTTTAAAGTAGATTTGGAGAGGATAAAGCATCGACAACCTCGTCAAGAATGAATTCAAATATAAGGGGCAGGTAGAATGAAACCTCCAATATTTGATTGACAAAATTCGCGACATATTTTCAAGAGAAAGTTCGAGGCAGCTTCGGAAGTAAATGAATGGAATGATGCAGACAAAGCTCTGGTATTAGCACTTCGAGGTCCTGCGTCAAAGCTACTGGAAACTATACCGATTGAAAAGCAACATGAATACACTTCATTAGTACAGGTGATAGAATTACGTTATGGAGATGAACACATACAGCAAGTATATCGCCTGCAGGTACGCAACAGGATTCAAAAGGCAAATCACTACAACAACTGCAAGCTGATGTGGGAAAATTAGCTTAATTATTGTGTGATGAAATAACAAATTAGAACATTTTTTAGCTTTTGCTATATACCGGAGAATCCCAAAAAATTCTTTCTTGAACAAAAATAAAAATAAAGTAAATAGTGTAACACTTAAAGTGACTGAGTACAGGTACTAAAGAAGTTTTTTTGTTTTTCAATACGAAAACCTTAAACCTACAAGTTAAATCAGGTAACTCAATCAGGTACCTTAATAGTATTCAAAGTAATTCACCGTAAGTCAAAAAGAACTAAATCAAACCATCCAGTCATAAGATATATATATATATATATATTTTTTTTTCAATACGAAAACCTTAAACCTACAAGTTAAAACAGGTAACTCAATCAGGTACCTTAATATTATTCAAAGTAATTCACTGTAAGTCAAAAAGAACTAAATCAAACTATCCAGTCATAAGAGATATTAAAACTACAACACCATCCACACTGAACACTCAACTCTCAATAAAGTCAGGCAACAGTACAATTATTAGTAAATCAGCCTTGATATTCACAGGATCGAATGAGGGAAGACGTTCGAATAATCACAGCCGATAACGCCACAAAACCTCGAACTTTGCAACCATAAAAACACTAAGAAAGTTTTTAATACTGTGGAAACACCATAACATTAAGACCATACCTAAAAGGATCACGGTAGCACACATCAGCACAAGCAAGACCAAGAGGAAGGGAAAGAGCTCAATAATCTAACGTAACCCAGTCTCACTAAAATTTTTAAGAAGCCTTTCACTGAATGAGCTCATGGAAGCAGATTCCCTAATCTCCCTAGGGAGAGAGTTCCAAATGACTGCACCCTTAGAAAAGACCGTTCTTCCACCCCACTGAGTTCGTGTTCGACGGAGAATGATCCTCGTTCTATATACTCCAATCAAACCTTTCACCAATGTAAGGAGGCATCAAACCAAGTTTGACACGAAAAATAAAACGCAGAGTTCTGAACTCAAGAAACTTAGATAGTGTGCAAGATAGAAACTCCTCCGCTAGAGCAGACACATGCGCCCGCCTATTCAGACGATAAACATATCTCACACAAGCATTAAGCGCACGAGACAATTTCAAGATTGCAAGGGCAGGCAAGCGGTAGACAGCAGCATCCGCATACAGAAAATGGGGAGAATCAATGCTCGCACCAGACCAGCCCGAATACCCTCAGGCAGAAAGACCGATACAGCATAGAGCGTCCGAAGGCCAAAATATACTCGCGAACAAATACGGTTAACATGGGGACCCCAGGCGAGTCTCTGGTCCATCAATAGCCCAAGATTTTTCACTGGATCTGGGGATATTGGAATGCTCCGACCGAGAAGAGTAACGGGAGGGAGAGCAGCTGAAGAGACACCACTATGCCCACTAGAATAGATTATTGCTTGCGTCTTCTCAGAATTCAGATCAAGTCCATTAGCCATGCACCAATTAAATGAAGTGGCAACCGAGAAAACTTAGAGCAGGCGCTAAGGCTAGCAGGAAAAAAGTGAATAGCAGAAGCACTAGTCGTCCGGATCTACCAGACAAGCTTTTCGGAATACAGTACGAGTGAGGAATGTACTTGAAACAGAATACAGGCATCACAGAGGATTCTTTCACGTAGTTTTCTTCGATGCTGGAATATTAATAGACCGGGACACCTCCAAAGGGACTGCAAAAACCGCCGACGAATGGAATCACCAGACGAAGAGGGCAGAGAATAATGCCAAGGATGTGGAGCGAGGGAGCTAGTTATTTGCGAGGGACTAGAAATTAAACAGCGACTAGTCGCATCAGCTCTCCTGTTGAGCAGTCGGACAACATGTAAAAACCAACTTTGTGGGGCAGAAGTTGGTTGGTGGAGTCGACAACCCCGAAGTCATCATTCAGGTAGCCCAGTTGCATAGATATAATAACTTCAATTAGAGTAGATGTTGCCACACACAACACCACAGACTTTCGGAGAAATAACCTTGGATGTTCAACTAGGCGAACTACTATTTCCTCTTACTTTTCTGGGTTTAGAGTTTAGACATCATGGATGAATGCATTCTTGCAGTAGACTTCATGAACACATGCAAAATAAATCTGGTTGTCGGAGAACGGATTCTCAAATATGGCAACATAGAAATTCCTATACAACTAGGTGTAGGAGCAGACTATCCTGCGAAAATAAGGACGGTGATTTATGAAGATATTACTCTCTCTGCATGCTCCGAGACATTAGTATGTATGGAACAGGCTTACTGATGACATTGGGACTTGGGGATTTTATCTGGTGGAGCTTAATTCTGTAAAAGTTACATCGAACATCATCGTTGGTAAGACTTTAGTGAAGGCAGAACGTGCAACATTTAATTCTAGTCAGAGTACTCAACACAACTAAAGGTGCTTAAGGCCTGAATTATAATTACGACTGATTTGTCGACTGCGACTTGGTTTTCAGTCGAAGTCGACGCTGATGTGAAATTGGATTTTAAATAAAAGCTTCAACTGCGAACAAACCCAGAAGTGCCGACTACTGTGATTGAACTGAAGTTGGTCGCAGCCGACACCAACTTTGCACTTTGAGCAAAGTTTAATTTCAGTCGCAGTCGCAATCGAAGTCGAAATTGTAATTGTATCTTGACACATGCATTTATCATTTGCTGACTGATCAGTAGTAATTGTAATTCAGGCCTTAATTGGAAATTGTGAGCTCCTTCACCAGATTAATAATTTGGATAATGGTACTAATATCAAGGAGACAAAACCTATACCAGCTACTACTCAACAGGTTGTATCGCATCAAACATTTCATAGATGCACATACAAAAAAGAAAAAGAAAAACAAGCATAAGCAAGCATTCAAGTTCAATAATTTCATTCACACAAATTTTCGTTCATAAATTGAACAATGTGAATTTCGTGAACTTGCAAGGGCAATGCACTTCAGTGCAGCTCACGTAAGTTTGCTGACACGACATTTCACACCATTCATGCATTACACTGACCTCAATGAACCCGAATGCTTGAAAAGCTTGGAATATGCATTGCGGCAAATTCTTGGATGAATTTGCGAATTGTTGATTGTACTACTCCAGGTTAATAATCTATATTGCAATGTATTGCAATGAATTGATTATTTGATAGATTTATACGTTAGGTAGGGGTAGCGAATAAAAATATAATAAGGATATTCAAAGAACATAAATGCACCTTATGGGACGTCCATCAAAAACTGAAAGATGCCAAACTGAACTTCAGTACGAGTAAATGAGTTCTATTAAAAAAAGAAGTTAAATATTTGGGGTACATAGTTTCATCACAAGGAATAAGAGCTGATCCAGAGAGATAGAAGCCGTCAAAAATTATCTAGTTCCAAAGGACTAATATCAATTACGTCTAGATACGATAAAACGTTACATAGCAAGGAGCCTACACAATCTTACAGAAAAAGGAAAGCCTCTTATATGGTCGGATAAATGTAACAAGAGCACTCCCAAAATCAGAAAGATATTAGCTGTGTTCTTGTTCTAGAACTCCCATATACTGGAGAGAACAAATTGTTCTGTTGATTGAAGCGAACTATTTGTATTGTTCGCTTTATTTAAATCTTCTATGAAATTGTATTAGCCGTTCTTTTGTGTATCTTTTGTTCTGCTCTGTTCTGTGGACACAAAAGAACACAGCTATTATTGTGCTACAAGCACGAGCTACTTGCTATAGTCAACTCAACAAAGCATTTGCATAAATATCTCTACAGGCAAGAATTTATCCTCCGCACTGATCATGCACTGCTTAAATGGCTTTTGAAGTTTAAGATCCCTCAGGGACAAGTGACGAGATGGATAGAGCGACTCCAAGCTTATAACTTTGAAATCCAACAACGAAAAGGTCATATCTAAGGAAATGCAGACAGCCTTTCACGACGTCCATTCAAATTTGAATGTAAACATTGCGCCCAGATTGAAGAAAAAGAAACAACGGCAACTATACAATTGGATAACGGTGGGACCATCGACAGGCTGACAACGAGAACTTGCGAACCGAACAACGAGAAGATCCAGACATATCACCATACTTTCGTGAAAAGAAGCCAGGAAAGACCGGGAATGGAAGAATATTTCGGAGAGGAGCGAGAAGCTGAAAAACTACTGGCTCAATGGATTTCTCTTCACGTTGAATGCGGACGTATCTATAAAGCACGTACTTTAGTTTCGGAGAGTCGATGTTTCGAAAACGGAATATTCGGGATGATTGTAGGACTATTTGTAGAGTACAAATATGGCGCTTGTCTCCGCCAGTAGGCACTATGCAGTCTTATCTTAGACAGTGAAGTGAACGTAGTAAACAGAACAAAGTGTTGTAATTGGTTTTCGAATATTTAAAGTACATATACATAGCACTAGCGATAATTAAAAGTAGAGTTGATTTGTGATTGTTTGTGAATTTAATAAACATAGTAAACAGTGGAATATAATAAAGAGGACTTGTGTATTATATTTGAAATAATTGTGTTTCAAAACTAAGGCCACGCTCGTAAGAATATTATGCGTGGTTGTCCAATCCATTCTGCTCTACCATAATTTATCTATGCGTTACAAACGGAATGACAAACTTAGTATACCCTATGACGTCATCATTTAGATTCTAGAGTATAAAAAGGAAGAGAGTATTTAATAAGAAACATTGTTAATATACAGGTCAATAAATTAAATTAAAAAAAAAAAAAAAATGAGAATCGTAGATCATAATTCAACTCAGGGATTCTCAATTCAAAAATTATTATTAAGAAATATTTTATTGTGAAAATCTGGAAACACTTCATTTGCTTAATATCTTTCGGCTTGGAAAATTACTGGACAATTGCTGAAGCTAAGTTTTGTTTTTAATTCTATATTTATATAGCGCTTTCTCTTGAATCCTACTTGGAATAGTACATGCATATATATATAGAAGAAGCTAGCTTTGAAAAAGCTTTCATGAATGACTTTGAACTCTCAAGTAATTTCTGTGATGCGTTATGTTATGAAGGCCTAGATCGTTCATTGCTTGATTTTTGTTCTATTGTACATATACATACTGCTCTGCACACATTTAAGCTTGAAAACGAAATGTGTGGGATGGAGAACGTTATCGTACTCTTCTACCACCTTTATATTCGTTCAGTCTAGTGACAGTGCTCTCCACAAATAAAGCTCTGGAAATTCGGAAAGTGAATACCGGAAGTCCAGCCAAGCTTGGTCTCATATTTTTCCATTTCTGAAGAAGAAAAAGTGAACCGTGATATAGGTATCAGGTAATATATTTTACGCAATAAATGATTAGACATATATTACCTAATTTTTCTCAGCTAATATAAAGATACAATCATTTGCCGGTTTTTGTGTTTGTAGTTTCTCAAGTTTACTTCTTTTTGTCATAAAATTATAATACCACATAAGCTTCTCTGACGAAAATAAAAATTTCTCAATAAAGTTTTCCATTGATAGCGCATGTGCGATGGTTTAACGGTGTGGTGCTGAAATAAACTGTGTGCACACGTTTGATTTGTTCGATTCGGGTTAAATTTAAAACGATGTCTCTATGGGAATGACCGCAGTAGACTATAGAAATAATTTGATTGTGCTCCCATAAAAGTGTATAATCATCAAAATTATTAAGATGTTATCTTATGTATATGTGTCTGTGCTTGCTACGCTGAAGTATAATCAGTCAAATAAGAATAGGTACTGCAGATTGTAGTAGGTATGTTTGGTTTAACTATATAGTCTGTGGTTTAAATTTCTTAGCACATATTGATATGCATATACCAACTACTTTACCTGTAGAAACATTTGCGTTTTTATGGTCTTTTTTATAGCCGAACTTCTACACCTTATATGTTTGGATATGCGTTAAAGTAAGCTTTTAAATGCCAAAAATGAAAGTATATCCATTAGTTGAACTCCTATACTTTGTACAATCAAAATTAATAGGTCGAATGAATCGCAGATATGAAATACTTACATATAGCGATGTTTCTGTGTAATTTATTTGAAATTACAGTCTTAATTGTACTATCTCACAGTCTGTCAGATAAGGGCAGGCGCTATGCTTGCTACAATTCTGATTAATCAGTCGAAATCGAAATCAAATTCGACTTGAATTTATATTGCATCTTCAGATTCTGCCATAGGTCCCATTAATGCTGACGCAAAATTTGTTCCCTGCAACTGCTACAAGAACGTATTCCATAGCGTTACAGAGCTGCGTTCTATTATAAGCATATAGTTTTCACTGGAAGTCAGCTTTTGAATTCATGATTACTAGGTACATGGCATTTATAATACATTAAACAGTTTGAGTTCTATGAATCTACAGGAAAAATCAGGAAAATCTAGAAGTTATTCATAAGGTTTTGCTGACCGTAAAATCAGCTTAACCGAAAATGAAAGGGTACGTCAATAATAGGCCATTATAACAACAAAGCCAGAAAGAATTGTCTGATAAAGATGTTCGTTTTTAAATGCTTATTTAAAAAATATTTATGTTATAGGTACTATGCTACACTTAATTTTCAATTTTTTGATATTTTGAAATTACTTAGTGTTACTTTAAAATTAATATTGGAGTGTATTTTTTTTTATGTTTATTATAATTTTATTAAAAAAACTAAAATAAAATACCAAATTGACATTCGCGGTTAAAGAGTGTATATGAATATATGTATGTATATATTAAAGTTAAATAATTTAATTTCATCTAAAAGTCTACAAATAATAAACAGTAACATTTAACATCCCTCAACCGCTCCTCCCTCAGAGCTAAACCCTTCCGCTTGTCCATATAAAATTGAACTGGAAAGATATTAATTAAAAGGATTTGAAAGAAATAGTGGTGCGGTGTTAAACGTTGCTGTTTATCTTATTTTTAGTGTGTTCCATGACAGGCTGAACTACAATAGAAGTATACGTGAGTACATTTGCTTACATAAAGCGAACCCCTTTAACAGGCGTATACAAATTAACTTTAACTCGTGTGAGCGGGAACTTTCGTTAAGTTTAAATATCCAATTTTCCGTAAGTATAGTGCGCTAAGAATCGCTCATTCCGTAAGAACGCGATGTGTCCAAACAATTAAATTATTACTAAATGATTAAAAGTGCAATGTAAAAATTGTAGTTCAACCTATATTTATGTTCCCAATAAAATGAAGCAGTCTGGAGGAAATATTATATATATATGCTTAGTCCGGATTCGGATACTAGGATTC
Source organism: Dioctria rufipes (assembly GCA_963924295.1). Classification (NCBI taxonomy): domain Eukaryota; kingdom Metazoa; phylum Arthropoda; class Insecta; order Diptera; family Asilidae; genus Dioctria; species Dioctria rufipes. The sequence goes on from OZ002742.1 coordinate 114,382,557, forward strand.
GAATTGAAGGAATCGCGTCCCAATTATTCCGGATAATCTGGATAGTAAATTATCCAGATATTTCAGCCCTACTTCATATAATATGGCGAGAAACCTAATGGGAAATTAATTTCGACTGCAACGGATTGAAGTGGTAGCTCTGTCGGATTAGTGTTGCAAGCATTGTTAAAGAATTCACGTAAGAAATTTTCATATATGAGAGATAGTCTATAATTATGGAACTATAAAATTAAACTTCAGAATTAACATTCATCATCTAGCTATTAGTGGTACTAAGTCTTTATTTTTGCGGCCGTTTTAAATGCTTTACAGTCAGTTATAACTTTAAACTGATTGTCGATCAAGCATACCTACACGAAATTTTATAACTTGCCTACTATACGACCACTGACATAAAGGTGTTTATACGGTTCATCGGACACTAAAAATGATTATAACCATCATATGTAAGATTTTATATTCTGAAGAACTTTTCAGTACAATAAAAACGTCTAGAACTGGTCGTTCTCAGAGTATACGTAAAAATCCTCAATTCTTTGTATGGCAACACTGAGAAAGGGTTGCCCGTTTTGGTCCTTTTTTGAATTTATTTATTTTCGTGAATGCCGTATACAAAATTTCAGGTCTCTAAGTAAACGCGCTCTCGAGAAATCGTGAGGACAGACAGACTGTTCAATTCATTTTGCTCTACCAGCATGTTTCTATACGTTTTAAACAGACTTACAAATAACATACTGTACACCATATTACATTTCATACGGTATAAAACAGCAACTGTGGTTTGATACAAATAATTCTACTAACTTGAAAAAAAAAAAAAATGAAATAGGACACATCACAAGGACAGAGTGTCTCTCTACAGATTGTTTAGAACACCCTTGGCTACCAGGAGGGTTGATCAAATCTACCCCTTGTGTAGAGGATGGAACACGTTTTCAAGGTCGTTTGGGACCATAATTATAAAGCTGACTAAATTTAGCGCAATTTAATTCGGATACCCTGTCCTGTATACATTTATTTCTGTCATTTTTTTCAAGTTCGTATTTACTTAAAACTTATTTTCATGCAAAGGCTTAATTCTCAGTATCACATATCAACAAAAACCAAAAATTTTGTTTGTAGACTTTGCAGAGTTTTTAGATGAGAGATTAGAAGCTTCTTGGCAACACTGAGACTTATTATTTTTGCAAATTGGGAAAGTGAAATTAAATACAATTGATTGTTGTTTTTTTTTAAGGTAAAATAAAATGGCACAGCAAGAAGTCCCAGAAATTTCGAAGCTTAAACGAGCTGGAATGCAAGTGGCAGCAGGAGGCTCTGCTGGTTTTGTTGAAGTTTGCATAATGCAACCACTAGACGTAGTTAAAACTCGACTTCAATTACAAAGTAAGCTGACGGCTGCATCTCAGGTTTACCATGCTGTTCTTGGTATCTACATAATACTAACTATTGTTTTTCTTAGGACGTTTATTATAAAGGAGTCTTTGACTGTTTCGGGAAGATGTATAGAAATGAAGGAGTTTTATCCTTTTGGAAAGGTATTCTTCCACCGGTTATGGTAGAAACGCCTAAGCGTGCCTTGAAGTTTGTTTGCTTCGAACAATATAAACCTTTTTTTATGTTTGGATCCCCGGAGCCAACACCCTTGGTTCGTTGCATTAATTGAAATTATGAATATGCTTTGTTTTGTGATTTAAATATTTTCGTTTTCATTTTATAGACATTTTCTCTTGCTGGTCTAGGAGCTGGATTAACAGAGGCGATAGTTGTAAATCCATTTGAAGTAGTTAAGGTCTCGCAGCAGGCAGATCGTTCACATATGAAGGAAGCTCCTAGCACATGGAGTGTCACAAGAAGGATATTAAATGTAGATGGATACGGGTTAAGGGGTATAAATAAAGGTGTCACTGCCACAATGGGAAGAAACGGAGTATTCAACATGGTCTACTTTGGTTTCTACCATAGCGTAAAGAATATGTTTCCGGCATATGAAAATGACACAAAAGAATTTTTCCGAAAAGTATTAATAGGATTTACATCGGGGACGCTTGCCTCTATTGCAAATATTCCGTTTGATGTAGCTAAGTCCAGGATACAGGGACCACAACCCGTACCAGGAGTAATAAAATACAGAACTACTTTAGGGGCTATGCGTACAGTTTATAGTGAGGAAGGATTCCGGGCACTATATAAAGGCCTTGTACCCAAAGTGATGAGACTTGGTCCAGGTGGTGCCATTTTGTTGCTTGTTTTTGAATATATGTATGATTTCTTGCAAGAGAAATTCAGGTAATAATTCTAAATTTGAACGGAATGAAAAAAATGGATGATGTTTTGTTGTACAATGAATTAACTCGAAAAACGGTACTTAAAATTAATTTCAAGAAAATACTCCAAAAGTATAAAAATGCATTTAAATGTAAGGTTTCAGCATTTATTTCTGATTATTTTAATGTGTTCTGTATATGCGAATTAATAAAGTTTTTACAAGAGCAAGTCTCTTTTGAACTTGAAGCTTGAAATTTAAAAGAATTCTTTTGCCGATTGAAATCTCCAATTCTACCGCTACTATTAACTTTAGACCATAGAAACCTAAGCATAATGATGCAGAAATGCTGTCATATGTCTGAGATAAAAATGTAAACAAGAGAATAAGATGTATTAATTTTTTTTACGTTACTGTAATTTTTTTTTCAGGCGAGGATTAACAGAACAGCTTATGGGCATGCCTTATCCGGGTGTAAATGTACTTTTATGGTATGAGTTGGACCAATCTACGTACGTATTTTGGAATAGCGCTTTCTGAGTTTTCTATATTCGAAGATATTAATTATCTAATTAAATTAAAAAGAGCACGTGGTAGTTATTATTTATTATTTGAAGTGAAGGGCTGATACATAACTTTGTAAACACTTTGAGCTAAGAGAACTCAAACTGTGCGCACCTCTCTTATGTCCATGCTACAAAGATTAACAAAGTATGACCTTCCCAAGGGTATTAGCGTGATTTGGTTTATCACTTGGTGACATTTTTCACAAGTGAATTTAATTTGAATTTTTTTTCGTTGTATTCACTGAATGAAAGAATAAAAAAAAAACTAAACAAAGATACTCTTAGAGATATGTATTATATGTCATTTTAAGTGATAGGAAGTGTAGAAGTTGAAGGAAATACATGTAGATGAAATACAGGACAAAGAAAAATGCAGTAATCAATCCCACGACGAAGATAGCGCGCTTACCAACTGAACTACCGAGGCTTCTAAATCTTAATCTTAAGTTTTTAATATTTATTTTAAAACTAACGCCAATTATCCCAACTAGGTTAGGTACGAGGAATGCCGCTAAACCCATCCTACCTCCCTCAGGAATCTCAGGATACATCTGATCTCCTTACTTTGCAGCTTCTCAAGTTTTGAAAATAAGTAGATACGTAATAGACTACCACTTTTATTCATTAGAGCGGGGCGATCGCAAAAATCGTGTTGGTGGATGGGGTCGATTTTCTCCAAATCCTGACAGCACCTACAGAAATCGTTCGCGGCAAATCGTTCTCTTGTACTCGTCCTGTTATATGCAGGCCACATTTGTCTCGCAATATGGCAGGTTTCCCTGTTGATCCACCGGAGGCTTGCCTTTTGTTAGGCGCAGGCGCCTTTGATGATCTCTTCTCTTAAACCTCCGATTGGGATCCTCACATAAGCTACTGCTGCGGAGCTATCCATTTCAAAGCCATTTTTGGCCAAATCATCAGACATCTCATTGTCTTGGATATCCCTATGGCGTCGGTTTGTAATCAATTCCTCAAGATTACTTTTACATAACTGCACCAATTTTGATTTACCAGCACAGCATTCAGCGCCTTAATGGCTGCTTGGTTATCAGTGCCTATACAAATGTGCTGTACGGACTCTGCACATAGATACCAAAAGTTCCCCTACTCGTGCCACTGGCAGTCAATGGAGTGCACTTCAACCCCTGTGCCCGAAATCATCCTGCATTTAGCCGTAAGGATAGAGATATCCGATGTTACCACCATCTCCTTACCATTCTGGAGTATATTGGAATGTCCAAAACTCCTCTCCATTCACGCTGCCCCCCCCCCCCCCCCGCGATCTAACCCTGATGATAGTCGAAAACATGTTTCATTTTCTCCAGTTATTGAGCAAGGCCCTGTATGTTGCGGAATAGGGCAATGCGCTGGTACCGTTTAACAGGAGTCAGATAGATTGGGTATCCAATTGGGATTCAGATAGATTTCAGTTCATCTCAAGGAGTAAGACAAATAAACAAAAACACAAAAACCACAAGTCATGCGCGAGTGTCATAAGGAAACGTGAAAGTTGTGTTTTAATGCAGAACAAATTGATATGTTTTAGAAACGCGGGAAGACAATTACCGACATTTCGGTGTTTAGTGGTAGTAGGAGTGCTATGAGTTAAAAATATTCCGAAATGTCTCAAAACTTATAAACACTGGCAGAAAGCGGCGCCAAGGTAGCTTGTGGATATTGCCAAGAAAACATATGAAAAATTTGACATTCTCGAGGATTCAAAAGCATTCACTTTTTTATAAAGTATTTTCCATTGATTTTTAGCATTACATATATCGTTTTTATTTTGAAAACCGCATGGAAAGTTCACGGTTCAACAAGGGTTCCAAAGTTTTGCTATACCTATGTGTACTTTCAAAACAAATTCGAAATTGAATATTAGTTCCTTCACACAGAGCCATAATGACCCGTTTTGGTGCCTGAGGCAAACCTAGTAGTATATAGTTAATAATATTCTCGAAATTCAGAATGCTTGTCATTTTTTTTTTCGATGGACAAAACAGCCACATTCAACAATCTTTCTTGACAAATTGAAGATCGGAGGTAAATTTTTATTAACTTCAATTTTCTGAAACTTCGTTCACATGATCCTATCGTCATTGACAATGTCAAAAAATTCGGAGCGCGATTTCAACATTTAGATAGGATTCTTCGTCGTGAATTGATTGAAGCCAATCCAAAAGCGGCATTTCTCAGACTGTCATCGCTGGAAATGAATCAAGAATCTACTGTCGTACTTCCACGTCTGTTAGAATAAAAGAACGTGAATCGGGCAAAAATTGGTGTACGAAGCGTTTGTTTTTTTGACATACTGGGATCATCATCTTATGATTCAAAATGTTCGAGTCGCTTCTTTTTTCTTGTTCTTATTTCTTTAACATTTGCTGGTATATCCATATCTTCAGCAAATTTTGTACCACTGGCAAAAATTTCTCCCATGTCAGGATCATGAACCAACCTAAGCTTTGCCAAACGGGTAAATTCAAATCGAGAAAAAAAAAATTTATTTGACTGAACAGTTACAACTCAAAAATAATTTATATTTGTCAAATGTAAATGTTGTTAATATTATTAAAAAAAAAAACATTTGTTCACCCCTCCGCTTTAACATTTGAGGCAAGACTTACGGTTCTGCTTCACGAGTAAAATTTTTGGACATTCGGATATTGTTTCCATAGAGAAACCCTGTTTTAGTTAAATTTTTAAGGGTAAAAGAGCCCCTGCTCTTATACATATTTTGTACCTACATACATTTTACCTGTATTTATATAAATTTCTTACTCTCTTTCTCTCCCTCTTCTTTACTAAATCTTTCAAATTTCTTGAAAAAAAAAACAATTTTATCTATTATTTATGATTAGTGGTTCGGTACTTACCATGGAATTTAGCAATCCTTGTTTGAAATATAGCATTATTTGTCTGTGAGAAGAGTTTCCTTCGATTTAGCTTTGTTTTACTCGGTTCAGTTGGAAAAAAGGTTTCATTTAAGCCACACGTGTGATTGAGTAAACTTATATGTACCTACATACAAAATCACAAAAGTACTATTATTAACACTACAATGAAATGATATAATAAAGGAAATAATAATAAATAATGAAATGATGTAGACACTTTAAGCCTAGTACGCTGTTCAAGCGAAAATTTCGTTTCCTATACAAACTCCATGTAAAAAAAATGTGGGCGAAAAGTGCCACGAAAATTTCGATTTGAGATTGCGTAAAGTAGTACGCTGTTCGAAAGAAAAAAATCAATGTTTAGGTCGTGGAATGCAGATGGCGCTAATATGAAGTGAAGACATTTTTTCGCAGCGATTTATATATCCAGACATTTAATTTCGTACGGAAAAGTTGACAGTTTGATTATTGATACCATTTAATCTTTGGCGCTTTGACACATATATTTAATTTGTGATTTTACGTGTGTTACGTCAGTCAGTTTAATGTTATTTAATTTGTGATTTTACAACTTCCACAACTTTTTTCCGTGTAGAATTATATGCCCAGAATGGAAGCGAATTTTCGCTTGAACAGCGTACTAGGCTTTATAATAAAAAAAAGAAAAAAAAAAAACAAAAAATAGTGGAGTGCAGAAAAAAATAATAATAATCAATTTAAATAAGTGTAAGCAACAATGGAAGGAGTAGCTCATTCTTCAGAAATATCTCCGTGCTCTAGTATTGTGGAAATACAAGCAATAAGTGAAAAAAATACGGGAATAATGATATTAAATTATGTACATCCAAAAATTATTTGGACAGTTTCGAAACCAGCAGCGGAAGCAGCAGCAGAGCAACAGCAGCAACAAAAACAACAGCAGCAACAGGAGCAATAATCAACTGGTAGAACACAACAACAAAAGGAAATCCAAAACAACCTCAATGAAGGAACAATTCAAAATGATCAAACGGTTACTTACCTGGTAATGTACGCTCCTGCGACATAACTATTTTTGCTCCCTCCGGCCTTACGCCGTCCTAGGTTACATTTCTAATATATATGTGAATAAGAAACTAAATATTCTAGGTTAGTAATTATTAATGCCAGAAACGTGTTTCTTTATTAAATTATTATTATTAATTAATAATTTGCTTTGGTGACTAAGCATTTTTTCCATAGATAAAATCTGCTAGGTAAGCTCCTGACTGTTCACGACAGTCTTAATCCCGGAATATTCTGGTAATCCTCAGTTTCGGAATAGGAAATCCTCGCTGATTATACTGTTAGTATTACGTCTCCTTTTATTTAATTCTTTTCTTAGTTGTTATACATTTTTAATTTAATTTAATTTCAATTTTTTTCAACTGACCAAACCGAAAAAACTCTCCCCCCTTGTCTGTCCAAAAATGGCCCTGCTCTTTTTCGATCTGGTTGTCATGCGCACAAAAATTCCAATAAATTACCCTGTATTTTATACATATGTTTTCCATTACGGACTTGGGCTTTGTTTATATGGGAACATCTTGACGAGAAGTGAAGCATCGTATTTATAGCGTTTTAACCGACTGCAAATGGGTTTAGTGATTAAATTTGTTTAGTTTTATTAAATTTGTACGTCTATTTGGCTATTTTTCCCTATGAAAGTCAAAAAGACATTTCGTATTAGCAAGAACTTAATACTTTTCAGTACGGCTGGTTCTTGTTTCCAGGCATATACGGCAAGCAAGAATCAGCCGTGCCTTTTGCACTTTCATCAGTTGAAGTTGCAGTTTTAGCAACAATCTTTTTTGTTATAAATTTTTGAAATTGATAACAATTTTCTACGAAAAGTCTTCTTGATTTTTCTGTATGGATTTGTCTAGTCCCGCTTAGGGCTAAACTGCTATGGGCAAAGAAAATACTTTAATTATTTCGCCTCATATAATCCACACTCAGAATTTTAACTGAGTGCATATAAGTGAGGTCAACTTAGCTTTTTCCACGCATATACGGCAAGCAAGAACCAGCCGTACTGAAGAGTATTAAGTTCTTACTGATACGAAATGCCTTTTGCACTTTCATCATTTGCAATTTTAGCAAAAATCGACGGAAAAAATCTGAAATTTTTTTGTGGCATCAACGTCGGAATTATAAATATTTACGTAAGTTTCGCATGTACTAATATTTAAATAATTTACCCTTCTAATTGTTGGAATATTCACGCAATACAGGGAATTCGCTTTGAGCAATCACTTTTTGGATGGATAATAGATTACACAAATACGCAAGGCATGAATTTATTGCGGCGGATTTGAAAAAGTTTGTAGCTATCGTATGGAAGAAATATCATTCCAAGGGAAAAATCCATTGAGTGGTCCTTTAAAATTGGAGTTTGTGAAACGTGTGTGCTTGGTCGCATCGTCAATGGATTTTAGAAAAAGCTCCACATCTACTCAAGTCCGAAGTGATATTAATAGAGAAATTCATAAAGAAACACATTAGCGACTATAGCTGTTACCATCATCGTCAATTTCAATTCAATTGTATTACAGAAATTATTTGAGACCTGCTACAGTGACAAGGAAAAAATCGAGCTTTAAAAAAAGATTTTTGCTCCAATGATTAATAAAATCATGGGAAATAGGATAAACAAATAATTTTACTAATAAAATAGAATATTTATCTCAGATTTTGAAGAAAAACACAACTTTTATCTTTTTTCGGCCGAAAAACGAAATTTCGGTTGCATCTGTCAATTTCTTTTCGGTTTCCACATGTGGAACGTTTCGGGACGATAAAATTTTTCGGTCGTACTAAACCTCACTTTTGTGTTTACATTGAAAATTATATTATTTTATTTATTATGGATAGGGATTTAGAAGTAAAATTAAAATACGGTTTTTGTATGAGATCTCATCATACAACTTTTATGATAATTAAATGTTACTTCTATTTAACCGGTTTTTGATATGAAAGCAAAAGCGAATTTCCGGTGTAGAACTTATCGGTTTTCAGTTTCGATGGGAAAGTGCCTTAAAGGCGAAAACCCAATGAACGAGGCAGGCGTCGTGTTGCTTTCACAGTTCTCCGCGGCAGACGCGTGTAGGCTTTCAGCAATGGACGCGTCGCGTTGGTACTCGTAAGATTTATTTATAAAAAGAAAAAGTGATACAAAGCTTGAATTATTATTTAAAAGTGAAATAATGGATATATCAGAGTTATTAGATGTGGCAATTCTTGCGTTTGCAGCTTACCAAGCATATAAACAGTTTAAAATCAATTAAAAGAACTGTCAAAGCGTCTGCCGCGCGTTAAAAGTAGAACTTTGCTCTACTTTCGCGTGGAATCCGGCAAGCGCAGCAGCCATTTGGCCAGCACGAACTTATAGTGAATTCTTTTCTGCGAAACGGTGTAACCACCGCCACCGAATCTGTCTTTTCTTCCCATCACACCAGTAGGGAAGAAAAGAGCACGGGAATGACAGCTTCGGTGGCAATGTTAACACCGAATCGCAGAAAAGAATTCACTATTAAACACGTATATTCTATTGAACTGTCAAAGCGACGCGACGCCTGCCGCGTTCATTGGGTTTTCACCTTAACAACGCCGACGTCGCCGTTTTATGTCAACAATGGGCCCTATTCTGTCGGTAAAATTTTATCATTTTATGTTATGTTATGCCTTAAAATAAAATATTTCCCTAAAATCCTATTCTGTACCAGAAATTTTATTTTATTTTATGCATCGTAACATAAAATATTTCCTGTTATGGAGCATAACATAAAAGAACCTAAGCAGCACATTTTAAAGGTATTTTGACACATTTTATGAAAATGACATGCGTCAATGAACATTCGTTGTGCGAAAATTGTTTTAATTACAAACTAAAATGTCCACCACCATACATAAAAATTACAATTTTGTTAGAAATTGTAGAAATTCGCACCAGTGCAGTGTATGATAAAATATAAAAAGTTAATTATATTTGCCTAGGTTTTAATTTTATGCAGAAGAGATCATAACGATATCTTCGCGATCCCACGATCCATGTGAGTTGCCCAGCCTTAGGCTTCAAAAGTTCTTCCGGCTGGATAATTAATAAACTTCTTATATTGTGATTTGTAAAGTTATTTTGCAAATTTTTCGTTTTATGAAAACAAATTCAAATACCTATAGAGTAACTATAGCCTCATACCGGAAAGACATCTATTCCGTTCACTTTGAGTTAGGAATCTAAAATTGAACGGAAAGGACGTCTTTCTACTGCTTTGCATTTCTACGGATATGGTTCGCATCAAACTCCAGTCAGGAGTTGTCATATTTTAGAACTTTTACACCCAAAGTATCTCAAGAGCTATTAAGAAAGCAGCTGCTTTCATAAATGATTATTTAGTGGGTGATTTGATAGAGTATCACGCAAATGTCAATTGACCAGCTGTTCAAAAAGTAATAGAAAACATAGCGGAATGTACTAAATATTTTATTATACGTGTTCATAAAAGAATTCATAAAATAATTTTATGGAACCACGACAGAATACGAATTTTTAAAATATTTTATTTTCATTTTATGAAGAAGGGATTTTTTCGCCATAAAATAACATAAAATATTATTTTATGAAAAATTACAGAATAGGGCCCATTATTTAAAATTTTATTGCAAACCAGCAGATTACAAGCAAATAACTCAACTGTAAAATATATGGGAAATTAATGTATGGCCACAGTATATATATATGGTATGGCGGTGCCGCCCAGTGTTAATGTAACTTGCCCGGCGTTTTGTTCGGCGTTTGACGACGACGACCACGCCGGCGTTGGCGTTGTTAATGTAATCCAGCCATGCGCCTATTGTTATGCTGTTCCAATGATGACGCTCTAACATGTGTTGAAGTTTTGTTCCATCAATTAATCGTAAATAAATAAATTAACTATTTATTAAATACTATAGAATTACTTAAAATAAAACTTACAATTTTCACTCACAATTTCAATGTTCTGCAAAAATAAATTGACTCAACTCAAGCTTCGAGGAGGGAACTAAAGGATACGACATGTGGTGAAAAAAGTGTAGCAACTATCGTTCTTCTTCTTATTTTGTCGAGGTGCCAGAAGCGGCGTCAAAAATTGTTGATGCCTTAAATATCACAACAAATTAATGGCGCGAAAATTCAAACACATTTCTTAGAAATTCCGCACAATCTCCCGCACCACCCACTGACATGTATATAAATAGACTGAATAATCTCCTGTTTCATGTGGCATCAGTTTTGATTTCAGCAAGTATGCTCTCACTGACAATATATTTATATTATTTGCGAATTTACTTATATATGCATGGCAGTGGGATTTACCGAATTTACCACAAAAGTGTTTTAAAATTATTTTCTTCAACACGGCTTGTTATATCTAAATCTTCGAGCATATATAACACCTTTTAATATTATTATCACTTAGTCTAATAGCCATAAACCATTTCCTATAAAAAGTAAATTATCTCTTTCGTAACTACGACTCTGCGCCAAACACAATTCGCGGCTATTTGTTTAAAAAAAAGTGACAGTCAAACGCCCTGCCAAAATAGAGATGGCGACAATTTTTGGCTACGCTGCCATACATATACTTTACTATGGGATGTCGTCTCGTTTAGTTCTCTCCTCAAAGGTCTCAAGTTGAAATATGTTTAACTTTAAGCAACGCGACCAGCGTCAGCAACAACCTGTAATCGTTGATATTTAAGTTGAACGTTTTGGGTCAGCTTTGGAGTTACGCCAGGGTCAATGCGTTCAACGACGGGGAAGAAGAAGAAATAAATACCAGGTTTTGACGTTTTAAAAGGTGAACACTGATTTAATTTTATACTGAACAAAAATGTTTTATTTTTCTCTGAAGCACACAAATGTATTGTCTTTTAGATAATCTTAATACCAACACAAAATCTTAATAATATTTTTATACACTTTTACTAAACACCAACTTTGTTAGATTTATTGTCTGTGATAAAAAATCTTAATACTATTTAACCTTTTTCCCATAAGGTTATACACAAATTGGTTAGATTTATTTTCTGTGACAATACATAATCTTAATACTATTAACCTTTTTCCCATAAGGTTATACACAAACTGGTTAGATTTATTGTCTGTGACAATACATAATCTTAATACTATTAACCTTTTTCCCATAAGGTTATATACAAACTTGGTTAGAATTATTGTCTGTGACAATACACAATCTTAATGCTATATACACACTTAATACTATACACATTAGAGTTGTTTTCTACTTTTTACGCTGTATGTATCTCTTTTAAGTTATGTTCTTCTACTATACGGGGATATGCTATTTGTTTATGGAATGACGGGTGAATCTCGAATGCGGTAACGTCACACTCGGCAGGAAAGAGATTTTGTCTCGAATACGGAAACCTCGTACTCTGTAGGACTATTCTAACAATACTACGGGATGACGGGTAATTCTCGAATGCGGTAACCTCACACTCGGCAGGAAAGAGATTTTGTCTCGAATACGGAAACCTCGTACTCGGTAGGAATATTCTAACAATACTACGGGATGACGGTTAATTCGCGAATGCGGTAACCTCATACTCGGTAGGAAATTGAGTCGATTACTTCTCCGTTAGCTATAAACTGATAAGTTCTTAGCCAGTCGAAGCTTGATGATCGACTGATTTATTCACGGTGCCAGCTGGCCTTTTATAGACGTGAAAGTGTTGCCGTCTTGATGATTCCATTCGACATTTGACATCTCAGGCATCCTGAGTTACCATCATTCATGGAACGTCAAGAGGGTTTGTTCATACAGGAACATTTAAGTTTTACTTCAATAGCTGCGTTTTTTTATCTCTCTGATCTCATCCTGTTCAATTTTTATGTACGTAAAACAACAACTATGGATCACGAATTGTTGTTGTTTTACGTACATAAAATTGAACCGGATCAGAGAGATAAAAAAACGCAGCTAATGTAAACAAATCAGTACGGCATGCACTAACGGATATTTATAGATTTAAATTCTAATTTGTAACTTCGTTACAGCCCCCTCTTTCTGCGCCAAAAAAACAAAACTGTTACATTTGTTTCAGTTTTTGTTACTTATTATTTTACTGTGGAAAACATGATTTATAGTGGAAAACACATTATTTTTATAAAAGAAATGTTTTTATTTAAAAATAATTAGTCTTCATGACCTATATACATTATACAAAAAAAAAACTTTTGTTTTTATCTTAATTTAGCCTCTTGGGCAGTGGTGGTAACACTTTTCTTTGCCCCTTGCAACGGATCACTCAGCTTCCATCTTGGAGTGTATGAACCCGAAATGGTCCATTTGGTCCAGGAATTACGAAGTATTTTTCTTGGCGAAGATGTCTTCGGTTGGTGGCGATAAATTTGTCGTCGTATCTGATGACAGCGGATTCCTTTTTATTCGTTTGGGTTCAGTGAATGTTGGTTTTCCTTGCTGTGCCATTTGTTCCAGTGTATTTTGCTCTATTTTTTTGATAATTTCTGCAACCTGGTTTTTCGGCAACCATAGATTGCTGGGTTTGAGGGGCTGCGTTGGTCGTCGTTTACACGGGTCTTGTGTGGCAGGCGGAATTAGTTGCGAGATGGTTTCTTGATTTCTGGTGTGCTGGACGGTGTCACTGTTACATGCCATGGTGTCTTTTTATCTGCCGGACGATTTCATATATTTCCTGTAGGTTTCTCGCTCTTTCGGTGATATCTGTGGTCGGAACTCTTTTCCCTATTTCTCCATATAAACTATTTGGTGATATAATTTCTCGGCCAAAATTTAAATAGTGTGGAGAATAGCCGGTAGATTCATGTTTGCTAGTATTTATAGCCAACATTAATTCTGGTAAGTGTTCGTCCCACTTCCGATGGTCCTGGTCCACGTATTGAGCAATCATTGTCTTTATCACATGGTTTGCTCTTTCAGTCGGATTAGCTTGCGGTGTATATAGCGGTGTAAATCGATGTTTTATTTTTGACTCTTTTAGCAGAGTTTTAAATTTTTTACTTGTATATTGAGTGCCATTATCGGATATTAATACCTCGGGATAACCAAAACGAGAGATTATTCTTTCTCTGAAACCACGTATTAGTCCGGCGGTGGTGGCTTGTCAGAGAGGCATAAATTCTACCCATTTTGTGAATTTATCCTGGAACACTAGTATTGCGGTGTGACCTTTTGTTGTATGAGGGAGAGGTCCAATGAAGTCTGTGCTAACGATTTCCCATGGTCGATTAGCGGGGAATCCATGCATTAAACGAGCCGTTTTCTGTTGTTCGGCTTTGTATCGTAGACATATGTCGCAACTTCGTACATATTTCGCAATATTTCGGAACATTCCAGGCCAATAATAATATTTAGCAATGCGAGCTATAGTTTTGTTGATTCCAAGATGGCCGGCGGTGACATTGTCATGATTCCCTCGCAATACTTTACTTCGGAGTGATTTCGGTACACAAAGCTTCCATGGTACAGCGTGCTCGGTGTAGGTTGTAGAATCAAAAAATTGATGATACATTTGTCCATTTTCAATTTTGTAGTCCGGGCATAATTCGGGTTGATTTTGTATTTGGTAACGTTTGTTTTGCTACCATAGACAGTCGGAATTTATCTCAATAGATGATAGTAAAGTGAATAGAGAGGTTTGTGACTCTGTATTCCTTAACAGTTGACGTGACAGTGCATCAGCTACTACATTTAGTTTTCCTCGTCGGTATTTGACATCAAAGTCGTAAGACTGAACTTCGATAGCCCATCTTGCGAGTCGGCCAGACGGATTTTCTTAACCGTATATTCACTTTATTTATTGTACAGTATCTTTTCTTAACCGTGCTAATTGCAATCTTAATTTTGACCGAAACTTGTTCTGATTTACCGTGCCAACCTCGACGACATTTATTCAAGAAAATCTCAAAACCGACTGTACTTGACTTTGATTTTAGTCATCGCAAGTCTAGTTGTTCAGGATAGGAAAGTGCTTAATTAGCATTCCTATCCTGAGAAAATTATTTACTGCTGGGCATGTTTAAACATGCCCGATAATCGCGACGGACGTTGGTTGAAATGAAATTTGATATTTTCATAAATATCAAACCATCGTCTTGCTATCGTGCATACATTGTTGCGATCACAATGTATGCAGCTCGCGACAATTTGCTGATAAGAGCTTTTTTCGGTGAAGACCTGATCGTTTCAGTCTTCACCGACGTATAATTTCATATGCATGTATGTATATATGTACATACATATCATATTTACGACAAATCTTACTGAAGGTAAGATTTATCGTGGGGCTATTTTTCTATCGAAACGACTTGGGTTGAAATTTAAAACTTTTATTTTTCCCAAGTCGTTTTGTGGGAAAATATTTTTATTTGTTGCAAAGGAATTTGAAGAAATTGCTGATGGCAATTTCTTCGCCTTGTTAGGAGATAAGCTAACCATGTTTTAAACATGATTAGCTTATTTCTACCTATGAAAATTAACTATTTTTTAATGATTTTTCCAATGATAATTATTTCTTATAATTATCATTGTTGACCATTTTTAGGTATACAACAATCCTTCCCCCTGCGAAAAAGAGGATTATTCTTTGAAGAGGAATAATTCTCAGGGGAAGGTGTGAGAAAAAAAATTGTGCACGTTAGCGCAATGGTATTGTTCCGATGTTTATGTTTTAATTTTTTTTTTATTAGTCCTATGAGTCTTATCTCAAGTTGAGAAAGATTTGTTTCTTAATGGCTTGGATACATTGTAATGTATCTCGAGGTTAATGCAGCCACTTTGATCATTCGCTGATCATTCATCATGACTTTCCGTGTCGAGTTAGGTCGCGAGCCGTGGTTTCCTCCCGGCTATTTTACCGCCAGGCTCACCACCATTTGTGTGCTGCGGGTTGTCCGCGAGTGGGAAGGACCCATTCGCCTACTTCTCCACGAGCGGGGCCAGCGTCCTGCTGTAGTATGGATGAAGCCCGCGGTGGCCGGGCATTCCTACACTACCAACCTGTTCCTGCTTCCTCATGGAGGTATGGGATGGTCGGTTTCGGGTGAGTTTCCTCTTATATAATTTCTTTTATTTTTTAAACTAACAATTTAACATTTACAGGGGCACCCTGGTTATCAGCGGGGAATTATCCTTTTGTTTCTGCTGCCTGTTTTCCGGGGATGGCCCCGTGGCTGCACTTTATCAGGCCTTTTTTGGCACTCCTCCCACCTCACCATCAGGATCCGAGGAACGTGCCAGTCCCTTTGGGTCGCCGCCGGGATACGACGAGGCCGTGGGAGGTCTCATGGCCTCCACAGACTGGGAAGCAGGCGAGTATGCGGACCCTGGAGACCGGGAAGACGACCCTGAAGATTGGGACGCAGAATAACAGGGTTTCTGAGTGGTCCATATAACTTTTTTTTTCTATTATAAATTTTAAATTTTTGTATCTATTTTTCTTCTCTTTCCTTATTGGTATTAAAAAAGTTTCTTTCTAATTAAAAAAAAATATAGTTTAACTTAATGTTCCCGTCCCCTTTCAGGATTTTGTTGTTTGTTTTTCGTTTTTCGTTTGTTGGGTCTTACTTTTGGTCGGCGCGGTCGTTCGGTTTGGCAATGGTTTTCAGTTTTTACATATTTTCTTATTTCTATTTAAAAAAAAAAAAATTTGTTATGTTCCTATTTTCTAAAATTGTTTCTAATTATCTATTTCTATTCTATTCTTATCTTTTTCTTATTAAATTTTTTTTTGTTAATTATGTGTATATCAACTTTAACCTAGTACAATATTTATTGGTATATTATAGGGCATAATGCTCGTGGTTATTTAATTTCTATGCTAGGTTAGTTTTATTGTAATATTTTGTTATATTTCTTTGTAATTCTATTTATTAATTACTATTTATTTCAACAAGGGAACATCTCTTTTGTTACAAGGGGGAAGATGTTTTTATATGCATATATCTCTTTTT
Source organism: Dioctria rufipes (assembly GCA_963924295.1). Taxonomy (NCBI): domain Eukaryota; kingdom Metazoa; phylum Arthropoda; class Insecta; order Diptera; family Asilidae; genus Dioctria; species Dioctria rufipes. The sequence continues at coordinate 114,399,300 of OZ002742.1, forward strand.
GCTCTTATGTCTATCTTATATATTTATATTTACTTTCTATTAAAAGGATGTGGTGAGAGCGCATTTTCTGTTCTCTCTTTTTTTTTTTGTATGTTCCTGTGTGAATAAATTTTTTTTTCTTACTTCTAAACTTTTAATACTACTTATTTCTTCTCTCCTTTTACGTTTCCTATCATATGTGTATATTCTAATTATTTATTTCGGTTTGTTGAAACCACTTACATTCTGTTTTATTGTATGCTAGTACCAGTGATAATGCTTCATGATTGTGACCGTTTGAAGTGGTGACACTATAATACTTGCACTGACCTTGTAGGTGGCAAGGTGCGGGTCCTTTTGAAGGGGTAGGTTCGATTATTTCAATTTGTTTGATTTGTTCCTCCTCCTCTTGGGATTTTTCAGATTTACCTGAATGATAATTTCTAATAAATGGAACTAGCCATTTGGCGACCAGGTACAGTACCATACATGCGATGACAACACCAGTTAAGGATACTGATGTTGCAGCTAGTACATGGGTAGGGTGGTGACTCATATGAGGAACTATTTTTTCTAATTTTTCGTCCAGTTCTTCTAATGACTGGGTACCTTCTAGGATGATGCTATTAGTGTCATCTCCTGAGTATAGTTCTGTTTGTATTTTGTCAGACTGTACCTTTTCTTTGGTTTCATTGAGGTATTTTTCTACCATTTGCTCTAATGGAGCGATATTTGGGAAGTAGTTGGGTTGTTTGAGACTCAATGGCTGGATATTCTCTGCCTCGTAGTGTAGGATTTTGGATCCTACTTGTAATTGGCAGGGGTGATTGATAGTGATTATTCCTTGGCCTTCTACTTTTGAAGTTAGGAATTGTTGGGTACACTGAAGGTGTACAATTGTTGGTTCTATCAACGAGAATATCCAAGAATTTGGTTTACTTAGTTTAATAAGTAGGTCTCTGGGAGGTATTTGCGCTCTAAGTTGACACTGTGGCTTTTCTTTTAATGGATTGAAGAGCAGCTTTACTACGCATTCTTTGGACAGAGTTGCCTTTGTTACTGGAATGGTTAGCTTAGCGATGTAAGTGTCCTCTTTGGAATATTGAGTGATATTTTTGAAGATTTTAAGATCTTGTGTTTTTAGTAACAATATGTCCTGTGTCTGTACCTGGTACGCTACGTGCGAGTACTGTATATCGGGTACCAATGATTGTTTTTTATTAATTTGTATAGGAAAACTATGTACTCTATACAACTTCATTTGTGGTCGATTGAAAATTGGAAGTTGTATTCTAATAACTAATTTGTCTTGGACTATACGAGCCTTTGTTTCCGCTGTCTGATATATCAGGGAGAGACAATTTTGTGCATCTGGGCAAGTAGCGTGGGACTCGTAGTATATCTCTAATACACTTTTGGGAGACACTACGAGCGGATGCAACTGGTGATTTTTACTGGAGATTATTATGTCGAGTAAGGCTTGCTGCCTGTACTCAATCTCGACAATTTGTAAGGTCAAACTTGAAATTATTTCCTGCCTTAATTGTCTCATTAGTAAATCATCAGTGATGTTTTGTAGTTTATTTACCTGGAGATTTATTTAACGCTGCCTTTCCTGAAGGGATGTCAACGGCTTTTGAATTTGTTGTAGTGTAGTTTTGACTACACTGATCTGCTGTCTTTCCAGGTCGGCTAGTGCTTTTGCATTTGCTTCGAGCTCCTCAAGTCGACTATATACCTCCTGTTCATTAGTGCTGTCCATGGTCCCGAATAGATAGTGCATTGCATTCCCTATTCCATCGAAGATAGATCTTGTTGATCTTGATTTTGGGACCACTTCTCGAATGACACTTGTTCTCCTCTTGATATTTTCTAAGAGTGAATGAACGTGTTTTTGTTGAACCAGGCATAGTTCATCCGGTTGAGAGCGATTCAAGCATAATCTATACACTAGGTGTTCCGCCTGTTCTGCCATAAGCGTCTGGTTGTCTAATTCCATTAGATTGATCTCCGTTAGTATATTCCATGGACTTTGGTATACTTGTAATTTTCCTAAATCCTCATACAGTATTCCTGTATTATTTAGGGGACTTATTGTGTAGGGTTCCGTTTGTATTCGGCCCATTGTCAGGTGGAAACAGCATATTAACACCAATATGTTCTTCATGTTCTGTAGAAAATGAAGGATAGGCTTCATCAGTCAATTGGTCATACTACATAGCATATAATATTTAATTATAGTATTGCTTAATTGAATTGTCAATAGTTTGTATAATGTGGGCTTAGTTGCTAAAAAGAAGAGGAGATAGAACAGGGTAGAAGGACTGTAAGTCAGTTCATGCTAAATCTCGTCAAAGTATGAGCATTGTACTCATTCAAAAATTGAATTGGGAGGCTGTTTAATTTACTACAATGAGTAAAAAGTAAGTCATGAAGAGGAATACAAAACTCTCAAGGCAAGGTATGAGGAATGCAAGTCAAAGCATCCCAAACTTCATCATCTTCTCTAAGAGCTTTAAAGACGATGAGCACTATACCTTTTCAGGAATTTAATTAGGGAAGTTTGATTTACAACCATGAGTAAATCATGAAGAGGAATACGGAATTCTCAAGGCAGGGTATGAGGAATGCAAGTCAAGGCAAGCAAGAAAAAATGTTATCGGTAGAATATTTGATTTACTCATTTGGTTATAAGAAATAACATATATATGGGCACGTTCACTTGGCGTATTTTTTCTTTTTTATTGATTTAAATAAAATTTAGGTAAGGGTTGACTTCGTGAGTCATAGTAGGTAATTCCGAGTGAGGAACTTTTAAGTAGGCCGTGGCTAGTTTAATTGGCGAAATTTTGCTTCAGTAGGACTTATTTTCTAAAAGTGTATGTACCAGTATACTACTCATAATAGGGCTTTAAACGGTTGTTGTGTACTACAACCTGCCGCTTGCCAATTTTTATGGTAGTGTTTGTTGGACTAGGTACGTTGATTACCAGATATGGGCCAACCCAGATTTGAGACAGTTTGTGTTTTCGGCTTTCACTTTTGAGGAGGACTTTGTCTCCTAGGTGGAAAGTGAGAGGCCTGACTGTTTTGTCGTAGTATGCCTTTGAGCGTTGTTTGCTGGCTAAGAGATTTTTACGAGCCGTGGCATAAGATTTTTGGAGTTTGTATTTGAGCATATGGTGATAACTTTCGTGGTTATAGACGGGCTCAGGATCCCGTTTTAAGTTTGATGGGATATCCGCTGTGAAGCCGTAAAGGCAATCCATTGGGGTTAATTTAGTACCCTCGTGTACACTGTTATTGTAAACGAATGCAGCGGTTCGTAGAAATTGATCCCATGTTTTGGGATTTTCGTCTACGATTGTACGCAGATATTCGATTAATGGTCTATGGGCACGCTCTAGTGCTCCATTAGACTGTGGATGGTATGCGGAAGTCTGTAACTTCTTTACCTTTAGCAGTTTGCAGACCTTCTGGAATAGCTCACTCAGGAAATTAGTTCCCTGATCGGTGCGCCACCGTTACGGCTTCTCCATTAGGTATGGCATACCAATCGACAAATTTGGTAAGGTTATCTTGAAACGTTAAGATATATTTATTAGCTAATATGGTCTCTTCTAGTGGACCTACTATATCGAGGTAAACCTTGTCGAAAGGTTGTTCTGCGATGTCCGTTATTATCATTGGCATCTTAAATCGGGGAGATGCTTTCATTGTTTGGCACTTGGGGCATTTTTTTACGTATTTCTTTATATCGCTAAGCATGTGTCTCCACCGATACTTGCGTCTAATTCTTTTATAAGTCTTAATGACACCCTGAAGGCCACCGAAAGGAGAGTCGTGGTAATCCTTTAGGATTGTTTGAACTTCCTTGGGGCTCGTAATTATTTCAGGTACCTTGACTGGACTTATCTCTTCTTCAAGCGTAGCAGGGGGTTGTATTTCCGCCTCTGGGGTTCAATTTCTTTATCTTCCGCTGCCGTGGGCTGTGTTTCAGCGCTGGAGCTAGTATTGGCCTCTTGGGCTCTTTGTTTTTGAGCTCTGGTCATGGCGAAGCAATGAGCGGGTTTCTTTGTTTTCTTTTCATTTGGGGGATTATTTTCCTCCACATCAGAGTCCATAGTGTGGTGGACTTAGGCTTGTACCGTTAAAGTGTTGCCTGTATTGCCTTGTGGAATGCGGCTTAATGCATCCGCATTGGTATTATACTTCCCTGGTTTGTATTCGGTGGTATAATCGAATTCTGATAATTTGTGGTGAAATCTCACCAAACGGGAAGTCGGGTCTTTTACGTTAAAGACACCTTTGAGAGGCTTGTGGTCAGTGTAGACCGTGAATCTCCTGCCTTGAAGGTAGCATCGGAAGTTCCTAGTGGCCCAGACTATAGCCAATAACTCCGTTTCAATAGTGGAGTAATTTCTCTCGGCTTTGTTCAGTGTTCGGCTGGCATAGGCGATAGGCTGGTCTTTCCCCACTTCTCCTTGGGAAAGCACAGCGCCTAATGCTTCGTTGCTGGCATTTGTTGTAAGATTGAAAGGTTTTGAAAAATATGGATAGATTAAAAGAGGTGGGGAAATTAGAGCATTTTTAATGCTTTGAAATGCTTCTTGGCATTTCTTGGTCCAAGTGAATTTTACATCCTTACAGAGTAAATTCGTAATTGGACGAACTATTTTAGAGAAGTCCGGAATGAACTTCCTGTAGTAATTGGCAAGTCCTAAAAAGGACTGAACTTGCCTGACTGTTCTAGGAACAGGGAATATGTGGACGCAGGCCGTTTTGCTGGGGTCTGGTAATGCACCTTCGCTAGAGCATTTGTGCCCTAGATAAACAATTTCTCTTCTCAAAAACTGGCACTTCTCTGGCTGCAGTGTGAGGTTGTTCTCTCTCGATTTATCGAAGAATTTGCGAAGTTTATCATTGCGGTCATTTAGGTTCTTACCATAAATGACGATGTCGTCAAGATAAACAAAACATTCGAGGCCTTGTAGGCCTGTCAGAACGAAGTTCATGAGGCGTTGGAATGTAGCGGGAGCTCCTTTGAGTCCGAATGGCTTACGCTTAAATTCGTAGTGCCCGTAATTAGTGCTAAAAGCGGTCTTATGTCGATATTTTTTGTCGACTAAGACTTGATGATAGCCGTTGGCCAAATCGAGAGTAGTAAAGTATCTGGCATGACCTAGTTGGTCAAGAATATTCTCGATTCATGGTAGTGGAAATGCGTCGCCAATTGTCTTTTCGTTCAATTTTCGAAAATCGACAACGACGCGCCACCTTTTTTCACCATCGGGTCCCACCTTTTTGGGGACAACTAATAAGGGTGAATTCCAAGGGCTCTTGCTAGCTTGGACTATCCCGTTGTCTAGCATTTCTCTTAATTGTTCGTTGATCACTTGTCTCTGGGTCTCTGGTAATCTGTAGGCCTTTTTGTTTATGGGCGCTTGATCTTGTATTAATGGGATACTGTGGGTGATAGCATTTGTATATGTTAGCTTGTCACCTTTGAGATAAAAGATATAGTTGTACTCGTAACAGAGTTCGGATATCGAAGCTTTTTCTTCCGCATTTAGATTTGGGTCTAGGCTGAGTTCTTGGTCTAGCCTGTTGACTCGCGGAGTGTGTGTGGGATCTTCATGATCTGGAAATAAGTATCTTACGTGTTGTAAGATAGCTGTGTTTTCTGAAAAGCTTGCGTTAGCTTTGGGTAGTTGTACTTTTTTGTACCTATTTTCGCTTACTTTACTAATCGGCAGGGTATGTGCTTCCTGCTCTTGTATTGGTGGAGTACCGTGTTTTATGGGTACTTTACATTGGTCCAAGTACTCGCACGCATTCGTATTTTGGCTAGTGGGCCTTGGAAAATTGGTTCTCTTAATACTATTTGACTTCAATGCGGTCTTATGAATCTCGAACGCGTCTTTTATAGGGCTCATGGGCCACTTTTTATTCTTAATACTAATTTTATTAAGTGGTGGAGTCGACTTTGCCTTTAAATAGGTCTTACTGAGCTCGCACGCACTGTTGATGGGGCTCTTGGGCCACCGTTGTTTCTTAACACTAATTTTGTTGGGTGGTGGAGTCGTCTTTGCCTGAGAATAGGTCTTACTGAGCTCAAACGCACCTGTTGTTGGGCTTCTTTGCCTTGTAGCTATTTTAAATCTAGGTATACTGGATGGAGGAGTCTTCTGCATTGTGTTTGCCGGCTTCTGGAGCTCGCTCGCATCTATGGTTTGGCTCTGGGGCCATGCTACATTTTTATAACTTATTTGATTGGACGGTGGAGTCATTGTTGGCTCTACTCGGGTCTTACAGAGTTTGCACGCGTCTTGTATAGGGCTCTTGGGCCGCGTTGGTAACTTATATCTAGGTATTTTTGAGAAAGAAGTCTGGCTTGACTTCTGTTCCGCCTTGGGATCACTGATGTTTCTGTTACTCGCTTGCGATTTATTCGGCTTGAGAGCGTTTTGTGTATCAGTGGCTTCTCCTATTGGGATGACGGCGTAGTCATGTATAGGGAGCAGTTGTAATAATAAACTGTTGATGACTACTTGGAAATTGTATGGCAACTAGCACTGTTTCTTTCCCAGTAGGGAGTAAACTGTTGGCCAGGAAGACTCCATCGCCTATCTCTTTTGATAGACAGAGCATTTTTTCCTTCACTCGCAACGGGACTGTGGTGATAATTTGTGACCTAGCAGGTATGCATATTGGTTCCTCTAAAGAACCAGATGCTGCCTCATTTCGCTGGTTTCTTGATCACGCAGACAGCTCTTTTCGCATTCCGTCGGCTCTTGTTGAACGTGGCAGCCAGCATTACTCTTTTGAGATGCCTTGGAGACACTGCATGTAGATAGCTTAACCTGTTTAGGTTCCATCTTTTCTGCAAGTGACCTCACTTCGACTGCTTTTCTGGAATACAGCTTGTCCGTTTTGCATGACAAGGGCACAGTAAACTCTTCGGGATTTGTTTCCGTACAAGGAAACTTGAGTGCTTTATTTGGGCCTTCAACATTACAATTGTTTGATAGGAAATCGTTTCCTAATAGGCCGTCATCGGAAAGACCTGGCAGGTTTTGTACCACCTGAAACTTGCAGGGAATTTTATGTTTAAAATTGAAGTTGCCCTTGCAATTTCCCAATGTCTTTCCGGTTCCAAAAGGGGTCTGTAAAGTTCATGCCTCATTGGATTTTGAGGTCTTTATTGCTCTTTTCTTAATAATACTAACCTCAGCGCCAGTGTCCACTACTAGTTTTAATTTTCTTCAAGAAAGAATTTTTTGGGATATCTCCGGTATATAGCAAAAGCTAAAAAATGTTCTAATTTGTTATTTCATCACACAACCCATTTGTTTTTGGTGACAAGTTTCAAGTCTTGGTTTGACTCATCAACAGGTCCCAAATGGCGAAATTGGGTGATTAGAAAAACAAATGAAAAAATGAAAAAAGAAGAAAGAAATGAAAAGTTTAAGAAAAATAGAAAAAAACAATTTTTTTATTTATTAAAAAAATTTAAAAAAATTTTAAAGAAACAGATTCATTCTAAGCGAATCGAACCTGTATACGCCACGCAGTGGGCTGAAAAATGAAGAAGAAAAAGGAAGAAGAAGAAGCGTTTCGTGTCAGCAGAAAACCTTCCACTCATCGGTGCAGCTTGGTTTTCTGCCTGCTGCAGACGCTTGAAAATAGATCAAACCGATCTCTTCTCATATAACCTCAGAATAAATTCTGGGTGTGAATTATATGAGGAAAAAACACTCCTATACAAGCCCAGGAGGAAAAATAAATAAAAAGAGATTACTCTTTTGGACTTTTTACCGGGTTAAACTTAATTTTCTTCAAGAAAGAATTTTTTGGGATATCTCCGGTATATAGCAAAAGCTAAAAAATGTTCTAATTTGTTATTTCATCACACAACCCATTAGTTTTTGGTGACAAGTTTCAAGTCTTGGTTTGACTCATCAACAGGTCCCAAATAAATAAAAAAATTGTTTTTTTCTATTTTTCTTAAACTTTTCATTTCTTTCGTCTTTTTTCATTTTTTCATTTGTTTTTCTAATCACCCAATTTCGCCATTTGGGACCTGTTGATGAGTCAAACCAAGACTTGAAACTTGTCACCAAAAACTAATGGGTTGTGTGATGAAATAACAAATTAGAACATTTTTTAGCTTTTGCTATATACCGGAGATATCCCAAAAAATTCTTTCTTGAAGAAAATTAAGTTTAACCCGGTAAAAAGTCCAAAAGAGTAATCTCTTTTTATTTACTACTAGTTTTGTATGGCCGTTAAGGCTTATGTCCACTGGAAGTTTCACTGTAGGGACACCGGATTCGGGCGCTTGAGGTGACCCTTTTGATTTGCGTTGTGGGTTTATAGTCGAGCCGGGGAGTTTTGGGTCGACTTCGTTTCCCTGACTCCGGGCTTCCCATATTTTCTTTTGGCGGCAATCTTCGTCTGCATGTCCTCGGCGACCACAAAAGGTGCATTTGAGTCTTATGTTGAAGACTTGAGGACTTTTTGTGTTGGGTTGATCCTGTGTAGATCTATTGGAAAGGCGTGGAGGAACGATCTGTTGCGTTTGTTGGGTTTTTCTGCAATCACGAACGTCATGTCCGTAGATTTTGCAGTTTGAGCAGAAAGGGGTGTTTTTGCACTTAAGGTAATCTGAATAAGTATGCCCCTTTCGCTAGCAGAAATTGCACGTGATATTACGGACCAGTGCATCTGTGTCCGAATTTCTGGCATCAGTGTTTGTAAATGGTCGTTGTCGTGACTGTGATGAACCTGGGTTATTCACGTTACGTGAAAACTGATTTGGGTTTGGAGTTCGAGGTGATACGAACATAGGTGTTGATCGCATTTGATAGTAGGGAGCTCTATAGTAAGCTCTCACTCGTAAATCTGGGTCTACTGGAGCCACTGGAGGAGCCTGTACCAGAGGAGTCTGGACGAATGTAGCACTTTGCTGTAATTTCTCCATGTCCAGGGCTTTTTGAATAAGTTCTTCTAAATCACCTTCTCCCTGCGTGAGCAAATATTGACACAGGTGTGGGTTAGTTACTCCACTTTTCAAAGCGTTTTTGGCAAAATCCATCAGCTCTGTTTTCACAGCAGAGACTGCCTCAATTCCATACTTCTGTGTCGCTGCCTCGTTGCAAATCGTCAACAACTGTTTCAATCTTGTAATGAAAACAGTGAGGGATTCCAACGGGTTTTGTCTGGTAGTGATTAATTTGTTCACTAACTCTTGGTATGTCTCACGGAGAAGGTAGGTTCTATTTAGACGTTCCTCTACTTCAGTAAACGAAGCAGGCACGTCTGAAGCAAATAATTGGTATGCGTCACCTCTGAGTCTTGTGGGAAGGACCTGAATGAAGGCCACTTTTTTTTCATTATTTAGGCACTGCAGATTGTTTGTTTGCAGCAGCCAATGAAGGTTTGTAGCTCTCGTCCCATTTGTGGGGTACTTTCACCCGAAAATAAAGGGGACAAGTTGAGCTGTTAGCTTAGCTACTTTTGCGTAGTCCACCATTGTGTGTAGTCTATTGACTGGAAATTTAAATTTGGGTAGACGAACTGGGCTTGTTTCCGTTAAGGATTCTTCAAGCCAATCGATCAGCAGGTCTTCGGGAGTTGGTTCAGCTACTTCACCGTCACTGTCACAATCACTGTCACTTTCACTTAACCTAACACTCTTATTCTTTTCTAAATCTGAACTGAGTGAGCGCCGAGATTCGGAAAACCGTTCTAGTTCCTTTCGGAACTGTATTGTATTTTCCTTTAAGGTTTTTAACTTGGTGAGCCTGGCCTCGCGCTCTGTTTTTAGTTTGTGATCTAATGCCTCACAATGGGTAATCGTCAGTTTATCCGATTCCCGCGCTCTCTCGTATAATTTATTCAAGAACTTATCTAAACTTACTTGTCTATTAGGACCTGGCAGAACGGTTCCGCTTCGAAGTCGAGGTCCTGTTGGGCAAAATTCTGCAGCAGATGCTGTACCTTTACCGGGGTGCTGTGTATTTGCACCTGGGGCTGATCCCGCGTCGGCTAAAGATGGAGAGTTTTCCCTCGCTGCTGTTTCTGTTTCCTGCTGAGGTAGATCAGGATTGTCGGCTGGTATATGATTCGCTGTTTGGTGAAAGGGGGGCTCCTTGCCTGCTTAAGTCCCTTTGCTGTAATTGAGAGGGGGGTTTCTTTATCCGCCTTCGAGTTCCCTCTCAATCCTTGATCGGTTGATTTCGGCTTACTTTTGCAGCTGGGGGGGCCCTGGGCCGTCTTAACTTCCCCTGGACCTAGTTGAAAAGGGGGCTTATGAGCCGTCTTCGATTTCCTCTTCAACTCCGGATCGTTGACTGCTAGCGTTTGGTCGTCTGCTTGGCTGAAACTTCAGGCTGCTTATCGAGCTGTGTCCTGGCTGATCTGTACTCGTCCTTCTGGGGGAGTTTGGAACGGTTCTCCTCTTCCTTCTTTGGACTGTTCACTTGTGTCCCTCGGTGGTGCCTGTGCACGAATTGGGGTGAACGCTTGCCCGCCTGGAGCAGAGGCGCCTAGAGATGGTATCTACCCGAGTGTTGGGGGTGACTTGGCCTGAGTGGCTTCGTCAAGGGAAGCCCTTAGGTTCGCAGGATAGCGGATTTTAAAGCTCTTATGCCTTTCTATTTTGACTTTTAGAAAGCAGGCTTCCACTATCCTACCGGCTGCGCCAATTTTGTTACAATCTATGTGAAACTAAGAAATGGGGTCACCAATTTTGTTGTATTTATTTTCATGTGCAAAGCACCCGATTGTGGAAGGTACACTGGTATTCCTATAGTTAACACAACAGCTGGTTTTCTATCACGGTTTTATTCCTTTTTCTTTGTATGTTTCACCAATTAACTTCGTATCCCTATTTTTTGTACAGTATATTTTCTTAACCGTATATTCACTTTATTTATTGTACAGTATATTTTCTTAACCGTATATTCACTTTATTTATTGTACAGTATATTTTCTTAACCGTATATTCACTTTATTTATTGTACAGTATCTTTTCTTAACCGTGCTAATTGCAATCTTAATTTTGACCGAAACTTGTTCTGATTTACCGTGCCAACCTCGACGACATTTATTCAAGAAAATCTCAAAACCGACTGTACTCGACTTTGATTTTAGTCATCGCAAGGCTAGTTGTTCAGGATAGGAAAGTGCTTAATTAGCATTCCTATCCTGAGAAAATTATTTACTGCTGGACATGTTTAAACATGCCCGATAATCGCGACGGACGTTGGTTGAAATGAAATTTGATATTTTCATAAATATCAAACCATCGTCTTGCTATCGTGCATACATTGTTGCGATCACAATGTATGCAGCTCGCGACAATTTGCTGATAAGAGCTTTTTTCGGAGAAGACCTGATCGTTTCAGTCTTCACCGACGTAAAATTTTATGCGCCCGATATGTATGTATGTATACATACATATCATATTTACGACAAATCTTACTGAAGGTAAGATTTATCGTGGGGCTATTTTTCTATCCAAACGACTTGGGTTGAAATTTAAAACTTTTATTTTTCCCAAGTCGTTTTGTGGGAAAATATTTTTATTTGTTGCAAAGGAATTTGAAGAAATTGCTGATGGCAATTTCTTCGCCTTGTTAGGAGATAAGCTAACCATGTTTTAAACATGATTAGCTTATTTCTACCTATGAAAATTAAATATTTTTTAATGATTTTTCAAATGATAATTATTTCTTATAATTATCATTGTTGACCATTTTTAGGTATACAACACGGTCTCATTTTTCTGATACCCCATACAACGGCTAGACACTCTTTCTCTGTCACGGAATACTTTTGTTCGGCGTTATTTAACATACGGCTAGCATAGGCAATAACATATTCTGCGCCATCTAGTTCTTGACAGAGTACGGCTCCTAGTCCTTCTTGGCTAGCATCAGTTTGTAGTATAAATGGCTGTGTAAAGTCTGGGCAGGCTAGAATTGGCGACTCGGTTAATTTTTGTTTTAATACTTCAAAAGCATGTGGTTTCTCTGGTCCCCAGTTCCATTTATGTTTTTTCTGCAGTAGTTTAGTTATTGGTGCTTCTGTGGTAGAAAAGGACGGCACAAATCTTCGGTACCATGACGCGATACCCAAAAATCGTCTCACTTCTTTGACAGTTGTCGGCGCGGAAAGTGCACTTATGGCTTCAACTTTTGACGGGTCGGTATGTATACCTTGTGAACTGACAACGTGTCCCAGATATCGGATCTTCTCTTTCAGAAAATCACATTTGTCGGGATTAATTTTTAGATTGGCGGCTATGAGTCGGTCAAACACTTCTCGTAATTTTTCCAAATGTTCCTCCAAAGTACGGCCAATGACAATAATGTCATCCAGATACGCAAAAGCATATGGTTCCATTTCCGGACCGATTACTTGGTCTAGAGCTCGCTGAAACGTGGCGGTTGCGGAATGAAGTGCAAATGGCATAACTTTCCATTGGAACAAACCTCGGCCGGGAATGATAAATGCTGTACATGGTCGGCATTCTACTGTCAGCGGGATTTGCCAGTAACCTTGTTTCTAGTCCAGGGTGGAAATATATTTCGCGCCTCTCAATTTATCCAGTATATGGTTGATTTGAAGTAACGGATAGGCGTCTTTATCGGAATTTTCATTAATTTGTCGGTAGTCAATACATAACCTCCATCCGCCCTGTTTTTTACGTATTAGTACAATGGGTGAACTGTATGGACTTTTTGACGGTTCTATCTGGTCTTCGGCAAGTAGTTCATCTATTTGTAAGTTTATAACTTCTTGCATAGCGGGGTTACGGGGGAAGTAGCACTGTTTTATCGGCCGGTCATGTTTCAATCGGATATGGTGCTGTGTTATCGGAGTGGGCCCGGAGATTTTGTCAAATCTTTGAATTTGAGTGGACAGGAATTCGGTTATTTGGTTTTCCTGTATGTTGTCTATCTCGTCGGGCATTACCACTGTACATATTGCTGGTTCGGATATTTCCTCTTCAATATTCAAGATTCTTGGTTCGGATATTTCCTCTTCAATATTCAAGATTCCTGGTGAAATTTCCTGGTTCCATATTTTTACTGATATGTCAGCTTTTCGAAGAAAGTCTACACCCAGTATGATGGTTTCGGCTAGATTTGGAATGTAGTAAAATAGATGTGAAATTTTATGATTATTCCACTGCATATCCACCATATATGACTGGTGGATTTTAAATTCACTACTATTCGCCATTCCAGTTCTCAAAGAACATGATATCGGAGGAATATTATGTAATTACAGCAGATTTTTGACTTCATTACCAATAAATGATTTTGCAGCTCCAGTATCTATGAGTGCTATACACGGTGTTTCAATTATTGACATTGTAATGAAGTATCGGTCGTCCTCATAGTGTACGTCTATCATGGTTGTATCGGGTAGACTGGTTTTTAAGGCATCTGATTCTGGTTCTGGGATACTATTCGCCATTCCAGTTCTCAAAGAATATGATATTGGAGGAATATTATGTAATTACAGCAGATTTTTGACTTCATTACCAACAAATGATTTTGCAGCTCCAGTATCTATGAGTGCTATACACGGTGTTTCAATTATTGACATTGTAATGAAGTATCGGTCGTCCTCATAGTGTACGTCTATCATGGTTGTATCGGGTAGACTGGTTTTTAAGGCATCTGATTCTGGTTCTGGGATACTCGGTTGCCTTGTCTCTCCAGTATCCCTTGGTCTTTTAACGGTCTGTTCATATTTTGGCCATGACAGTTTCTAGTCAGTACACCTAGTTTCCCACACTGTGAACCAAATATTTTCGTTGGATTTTGACATTCGTGTCTACGATGTCCCAGTTGTCCACATCTCCAACAGCTCTCTCGCCTTATATGTGAAACGTTTATTGGCAAGGCTGGGGTGTTTTGTGGTGGTCTACTTATCTGACGGATAGGTGGTGTTTCGGTATTGCGGGATTTTTGTTGAACTTGAATATATTCATACTCTTCTGCGAGTTGTATCAGTTCAGACAGTTTACGGAAATCTTTTGGATGTATAGACGGTACTCTGGTAACATGTTTTCATAAATTCGTTCAAGTTTCTCTTCGGTTGACACGTGACTGGATGGCCGTGATATAATCTTTGGCCCTTTCTCTAGGTTTCTGTAACCTAGTTCGGATCTCATCGGCTAGCTTAATACTGAAACGTGGCGGCAAGAAAAATAGTTTGAAGTCACTTATGAATTCATCCCATGTTGTCCATTGTTCTCGGTTATTACGATACCATGCTAGTGCTGTCTTTGTCAGCAGCTCGGGTATTGTATTTAACATTCGGTCGGTTGGTGTACTGCAACATTGTGCCATTTCCTCAATTCTCTCGAGGAAATTTAACGGATCAAATCTGGTCAAATCTCACATTCCATTTTCTGACTTTATCCATAATGTCAGCGTCTGAAAGTGGTCGGTCTCGTATTTCTATCGGGTACGGAATATTTTGAATATTTGGTATATTGTTACAAGATGTCTCCTTGTCGGTAACACTCAAACGTGTTGGCGGTATATGCGGTATTTTCGGTATATTTTTACAAGGTATTTCCTTGTCGGTAACACTTAGGCGTGTTGGCGGTATACTTGTGTGGGCTTTTAAATGATGCAACACAAAACCAAGCCAGCAGCTAGCCTCAAGGCCTAGCCGCAAAGCTCGCTTTGCTCAATGTTCGAAATTTTTCTCTCTCAGGCCTACTTCTGTCAACAGATGTACTAACAAAATTAAAATGACAGCACCGAGCCACAGTATATTCTACGGAGCCTGGTGGTATCATTTTGTTTTCATTTCTCTGCGGCAAGCCTTGAGGCGAGCTGCGAGGAAGCCTGAAAGAGGTCAGGCCTGAGGCTTGCTTGGATGTGTTTCTGCCTTAAATCTTCCCTTTTCAGCTGGTAGATGTTACTGACGGTTATTTCACTTTTGTCGGTCATTTTTAATTTATAGTTTTAACACACAGATATTAATTTTACGGGAATTGTTTATTTTATACAATGGATGTCACTTTAATTACTGGTTTCTATCTTCTTCTCGGTCTGATCTCTTGATCTATATATACGGTGACTATTCTACTTCATTCACTGACGTTTCTCCAGTGTCAGAAAAGAAAGTCCCTGCTCGGGCGCCATTTTGTAATGGTTGATATTTAAGTTGACCGTTTTGGGTCAGCTTTGGAGTTACGCCAGGGTCAATGCGTTCAACGACGGGGAAGGAGAAGAAATAAATACCAGGTTTTGACGTTTTAAAAGGTGAACACTGATTTAATTTTATACTGAACAACAATGTTTTATTTTTCTCTGAAGCACACAAATGCATTGTCTTTTAGATAATTTTAATACTAACACAAAATCTTAATAATATTTTTATACACTTTTTATTAAACACCAAGTTTGTCAGATTTATTGTCTGTGATAAAACATCTTAATACTATTTAACCCTTTTTCTATAAGGTTATGCACAAACTGGTTAGATTTATTGTCTGTGACAATACTCAATCTTAATACTATTAACCTTTTTCCCATAAGGTTATACACAAACTGGTTAGATTTATTGTCTGTGACAATACACGATCTTAATACTATTAACATTTTTCCCATAAGGTTATACACAAACTGGTTAGATTTATTGTCTGTGACAATCAACGAGGTAATAACTAAAGGCGATGCAATCATATGTATGATCCGTGTACATGAGCGTACCCAAAATTGCCCTGCATTTGTGTATGTTTCACTCCGCCATTTTTGGTCTTCGCTGTCAAATCCATACTTAGGTTTGAATGGTCTTGGGCTTGGTGCATTGACGCAGGAAAACCCGTGAAATAACCGTAGGGGCCACGAAGCAAATATTACTCACAAACTTTTTACCACTTAACTTTTCTTCAAAATTATTAACTATTTTACGTTCACCTTTGCAAATTCAGTAAAGACTTTTGAGTATATGAAAATAAAAGCGATTAAAATTGCGCATAAGTTGTACAATTATGTACAGGTGTACAAATTTTACGGTGCTTATGTACAAACAATATCAGTGTCATAGTGTTAGAATTGGGTACGCGATAGTTTCTCATTTGCATCTCCTTTAGTTCTTACCTCGTTGGTGACAATACGTAATCTTAATACTATTAACCTTTTTCCCATAAGGTTATACACAAACTGGTTAGATTTATTGTCTGTGACAATACATAATCTTAATACTATTAACCTTTTTCCCATAAGGTTATACACAAACTGGTTAGATTTATTGTCTGTGACAATACATAATCTTAATACTATTAACGTTTTTACCATAAGGTTATACACAAACTTGGTTAGAATTATTGTCTGTGACAATACACAATCTTAATGCTATATACACACTTAATACTATACACATTAGAGTTGTTTTCCACTTTTTACGCTGTATGTATCTCTTTTAAGTTATGTTCTTCTACTATACGGGGATATGCTATTTGTTTATGGAATGACGGGTGAATCTCGAATGCGGTAACCTCACACTCGGCAGGAAAGAGATTTTGTCTCGAATACGGAAACTTCGTACTCTGTAGGACTATTCTAACAATACCACCGGATGACGGGTAATTCTCGAATGCGGTAACCTCACACTCGGCAGGAAAGAGATTTTGTCTCGAATACGGAAACCTCGTACTCGGTAGGAATATTCTAACAATACTACGGGATGACGGGTAATTCTCGAATGCGGTAACCTCACACTCGGTAGGAAATTGAGTCGATTACTTCTTCGTTAGCTATAAACTGATAAGTTAGTTCTTAGCCAGTCGAGGTTTGATGATCGACTGATTTATTCATGGTGCCAGCTCGCCTTTTATAGACGTGAAAGTGTTGCCGTCTTGATGATTCCATTCGACATTTGACATCTCAGGCATCCTGAGTTACCATCATTCATGGAACGTCAAGAGGGTTTGTCATACAGGAACATTTAAGTTTTACTTCATTGTAAACAAATCAGTCAGTCGATCGGGTTAAGCACTATTTACTATTGTACGGCATGCACTAACGGATATTTATAGATTTAAATTCTAATTTGTAACTTCGTTACAAACCTTAGCGACACACTGTACCTGCGCTTGAGTCCTTTCATATATTTTAACGTTTGACAAGTTTAGCGGCAGCGTCCGCGACTCGCAACAGCGTCACATTGTAACCCAGGCTTTATTGCGTCATGAAGTATGTAACAAAACATCATTCATATAAACCTGGTGTTGTGACCAAGCACCTGTCTTATAAACGAGGTCTTCGATTGATTGATATATTCCATTTTTTCGTGTTTATAACGGTGCTCTACAATAGCAGTTGCGATTCTAACCCGTTCAAATAAGATTTTTCCCTGCCCACATTGATGCACGTATTGCCTCATATTGTGTTTGTTAAAAAGAAAACAAAAACGCTTTAATGGCCCGGCTAGCTCAGTCAGTAGAGCATGAGATTCTTAATCTCAGGGTTATGGGTCGAGCCACACGTTTAACATATATCTACTGTAATTCATATTTTCCGGTTTTGTATTCGGGGGGCCTATTCTTGAATTACGAATGATTTTAACGTATGTATATAACGAATGGTTTGCGTACGAATATAACGAATGCGGATTTCAAGAATACCACATAAACATTCATTTCGAATGTTTTTGACAGATTAACGTATACGTTATCTGTCTTCGTTATTCAAGAATAGGGCCCCAGATTCCCTTTCGTCGAGTAACTCTACGCCAGGGAGCCCGCTTTGTAACAAAACATCATTCATGTAAACCTGGTCTTGTGTTGTGACCAGGCACCTGTCTTATAAACGACGTATTCGATTGATGGATGTAGAATGTTCTGAATGGCTGCCGGCTGTCGGCTAAGTTTGGAAGAAGTTGACTGTGCGTTTTGCTTAAGAGGAGTCAGTACCAAGATTTGCAAGTTTCATACATTTTTCAATGCGAATTTCTGGCGAACTATTTGTAGCAGAATAATGATTTATATCTTAAATTAAAGGTAGCGAAGATATCTAGTAAATAACGTCGAGAAAAATAAAAATAATTGTATTGGAATAGAGATATTAACTCGGAAACTTGTAAAAAATGGTAAAAATTGTTTTTTTTTCAAATCAAATTTCTGTTTTTAGGTACTCTCATTTCTTTAGATTATGACTATTTTAGATAGATAAGGCCTAAATCTAGCAAATAACGTCGAGTTTTTTCATTTTTAGTGGCGCTCTTTTTAATTGTTTAACTCTAATAGTACTTGTTCTTTATCTCGATATTTCACCGATGAGAAATTGCAATATTTCGTTGAACGTTGTAGAAATATAAAGCAAAATAAAATATTTAACTATTATGTGCAAAATAAAATTTAGGAGAGTTCATTCTCTTTAAAAATTTTCAATTTCTTTGAACTGCAAATTTTCAGTTTTCGTCTTAAATTGTCGCATGTTGGGTTGCTGTCTTTTACGCTAGATGTCTCTAATGTGACTTGTGGTCTAGGTCTACGGTAATTTTCATACTTTCAGGACACAAACCAACGTATAGTAAGTTTTATTGCCTACAGGCTCGCTGGTATCTAAATTGAAATTTTTGCTGAGTACTGACTCCTCTTAAACCGCTGACATATATAATATGGACTGACTACGTTCAAAGAAATGTACTGCAAAAAGTGGGCTCACTTCTACAGGGTGTCCCGGACTAATACTGCAACATTTTGCCAAATGATTCCTCTTGTCCAGACAAGCAAAAAATTGAGGAGACTCTGGGCTTTCGAAATTTTGTAACAAAAAGGTATGTTAGTGGGGGTATTTTTAAAATAATAACGGAAAAATTAAAAAAAAAAAAAACACTTTTTGAATTTGAAGCGTCATAACTCTGGAGTGGGGAGGGGTGTGGGGGTGGTTTAACATTCACAGGAAAGACCCTACGGTTCTGCATACAATGCCATCTTCAAGTAGACCGTACACCCTGTACTTTTTAAGATATAGGGTGTTTAGTGAAAAAAGAGCATATTTCACTAATCACCCTGTAAGTCGGTAGGGTGACATTTTGCCCCCCCCCCCTGCCATACAATTTTTTGCTTGTCTGGACGAGAGGAATCATTTGGCAAAATGTTGCAGTATTAGTCCGGGACACCCTGTATATTGCTGACTCTTTCGGTCTAAGCACCAAGTACCAACTGAGAGAGAACTGTAAACAACAAATAAATAAGTTGGTCTGTCGAAATAAATGTTTTTAAATTAATTATTTGGGTTAATTACTGATAAAATTGTTTTACCAAACGCAATATATTTATTAGATATGCAACCGAAATTCGAAAGGTTTTATTATAATCGCTTTTTCAGCTGCACGCTCATTTTTCAACTTCCCGCCAATGATTTTTTTCAATGTTGGCACCGGCGTAAGAACGTTTTTTGACATTAGCAACTGAGCCCACATGAAATAGAAAGTTAATCAGTCCATATTATATATGTCAGTGGCTTAAACGTGTTTAAGTTGTCAGGAAAAAACAGGACAAGTAAAAAAGAATAGAAGAGATGATGTAATCATGTCTTGTGAAATGATTGAAAAAAAAAAAACGTTGTTGTTAAGACGGGACAGAAGAAGGTTGTGAAGTGCAGAAAGTAAAGGTTCAAAAATAATTCTTGTACAATAAATATATTGAGTTATTGGTGTCTGAAAAGATCATTGAAAAATTAACTGCAAATTCATAAATTGATGGTTGTTGTTTGTGCTGTAATGGGATCAATTATCATAATGTAAATTGTTAAAAGAAAAATAAAGAAAAATGTGATTGAAAGTTAGATGAAAAGTCGGAAATGTTAAAAACAATTCTTAGAATTGTTATGGACGAAAATTCTGTGGTAAATTACATGGAAAATGTAAAATAAAATGGAAAAACTGTAAGTAAAGGCTGTAAGCAGAATTTATGTAGAAGAAAAATAATTGGTGCAAATTGAAAATATTCTGTGAAAGAAAGAAAAAAGATATGTTCATTTTAAGACAATCGGATTTGGAACATAACATTAAATAGATGAGTTAAATTAATGAGTTGATGGCTAGCAAAACTAGTTTGTTTTATTAGTATATTATTAACATTGAATCATTTTTTCTAGTATGGCTGTAACTTGTTGCGTAAGGAGTTGTTTTTTAAGGACTGGACGCGACAATGTAAATTTTTACATGTTTCCAGAGGTATCGAACAAGCACAAGTTAAAGGAACTTTCGGAAAAATAGTTCGACTTTGGCTGTCAGCTGTATAGATATTACTTGGATAAATACTATAGGTTTAGGATACAAATGTTGAGGAATACGTATATTAGAATTTAGTTTATGATATATGTATATTCACTAATTTGATTGTAATAAGAATATAATTAAATTTGAGTGTTTCCTTTACTTCCTTCCAGTAAGTTTTAGAATTCGTGATGAGTTTCATTTATCATAAAAGAAATTTTTGAGAGAGCTTATCGTAATACGTTCCATGTAATATTTGCTTAGCTGGCATTGTTTTAATGAAAGAAGAGCGTTAACTAGTTCATATATTTATTTGCACTTTTATTATTAAAATTTTTAATTACATATTTCAGTCGAGTGTTATCACAATGCTTAAATACAACAATATAAATAACGAAAACATAAAATTCATTCATGTTGGTCAACAACCACCCATGGTATTAGCGGCTTTTCGTTCAGTCGTTGTGAATGTTTTACCTATTTAATAAGGAATATAAAATAGCTCTTATGAAATATTTTCGAGTAAAGCTTAAAATTTCCAACATACTTTTCCAATTACAATGGATCCGTTGGTAATTTTCCTACAGCTTATTTCCTGGATCCTTCCGCTTTGGTAAAATTTATAGGCTTCAAGAGACCTATATGAACGAAAAGCCTCCTTTGTATAGCTGCTTTCTCGGTTTATGAAATAATTTGCGACATCAAATTATCTGAAAAAATGTAAGATTTAAATTAATTAATTTTTAATAAAAAAACAAAAGAAATACAATCCTATTAAAATAGCAATTAACGAAGCCTTGAATATTCAATTATTATAAAAATATCAACAACATTACTATTAATTATAACGTCTTATCCAACATTTGAAGGCAATGCATCTTTACACCGCTTTGTTTCTAATTTATATGGATCCAAGCCATCACAAAAATCATGAATTTTTCGTCTGTACCTATTACTAATATCACAACCTATACTGCAATATATAATTTTAATACTATTTATTTATTTAGTTGGAAATTTATAACAAAATTGCTCACACTTAAATATTTCATCGGCAGCTTGTGGACAACCAAAACAAATACTTTTCATTTTGACGTTTAACTCTTTATAATAGTAAAGTATTACACATTAGAGTATACGATTATGGAAACGAAAGAAGGAAGATTAATTCTGATTAATAAAAATATATATATGTATAAGAGCAGAATCTGATTGGTTTCCAGCTGAATTTTATTTTGGGAAATAAATATTAATTACAAAAACAAGTAAAAAAGCTAGAATTGGTCTAAGACCAATTCTTATGATACCCTAGATGAATGCCCGTATTAAATTTCGTATGGTCACCGATCTATTCAAGTATTGACTTTGAAGTTGTTTTTCGCATATATTTCTAGAACAGTTTGTCGCACAGGAAAAATGGTAATATAACCAATTTTATAGGATTTCGTATTCTGCAGAAGTTCTTAGTACAATAAAAATGTCTTGGACTGATCGTTTTCAAAGTATACGTAAAAACCCGAAATTTTTATATGGCAACACCAAGAAGGAGTTGCCCGATTTAGTCCATTTTTGACATTTTATTTGCTAATGTAGTAAAAACATCATGTGCGAAATTTCAGCTCTCTACGTCGACGCGTTCTCAGGCAGTGTCCAAATATATAGCGGAAAACGAAATTTTTATATGGCAACCCCACGAAGGAGTTGCCCGATTTGGCTCATTTTCGAACTTAATTTTACTTTTGTTTTTAAAGTCTGTGTGCAAAATTTCAGCTCTCTAAGTATACGCGTTCTCGAGTTACCGTGCGCACAGACGGACAGACGGACGGACGGACGGACATGCAAAAATCGAAATAACTTTTAATATTATGAATGGGTGTCCAATCCATTTTGCTCTACCATCATTACTTCGAGGTGTTACAAACGGAATGACAAACTTAGTATACCCCTATGATTTCATCTAGGGTATAAAAAAAGGAAATTAATATTATTTAACAAAGTATATTCTGAAAAGGAAACTAAGAAAAATTAATATTATTTAACGTAAAATATATTCTGAAAAGAAACCAAGAAAAATTATTATTATTTAAAGTAAAGTTTATTCTGAAAAGAAACAAAGAAAAATTAATATTATTTAAGGTAAATTAGAATTTGAAAGAGAAATAGCCTTATTTTATAAAGTTTTTATTTATACTCGCGAGAAGCGGTAATTGAAATAATGAATAATCTACTACCATAAATTGAAACAAAGCGAAAACATTGATTAAAGAATTATATTTTTTTTTTGTTGAAACATTGAATTTTTTTTTCTTCCTTTATCGAGTGACAGTGGGATGAATTTAAATTAGAAAACGTATGAACGTTGAGAAGCTCACTATGTATTCGTTCGGTTCAGTGATTCGGTAGATTTCGGTCAGCGAAGGCGTGATGTAGTAGTGTTGTGCTTGGGGATCCTTTATTCTTCTTACCTCTTGAAATGTCCGATTTGTGGATGTGGCGATTTTCTTTTGTTCGTCCGTATCTAACTGAAGGTGTCGTTTATTTTCTTTCCATGTAACAATGGAGCCTGTAATTAAATTTTAAAAGGAAAAAAAGTAACTGTCGACCAGAATGGAGAGTGCGTCACGTACCCACGTTGCGACGAGCTAGCTAATGCAACCACCAAACAGGCAAACCCCTTGACACACTTGAAAGTTCAATTTTTTTTTTAACCTTCAGTATATTATCAATTATTTAGATGGCAGCACAATTGGATGATGGAGTTTGTCAGTTGATTTCTTGGTAGATGACAGTAATTTATTTGGAGTCGGGCCGACAGTTGCAAAAGTGGCACTGAACATGGTGCTTGAGTAAGCGAATGGACAGCCGGCCATAATTGGCTTCTGTTGGACAGTGACAGATTGGTGCTCAACGATATGCCAAAGTAGGTATATTGACGGACACACAGTCTGTCAATTTAGACAGTTACAAGTAGATGATTATTTTATGAAGTTAGGCTTTCGTTGACATATATTGGACTTGGTGAGGAAAAGCCCTGCAGATCACTTAAGCCCCTGAAGCCCTGTGCCTACGAAAGCTACTGAGAAAAGCTTTTTGCGCCGAGTTGAGGAGAAACAAACTTGTTCTCTTCTTCGGTGGCGGTTGTGAAGATTTACCATATACCTCATTTTCATCGTTAAGTTAATTCATTTTACTAATTTTCCTGTTAATTTTGTCATTCTAAATACTAATTTGGATTTCTATGAAAGAAAATGTGGGTTTTATAATAAATATTTTTAAATATTGACTTTTAGCAAAATTATTGTAAAATTTCTTTATCCTACTTACTTTAAGAAAATGAATAAATATATTGAAATGTCCGGATCTTCTCGTTGTACTGTTCTCAGGTCCTCGTTGTCCCAACCTGTAGATGGTTCCACGGTTACCAACTGTATAGTTGCTGTTGTTTCTTTTTCTTCCACCCGGGCGCAATGTTTGCATTCAAGTTTGCATGGACGACGTGAAAGGGCGTCTGCATTCCCATGGATACGACCTCTTCGGTGTTGGATCTCAAAATCATAAGACCGGAGTCGCTCTATCCATCTCGCCACTTGTCGCTCAGGGTTCTTAAACTGCAGAAGCCATTTAAGCGCTGCATGGTCGGTGCGAAGGATGAATTTCTGCCCGTAGAGATATTTATGAAAATGTTTCGTTGAACTTACAATGGCAAGTAGCTCTTTTCTTGTAGCACAATAATTTTTCTCGGACTTTGAAAGTGCTTTGCTATAGTAAGCTACTGGAACTTCTCGACCATTCTCCTCCTGCGAAAGCACTGCACCAATACCTTCATTGCTGGCATCAGTGTCTAATATAAATGTTTTTCCCAGCTTTGGATAGTGAAGTACTGGAGTTTCACAGAGCTGTTGATTCAAATTTTCAAAACTTTCGTTGCATTTATCCGACCATATGAATGGCCTTCCCTTTTCTGTAAGTTGATGTAGGCTTCTTGCTATATCTGCAAAATCTTTCACGAATCGCCTGTAGTAGGTAACTGAACCAAGAAAACTCCGTAATTGATGTTTGTCCTTTGGAACTGGCCAATTTTTGACGGCTTCTATCTTCTCTGGATCGGTTCCTAATCCTTGTGATGAAACTATGTGCCCTAAATATTTAAGTTTATCTTTGAATAGAGCACATTTACTCGCACTGAGCTTCAATTTTCCATCTTTGAGTCTTTGAAGTACGTCCCGTAAGTTGTTTTTATGTTCCTTGAATGTCTTTCCGATTACTATTATGTCATCCAAGACATGTTTTCCAGGTTAAACCACGTAGAACACATTCCATTAGTCATTCGAATGTGGCTGGAGCATTACATAACCCAAATGGCATTACTTTGAATTTCCATAAGCCACTGCCAACTGAGAAAGCAGTTTTCTCTCGGTCCTCGGGATGTATTTCCACTTGCCAGTAACCACTCTTTAAATCCAGCGTGGAAAACCATTGCGCTCCGGAAAGGGTATCCAACGTGTCCTTAATCCTTGGTGATGGATAGCTATCTTTTCTCGTCACGTTATTTAGTTGGCGGTAATCTACACAGAATCGGGTGCTGCCATCCTTTTACCTAACCAGAACAACCGGCGATGTCCAAGGGCTGTTAGATTCCTCTATTATTCCTTATTTCTTCATGGAGTTCATCATGTCTACAACTTCTGGTTGTTTAGCTAATGGCAATCTTCGTGGTGTCTGTCGAATGGGTCTGGACTCTACTGTATCGATCCGATGCTGGACAAGATTTGTTTTACCATAGTCATCATCATTCATTGCAAATAGTTCCGAAAATTCATCGATCACCTCATTGGCATCGTTGTGTTGTTGTTTACTTAAGGCACTGGACGAAAGAAGTTTCTGAACCTGTTGGGTAGTAGCTGGTATAGTTTTTGTCTCCTTGACATTACTAGCATTACCCAAATTAACGATTTGGTAAACGGGTTCACAATTTCCAATTATAGCACCTTCTTTTAGTTGTACCCCATTTTCGGGTGGGTTAAGCACTCTGACTGGTATTAATGTTTCAACATCTGCCTTCACTAAAGTCTTCCCCACAATGATGCTCGATGTGACTTTTGTGGGGTTAGGCTCCACCAGATAGAATCTGCAGGTCCCGATGTCATCAGTAAGCTTTGTCCATAATAGTGTCTCGGAGCATGGCGAAAGAGTTATATTTTCGCAGACCATCGTCCTTACTTTCACAGGATGATCTGCTCCTTCTCCTAGTTTCATAGGAATTTCTATGTTCCCATATTTGAGAGTCCGCTCAGCAACATCCAGATTTATTTTGTATGTGGTCATGAAATCTATTCCAAGAATGCATTCATCCATTATGTCTGAAACCAGGAAAGTGTGAGGAAATAGTAGTTCGCCTAGTTGAACATCTAAAGTTATTTCTCCAAACACCCGTGCCGCTGCACCAGTTGCTGTTCTTAGTAGATAATTGGTGGTATTATGAAGCCATTTGTTCTTAACAAGATCTGTTCTAATAATTGATCTTGCAGCTCCAGTATCGATAGTGACTGCGCAGTCATTTTTTCCTACACTTCCATATATAACAAGACTGCTATTATTTCTCTGCAACTGGCCTACTTGAATGATGACTTCGGGGCTGCCGATTCCACCAACCAACTTCTGCCCCACAAAATTGGTTTTTACTAGTTTTCCGACTGCTCAACAGGAGAGCTGATGCGACTAGTCGCTGCTTGATATCTAGTCTCTCCACGAATAGCTTGTTCCCTGGCTCGACATCTTTGGTATTCTTCTTTCCCTTCTTCAGGTGATTCCACTCGTCGACGTTTTCTGCAGTCTCTTCGAAGGTGCCCTGATCTATTACAATTCCAGCATCGAAGGACACCACGTGAAGGCGTACTCTGTGATGATTGCACTCTGTTACAAGTACATTCTTCCACTGAAATTTCTCTTACTCGTACTGCACTCCGTGATGCTTGTCTGGCGGATTCATACGCTAATGCATATGCTAGTGCTACTGCTGTTGATTTCTTTCCTGCTAGCCTTAACGCTTGTTGTAAATTTTGATCTGTAATAGCGTTCTCAAATGCCTCCGTCGCCACTTCATTGAGAAAATCCGCATTCAGGCTGGAGTATGAAAGATGAGCTAATCTTTCTACATCTGCCTGCAGTTGTTGTAGTGATTCGCCATGTTTTTGAATCCTGTTGCGTAACTGTAGGCGATATACTTGCTGCATGTGTTCATCTCCGTAACTTAATTCTATCGCCTGTACTAATGAAGTGTATTCATGTTGCTTTTCAATCGGTACCGTTTGTAAGAGTTCTGACTAAGGAGCTCGAAGTCCTAACACCAGAGCTATAGCTTTGTCTTCATCATTCCATCCATTTACCTCTGAAGCTGCCTCGAATTGTCTCTTGAAGATATGCCACGAATTTTGTCCATCAAATATTGGGGGTTTCATTCTACCTGTGCTGGATATTTCAGCTGCTACGTTTAGAGGCTGACGATGCTTTATTCTTTCTAGATCTGCTTTAAAACTGTCAAGCTGCTCGGTGACTTTTTGTTGAGCTTCCCCCACTTCCTGCTCGATTCTTTCAATTTTTAAATTTTGTTCGTCTAACGAGTTTTTCAGGAAAGTCTTCTGTTCCTCCAAACGAGTTTCTAGACAATTCTCCAGAGAACTCTTTTGTTCTCCAAGCGGGTTTCCATAGATTTCTTCTGCTCATCTAACCGGGATTCTAGAGAATTCGTTTGCTCATCTAAGCGGGATTCCAGAGAATTCTTTTGTTCAACGAAAGCATTCTTTTGTTCGTCCATAGATTTCTTCTGCTCATCTAAACGGGATTCCAGAGAATTCTTTTGTTCCTCGAGAGAATTCTTTTGTTCCTCGAGAGAATTCTTTTGTTCCTCAAAAGCATCCTTTTGCTCGTCCAGACGGGTTTCCATAGATTTCTTGTGTTCCTCGAGAGAATTCTTTTGTTCATCAAAACGGGCTTCCATTTTGCTCATTAAAGTACTCAAAAGCTGTTCCATTTTCATTGTAGGCTCTTCTTCAACTTCGGTTTCTTCCAAGTTATCTTCGAAAACAAATGTTTTAGGATTATTTCCTTCCTCTATCAAAGCTTGTCTGAGTCGCTCGACTAGAACTTTCTTTGCACCTGTCGTTTGTAATGACCGGTTCCCTAACACCACTTTCAAATCCTGCGTTCGAAGCTCCTCGAATTTTCGCCCCATTACTTTAGTAATTCACTTTAAGTTGAATATAAATTATTTTCCAGAACTTTCAAAACTTAACACAATTTCACAAAATTAATAACACTTTCAATTTTAAAGTCAATTGCCACCACTTTATTTCACGAATTCATTTCACTTCTGACAACAGTTGTTGCGAGCGTGGCTTTTAGGTTCGTTATTTAAAACACAATATTTAATAATTAATATACAAGTTCTTTATTACACTCTAATCATATAAAATTCACAAACCTTCAATTAATCAACGCAACTTTAATTATCGCTAATACTGTACTTTCAATTATCGCAATCTAATTACAACACTTTCGCACGTTTGTTACTTTCGCTTGTTAACACTGCAACGTCTAAGACAAGACTCTTATTCTGGCTATGACAACTGTTATATTTATACCCTAGAAACTCTTCAGATTATTCTCGAGTGTTCTATTTTCCAGAAGCTTCTTGACTGTTCTATTTATTCTATTCCTGAACCTTCCTGTAGATACCATAATCAATTCTCCGAACATGAAGTCGTTTACTCTCCATTGCCAGTAGATGTCACCAGTTGTCTCTTTCTATTGCACGTAACAATATATTTGCGCCGCACGTGTCGCTATGTGTTAATTTTTAATGAAAAGTTTGGCTGTGTCAAACATTTGGCTTTGTAAGTGCGGTATTCTTGTGGTTTAATTGAACAAAATTTGAGATGTGCGATGAAGAAAAGATTATAGGAACTGTTGCAAGAATTCGAAAAAGATGGAGATATATAATTAGTCAAATGAATTAACTTAACGATGAAAATGAGGCATTACGGCTTAAGGCCCAACCACAATGTGCATATGCTAGCATATGCAAATAAACGAGCAATTGCTTTTCATACTAACAACCCACAATAGGAATAAAGGCTGAACTACAATAAAAGTATACGTAAGTACATTTACTTACGAAAAGCAAACGCGCCCTTTAATTTAACAGGCGACACAAATTGACTTTAACTGGTGTGAGGGGAACTTTCGTTAAGTTTAAATATCCAATTTTCCGTTAGTATAGTGCGCTAAGAATCGCTCATTCCATAAGAACGCAATGTGTCAAACCAATTAAATTATTACTAGATGATTAAAAGTGCCATGTAAAAATTAAAATGGAATAAAAATTGTATTGCGAATTAGTAGAAAACACAAATCTTTAATTAAATCTACTTCCACTTGTTAATTTTTTCACTTTTAACACATTTTAAAATTTAACACAGAAAATGTCATCAGGGCACTGCGAATTAGTAGAAGGCACAAATCTTCAATTACATCAACTTCCATTTGTTAATTTTTTCACTTACTACTTTTTAAAATTGAAAACATTAAATATTGTTGCGAGCGTGGCTTTTGGTTCGTTATTTAAAACGCAATATTAAATGTGTAAAATACAAGTTCTTTATTTCACTCTAATCTTATACAATTCACAAGCTTTCTATTAATCAACTCAACTTTAATTATCGCTAATACTGTACTTTCAATTATCGCAATCTAATTACAACACTTTCGCACGTTAATTACTTTCGCTTGTTAACACTGCAACGTCTAAGACAAGACTCTTGCTCTGGCGGTGATATCTGTTATATTTATACCCTAGAAACTCTCCAGATTATTCTGTAGTGTTCTATTCCAGAACCTTCTTGTCTATTCTATTCATTCTATTCCTGAACATTCTCGAAGATTCCTTCACCGATTCTCCAAACCTGAAGTTGTTTACTCCCCATTGCCAGTAGATGTCACCAGTTGTCTCTTTCTATTGCACGTAACAATATCAAGATAATAACTCTTACGGAATGTGATATATATATAGGATAAAAATATCAATTTTTCAGTCTCGTTTAATTTCGTAAAGTTATTTACTTTTATTATATTTCAGCCTTAAGAAGTCGTTCGTCAAATTTTAATTTCTTTCGTCGACTTCTGTCTGTACGCTCATGATCGTACTTTGCATAAGCAAATTTGACAGTTTGTGTAAATACTATACAAATGTTAGTGATGCATAAGGAAGTATTCGTGATATTTTCAAGGCTTGCATATGCAAGCTTATGAACAAAACTATACAAATGTTAGTGATGCATAAGGAAGTATTCGTGATATTTTCAAGGCTTGCATATGCAAGCTTATGCACATTGTGGTTAGGCCTTTATGCGGAAGCACTGACATATAATAACGGACTGAGCATTCTGCTTCAAAAATGGCACAAATATTGAACAGGCTGTGAAAACCCTTTATTTCGTACAATTGCACACCGATTCATACTTTATTATTATTTGTCGATTGGAAACACTAAATATATTATAAAATAGTATTGCATTAAATTAAAAATTTTGTTTTAATTAACCCAAAAATTAATTTTTAATATCACTGAAAAATGTTCTCCTCTGCAGATTTGTTTTTAAATTTCATTGAGTTTGTAAGAGATAGACGTATATAAACAATATATTTGTCTGAATTTTTATGTCAATTTCAATGCATTCCAATTAATACAGCCGTACTGTTTCCATAATTGGTTACAGTTCAGTGTACATTTTGAGCTTGAAAGAGGCAAATAGATTTTAGCCAAAATTTGTACCATTTTTGACTATAAGAATTAGATAGGATGACTCAGTCCATTCTTTTTATATGTCAGTGTGCGGAAGGCATCAATAACACGGTTTTTTCAGGGTTTCGATTTATGCAAAAAAAAAAAACCCCCAACACCATTTTCAAAAATCTAAGCCCGGCAGTATTTGAACTAAGAGTTTCTAATATTTTGCCCAAGGTTTCAAATTTATATCTTAAAAATTGTGGAAAGTAAAGAGCGAGTTTATTCAGCCTTTAGACCCAATCTCGCGCCTGTGTACACTCTGGATTCCGATTCCAAACTTCGCTTTTTTTCAAACATATTTTTATAAAAAAAAAAACAAAAAAAACACTGACACACACGCGTCCGAAAGTATTCCCTTGCTATGTACATATGTACATACATTGAATTAACAATCGTGTTGCTGGTTGCGATAAGCATAGCAAGAAATGGAAAAATAGAAAAAATAGAAAGATCATGTGACCTTGGACTTTAATTTATTGGTTTAGTATTTGGAGTAATCTGATACCTCCTCTTCTGAGCGGTATGCAATTTAAAGTTAGTAAGTAATGTACGTTTATTCCAAACTTCGTGCATCATTTAATGTAAGAGCTCAGCGCCACCTTCGAGCAGGAAGCTAATGGAGTAGGCATTGTGTATAAAATATATGTACACGAGCGTAACCAAAATGCCGCTTTATTGTGCGTGAGGTTCGGCCATATTGGACCCTGACTGTCAAATTTCAAAGCGAGAACTTGGTACTTTTGTTTTTTCTTGTTTGGTACCTGACGCATAGACTTAGTAAGATATAGTGTTATGGAACTATGCTGAGTGATTGAAATCGGACGAAAAACCTGCAGCTGCCGCCTGCCATAATCAAAAAGAATCCCTTGCCTTTAACCAAAACGCCGGCACACATTTGGTCCTGAAGGGACCTTTACGTCACTTACCTACGTCCACATTGAAGGCACAGATGGTATGCCTTCACTGCATGCCCCAACCACCCAGCTGACTCTGAAGGCAGATATTTTCAAAGTCCCTTGTTGACCTGTAAAGAGAGAGACTAACGGACCTAGACGACCTTCATGCGAGAGGGCTCGAGGAAAGTGAAAGGAGAAAGAAAAGCGTTCGGCACTTCATTTTTACGTTATAATATTTCCTTTTATTCACTATGTTAACAAAAGGAGCTAGAGCTCACCTAACCATTATCCAGTTACAATTGATCAAAATACAATGCCTAAGTACATCATGTGAACAATAGTTTCATGCCGTAATAAGACCTTTAATTCGACAAGCACGACAGGTCACCTTATGGATGCCCGGGTATAATTAATCTTTCTCACCCCACTGATCTGGGTGATTGCATCCGAAAAATATGCTAATAATATGTACCCCAATAGGTAATAATATAATGACATACGTAATGATGTAACAATATAATATAAATAAAAGAATTTTACTCGACATAGACTTACATGATGCCACTCGTACACTCAAAGGAGCTCCCTGGAGGCGAAATGGTTCTGTTAGCTGAAAAGATAGAAGAAAATTTTTGTCGAACTTGGTTCATCTTAACCTTAATAACTGTTTAGTCCAATGTGCTTGTCTAATTTATGGTTTACAATTCCCATGCTCATTCGCGAACTTTAAAAGAAGACATGGAGAGACCAGAATGGGAGGATATTTCGGAGAGGAGCGAGAAGCTGAAAAGCTACTGGGCTCAATGGAACTCCCTTCATGTTGAATGCGGTATATTAAAACGCAAGTGGGAAGCACCTAACACTAAATCATTCCGAATGCAGATAATCGTGTCTGCATCAAAGGTCAACGATGTTTTAGAAGAAATGCACAGTGGATCCTCTGGAGGACATTTTGGAGTGAATAAAACAATTTCCAAAATACGAGAAAGGTTTTATTGGCTACAAATGCGAGAATATGTGGAGGAGTTGTGCCGCAAATGTACTGTCTGTGCCTCTTGTAAAGGACCGCTACACAGAAGCAGAGGGGAAATGCATAAGTATAATGTCGGAGCCCCCTTTGAAAGGATAGCTGTAGACATCGCTGGACCTTTTCCAGAAACATATGACGGTAACCGTTATATACTAGTTGCCATTGACTATTTCAGTAAATGGCCTGAAGCTTATACAAACCCTAATCAAGAGGCAACCACAGTTGTGGAACAAATAATAAGGAATTGGGTCAGTAGATTTGGTGTGCCTCACGAACTTCATTCAGACCAAGGACGGAACTTCGAATCACGGACTTTCCAGGAGATGTGTAAGATTAAACAACATAAGGTTCGAAGAACGATGACTCTTGAATGGAATCTTTGGGATGGTTCTAGAATGGAATCTTCAACAAAGCTCTGGAGAGTTTGTAGAGTATAAATATAGCAGTTGCCACCACCAGAGCATGAGTCGTGTCTTAGACGTTGCAGTGTTAACAAGTAATAAACGGGCGAAAGTGTTGTAATTGGATTGCGATAATTGAAAGAACAGTATTAGCAATAGTTGAAGTTGAGTTGATTAATTGAAGGTTTGTGAATTATAACGGGTTTTCCAATAAGAGGTGTTATTTTGATATATATTCAAAGAAAAATGCCATTTTTTGAGATAAATGATCGGATCTTTATTTCATTATAAAGAGGAAGGTATGCCGTTAATAATGGAAAATAACATCAGCCAAATGATAACCGCGACCAGGCCTACACCCAAAAATGTTCGAGTTTTACGAACCGTCTCTGCCACATTTTCATCATTTTTATAGTGAATTTTAATAATTTCAATGCGTTGCTGAATCGTGTATCGCTCCATTTTTATTAATGGCGTAGTTTCTACTTGTCAAATGTCAAAAATGACAGCTCCAAAAGTGACATCTACCGAAATAGCGGGCTAATTAAAATAACACCTCTTATTGGAAAACCCTTTATAAGATCAGAAGTGAAATAAAGAACTTGCATATTAAAAATTTAATATTGTGTTTTAAATAGCGAACCAAAATCCACGCTCGCAACAATACAATTACATTTATTCAGAGGCGTGTATCCAGTGGCCTGTGGCTTGTGGTCGTGAATGTATTTTGGGCCTCACTTACAGCTTTTTGTTTTAGAAAAAAAGCTCGGTTTAAATCTTTCTGATTAAGTCGCGCTATTGGTCACACGCATGAATGTGCAGGTCATGCTTTAAAGTAAAATCCATAGAATTAAAATTTGAAGTAATTTATATAGAGTAAAGTATAGTGTAATAAATGATTTAGTTTAGAAATGAAAATTGATCTTTTTCTAATCGGACGCCATATACCTATAATCTCTACAAGCGTTTTCTAAGTATACAATTTGTTCTGAATAATTTATCAGGTTAAGTATTATGAATATTGAAGACATATGCATGTTTGAGCAATTTGAGGGTAAGTATATTATGAATGCTTCCATGGTAGTGATTATATGATCACAACAAAACTATGGCCTAACAGTTTTTTCGTACAGTATTTACGACAGTTGTCGTAAAATCTCTATTTGAAAAATTTTAGAGAGAAATTTATTTAAAATTTATAGGATTTTTTATAATAACGCATTTTAAAAATCTATAAAACGTTTTCATAAAGAAGGCACGCACGTGCACTTGCGATGGTGGAAGCATGCTACATGTGAGAATCTTTTGATAATATACTATGTAATAATTAAGAATATTTAGTATATATTCGTAAACTTAAGAGAATATCGTAAAATTTATAAAAACACTTGCAGATCCGAACAATGAAGTACAATTACTCTCTGCGTCAGTCAGCTTGGTACCAATTGCGTGCATTTCAAAGTAGAGCGTGATCGACAAAACTTCAATTCGTAATTCATTAGGCCCGTATTACTACCAAATTACTACCAATTAGCCTACTAAGTAGTTAGGAAACACCAGAACAAAATTGGAAATTTTTCGCGTTTTCAACAAACAAAGAAATTACGTAGTTATATACTTTAGTCTTTTTCATGTCCTAATGCGACTGAGACAATGAGTTTAAAGGTAAAAATTTAGAAAATGTAGGATTGGATTACCCGAATGGTGAAATTGACTTGAATATCTTCAAAATCCTTTCAACCTATTCATAATAATGAAATTTTCGAACATATCGGGTCATACTACCTTAATTTTTTAAGAAAAAGATAAATTTCACTTTGGCCAAGGTGTTGAAAGTAGATGTAAAATTTCTGTTAAATAACATCGTTATTTTTCCCAAAAACATCAGAGAATCCAGAATGAGTTACACCCACTTAATCTCTTTAGAGAAAAGCGAATGTAAACAGAAGCACATTCTGTTCAAATAGCGTGGCCTTTGGTTCGTTATTTAACAATCTTAAATTTTAATATACAAGTTCTTTATTTTCGCTTTACACTTTTGAAATTCACAAACCTTCAATTAATCAACTCAACTTTAATTATCGCTAATACTTTTCTTTCAATTATCGCAATCCAATTACAACACTTTCGCCTGTTTATTACTTTCGCTTGTTAACACTGCAATGTCTAAGGCAAGACTCTTTTTCTGGCGGTGACAACTGTTATATTTATACCATAGACACTCACCAGATTATTCTGGAGTGGACCTTAGATGAACGGTTGATCTATAAGCCATTAGGAATATAAGAATATGTCGATCCCAGTCACGTTAATGATAGTCAACTGCTTTCTTTAGATGCTCGACCAATGCTCTGTTGAACCGCTCTACCATGCCATCAGATTGTGGGTGTAGATTAGTTGCTCTGGTTTATCTTATTCCCAACATTTTACACATCTCCTGGAAAGTCCGTGATTCGAAGTTCCGTGCTTGGTAAGAATGAAGTTCGTGAGTCACACTAAACCTACTGATCCAATTCGTTACTATTTGTTCAGCAACTGTGGCTACTTCTTGATTAGGGATTGTATAAGCTTCAGGCCATTTACTGAAATAGTCAATGGCAACTAATATATATCGGTTACCGCCATCGGTTTCTGGAAAAGATTTAGTGATTTCTACAGCTATCCTTTCAAAGGAGGCTCCGACATTATACTAATGCATTTCTCCTCTGCTTCTATGTTGCGGCCCTTTACAAGCTGCACAGACAGTACTTCTGCGGCACCTAACCTCCACATCTTCTCACATATGCAAATGTCCTACAGAGGTTCCACCGTACATTTCTTCTAGAACATCTTTGACGTTTGATGCTGGTACGACTATCTGCATTCGGAATGACTCGCAGTTAGTTGCTTCCCACTTCCGTTTCAATATACCACACTCAACATGAAGAGAGTTCCATTGAGCCCAGTAACTTTTCAGCTTCTCACTCCGTTCCGAAATATCCTTCCAGTCTGGTCTTTCCCTGTCTGCTTACCAAGCAAGAATAGGTGAAATGTCTGGATCTTCTCGTTGTGCTCTTCGCAGGTCCGCGTTGTCTTAATCTGTAGATGTTTCCACGGTTACCAACTGTTTAGTTGCTGTTGTTTCTTTTTCTTCTACTCGGGCGCAATATTTGCATTCAAGTTTGCATGGAAGTCGTGAAAGGGTGTCTGCATTTCCATGGATACGACCTCTTCGGTAATGCATTTCAAAATCATAAGCCTGGAGTCGCCCTATCCATCTCGCCACTTGTCCCTCAAGGTTCTTAAACTGCCATTTAAGTGTTGCATGGTCGGCGCGAATGATGAATTTCTGCCCGTAGAGATAATCACCAAAATGCTTTGTTGAACTTACAATGGCAAGCAGCTCTTTTCTTGTAGACAATAATTTTTCTCTGAGTTTGAAAGTGCTTTGCTATAGTAAGCTACTGGAACTTCTTGACCATTCTCTTGCTGCGAAAGCACTGCACCAATACCGTCATTGATGGCATCTGTATCCAATATAAATGTTTTTCCCAGCTTTGGATAGTGAAGTTCTGGAGCTTCACAAAGCTGTTGCTTCAAATTTTCAAAACTTTCCTTGCATTTATCCGATCATTTGAATGGCTTTCGCCTTTCTGTATGTTGGTGTAGGCTCCTTACTATATCTGCAAATCCTTTCACGAATCACCTGTAGTAGGTAGCTAAACCAAGAAAACTCCGTAATTGATGTTTGTCCTTTGGAACTGACCAATTTTTGACGGATTCAATTTTCTCTAAATCGGTTCTTACTTGTGATGAAACTATGTGCCCTAAATATTTAACTTCATTTTTGAATAGAGAATATTTACTCGCACTGAGCTTCAATTTCGCATCTCTGAGTCTTTAAAGTACGTCCTGTAAGTTGTTTTTATGTCCCTTGAATGTTCTTCCAATTAATATTATGTCATCCAAGTTGAGAAGACATGTTTTCCAGGTTAAACTACGTAGAATATATTCCATTAGTCTTTCGAATGTGGCTGGAGCATTACATAATCGAAATGGCATTACTATGAATTGCCATAAGCCACTGCCAACTGAGAAAGAAGTGGAAAACCATTGCTCTCCGGAAAGGGTATCCAACATGTCATCACTCTTTGGTAATGGATCGCTATCCTTTCTCGTCACGTTATTTAGTTGTCGGTAGTCTACACAAAATCGGGTGCTGCCATCCTGTTTCCTGACCAGAACAACCGGCGATGTCCAAGGGCTGTTAGATTCCTCTATTATGCCATATTTCTTCATGGAGCTAATCATATCTGCGACTTCTGGTTGTTTGGCTAATGGAAATTTTCGTGTTGTCTATCGAATGGGCCTGGAATCTCCTGTATCGATCCGATGCTGGACAAGATTTGTTTTACCATAGTCATCATCATTCATTGCAAATAATTCTGAAAATTCATCGATTACCATTTTGGCATCGTTGTATTGTTGTTTACTTAAGGCACTGGACGAAAGGAGTTTCTGAACCTGTTTGATAGTAGCTGGTATAGGTTTTGGCTCCTTGACGTTACTACCAAAACCCAAATTGACGATTTGGTAAACGGGTTCACAATTTCCAATTATAGCACCTTCTCTTAGTTGTACCTCATTTACGGATATGTTGAGCACTATGACTGGTATTAATGTTGCACCTTCTGCCTTCACTAAAGTCTTGCCAACAAGGATGCTCGATGTAACTTTTGTGGGGTTAGGCTCCACCAGATAGAATCGGCAGGTCCCGATGTCATCAGTAAGCTTTGTCCATAATAGTGTCTCGGAGCCAGGGGAAAGTGTAATATTTTCGCAGACCATCGTCCTTACTTTCGCAGGAT
Source organism: Dioctria rufipes (assembly GCA_963924295.1). Lineage (NCBI taxonomy): Eukaryota > Metazoa > Arthropoda > Insecta > Diptera > Asilidae > Dioctria > Dioctria rufipes. The sequence continues at coordinate 114,436,562 of OZ002742.1, forward strand.
AAACTTCTCCTTCTCCTAGTCATATAGGTATTTGCGTATTCCCATATTTCAGAATCCGCTCTCCAACATCCAGATTTATTTTGTATGTGGTCATGGAGTCAATTCCAAGAATGCATTCATCCATTATATCTGAAACCAGGAAAGTGAGTGGAAATAGTAGTTCACCTAGTTGAACATCTAAAGTTATTTCCCCAAACACCTGCACTGCTGCTCCAGATGCTGTTCTTAGTAGATATTTGCTGGTGTTGTGAAGCCTATTTGTTCTGAACAAGATCTGTTTTAATAAGTGATCTCGAAGCTCCAATATCGATAGTGACCGTGCAGTTATTTTTTCCTACACTTCCATATATAAAAATACTGCCAATATTTCTCTGCAACTGGCCTATTTGAATGATGACTTCGGGGATGTCGACTCCACCAACCAATTTCTGCCTCACGAAGTTGGTTTTTACATGTTGATGCGACTAGTCGCTGCTTCATATCTAATCTCTCCACGAATAGCTAGTTCCCTGGCTCGACATCTTTGGCATTCTTCTTTCCCCTCTTCTTCTGGCAATTCCACTCGGCGACGTTTTCTGCAGTCTCTTTGAAGGTGCCCTTGTCTATTACAATTTCAGCATCGAAGGACACCACGTGAAGGCTGGCTCTGAGATGACTGCACTCTGTTACAAGTACATTCTTCTACTGAAATTTATTTTACTCGTACTGCACTCCGTAACGCTGTTACATACAGGGCATCCATTGGCATCAGTTAAACATGTATATATGTACATACATACATACATGTCTGAATCGATTTCCCTTTACGCAGAATTATAAAATTCAAGCATCAATGAAGAAATGCAAACATGTAGATACGTACATACCTGCAGCATTCTCATTGCATGCAGAAATATAATTCCCAGCTGCGAGTATAAACATATCTACAAACATATTTGCAAAGTTCAGTAAAGTCACTCGCTCCTGACCTACACCAATTTCTTAATCACATAAAGAAACAAGTGAAGGCAGTGACACAATACGCCTGCGCGCAAGAATTCTCACGATGCAATTTGATAACCTTGCTCCAGCGGTAGAACTTAGGAGAACGAAACAATTGTTCACGATGATGTCATAATAGCAGCAAAGCAGCGAACGGTCTACGAAAGTATTTATGTATGTACATATGAAAGCGATGAATGCCGTGATGTAACAACAACAAACCGGCAAAAGCTTTGCGGAAATTAATTTGTGAATACTGTAAAGAAACACTTTACGGAAATAATAATTATGTACGAATAAATGCTGCGATGAAATTAGTTTAGCATAATAAGAAAATAGAAATAGTATTAAGTCGAGAATTGTATAAATATTCTGTGATTTTTGAATAGAGTTAGTAGCAGGAGTATCACCAGACAATACAAGTTGTTTCATTTACATTAGGAGTAAAGCTAATAAGCTGCTCCACCAATCCACACTAGGAGTAAAGCAAGTAAGCTGCTCCACTAATCCACACTAGGAGTAAAGCTAGCAAGCTGCTCCACTAATCCACACTAAGAGTAAAGCTAGTAAGCTGCTCCATACCCATCGCCACTCAACAACAAAAAGAAGTCCAATCATCGTGAAAGCACGTGCCGTGTTCCAGATTAAGATATAAAGGTGCTCAGAAGAGAGTACTAGAAGTACTTAAGAAACTCAACAATTTTGGCGCAGCCGGTAGGATCAAGGAAGTTATATAAATTCAAACACTTGAAAAAACTTGATCTTCGAATTTACATAAACGAGTCCATAAGAGCGCATCATTTTTGAATCTGGCACGCAAATACGAGACATTAGGCAACAATAAAAGTTATCCACTTTTTGTCTTGAAAGATACCAACATCAAACAACTATAAAGGAAAGAAACCCCAATATAATATAGCATCATATCTGCATAGCGGAAACGACGTTAAAAGTTTTTCTCTTCTCTACAAGTAAAGTAAGTTAATAAAAATTGTTAAGAATCATTAGTAGACATTATAAAAACCACTGCGATATATGTGCATGCAAGCAACAAGAATAGTAGAGCAATTTTCAATTAATCATTCTAATTTCGTCGGTTATTAAACAGAATTAGCTAAACTACCTATTTTCTCTTTTCCTTCCTCTCAATTATTAAAAATTTTGTGGGTACTGTTTTCATGCCCAGACCTTATCAAAACTCTCCTGGCTCAGATTTTGAGGCAGCAATAAGCTCATTGTCGTTTGACAACACAAGTCCTCCGGACAGCCCAATAGTAGAGCGAAATTCACCCCAAAGCAGACCATCCATAAATTGGTATCGCGAGCATCGCTCAGGTAAACGCTTCAGAGGGCACAGTCGTATTAATTTTCTCGCAAGAAATCATAGTTTAGGCGGCCTAGTATCCAAGCAAGTGTTGGCCATTCCAAGTTCGAGTAAAAACACTCAAATCACTTCCTGCATAGAACAACCAAGTAAAACAGACAAAATGTCGGTAAACTATGAAAAAGTAGTAAAACTGACGGCACAAATGGTGCCTTTGTTCTCTGGGGAAATTAGCTCGCAAATCCTCACAGAACTACAGACTTTTATAGGCTGCTGTAAGCAAGCGCAGCAGTGTCTAGGGGAAGAAGAAAGGAAAGCCTTCATGCAGATTTTCCCCACCAGATTGAGAGGAAACGTGTATCAATTAATAGCGTCCAGCTCTCTCACAAAATTTGAAGAAGTCGGGGAACTGCTTTACCGAACATATTTACCTCGTGAAACATACCATGAACTAATAAACAAGTTAATTACTTGCCGGCAATATCCGCCAAAATCATCATTTATCATCATTTACAAATAGATTAAAAAGTCTTTTAATTCAATGCAACGAGGCAGCACAGAGTAAATACGGATCTGAAAATTTTAAAATAGTAAAGCAGCAAATAGAAGATTTTGCTATGGCTTCCATAAAGAGTGGTGCAACTAATCCGCATCTAAACGCCTACTTACTCACATTGAATGAAAATTCTTTAGACACTCTCATCCAAAAGGTATTAGATACGGAAAGATTGCAACAGGGTCTCTTTTTCATTCCACAACCACTAAACTACTTACCCCAAACTACAAACTCTTTTCAAATGGACCATTTCTTTAGACCAAATACCTCAAATTTTACTAATGCTTATGGTTATCCTATACACGATAGTGTAAACTCCTCTATATACCCCTACACAACTGATACAGTCGAACTTCCAACACTTCCTGCTGGATTTCTTCAATTTTCACATTTTGTTCGTCTAACGAACCTTTCAGAAAATTCTTTTTTTCCTCCAAACAAGTTTCTAGACAATTCTGCAGAGAATTCTTTTGTTCATCCCAACGGAATTCTAGAGAATTCTTTTGTTCAACAAAAGCATTCTTTGGTTCCTCCATAGATTTCTTCTGCTCATCTAGCCGGGTTTCCAGAGAATTCTTTTGTTCCTCAAAAGCATTCTTTTGCTCATCTAAACGGAATTCCAGAGAATTCTTTTGATCCTCAAAAGCATTCTTTTGATCATCTAAACGGGATTCTAGAGAATTCTTTTGTTCCTCTAGAGAATTCTTTTGTTCATCAAAACGGGCTTCCATTTTGCTCATTAAAGTACTCAAAGCTGTTCCATTTTCATCGCAGGTTCTTCTTCAACTTCGGTTTCTTCCAAGTTCACTTCAAAAACAAATGTTTCAGGATCCTTTCCTTCCTCTATCAAAGCTTGTCTGAGTCGCTCGACCACTTTCTTTGCACCTGTCGTTTGTAATGACCGGCTCCCTAGCTCTACTTTCAAATCCGGTATTCGAAGCTCCTCGACTTTGCGCCCCATTTCTTTAGTAATTCACTTATAGTTGAATATAAATTAATCAAAATTTAACACAATTTCACAAAACTGATCACACTTTGAATTTTAAAGTCAATTGCCACCACTTTATTTCGCGAATTTATTTCACTTCTGACACCAGTTGTTGCGAGCGTGGCTTTGGTTCGTTATTTAAAACACAATATTAATTATTTTGATATACAAGTTCTTTATTTCACTCTAATCTTAACAATTCACAAACTTTCAATTAATCAACTCAACTTTAATTATCGCTTAATACTGTACTTTCAATTATCGCAATCTAATTACAACACTTTCGCACGTTTATTACTTTCACTTGTTAACACTGCAACGTCTAAGACAAGACTCTTCGTCTGACGGTGACATCTATTATATTTATACCCTAGAAACTCTCCAGATTATTCTAGAGTGTTCTATTTCAGAACCTTCTTGACTTTTCTATTCATTCTATTCCTGAACCTTCCCGAACATTCCGTCATCGATTCTCCGAACCTGATGTTGTTTACTCTCCATTGCCAGTAGATGTCACCAGTTGTCTCTTTCTATTGCACGTAACAATATATATAGTAGAAATAAATTGTTGTACAGAAAAAATGTAGACATAATTAATAGAAATAAAAATAATTGTAGCAAAAAATATATACAAAATACAGTTAAGCTAACCCAAATTAATCCACGCTTAGATAAGCTTTGTTCTTTTTAATATAGCTAAACACCACATGTACTCATCTTAGCATTATGTATATATGTCGTAGGCATCTAATAAAATCCGACTTTTAATTAAAAGCCTAGTCATTTAATTAAATGCCGTCATTTAATTAAATGCCGTCATTCAATGAAAATCGTATTGATATCTTTCTTTTACCATTATCTGCCTAGGCATTTACTTAAATGCCGGCATTTAATTAAATGCCGGCCTGCTCTCCAGGCAAATAATAAAATAAGCAAATATATATCAACGCACGATCCGCAAGTCTTTACGCCGATAGTGTAATCGGATTTTATTAGATGCCTACGACATACGACACCCGATTTAACCAAATACTAGGAGAGGGAGATGTGTGGTGAAGGGGGAGGTCGCACCCAGGCCTGCGACCCATACTCACGCACACCCACACCCACATACACACACATATACACATAAACACACATACACGCGCGGCGCCACTTCCTGCTCGATTCCTTCAATTTTCAAATTTTGTACATCTAACGAGTTTTTCAGGAAAGTCTTCTGTTCCTCCAAACGAGTTTCAATACAATTCTCCAGAGAGAGCACATGTTTGTCCAAACGAGTTTCCAGAGATTTCTTTTGTTCCTCAAAAGCATTCTTTTGTTCGTCCAAACGGGTTTGTAACAGACACTCAAACTTAATTTAAGTGCTTGCTAAGTGGGCGTAAGTAACTCGAGAAAAAAGAAAAGAACTTCGATGTTTTTACTGTAAACTTACACTGATTTTTATTGTACTAATACAAGAACTTAAATACATTTTTTACGCTTACATGATAAATTTCGCTATTATCGTAAGTTCACTTCATTATGTTTACCTTGCAGTCATTGACCCAGATTGGGGCAATGCATGCGGAAATATTTTCGTGAAATATTTTTATGAATGATGCAAGAACATGAGTAAGTGAACTTACTTTTGATTGAATTTTGACCTGATTGGAGGAAATGTACAAAATAAGCAAAGTGACGAATTCGTTTGCATTTAAAAAATCGGAAGGTAATTGTAGTGAACATGAACGTGAAATTGGAACGCGATTAAGAAATTATGTTTTGTTTAGGTATGAACATGTTGAGAAATTATTTTTTTGTTCAGGTAGGAACAGGGTTTCTATAGATTTCTTCCGCTCATCTAAACGTGATTCCAGAGAATTCTTTTGTTCCTCAAGAGAATTCTTTTGTTCCTCCCAACTGGATTCCAGAGAATTCTTTTGTTCCTCAAGAGAATTCTTTTGTTCCTCAAAAGCAATATTTTGCATCAAAACGGGCCTCCATTTTGCTCATTAAAGTACTTAAAAGCTGTTCCATTTTCATCGCAAGTTCTTCTTCAGCTTCCGTTTCTTCCATGTTCTCTTCGAAAAAATGTCTCAGGATTCTTTCTTTCCTCTATTAAAGCTTGGCTAAGTCGCACGACTAAAACTATCTTTGCACCTGTCGTTTGTAATGACCCGTTCCCTAACTCCACCTTCAAATCCTGTATTCGAAGCTCCTACACTTTGCGCGCCATTACTTTAGTAATTATTTTCCAGAACTTTCACAAAAATAACAAAATTAATCACACTTTGAATTTTTAAGTCAATTGCCACCACTTTATTTCGCTAATTTATTTCACTTCTGACACCAATTGTTGCGCGCGTGGCCTTTGGTTCGTTATTTAAAACACAATATTAAATTTTAATATACAAGTTCTTTATTTTTGCTTTACACTTATGAAATTCACAAACCTTCAATTAATCAACTCAACTTTAATTATCGCTAATACTGTTCTTTCAATTACCGCAATCCAATTACAACACTTTCCCTGTTTATTACTTTCGCTTGTTAACATTGAAATGCCTAAGACAAGACTTTTTTTCTGGCGGTGACAATTGTTATATTTATACCCTAGAAGCTCTCCACATTATTCTGGAGTGTTCTATTCCAGAATCTTCTTGACTATTATATTCCTGAATCTTCCCGAAGATTCCATCATCGATTCTCCGAACGTGAAGTTGTTTACTCTTCACATCCAGTAGATGTCACCACTTGTCTCCTTTTTTTATTGCACGTAACAATAGGATTACAGCGACAACCTTGGGACCAACTGTTTTGGCATCTCTCAATACTTCAGAAAAAACAAACCCGCACAAAAGTGCGGGAACATTATAGGAGAGTAAAATCTGAAAATTTCACTCTTCTCATTTATTTACGAAAATGAATCATTTGTCACTCTGTTATGTTGCATGTGTATGCTTTGACATTTTTTGTCTTTATTCGTAAAATTTGTAATGAGAGTTAATTTTTTTGTTATGCTTTTCTTCTTTCTCTCCATTTTTAGTTGTTAAAACATTTAAATGGGAAACAGTCAGAAATCTGTTCTGCTTTCTAACTTGTTCTTAAGTAAACTTTGCTAATTTTAATGGCTGGTGAAATACATAGTGCTAACAAATTATCTTTGCTGCACGAATCATAATAATAAGTACCAGTGCCGCAGCTAGGAAATTTTAAATTTTTATCTTAAGAGGAAAGTAAACAAGTAAAAAGCTAGAATTGGTCTAAGACAGATTCTTACGATACCTTAGATGACTGCCCGTTCGTATGGTCACCCATCTGTGCAAGTTTGATTTTTGAACTGGTTTTTCACATATATTTCCAGGACGATTCATCGGAAAGTAAAAATGATTCTAACCAAATTTGTAGAATTTCATATTCTGAAGAAGATTTCAGTAAAATAAAAACATCTAGGATTGACCGTTTTCACAGTATACGCAAGAATCCTAAATTTTTATATGGCAACACCAAGAAGGGGTTACCCGATTGTTTTCCATCTTTTTAACCTTTCTAGCACGATATATTTGAAACTTCCACCTCCACCGTTAGGGGTACAAAGTGTACCCCACAGTTATTATCATGAATGAACCTATGTAAATATATTATTTTACTTTTAGCACTTACATCTTGCACATTAACACTTTTTTAAATAATAATAAAAAATTTTTTTTTTATATATTTTAGGAAGCACTTAACAAAGTAGTATACTTATATTTTAACTTAGAAGTATACAAAAGAAATTTCTTATGCTTCTCTCTCACATAATGTGCAAAATGTTACATTTTTTGTAATGCTGTGATCAGGATAAATCCATTTTAAACAACGTTGGCGTGTTTTTCGGCATTTTCTGTTCTTTGTTCGGGGGCAAATAGTACACCTTCTAAATGGTTTCCGCCGCTCTTCCTGATTTGACGTTTTTCGTTCTACTTGTGGAACTATTTCTGACATAGCTTCAGAAATACGTTTACACGGAAAAAAATTCCTGTTGCGCTGAAAGCAAAAAATGTTGCACTAAGAATATAGGAATACCTCCAATATTTTTTTCGATAATTCTCCAAAGTTTTTGTACAAATTATTGTATCATATAGTGGTCCTCGCTGTTTTTATAGGAAAAAATCAACTCAGAAAACTTTATGGAAAATTTACTATCTATATTGGAATAATCGCTGTGCGTGTTGCGCATAACACTACCATATTTTATGTACAACACTTGTGGCACGCATCCCAACACTAATAGGAAACCTTCATACGTAGCTATAATACACAAATAAAAAATAATTCATATTTTATATAAACATTCATCTTTTGCTTATTTTAAACTGAATTACTTTTACGCAAAATAATATGGTTATGCCAGCAGACTGCGAAGTTACTCTTTTGAAAAAGAGCGAATGAATTGCCGTTGCATTAACATAATAATTAGAATAAAAGCACAATAGATCAACCGTTAACAGTTGTCAGAATTATCTAATGTTGTAATATTATATGTATATCAAATAAACAAATTGTAACTCTGAATAAGTTTTTGCGATCTACATATATAGCCAAAGGAGCTGTAAAGAAGGCGTGTAGGGCCATGCAAAATGCATGTATGGCTACTAATATTGTTTTTAATGTTATGTGGAGTGGAAAATCCACATTTTAATTTCGTTGACTTGCAGTGAAATGTTCAAGTGTACGAGGCCGTGCAGTTAGTGTTTGGCTTTGATTGTGAAATGTTGTGAAAAGTGAAGTGGCTTAATAAAATGGAATACATTAAAGTAAAATTGGAAATTATGGGGATGCTTGTCTACTTAAGTACAAACATTTTCTAAGATCAATAACCTATGCATGAAACATTTTATAGATAAATAGATTTGTGCGTGTGACACAAAGTTCGTGATCATAATGGCGGCGTTCTCGAATATTTTTAATTTCATGTTGTCATTTCAATATTAGAGCCGTTTTCTTTGAAAGTGGTGCAAGTTCATTTTTTTTAATTTTAATTCATTTAAAAAAATAATTCAAAAATATTTACATATAGATCTAACAGTGCACTTTTGTGTTTTTTGACGTTAAAGACAGTGTAAATTATAGGAAATATTCCTCTAAATTATAGGGAATATTCCCTACATTTTAAGAAAATGGACTTGCACAACTTTCAAATAAAACGGCTCATATAATTGGTGATATGAGCCGTTTATGCTGTGAGTAATTTAAAATTATTAAAAAACAAACCTAGAACGCTGACGTAATTTGTGTAGTCCATTGATGTTGTTGTTTGACTCTCCAAAATTGTTATTTGTTGTTGTTTATATTTGAAAAGAGCATCATAGAGAAAAAGAGGATTTCACAGGCAGGTTAGAGTTTCTTAACGTGTGTCGACGTTACATTACAATAAAATTACGTAAAAATATCCAAAGAAAAATTTTGGTGATCCGATCACCGATGTAATTGTCTTCTGTGTAGATAATATCTCAAAAAAAAAAAACTAAAACGGGTTTACATTTTAGAAGAAGAATTTTATCAAAATTCATTCGACAGTCTCGAATATGAAACCTTGAAAGACATAATTCCAAAGGCTGGACCTAGGCTGGTGCCAATGTAAAAAGCTGTATGGTCGAGCAGAGGTTTGTACTTCCATTTTTGTTTTACGAATTAAATTATGTTACTGAAAATGGCCTCAGTGCATTTAATATTTTAAAAAATTTTAAATTATACATAACTGCGCTATGTATATTTGAGATATTAATACGGCAAAGCGTTGCATCATAAATTTCGGTTATGTGTACATATTTTCGACAGAAAACTCAACCGAAAACCGAAGTCTTATTTAGAGTAAATTAATGGTTGAAAAAATTCCATAAAGTTCTTGAAAAGTATACGTTCAGTAAAGTGAATGAAAGCAACTATTCCAACCAGTTTTTGCAAAGTAAAAATTTACATAACAACAAGGTGTTACAGTGCATCATCATCTACAAATAATAAAAAAATAAATAACTTATGAAACATTTTAATTTTATCAATGGAATGAAACCTTTTAAATTTATTTTGAAGATTTTAATTGCATTAGCAAAGAGAGCAAATGAATAAAGGTTCTAAATAAATTATTAAATACAAGAGAAAAAGAAAGAGACTCAGTTGCTTTTTCTTTTGTATTTAATAATTTAATTAAAGCCTTTAAAATAAAAGTAAATATTTTGCAGTCCGATTAAATTAAGTGCTAAAAAACTAAATAAAATAATAAATTAATTGGTTATTCAAATAAATTATTTTTCTTATGTTACTTATAGTATGCGAAACAATGTTGCCTGTTTTATTTATACATTGAAAAAAATAACTATTTATCTTAGTTAAATAAAAACACCCGAGTTCAAGGAATTCAATTTTATTGACAAGTGTGAACAGTTCAATATGAGAGTTGGCTTAATACTAATCGAAATGATCTCTGCAAGAATTCAAATAGCAACTGTATTTCATATCATTGGAACAAATGTGATTATATAATGAAACGTGTTGGTATGTAATTAAATGCACGTACATATACTACATATACTAAGAATGAGTTAGACTGACTTTTATATTAGATCATTTTAGTAATAGATTAATTTTTAACATCCTCCGGGCCGGGATATTCACTTATAGTTGATAGCTCCAAAGGATACAGCAGCTAGATAGGACGACGAAGAACTGTATGATTTAGAAGCCGCACTTCACAAGCCCTCAATTTGCCATCTCGTCCGGTATATTCTCTTTCCACAACTCCCATCTTCCAGTGTAGGCGCGGAACTGCTGAATCATAGACTAAAACCACGGACCCTTTTCTGATATGAGTAGAAATAGATCTCTGAATGTAATTGGCTGATCTTAGCTGTAGAAAGTACTCAGTTCGCCAGCGTCTCCAAAACATGTCGATTGCCTTTTGCCTCTGCTTCCACTGCTGCACAATTACTTGACTTGTTATCCCCTCAGCTTTTTCACTTTGCGCTAAACATCGGCTGTATGTACCTGTTAAGAAATGAGAAGGGGTAAGTGATTGAGGATCAAGGGAATCATTCGTTATATAGGTTAAGGGCCTAGAATTAAGAACGCCCTCTACTTCCGCTAACAGTGTTCTCAATTGCTCATAATTTAAAGTTGATCGCCCAATAGTCGTCTTTAATGCATTTTTAATTATTCGGACCATTCTTTCCCAAAAACCGCCCCACCATGCAGCTCGCTCGGGGATGAATTTCCATACTATTCGCTGTTCGGCTACGTATTGTTGCACCATTGGTGCCCTCAAGGAGTTAACTGATTTCTCCAGAATTTGTAGCTCCAAAGAAGCACGTTTAAAATTCTTTGCGTTGTATGAATAAATCACAGAAGGACGTCCTCTTCTTTCGACGAACCGTTGTCATGCTGCTAGAGAGCTACTTGCTGTCAAATCCGGGCAAAGTTCCAAATGTAATGCTCTTGTAACAGCGCAGGTAACCAGCATTACATAAGCCTTTAAACGAGGTTCATCTTGGTTAGAATCCATAAAATACAATGGACCAGCGTGATCCACTCCAATAATGTCAAATGGACGAGAGGAGTATAAACGATCTCGTGGTGCTGTCTTTTCTGTAGCCGGTTTTCCCTTTAATTTTACACATACAACACATTTCCTTATAAGCGATTTAATAAGTTGTCGTGCTTTGATAATCCAAAACCTTCTTCTTAAATAAGCTAAAACTATTGCAGTGCCACCATGATTTGTCGCTTTATGTGCATTCAACACAAGAAGCCTACAAAGATGCGATGATTTTGACAATATTATGGGATGGATTTCATCGAAATCATATTCTGCCTCTTGCATTCTACCAGTTACTCTTAAAATTCCGTTTTCGTCTTCAAAGGGGTCCAAGTTAATAAGACTGGAGTGGAAATTTATAGCTTGTCCCTTCTTTATGCAATTTATTTCATTCAGGTGATCCGTGAACTGTGACATCTTCACCCAATATAATTCGGCGAAATCAATTTCTTCTGACGCTATCTCTCCAGAAATTTTTCGTTTCTCTTTAAAGATCTTAACTGCTCTAAAGACATACGCCGTGATTCTCAATAGTTTTGAAAGTCCATAAAATTTTTTCCAATCAAATAATGCTGAGAAATTCTCCTCTACTTGTGTAGGCTCAGATAATGTTAGGTGAAGGACTTGAGCATCTTGACCAAAATCAGGTACTTGATCAGGCCACGACGTCATTTCATTAATAAGCCATATGGGACCATGTTTCCACAATTGTGAATTTTCAAGTTCCTTTGCTGGTATTTCTCTAGTTAACGTATCGGCCGGATTAGATTTACCAGGACAAAATTTCCAGTTATAAATGTTTGTTAGATTATTAATCTCTTTCACTCGATTTGCTACATAGGGTTGACCTTGCTTATGTTCACCCTTTATCCAGCATAACACTATCTTCGAATCGGTCCAAAGGAAGGAATCATCAAATCTTACATTTAAATTCCTTATAATGTATGCATGAAGTCGAGCTGCCATTAAGGCAGCTGTGAGCTCCAATTTGGGCAGTGTTAACGTGTTGACCTTAGTCTTACTAAGTGGTGCAACTCGATTTTTTGCACAAAGCATTGATGTTGACACTGCTCCTTCATTGTTTACTTCTCTTATAAAAACAACTACACCGTATGCTAGGGGACTAGCGTCGCCGAAAACATGAAGCTGTAAACCGTTAATATTGATGCGCTCATTGTGGAAAATACACCGTGGAAAGCTTAATACACAAATATGATCAATTTCCTTACAATAGGTGATCCATTTTACCAACAAATCCTTGGGTAGGGTTTCGTCCCAATCCAGATGCTCCTTCCGAACTTGTTGCAACAATAGTTTTAGTAAAAGGTCCGAGAATACCTAAAGGGTCATAGATCCTTGCTAGGGTTTGCAGAATTGTTCGCTTAGTTGGAGGTGATACTTGTGCAAAATCTTTCGCTGATTTTATGTCAACGCTGAGCTCGTCGGCTAACTTGTACCAATTTAATCCCAAAACCTTTTGGTGATTTCTTCCAGTATTTACTAGCACTTCGTCATTTATAAACAATCTGCACAGTTCTTGGTTGTTCGAACTCCACTTGCGTAAGTTCATCGAGGCATTACGCATCCCTTCAATTGCTTCCTATTTATCTTAGTTAAATAAAAACATCCGAGTTCAAGGAATTCAACTTTATTGACAAGTGTGAACAGTTCAATATGAGAGTTGGCTTAATACTAATCGAAATGATCTCTGCAAGAATTCAAATAGCAACTGTATGTCATATCATTGGAACAAATGTGATTATATAATGAAACGTGTTGGTATGTAATTAAATGCACGTACATATACTACATGTACTAAGAATGAGTTAGACTGACTTTTATACTAGATCATTTTAGTAATAGATTAATTTTTAACATACATAGATGATCTACTTGGTGCACTGTAACCTATTTTTATTACAATAATCGTCAGTACTATACCAACGTCATCACTATGCTGTTTCACTGAGTTTATAAAATAGTATTGTACAAGAAAGATACTCCACCTGGCATGAAAAAATGCAATATTTCTCAAACGAAAAACTTTGATATTACAGCAATTTGTAAATGTGAAATGTACCTACAAAATATTTACGTTAATATCGGGACTATTTTAGTTTCGAGGACGAAAAGTATTTCGGTTTGATAACGAGAGGACTCGCTTAAAATGAGGAATACCTTTCGTTTTCTATGTCCGCAACTATCATGTCATGTTATTGAATTTTTATTGATTTTATTTTTGTATAGATTCATTCATCAGCGTCAACAATTTCAACAGTCAGTGAGCCTCTGTCTGACTCATTTTTGTCGACCTTCACTTACTCACCCGCCACAAATATCATCAGTGAATGTGATGAAATAATAGGAGAGACGACTATAGTAAATAATTTGGAACAAGTAAGGGTATTTTATGGAGACCAAAATAAATTGGGATTATTTTTAATATATTTACAAATATACGTAGCTTATTTCTCCACCATTCGTGTTTCCAACTTCAAGTAACTGAAGCAATACCTAAAATCACCACATGGTGAAATAATACTAAATACATACAGAAAATACAAAAAATTGGGTAACAAAGAACGACGATTGTTATCAAATATTGTGATACATAAAGAATACGAAACCTGCAAAAATTTCAATCGACCATTGCAAATAACAAAAGATCGGTTTCTGTCATTGGTTGAACAAATAGTCGATGAATTTCCAAGTGAAAATCGATCAATTTATTTTATCCCATATAATAGAGAAACGAAGTTTCACACATCGGGAAAATTATAGGAAGTATACAACAGGTTGAAGAAAAATCTAAAAGCCAGTTGTTCCTCGTCATCTAATTAATCATAATGATTCGGTGAATACACCTGTTATTGAAACGAAGGACTTAGAGGGTAAATTAAAATACCTAGAAAGTCATGTAGAACCTGAGCATAAAATGTAACTTTATTGGAAAGAAACATTTGAATACAGAATAGCTAAACTAAAGTCTCAAGGATCAGATCAAGGCATATTCAACTATCTACATACGTATCCTGCTCTAAGCATCCCAGTTGGATGTCACTTATTGACAAATGATTTTGAACAATCCATCTGCAGTTAATAAACTCTTTACAGAATGGACTTCATTGAATGACAAAATAATTGAAATTTGCAATAAAAAAGCTATAAAAGACATTAAAGAACTGATCAACTTTAAAACTGACATCACAGGTTTTCTACTGTTACCGTATCTCTTAATGACAACTGCCTATGGACGTAAACGCACGAGTGGCTCTCAAAGAGTAAAATATACACGAGAAGAAATTTCCAATTCTTTTCTTATGCTTATTCCTGTAAGTATTTTGGATTAAATAACTTAAAATTTACTTAAAAAATATTTCAAAATTTACAGGACATTAATTTAGTGGAAGAAAAAATCAGCGAGCTTCGTAAAAATTTGGTTGAACGAAAATCCACGTTACAACCTCTTGTTATATTGGCGGGTGCATCACTTCGTAAGTATTTCTATTGAGTTATTAATAAATTTGTTTAAAAAAAGCTCTGTCCATCAAATAATTCATACTTTTGACTTTATTTCAGACGACATAAAAGCTTCCTACATCGTAGTAGAAGATACTTCGTATCTTGTTAAGGAATCACCTGTAGTAGCTATTGACATCTGTTTTAAGATTTTTCACAGTTTTAACGCCAAATATCCAGAGACATGTGAAGCAATCTGGCTATTTTTACAAGAAGCTGTTTACATTTCTACAAAATTTGACAAAAATTTCATAGCTGGAAGTGAGCTGATTGCTGATGTAGGCAAGTAATTTTTTTAACATTTAAGGTCGAAAAGTATTTTTTTTTTTATAATAATGAATTGTTTGAAATGTGGAATGTTGATGTCCACTCCTAAAATCTTTATGAAGCACTTACATTTATATCATAAGTTAGAAAATATTTTTATTTGTAAGGAATGTCCTGATATGCGTCAATTCAAAAGCAAGAATTCGTATGGTCGCCATATTATTAAACATTTTCAAAAAAATTCCACTGAAACAAACGATTCCACTTCAAATAAAATTGAAAGCATGTCATTAAATTTAACTATGTCTGAAAACTCCAACGAAAATTTACATTCACGTATCCCAGAAGGATCCAGTCAGCAATTAGTACTCCAAGTATACAAAACTGAACTAAATAATCAAAACTTGAAACTAATTACCAAACTTTACAGTCAAAGAAACATTTGTCAAAAGACACTGCAAGAAATTCTTGAAATTTTTATAGAATTTATAGCCAGTGACACTATTAAAAAATCACTTACTTTAGTAGAAATGTTTTCTAAATCTAATAATATTGACGGTGCTTCAATGGTCCATGATGCACTACGAGAATCATTCCATAATATATCTACAGAATATAAAGGTCAATCTATTTTAAAACAAAATTGTCGTCTGATTTCACCAAAGTCGTTTACAGTTGGAGGGCGCTGTGATACGAAGCGAAAAGACAATACTATTATGACGCATATGATTCCTGTTAAATGCTATATTATTTCCTTAAAAGAGGTTTTTAAACAATTTTTTGAAAAATCTTCTGTTTTAGAAGAAATTCTAAATTATATGGAATCCTTAAAGACTACTAACGACACCATTGCAAATGTAATTCAAACCAAATTTTGGAAAGCAAAAGTTAATATGGCTTATAAAGTAGATTGTTTAGTGTTACCATACATACTTTACTTCGATGAATTCGAAGTTAACAATCCGCTTGGTTCAAGAGCCGGCTTACAGAGTATAGGTGCGGTTTATATATCTTTGCCTTGCATACCACCCATTTACCGTTCGAAATTAGAAAATATATTTCTTGCAATGCTTGTAAACAGTTTGGATAGAAAATCCATAGGAAATCGTATTTTCCAACTTCTTGTAGATGATATTATTGATCTTGAAAATAATGGAATAATGATTTTAGGCCGAAAATGTTTATTTGTTTTAGTAACTTGTGTTGGAGATAATAAAGGACTGAACTGTATCTTAGGATTTACAGAATGCTTTCGCGCCAAATTTTTCTGTCGATTTTGTAAAATGCTTAGGAATAGTACTCAAAACCAGGTTGTTTTAGACTCTGGTTTAATAAGAGATGAAAATAGTAATTGCAAAGATTTGAATATAAGCAAAGTTTCACTTACGGGAATTGATAAAGAATGTATTTTCAACCAATTAAAAACTTTTCGAGTTACAGAACACTTTTCGGTTGATATTATTCACGACCTACTTGAAGGCGTGTGTAATTTAGAGATAGCCTTAATTTTGTCATATTTCATTCATAATAAAAATTTTTTTACGCTCAATGATCTTAACAGACGTATTAACGCATTTGATTTCGGTTTAAATGAACACATTAATAAGCCTCAAGAGATATCTGAAGATCACCTAAAAATTAATAAATTAAAGTACTCTGCATCAGAAATACTTTGGCTAATGAAGTTTCTCGGAGTTTTGATCGGTGACTGGATACCTGAAAATGAACAAGTATGGTATTTATTTAAACTTTTGAAAGACATTTTAGACATTGCTTTAGTTGACTCAATCGAGAGATTAGTACAATGGAATTTCTTTTAAATACTCATCACACTCTCTTTTTAGAGTTATTTGAAGTCTCATTTAAGCCTAAGCATCACTTAATGCTTCATTAACCCATGGTTATGAGGCAAATTGGCCATTTGAAACATTTCTGGTCAATGCGCTTCGAAGGCAAACATAAGGTTCTTAAGAGCATTTCAAATTCTACAACTTCACGTAACATAAGAACATATGTTGTACCATAGCTAGTAGATTATTACTGAGTGAAATAAAAAAAGCAAACGAAAATCCATTTGTTATCATACCGTCATATTCGTGCGCAGTATTACAACTGGATTGAGTATTGTGGTAAGAAATATAAATCTGGCGCCGTATTTTAATTGGAGAATATGACAACTATCGTCAATTTGCTAAAATTGAATGTATAAAAATTATTGACAAACGTATACATATTGTAGTAACCACCCTTCGAACGTTATATTATGATTTTTAATTGACCTCTTTTAAGGAAATAATATAGCATTTAACAGGAATCATATGCGTCATAATAGTATTGTCTTTTCGCTTCGTATCACAGCGCCCTCCAACAGTAAACGACTTTGGTGAAATCAGACGACAATTTTGTTTTAAAATAGATTGACGTTTATATACTGTAGATATATTATGGAATGATTCTCGTAGTGCATCATGGACCATTGACGCACCGTCAATATTATTAGATTTAGAAAACATTTCTACTAAAGTAAGTGATTTTTTAATAGTGTCACTGGCTATAAATTCTATAAAAATTTCAAGAATTTCTTGCAGTGTCTTTTGACAAATGTTTCTTTGACTGTAAAGTTTGGTAATTAGTTTCAAGTTTTGATTATTTAGTTCAGTTTTGTATACTTGGAGTGCTAATTGCTGACTGGATCCTTCTGGGATACGTGAATGTAAATTTTCGTTGGAGTTTTCAGACATAGTTAAATTTATTGACATGCTTTCAATTTTATTTGAAGTGGAATCGTTTGTTTCAGTGGAATTTTTTTGAAAATGTTTAATAATATGGCGGCCATACGAATTCTTGCTTTTGAATTGACGCATATCAGGACATTCCTTACAAATAAAAATATTTTCTAACTTATGATATAAATGTAAGTGCTTCATACAGATTTTAGGAGTGGACATCATCATTCCACATTTCAAACAATTCATTTTTATAAAAAAAAATACTTTTCGACCTTAAATGTTAAAAAAATTACTTGCCTACATCAGCAATCAGCTCACTTCCAGCTATGAAATTTTTGTCAAATTTTGTAGAAATGTAAACAGCTTCTTGTAAAAATAGCCAGATTGCTTCACATGTCTCTGGATATTTGGCGTTAAAACTGTGAAAAATCTTAAAACAGATGTCAATAGCTACTACAGGTGATTCCTTAACAAGATACGAAGTATCTTCTACTACGATGTAGGAAGCTTTTATGTCGTCTGAAATAAAGTCAAAAGTATGAATTATTTGATGGACAGAGCTTTTTTTAAACAAATTTATTAATAACTCAATAGAAATACTTACGAAGTGATGCACCCGCCAATATAACAAGAGGTTGTAACGTGGATTTTCGTTCAACCAAATTTTTACGAAGCTCGCTGATTTTTTCTTCCACTAAATTAATGTCCTGTAAATTTTGAAATATTTTTTAAGTAAATTTTAAGTTATTTAATCCAAAATACTTACAGGAATAAGCATAAGAAAAGAATTGGAAATTTCTTCTCGTGTATATTTTACTCTTTGAGAGCCACTCGTGCGTTTACGTCCATAGGCAGTTGTCATTAAGAGATACGGTAACAGTAGAAAACCTGTGATGTCAGTTTTAAAGTTGATCAGTTCTTTAAAAATCTTTTATAGCTTTTTTATTGCAAATTTCAATTATTTTGTCATTCAATGAAGTCCATTCTGTAAAGAGTTTATTAACTGCAGATGGATTGTTCAAAATCATTTGTCAATAAGTGACATCCAACTGGGATGCTTAGAGCAGGATACGTATGTAGATAGTTGAATATGCCTTGATCTGATCCTTGAGACTTTAGTTTAGCTATTCTGTATTCAAATGTTTCTTTCCAATAAAGTTACATTTTATGCTCAGGTTCTACATGACTTTCTAGGTATTTTAATTTACCCTCTAAGTCCTTCGTTTCAATAACAGGTGTATTCACCGAATCATTATGATTAATTAGATGACGAGGAACAACTGGCTTTTAGATTTTTCTTCAACCTGTTGTATACTTCCTATAATTTTCCCGATGTGTGAAACTTCGTTTCTCTATTATATGGGATAAAATAAATTGATCGATTTTCACTTGGAAATTCATCGACTATTTGTTCAACCAATGACAGAAACCGATCTTTTGTTATTTGCAATGGTCGATTGAAATTTTTGCAGGTTTCGTATTCTTTATGTATCACAATATTTGATAACAATCGTCGTTCTTTGTTACCCAATTTTTTGTATTTTCTGTATGTATTTAGTATTATTTCACCATTTGCTGTTTTTAGGTATTCCTTCAGTTACTTGAAGTTGGAAACACGAATGGTGGAGAAATAAGCTACGTATATTTGTAAATATATTAAAAAAAATCCCAATTTATTTTGGTCTCCATAAAATACCCTTACTTGTTCCAAATTATTTACTATAGTCGTCTCTCCTATTATTTCATCACCTTCACTGATGATATTTGTGGCGGGTGAGTTAGTGAAGGTCGACAAAAATGAGTCAGACAGAGGCTCACTGACTGTTGAAATTGTTGACGCTGATGAATGAATCTATACAAAAATAAAATCAATAAAAATTCAATAACATGACATGATAGTTGCGGACATAGAAAACGAAAGGTATTCCTCATTTTAAGCGAGTCCTCTCGTTATCAAACCGAAATACTTTTCGTCCTCGAAACTAAAATAGTCCCGATATTAACGTAAATATTTTGTAGGTACATTTCACATTTACAAATTGCTGCAATATCAAAGTTTTGCGTTTGAGAAATATTGCATTTTTTCATGCCAGGTGGAATATCTTTCTTGTACAATACTATTTTATAAACTCAGTGAAACAGCATAGTGATGACGTTGGTATAGTACTGACGATTATTGTAATAAAAATAGGTTACAGTGCACCAAGTAGATCATCTATGTATAAGTAAAACAGGCAACATTGTTTCGCATACTATTAGTAAAATAAGAAAAATAATTTATTTGAATAACCAATTAATTTATTATTTTATTTAGTTTTTTAGCACTTAATTTAATCGGAATGCAAAATATTTACTTTTATTTTAAAGGCTTTAATTAAATTATCAAATACAAAAGAAAAAGCAACTGAGTCTCTTTCTTTTTCTCTTGTATTTAATAATTTATTTAGAACTTTTATTCATTTGCTCTCTTTGCTAATTGAATTAAAATCTTTAAAATAAATTTAAAAGTTTTCATTCCATTGATAAAATTAAAATATTTCATAAGTTATTTATTTTTTTATTATTTGTAGATGATGATGCACTGTAACACCTTGTTGTTATGTAAATTTTTACTTTGCAAAAACTGGTTGCAATAGTTGCTTTCATTCACTTTACTGAACGTATACTTTTCAAGAACTTTATATAATTTTTGCACTGAGGCCATTTTCAGTAACATAATTTAATTCGTAAAACAAAAATGGAAGTACAAACCTCTGCTCGACCATACATCTTTTTATATTGGCACCAAAAGGCTTGCCTAGGTCCAGCCTTTGGAATTATGTCTTTCAAGGTTTCATATTCGAGACTGCCGAATGAATTTTGATAAAATTCTTCTATATCTATACAGAAAACAATTACATCGGTGATCGGATCACCAAAATTGTTCTTTGGATATTTTTACGTAATTTTATTGTAATGTAACGTCGACACACGTTAAGAAACTCTAACGTGTCTGTGAAATCCTCTTTTTCTCTATGATGCTCTTTTCAAATAATAAACAACAGCAAATAACAATTTTGGATAGTCAAACAACGACATCAATGGACTACATAAATTACGTCAGCGTTCTAGCTTTGTTTTTTAATAATTTGAAATTACTCACAGCTTAAACGGTTCATATCACCAATTATATGAGCCGTTTTATTTGAAAGTTGTGCAAGTCCATTTGAGTATAGTATTTCTTAACTGTAAAAAATGCACAAATTTTTGCCACAATGCTTAGGTATTTTTCTTAAAATGTAGGGAATATACCCTATAATTTAGAGGAATATTTCCTATAATTTTGGGAATATTCCCTAAATTTTAGGGAAAAATACCTAAGCTTTGTGGCATCAATAGTACAAGTTTTTTACTGTGTATTTTCTTCACAATTATTTAATGAACATAATTGGTTAATAAATTTACACTGTCCTTAACTTCAAAAAACACAAAAGTTTACTGTTAAATATATAAATATTTTTAAATTATTTTTTTAAATGAATCAAAATTTAAAAAAAAATGGACTTGCACTACTTTCAAAGAAAACGGCTCTAATATTGAAATGACAACATGAAATTAAAAATATTCGAGAACGCCGCCGTTATGATCACGAACTTTGTGTCACAAGCACAAATCTATTTATCTATAAAATGTTTCATGCATAGGTTATTAATCTTAGAAAATGTTTGTACTTAGCGATGAATTTATCCAAGTAGAGAAGCATCCCCATAGTTTCCAATTTTACTTTAATGTATTCCATTTTAATAAGCCACTTCACTTTTCACAACATTTCACAATCAAAGCCAAACACTGACTGCACGGCCTCGTACACTTGAACATTTCACTGCAAGTCAACGAAATTAAAATGTGGATTTTCCACTCCACATAACATTAAAAACAATATTAGTAGCCATACATGCAATTTGCATGGCCCTATTTGTTTATTTGATATACATATAATATTACAACATTAGATAATTCTGACAACTGTTAACGGTTGATCTATTGTGCTTTTATTCTAATTATTATGTTAATGCAACGGCAATTCATTCGCTCTTTTTCAAAAGAGTAACTTCGCAGTCTGCTGGCATAACCATATTATTTTGCGTAAAAGTAATTCAGTTTAAAATAAGCAAAAGATGAATGTTTATATAAAATATGAATTATTTTTTATTTGTGTATTATAGCTACGTATGAAGGTTTCCTATTAGTGTTGGGATGCGTGCCACAAGTGTTGTACATAAAATATGGTAGTGTTATGCGCAACACGCACAGCGATTATTCCAATATAGATAGTAAATTTTCCATAAAGTTTTCTGAGTTGATTTTTTCCTATAAAAACAGCGATGAGATACAATACTTTGTACAAAAACTTTGGTAATTATTCGAAAAAATGGAGGTAGTCCTATATTCTTAGTGCAACATTTTTTGCTTTCAGTGCAACAGAAATTTTTTTCCGTGTAATTACGCTGATTACGATATGGGGTACAAAGTGTACCCCAGCTGCTTTCTTTGCTTATAAAAGCACACTTTTACATAAAAATAAGTAGATGAAATGCTTAAAATATTTCAAGTTTTCCAAGAGAGGCTTTCAAAAAATTTCGTTTCATATTTATGAATTGTTTTATGAATATCACAAAAAATGTGTTTTTGGGGTACAAAATGTACCCCATGTCGTGCCAGAAAGGTTAAATTATATTTACTATTTTTATGGAAACACTGTGTACAAAAGTTCAGCTCTCTAAGTAGAAGCGTTCTCGAGTTATCGTGCGCAAAGTCAGACGGACTGACGGACGGACAGACGGTCATGCAAAAATCTAAATAACTTTTCATTTTATGCATGGGTGTCTAATCCATTTTGCTCTACCATCATTATTTCTAGGTGTTACAAACGAAATGACAAACTTAGTATATACCCTTTAGACTTCATCTAGGTTATAAAGATCGTATCATTACAAATGCACTTTATTTTATTAACACAAAGAATACTACTAAAATTTGAGACGGTTTCAAAAAAAACTCTTGGTAGGAATCCTGGCGTACTGCCGGTTAGGTTGATAGCATTTAGCCCATTTTTAACCGGATTCAAAGGCCTTAACTCCGGGTAAAATGGCTAAATTTTATCTGGCATAAAAATATTATATTCTGTCTACATTCCCGATAGGATTGGTGGATAACTGGTAACATATAGAGTTGTCAGAGACCTTTATAGATTCGTACAATTTTTGAATTCATTTCATATATGATACAAAGGTACAATTTGAGAATTTAGGTGGATTTTTAGTTTAATTAGCTTACAGAGGCTTACAGACTTAAATTTAATTGACAGCAAATTGATTGGCTGTATAAGTATAAGCACAATTCAAAGTATGATAGCAGCAAACGAGTTTTTAGATTCCGAAAAGAAAACTGAAGTGTCAGTTGTAATTAGATTGTAATTAGATTTATTCTCGTTTAGATATGAGTTCAGAAGTCCGTCGTATTGCCGTCCCTGGGCAAGTGCTCCCTCGGGTCCCCATAGATCTGGCCCTGATAACTACTAGTAAAGTATGTACATTTGTTCAATGTGAAAGATGAGTGTGGAAAGTTTTATTTGTATATATAAGTAAAAAAGCTAAAATTTATCTAAGACAATTTTTATGTTACCCTATATGAATACTCGTCTGTCATTTCGTGCACGTTTGATTTTTCAAGTGGTTTTTCGCATATATTTCTATAATGGTTCATCGGACAGAAAAAATGATTATAACCAATTTCTTAAGATTTCATATTCGAACTTTGGAGTCTTTTGAGTACATTAAAACCACATAGGACTGATCGTTTTCACAGTATACGTAAAAATCATAAGTTTTTTTATGGCAACATTAAGAAGGGTTACCCGATTTAGTCCATTTCTGAAACTAGATTTACTATTTTTATGAAAACAGTATGAAAAGTATGAAAGAGTTACCCGATTTGTCCCATTTTCGAACTTAATTTTACTTTTTTTTAAAGCCCATGTGTAAAATTCCAGCTCTCTAAGTACATGCGTTCTCGAGTTATCGTGTGGATGGATGGAAGGACAGACGGACAGAAGGACATGCGAAAATCAAAATAACTTTTAATGTTATGCATGGACGTCCAATCTATTTTGTTCTACCATAATTAGTTCTAGGTGTTACAAACTTAGTATACCCTTTAGATTTCATCTAGAGCATAAAAACGTCACAGTAAAACACGCAAAGTAAAACTTCCCGGCTGCAGGTCTACTGTATTAAATCAAACAGAATTTCGCGTTTCGATTTTTCACTTCTTTTACTTATGAAATAGGTATAATTTTCCTGGCAGCTCGGCAAAAATAAGAGAAAAACAATATATGAGTAAAGAATACTCAGTGACTTCGCTAGCCATTCACACACACTACACTTGCACACATATTCTTGAGCAGAACCAACCCAGTGGGACACGGAAGCATTTCGGATGCATTTCGAAAACATTCTGTGAAAGGTATGGAAGCAATACGTTTTGCTACCCAGTCCATTTATTTTAATGCATTGATGTCCTACGACGGGAAGGTATATAAAGTGGCAAGTGCAAGTGCACACCCTACCTCTGCACAACCAGTAAGGTGAAAGGAAGCGTTCCTTATTAATTCTTTGGAAGTTGAAAAGAAGCATTCCTTATTAGTTTTTTGGAAGCTGAAAGGAAGCATTACTTTTAAATTCTTTGTAAGGTGAACAGAGTAATCCTTTTCAGTGGAAGCATTCATTCAGCCATTTCAGAATAGTGAACGGAATCATTAAGCATGAATTTTCTGGATGATTATTCAATTTAGGTGGTGGAGGTGGAGGGAAGCACTGTTCCTATTTTCACTGAGAGGTAAAGGGAAGAACTTTTCCTGCTTTCTTGAAACGTGCAGAACATAGACACGTCTTCACTTATCCGAATCTTGCAATTAAATGAAAATAATCCACTTCTTCTAAAATAATGCACAAATCAGAATATTTTTCATCTACGCATATTTCCTTCCTTCATTGTTCTTAGAAAAACAATGAAACTATATGACTCATTTTCGACCTGCACGCACTCCCTCAAACTGGGCTCTGCAAATATAACCGCACAAATTTCTATCTCTTTTCGCTAACAACACGAATAAATATATCTATTCATTACCTCTGCCTTCTCTACACATTCCCTGAAAGGTACATAACAAATACGATGCATCCACACATTACGCCAGCCTTCCTAAACCAGGTAAACATAAGGCATGTTCATGTTCCGCGCGGTCCGTCATTTTGGATTAAAGGTACCGAAAATTGTTTTTTTCAAAATAATTCCTCAACGGTTGATCCTACGACAAAAAGACGAAGAAGACTGAATTCCCTACATTTTTTCTAATAACACAATTTTTGTAAGTCTGATGTGTAAGAGTTACAGCGGCGGAAATGTGAACATTCTTCCAAAAAAATGTATACAAATAGTACCATTTATACAGGGTGTTTCGTCCATGGTGGTCCATAGGACAGGAGGTGATAGTAGTCACCTAGTCATACAAAAATTGTATGGCAAGGGGGGAGCGGCATCTCAACCGTCTCGGAGTTACAGGGTGATGAAGAAAATTCGGTAGTTTTTCACAAAATACCCTGTATTGTAAAAAGTATAGAGTGTACGAACACTTACAGAGCTCACTGTATGCAGAACTTCATGACCTTTCCAACGACTGCTCGACCAGCCCCATACTCATCTCCCCTCAGTAATTACGGTGGGCTGAACTAAGAATTTCGTATTTTCTTACCTTTTTTTACTTTGACATTTTTATTTTTTTGTTTAGAAAAAGGTGGTTAACATAATTTTTTTATATAAACTGGAAACTGTTGACTCTCTTCTTTAATTTGACTTATTATACCTATGTACTCACTGTAGCCATTACAAAGTTATTAGCTCATAATGTACTCAGGTCATACCGAAATTAGACGACATTTTATTTTAAAATAACGTGTTTTCAGTCACTAAGGGAATAAATTATCTTTAGTTTAGACCACCATACTTCTGAGGGGAGAGGAGTACGGGGCTGGTCGAGTAGTCGTTGGAAAGGCCGCTCCCTCCTTACCATAAAGATTTTGTGTGACTAGCTGACTACTATCACCTCCTGTCCTATGGACTACCGTGGACGAAACACCCTGTATAAATGGTACTATATGTATAAATTTTTTTTGGAAGAATGTTCACGTTTCCGCCGCTGTAACTCGTTACACATCAGACTTACAAGAATACAAGAAAAGTGTTTTTACAAAAAATGTAGGGAATTTAGTCTTCTTCTTTATATTTTTACATTTTTGTCGTAAGATCAACCGTTGATGAATTATGTTAAAAAAAAAACAATTTTTGGTACCTTTAAGCCAAGATAGCGGACCGCGCGGTCCACTTCAGGGGTCTAAACTTAGAGTTTTCATCGGTGCTCGGAACTGAATAACATATACAAGAATCACAACTACCCCACCTTTTATAGGGCAAAAACCACTACTGACTGGGCTATAATCATTGTATATACCGCTGTCATGGCATGCCGTGGGCTAGCGTTACCAACTGAATCTATCAGAAAAACTGAGAAAAAAGCTGAGAAGTTGCGAAAAAAACTGAGAAATGAAAAATCATAACTTAATCTCTTTTATAATGAAAACGAAAACATAAATATAATCCAGTATATAAATTAAATAACAAAAAATAACGAGTTAACATTTAGATACATCCTTGTCTTTACAAAAAAAATAATAATATCAAAAAGTACCGCCTTATTTATTTCGTTTAAAATCATACATATTTTGATTTAATAGTTGGTAGATATTTTTAGTTTCTTTCACGTTAAAGTAATTCATGTTCCTTAGTTTTAATTAATGTTTTGAAAAAAGAATTCCAAAGAGGGTAATTGTGCCGAGTTTATTTCTTTTTGATGTTAATTGCTGAGAATACCCTTTCTACATTAGCAGAAGAATGAGGAAGGCGTAATATTTCAAGAAAGAATTTAGAGAATTTAGAGGAAATTAAAGAATCGTCGTGTTTCTTTGAAAGTGATAATTTTTTAAAGAACTCCTCATACGTTAGATTTTAAAAGGACTAAAATCAAAAACTCGCGTCTCTCTCCATTCATCATCTACCTTTTGTAGGTCTGGTACTAAGTTTGGAAAGTTTTTGGCAAGACTGTAAATACTTTCATGTTGGCCTTTCATTATATTCTCTGGATTTATAATACTTAAACTCCTTAAGATCACTGAAGTTAAATCTTTGAAAAATTTGTCAAACTAATTCTATATAAAATGCTAAGTAATTTTTATTAAATTCTCTGATATTTCTTGTTTAGTTATTTTATTTAAAATAGATTGCACACTTGAAGGTAAATAAATCCTACTTTTAAAAAATTGCGGGTTTATACTGATTGAAATGAGCAAAAATAAACTAAAAATTTCTCATTTTTTCTTCTTTGCATTAAATCCTTACTCCATGTTTCAGCGTAGCGAAAAATCACTCGCACTTATAATCGAATACCCTCTTTTCTACACGTTGAATTTATGCAGTTTTATTTGGGATGGGCCATTTTTGCATTTCGACTTTTTTTTTAGGAAAAATTTTTTGGGCTGCTTTAAAAAAAACAAATTTATTTTAACTTTCAGTTGCTTACAATACAAAAAAAAACAAAAATAAATTTCCATATAAAAAGTTAATGCTCATAATTTCACAGCGATTGTTTTGATATTATTAAATTTAATCTCAGTTTTTGGCGTGTTTAAGTTGCTTGTAGAATGCGTGATAGATGGGGGTATAAATTCCATTAATTGTTGCAAATCGTTGTATTTTAATGCATTAATAGGTCTCTTATTTGGATACAAGGACTGCAGTTGGGTTTTTGAATTACGCTTGGATAGATCAACGTAATAAAAAAAGTGTTCGTGATGATTGAAATACTTATAAAACATACGTAATGGATTTTCCTTGCAAGCCATTATCCATTGGAACTTTGGCCATTCCACTTTTACCTGAGAGGCATTAATTTCTCTATTAGTTATATTATCTTCCAAACATTTTAGACTTTTAAAATCTCCTCTTTTCATTCGAACCGCTTGGAATGGCTGTTTTGTTCTTGCATGCTTAACAAGTTCAACCCAATCATCTAGTTGTACAAAAATATTAGGATGAAACTTTTTATGTTTCCAATTAATCCGAAATCTTCATCGCATGGAAGTTATGAGTTGCCAGAAATCAAGAACTTGTGATATATTATATTGATAGGATATTCTTTAGAACATACTGTTGCATAATTTTTCCTAAAGAAAATCTGGAAAAAGAAAAGTTATATGTGGGAAACGACATTAAGCACCAAGGACACTTATCTTTACAACGCCGAACGCATGATCCAAAAATTTCTCGCGGCGAATCCAACTTCATCTCTATGACCTTGTCGATCAGCGATAAGGTCATGACACAGGCCGGTGACCTTTTTCTCTTCTAGTCTGACCTTCATGTGCCCCACATCTAAAAAGTTAAACGAGAAATTAAAAACTTGCAAGAAAAATTGTAAAAGTAAATTTTTGCGATAGCTTGAAACGAGTTGTTTTAATTAGTGATTTTGTTAAAAAAAAAGTTTTCGTAATGAAGGAGTTTAACAAAGAACTAAGGAACCAATTACTTAGAGCAACATTTTTGGAAAGCGCAATGTAATAAGGACTAAAATAAATTGGCTGCTGAATTTAAGTTTTGTAAGTTTTTTTTATTGCATTTTTCTTGCATGCACAAAAAATTGCCAGAGAATTTATTATTTAAAACTCGGGTCTTGATTTACTTGCAGCATTAAAAATTTGTTTTACCATGATATTAGTTGGCCCTCTGTGGCATTTATTATTTAATTGAAACAAAAACCAGATTAACTAAGCTACTTCTTTTTGCTTGAAAAAGGCCGAGAAATAAATATATCTGCTGGCCAGTTACCAACTAATATCGCAACCACATTATCGCATGCGGCAGAATCGGTGCGAGTTAGCACCGACAGAAATCTAGACAGAAGCTATAAAACTATATCGCGAGAATCAACTCTCATGCCGTTAACGTTGCATTTGCATGACACAATTATAACAAGCACGTTAATACCTCATTTGGTTCGTTTCAACCTTTGAGGACTAAAGGAGACGACATCCCATAGTAAAGTATATGTATGGAAGCGTAGCCAAAAAATTTCGCTATCTTGATTTTGGCAGGGTGTTTGACTGTCACGTTTTTGTACACAAAGAGCCGCGAAGTGTGTTTGGCCCAGAGACGTAGTTACAAACGGGGTAACTTACTTTTTATAGGAAATGTTTAATAGCTATTGGAC
The DNA here is from genome assembly GCA_963924295.1 of Dioctria rufipes. NCBI lineage: Eukaryota > Metazoa > Arthropoda > Insecta > Diptera > Asilidae > Dioctria > Dioctria rufipes. Next base: position 114,465,840 of record OZ002742.1, read on the forward strand.
TAAGTGATAGTAATATAAAAGGGAGTTATATATACTCGAAGATATAGATACAACAAGCCGTGTTGAGGAAAATACTTTTGTGGTAAATTCGGTAAATCCCTGACATGCATATATAAGTAAATTCGCAAATAATTTAAATATATCGTCAGTGAGAGCATACTTGCTGAAATGAAAACTGGTGCCATATGAAACAGAAGATCAGTCAGTCCATTTATATACATGTCAGTGGGTGGTGCGGAAGATTGTGCGAAGTTTCTAAGAAATGTGTTTGAATTTTCGCGCCATTAATTTCTTGTGATATTTAAGGCATCATCAATTTTTAACGCCGCCTCTGGCACCTCGACAAAACAAGAAGAACGATAGTTGCTACGCTTTTTTCATCACATGTCGCCTCCTTTTAGTTCCCTCCTCGAAGACTTCAACGCACAATAAAGAAAAACAAAACATAACCTAATTAATATAACCATAACAAGAACAATTTATGTTAATAAAAGGAAACTGTACTCAACATAGTTATCAGGCTGGAGTTTGCCTGAATCGTTGGGTGATCGTTATCCGATATATGTCCCAATCCCTCGCTGAACGTTCCAGTTTAAGTATCCAGGAGCCCTAGCGCTGCCCTTCACAAACACTACAGGTGCTTCAAGGCTTCCCGAAATATTGCATCTGTGTCACGCACTACATAAACTGCAGAGAACAGAATTTAATTTAATTCTTTTAATAAATTCCCGCACTTCAGTACCCGGCGATTAAATTGTCATGGCATGCTTACTCATATCGTAGTGTAGTAGGCACGGGGCACCCACACAAAACTTCTAGCTCGACTGTTTTGCTGCCAAGTACAGTCACCTACAACCAGCAGCAACAAACAGCTTTTAAATAAATTTGCCATTCTACTCTAGTATTTTATTCTTGTTGGACAATTTTACCAAATTGCAACTCAAAGAAATTTAACTATACTAAATAATTACATAAAACGTACCGACATTTTAATATTCCAATTTAGTCTCCCACAGGACATCGAATACATAACTAACTTGCTCGTATTAACATTATTTTTAATATAATGTGAGAGGCACGAGGCTATTTTCTGAGGACCTCTAGAGCTTCCGTTTCGTTACATACATATATACATCGTCGCTTGTTTACTGACTAAGTTGTGTACCCCAAAACAATAGGTCCACAATTGCCGCTTATAATTTGCGATTTCAGAAATTGCAGGAGTAGCTAAAGTTTTCATTAAATCAAATGCTATAACTGTCAATTCATTTGTAGGATCCTTAGCCATTTAAGCATCTATTTAGAAATTAGACACGACGCCACTGTAGATTTGAAATAAGACTAAATCTAATATCATGACCTATTTATTTCTACACCTAAATATAAGAGCAGAACAGAAGCCTGGAGATTCATTACAATATTAATTGCAGCATCATCAGATACGAGTGCACAGAAGTCAACAAGATCAGCAAAAAGCAACATCTCACCAAAATAGTAGTCGGAAATCTCAGTAATCAAAATTTTATTGATAAGAATTAGTAATAAATCTTGTGTGTACGATAGTTAAACTCAATGTTTTCAGATTTTATACTTCACACCTCCAAAACTCACTCGCTCGCCCAACAGCATCCCTTACCATCCCACTTCTGGCTGACTCAGCCTTCCTGAAGTGAAGATCTCTTTCTTGCTCAAGTGCCCGGATTACCAAAATTAATCTTCATATTAAACGAGGCACACTTCTCGCAACTATCTGTTACATTTCGAAGGAAGTGAAAATTAAAATTATTGTTGAAAACTTTTCGGAATATAAAAAGAAGAGGCCATATTTTCTTTCTTAATGTCATGTTTGTAAAGGTCGTACAAAATTCTTATATTGAGATCTGGTGATAAACACTTCTTGTTCGGACATTACTCGCGCTTATAATGGGATACATAGGTTGGAAATCTTCTGATCTGATCACTGACATGTATAATATGGACTGACTACGTTAATGGAAATGCACTGCAAAAAGTGGGCTCACTTTTATATTGCTGACTCTTTCGGTCTAAGCACCAAGTACCAACTGAGGAGAACTGTAAACAACATATAAATAAATGGGTCCGTCGAAATAAATGTTTTTATATTAATTATTTAGGGTTATTACTGATAAAATTGTTTTACCAAAGACAATATATTCATAAGATATGAAGCAGAAGTTCGAAACGTTTTATTATAATCACTTTTCGAGCTGGGCGCTTATTTTTTCAACTTCCCGCCAATGATTTTTTCAATGTTGGCACCGGCGTAAGAACTTTTATTGACTTAAGCAATTGAGCCCACATGAAATAGAAAGTTAATCAGTCCATATTATATATGTCAGTGGATCTGATGTATTATTACTGCAAAGAGCTTTTCCCCGCTTATTTTTTGGGGTGAGGTATTGTTAAGTAAAGCTCCGTTAATCTTCTGTCCGAAATGCTAAAGCTGGACTTAAAATATTTTTTACATGGACTTGGATTCCGGTAATAAATATATCCGCGAATTTAGCCTTTTTAAAGAAATATTACGTTCTTTTTTTGTTTCTACCCTAACAAGAGTACATAGGTAGGCAGTCTGAGAATCAAAATCTTCCAATGAGTAGTAATTTGAAAATATTCGATATTTTTGCTCTTCAGAAAATTTAGTGTTGCACTGAAAACCGGTATCTAACTCCTTTTCCGGTATCCTTTTTCACTGGATAGTTACATAGCTTTTACCAGAATTGCGAAGGATTATTCTTTGATTTCTTTTCCAACCGCGTTCATTAGGACGTCTTTTCTTGCGTCCTGCTTGAGGCGAATTATTATTTGCCGGTACTTGTGCTACAATTCTACCTGCAGAAAAAGCCGATGATGTAGTGGTGCTTATAGATGGAGAATAAAGCCTGAGTTACAATGTGACGCTGTCGTGAGACGCGATCGCGAATGGTGTTGCTGATGCTGACGCGGACGTAGAGACTGTTGCTTGTTGTTCCAATGATGTCGTTCTATCTAACATGTGTTTAAATTTTCGTCCCAACATTAAATAAAATTACTAAATTATAAATAAATAAATTAACTAGTTATTAAATACTGTAACATTACGTAAAACGTACAATTTTCACTCACAATTTCAATTTTGGCCAAAAATAAATATGTTCAACTCCAGCTGTCAAGGTGCTGCGTGACTCAAGTTGAAATATTTTCCATTTTAAGCAACACGACAGGCGTCAGCAACACCATCAGCGACACACTATATCTGCGGTTGAGTACTTTCATACATTTTCATTTTTGGCAGACTAAGCGACAGCGTCACACTGCAACTCATGTTTAATATATTTGAAAATATAGGGTCCGCCATCTAACGTTTTTTTTTTCAACTAGTGCTTATTTCGTGAATGGTACACTTAGCTCATGTCTGATTTGACAGATAATTAGTTTTATTCTTCCGCTGAACGAATATGGTTGTGTATACGCTTGAACAACGCTGGGAAATATTGCCTGCGATCGACTTACAGAAGATGCCGATTTTGCCAAAAAAATCATCTTTTCGGATGAAGCTCATTTTGATCTTGGCGGGTATGTAAACAAGCAAAATTGTCGCATTTGGGGCACAGAAAACCCGCACGCATACATTGAAAAGCCGATACACCCAAAACGAGTCACTGTTTGGTGCGGATATTGGTCCAGAGGCATAATTGGGCCATTTTCTTTGAAAATGAGCAAGGAGTGGCCGTTACAGTCAATGGCAATCGTTATCGGGCCATGTTGAACGAAAATTGAAGAGGAGGATATTGGCAACATTTGGTTTCAACAGGACGGCGCTACGTGCCACACAGCCGAAGCTACCTCGATGTTTTGCGCCCTGTTTAAAAAAAAAAAAAGTTATTTGGCGGACCCATATAACCAGTTTTTACGAAATTTGCATTACTCACTTCCACACATTCTGTTTCAGCACCTAATACTAGAACTCAAACCAATCTTAAATTTTATGTTTTACTAATCACCTCGTAGTGGAAATTAGTAAAGGTTGAGTTCCACATCTTACTAATCACTTTGCATGTGGAAATTAGTAGAAAAAAACATAGTAGGATGTGGAATCTAGCAAAAAGGGGACAGTTTTTCGACAGGATTATAAGAGGCAGCACGAAGTGCATACATCAGAAGCCCCCAGCAATTATTCATCAAAGGTGCATCAACGGGTACCTATATGTATGTTAAATACTTTCTAGGTTTTTTTTTCAGGTTTTGCGAACTTCAGCATTGTATCTCGAATGATACCTACAGTACGTCACGAAGAATCTGAACACAGGTATTGGGAAATTGTACTAATATACACAGCAATTTGGAAGGATTGATACAGTTCCAATATCCCCCCTTTCACAACAACGTCGACATGTTTTTTTTTTGTATTGTTTTATCAAATTTAATGAAGTACATCGAAAGGTGTAATTGTTTGCAAATAGCTGAAAGTCGTCACAAAAAAACTTTGTTGTATTTTTCATAACGTCAGCAACGTACATTTTGTTTTTTTTTTGTTTCAGCAAAGATATACAACCCAAGTTAATATCTTACAAAACATTTTTGTGGCTCTTAACTATCTCACAAAACACATTCTGATTAGAGGAATAAGCATGTGCCAAGCCACTACAAATAAAAATGAATTGTGGGTTAGGCCAAAAAATTTTGCTTAGGCCACTTCTGGATTCAACAAGAGACTAAATGCATAAAAATTTAATATGTAATAAGCAGCCCGTAGATTGGGAATTTTCTCAGGATTATTTTTATCTGTTAAGTGAAATGTGGCAATTTTTGGCGCGCTTAGTTTGAAATTTGACATTTTATTGGTTGGGCTACCTTTTACTCAGCTTCTCATATGTACTTTGGCTTTTCTTACTAATTGCGTAAAAAAAAGTTTTTATATGGCAACACCAAGAAGGGGCTGCTCGATTTTGCCCATTTTTATACCCTAAATGAAATCATAGGACATAGTCAGTTTATCATTCCGTTTGTAACGCACAGAAATAATGCTAGCAGAGCAAAATGGGTTGAACACCCACGCATAAAATAGAAAGTTATTTCTTTTTTTTTTATTTATTCAAAATTCATCAAGTTGATTACTACAATATTTATTAAAAAAGAAGTTAATCCATACAAGAAAGAGAAAAACGAAATGCAAAACTGTAAAAACGAAAGAAGAAAGCAGATAAACTTAACTAATATCCGATTTGAGCTGATTTTTCAGTTGCAGTCTTGAAAAATTCAAATTAATTGTCGAAATGCTCATTAAAGAACGGGACATGGCAGTTAAAGGTTCGTTCGCACCGTAGGGGGTTCGATGGTAAGAAGGTGAAGAAAGGTGGAGAAAGTTGTGGCTTCTGAGCGAGCGGGTCGGAGTTGAGCTTAACAGAAGTGGGGAATTCATTGTTCCTTTCAAAATATCAAAAATAAAGACAATCCTGGAGATGTTATATCTAGTTTCCAACGTCTGCAAGGATAACAAGTTTAAGAAATCTATATAGGCAGGTAAAATTATAGGGTTACTTCAAGGAAGGCCACGGAGTGCGAATCGGAAAAATTTACGTTGAACAGCTTCAATGCGAATAACCTGCACTTGGTAGTAAGGAGACCAGACGGGGCTGACATATTCTAGTATCGACCTGACAAAGGTGCAGTAAAGAAGTTTGGTAATTTAAGTCGTAAAATTCCTTAAACCATCGCTTAACAAATCCCAAAATCGAATACAGATTATGTAATCGATGTGATCCTCAAAAGAAAGGCGAGAATTAAGAATCCTACCCAGATCTTTGTCAAGCCTAGATAAAGAATCCTCGTCTCGAACATAATTGAAATAAATAGGGGACCTATTGCGAGCGTAGGTCATAGTTGTGCATTTATCAACATTTAGAGGAAGACAATTATTGGAACACCACTTATGAAAAGTGGCTAAGTCAACGTTTAAAAGAGCACAGTCATCATTACAACTAACAACACGAAATATTTTGTCATCGCCCGCATAACGAAGTATTCTGGAATTAGGTAAAAGCAAGGATACATCATTGATGTATATAATATTAGCTAACTCAGCAGAAAGTGCTCCGCGAAATATAACTCGCTGCGTATGGTTAGACAGATAAGAAGAAACCAAGAATGGAGAACTTGTGGATTAGAATTCGATGATTAATTTTATCGAAGGCCATGCTAAAAACGATGCAGTCAACCTGCTTACCGGACTCAATGGCTGGTATACAGTAGTGAACAAACTGTAACTGATTAGTCGTGGTTGATTTACCCTTTAAGAAACCATGCTGGAAAGATCCCAAGAGAGGTTTACAGTGAAAGTGGAGCACGTCACTGGCCAAGGCTTCAAAAATTTTAGCAATATGGTAAAAGTTGGCAATGGGCCTATAATTTGAAACATCCGATTTACTTCCCTTCTTATGTAGAAGAATAATCACAGAGTACTTCCATGACTTTGGGAAGGACCCAAAGGACAAGGACAAATTAAATAGATAACACAGCACATGGGACAAAAACAAGCAGCATTTCTTGAGAAAGAAAGCGGGAACACCATCAGGACGAATTTTAAAATTATCAGGCAAATTAAAAATATGATCTGTAACAGTTACTTCGTCAAATACAAGATCGTTGGCTTCAAGGGAAGTTGGCGGGAGCCTTGTCAAATGAGAGGAGTCAGTATTAGTAATATCATAGCTTGAATCACCGAAGGTGGTACTAAAAAATTTCAACCGTACATGAGTCGCCACTTTCAGAGCCACCAAAATTCAAAGATCCTGGGTACGAATCACAATTACGTTTAGAATTGATAAATTTCCAAAACTCTTTAGGACAATTACGAAGCATTAATTTCATACGAGCAATATAGATATTATATGAAATATGAAGCTGCGAAGTGAGCTGACTCCAGACACTGCAGTAAGCCGAGTAATCTGCAATACTTCTTAAAGCAAAAAACCTCCTCCACGCTTTATTTTTAAGATTTTTTAAGTGCCGCAAGGAGAACTCTTCAGCCAAGACTAAGTTGCGTGAGAATTTTTAGATGCACAAATAGGTACACATTGAACAAAACAAATATAGACAGTATTATAAAAAGTATCAATAGCTCTATCAATGTTCCGCTCGTTAAGAGTCACAATGTTGGAGCCAGTCGTCAAGCTTTGAAATATCAGCTTTTTTAAAATTAAAAAAATAACTACTTAAATTAGAGGAATCTACATTAACATAGTCGAAGCACATAGAAACATGAAGACCCCGATGATGAGAGGATTCGGGAGCCAATGGAGTCGAACATCCTCTAACAAATGTAGCACTCGAGTCAGACGAGAACACCAAGTCCAGAAATTTACCAGAGCTGTTAGAAACATCGCCGCATTGCGCCAAACCTGTAGCAATGGCTTTGTCAAAGGAAGGATAAAACATGCTGTGGTGCACCTGAAATACAGGGCAACGGTTCATCAATACAATTTTCTTTACTGAAAATTCCTTAATGATATAATTTTAAATTTTTTGAGAATAATTTAAGACAAAAAAGTAAAAAAGTTAAAATTGGTCTACGACCAATTCTTATGATACCCTTGACCTAGATCAGCGTTTCCCAAAGTGTGGGTCGCGACCCGGTACCGGGTCGTAGAAAATGTTTAGCGGGTCGCGAAAAACATTGTAAAAACACACAAAAAAAATTTTTTACATATCATTTTTTCTACATCAGTTTCGTTGCCAACCGATTATTTCAGAAAAACTGAGAAGCTGCGAAAAAACAGCAATGATATAACTTTATTAAAAACTGACTTTTTGCAAAAAAAAAAGGACTTTAAGTGAGTGTTGTGCAAAAAAACAAAAAATGCTACTTGAAATACGACATAAACGCGGTTAACTGGCTGTCGTCATCATAATCCCATAAGATTTCCATCTCCATCCAAGTGGGAGGTGTCTCGTTGAACAGGCAGCCACCAATAACACCATAGTGTGGTGAGGGGACTACACATAAACTTTTCTGTTAGGTACAGGGATGTATTAAGGGTGTTCAATAATTCGTTAATTTAGTTATAATTTTAGTAAAACCTTTAAATGACAACCTAATAAAAAATGAAAACAGAGTAAGTTTGTCTGAAAAAGTGAGCATTTCAGGCTAAAAACTAAAAAAACTGAGAATTTCAGGCTAAAAAAAACTGAGCATTTCAGGCTAAAAATGGAAAAACTGAGTTCAGATAAGAAAAACTTAGTTTCTCAGTAAAAACTGAGCAGTTGGCAACACTTAGACACTAGGAATAGTGGCAAAGTATGTATTTGTACTCTTTCATATAGCTTTATCGCCGGCACCCGCGCGTTGTGCTGTTAACGTTGCTAGGTCCTCCCCTTCCCGCGCACGCATAATTCCTGTTGTTTTAAATAAATATAATCGTTAATTTTTTAATTACTTACATTTTTCTTATATAATTATTTTGCAATTTTTGTGTATGAAATAAACAAACAAATAATTTGATTTTTATTAAATAATAAAATTTGTTTTGAAAATAAATGGTTTTTGTTTCTTATAAGGTGGGTCGCGAAAAATTTTAAAACCTCGTACCGGGCCGCGGTCAAAAAAGTTTGAAAACGCTGACCTAGATGAATGTCCGTATAAAATTTCGTATGGTCACCGATCTATGCAAGTTTGATTTTTGAAGTGGTTTTTCGCATATATTTCTAGAACGGTTCGTCGGACAGAAAAGATGACTATAAACAATTTTATAGGATTTCATATTCTAAAGAAATTTTCAGTACATTAAACGATCAGTCCTATCGTTTTCACAGGATATGTAAAAATCCAAAATTTTTATATGGCAACACCAAGAATGGGTTGCTCGATTTAGTCCATTTTTGAAATGTTATTTGTTGTTACAATAAAAATACCATGTACCAAATTTCAGCTCTCTATGTCGACGCGTTCTCAGGCAGTGTCCAAATACATAGAGAAAAACGAAAATTTTGTATGGCAACCCCTCGAAGGAGTTGCCCGATTTGTCTTATTTTCGAGCTTAATTTTACTTTTTTTTTAAAGTCCGTGTACAAAATTTCAGCTTTCTAAGTGAACGCGTTCTCGAGTTATCGTGCGCACGGACAGACGGACGGACGGACATGCAAAAATCAAAATAACTTTTAATATTATGCGTGGGTGTCCAATCAATTTTCCTCTACCATCATTATTTCTGTGCGTTACAAATGGAATGACAAACTTAGTATACCCTATAGGATATAAAAAAAGTAATAAATTTGAAAAATAACTTTTAAAAAAAACTTTGTTTCAAAATTCGCGGAAAAAAAAATAGAAAAAAATTTTCACTTCACTTAATGAGTACCTACATCACAAAAGTTCTCTAGAGCTTCTCTTCATTTTGCATTTAAGTAAATTTTTAAATTATATTACATTTGTGGCATCGTGTGCAGTGAAGTTATTTGTTACTTATTAATGTTCAGCCTACTTATAAAATCTAAAAACTGAAATCAAAAGTTAAGTTAGAAGACGCAATTAGAAACATTGGATTAGTCATGGAATAGGCCCGGCAAAATGAGTTTCTTCTGTAGAGATTATAAGCTTTAAATGCATGAAAGACGATAATAAACAGACTTGGAAATTCTACTCGAAAAAGCAGAGTAAACTACACATTTCTTAAAAATATAGTATATATAAACATAGAGAACGTGAATAGAATATGTAATTTCGTTTATGAGGTCTTTCTTTATACATTATGTAACATAACAAGCTCGGACAATCTGTTCACTCTTGGTATGTATTCCATATTGCAACACCATGGAATTTCAATTAGTCACAAATGTAACCACAAAAATAATCAAAAACACAAAATGTAAGCACATAAAGAGTTTATTCCTTCATGGTTGAAAGCAACCTATCCAAGCAGAAAACTTGTATAAATTAAACTACGTCTCATATGATCAGAAAAAAGTCTTTTAGAACCAAAGAACGAAAAAGAAATTGTGAAAACTTGTAAAATCTACAACAAAGAAACCAAAGAACAAACAAGTAATTTATACCACGCTCCTACTCATCTAGTAGGTAATCATTATAAGCCCAGTTTAGAAAGTCCAACGAGTTAATTTTATAACAATTCAAAAAATGCTGCGAAAGACAAAAGTAACAAGAATCCCAAAAAGCAGGTTATACCTTTCGGCTTAAGCCATTATAAGTCGAGCGCCAAAAAGTCGACTAAAACTAACTAATCGTGTTGCATAAGTTTCAACTATTATTGCAGGTCCCTTAGAAATCACACAAATCAACTGCTGAGTGTAAAGCAATTTCTGTTGCATTTTTAAGATATAATATTCCAAGCGATGAAAGTTGGCAGCGATAAGAAGTGAATATAGCAAGTTTCTTTTAATTGTTTTACCTGACCTTCGTGGTGAATTACCTCACCCGCTTGTCACTAGTGAGAATAGTTTGACCCCCTTCTGGTGGAGTTTATTATATTGATTTTATCTCCAAGGAATAAATTTCAACCTCGGTCGGTAAATAAAAATATTGCCCACGCTGACAATAGCTTTACTTACAAGTTAGGTATATTTCACATGAAAAGAACTAGAGCTATACACTTTCCATACATCCTCCATTCACCTGTGATAAGTTAAAGTCTGTCCTATTTGAGCCGGAAACAAGATTTGAAAAGCAATTGATCGTGTTTAAATGAATGTAACCGAATTAGCCCTGGTTATGTATTTACCAGGAAAAATGTTCTCATGGGTCCAATATATAATTCCATTGGAAATTATCTACAGATTTATGATATCAGTAATCAAATCCCTTTCACTTTGCATAGTGGAGTGAGCCGCCAGAATTCGCACTACCACTGCATTGACTAAAGTGCAAGAAATTACATAGTTCCTTTCGCAAATACTCGACCCTGACACTAACAGTATCGGCGAAGGTACAATAAAACCATTGAGGAAAATCAGCCAAAGCTCCTAAGTCGTGATTTAAGTAATTTTCTTTAATTTTGCCAGCAGACCACGTACAGCCTGCAGCAACCAGAAATTCAGAAATTTTCGTCTGTGATCCATTAAACCTGAACATTACAAATTTTAGTGCTTGTCCAGTACTAGCAGCGAAACTAGTCTGCTTGGATTAGTTAAGCGTTTCTGTTCTCGCAGTCACTATCTAGTTCAGCAGTGGAACGGTAAAGTTATTTATTTTGTATACATAGTTTTCTAAAAAAAGCAGACCGCCCGCGATATTAATCGAGCATATAAGTATTCATTTTCGTATTAAAATTGCACATCGGTGTACATATTTGGCAAAATGCAATTTATTGCGGCAATTTTTGTCGCTCTCTTCGCATCATCCGCGATCGCTGTGCCTGTTAAAAAAGAACGCGAAAAACGGACGGTTCCCTTCATTCTTGGATCTATAATAAAAGGATTGATACTCAAAGAAGCAGCTCTCAATCTCCTGGTACAAGCAGCAAATGCTTCTCAAGCTGCTAGTAATATGACCCAATCAAATAATGGTATGATGCAACAACCACAGGGAGGAGGAGGTGGCCCAATGTCGCCACCTCAAGGAGGTAATGGTGGTATGATGCAACCTCCACAAGGAGGAGGAGGTGGTCCAATGTCGCCACCTCAGGGAGGTAATGATGGTATGATGCAGCCACCACAGGGAGGAGGTATGATGCAGCCACCTCAAAATAATGGTGCGGGTATGAACAATCAGCAGCCTCCCCCAGGTGGTAATAATGTAGCCCAGTCACCACAAGGAAACGGTGGAGCTCAAGATCAAAGTAATGGCCAAGGACTACCAGGACCGTCAAGAGTGCCAATTCCTTTACCTCCAGGTTCATCTTCAGATATAGGACAAATATCAATACAAAACCAACAAGGTGGACAGGCGCAGCCATCTGGACCAGCAGAGCAGGCACCCCCACTAGATTCAAATGCAGGTGGACAGTCTTCAGAGTCCTCAGAAGAGGAACAACCTTCAGGACCCCCAGAAGGACCACAACCTTCAGGGCCATCAGGATCGGGATCATCAAGTGATGAGGTTGACGAAAATGATGATGATAATGCAACAAACAATGGCATCCAGGAGCGAATCGACTCCTTTAATCGATCACCTTCGTTACAGTTTAATAACAATTTTCCTTCAACCAATCTATTCCAAAATTCTGGTAAGAAGCAACTCCATGACGTCTTGATTTCAAGCTAATGAATCAAATTTTATTTATAATAGGTCGTCGTTCAACCTCAAATATTCCAGGGAATTTCTTTTCGCCCTTTACGAATGGAGCGCCATCCTTTTTCCACCACCATGAACCAACAGCCCAAAGTTATATGAGATCTCAGGATGGCTATGAGTTTACTAACTTTCATCGGCGAAGGAATGCCTATAGCGGAGATCGACCCCAGTCATCTGTGCGGTACCATGGTGCACCTAACCATGACCAATACGATCATTCATTCGTTCCTCATTTTGACTATCAGCAACGGGTTTTCCATTATTGATTATAAATATATAATTCCAAATTATAATTGTTGTTGTAATTTTTACTATTATTTTTCTTCTGAATTGACATAAAAATTCTGAGGGGAGGTGAACCGATTTTGCAATGAGGAAGCAATAAGTAGTAGAGCCGTACTAGGTTTTATAACCGCGATCAATCATGTGTAAATCAGTCTAACAATTAATAGCTTAACTAACTTTTGTAACAACAGTTCGGAAAATTAATATTCGAGTGCATTTGTATTTTACTAATCGTTAAAGTAAATGTAATAGGAAACGTAAGCCCTCTTTCGCCTACCATAGCTTAACTTACACAAAATGAATTTGATACATACGTGAGCAATTGGAATGTGGTCTCGGCGCGGAGCGGTATCTCGGCTTGGCAAATAAGAATTACGTGTTACAATCAAATTATTGTTTTCTTAGTTTTCACTTTCGTTCGCCCGTAAAATACTTAATGCATGCCCGTCGATAAATTTAGAGGATTACAAAGATTTTAGTAGATCAAGCAATAAATAGATCACAGATCAAGGTCATTAATAATAGTCGAGGCGAGAGTTTCTTGATACGCAGATTAGTTATGGTTAATTATAAAAATTCGAACGAGTGGCTTGCAATAATGATTGAATTAAATTCAATGCAAAACTAATTACATACATAATCTTTTAGCTATTCTTTTCCATTCAAATTCAATTTGATTTACTGCAAATGGTTTAGAATATTTTTAAATTCTAAAACTCCTCCGTTTTTTACTTGTTCCTTTTTAACCCGCTTGTAAATAGATATTATTTTATTTTTTATTCCTTATTTGGTTAATTTTATGAGATCAAACATATTGCTATTCTAGGTATGTAAAACTTTGCAAAACCCATTTTATACTGATAGCTGTAGATTCTAATAAATTGATAGTCAAACTAGTCAAAGTATGGGACTATAATCATAATAGAGAACCGATTGTTTTAATATATAGTCGTTTATCACTGTGATGCTTCTTTCTCTGATAATAACCTTGAAGTGTTTAATTGCTCTCTTGATAGCATCATTAATCACTATTCTACATACATATATTAATGGTAATTTCAACATAGATGTTGGAATTGCTTCTGGTCTTAATGGGAGTCCTAATAGATCTCCTTAACGAACGTACACTTCTGCTAATTAACAATTTATCGACGCGCCACGGCCAAGCTATAGTCATTGACTTGATGATTGCTTCTTCTAGATTTGTCTCCATATGGTCTGGATACGCTGCAGGTATCTCGAACCACGATGCAATGTTTGTCACATTTGATATTTTCTGGAAACCATCAACTGATTGGCAAGTACTCAGAAATTAGTCTGTCATATCTAGCAAAGCGTAAGATCTAGATGGCAAAAAAAACTAAATGTCGCATGCAGTACCAAAAAAGTATACAAAATTTAATTGGCTTGGTGCGGGTCCGTGCGGAGGATTTTTCAAAGGAGGGGGTTCTGAGATAGAAGACTACAAACAAAATTTGTAGATTTGTAGATGGTTGAATAGTTAAATAATATCTTAGCTTAATGAAAAATTTGTAAGAAGAATATGTCCAATTTATATATATACAAATTCATCAATAAATTAACACGCCAGGGTATACAGAAAAAAAATCATTGGGAATTGCATCGACTTCACCCATTGTGGACCTTAAAGACGACGCAAAGTGGAAAGTGAACGCCTACTCGGAGTTGTGGTCACAGCTGGCATAATAATCAATTTTTTTTTTGACATTTGGGAATGCATCCTCGCTGCCGATATCATGAGCCTTGATAGAATTGTTATTTGTTTTACTTGCAATATGGGCGCCCTCCGATCTTGTCTCCTTTGATTTGATCCATACTATAGATGAATTCCTTGTAAAAGTGTAAGTTTCAAAGAATCGTCCACACGCTGCCTCATGTAAAGCTATCATTTGCTCCGAAAAGAGAATGTTAGAAGTTTGACAAAACGCTGCGAAGTTTCAAAGAACGGCCCTCCAGATGTGTAATGTACAGATCAAGGAATGGTTTGAAGATCTATGGCGCCTTATATTTTACGCTTAATTATTTTGCTTCAATTATTTTTTATACGCTCACTCGTCCGATTCTTCTGGCACTACTCCGTAACTTAAATTATTCCGTTAAAATTCTCGTTAGCACTATGTTACATATTCAGAATAGTCGTCAGACTAGGCTTTGATATTGTTTTTGAAAATATTTTTAATATGCCAATCTAGGTCTTGTATTGCAAGCAAAAGGCGTAAAATAGGAATCTAACTGTTAATTTTAAAAAAGGTGTCTACTTTAACAATTTAAATCTAGTTCTATAAAAATAAAAAAATAAAAAATGAATTACTAAAAATTTGTTTGCCGTCCAGAATGGAGATAGAGTTTATAAAGTAATGGCTTTGGAAAACCATCTTGGCACCATTTAGATCAACAGACGTCACGATAATTATCTTCAATTGTGTTAGTCATAGCATTGCACCGTTTGGTTTGATAAGATGTAACATGCAAGCCTTGGCTTGGGAAATAGTTTTCTTTCCCCTATACTCAAATTCGCCCTTTGTAGCATCTACCAGTGCGATAGCTTCTGTCGAGTCTTGATTTTTTATTTGCAATCCTCAACGATAAAGCCAAAGAGTGTACTGAATGAAGAGCCATAGCCGATAATCAAAATTCACGGTTTTGACGGCCGAAAGGTATTGAAAAGCAGCAGTTGACGTGGTTACATCTTTCCATGTCGAAATAATTTCCAGAGCATCAATAAGCGTGGGCTGTAAATCGACGTAAGTTGCTCAGACTAATGCCGTTCCACCCTCCTCATCGCACAAACATTTTTACCTTTTTTCTTCTTAGAAAAGAAGAATTTCATAAAAATCAAAATTTCTGTTACGATTGGCGCACTAAATAATGTTCTATTGTGAGCGCCTTTACGAAGAAATATCGGATCGAATTTCGTCATTATTTCAACTACTTCAAAATTAGATGTTAAAAAACGTAATCGACTGATATCCATTTTTAACACTTCGGAGTTGTCGTCAATAAGTGTTTTATATCAAAGGGTTCGGAAGTACATACACGTATTTTCCCAAAACTTTGATATAAAATACCATTCGTACAAACCGTTCCTACAAAGGTACATGAAGGGTACTGTAAATATAAGATTAACTTTTAGTTCATAGATCTTTATTTATAGAATTTAAACAAGCTACGATATGTCTTCATAGCACAAGATGACAATACAAAGTGTGTACATCAATGTCTATCAGCTGATGGCTGTATAATAGATTACATGAATATATAGTACTAAACTAAGTATGAGGTAAGTACAAGACTGGTACTACCTTGCATCCCCCTTTTTCCAGAATGATGAGAGCTATAGATTTAGGCGCTCCGGTGGTCTAATTATTTTTCCAGACCTTGTACTGGTTGTTTCAGATAAGTTCTGTTTAGTATCTATAACTGTTTGACGGTGATTGCTAATTGACGGTGTCTGATCAGGTTTAGTCATATTATTTGACATATGTTTTTCTGATGACTCGTCTACCAAAGGTAACGTTGACTCTAGTTTCTATGTGAGTCGTCTTCGTTGTTCTCGGGAACCGTTCTTGTATGATACTCCATTTGCGCTTGAGTTCGCTTAATGCATGAAGAGTTTCTTCTGTATGTTTTTCCTTTTCTGTCCCTAATCATGTATGATCGCGGATGAACTTGACTTTCAATAATAGCCGGTTTCCATTCAGCTTTATTGTTTGTCCTTGTTACTATCACATCTCCTTTGTTTAATTGCTCCCTTTCTCTGGAACTCTTGTCGGCGTACTTTTTTTGTTGCTCACGTATTTCTCGCAAAGCTTCTGCTTCTGGTACGTCTTCTACTATAGGCTGATTTGGTAGAAGTGATAATGTAGTAGTAGGTATAGGTGAACGTAGGTTTCGTGCATAAAGTCTTTGTGCTGGTGTTCCTAAGTTCTCTCTAGGTGTATTCATGAAGTTCAATATTCCTAATTGGACATCTGAATTATCGTAGGCACATTTCTTCAAAATATTTTTTGAAGTTTGTACTGCTTTTTCTGCTAGCCCATTTCCTCTTGGATGGTATGGCGAGCTAGTTTGATGATTAAATTTCCACATTTTCGAAAAATTTTTAAACTCAAGTGATGAGTATTGCGGACCGTTGTCTGATTCTAACACTCTTGGTATACCTTGAATTGAGAATATGTTTTTAAGAAATTTTATAATATTTCCTGTAGTTATTTCATCAAGACTTTCAAACTTAATGAATCCTGAGTAGCTGTCCGTTATAACGATATAATCTTTTCCTTTAAAATGGAATAGATCGGTTGCTACAATTTCGAATGGATATGTCGGTATAACTTTTCGACCAAGAGGTTCTTTAATGTTGCTTTTCTGGTTTGCTTGACATGATGCACATCTTTGAATATAGTCATATATGTCTCTATTCATTTTTGTCCAAAATACACAGTCCTTGGCTCGTCGAACACATTTTTCGTAGTTGAAATGTCCGCTATGAATATATTTCAGCAAGTCTGCTCTCATTTTCGCTGGAATGAATGCTTTATGCGATTTATAGATGATCCCTTCATATATAGACAGTTCATCCCTGAAGTTCCAGTAAGGACGTGCTACATTCGGTATGGATTTGATATTGTCCGGCCATCCTTTTAGGATCAATGATTTAAGGATTTGACATGTTTCATCATTTTTTGTCAAGTTTGTCAGTCTTGTTAATTCCTCATCAGAAATTGAAAGCAGCATTTGTACTTCTAATTCCTCATCCATGTGGGTGTCATCTGGGCTTGGATTGTCACAGTCTCTGCTTAAAGGATCTGCGAGGTACATCTTAATCCCTTGTTTATAGATGACTTGTGGATTGTAGGTCAATACACTTAATCTGATTCTTTGAAGTCTGGCAGGCGAAGAATGTATAGGCTTTCGAAAAATTGTTTCCAAAGGTTTGTGGTCTGATTCGACTATAACCTTTTTACCCCATACATATTCGTGGAATTTTTCACATCCAAATTTCACTGCTAAGGCTTCTTTTTCTAACTGTGAATATCTTTGTTGACATTCAGTTAGGGCTTTTGATGCGTATGCGACGGGCTGTTCTCTTTGGAGAAGTACTGCTCCTAGTGCAGTGGAACTTGCATCTACTTGGAGTTTAATGTCTTCATTTATGTTATATAATTTAAGAACAGATGGCTTGGCTATTGTAGACTTTAATTTATCAAACGCAATTTGTTGATACCTATCCCAGACCCACGGCGTTGACTTTGACAGTAATGTTCTTAAAGGCGTTGTTAATTCTGAAAAGTTTTGTATGTATTTGCTGAGGTAGGTGAACTTACCCAAAATTCTCTGCAATTCTTTTCGATTTGTAGGGGCCTTTAGACGATAGATCGCGGCTGTTTTTTCTGGATCTGCAGTCATTCCATTTCTATTTATGATGTGTCCTAAGAACTTAACTTTAACTTGTTCAAACACACATTTGTTTTTATTTAATTTCAGTCCGTTGATTCGCAAGATTTTAATTACTTCCTCTGTCGTTCGTCTGAGCTCGTCTATGGATCGTGCGTGGATTAATATATCATCTATTGATACTTCTACGTTTTTGATCTTTGAAAATAATGATTGCATTGTTTCCTGGAAGACTTCTGGAGCTGATGAAATCCCAAAGGGTAACCTCTTACAACAAAACCTTCCCCATGGTGTTGAAAATGTTAAGATTTTTTTAGTTTTTTCTGATACAAACGTGTAAAACTTTGAACCTTGTAACCTCACTGCGATTTCATCAATAGTTCGCATTGGATAGTGGCGTCGTAGAATATTGACATTAACGTCCGTTGGGTCTATACAGATTCGAATTTTGTTCTGTTTTTTCACTACTACCATTGGTGAAACTGAAGGAGTAGGCTCCTTTATTGGTTCGATCACGTCCATTTCTATCATTTTTTCCAACTCTTTTTTGACTTCATCCCTGATTTTATACGGAATTCGTCTTGGTGGATGGATCCTGAATTGTGGATTTGGAATTAGGTCCATGTCATATACAAATCCTTTTAAACATCCAAGACCTTCAAAAATATCATCGTCCATTACTGTGTGAACTCTTTGAACGAGACCTAATTGTTCACATGCATTGGCACCTAGAACTGGTTTTATGTTTTCAGCTACGACTTTAAACATAACTTTACATATTTGATTTGTAATGAGACATTTTATTTCTGATTGTCCCAGAACTTTCAGACGATGATTGCTGAAAGACATAAGCGTTTTGACATTACACCTATCGATTTTAGCATTCACAACATCAATTACACTTTTCGGTAGTACATTGCATTGGGCACCTGTATCTAATTTTATGTCGAATTTATGATCTGCGATTGTGATATTTTCTGTCCAATTGTCAGATTTCGCTGTACCATTTGACAATAAACCTACTTGTATGATGCTGTCATCTAATATGTTAACATTTTTTGTCAACCGTTTGCCTTTTTGTTTGTTTGTTTGACTGTTTCTACACATTGATTCAAAATGATTTTTATCACTGCACTTTTTGCAGGTGTGTTGAAATGCTGGACATTTACGTACTTCATGTCGCGTACCACACTTACGACAGTCAAATGTGCGATTATTACGCTTTGATTTATAAATCAATTCGATGGAACGTTCATTTTCTCTTGAGATTTCTTCTACTTGTTGTTGAGAAATTTCGGTAGCTTGACACAATTGTATTGCCTTTGTTAATGTTATGTCTTGGGCTAGCAATTTTGTACGAAGTTCTTCGCTTTTTACTCCTAGAATTAACTGATCTCTCATAATGTTTTCGGTTAAATGCTCATATGCGCAATTCTGTGATTGTAAACGTATTCTCGCAATTAACTCGTTTACGGTTTCGCCGTCTTTTTGAGAAATTTTGTGAAATTTATAACGCTCAAATGTTACGTTTATTTTTGGTTGAAAGAAATTTTCAAAAGTACTTTTTACCTGTTCTAAAGTTACCTCTTCACCTGTTACTGGAAGTGGCTGTTGCAGCGTGTTGTATAATTGTATAGCTGTGCTGCCAATTGCTGTCATGAATGTAGCTATTTGGATGTTTTGTGGCTTCGTTGTAATCTGTGTTGCAATTTCGAAATAACCATACTGTTGTTTCCATAGTTTCCATTCCTTTGACATGTCCTTATTATGCTCAATTATGAGTGGTTTTGGCGGACGAAGAAGATTGGCTCCAACGTTTTCCGTCATTTTTATGAAAAATATCCTTCTGATATTACTAAACTATTTGTTTCGTTAGATTGGCTAACGTTTATTTATTAGTTTATTCGGGTTTCGGTACCATGTAAATATAAGATTAACTTTTAGTTCATAGATCTTTATTTATAGAATTTAAACAAGCTACGATATGTCTTCATAGCACAAGATGACAATACAAAGTGTGTACATCAATGTCTATCAGCTGATGGCTGTATAATAGATTACATGAATATATAGTACTAAACTAAGTATGAGGTAAGTACAAGACTGGTACTACCTTGCAGGTACCACAGCTGATTCAGCATTGTTTACATTGTCGGTCGATAAGTCTCTTGGTTAACTAAATTAAAGTATATTTAATGGGTATAATTTGCAAAAGCTGCTGCGTTACTAGTTCCGACGTAATATGTGGCCGTGAATCTCGCTGCGATTCAATTCGCACAAATTCATTACTATTGAATTTGTGTTGCACAAAGAATTTTTTTCTTTCGATCGATGGGAAGGGTTCCAACCCCCAAAACCCCATCCGTGCCTATGGGCTTGGCTGAGTGGTCCATTACGGAAAAGACCACAACATTTGAAATGATGTATACGTCGAGTGATTCATATTTTTTCGTATGTGAAGTGTTGAGGAAGTCGATCAAATGTATACAAAACTACTATTATAAAAACACATGCTTTCGGCACGCACTAAAACATGTTACATATATTCCAGAATGCACTACCTATTTCACAATCTGCATACTCTGCTCCGTATGGCATGCGACACTAGTTCTTGTGCCATCTATGGTAAGATATAGCGGCAGCCTTGTAGAAAATAATATTTCCACTCTTAAAAATTTGAACCACCCTACCACACATATAGAATTACCATATTATACAGGGTGTTTCCCACTAGGAGGTTAGTAGAGCGGGAGGTGATAGTACTCATCTAGGTGAACAAAAAATTGTATGGCAGGGGGGGGCATATCAACCGTTTAGGAGTTACAGGAAGATTAAGAAAAAAAGCTAATTTTTCACCAGACACCCTATATCTTGAAAACTACAGGCTGCATGGTCACAGTGCTCTCATTATATGCAGAACTTCATGGCCTTTCGAATGACTGCACAATCAGCCCCATAACCCTCTATTGTCAAGAATTATGGTTGTCTAAAATAAAAATTTCGGATTTTCTTACCTTTTTTTAAATTTAACCTTTATTATTTTTGCAAAACGGTCATTAACATAACTTTTTTTTATAAAAACTGTAAACTGTAGAAATTAGACGATATTTTGTAAAATGACGTGCTAAGGAAATAAAATATCGTTGACAATAGGTTTACAGCTAATAACTCTTAAAGGGCTTCAGATAGCACATTGGGTGTAATAGCTCATATTAAAGAGGAGAGTCTACAGTTTACAGTTTTTATAAAAAAAAAGTTATGTTAATTATCTGTTTGCAAAAATAATAGAGGTTAAATTTTAAAAAAATGTAAGAAAACCCGAAATTTTGAGTTTAGACAACCATAATTCTTGATAAAAGAGGGCTATGGAGCTGATAGAGCAGTCCTGCAAAAGGCTATGGAGTCCTGCATACAATGAGCTCTCCTAACTGTGACCATGCACCCTGTAGTTTTTAAGATATAGGGTGTTTTGTGAAAAACTAGCCTTTTTTCTTAATCACCCTGTAACTCCTAAACGGTTGATATGCCCCCTCCCCCCCCCCCCCCCCTGATATACAATTTTTGATTCGGCTAGGTGAGTACTATCACCTCCTGCTCTACTGACCTCCTAGTGGGAAACACCCTGTATTTGTACAAAATTTGATTGGAGTACATTAAATAGGCGTATGAGCATTCTTACCAGAATGTGAACTCAGATCCTTGGAAAGGTGTTTTCCTCCAGATATATTAATTTGCAGCTTTAGTTGTGTTAAGCAATCTCTTTTGCATCATCTAAGAAATGAGTGAGTGACGACTTGTGAATAGACGTGTTCTGCTAAGCTCGTAAGTTTTTGTTTCTTCTCCAAGTAATTATCCGACTTTTCAACAGTAGTGTGGCATATAATTAATTAGTTTAATTAGTCTTGCATCACAGTGATTCACAGTATTTATGTGAAAAGTGTAGATTCTGTGTAAATATTTAAAACTCTAAATCTTGAACTCGAGTGGCTAATATGGGAAAACATGATTAACCACAATAACTCTAAAAATTTTAATACCATTTATGTACACCAAAAACTATATTCACGAGAAGTGTAGCTGTTACTAGCAGTGGTACTTTTAGCATGTCGAGGAGATCCAGTTCCATTATTTCAACTGACTCTATGGAGCTTCTGGAGAGAAGGCTTATAAAAATTTTGCTCAGTTGGTTGATAGATTTTTGATTTTTGAAGATCGTGTAGTTAACTCATTAACATCAACAGCTTACAACTGCTATCAATACAGAAGTAAGCAAACTACGGGAAGAGCGCGATTCTATGTGGACAGAGCTTACAGAGACTAAATTCATCCTGATATTCGTGGGAACAATAGGTCAACAGAAGCTGTCATAATTGGGGTCCTTTATGTCCAGAATGAAAGTACTCAACAAATCATAGAGGGGATTTCTCATTTGATTAGTCATAAACTCACAGCATATTTCACTGCTTTTCGCGCCAATCCTAACATAGCCAGTCGCAAAGTTCTGCTCTACGAATGAGGAAAGAATTCTCAAACAAAAATTTAAAAGTTTTGGTGTAGTTCAACTGAGTAAGATATCCAAAACATTTGTGTCCGATAGCAAGATATTTGCAATGATAGCCTTAAGCGCCGCCCGTTTTTTACGCACCGCAATATGAGTTTGAATCTACGAGTAACTAAAGAGAGGCCATTGCGTGTATGTATATGCCTTTTTTGGGTGGCGAATGGAATGAATTTGTTCACTTTCTAACATATGGCTATATCTCTGTCTATATGTACCCTAGGTGTCACTTTTGTTTATATTCGGTAATGAAATTTACCCTAGCACAAAAGCCGTAGGTAAGGTTAAAATTGGAAGGGGATTAAATAGAAGAAAAAAATTATATTCTTTTATGTGGAAATTTAGTAATACTGTATTTGTTCCTTTCTTCGTAATGTTACCGAAAAACAGAAATTGAATAGAAAAGGTTAAAACAACCACAGGTAAAAAGAAAAGAGACCCAACACCCTAAGATAGGTAGTTGTAGAATAATAAAAGGTTGGAAGAGAAAAATAGTTAGAGTAATGCATGCCCAGTAAAAAGTACATGAATTCATTCTAAAGTAGTGATCTCGTGGAGTCTAGAGTATAAAACAATTAAATAAAAGCAGAAAGTGCAGTGAAGTAAGTATTTGGTGAGTGCTAGGCTTATAGTGAATTCTTTTCTGCTACTCGGTGTAAGCACTGCCACCGAATCTATTATTTTCGTGACCTTTTCTTCCCATCACACCAGTAGCAAAACCAAACGCGCAATCTTTTCTACCTCTGTTATTTTTGGTGCTGTCCCTTGTTGTAAATTTCTACACCCAAATTTTTTCCGGTGATGGGTGTTGACTGGGATTTAAGGTTATGTTTTATTGTTTTGATTGAGCGGAATTTTTGTGTTATTTGTTGTGGAAAAATTAATTACATCGTTTTTGTTTTAGTTTATTATAATTTATGTTTGGAAAAAACAGTCTTACAGCGTTTGTTTTGATTTTTATTATTTTCGCATGTGGAAAAACATTATTAAACAATATGCCTATTAAATAAGACTTATCGTTGGCATTAAATATTTTAAATGAAGACTCGACGGATACTTCAGAGGAAGATAATGTGAAAACGTTTTTATCACTAGTGACAATTTTCCGTAACGGTACTGTTCTTCATAGTGCGTCCGTGTCGTAATATTATTTGGTTCTTTCTAACCATTGTATAACCCCACCATTGTATAACCCTACCGCATACACCGAAATTGCCAAATTCACATTTGACAGTGATTCCAAGCTCAGAAAAGAATTCACTATTAGATTTAGTTGTGGGTGTTTTTATGTGAAATGTGCTTAGAAAAATATCGCAAGATGTGAGCAAATGTTGCGGAAAAGTCTCACGTCGGTGCGCTTTAACGCCGGAACACAATGTGGCGTAGTAGCTCGTAGCTGGCGCGGTAGCCAGATCTGTCAAAATTTGAAAGCACGGAAAGTCTATTGTCGATTTCCATTGATATTTTAAGAAAAGTGTACGTCAATCAGTAAAAAACGAGTTCAATGGAACAACTTTTGACGCGATGAGAATGTAATAGTAGTTCATAATTTTGGCGCACGGCAAATCTGACAGTCGTTGGAAATTAATATTTTTATTGAAAAGTTCGTCATCATTTCCTTTATATATTTAAATGTTTTTTCGTAGAATCCTGAACTCATCCTCCGTTAATATAGAGGTCTAACCCACCACTTTCTGCGTTTTTTGTCTTTAAATATTTATAAGTGAAAAAGCACAATTGCACTATTCTAAAAAGGCCATCTCTTGTAATTCTTCCATATTAAATAATATTTTAAAATTCCATAGATCAAAGTAAAAATAATGAGGTATTTCACCGTCCGTACATCATTGTAAACAACGTTAGCTACATGGCGCACACCAGTGCCAGCTACAGCACCAGCTACCACGCCAGCTACGAGCTACCATGCCACATTGTGTTCCGGCCTTAAGACAGTGAGATGCTTGAGGATTTATTCAGGGATAATTGGCCGGATTACATTTACAACGCCGACGTCGGCGTGGTCGTCGTTTTATGTCAAAAATATTTAGAGACAGTACTGCATGTATGAAATGCATTACATTACCCACGCCGGCGTCGTCGTCGTCGTCGTCGGCGTGGTCGTCGACCCATCTCTAATCCTTAATTTAACGCTGGCGCTCCATTGCTGCCAATATGCCAGATCTAAATCTATTATGAAAAAACATGACAAAATGAAACGATATTTAAATTTCTGAAAATAAATGATATTGTATTAAAAAAATGTGGACTTTAAGGAAAAGAAAATATATTTTTTATTATTATTTAAAATTTTATTGGAAATCGGTAGAGATTACAAGCAAATAACTCAACTGTAAAATGTAAGGGAAATTAAGGTATGGCGCTGCCGCACAGTGTTAATGGAACTTGCCCGGCGTTTTGTTCGGCGTTTGACGACGACGACGACGACCACGCCGGCGTCGGCGTTGTAATGTAATCCAGCCAAATGCGCGGCGGTGTTAGACACGGCGTCAGTCCTCAAGCCCCCAATTACGCCAAAGGTTGATTATCATGACGGTGCCTTACCAATTCACTGCCATCAAAAACGCAAGCGATATTTGGTATTCGGGTTTTCTATACACGGCGTAAGTGTGAATGTACCTGTACGGTGCTCACTGAGTTTTAATTACTCAAGCCTTGCCTTTATTTCCCTTTTCAGAGGAGACCTGTCAGCAGGTCAGAAAGGTAGACGTAAGAAGGAACGAGTACCCTAGGCCCTGAATCTTGAACAATTTTAGTTGTATGTTCACAAAATAAAACTGCATTTTTATAAAGTAAAAATCTTTTCATATATTTAATAGTAATAAACTGGGAATCAGAATATTGGTAAATGTTTGTAATTTCGATAGAAGTACTTAATTTTTAATATATTTTCTTGATATAGATTTACCAAAAATGAAATGTTAAGGCAAGTTATTGGGCAACCAAAGATGGAAATAGGCTTACTGGGTAACCAGGAATCTCAAAAAGTTCTTTATATTGCTAGCGCTCACTATGCTGCTGCTGGTATACAATTTTGCCTCATACTTTCAAAACTCGCGACAAAGTCCCTTGCTTAAACTTTTCTTTTCATCCGCCTGCAATGCGATTTTTTTATAGTGTGCGTATGAACTTACACATCAAAATTGTTGATAATGGGCCTCACCTTTAGTTTCTTAGTCGTAGGTTTGAATCACTGACATATAATAAGAATGGACTGAGTGTTCTTGCTTCAAAAATGGCACAAATATTGAACAGGCTGTGAAAACCGTTTATTTCGTACAATTGCACACCGCTTTATAATTAGTTATTATTTTTCGATTGGAAACACTAAAGATGTTGAAAAATAGTATTGCATTAATTGAAAATTGTTTAGGAAGTTAAACTCGCTTTAATTAACACAAAACTTAATTTTTAATATTACTGAAAAATGTGCTCCTCTGCAGATTTGATGTCAAATATGCTTGAGCTTGTAAGAGATAGACGTATATAAATAATATATTTTTATCTCAATTCCGATGCATTCCAATCAATACAGCCGTACTATTCCCAAAATTGGTTACAGTTCAATGTACATTTTGAGCTTGAAAGAGTCAAATAGATTTTAGTAAAAATTTGTGCAATTTTGCACTATAAGGAAGTAGATAGGGGGCCTATTCTTGAATAACGAAGGCACATTCCGTATTCGTTATACTGTCGGAATCGACACATATGTGGTATTCTTGAAATCCGCATTCGTTATATACCGAACACAAACCCTTCGTTATTTAACGAGTGGGTTCAACCATTCGTTATGCCAAAACAAAGAGTGAATCAGCTGCTATTTTACGGATGATAATGGGAGATAAAAGATGTGCGAAATATCATATGCTCAAAAAACTAAAATAATTGAGTTTTTAGAGGAAAACCCGAAACTGAAATTTGGTAAATATGATAATTCTTTCAGTTCAAAAGATGCCACGGAATTGTGACAAAAGCTAGCATCAGTAGTAAATTCCATACCCGAAGCGCAAAAGGACCGGAAAAGTTGGAGAAAGGAATGTACATAAATTCATATTAATTTTTTAATCATATTATATTCAAAACAAAGCTAATAGAAAATTTCCAGAGTTATCAGGATTTAAAATGTATATGGTGAAAGGAAAATCTGCGGTGACAAAAAAATATTTGCATGGCACTGGTGGAGGTCCTCCTGCAAAATTTTTCCTATTCAGCGATGAATTAAGGTAACGATTGACGTAATTAATTTTCCACAGATTCTGCAACAATTTCAGACGCAAACAATATTGACAATTCACTCAAACTAGCTATTCTTTACAAATTATATTTTAAAACATGAAACATCAAATTGTAAATTGACAGATTTAATCCTACCACACTCGTTATGTTGAACAACATTCTCACCACTTCGACTTTATAACGATGAGGTTCAAGAATACGAACGGGGCATTCGATTCGTTATCAACCATTCGTTATATAACGAATTCGTAAAAACCATTCGTAATTCAAGAATAGGCCCCAGGATGGCTCAGTCCATTCTTATTATATGCCAGTGGTTTGAATCAATAGGTTTGTTAGATGAAAACACCGTGTAAATTTTCCCTTACAATTTTCCCCAAATTTACCCGGAACAAGTTTTTAAAACACCGGGTAAATCTAATGTAATGACATTTCTTTGTCAGTTCTCCTGAATATAATTAATTGTAAAAAGTTATTTATAAAATGGGTGAATACAAATAAAATGTGCTCTACCTTTTTTTCTATTTCTTTACTTCTAATTTTTGCTTATTTCCGGTCAAAAAGTAATTTATATATTCCAATCAACAACAAATTGCAAGTGACAGTTCTCAAGTGACAACTGTCAAACCATTACTACGAGAAATTTTTAGTGTAAGCACGGGGTAGCCCAGGTTTAAAAAAAAAAAATGATAGTCTAGCCCGATGTACCACGTGGTTTACCCGGGGCCCGGGGGTTTTCATCAAACAGACGTAATGGTTTTCATATAGCTAGAGCCAATAATCCGCGCCACTTTGGGCGCCGCAAAGTTTGGTCAAACTTTAAACTTTGTGGCGCGTTGTTTTTTTCTAAGTTTGTTCCTTGTTTCATTTTAAGAGAACAAATGAAAATACTGACAAGTTTGAAATAAAAAATTTCACTTTTTTGGTAATAGTTTTTTAATGCCTAAACTTATAGCGCAAATATACTTGCTTTGATTATCATACTTACTTCGACTTTGGGAAATTTCAAAGTTGCTGCAAGTTTTTCAGTACTGGACTGTAGGAAAAATAAGAAAAACGGAACATTTTCAGTCTGTAATTTTTAGTTGACCTTAACTCTGGCTGCGTTTGTTACTTGCAAGAGTTGGTTTCATAATAATGGAAGAAAGCCATTAGCGTGATCATCCGAATTTGTACGATAAAGCGGATGGTCAAAATAACTGTGCTGCAGTTAATGTGGCACACAAGGGCACTGAAGTCGACTTTACTGCAACAGCTACTGCAGTGAATGTGTCTGCTCTAGAAACAATGAGCGCCGCTTTGAGGCGCTTATGATACAATGATAGCCGTGCGTTTTTTTACACTTGACGGTTCGAACTATCTGAGGTGTGTTGAATATTTCTGTGAAATTGTGAAAAGTATTTAAAAATTAGGTATGATAATTAAAGCAAGTATTCTTATCCTAAAAGTTTGTTTCAAACTTTTCAGTAATTTCATTCGTTCTCTTAAAATTAAACAAGGAACAAACGAAGAAAAAAACAACGCGCCGCAAAGTTTAAAGTTTGATTAAACTTTGCGGCTCCTCACAGTGACGCGGCTTACTAGCTATATACTCACTGAGTACGTTTAGACAGCAGCTATTTAAGGCTGAGTTACACTGTGACGCTGTCGCGAGACGCGGTCGCGAATGATGTTGCTGATGCTGACGCGGACGCAGTGCCTGTTGCTATTGCTGTTCCAATGATGTCGCTTTAAAGTGTCAAAGTTGGCTGTCATCAGGAAGTTATATGTGCAAAATTTTGTATATAAAATTTGAAATAAAATGAATAAAATTAAGGTTGCAGACGAGTTTCAATTTATTCTTTATTTACTTAATATCTCATCCTTATATTTGCGGCAGAGAAAAGTGAAACGCAGGTGGTGGGTACGTCCACTGTATCGAAAAAGAAACAAGTGAGGATTTTACGAGAAAACTTTTAAATACATTAAGGACAACGATAATGAATTGTTTTACAAAGCTACACGAATGAATCACGTCCAGTACAATTTGCTACTAAATTTGATTAAAGAGGACTCAAATCGAAAATAATGGGGTGACCTCTTACATCCTCAATAAATTTTTCCACATTCTGTTTTCCCTATAAAGAAATTACAAAATTGTATTATTTTATAGGTACCGTAAACAGTATAAGCACGAATGTATTTTTCATTATTAGATGGTAACAAAATTAATACATTTAATAATATTAATATATATATATATTAATATAACATGTGTTAATTTTGTTTACATCTTAAAAAACAAACAGGAAATAATTAAATTAATTAGTTATTATATACTACAGTTTTTTTTAAACTCACCATTTTCACTACAAATTTAAATTTCCCGCAAAAATCAAATTTTTCCACTGCAGATGTCAACTGTTGCGCGTCTCAAGTTGAAATGTTTTCAATTTTAAGCAACGCGACCAGCGTCAGCAACACCCTTAGCGACACACTGTACCCGCGCTTGGGCACTTTCATACATTTCAACTTTTGACAGCTTTAGCGACAGCGACCGCGTCTCGCGATAGCGTCACATTGTAACTCGGACTTTAGAACTAGTTTTACGTAATTCGACTTACGTAGGATTAATCCGGCTGCCGTTTAGTCCAATCCAACGAGGTAAGAACTAAAGGAGATGCAAATGAGAAAATATCGTGTACCCAATTCTAACACTATGACACTGATATTGTTTGTACATAAGCGCCGTAAAATTTGTACACCTGTACACAATTGAGTTTGCAAACGTGAACGTAAAAAAGTTAATAATTTTGAAGAAAAGTTCAGTGGTAAAAAGTTTGTGAGTAATATTTGCTTCGTGGTCCCTACGGTTATTTCACGGGTCTTCCTGCGTCGATGCACCAAGCTCAAAACCATCCAAACCTAAGTATGGATTTGACAGCGAAGACCAAAAATGGCGGAGTGAAACATACACAAATGCAGGGCAATTTTGGGTACGCTCATGTACACGGATCGTACATATGATTGCATCTCCTTTAGTTATTACCTCATTGGTCCAATCATATTAAAGCTTTGACAGTTGTCAAATTTGTCAGATCTGCCTACTTCTTCACGATAAAAAAGAGAAATAATACTTTAATTTTGTACAACAGAGAATAGAGCATAAGAAAAAAATAAACTTTTCCAAATTTCTAATTTTTTTACCATCCATTACGGACGGAATACTTTCTTCAATAAGTCAAAAGTCTATAAAAGAATTTGTCCCTCCCTCTGACAAGTCGCAAATTCTTCCTTTTTAATTCCTCTCATTTTCATTAAAACAAAATAACAATTCTCGCTGAATGAATATAACGCATTCAAGTTTGTAAACAATTCCTTATCTGAGGTTTATGTTTACGTTTAATACTAATTTTGTAGGTCAATACCGCATCAAATACCGGATTAAAGTAGGACTAGTTTTTCATAATGCGGCTTGTTTATACCACTTCATATTAGTTCTACGTAATTCGACTTACATAAAACTAGTTCTAAATGGCACGGTCTAAACGGGCTCATTGATTCAAACTCATTTTGCGGCGTGTAAAAATTGCGCGGCGCTTATTGTATCTAGAGCTTCAGGCTTAAAACGCATGACTCTCATTGTATCATAAACGCCACAAAGCAGCGCCGGAAAAAAAAAAACGCGCGGCGCTCATTATAACTAAGGTTTTACCAGTTGCAACCAACAAGAAGAAGGGAAATTTTCAATTTTATTTTAAAGTTAATTCTGTACGTAGTTCTCAATTAAGTTGTTGTTAAATATTCAGAAAATATTTTAAGTACTTACGTTTTTGCAGTTTCAAATTTACTTATTAAACTTTCTCGATAAGCGAAAAAAACATTTTTCTGAGTGACGGTATTATCAATTTTGATCTATTATTAGGTAGTCAGAAAAACGAAGGTAAGTAGAGGTACTGTAAAATTCGTAAGTTTTCTTGAGGAGCGGCCGATTTCGCAACGTTAAAATGTATGAGCACTAGAATAGGTAAGTAAAGAAACAAAATAGTTAATACCCTTTCAGAATACAAAACCCATTGTTTCGCTTTATTATAAATTTAATCGCTATAGTCAGAATAGAGCCATCACTTTCACATCTCAGGTTGGAAGGTGAATTATCTATCATACCCGTCCGTTGTATGTACTAATCGAAATGCCTGAATAATGCTTGGTAAATATCAACGAGGTAAGAACTAAAGGAGATGCAAATGAGAAAATATCCCGTACCCAATTCTAATACATTGACACTGATATTGTTTGTACATAAGCGCCGTAAAATTTGTACACAATTTTACAACCTATGCGCAATTTTAATCGCTTTTATTTTCATATACTCAAAAGTCTTTACTGAATTTGCAAACGTGAACGTAAAAAAGTTGATAATTTTGAAAAAAAGTTCAGTGGTAAAAAGTTTGTGAGTAATATTTGCTTCATGGCCCCTACGGTTATTTCACGGGTTTTCCTGCGTCAATGCACCAAGCCCAAAACCATCCAAACCTAAGTATGGATTTGACAGCGAAGACCAAAAATGGCGGAGTGAAACATACACAAATGCAGGGCAATTTTGGGTACGCTCATGTACACGGATCGTACTTATGATTGCATCTCCTTTAGTTATTACCTCGTTGGTAAATATGAAAAATTTCAATGGAAAGTTGATTCAATACGTCCACATTAAAATTGTTTGCGTAAAGATTTTCTGGTAGTCAATAACGAGTATTTGTATTTTATGGAATATTATAGAAAAATTCTGTATTCTTCAGAGTGCTTATTGTTGTTATTATATAGGTAGGTACATGTTCTCCTATTTTTATAAATACGATGCATTCTTAAAATGCATGACTTTAGTTTGCGGTATCAATGTCAATTTTTGAATAGCAAAGTTTAAAGAAATTAGCAGAGAGAGTGAAATATATACACTTAAATTTTTCTCAAATTTGTACACACAATGATTTAAAAGTGAACAAAAACAGCATTAAATAAATTGCGATACTTCAATGTGGTGTGGAAACTCGTACATATTTTTATATTCCTTTTTTTATTCATTTTTTTTTCATGGCTCTATGGTATATGATTTTGTTTTTAATTAATAAAAACCACTTTACTGTAAAAATTAAATGTTAAAGCACCCAATTTTTGTTATTAGCTTGAAATATTACTATGAATTATCAAGCTAACAACATATTTATTGCAATAAACAATTTCCTTTTATGCGAAACAGTTTCCCTTCTGTAAATATTTTACTTACTTTGTAGCAGCACAAAACGCTCGCAACATAAAAAGCATATTTTATGCTGACTTAACATTTTGCGAGCTGTCATGAGTCTATATCTATATATTGAAGTCTGAGCTCCATCAAGTTGGCCGGTCAACTTTTACTTTTTTAATTTTTATTGCACATATCGATTGTTGGTCGTTTGTTGGTGTTTGTTGGCTTAATTTAAACGTTTGTTGTTTAATAGTTTTTTCGAAAATCTAAAAAGAAAATTCACCATCAAGTTAGCCGGAAAATTCTTATTTTTACTTTTATTTTATTTATAACCAGCTCAATCAATGCGTAATCGTTTGTAGGACTCGTTTTTATTAATAAAATCGTTTGTTGGTCCCTCAATTCTTCGCTAATTGCAAAAATAATTTACCTAAGCTACACATGAAGCTAGCTACATCTGAAGCTAGCTACACATGAAGTTGTAGCTGATATTAGCCAAATTCAAATATTGTAGCTGAAGTAACACCAACATGATAATGAAGTAAAGTCTTATATTTCATGTATTGACAATCAACTGTAGCTCCATCAAGTTGGCTGGTCAACGTATACTTTTTAATTTTTACCACGTCCACTTTTACTTTTTAAATTTTTTATTGCATATATCGATTGTTGGTCGTTTCTTGCTGATTTTTGGCTTAATTTAAAAATGTGTTTGAGAATAGTCTTTTCGAAAATCTAAAAAGAAAATTAGCCGGAAAATTTTTACTTTTTAATTTAATTTAATTTATAACCAGCTCAATCAATGCGTAATCGTTTGTTGGACTCGTTTTTATTAATAAAATCATTTGTTGGTCCCTCAATTCTTTGCTAATTGCAAAAATAATTTACCTAAACTACACATGAAGTTGTAGCTGATATTTGCAGCTGAAGCTCCAGTAACACCAACATGATGATGAACATATGGCTTGTTGATATATTTCATGCATTGACAACTACTGTCAAGGATATTGCTGAATTTTTATTAAATTTATTTAAAAATTTTCTTGAAGAAAAATACTATTTCTCAACTGGGAATTTTAATACTAAAAAGTGAACGAGCTGAAAAAGTTACAGATCTCACAGGAAACACTTTAAATCTGAGCGGCGGGGTATGAATTTAAGGAGGCGAACCTTTATTAAAAATGGATTAGATTTAGCCATAAAATTTTTAAAAATAGTTCCATCACATAGCCGAGATAATGTGAAATCCAACTACATGTGATCCAGTTGATTTAAATCTTACAATTGAAGTAGTTAGTTTAACATCATAAAAGCCGATTTATGTGTTTTAGGCATTAAAAAATTAGTGTTCGCTGTTCAGTTGTTAGCTTATCAGAGGACTGAGGAGAAACGTCCTTGTCGTTTTCTGCCAATTCATACCCGCCGCTCAGATTTAAAGTGTTTCGAGATCTGTAACTTTTTGAGCTCGTTCACTTTTCAGTGCTAAAATTCCTAGTTGAGAAATGTTATTTTTCTTCAATGAAAATGTTTAAATAAATTTAATAAAAATTTAACAATATCCTTGATAGTAGTTGTAAATGCATGAAATACATCAACATATGGCTTTTACTTCATTATCATGTTGGTGTTACTGGAGCTTCAGCTGCAAATTATAATTTGGCTAATATCGGCTACAAATTCATGTGTAGCTTAGGTAAATTATTTTTGCAATTAGATTGAGGGACCAACAAACGATTTTATTAATAAAAACGATTCCAACAAACGATTACGCATTGATTGACCTGGTTGTATATCAAATTAAATTAAAAAATAAAAATTTTACGGCTAACTTGATGGTGAAATTTCTTTTTAGATTTTCGAAAAAATTATTATCCAACAAATGTTTAAATTAAGCCAGGAATCGATATATGCAATCAAAAATATAAAAAGTAAAAGTTGACGTGGTAAAAATTAAAAAAGTAAAAGTTGACCGACTAACTTGATGGAGCTACAGTTGATTGTCAATACATGAAATATATGACTTTACTTCATTATCATGTTGGTGTTACTGAAGCTTCAACTGCAAATTATATTTTGGCTAATATCAGCTACAACTTCATGTGCAGCTTAGGTAAATTATTTTTGCAATTAGCGAAGGATTGAGGGACCAACAAACGATTTTATTAATAAAAACGAGTCCAACAAACGACTACGCATTAATTGAGCAGGTTATAAATAAAATAAAATTGAAAATAAAAATTTTCCGGATAACTTGATGGTGGATTTTCTTTTTACATTTTCGAAAAAACTATTAACCAACAAACGTTTAAATTAAGCCAACAAACACCAACACACGACCAACAATCGATATGTGCAATAAAAAATTAAAAAAGTACAAGCTGACCGGCCAACTTGATGGAGCTCAGAAAGGTCCTCAGTAAATTTCGGGAATCTTGTAGTGTCTAGAGAAAGTTCGGGTCAGGAAGGAAATCAGGTTCGGTAGACCAGTAGTGTGCACCATGGACTTGGCTTTGGAGGAGGGGGTGGGGTGGCATATGTGTCCTAAGTCCAAAAGAGGTCGGAAAAAGTCACGTTCCAAGCCCATCTTAGCACTTAACTGCTTTTTTGAACATATTGAATTTAAAGATTTATTTGCTATAGTTTCGACATGACCATACAGCTACTGTTTTTTTTTTTTATTTTCAATAGATTAATCATAATTTCATAATCAATCAAACATTTATTTATTTATTTGTTTATTTGCAATCTTCGCAATTTGTGTCGTTTTTACACATCAGTGTTCTGGACGTGAGATGTGGCTGCGGTGACAGCAGCACACAAAAATAAATAATTACAAATACATCCAAATACATTTGAAACTATTCTATTTCTATTCTATGTACATATTCCCATTGTGTAAGTAGTACTAAGAGACTTAAATGACGGCACCGATGCGGTACCGTTGGAATCTGCGGCAGAAAGTTGACGCAATATGGACGTATATAGGCCACATGTGTGATATGACCATCACCAATCTTTTTAAAATTGTACATACTTGGAGGGTTTGTGAAAACAAGACTGCAAATTAAAAATTTTCCGTATACATTGTGTATTTCGTAAGTTATAGCATTTTAAAATTTCGAAAAAATACTTCTTTAAAAATTCTTAAAAACTTTGCTATTCATGAAAGAATAAAGATATATGGCTCTTTTCAAAGTTAGGGTTTCAAGCTATCTAAGAAAAATGCCATCTCAAAAATATATGGGAAAAGGGATATTAAGATAAGAATATATCCGTTATCCTTAAATATCCTGCAAGGCGTACTTTTAATTTTATTTTATTTTTACTTTCTACCTTATATTTTCCGCTAAAATATATCAAAATTTCAACTTTAGATCTTAACGGGATCAGGGAATCAAAAATTGGGTGTGTTCAGCTCAGCTCAACTGTTGACACTAATCACAAAACATGTTGAGTATGCCGGAAGGCAACCGTTGAGTTTCATCTGAACGTTTTGCTGACTGTAATCAAAACATAACCGAAGACAAAATAACCAAAAAGAGCAAAAGTTTTGTTGCTGTCAAGTTTGGGTATATTGTTTTGAGTTTTTTGTTAGTAAAATGTCATTAAATAATGCTATAATAGCAGAATTATTGGAAGAGGATGCAATTAATATTATTACTGTAAGTAATAAAACTTTTATGTAGAGCCCAACTGCAACAAGACATAAATTCGGGTGCAGTTATAAAGCGGGTCTTTTCTACTTGGACTTGTTCTAAGAGAAAGCAAAGCAAACTCGATGGTGGATTGCTTTAGAACTGACAGGGAGGTTTTTTTGTTTTTAGTGGTCGACTTGTTTTTTTTTCGCTTTATATAATTGAAAATAAAATTCTTTCAGCCCAACTCTCATACTTAGTTTTCATCTTTAGGCGATGATCTTCTTGTCCAAGTTTATCCAGATGGGATTCAACATATTCGTGCCACTAAACGGTTTTAATAAATGTGACTACGAGTTACGTTATGGTTTTCCCGGTAACGGTTTTCAGGTATGTTGTTAAAGGTTACGTCAGGGTGTTCAGGTAACTTTTTTCATACTTATTATTACGAGTTACGTCAGGGTCTTCCGGTAACGATATTTAAACATGTTGTTACTCGTTACGTCAGGGTTTTTCCGGTAACGGTTCATGCATATTGTTACGCGTTACGTCAGGGTTTTCCGGTAACGGTTTTCATGCATGTTGTTATGAGTTACGTCAGGATTTTCCGGTAACGGTTCATGCATGTTGTTACGCGTTACGTCAGGGTTTTCCGGTAACGGTTCATGCATATTGTTACGCGTTACGTCAGGGTTTTCCGGTAACTGTTTTCATGCATGTTGTTATGAGTTACGTCAAGGTCTTCCAAAAAAGGTTTCTATTGTATGTTGTTAAAGAGTTACGACAGGGTTTTCCGGTAATGCTAGCGTTAGTGTTACATGTGGATTGAACGAGACAATGTTGCGAGCTTGAAGGAGTATCAGACGCAACACCCAGCGAAAGTAGTGATGAAGGAGTTGTGGTTTCTTCAGGTGAAGATTTAAACGCTTTGCAACTCGAGGCGAGTTGAATTCAGGATGGTCGAATGTAAGTAATAAAACTTTTATGTAGAGCCCAACTGCAACAAGACATAAATTCGGGTGCAGTTATAAAGCGGGTCTTTTCTACTTGGACTTGTTCTAAGAGAAAGCAAAGCAAACTCGTTGGTGGATTTGCTTTAGAACTGACAGGGAGGAGCTAAGCGGGTTTAAAAAAAAACTGGCTGAAAATTGGTAGAGAACTTTAAAAGAAATCCTAACGTGCCGTTGAGAGATCTGGCTTATAAGACTTGAACGTCATCTGTTACGGTCCATCGAATTAAAAGATTAAAAATCCTACGAAACTTCCATTTTCAGTAAACACCGCACAGAGGACTAGAAAATAATTAAGTTGGATGCCTTTCGCTCCTTTATCGCTATACATACATGGCCAATGTTCTGATGAAATATCTAGTCTGATGCCTTGTAGAATAATTCCGTCACGCCATACTTACGCTGCAAATCGAGCACATCCTTTCACCTTTCAAATTACTTTCGGCCGTATAGTTAAATTCAATGCCTTTTTATCTCGAACTGTGCGAATGTAGAGCAACCTACCATCTTCTGTCTTTCCTCTGGCATTCAATCTGTGAAAGTTTAAGGGTGATTGACTAGTTTATGTCTTTCTCTTTCACAATTGTTCTCCTCCAAGTACAGGATCCATTGGAGAGCCTGCTTCACAATATTTTTATTATCACGTCGTCGCTGCATGTAGCTAATTCAATTCCCCTTTCGTAATTTTACTTCGTCGACGATTCAGGTCTGACCTAAAATTTTTTTAAATACGACACAAACACCTATTTCGGAAAGTTTGTAGATGATATTATATCACTGTGTAATGCATGAATATTTTTCGAGTTACTTCGAGTCAAATTTCAATTTTAGTCAAAGAGGTAATAACTAAAGGAGATGCAATCATATGTACGATCCGTGTACATGAGCGTACCCAAAATTGCCCTGCATTTGTGTATGTTTCACTCCGCCATTTTTGGTCTTCGCTGTCAAATCCATACTTAGGTTTGGATGGTTTTGGGCTTGGTGCATTGACGCAGGAAAACCCGTGAAATAACCGTAGGGGCCATGAAGCAAATATTACTCACAAACTTTTTACCACTGAACTTTTTTTCAAAATTATCAACTTTTTTACGTTCACGTTTGCAAATTCAGTAAAGACTTTTGAGTATATGAAAATAAAAGCGATTAAAATTGCGCATAGGTTGTACAATTGTGTACAGGTGTACAAATTTTACGGCGCTTATGTACAAACAATATCAGTGGCATAGTGTTAGAATTGGGTACGCGATATTTTCTCATTTGCATCTCCTTTAGTTCTTACCTCGTTGATTTTAGTATCTGAAAAATGATTTTTTTAAATCTTTGGGTCCTTTCTTCAGCCTAGATCACATATTCTACTAACCAACATTACCGATTGAATACAATGTGATAACGTGGTAATCTCGGCATAAGCAAAGAAAACAAAAGCTACACGAATCACCATAGATGAAGGCATTGTAACTATAACACCGTCCACTTTAAAATTGCTGGTTCGAGAAGTAATCAAAGAGGAAATTCGGAATTTAGCGACAAAACAAGATCTGCAGATAATTGTAGCCGACCTGAAGCAGATCCAGATTGATTGCAAAAATTTAGGAAGCTTTAATACCCGGGACCATCAATTAGCATACCGACTGGAACATTTAAGCGTGAATTACAATTACGACTGCTCTGTCGACTGCGATTTGATTTTAAGTCGAAGTCGACGCTGCGATGAGATTTGTCATTAAATTAAAGCTTCAACTCCTTGAACAAGCCAGGAGGGTGATTCTGATCTTTTGTCGAACTATTTAGTCGTGGATTTTGACATATTTTGTCGTACTTTTTCTTTTAACACAGTTCATTTTGTGTCTTCACTATTATCTACCATAAAATGAACTATAATGAATTTTCGGTGAACAAACGTCAAAACACACGACTAAATATACGACAAATTAGTCAACTGCTCCCAGAGGTTGTGACAAAAATTTTACACTGGTAAATAAAAATTCTACACCTAATTAGAGCATTACAAGCGCTTAAATTCGAAATATTGTTTTGAATTTGTAATGTGAAGTGACATTTTCAGTTCATTCTACGTCATGCAAGGGTTGCTGACAAAAAAAAATCAGTAGAAAAGTTCATTTCATTTAGTCGTATGTTTTGACATTCAAGTACGACAAAAGATCAGAATCACCCTCCAGAAGTCCCGTCCCGACTTTTGTGATTGAACTGAAGTTGGCCGCAGCGAACACCAACTTTACACTTTGAACAAAGTTTAATTTCAGTCGGAGTCGCAGTGGAAGTCGAAGCTGCAATTGTATCTTGCTACACGCATTTACCATTTGGGCAACGTAGTCGACTGACCAGTCGTACGTGTAATTGAGGCCTAGAGAGGCGTGCAAAACAGACTTAGGGGCTTAGGGCCTGTCCAGATCCAAGTCTTCGTCTTTGGCTTGCCGTGCGTTCAGGTGTCACAAACCGATGTGCTTTGAAGCGTTGTGATGTGCACGTCACGTGACTTTAAAAAGTAGGGATACACACCTCACACCGAATTATCAACTTGGTTGGTGTGCACCTTAGAATATAGAGCAAACAGAAATGGTGATAAGCCAGATTTTGCGTAATGAATTCCTGGTTGTGTTGGTAGCCCATTTTTACATGTATTTACACGCCATCCCTATTCTAAGCACCTTGTCAATTTGCAAAAAGTAAACAAAGGTTTTGAGAGGAGCATCTGTGGTAAAAAATGTTCTTTTTCTGCTTTATTTTGAAACAATTCACATAATTAATTAATATAAAACTTTGCTTCTGTTAACAAAAAAGATAATTTAGATAGTGCAGTTGCCTCAAACGGGATTCCTTAGTTTATAATCCAATTTATATTTGCAAGCACTGACCGAGCACTTCATTTCTGATTTTTTAATTGATACGAAGATTTTAACAGGCACTAGTGGCACTATCAAACTTTGCACAAAATAAACTTCAAACATAAATAGTTTTGAAAAGAATTACTTCCGTACTTTTGTTAAATTTCGCAAAAGAATTTTAAATTGCATAAACTTGTTCACAAAACAAAATCACATTTGACAATTCTGCACCCAGCTTTGACAAATCTTCCTCCCAGCATCTCACTTACTCCTATGTATAACCTCCTGCTCTTGACAAATTACGCTCATGTACACGAATTTTACACGATTCAACCATTCCTGGGGCTGGATTCCGCAACTATGAGTTTTCGCGTGTACACAAAATCTTGTGTACACCACTTTGTTCCGATTCCGCAAAAGTGGAAATGAGTTTTTCTGTCAAAATTGTGTACACTTTAATTAATATTTTCTCATGGCCATTTTGGTCGTGAATTTTGAATAGGTACCTGTGAGTTTTTGTCAAACGGTATTTTCAAAATTATTTGTTATGTTATTTATTTTACCATTCTCTAAGACGTAGTCGACTTAATACTAGTGAATTCATGTAACTCATTTCTTATAACTAAATTTAACTTCTTCAAACAGACTATTTTCTCACTCAAACAACATTCAGCACAGAAAATTTTCATTCAGCACTTAAGTGTACACAGATCCTTACGGAATCGCTTGAAATTCAAAAGTGTACACTTGCGCTCACGTGAGTTTTTCAAATCGTGTACACTTGCAAATTCTTCACAGTTGCGGAATCCAGCCCCTGTTTGCTCTATATTCTATTTAAAATGAACATTTTGCAAATAAAAATTGGAAATGAATAACAAAGTTATAATACTCGGTGCAATTGAAACCTCAAATTAGTTTTGAAACGGATTGCCTCTTTTCAGGTATGGTAATAATTACGATCTCATTCATGTAAATAATAAATTTGTAAAATTACAAAGGCAGCTACTATTCAACTGGACGACGATGATGATAATGATGTTATTATAAGAGCAGGAATTGATTCTTTACAAACAACAACCCAATAGGATAGACATTGATTTGGATGAAAACGATTTTGTTATCTGAAATAAATTATTTTATTAAAAAATTAATATTTTACTACATTAAGGAATTTTTACCATCATTCATAACAGAAACCGTATTTTCCTTTTAAAAAAAGGAATTATGTTCGTTTAAAACTATAAATAAATTATAAATATGTTCCATTTTTAATTTTAATTTGCAATCAATTGAATTCAATTTGCAAATTCGCGCTAAATGTCAAAACTACTAAACGCACCGAGACACTACGCTAACAGGCCGTGGGGCCTATTCTTGAATAACGAATGGTTTTAACGTATTCGTTATATAACGAATGGTTGATAACGAATCGTATACACCGTTCGTATTCTTGAACCTCTTCGTTATAAAGTCGAAGTGGTGAAAAAGTATTTCAACATAACGAGTGTGGTAAGATTAAATCTGTCAATTTACAAATTGGATATCGTCAGCTGTTTCATATTTTAAAATATAATTTGTAAAAAATGGCAAGCTTCAGTGAATTGTCATTATTGTTTGGTCCTGAAATCGTTAAAGAATCTATGGACTATCAATTACGTCAATAGTTAATCAATTCCTGCACCCTTAATTCAACGCTGGATAGAAAAAAAGGTTGCAGGAGGACCTCCACCAGTGCCATGCAAATGTTTTTTATGCCGCCGCAGATTTTCCTTTTACCACACATTTTTATCCTGCCAAATCTGGACTGGAAATTTTCTATTACCTTTGTTTCGAATATAATATCATAAAAAAACTTTTCTAGTTCTTTTGTGCTTCGGGTATGGAAATTAATACTGATTTTATTTTGCCACAATTCCGTGGCATCTTTTGAACTGAAAGAGTTCTCATATTTACCAAATCTCAGTTTCTGGTTTTCCTTTAAAAACTCAATTAGTTTAGTTTTTTGAGCATATGATATTTTCGCACATCTTTTATCTCCCATTATCACCCATAAAGTAGCAGCTGATTCACTCTTCGTTTGGGATAACGAATGGTTGAACCCACTCGTTAAATAACGAAGGGTTTGCGTTCGGTATATAACGAATGCGGATTTCAAGAATACGATTCCGAATGGTTTTGACAGTATAACGAATACGGAATCTGTCTTCGTTATTCAAGAATAGGGCCCCGTAGCGTAAAAATGTGCACCACCGGTGTGCACATTTTGGGCGGATGAACGCTGCGATATGCTTTGATGAGCTGGGGAAATGACAACGAATCGGTCGCCTGAACGACGGTGTGTAAAAATGTGACATTATGTGACATTCTGCGTGTGGCTGAACGCACGGTTGTTATTACAGCTAGTGACGTAACATCGAGACATGCTCTATCCGAATCAATTGCTATGCTACCGAGCTTTGTTACTTTGTATAACAGTTTTGACATCTGGTTAGCTTGATCACCGAGTCAAGGTTCGAGTAGACTTATTTAAATAGACAACGTATTGTGAGTTTATGTTTGTTTGCGGAGAGGTTAGCTTCGTCTTCGTCTAACTATTATAATAGCTGAGCTTGTTGTGTTACGTCACTAGCTGTAATAATAAGACGAAGCCGAAGACGAAGCCATGGAGCCCTTAAGGCACAAACACATCCAGGCCTCGAGGTTTCCTCGAGGTGTTGTCAAAATTTCCAACACGGGGTTTTAAATGATGCAACACAAAAACAATCCAGCAGCTAGCCTCAAGGCCTAGCCGCAAAGCTCGCTTTGCTCAATGTTCGAAATTTTTCTCTCTAAGGTCTACTTCTGTCAACAGATGTACTAACAAAATTAAAATGACAGCACCGAGCTACAGTATATTGTACAGAGCCCGGTGGTATCATTTTGTTTTCATTTCTCTGAGGCAAGCCTTGAGGAGAGCTGCGAGGAAGCCTGAGAGAGGCCAGGATGTGTTTCTGCCTTTAGTGTCTGGACTCACACTGACAAAAGACCCAAGAACTTCAAAACACAACTGCAGCTATAGTTGTAGCTATGTCAGAGTTATGTCAGAGCTATGTCAAGTTGTCTGCAGTTAACTAAAGCAGTTTGAGGTTTTGGAACGATCTGAGCTATAAGTATTAGAACAGTCATTTATGCTAATTGTATAATTTTATTGATACTTAAAACTGATATTTTATTACTGTGTGTTAATCCGAAATGAGCCAGAGAAAATTAAATAAATAAATAAATTTCGCAAAACGTTTGTAAAAGCGCGCCAAACAAAATATTTCAATTGAAAGCTCACGTCACGTTTTATATATTAGATAACTAGCAGTCTAGAGCACAATCAGGGATAGTTGACTATTTTATTCAACTTCAAATGTTTCGGAACGCTCAAAAGTCAACTCAGCTGACATAATTTAGTTGACTACTGGGTTTTGGAACGATTGAAGTCAGCTATAGTCAACTGTAGCTATGTTTTGGAATGCGCTCCCAGATTTAAGGCTACAACACAATGTGGGCGACACGACAAAAACGCCGCAAAAAAAACGCTGTTAATTGGGATTTAATAACATGGCGATGTATGGTATAATCTACAATGCTGACGACATCGTTCGAAGTTGTCGTCGAACTTAAATGAAAATTGAAATTTGTCGCACGTTTAGGATTGGTTTAGAGAAATTAAGATTTTGGGCTGCGTTCATCTGTATTGGACTGCGCTCATATGTATTGTTTGACGTTTAACGTATCGCGGAAAATAAAGCATAATAATTTTTTGGTGATAAATTTATTTAAACAATATTAGTGTTAATTAATTAGAAAAACATTTATTATTTTTGGAAAGTAAAGCATAATAATTTTTTGGTGATAAATTTATTTAAACAATAATTATTGTTAATTAATTAGAAAAACATTTATTAAAGAACCTCAGCTGATATTAGAAGATATTAAAAAAATGGAAGAAACTCTTCGTATGCCAAAAACGCTGCACAAGCAACTTTAATTATCTTTTTTAATTTATTTGTTGAAATTTTTCCCATTGTTATTTGACACAAATGACAGAATAAAATTTAATTACAGATGACAGCCCTTGCCGCTCACATTGTATTTTCACGGACGTTTTCTATGGCGTTTTTACGGCGTTTTTGTCGTGTCGCCCACATTGTCTTTTAGCCAATACTTCTAATGGCCGGTTTCACAGTCAAGGCAAAGTTAACCTAATGACAAGTTAGGAAGTAGGCGAGATTTCCGAGTG
Organism: Dioctria rufipes; assembly: GCA_963924295.1. Taxonomy (NCBI): domain Eukaryota; kingdom Metazoa; phylum Arthropoda; class Insecta; order Diptera; family Asilidae; genus Dioctria; species Dioctria rufipes. The sequence continues at coordinate 114,509,587 of OZ002742.1, forward strand.
TTTTATATTCAAATGCACACGGCAAAAAAAGGAAGAAAGAATGTTATGGTACTATGTTAGAGTGATTGGCTTTGGACGTAAAGTCTAGTCAAGGCAAAGTTAACCTAATGACAAGTTAGGAAGTAGGCGAGATTTCCGAGTGTTTTATATTCAAATGCACACGGCAAGAAAAGGAAGAAAGAATGTTATGGTACTATGTTAGAGTGATTGGCTTTGGACGTAAAGTCTAGACTGCCAGCATTAGCTGACAGAGCACTCGACGGACAGCGTGGACTGCAGGGCGGCACGCTAGCTCGCCTCGGCTCATTGGCGGAGAGTGTGGGGAGGTTCCATGAAAAAAACTTGCCGCTGCCGTCAGCCATAATCAAAAAAATTCGTGCCTACAAACTAAAAGCCGGCACCATTGAATAAATAACTAATAAGGAAGCGGGGTTTCGTGCGAATACAGTTTACGTGAGTAGGCAATTCAATGACAGTCAAATCCATGGAGCGGGAGGAGAAACGACAAGAGGGCTGGTAAAGAGTGAATAAACGAACGAACCTAATCGACCTTCATACGAGAGGTCTCCAGGATAGTGAAGGAAGAATTAAAACTTTCAAAGATTCATGTCCACGTTATAATAGCAAATGTTTCCTTCTTACAAAAATTGCTACTGATTCCTATAACTATTTTTAATTTTAAATCGCCGAAGCATTCATGGCAAGACTCAGTACATGTGTTTAATTTTGCTTTTCACATTAAAACAAATAAATCTAAAATTAATGAACTTCCCAGGATAATAATAGAGTAAAGATAAGTATCATTTAAAAAAATGATTCAATATAAAAACATCTCAATCTTGCCCTGCAGCCATATTTCATAAATTTAAGCTTTTAATTTCAGACTAATTTATCGTAAGAAATGTTTCGAAATGTATGTTTATGTACATACATTTCGAAACATTTGGATGATGGTGCATTTTCCTACCTATCTACCCTAAACTAAACGAGAGAGATTAAATGCAAGTTTCATAGTCTCAAAAATATGCTGCGATGTGAGGCGATAATTTAACATATACGTACGATGTGAGACGGAAAATGAATGAGAATATATTGTTAACTGTTAAGAGATTCAAAGTAAGTAAAGAAGAAGTATCTTGTGCGTACAAAGCCCTAACATTAGCTTGCTTTGTGTATGTGGGTGTCGAATCACTCTTAAATATTAAAATTCAGTTAAGTTTATTGTAAGATGATATAACCTTGAAGTAAGTATCTAATTTAACAAGTACGTATGTACGTATTGCGTGTGAGTATTACTGTATTCAATACAATAATACTCACATACTGGATTCAATACAATACATAATATGCATATATAAATGAAGAAGAAGCTTTAACGCTTTTCATTATTTTCTTGATTTTGAGACAATGAACGCATGTATGTATATTTTCCTTTATAATAATAATTGTATCTTGCGTACGCAGAGTGATAATTTTAATTTCCGAAAATCCTATTTGTATATTTGCTATAAATTACAAAAAAAAAAATCATAAGCTAAATATATATCTAATTATTTAATTAATGATTTTAGCTGCACATTTTAATAATTGGTTTCATGCTTTTATTGTTTTTCTTTCTTTTTTGTTATTCTATTATTAAATTACTTATTAATGATACTTAGCTGTGTTGCCGCTACAATTTACCTCTCTGTAAAGGGATGTTCCGAAGTTTCACTACTATTTCGGCGTTTACTTCCTAACATTTTTGTTGCTTGTTCCAGAGATTCTTGGCAGAAGAGATTATTTGATTCTCCAGGTAGAGAATATTTTGTTTCATCTAAATGCCATGTTAGTCCGAGTACTATTTTAAATCCTGATTTTGCTACCTGTTTTATTTATTGCAGCTGTTGCTGGTGAATATACTGTACTAGATGGTGTAGAATCATTGGAGAATTTTGAACAAGTAATCCAGCTCACACTTCGACTGGCAACATTTCGAGCAGTAGAAATGTGTGCATGAAGCTCCCTAAAACAGGCACCCATGAGTTCAACAGGGTTTTGCCTTTTCAGTGTATTTCACTGTCGAAATATTTAAGATTTTCCAATCCGGCCAGTTGCCAGAATTTGCCTGGTGAACAAAAGCTTGTACCTGGTTTCTAATTTTCTTTTGTTGTCCAGCTTTTATATCCACGCGGATGTTTGAGAATTATTTTCCTTAAATTCAACGCAACGAGGTAAGAACTAAAGGAGATGCAAATGAGAAAATATCGCGTACCCAATTCTAACACAATGACACTGATATTGTTTGTACATAAGCGCCGTAAAATTTGTACACCTGTACACAATTATACAACCTATGCGCAATTTTAATCTCTTTTATTTTCATATACTCAAAAGTCTTTACTGAATTTGCAAACGTGAACGTAAAAAAGTTGATAATTTTGAAGAAAAGTTCAGTAGTAAAAAGTTTGTGAGTAATATTTGCTTCGTGGCCCCTACGGTTATTTCACGGGTTTTCCTGCGTCAATGCACCAAGCCCAAAACCAACCAAACCTAAGTATGGATTTGACAGCGAAGACCAAAAATGGCGGAGTGAAACATACACAAATGCAGGGCAATTTTGGGTACGCTCATGTACACGGATCGTACATATGATTGCATCTCCTTTAGTTATTACCTCGTTGATTCAACGCCACTGTCGTTTCTCAGATGATTTGACGTTATGAGAAGATTGCCTTCTTCTTCTTTACTAGTTTGGGAATGACACTGGACGTTGTCGATCCCGAGGGTGCGTTTAATTATCATTTAACCGCAGGCCGGCGTACATGCTACAGTATCCCAATGTAGCGTATTGCTATATGCAATACGCTACGACCATAACAAGAAAGAAAAAAATGGAAAAAAATCAAACTGTCTTTAAAACTTTCATGAATAAAGATAAAAAATGTGAAAGCGCAAGTTCCATGCAACGAAACAGAAAGACAAATGTTTCATTTTCGTAAATAAATGAGAAGGGGCGCTTTTGTAAAACCGGTTTTCATAAAATATTGTGACAATGTTTTGGTCACATGTTGTTGCTGTAAATAAAAATATGTTGTTTTGCTATAAAGAGAAACTCATGCTGGATTCTCTGATAGTTTCGGGAAAAATGAGAATTTTATTTGAGAGGAACTTTACATCTCCTTTAAGCATCTGGGCCAAAACGAATTTATGTTTTCTTAATAAGAAAAAAAGCTAGAATTGGTCTAAGACCAATTCTTATGATACCCTAGATGAATGCCCTTATGAAATTTCGCATTGTCACCCTTCTGTGCAAGTTTGATTTTTGAAGTGGTTTTTCGCATATATTTCTAGAACGGTTCGTTGGACAGAAAAAATGATAATAACCAATTTTATAGAATTTCATATTCTGAAGAAGTTTTTAGTACAATAAAGATGTCTTGAACTGATCGTTTTCGCAGTATTTGTAAAAAACCTAAATTTTTATGTGGCAACACCAAGAAGGAGTTGCCCGATTTAGTCCATTTATGAACCGTTATTTGCTAGTACAATGAAAACAGCACGTACCAAATTTCAGCTCTCTACATCGACATGTTCTCAGGCAGTGTTCAAATATATATTGGAAAACAAAATTTTTGTATGGCAACCCCACGAAGGAGTTGCCCGATTTGTCTCATTTTCGAACCTAATTTTACTTTTTTTTTTAAAAGATCCGTGTACAAAATTTCAGCTCTCTAAGTACGTGCACTTTCGAGTTATCGTGCGCAAGAACGGACGGACGGATATGCAAAAATCAAAATAACTTTTAATTTTATGCGTGGGTGTTCAATCCATTTTGCTCTAAAATCATTATTTCGAGGTGTTACAAAGGGATTGACAAACTTAGTATACCCTATAGATTTCATCTAGGGTATAAAAATGGGAGGTAGTGTGACCTGATGTATATTATTATGAATAGGTTGAAACGATTTTGAGGGATTTAATAAGATTTTGTCGTTCGGGTAATCCTACGTTCGCTCGAGTTTTGTTTTAAACTCGTTGTTTCAGTTGCACTAAATAGTTCATAGCCAAGTTCTTTCCCCCCAATAATGCAAAAGACGAAAGTATATGAAATTACTTGTTTCATTCTAAAAAACACCAGAAATTTTCCAATTTTACTCTACTGCTTTTTAATTTGTCATTAGGTTCACTTTGGTCAAGACTTAATAAATATTTCGGTTTAACTGTCAAGGCTTAAGTGATATCACTGGCTTAAGGCAAGCTTAATTTAAGCCCGTCATCTGGAAGGCTTAAGCCTCAGATTTACCTGTGAGACAGGAATATTATTGCTAAATATGTATTTTACCTAAATATTATAATTTTTTTATTAAACGAACGTACATATTTCAAAATTTATAAATTGAAATTTTCCAAGTGAAAAATAGTTATCTAGTTAGCAGTTTTCAGTACTGTCTTGCAGCTAGTGTCAGCATTCCATTTGACGTTTTAGACAGAAACATAAAACATAATAACATGTAGCCGGAGAATAGATATATAAAAGTAATAGGCGACAAGTACCAGAGGGACTTGGCGACTAAATAGTATATCTAGTATAGGCAACTAGTGAATACTGAGCACTTAAGGCGTGAATTTCAATTACGACTCCTACTTCGACTTTGCTCAAATGGTAATTACATCACAAGATACAATTGCAACTTCAACTTCGACTGCGACAACGACTGAAACTATACTTTGCTCAAAGTACAAAGTTGGTGTCGCGTGTGGTCAACTTCAGTTCAATCACAGAAGTCGGGACTGCTGGTTTGTTCAAGCAGTTGAAGCTTTAATTTAATTACAAATTCCACCACAGCGTCGACTTCGACTTAAAATCAAGTCGCTATCGACAGATCAGTCGTAATTGTAATTCACGCTTAAGTCTAACTTAAGATTAAACTTAACTATGTACATTAAACAAAATGAATTACCAATTAGCGTAGGTAACAAAAGAACACTAATGGTTGAACTTGAGACTAAACATAACCAAATACATTATTATAGACATAAGATAAAATGACTCGTCTGTTAAGCTTTTACATTTTACGTTGGTTCTGTATATGATTTGACATGACTGCGTGATTGTGAATACTAAAGTAACAAAAATATGTAATATGTAACCAAAGAACACTTATGGTTGAACTTATGATTGAACACAACTATATATGTATACTATTATATACATAAAGCAAAATGACTCATATGTTAGGTTTTTACATTTTACGCATAGAGCGAACGCAAGCCGTAATATACTCTAGCGCAAATCTTGTTAATTTGAGGATCCCATGTGAGACCAGGATCCATGAGAATACCAAGATTAGAGATAGCTCTAGCCGAAAGCTCAATGTTATGTCCCAAAATGCACAGGTCAGGTAGTTCCGACACATTGGCTACATTTGAAGCACGTGTTGAATAGACTATTGCTTGCATTTTGGATGGATTAAGAGACAGGCCATTATTAATAGACCATCTAGTAATCCTTGAAAGAGTTCTGTTAATGACGGTCACAGACTCACTATGATGATTCCTTGGAGCACCATAGTAAACCTGCAGATCATCCGGATAGATATGGAATTTTACATCACCCAGAACAGATGTTACATCGTCTATGAAGAGAGTGAACAGGAGAGGAGCCAACACGGCCCCCTGCGGAACTCCAGTCACAACTGACCTCATCGAGGAGCAAGAACCATTACAATTAACGACGAATCGTCTGTGACTCAAATGGCAACCAATTAAACTGCATGCGGACGCAGAGAACCCGAAACGAGCACTAAGCTTGTCAAACAGCAACGAGTGCCGGACAGAGTCAAAGGCCTTACTAAAATCCAGCAACACATGAATTACCTTGTTACCATTGTCACAAAGATCCCGAATGCCTGTAGCCACATCAAGAAGAGCAATGCTAGTCGAGTGACACCTTCTTAAACCCAACGAGGTAAGAACTAACTAGTTATTACCTCGTTGCTAAAACCAGATTGGAATTTTGATAATAAATTATGCGTGCAAATATGAGAGGTAATTTGTTCAGCGATGAGGAAAATGAGTTATTTATCTAATGCAGAGGATATAAGCGACGAAGAAATGTATAATATAATATCGCAAGGTGTGACCCATGGAAAAATTATAAGAAGGCGCCCGCAACATTTCGAGAAATGGGATGACGTTGATTTTTATTCTCGGTTCCGAATATAGAGCAAACAGGAATGGTGATAAGCCAGATTTTGCGTAATGAATTTCTGGTTGTGTTAGTAGTCCATTTTTAGATGTATTTACACGCCATCCCTATTCTAAGCAACTTGTCAATTTGCAAAAAGTAAACAAATGTTTTGAGCGGAGCATTTGTGGTAAAAAATGTTCTTTTTCTGCTTTATTTTGAAACAATTCACATAATTAATTAATATAAAACTTTGCTTCTATTAACAAAAAAGATAATCTAGTTTATAATCCAATTTATATTTGCAAGCACTGACCGAACACTTCATTTCTGTTTTTTTAATTGTTATGAAGGTTTTAACAGGCACTAGTGTCACTATAAAACTTTGCACAACATAAACTTCAAAATTAAATAGTTTTAAAAAAAACTGATTCCGTACTTTTGTTGAATTTCGCAAAAGAATTTTAGATTGCTTAAACCTGTTCACAAAACAAAATCACATGATAGTTTTTCTACAGTTTTGACAATTAGTCAATCCAGCATCTCACTTACTCGTACGTATAGTCTCCTACTCTTGACAAATTACGCTCATGTACACGAATTTTACACGATTCAACCATTCCTGTTTACTCTATATTCTAAGGTTCCGACTGTAGAAACTTCGGCTATGATAGTTTACGTTGTCGAAACATTCTGCAACAATGATTTTGGATTTGATATCCTTCCAGGTAAAAACCACAACAAACTGGTAAATAAAGAGTTCCTCTTTTCGCTTGGTTTTTAATCCAAAATGGCAGTTTTCCTTAAAAAAATTCACAATTACAGCAGTGCTGAGTGTTAAAGATATTAATGAACTATGCAATAGCAGATAAGTAGATAAAAGATCTAATTTATAGGATAAGATCATTTCATTAAGGGAAACAAGTTATAAAAGCAAACCAGTTAAGAAGAAGAGTCTGTATCCGTTCTTTTTTGAATATATTAAAAGCTTTGAAATTTTTTATTTTATGAAACCTTTGTTATAGAAAAAGGAAGTGAAAGATACTTTAAATACTTTGCTGAATTTTAACTTCACTGAATATATGCAAAAAAAAAACACACTCATTGGGTAGAGCAAAAGGTGGATGTTTGTTCGCAATAAGAAGTAGTAAATCTCAGCACATTAAATTTGAAATGATAAACAATAGAGTTATCATTTGCGTCATATATGCAAACTGTGAATCTGAATTATGGAAATTGGGTAACGGATTTCCAAGAGCTGGAAAGATTTTTTGATAGTTGTTACAGAAAAAATATACTTAGTGTTGTTAGGTGATTTTACTGCACGAATTGGTAGTTTACAGGAATACAACGCAGATATTAATTTTTGTCCCCCAAAATTAAGTCATACAAGAAATTCATAAGACGATGAAATAAATAATAAGGGTAGAAGATTATTAGAGTTATTGTACAATCAAGAACTGACGGTTCTAAATGGAAGATCGCGAGACGATGTGGATAGGGAGTTCTCTTTTTGCGGAGAAATGGGGGCGTCGGTTCCAGATTTGGAGGGCGTATCTATTGATCTTTTAAGCATTATTAGTTTATTTAAGGTAGATGATAAAATATATTCAGATAATTTTCTAATCTGTTTAAAATTAGATTCATGCTTTGTTAATACAACTGGAAGAGAAAGGCCGCTCATTCCGAAATTGTGCTGGGAAATTCAAAATCAGATTGGATTCAGAAATACCCTTGAAATCAATTTAAGTCGTCTAATTGAAATAAAGGGCAATTAGTTGGAAATTGATGATTCATTTGCGGTGATATACGAATCGTCAAGCAAAATAGTTAAAAGGAAAAAACCTAACCATAAATGTAAATGCTTCGATAATCAATGTGCCACCCACCCTTAGGAAACGATCATTTACCTACTTGTCTGTATTGAGAAAATCGAATACAGTTTTTAACCGGAAAATCTATCTTAACGTCAATAAAAATTATAAACAGCTCTGCATATTGAAGAAACAAAATTATTACCACTCCATAGCTCAACGTTTAAATCAAATTAGTGACAACAAACAGTGGTGATCATTGGCAAATGGTCAGTGCTGACATAAAACTAAACGCTTTCAAAGAATATTTTTTGAAAATTTTAAATTCGAGCCTAAGACCACTCACTTTCTCCTATGCCCAGCCATTAGCGTAAATTAAATAAGGAAATAAAATCGAAAGAAGTTGCGTTTATGATAACTGAAGCGAAGAATAACAAAGGCCCAGGCCCAGACAGGGTATCATATGAATTTTTTAAGCATGTCCCTGCTTCATTCACAGAAAGACTAACATTGATTTACAATCATATATATGACTCAGGAAACGTCCCCAAGAGCCTTGTAAGAGGTATAATTTTCCTGTTGCATAAGAAAGGAGATAATGACTGATGCTGAAAACTATATTTATGAATAGTTTTGCTAAATGCAGGAGTTTTGCTTGAACGAGTCACTAAATATGAAAAACTCAACAGCATACTTACAGAATTCCAAGCAGGATTTCGACCTGGATACAGTACAATTGATAATATTTTTAACCTTCATAGCATAATCCACCTCTTTATGTAGAAGGGAAGAGGAAAGTTTACGCCTTTTTCGTGGATTTCAGGGCAGCATTTGATTCCATTCCACGGAATGCACTTTTCTATAAATTATGCAATTTAGGAATACCATCCAAACTAATCAACGTGATCAAAGATCTATATAGCAACACAAAAGCTGCGATTTGGACCGGAAAAAATGTTTCAGCATACCACGAAATAAATCAACGGGGCTGTATATTGAGCCCTATCTTGTTCGCTTTTTACATCAATGATCTACATGAAAGCTTACAGGAAGGTGTCACTCTCCTTAAATACGCTGATGATATTGTGCTATTGAGTGACTCCTCTGAAAAACTACAAAAAATGATTTATAATCTCGAAAATTACTGTAAGCTGTGAATCTAGAAAAATCTAAAATTATGATACCTATTCAGTAAAGGTGGTGGCAAGCGAAGGCAATCAGAACACTGAACCTATGATGGCGCAGACGTACAAATAGTAAGCCAATATAAGTACCTAGGAGTCATTATCACTCCGAAATTGTCATTCACAAGGCACATAGAGCAAAGATTGTCAATAGTAAAGATAATCATAAACGTTACTTGGAACAATTTTATGAAAAATCCAGGAGTTTAACATCAGAAAAATTTAAAATGTTCCAAGAAGTCTCAAGGTCTGTTATGTATTACGCTTCAGAAATTTGGGGATGCACAATATACGATCAAGTTGAATAGCCGCAACGATTCTTCATAAAAAAGCTTTTCGGCCTCCTCCAACATACCCCTAATTATATGATACAAATCGAATTTGGCCTTCACTTGTATATTCACACACTTGAGTCCCACATTCGGTACTTATTAAAAATATTTTCTATGAATAATGAGATATTACCAAAAACCCTGGCTACGAAGGTTATGATACGAAAGATTGGTTGGTACGAAAACTTATTATTTCTAGCAGATAGGCATGGCGTTGATGCCACCATCATAGTAACCGATTGTTTAACACGGATCCTACAGAAAGAGCAAGAATTTATACATACAAAATTAGATAGAGCCAGGCCAGAGATTATACATGGTTTGTATAGTAACTTGAATTATGTACACTCCGAATGAAAGTATGTAACTATTTTAGAGACGAGCACAGCATCAAAAAAATTCAGAGGTTGTCGTTTTTACCTAAACGGAGTGTCTTGGAAACTTCAAGGCAGCTCTCTGTGCTCGATTTCTAACTTGGGAGAAGACGAGAGTATCTTTCACTTTCTTTCAGTATGTCATTTCGGAAGAATTTAGAATATTATACCTGAAATGTAAAACTTAAACTATGCGACAAATATAGTCTGTAGTTGGCAGAATTTATTCAATTACTTAAAAGTAGCACTCAACTATAGAAAATTCCTGTAGATGCATTTAAATGTTGAATGGACACTAGTTTTAAGCACATATTGTTATCGAACACATATTAATAGTGAAGTAGTCAGTAAACTCTAACATTTTACGCATAAAACAAAATATTAAATGTATATATGGATCTAGGCCTTCTAACCCCAGCAGACGACTTTAGGTCCATGGCTGTAGTTTATATGGAAAAAGAATGTTTTTGTTTCCCATTAATGAGAGTAGATTGGTTTGTTCAATCAGAAATTAGAAATAAACATTATTATTATAACGTGATAATTTACACTTAAGCTTCTAGTTATTCTACTAAGAAAAAGTTATCCGAAATAGGGTGCTTACTATATGCTATTATAAATAAAAAAAAAGGAAATGCAGCGCGTATCAAATGAAAAGCTACGACTTTTCAACTTCAAGGACGAACCACACAACTTGAATTCCAAAATGAAGACTAAATTTCAAGTTCTGACATAACAGTTCCTTGATTTTTCTTTCTAATTCTATTAGTTCTATGAAATAACGTGCAGGTCTCCTGATTTAATATGCTTGATATGATAATGCGATAAAAGAACTGCCTCCTCTTTGTAAATGCAGTGGTAGGTTCGTGAGGATTCAATGATTGCGCTAATATTAGGGCTGATAGCGTATTACATACATAGATAAGCACCCTTTGAAAGTGAACCCCATACCACCATACGAGAGCTGTATATGTGACCATATTTCCGTTCTACCAGCACCTCATTTCCGTTGTTCCCCGTATTGGCTGTGAAGCGCCGGCGGGTAAGGTAAGTATTACAATTAACTATAGAAGGTTCCAGTCCACAGAATCTTTTTTTTTTATTAGCTCCCTCCACATGTGAAAATACACACAGAGCAGCTTTTTTGGCTCCCAGAGTTCATGTTTGTTTGGGTGTTTCAGTTGATTTGCTAGCTTATTAGGCGAACTGCTTAGCGGAAAGCAGTAATTGATTTTGTGTTCCATTATACGGAGGTGTTTACATAATATTGAGTACAATAGAGATGACACTATATGTCGGGAATAATAATAATAGTAGACATTGTTCCTGCTTGAAAAAAGGTAACGTTTCTTCAATTATGGGAGAGAATGGTTATTGAAAATTTTCGTTATAGAAGAACTCATGAATGCCTGTTGAAAAAAGGTCGGCCAAAAACCATAGCCTTCAGTAGATTTGTCGACTTGAAGGTGCCAATATATAGCCTTATTGGGGTAAAAAAATCCCCTTTTCTTCTGTTCAGTGCCTTATGGAACATCATATTGAATATGCCAAGGCTCATCTTGTCTAGTGCCCGAAAAATTTATTTCCCATAGGATTTTAATAGTTTCTTCTCAAATCTCCGTATAGCTCTCTATAGTTATTCTGTGTGTTTTTATTGCTGCAATAAAGTCAGTATAACTCAGTATTATTTTTCTGTCGATCCCTCGAATTCCTCATGGGACATTTTAGATGGATGATAAACTACCTACATAGTGAAATATCATTCGCACAATACAACATCCAGATGACTTTATAGTGAGTAATATGTTTTCAGAAGATTACCCCAACAATTGGTGGAAGCCGGTAGCCCTCCAGCAGAGTCCCGTGGAATAACTCATGTGTTATATATTCTACCACCGGTCGACACCTTGAACCACTAAGCATATAGTTGGTAATAAATATAATTAAAAATTATTTCCTCAAACAATTACTTATGTACCTATATCTATACATATACCAAATATAACAAAACATATGTATAAGTAAAATTAAAAATTTTTAATTTGCAAATTATTTGGCGTTTTATAAGGTGCTATTTCAAAAGTCTTCAGGAAATATTATACCTGTCAGAAATTATGAATACAATTTTGGACGGAGAAATACCCCGCACTTCGTTCTATGATATTATTCGTCTACCATTCTATGATATTATTCGTCTACTAAATATGTAGAGCATGAAAGTGTTCTTGTACGAAGATCCCATTAAAATATTGTGTAAATCCCGCGAAAACTATGTTTTATTCATCCACCATAGCTCGACTGTTACGTGTTGCAATCGTGCAAATATTAAGCCTGTAATTGTCCATTCAAAGCAATCAATTCCAGTTCATATTATCCCTCAACCGGTGCGACCATTAAGATTTTCAGATCACGCATATCAAAAGTAGTGAAAGCATTTCACTGATCAAAAATTGTCCACACAATTATACCACTGCCACCGAACAGGTCATATCTATCGCGCGGAATGAAATTCGTAGTTGTCTGTTTGTGCAAACGCTGTTGAAGCGTCTTCGCCCAGTGACTAGAATATTAATATCCGGTAGGTGAGTATAGGTATCTCTACAGTATGTAAAAGAGCAGTGTAATTTGATATCCGCTTTATAAATACACCACCCAGTGCGATGATGTAGCTCATTCGTGTTCTAAACAGTGACAAGGAAAACGGACTTTTTATAGTGCAATGGCGAAGATTAAGTGTTTTTTAGTGCTAAGCCTTTTAATACTTGAAGTTTTGTGTATGGAAGATATAAACAGTGCTAAGAATAAAGTGGACGGTGAACGAGCAATTTCCAAACGAGGTGCGTTTCACTTAGGCGGCGGAGCAATTCCTGCTACATATGCATCATATTTCGGTTACCAAAATCCCTTGACGAGTGCATCAGTTTTGAATATTCCGCCAACCTTGAAATCATCAGCTATTTTAGGATCACCAACTCCGTATGTTTTAGGACATGGGGGAGCCGTTGTTTCTTCTTACAATGTCAACTTTCCGCGGTATCCGTATTATGCAATTAAACCATATAACACAATCAGTCCTGGATTAGTAAATAACGTGCTGCTACCTAATCCCATTATTTCACCCACACCTATAATTCCACCTAGACCTGTAATCCCACAAAGGCCGGTACTTCCAGTAAGTTCCGTTATCCCAAGTAATTTTTTTGTTCCCAGTCAGTCTTTCGCGCCCTTACCAGTGGTCTCTAATCAACCATTTGCGCCTTTACCAGTGATCCCTACAAGACCAATTGCCCATTTCCCCTCAGTAATTGGAGCACTACCGTTTGCATATCCTCAAAATAACTTTCCAATTTCGATATCGGGCTCCAGTCTAGCTGCATCAGTCCCATTGGGGGCTCCAACAGCACCAATTGCAACATTCGGCTCTGGCCAGAGCTGGCGCCCAATTATAATAAACCCATTACCAGCAACATCTTCGCCGTCTATTCCTAGACCAGCTGTCAGTCTTCTACCACCATATCAAGGAGCACAGTCAGAAAGAGGAAATATAGAAGATTTTCAAACTGCGAATCGAGAATATTTAGTTCCAAATGTTCAGCAAAATTTAGTAGATCAGGATTTTTTTCGAGGTTAGTAGAATTGATGTAAGAAGTAAAATTGTTTTATTCACTTACCTTTTTTGGTATAGAGCAACAGCAGCAACAACAACAACAACAAGAATTACTACAGCATCAGCAACTTCACGGGATCCAAAAATCTGTTGATCAGTCAAGAACAAATCAAGACAAATATTTTGGAGTATCCAGTTATGAAGTCCCACTAGAAGGCAACAAAGGCTACAGTTATTAAGTTATTTGTAATTAGTTATAGATAGTGAAATACTCCTAGTCTATTTATTGAGTAAGTATATGTATATATTTGTTGTGTCTATGGGACCGTTGTGACAAAATCGAGAAGTAGAATCTTAGTCGATTTAAAACAATAAAAATGTTAAGCTAATGACCGAGTTTTCATTTTCATAACTAGGCCTACGTGTTTCATTTTACTTGATTTAGTGATACATAATCCTAAAAACCCTCTAGATTTCATTATCTTGCAATTGTTGAATATTGTAAAATTACCAAAAAACATTATTAGGTTCTGACCTGGCATATAGCCAAAGTTGAGAGGCAGGCATCATATCCATGCAATACAAGTGCTTCATTAATTTTAATTAGTTATTTTTTTAGATTTACTATAAATTTGTTAACCAAAGAAAGAGAAAATAATTCACTGATCTTGGCTATGTAAAACATTCATGGTGACAAGCCATAACGTTTGGAGTGGAAATGCTTAAACCATTGACATTGGTATCGGCTGACCGATTTTCTATTTCATGTGGCACAAAACTTACTCTGCTAACTAAAAAAACACCTTTTTCGTCACAAAATAATTGATTTGGTTTTATATAAAAGAAGACAGACGATATCTGGATACTAATGATATTTTTTTTTACTTTTACAAAAACCTTTTTCAATGAGAATTATTAGGGGCCTCAAATTGTTATGTAAGTATATCCATAAAAATAGAATTAATTAATTTTGGGCTGTTTTCCTGAATAATACTGACACGGTAAAAGACAGTAAAAAGTGATGCAACGAGCGCTCCAATATACGTGTAAGTGGCTATAAAACCAAATTAAACTGAACCAGTTCAGGCCAGTGAATAAGAAATGTGACTATGTTGTTTGGCTAAGTAATTTTTGACGATCAGAAGTAAATTAGATACATAGTTAGCTTGAAAATTATATTTAATACTAGATAAGTAAAAATACTAGAATTGGACTAATTGTAAGACTTATTCTTATGATACGCTATATGAATTCCCGATGAAATTTCGTATGATACCCATCTGTGCAAGTTTTATTTTTGCAGTGGTTTTTCGTATATACCATATTTCTAGAACGGTTCGTCGGACAGTAAAAATGATTATAACAAATTTTATACGATTTTATATTCGTAAGAATTTTCAGTACAATAAATACGTCTAGGATTAATCGTTTTCACATTATATGTAAAAATCCTAAATTTTTATATGGCAACACCAAGAAAAGTTTGCCCGTTTTGGCCGATATACCCTAGATGAAATCTAAAGTACATGTTGAGTAAGATCTTGACCGGATGTATGGATGGATGCTCGAGCTATCGGTCTCTGTTGTAGACAAAAAAACCGCAAGATTAGGTCTAAATTTTTTGTTTGAAATATGCCACAACGTTTCACGGGTGAACACTCCGCGTGTTCAGGTGGTCTTATCTATAAGACAACTATAGTAAGCCTTTGCCAAAATCTACAATACCTGTATTACTTACGAAAAAACATTAATGATAATAGCAATTACCTTTGATAAAATACACAAACACTGGGCAAAACAATAATAAATTAACATTTAAATGAAGAACACGGCAATTTAAAATAAAAAACCTATAAATTATTAGCATATACACAGAAAAAAGAAAGAAAAACTACTTTTAAAAAAACACATTTGAGACCACAATATTTAAATCTCAAGTCTAAGAAATAAAGCAGAATCCACATTGCGCGATTTGTCGTTATTTTATGTTCAAATGAGAGAATGTTTTGTGATTGTACATCTGTATCACTGACTTATAACAATGGACTGAGCGATTTGCTATTTCATGTGGTACAAATATTGTGTTTCTGTATATCACCGTTAAAGCACCCTTTAAAACTTTTACTACATAAAAAATATGTAAAACTCAACCAATCAGATGAAATTTTTCACCCGTAAATCGAATTAAATTAAATGAATATATTTTCTTGTGTCCAAGTGATATTTTAGTTGCTTATAAGGAATTAAACTCATTCTGACTTTAATTTTCAAAAGTTATTCTTAACTGAATCCTGCGTATTTGCAAGAGAGACGGCGCATGGTAAACACTATCTTTACCTTATTTTTTCTGTCGTGATTGTATCTGCAGCCAACATAAAAACATCAAATGGCATAAGAAAACGTTTAGTAAGAAATATTTTGTGTTGGTAGCTCCAACTCTGCCATAGGGCGAAAGAGAAAACTGTAAAACTTGTGCCATTCTTTCTTACAGGAAAATGGTAATACGCTCAGTCCATTGTTATTATAAGTGAGTGATCTGTATACACACGTATGTGTGAATATGGTGGAGAAAGGCCTAATTATGGATTAGCTAAGAAGTAGCAGTACACCGAATTTATGTTGTCGGTGGCTGTTTTGCAATTTATTGTATTGGGGGTGGTGTAAATATGCAAAGCCTCCTGGCACATCCTCTTGCTAATATTTTTTTCCTTACATAATTTCGTTGCATTATTAAAATCTGGACAGTGGTTAGCCTTCACATAGTGGCTAGCCAAAGAAGTCTTGTTGATCTGTTGGTTTTTTATATCCGACTTGTGACCCGCAAGTCGATTTTTAAACAATTTATTTGTGGTACCTACATAATTTAAATTGCAGTCTGAATTGCCTAAAACTGAACCCATGCATGGACTATTATAAACCAGGTATGTAGAATGTTCCTTAGCTGTCCTATCTTTTACCCGGCTGAAACACCACCTGATGTAAGGTATATAGAATACAAGGTATTCCCATTACGAACCACGTTGCGCCATTAGTGACGAAATATCGTGAAAATTTATAGGAAAGCACGGTACAGAGAACACAATAATTCTGCGCTCTCTGTGTTTCCTATAGAAATGTATATACATTAGTCACGAAATTATGTCAGAGAACATGTGCCAACATTTTAATGGAAATACAGATCCGGTAATTTTTTGTAGTAACCACATTTTCGAGTTTTTCAGACAGACCGCGGTTATTCTGATCTCTTTGTCGTAGCTTAGGCATATACATATTTTTGTCACATATTTTGACACTTCACCTCAAATTTGTCGTACTTTTATATTCACAATGTTCATTTCGATTTATGCTTTTCATCAACCATAAAATAAACTAAAATAAATTTGCAATGAATTAATGTCAGAATACACGCCTAAAAGCACGACAAATTAGTCAAATGCTTCCGAGGTTGTGACAAAAATTTTATATTGTTGTAAATTTATTTTCTACATCTAATTAGAGCAATACAAGTGCTTAAATTCAAAATAATATTTTGAATTTGTAAAGCGAAGTGTCATTTTCTGTTCATTCTATGTAATGCAAGTCTTGCTGAGCTGGATAAAAACACGAGAAAATCAGTAGAAAAGTTCATTTAATTTAGGCATATATTTTGACATTAAGGTACGACAAAAGATCAGAATCACCCTCCTGGCATATATTTGACACTTCGATATATTTTGGCTGTATTGTGTTGCGTGGTATCAGCTGTTGGCTCGGTCCATTATTATTTAGATGCTTAGGTTTATAGCTGGTAATTAAATATTTAATCTTACGTGCGGGCAATAAGGGTTTTCCAATAAGAGGTGTTATTTTGATATTCAAAGAAAAATGCCATTTTTTGAGATAAATGATCGGATCTTTATTTCATTATAAAGAGGAAGGTATGCCGTTAATAATGGAAAATAACATCAGCCAAATGACCACCACGACCACGCATACAGGACCATATCCTTTTCATGAAATTTTCCATAACCAAATCGCAAAGTGGCTGCCCTATGTCCTCGATAGCCTCACGAATTCCATCTTTGAGATCTTGAATCGACGCTGGGCTATTGGCGTAGATCTTCTCTTTCACGTGGCCCCAAAGGAAGAAGTCGCAAGGTGTTAAGTCACAAGATCTCGGTGGCCAATTGTGATCACCTCTTCGAGAGATAACACGGTCCGGAAACTTTTCCCGTAAAAGATCGATGGTTTCGTTGGTTGTATGGCACGTAGCGCCATCTTGTTGAAAGTAAACGTTGTCCAGATCAATACCATCCAATTCCGGCCATAAAAAATCATTAATCATCTGTCGATAGCGCAATCCATTCAACGTAACTGTTGCTCCAGCCTCATTTTCGAAAAAGTAAGGTCCAATGAACCCGCGGGACCATAAACCGCAACAAACAGTCACAGGTTGAAGATAGAGAGGCTTTTCATCAATAACTCTTGGGTTTTCCGAGCCCCAGATGCGACAATTTTGCTTGTTGACGAAGCCATTGAGGTGGAAATGGGCCTCATCACTCAATATGAGTTTTCAATAATTCCGGATCATTTTCATGCATTTCAAGGACTCAATCAGCAAAGAATGCCTAATTCCAAAGAACGACGAGGAATGGACAAACCTGGGTTTTCTTCAACACTTTCGGCTACAGCAGCAATATTCTCGGCTGTTCTTGAGCGACGTGCACGGGTTTTATTCTTCACATCACTAACTTGTCCCGACAGCTCGAATTTTTCTACCAATTTCTGTATTGCGGTCCGACAAGGTGCTTCACGACGACCCAAAAATGTTCGAGTTTTACGAACCGTCTCTGCCACATTTTCACCATTTTTATAGTGAATTTTAATAATTTCAATGCGAATCGTGTATCGTTTCATTTTTATTAATGGCGTAGTTTCAACTTGTCAAATGTCAAAAAATGACAGCTCCAAAAGTGATATCTACCGAAATAGCGGGCTAATTAAAATAACACCTCTTATTGGAAAACAAACATGCTCATATGGCATTGCATGTAGCTTTCTTCCACTTCTCGGTTACTTGAACCATTGTGTATGGAGAAGTACATAATAGTGAAGCACAGAAGTGTATTAGATAGTAATGGAAGCACAGGGAAATTTTGTAATTTTTAATACTTTTTAAATATGTTTAACCTGGAAGTTTACAATATTTGTTATAAAATTGGCCGCTACTTTGAAAATTATCAATAAAAATTTGCATTTTAATAGATAAGATTAGACAAAATTATTAAATTTTACATATGTTCCCATCAACATAAGGTTTAGTGAACATCCTCCTGTTTTCACCATACCATGTACAAATATTTTTGTTATTGTTGTTGTTATTTGTCTGTGACTATACTTTTCTATACCCAAGACTTGAACTTTGGTGAGTTGCAATGCAAAGGAAAAGCACATCATTTGTAACTTTATGCAGATTTGTCAGCTCCAAAAGTGACATCTACCGAAATAGCGGGCTAATTAAAGTAACACCTCTTATTGGAAAACCCTTTATTTGGACACCACCTGAGAACTCGTCAACGTCGAGAAAATACATAGTAAATCTAATTAATTTCAAAAATGGACTAAATCGAGCAACCTCTTCTTGGTGTTGGCATATACAAATTTAGGATTTTTACGTATACTGTGAAAATGATAATTGCTATACGGTTTTAATGTTCTTCAGAATATGAGATCCTATAAAATTGGTTGAAATATTTTTTTGTCCGACGAAGCCTTCTAGAAATATATGCGGAAAACTACTTTATAAATCAAACTTGCACCCTTGAAATGACATACGGGTATTCATTCAGGGTATCATAGGAATTGGTCTTAGAGCAATTCCAGCTTTTTTACTTGTTGAAATTAAATTTAATATTTATATGAAAGCACTGGGTACAAAATTTCATCCTTCTAAGCTGGCGCGTTCTGAGGCAGTGTCTAAATATATAGTGAGAGAAGAAATTTTTCTATGCCAACCCAATTTATCCCATTTTCGAACTTGATTTTACTTTCTTTTTTAAAAGCTCGTGTGCAAAATTTCAGCCGTCTAGTTACACGAGTTCTCCAGTTATCGTGCTGACGGACGGACTTGCTTAAATTTTAATTTTAATTTTATGCCAATCCATTTTACTCCACCATCATTATTTCGATACATTACAAAACAAACGAAATGGCAAACTTAGTATACCCTATGATTTCGTCATCTAGGATATAAAAAAGAATTAAACATATTTAAGGGTCTTATGAGCTGCTGATGCATGAAAACGTGATCAACTTACCTTTTTCACATGCGAAGAAGTTGCATAAGTAATTTCTTCACATGGCCGTCATAATGAAAAACTCAGGATACAAAAAGTAAGGAAAATTGAATTCAATGACGAATCTTATGGTCTCCATTCACTTACAGATTATCTGCAGATTCAGACTGTAGATGGCATCTTCAGTCCAAATCTGTTTTCGTCCACCCATTAGTATCAAATTAGATCGTAAGTTTGAAATTTGACAGATAGAAAACTTAAGATAAACTGACGATTAAGCACACACCTACAGTTGGGTCTTCAGTCCATATCGTAATTAGTCTGTTCACGATTCTCATGAAATTCGGTTGAATTTTTAAAATGATTTTATTAAAGAAGAAAATTGCTGCTCTGATATTAATAATTCTTTTATCAGAAGTACCAGTGAAGAGTAAAAACGTTTCTGGGTGAAAAAATTGGTTGCTTCACAAAGCATCTCACATATGAGGTTATTAATTTTAAACATGTCCAACGATAACTTTTTTCTCAGGGTCAAAAATGCAAATTAGGCACTTTCACATCAAAAACAAGAACAGAAAAATGTAAACCGAAAAACTCAATTTATTCCACTTTAAAACAAGATTTTTGTTCCAATGATTAATAAAATCCAAGGAAATTGGATAAACTAAGAATTTTACTGAGAAAATAGTTATATTTATTTCAGATTTTGAAGAAAAACACAACTTTTATGTTTTATCGGCCGAAAAACTTTTTCGGCGGAAAGATTCGGCCGATAAAACATAAAAGTTGAGTTTATCTTAAAAATCTGAAATATATATACTATTTTATTAGTAAAAATATTAGCTTATCCTATTTCCAATGATTTTATTAATCATTGGAGCAAAAATCTTGTTTCAAAGTTGAATAAATTGAGTTTTTCGGTTTACATTTTTTCGATTCTTGTGTTTGATGTGAAAGTGCCTTTAGGCATTCTTTCGACCCTGAATGATGCGTATTAATCGGTAGAAAGGAAAATTAGTGACAGTCGCGATAAAACTTTGAAAAGTTGCAAATCGGGAGTTTTTTCAAAAAGGAAGTTGGTTATTCAAGGCTTGGTACAGCCGATTGGTTGAAAAATAATCTCGGTTCTACTTTTGGTCGCGCGGTATAGTGCATAAAATTTAAGTGCACCGAATTAAAACTAGTGTGCAAAACAAGAGAGGAATGTACAATTTAAAACCTATAATATTATACCCTATTTAGTTAATTTTTAATGTTTTATTTACTACTTTTATAAGAATGCTTTGTACAAAATTTGAGCGGTCTACGTCGACGCATTCTCATGCTGTGTCCAAATTATAGTGAAAACCCAAAGTTTTTTATGTGATTTATGTGATTTTTTATTTGCAAAACCTCTATTCAACGATAAACTTAAAGAGTGTACTCAATGAAGAACCAGAATCGCTACTTGAAAATTCACGGTTTTGATGGCAATTGAAAAGTGGCAGTAGATATGGTTGCATCTATCCACCTCGAAATAGTTTCCATCATCTATAATTTCCAGCAGTGGATTCATGCCGTTTCACTCTCCTTATTGCACAAAACTTTTTAAGCTCTTTTCTTCTTCCTTCTTCACAAAATTCACAATTTCAGTTACGACTGGTGCGCTAAATAACATTCCGCTATGAACTTTTACCAAGAAACGAAGAACGAATGTATTTCAATTATACTTAAAAATTAAATTTCAAAACGCAAAGTCTAAATTTTCATTATTTTTTGTATGCTTGATTACAATTATAACATAATTTTAACTTACATCGCTATTTTCCAGCCATGGTCTTTTATAAAAAATAGATGGATATCCATTTTTAACACTTCGAATTTGCCATAGTATTTTCCTAAGAGTTTGATTTAAAATAAGATTCGTTCATAAAACGCACTAAAGCTGATTCAACATTGTTTACATTGTCCGTCAGTAAGTTTCTAGTTTAATTAAATTAAGGTGCGTTTACATGTAAACAATTTGCGAGAGGTGCTGCGTCACTATTTTAGAAGTAATACATGGTCGTGAATATCATTGCGATTCACTGCGCACAAATACACAAATGCTGTTGAATTTGTATTGCGCTGATGTTTACTTGAATAAATTTTTGTCGTTCGATCCATGGAGGAGGTTTTGTATGGCAGCACCAAGAAGGAGTTGCCCGATTTTGTCTATTTTTGAACAACTATTTACTAATACTATGAAAATACCTTGTACAAAATTTCAGCTCTCTACATATATGTGTTCTTAGGCAGTGCCCCAATATATAGCGAAAAACGAAGTTTTTGTATGGAAACCCTAGGAAGGAGTTGCCCGATTGGTCCCATTTTCGAAACTAAATTTACTTTTTTCTAAAAAAGCCCGTGCGCAAGATTCCTGTACTCTAAGTGGAAGCGTTCTCGAGTTATCGTGGTATGACGTAAATTATATACATTTTTCCACGTCTTTGTTGCCGTTTACCACAATTTTTCCACCATTCAATGTGTCTGCCATTTCTACCATTCATCATGAAATATAATTATCACATTCCACACCAAAAATCAACCTTTATGAAATCACGTAAGTTAACCGGTTGATTAAGGCCCTCGAGGCCATCCTGCAGCACCCAACACCACTGAAAGCCGGGCAGATTTCCGAATAATGTTAAGAGAATTATGATAAGTGGAAAATTTTGTTGTTTTGTCGTTAGCTCTTAGGCTATGGGTGTGTCGAGATTTCTCGGATTGCTTAAAAGCTTGTATAGCTAAACGAAAACATGCGTATGGGATGGTAGCCAATCTGCGGACTGGTTTGAGACGTATTCATGCAAAAAGCATGGCTGCCCTGCTAGTCCGTTACTATTTGCACTATATGTATCTATATATTAAAGACGTTAATGAAACAAGGCAAGGAGGAATAACTGTTTAAGGTGGTCATGTTAAATTGCTGCTTTATGCTGATGATTTGGTTTTACTTGCTGGCAACCCGTCCACGCTTCAGAAAATGATAGATAATCTATCCCTGTATTGCACACTGTGGTCATTGATGATCAATCTAAGCAAAACCAAAATAAATATTTTTAGGAAAGGTGGAAGAGTTAATTTAGAAAGTTAAATGAGAAACCCATAGATGTAGTAAAGTCGTATAGATACTAAGGCCTGATACTCATTCCAGGATTATCCTTCAAAGGACAAGTGCAAGAAAAACAATAGGAAGAGCTAAACATTCAATTCATATACGATGAAAAAACTTTCTCTGCAAAAGATCTAATCCACATATCGTAAAGTTAAAGCTTTTTAACGCGCGCTGGGGCAAGAGTGGTAGTGAGTATAATCCTTTGAAAAAGTTGAAAAGTTTCTAAAGTATTTCATTAAGAAAATACAACAAATACACCCCCAATTGTATGTTAAATCTTGAACTGAATATAACTGACTTATATCTATATTTATACACTTCAGACGCATTTCGAATATATGTTCAAAGTCCTTAAACAAATGTCGGAAGATCGACTGCCTAAAAAGATAGCCAGTAAAATAGTAGGTATAAAAGGAAATGTTATAGTTTTCTACATAGGAGGAATTAAGTATGCAATTTGATACCCCATTAGATTTTAACAACCTGAAAAAAACCCTACTGGAGATTTTAGAAGAGGAGAAAACAACTTTTATGGGAGCTTAAAATTCAACAAAGCAATAGACACGGAATCTACAACACTGAATTACAGTGTTGAGGACAGATTTTACTTTAAAGACTCAATATCTTGGAAATAAAAAGATTTATTGTAAAATGTAGAGGTGGGGCTTATATGTTTGAACCACTGACTTATAACAATGGACTGAGCGTATTGCCATTTTCCTATAGGAAAGAATGGCATAAATTTGACAGTTTTCTCTTTCGCCCTATGGCAGAGTTGGAGCTACCAACACAAAATATTGCTTACTGAACGTTTACTTATGCCATTTGATGTATTTATGTTGGCTGCAGATGGAATCACCGCAGAAAGAATAAGGTATAGATAGTGTTTCCCAAAGTTTACCTAATAATAAGTTAAGAAGCTGTAGAGCAAAGTGGACAAATTTCTGGTGTTTTTTAGAATGAAACAACTAATTTCATATACTTTCGTCTTTTGCATGAATGGGGGAAAAGAACTTGTCTATGCACTACTGTAGTGCAACTGAGACAACGAGTTAAAAACAAAAATCGAGAGAACGTAGGATTACCCGAACGACAAAATCTTATTAAATCCCTCAAAATCCTTTCAACCTATGCACAGTAATGTACATCAGGTCACACTACCTCCCATTTTTAAGAAAAAGATAAATTTCGCTTTGGCCCAGATGCTGAAAGGAGATGTAAAATTCCTCTCAAATGAAATTCTCATTTTTCCCGAAAATATTAGAGAATCCAGCATGATTTGTCCCACTTAATATCTTCATAGCAAAACGAGTGTAAACAGAAAGACGTGCTGTTCAATTATCATAGGATTACAGCAACAACATGTGTCCTTTTAGACCTTTTACAACAACAACATGTGTCCTAACATTATCAATATTTCATGAAAACCGGTTTTCACAAAAGCGCGGGAGCATTTTATGAGAGTAAAACGTGAAAACTCCGCCCCTTCTCATTTATTTACGAAAATGGAACATTTGCCATTCTGTTTCGTTGCATGCAACTTGCGCTTTCACATTTTTTATCTTTATTCATAAAATTTTTAAAGAGAGTTTGATTTTTTTTCGATTTTTTTCCTTTCTTCCTTCCTTTTCTTGCCGTGTGCATTTTAAATGTAAAACACTCGGATATCTCACCAGCTTCTTAACTTATTATTAGGTAAACTTTGGTGTTTACCATGCGCCGTCTCTCTTGCCCATACGCAGGATTGAGTTAAGAACAACTTTTGAAAATTAAAGTCAGAATTAGTTTAATTTCTGAGAATAGTGCTTATAAGCGATTAAAATATCACTTGGACACAAGAAAATATATTTTTTTAATTTAATTCGATTTACGGGTATAAAATTACATCTGATTGGTTGAGTTTTACATATTTTTGTGTAGTAGGGTGATTCCACGGTAATTGACGCAAATCAGGACAAAAATTTAGAAAAATAAAATAAGTCTATTTAGGAAATTTTAGTATTAAGGATTCATCTTCGTTTAAAAATGATGGCAATACTTAACGGGAACATATTGCCTATCTTATTTTTTCTTACTTATAGCAGGTTTTCTCAGCACACATAACACGGAAATGACAGTAAAATCATGGAAATGACAAAGTACGGATTTGATGTTAAAATACTTCAATTTATTTGCACTTGTTTTCGAATTCAGGTATACATCACATAAAAATACAAAACCTAACGTTTATTTCTATTGAGAGGGTAACAAAAATTAAAATCACAAAATTAAAATCAGTTCGGTTAATTTATAATGAATACTTTTTTTCAAAGCTCAGCGACATCAATTTTTTTTGAAAATTTGTATAAAACTTTTCCATTGCGTAACTCAACAACTGGATCTCGTAGAACTTTTAATATTTGTGGTCCTGCTATGTAAGAAACATCACCTTCTATTAATTTGTATATGGTTTTGTCCCTGTCTATGCTTTTTAAGGATATAACCTCCACTTCAAAACCATTACATATATACTCCGGGTCTTTTTGGCATACGCTAACGTATCTATATTAAAAAAAAACATTAAAAATAAAATTAATAATACATTGCTTACCGATATGTTTTTCCCTTTTACACTAGGAAATTCCGTTAAAATGAAGGTACCGTTTCTGACTGCCGCAATATCATCTTCCAAAGAATGGGTTGAATGTAAAGATGATGGTGAAGAATTTGAAGAAGATGACGAGTATACTTCACCGTACTTGAGTTTTCGACAGCTTGGTCCAGCCTTCTCTAAAATTTTTAATATTTCTTCATCGCTTTCGCCAGGGTCTGTTTCATATTTAAGGCTCCCGAAACCAAAATGTTCGCACTGATGGAGGCAATCAACACAGGTCAATTTTCTCATTAGTAGCTCCGAATTGATACCAGAAATTATTTGATGTACCTGCATTGTGCCATAAAATGAAATTAAATTCTTGGGTATTGTTATGGAAATGCTTTCTATATCCTCTTCTTTAACGAGGAAAAATTTGATTCCTTTGCAGTTCTTCTCCAAACACAATATTAAAGTAGGAAGATCTGGTATGTCTTGTTCGCAAGTAACAATACGATCGGCCGTCCGTTTGCACACTCCCCCAACTCCATCTGGAGCTCCTTTCCCATGGCCAGCTTCAGAATAATTCCATGTGAATCTTTCCAACTTTGGATAAAACTCTTTTATTTTATTGGCTAAAACATAGAACATGGTCTTGTTTCGGTATTGTGTTGCCGGACTATCACTTAAAAAATGTAGTATGCTAATATTTGGTGGCAAGTTTTTTAAAATTGGAAGAAGATGTGCCCAAATTGCAGGAACATTATGAAGTAGAGAGTTTGACAGAGTACAATAGCAATCAGACTTTGATTCATTTCCAAGTCTTGTGTAAGTTACGACCGTATGTAGTGTTATTTGTTTCCGTGATCCTCCAAAGTGAAAGCTTTGAATTTCTTCACAATACTTCATGGAATAATTTTCACTGAAGTCAAGGTGAATGAGTACTTCGTCTTCTTTTAAGTTGTTTTTCAACTCACGAATTTTGATATACTGATGCAGAATTCTACCTTCGTGTCTCAAAAACCTTGGCAGGGCATCTTCAAACTCTTTGATAAGAAGGGTTAGCTTGATTTTTATGCTTTGTTTCGACATTTTAGTAATAATTTTTTTCGTTTTTGTTTTCTGGTAATATATTTCTTCTTTCTGATACATCCATTTAAAATATGAAACATCTTTTTCCGAGCTCTCGAGAAAGCTTACTGTTTTATTTTGACAAGTCGTGCAAAGCCTTAAAAGACATGTGACTGATTTTGAGCAACATGTTAAGTTGATAAGTTCATTGAAGGTTCCTTGTTCTAAAACACAATTTTTAAACAATGACTGAATCATATATTCCATATTAGAATGGACCATACACTTACACGTTTCTCTATCAGATATCTTCATCTGCTTAACCCAAAATGGACAACTTCGGCAAAATAAAGAGTAGCCCAACTGTGTATTTGGATATTTTAAGAGGTACTTTGAATGAAGATTTTTTAATGTGTCATTGAGGAATCTTTTTTGCTTTGTAATTCTTCCGCTACTTACGTATTCTTTCTTCCCAGGGCACATCCTACTGTTTTCATCATCTTCTAGAAAAATTTGTATTTTACGTTTCGCTTGTGTATTTAATCTACTCTTTCGTATAAAATGTTGATTTAACTCAGTTTTTGACAACTGTTTTAAAGTCGAGAATTTTGAGCATCGTGTAATCACTCTGTATTTTTTAATTATCTTTCCACTGATGAAGTTAGTAAAAAGTTGTTTGGATTTATGTGTATTCAAGTTGGAGTAATTATGTCTTAATTGATCCTTAAGTACTTCGCTAAACAACAACATTTTTGAAATTTCAGCCGTTCCAGATTGCATAATATTATCAACTTTTTTCTTTAAGTCAGTTTCTGTTGAACTTCTTTTCTGTTTCAATCTTTGACATCTTTTTTTGTAACGCGCAATTTTTTTTTCTAAGTTTTTAATATATGCCATTTGTTTTTTCCATTTCATAGCCCGACGTTTTCTATTCGCAGCACGTATTTTTTGGTAATAGTTCCGTATATTTGGTGCTGGCTCGACTTCGTTCCCTTCCTCGTCGCTGGTTGGTGGAGTATTTTCCTTTAAAATTCTTTTCATCTGTTGCTGTTTCATTTTCTTCTGGTTTCTTGATTTTCGCTGGCTTTCCCTCCATACTTTTCTTTGTTTCCTTTGATCCCTGTCGCTCTTTTCCTTTATGGAAACAATTTGCTTTTTATCTTTTTTCTTAAGATATCTCAGGCGTTCCTTTTCTTTTTGTATCTCATTTTTAAGTGGATCTTCTTTAATTCGACGACGGCGCTCCCTCTCCG
This sequence comes from Dioctria rufipes, assembly GCA_963924295.1. Lineage (NCBI taxonomy): Eukaryota > Metazoa > Arthropoda > Insecta > Diptera > Asilidae > Dioctria > Dioctria rufipes. The sequence goes on from OZ002742.1 coordinate 114,537,374, forward strand.
CTTCTCGCTTCTGTTTTAACAGATCTTCCTTTGTTTTGCCCATTATCACAATTTGTTGAAAATAAAAATACTCGTTGCAGCTAAAATAAATTAACGGAAGCCATAATAATGTCATTTCCGTGCACTCAAGTCATTACCGTGGATAAAATTTAGCCACGGGAATGACACCACGGAAATGACATTTTTATAGTTATTCTTAAATAATATCAGAAAAACTATATAATTTAATCAGAATAATAATGTCGGTATTAGAACACAAAGTGCCTGAATGTATTAACAATTTAAATGTCACAATTTTTTATGTATTAAAAGAAGAAAAGCCTACCATGGAAATCATGAAACCAATTGTGACCAGCAACAATTTTAATTTAGCTCGGCATTTAACTGATGAACTTTCCTTTACTGCAACCACAACACGACTGATATCGAAAGAGATTTAGTTACAAGATTAAAGACGTCGGATACTCTTCGATTGGAATTATACTTTGCAATACATTTAAGAGAAACCTAAGACATAAGCTTCATGTGGAAAGAGTAAGAGACAACATGGAAAGAGAAGTATATTTAAATATTTTCTAAAAGGGCTCTTAGAATACGATAGGCATATTTGGACTAAATTCTTCTCGTTCCCCTAGCATTAACCAAATTGAGGAAATGTGCACTGACGCTGATATTTTTGCCATTATAGTTTCCAGACGTGACCCGAGGACAACCACGGAAATGACAAAATCAATGTTCTTAAGGATATTATTTCATAAAACGTTCCTGAAATATTAAATTTTTAGAAGAGTGGAACATTTACGAACTTATTTAAATAATAATAACAGATATTTATTTAAATCTTGTTGCTAATATCGGAAATATAAAACGGGGACTACGATTCGGTCAATTAACGTGGAATCACCCAGTAAACGTTTTAAAGAGTGCTCTAACGGTGATATACAGAAACACAACCACATGAAATAGCAAATCACTCAGTCCATTGTTATAAGTCAGTGGTTTGAACACGTCAGCCTGGCGAAGGGATGGCAGCCGTATATGCTCTCTATGCAATCCGTACGAAGAAGAAGACCCTTGCATTTCCTTACAGTTTGCCCTGTTATTTCATAATTCAGGCGACGCTATTGTAATTGTGAAAGTTTCTCTCAATCTGAGTTAGTAAACCCTTTTAAATGGCCACGACTGGGAAAATTTATATCGATTTGCAGAAGCTGAGCTAAAATATGGAAGTGTGCTGGTTGCAGAATTCATTGAGTAAAGAGCTGAGGAAAAACATACCTATATATAGTTAAAAAAGGAATTTTGTGCCACTAATACTTTAACTAAATTGATATATTGCCAATGCAGACATAGGACAGTATTCACAGCGTTGGTTTATTTCGACATAAATTTTTTTATATTTTTAAGATAAAAAGTAGGTAGGAACTATATTCCACTTGAACCACTTAATGCATTTTGGTTTTTACGAAAACATTTAAAAAAGGGGAAACGAAAAACTTTTGTTAGCTTTTCTCTTGAATTTTATTTATAATTATTTCTTTCAATACTAGATCTAGACAGACATTAGTATAGTAGTACATAGTATTAGTTTATTTCTTCTTAAAGTTTTAAGTTTCCTTCAAAACTGCGATAGCATTGGTACTTAAACGGTAATTAGAAGTTTGCGAATTCACTTAAAAATATCTGTTAGGTGTTTTGCCATTTAGTTATAAGCATTTCTATAAATACTAGAATGTAAGAAAAAGGATATATATCATGAGTTAAGCAAATAATAATAACAATTATTGATATGTGCCAGATCCAGGCAGACGACAGTAGTCATTACCTTAGTTTATTTCTTCTTAATGTATTGAATTTTTACTATCCTTATAGACTGGTTTAGCATCACTTAAGCGTAGAATATACGAAAAAGGGATTATATAAAAAATTGATGAATAAACATTATAATAATAATAAAAATATAATACTATACATAGTCCAGTCATATCAGCCAAAAATATAGCTACAAATTTGTTTCAGGCTGCAATTTTGAGGGTTAGTATTGTGTGGTCCGGCAAGTATTATCGCGAAATTGCGGCGTCCCAGGTGAAGGTGAAAAAAAAAAAATAGAAACACCCCAGAACGCGTGACAATCTGTTTGCAATGCGTATGGATCGTAAAATTTTTAAAAGTTTTAAAACGCTCTGTGCAAGTTTGGTTGTTGAACTGCGTTTTGGAATTTATTTCTATAACGCTTTGTATTCTTATAACCAACTCATATTCTGAAGAACTTTTCATTACTGCATATGTAAAAAACCTAAATTTTTATATGGCAATACCAAGAAGGGCTTTCCTGATTTATCCCATTTTTAGGATTCCGTACCCAAAGGGTAATAACGGGAATCCTATTGCTAAAACTTCGCTGTCCGTCCGTCCGTCACCAGGTTGTATCTCATTAACCGTAACAGGTAGACAGTTGAAATTTTCACAGAGTGTGTATTTCTATTGCCGCTATAAAAATAAAATAAAATTAAAGGGGCCCACCATACAAGAAACGTGATTTTTTCGGCGTCTTTTTTCTCGTTTTATTCTCATTCATTATTATTATCATAAGTAGGCATTTGTTATTTCAAATAACTTTACATTACTATTATATTTTCAAATGACAGCATTATGTTTTCCCATGACGCCTACTCTCATTTTAAAAAATAAATAAAAAGTACATAGTGTATAATTTTGTACGATGGTACGGAACCCTTCGTGCGCGAGACCGACTCCCGCTTGGCCGGTTTTTTAAATTGTAATTATTATTATGAAATTGCCGTATACAAAATTTCAGGTCTCTATAATAGCGCGTTCAGAGGCTGTGCCCAAATGTTCCCAAATGAAATGACAAACTTAGTGCCGTATTCACCAAGCCATTTAATACAAATTTAATTTTAATTTAATGATTGTTGAGGGACCGCAATTAAATTTTTGTAGCTATTCACCAACCTTAATAAAATAAACAATTTCGAACATTTCGGACTATCAGCTGCAAGGTTTCCGAATTTGGCAAGTGACAGTTCATGTAATTTAAATATTATTTAAAAAGTTAAAAGAAGTTTTTATGTATTATTAAAAATAATTTATAATATATGTACAATTCGTTTTAATTAAAAATAGCCCATATTAAGAAATTCACATTTTAAAAATGATTTAAAAAAAAAAATCGCAATAACTGAACTACTCTCAGAAAAATCGGTCTGAGTATCCCTTATATTCACTTGAGGTTGCTATAGGTTATCAAATTCAATTTCGATTGGTGGAATTTTCCTGTCTCGTAAAATTTTGTTTAAAACAGCTGTCGCAACAATTACTATTATCGCTGTTATGGGCGCTACTCGCATTTCTAAAAAAGAAAAATCAAATCAAAATCGAATCATATATGATTTCCACTGACATGTATATAAATGGATTGGTCATTGAACAAAAATCCATAGCAGTAATTAAGATTAAATTAATTTGTATTTACTCTTTATTCTTGAAACTAAAAACCGTGGTTCTATTCACTGATATCGTAATATATGTAGACAGTTAAATTCTTGCTTCTTCAAACTTTAAACAGCGCTATTCAAAATATGACATTTGACTGCATGACACTTCAATCAGCTGATATCGAATTTCAATTTATTTAAGAGAGGGTAAGGCCTCACTTAAAATTAAATTAAAATTAAATTTTCATTAAATCGACTCGGTAAGTGTGGTTGGTGAATAGCTTTAATTGAAATTTGTTTTAATTTTGCTTGGTGAATACGGCCCTTAGTATACCCAATAATTTTATCTAGGGTAAGAAAAGTCAGTGGTGACCAACCCCTATCTCATAAGGACACAATAGTGGAGGTACATCAGACATTAAAAATGATGCATAAGCAACCATCAAAATCCTACAGGGAGTACCTTTACCACATGATTGAGATAGGATCTCAGATTGATATAGAAGATAGGGCAATTATAAGTTATGTTATTGAAGGTATAAAAGACAGCCCGTCAAATAAAATTATGCTATACGAAGCAAAGACTATTGGAGAATTAAAGGAACGTTTAGAATTGTACGAAAAATTTACAAAAGCTAAGCAGCATAATAAGCCCAATCGAAGATCGCACTCCGAAAACGCGAATAGTAATAGTATGCCTAGTTGTGGTTCAACTTTACACGATTTTTACGAATGTCCCGAAAAATCCAAAGGCCCAAAATGTTTTAAGTATAATGAGTTTGGACATCGATGCGTTAATTGTCCTAGAACTGCAACTAAAAGGACAGAAGTAAATATTATTAAAAGAGGTGATATGAAAATTGAAATAAGAGTAAACGGGGTAGCTATTACTGGACTATTAGATACCGGAAGTGATTTAACGCTGATAAAAGAAAAATGGTTGACTGTCATAAATCCTAAAATAGTCAATCGAAGCTATCGTACACCTATTTCTGGTTTCGGCGCGGGTGTACTAACTAAAGGTGTTACAAAAACTGAATTTGAAATTGATGAAGCTAGACTCGAAAATTTTAATTGTCATGTAGTGCCAAATAAGTGTATGAGGCCAGATGTAATTATAGGTATGGACTTATTAAAATACGTAGACTTAACTTTTAATCATAACGGAATTCGTGTAAACAATAGACCAGGAGAAGTTCAAGTTGTTGAGAGTGTAGAACCAGAAACATATTTGCTGTCACAGATCGAATTCGTAGAAAATGGGGAAGCACTCTATCTACATCATATTGAGGATAAATCCATCGCTGAAGAAATCCAAGAAGTGATTTCAAAATATGCTCCCGATGAGAAAGCGGAGGCGCCAATTTCAAAAAATGACTATATCCAATGAAAACCCAGTTTATCAACCACCTCGGCGACTTTCACAGGATGATTTAAAATTTGTAGTAAAACAGATCGATGAATGGCTACAGGAAGACATAATTCAGCCGTCTGTGTCGGACTATGCCAGTCCCATAGTAATCGTGAAAAAGAAGAATGGATCCCGACGACTCTGTATAGATTACAGAAAACTGAACGAGAAAATTCATCAGATTCGGTACCTAATTCCAGTTATTGAAGACCAAATAGACAAGCTACATTTTGCTAAGTTTTTAAGAACTTTAGATTTAGAGAATGGTTTTTTCCATGTTCCCGTTTAGGATAGCAGTTAAAATTTTACAGCTTTTATAACTCTAACAGGTCACTACGAATTTAAACGAGTACCATTCGGGTTATGTAAATCTCCGAGTATTTTCCAAAAGTTTGTTAACTACGTTCTATGAGACCAGATAAGGAAGGAAATAGCTATTGTACATATCGATGATATCATCATCCCCGCAAGAACGCAAGAAGAGGGTTTAATTCAACTAAAAGAAGTCTTACCGTTGCCAGTCAATATGGCTTAAAAATCAAGTGAAGAAAATATCAATTTATACAGAAATCGGTGGAATATTTGGGTTATGTTATCAAGGAAGGAACAGTATCTCCGTTGCCGGCCTTAGCTTTTTTGCCGCCCTGTTCAACTGTTAAAGAGGCGCCTTTATTTTTCATTGTACTTACTATGTATGTGATGTCTACCATTCGTTTCAAAGAATTTGTGTTTCTACATTTATTAATCAAAGAAAATTGTGTTACTGTTCTTATATTTCCATGTATACAAGTTTCGCAATATTAAACAAATTTCAATTCAAAGAGTTAGTACTACATTTAAGCCATTTCTACATCACCTTTGAGGTAGACTTATGAAGATGCACATCAGAAACTCTCATCAGAAAAAAATCAATCAAATATCAAGAGACATAATATTTTACATTTGTTGTTTTCCATAAAAACAGCTTAAAACTGTTTTTTTTTTAAATTAATTAATACACATTTCATGCCTCCTGTAAACTATTTATCTGATTTTTTAATTTAGTTATTGGAAACATCGCGTCGGTTGAATAAACAAGAAATGAGAAGTAATGTATATCCCCGATGCGTTTTTTTAGCGAGGTTTCCCCAATAGGCCTCGAAAAATAAAAAAAAAAATAACATAATTCTTATCATAATCAACAAAATAAATAGCAATTCAATAACATATATATATATGAAAAAATCCAAAATAACCAAAACGTATAAATAATTTGTTCTTAAAATTAAATTCCGAACGAATTATTTCATTTCACTGTTGGTGCCAAATCATTGGAACTGAACACGACTTGCTTTCATCTTCGCGAATTCTCCTATCAGATCATCGTACTGTAAAGCTTCCACTAAATCCTTTTCTATGGTTAAGTAGCTAATCCAACAAGTCTATCTTGAGTCATTGTTGATTTAAGCTATTTCTTAATTAATTTAAGTTTGGAAGAACTACGTTCGGCAGATGCTACAGTTACTGGTGAAGTATTTAAAATTTTAAGGCATATTACAACGTTTGGATAAATTGTATCTAAATAATACTCAAAAATAAAATTAAGTATATCTAAGCAAGACATCTGCTGGTTCACGAGAGGAGAAAGCGTTAATAACTCTTGATAAAGTTCCTCTGCATTTATATCCTTACTGCTATTATTGCTTAATGCCTTTTCTACATTTAAACATAATTTTTTCAAGCTTTCTAATTCAGGAGCTTTATGTATGTTATATAAAAAGGAAAACAAGTTATTGTGATCACGTAACTGCTCAAAATGTTCATTGATTGATGTTATTGCTTGATCTAATATTTTAAAGTAGAAATTAAGTTTAAATGCTTGTTTAGGATCTAATATGGGTTCATCTTAAGCTTTGTCTCCGGACATATTTTTTCTTTTTCTAGACCGGAATGTATATTTATCTCGAAATTGACAAGGGATTTATAAATTTATAGCAATGAGCTCTGCCTTTCTAACAAAGTCATTAAATTTCTCATCAGATCTAATTTCTATCAAAGTTTCTCTAGAGTTTTTAAGAATTTCTACGGCTGCAGCTATATTAATTTGCTTATTCTGTAAATATTTACAGGCTATATTAATATTTTCTAATATATAACACCAAACTAATAATGAACATATAAATTTAAATTCTAAGATCTTGCCTCCTAATGACTCGGCAGTATTTTTAATTACTGTATCACCTGATTCAGAAATTTCTATAAGAGCTTCATATATATTACCTAAATTATTCTTTAACGGTCTTATTGCTTCTATTCTATTTTCCCACCTAGTTTCACAAAGAGGTTTCAAAGTTAAACTCGGAACATTATTTTTATAAATATCCCACCTATTTGTAGAGCCAGAGATAAAAACATATAAACTTTGGACAGTATCAAAAAAATAAACTGCATCTGAACTACAATGGGCTGCATCATTAATAAGTAAATTTAACGAATGAGAGGAGCATGGGACATAAAACGCTCTGGGTTCATTTCCCTAATTCTTGTTTGCATTTCTGAATTTTTTCCTTTCATATTTGAACCGTTATCATACCCCTGACCTCTGCAATTCGAAATTGATAATCCTAAACTATTAATCGTTTCTAGTACTATTTCTGTTAACCCTAAGCCACTTTTGCCTGTACATTTTAAAAAACCTAAGAAGCGTCCTGATATTATAAATGCATTGTCCACTTTATGCAAAAACCTAATTACTAATGTAACTTGCTCCTCCCGACTTATATCTGGAATGGAATCAACTATTATCGAAAAGTATTTTGCCTCTTTAATCATCTGCAATATTTTATTCTGAGCTGCATTAGATATCAGTTTGATTAACTCATTCTGAATATTCTTGTTCATATAACTGTATTGAGTCTCCTGACTGCTAATTCTTCTAAGATGCTCCGCTAGGACAAGGTCAAGCTTTGCTACCATATTAACTAAATTCAAAAAGTTTCCACTATCTAACTCATTTATACTATTATATGTTCCCCTAAATGCCAAAGATTGAGTTCCTAAAAACTGTACCATTCTACGAAGGACCTAATTCCAATGGTTAACCTCAGTCTTCATTGCATTTTGTAAGCTTGAATCAATAGTTCTATTTTTGTTCAAACCTATTTCTAAAATTTTCCAAGTCCTAAAACTTTCCATATGAATTGCACTATTCTCATGACTTTTCAGAGTTTGACTAATGTGAATCCAATCAGAAAATCCTGTACTTGATAAAGCTTGACTATTCTAGTTTTAGAAAACAATTTACAACAAAAACAGAATATTACAACTTTTGACACAGAGTACACCAACCAGGAGCGAGGAATCCTATCTCCATTCGCAATAACCCTAATATAAGATGAAACACTAAATTTTCTACCACCTTTTTTAGGAAAATCAAAATTCGTTATTTGTATGGGTCCATTTTCTACCAATAATTGAACTATACTATCTGTCAAAGAAGACCAGTTACCGGGATCACTGAACTGACATCCGAATGTTCTATTTATGTTAACCTTTGTGGCACTAAGCTTTTGAATGAACGCGGAGTACCAAGGGGGTACATATTGTACCCCTTGTTTTTTTTTTTAAGTTTGGAGGGGAAAATTCTGCTACACATAAAAAAATACAAAATATTTGTGGAAATTTTATTCAAAATAAAGTTATTTTTATAAAGCAGAATACATAAACTCAATTTAAATTTCCATTTTCATCGCACCTGTTGCAATAATTGATTTTTCTTTGATGACCATGATTTTTACAAAAAAAAATCTTGCACTTTTCACAATAAAGCCCACATTTCTTATCGTCCTTTCTTGGGCAAAAATGGCAGCGTCCAAATGACCGATCTGGGTTGGGCGTGATAGGTACGTTTTCTTGAGGTAGCACTTGACTCATAGCATACACTACTCTTTTTGGGATACCGTTTCGATTTGTCATTCTTCTGGCTACATGCGGTTTAATCAGGGCAAGTCCCAAGTCAAGTAAAAACAATCTCCTTTTATCCCTTTGTTGTTTTTACCAATCTGAAAACTTGTTTGTCCATAGTGAATATGAATTAACGCCAGCTATATCAATAATGTTTTGGAAAAGTACAAATGGATATCTTTTGGTGCCTCTTTTTACGCTATACTCATTGACCAATTTATCCATAGTGTCTACCGCACCTTTTGTATTATTGTAATGGAGTATAATGTCTGGCTTGCAATCATTCTCTATTCCACCTATGGCCTTGTCATGATGTTCAGTGCTCAATAAAATTACAGCATTATTTTTTTTGTTCACATACGAGGCGAAAGTCATATATGTGTTGAATGCAAATAAAGAACTTTTCTCTACTCTGCTGCGATTGGGCAAAAGGGCGGGAGGAATATCGGCTTTGTTTTTCCTCACAGTTCCACAAAGTGTTATACCGCGTTCATATAGTTCCTTAGCAAGCGGCACACTAGTAAAAAAATTGTCCGTGGTAATTCCACAACCACGTTGAATACCCTGTGCCAAGTCAAGGACAACTCTTTTACCTTGTTGCTTTTCTGGCATATTGCCCTCTTTACATTGCAGATTCCAGGCATATGTTATCTCACAGTCAACCATTGCCCATATTTTGATGCCATATTTGGCTGGTTTCGATTTCATGTATACCCTAAAAGGGCATTTCCCACGAAAACCGACGAGCTGCTCATCAACAGTAAGGTGAAAACTAGGTGTATAATTTTCTTTACAATGCTCAACAAACATCTCAAAAATTTCTCTAATTGCTGCGAGTTTGTCGTTTGGCTTGCGAGCAGTTCTTGTGGTAAGATCGTCAAACCTCATCTAAGATAGGATTTCACTGAATCTAATGCGTGACATTGTAGCGGTAAATATTGGTCTACAGTATAGAGGGTTATTAGACCACAACAATCTAATCGGTTCCCTATTAGCTTTTAGCGCACCAGCAGTAATTAGAAGTCCTATTACAGCATACATTTCGGTTGTATCTACAGGTATCCATACTTTTTGTTGCTTATTAGGATATTTTTCCTTCCTTGTTTCATACATACTAACGGCTTTTTGGTTGGTATACTGTGCTATTTTATCAACCATGGCTTCACAAATAAAGAATTTGAAACAACTTTCCAAATCAGAAAAATTTTCTGAAGCGGTAGTTAGGCCACTAGGAATTCTCACAGTATTCTGTCGAGATCGACGTCCAACCGGCGGGTCCACATTCCAGACAGTTTTGTTTTTGGATATATAGGACGGATTGCTCAAATATTTGACACGCAGGTTTGCCAAAGGTTCTTCATCACTGTCACTGTCTGCGGAACATTGGTTTTCCTGAAATAAAAATGCAACGAATATATATAGATTCAAATCACTAAATTAGAAATATTGGTACCTCATCAATAGGAAGAATATCACCAACTTCCTGAATATATTCAACACAATCATCTTCTTCCGAAGCCACCGACATATTATCATTTTCTGAACTATCAGCAACCTCGTCACTGTCCAGTTCATCACAATAACGTAGTGCTAATTGTCTGTCTGCCTCCACATTCAAATCAAATTTGCGTTTAGCCATTTCTAAGAGCACAAATTTACACAAACCGCACAATACAACGATTAGCTAAACAATAAACATGCACTTCAGTGAGGTGCACAGTTCAAAGTTACAAACACGTGATGATATCATCGAGAATTTCGCATGAATATATTTTGCAAACCAAGCCATCAAACCACAAGCGGGGTACAAATTGTACCCCAGCCCACAAAATTAATTATAATTTGAAAATTTTAAATTGTAAATAATTGACTATGATGATATTAGATCATTAAAGTATTATTAGTGGCTATGATAAAAGCACAATACATTTAAAAAATAATTCTTTCAAATACACGCAATTTTGTGAGTGTGGGGTACACAATGTACCCCCTTAGTACCACAAAGGTTAAGCGATGTATTTTGTGATGCTATATTTTCTGAAGCCTTATCTATATAAGTACTAGGTACCGGGGAATTTTTGGGAGCTACAGTTAAAATTTCAATTTCTGAACTGCTTGGTTTAGCTAAAAATCTATTTAGCCTACCTGCCTGCACTCCATCTTCAAGTTTTTGAAGCTTACGACGCTTTATATTTTCTGCGTCGGAAAGTTTTCTTTTTACACCCGCGCCTAACATTTAAAACGAAAAGAAAACCACACAATTGTCTAAAGATATATATATGTATATGTTTTAAACAAAACAATAACTATAATTTCAACTGAATTCTAAAAAATCACTAAATATTCACTTAAAAATGCACTTGTTGACTTGACACCAAAAATGAAATTGCCACACAGAAGTTTTCTGTCACACATGTAATAGTTTAGAATCTGCAAAAAAATCCGAATCCCACGACCCACGCAGGCGCACTTACAATGGGAGAGTTGAGTGCAATCGCCAAATTACAAAAGGGCCAAATTGTAAACACGCCTTAAATTTCTTAGTAAGTACACACATGGAAGCACTCTGATATGAGCATGATTTTGATTTGAACAGTGTGTAGAAATGACAAATCTGCATAAAGTTACAAATGATGTGCTTTTCCTTCGCATTGCAACTCACCAAAGTTCAAGTCTTGGGTATAGAAAAGTATAGTCACAGACAAATAACAACAACAATAACAAAAATATTTGTACATGGTATGGTGAAAACAGGAGGATGTTCACTAAACCTTATGTTGATGGTTGATGGCAACATATGTAAAATTTATTAATTTTGTCTAATCTTATCTATTAAAATGCAAATTTTTATTGATAATTTTCAAAGTAGCGGCCAATTTTATAACAAATATTGTAAACTTCCAGGTTAAACATATTTAAAAAGTATTAAAAATTACAAAATTTCCCTGTGCTTCCATTACTATCTAATACACTTCTGTGCTTCACTATTATGTACTTCTCAATACACAATGGTTCAAGTAACCGAGAAGTGGAAGAAAGCTACATGCAATGCCATATGAGCATGTTTGTATTTTGAACAGAATTCAAATTATTTTCTTCCTATAAAAAGCTTTGTCGCCCCTGTTGGTACTAATAGTTCGTTCATGAGAAGGAGCAAACTTTGATTTTGAACAGAATGCTTTTTGAAATGCGATGAAAGTTGATTTGTGTATGTACTTGGTTTGTGGATGAAATTTTTTTTGTATTTTATTTGATGTAGGGTTGCGGTAAAAGCACATTTTAAAAACTGTTCCGTGAGATATTTTTTATTGTAAAGTTTATAAGCCTTGTGCGAACTTATAATTTCAGGTGTTTAATTCTTTTTACAATGTGGTATTTTTGGCGCCCTCTGATTACAGCGCCCTGTTCAAGTGCAAACTCTGCTTATATGATAGAGCCGGCCCTCCGTTGGAAGCAAAACTAAGCGCTGTTAAACATTTCTCCGTGCCTAAAAATGCAGTTCAAATCCAACGTTTTTTGGGGCTCGCAGGATATTTCAGGCGATTTATCTTAGACTTCGCTATTATCGCAAAACCACTTAGTGACCTATTGAAAACAGGTGTAAAATTTGAGCTCAGGGACGAGCGAAGAGAATCATTTAAAAAACTTAAGGTTGCTTTATCTTCCCCTCCAGTATTATGTATATATCGTCCAGGTGCTCCTATTGAACTTCATACCGACACTTCAAAACACGGATATGGGGCAATTGTTTTTCAAAAAGGCAATGATAATCAATTGCATCCTGTGTTTTTTTTTTAGTAGAAAAACTACTGATTGCGAACAGAAATACAGAAGCTACGAGCTAGAAGTCTTAGCTATAATCGAAGCCATGAAGAAATTTCGTATCTACTTGATTGGACCCAAAATTCAAGTTAGTCATCGACTATAAGGTCTTTCAAGGTACATTAAAGAAGAAGAGGATACTACTCCTCCAAGAGTTTGATTTTGAAACTGAACATAGGGCAGGCTCACGAATGCGACACGTCGATTCTAAGTCGCAATCCCGTGACAATGTGCATCCATAAAGAAGATATTATTGCGAAGTTGAAACACTCTCAAGATACAGACGAAAGGTCCTAGCGATTAAAGGAGTATTAAAAAATAGTCCTTACAAAGATTACGTTATCCAAAATAACCTGTTGTGCAAAAAGGTGAAAGAAAATCTACTGTTCGTTGTACCCGACGTGCTAAACGATGGCATAGTTAGAGAAGCTCATGAAAAAGGGCATTTCCACAAGAGGAAAATGGAAGAAATATTAAAAACCGAATTCTTCATATCAGACTTATCCTTTAGAATTGAAAAATGTATAGCAGGTTGTGTACGATACATCTTAAGTGAAAAAAGTCTGGACGTTAACGTTTCTTGCATCCTATTACCAAAGGTGATAGACCTTTAGATACTCTACATGTAGATCATCTAGGTCCGGTCACTGCTACCGGAAAAAATATCCTTACATTTTAGCAGTCGTCGATAGTTTTACCAAATTTATTTGGATTTTTCCAACAAAATCGTTGTCGACCGAAGAATCTCTTCAGAAGCTTGAGGTTTTTGCTGCCACTTTTGAATACCCAGGTAAAATTATTACGGACAAAGGGGGTGCATTTACATCTGAAACATTTAAACGATTTTGTGAGGATCACGCATCACACTACAACAGGTGTCCCCCGTGGAAATGGTCAAATTGAGCGCATGCATCGAATTATAATTCCTGTAATCACCAAACCACCATTGGAAAAGCCTGATAAGTGGTATCAGCATGTTGATGCGGTACAACGTTTCATGAACAGCACGTATCAAAGGTCGACGAAATATTCTGCCTTTGAACTCTTAACCGGTGTGAATATGAAAACAGTAAAGGAATTACACATCAAAGAATTGATTCAAGACGAAGAAGCAAGACTACATATGGAAGAAAGAGAGATCGTAAAAATGCAGGCCAAGGAAAATATCCTTGCTATTCAGGAAGAGAACAAGAAACAATACAATAAAAAAAGAAGCTAAGGAACGCAATATAAGATCAATGATCTTGTAGCAATCGAACGAGCCCAGTTTGGCACACTATTAAAGATTAAACCTTGTTTCCTGGGACCGTATCGGGTTACAGCAATTAAAGGTTTTGACCGTTACGAAGTGGGACATCATGAAGGACCATCCAAAACCTCAACCAGCATTGATAAGATGAAACTATGGCCCAACGAAAATCAATTTTCTCACGCAGAGGATGACGTTTTATACCAGCAGGATGACAGACTTTCCCAATGTGATGATGCAGAAGCAGTCAGAACCGATGACGAATTGCAGAATCCATCGGAGGCCGATAGAAAACAGGATGGCCGAATGTAGGATAGCTGATAACTACAGCAAAATAAAACACGATGCCGATAAAGAAGAGAAACATTTTTAGATATACCGATAGAAGTGGACGAGAGGACAGTTGGTTTTTACGACAGTACCAGAGAGGCAACAATACGACGGAGCAGTAATCAGCTGCGTGGTCCGGTCAGTTATTTTATCCGCGGTCGGTAGATTAAATATTCCGGTCGACGTTTATTAAATTTTACATCTATTATATCGAACTTTAGTTTTAGTGGCAAATTTGTGAATTCTTTAAACTTTAAATTATATGGAATTAAATCTTAAGTCGCGGTATTTTCATTTGGCCAGATCCCCTTTATTTTATCTTTATAATTTACTACATTTTTGTACGTTGGCGTTTTCATAACAATGGTAAATACTATTTTAAAAATGGACGAAATCGGGCAACCTCTTCTTATGTTGTCATATAAAAATTTAGGTTTTTTACGTATACTGGTTAACCTCTGTACATACCAAACACATCTCGTGTTCTATATGTCGGAGGTATTTGGGACATACGCTACGTAGCAAAAAATGATCCTCAATATGTCAATAGTGCATCCCGCCGGGATAAAAGTAATATCCTCCGGAAGGGCTGATTTTGTCACAGGATAATTATGGGACGTTTGTAGAACAGCCTATTGTGGGGTTTGGTACAACCTCTGAACATACCAAACACATCCCGTGATCTATATGTCGGAGGTATTTGGGACATACCCTACGTGGCAAAAACTGATACATATACGTAATAAAAGATTCCAGCGGATCATGTTTTTGAAGGGCTGTTAAGAGCTCCAAATTGATACTTAAATTCCCAGTAAGGTATTAGTGCTATATTTAAAAAATTAGAAAGTAAACCCAGAAACTTTCAAGAAATATCTTTTTCCTTTTCGGATAACGAGAACAGAAACTGAAAAGAGGGCTCCCAACCAACAATTTTATACTTCATTTGGTAATCCGTTTCTTCTTATTAAAACATTTTTTAAACTTCTTCGCAATAATTTTTGTCTATAATCCTTCAAATAAATCATTTACGCATATGATTCATTTACAATAGTATGTCTTAAGAACTTTGTTAGGTACTTGAATTGGCTAACCTAAAAAAACTCACAAAACTTGTGTTTTAGAAGATGGAATAAAATAAATGGTCAAAGTAGGATATTTAAGTTCACTAAATATTTCTTTCTTTTATTCTTAAAACGAATGAATTTAAAGTGAATATCCTCAACCGCCCCTGCTTCTCTAATTTCATTAAGAAGTGTATAAAAATATGAACTATACATATATGAACACATCCATACTAACATGGGAACCTTCTATGAAGGTAAACTAGATAAAATAAGGTTTTTTTTAATTTGGTATAATAAAATTTATTCCACAATGTAAGCATTATTCATTCGAAATATAAAAATAAAATAAATTTAACACAATATAAAAAGCATCTCAATTTAATAATATAAGCATTTAATATGTCATCTCACCCTGACAAATATTCCATCTCAGTCGGCTCCCCTCTTGGTAATTCAGACCACTGTCTAATCACGGCTCAATTTATCACCTCAACTCTGCGCCGCCCTACTTCTCCACCTACAAGTAGGCTTCTCTGGCACTATAAGAACGCTGATTGGGAAAGCCTCAATCAGTATCTTAGAGATATAGATTGGTCGGTCTGTTTTGCTTCGAGGGATGCTGATGAATGCACATTAGAACTTAGTAACATACTAAGTCTAGGCATGCGTGAATATATTCCGTATTCTTACAGCAGATCTCAACAACAGCAAAATCGCTCTTGGTTTAACGATAAGTGCAACCAAGCTATAAAAGCGAAAGAGTCTGCTTTTCGCGCCTATCAAGTGCATCCTTGTCCAGAACTGAAAGGAATCTACAAGACTGCACGGAACACCTGCAAGTCCATTATCCAGAGAGAAAAATTTCTTTTTGACCAGAATGTTAGACAAAGAATCTTGGCAAGCCGCAAAGGTAGTAAAGGTTTCTGGTCCCTGGTCAAAACCATCAGGAACAACTTCAGCAGTTCCTCTATACCTTCACTACTTAATAATGGTGAAGTGGTTGTTGACTCCCTGGATAAAGCTAATATTTTGGCTGCTAGATTCGCATCAAATTCTTTTCTTCCACCCACTTCACAGGCACCTGTCGTGCATCCCCCGTGCGGATGTGTACAAGAGCCAATACACATCCGTACGAGGGATGTGTTCAAGGTCCTTAAAGGAATCAACGTCTCTAAAGCCGCAGGCCCTGATGGTTTCTCGCCCCTATTAATTAAAAGCTGTGCCTCATCCTTGGCTAAACCTCTGCGCAAACTATTCTACCTGTCCTACTCGACAGGAAAATTTCCAACTGCTTGGAAACTAGCTCACGTTCAGCCTATTCCCAAGAAAGGAGAGGGTAGCGATCCGTCAAATTATCGACCAATTGCAATCACTTCGATTCTTTCAAAGATTTTTGAATCTATCATTAACTCCAAATTAATGAAGTATCTGGAAACCAATCAGCTAATCAACGATCGCCAATACGGCTTCCGGCACGGACGCTCATCTGGAGACTTGCTGACTTTTCTTACGGAACGTTGGAATCGTAGTCTTCACAATTTTGGTGAGTCCAAAATCGTTGCTCTAGATATTTCAAAGGCCTTTGATAGAGTCTGGCATTCAGCCCTTTTAGCCAAACTCAAAGCACTTGGTCTTTCCCCTCCTCTTCTATTATGGATTGAAAGTTTTTTATCTAGTCGCCAAATACGAGTTGTATTAGATGGCGTTATATCTGATCCTCATCCTATTAATGCCGGTGTCCCCCAGGGCTCTGTTATTTCTCCGACTCTATTTCTAATCTTCATTAATGATCTGCTTTCCCTTACTTTCAATCCTATCCATAGCTTTGCTGATGACAGTACCCTTGATTTCGCATACTCCTTTGACACCCTTGCGGATTCCAGAGGGAACGCCGCATGTGTTAAACGAGACTGCATGATTAGATCATTGAATAACGATCTTGACAATATTCTCGCTTGGGGCAAAGTGAATCGCGTCGAATTCAATGCATCTAAGACCCAAAGCTGTCTCATCTCATTAAAACAAGACCATCACTTAACCACTCCCGTTTCGTTTGATGGTGCATTAATTTCTGAATCACCGTCACTAAGAATTCTTGGCATTAATATTTCCAGTAAGTTAAGCTGGACAGATCACATCTTCTCGGTTGCCAAAGAAGCATCCAAATGTCTTGGTTTCTTGAAAAGGTGTAAGAAATATTTCAGCCCATCAAATATAGCGCTCCTCTACAAGTCCTACATCAGACCCAGAATGGAATACAATTCCCACATCTGGGCCGGGGCTGGTCGCACAGCCTTAGCTTCATTGGATATTGTCCAAAAGAGAGCCTGCAAGCTCATTGGCGATGTGGCAACTACTCGTCATATCGACTCGCTCGAGCACCGTCGCAATGTTGGATGCCTTTCGCTCCTTTATCGCTATATGCATGGCCAATGTTCTGATGAAATATCTAGTCTGATCCCTTGTAGAATAGTTCCTGCACGCAATACCCGCGCTGCATCCCGCGCTCATCCTTTTACCCTTCAAATTACCTTCGGCCGTACACTTAAATTCCGTGATGCTTTCTTATCCCGAACTGTGCGAATGTGGAACAGTCTACCATCTTCTGTCTTTCCTCCGGCATACAACCTGCAGAAGTTTAAGGGCGACATACATCGGCACCTCCGCCACTCTCCTCATATCCCTTAATCCTTTCCCTATCTCCTTCCTGCCACGCTGTGCTTTGCATCATAGGGTATCCCCTGAGCTTGGCTTAATAATATATAAAAAAAAAAAAAAAAAAAAAAAAAAAAAAATATGTGATATAAGCTCCTTAGATTACATAAGTTATAATGAATCATTTTTAGAAAAAATTAGTGTTCCTAATTATCAGTACTCAGAATACTCCTAAAATAAATGATAGCATAAATATCTTGAAAACGGTTCAATAATAACTTCCCTACCTTTTTCTGTTCCCTGGTTATTCGTTCAGAAGCATGGCGTAATCATGTTTGAATCGGGTCTTCTGTTTCTTAGATTGTGACATTGGCAGTTCTAGGATCGGCACGAACAGTGTCTGTAAATATTGGATGAAGAATTTTACAACATTGTATGTACGATGACTAAAGTACATATATATATCTATATGTAAGATTATATTTTACCTAATAGTAAAATTCTTCCGTATTGTATTTGACCGCTATTCCATTTGAAAGTAGTTTTGGTAATAACTTAAATACAGTTGGCTTTGAATTCCCAACATTATAATGTTTTAATTGCTTTTTCTAACAGAATATCTCTTTGAGTATAGCTTCAAGAGTAAAAAATTTGAACAAACCAATTTTCGCTAATATTCCTTGTCTTCTCGGAGTCGAACATCAAACTGGTCCATTTCACAAGAATTTTTAATGGGAAATTCCTTCAGAATGTCTCCTCTTGCAAATCTGCAACCATTAATTCAACGTTGATGGTTAGTAATAACTCCAAAATCTGCTTTTGGTTTTCTATTACAATTGTTAACTTATAATCTAACAGTGTTATAAGTCTTTTATATTCTTTAAAATTTTGACAATCTATAAAAAGAAATTTTCAAATATTTAAAAGCAGAGTATTGGAAAAAGCAGAACACTTTTTATGAGTATAATGATAACAACTTACCACCACAATTCTCCTTTCCTGTATTAGCAGATTGCAAATTTTGAATTTCTGAAAAATATGAGGTGCGTGGAGTACTCTGTCTTGAACAATGGGGTGTCGAAGCTGGTGTTCCTACAGATTATTACAGGGTGGGCCAAAAGTCACCATGGGGTTTAAAAATAACTAACTTTTTCATCAAATACTCTGTACAGCAAGCTACTCCTCGGCTTAGTATGCGAACAAGACAGGAAGCTCTTCCACACTACATACTAGATCTAATCGCTAAAAGAAACGTGGCTAGGCGAAACTGGCTACGTTATAGATTACCATCCTTTAAGACTGAGCTAAAATTATTAAATCAGCACATTAAAAATAAAATCTCTGTACTGAGAAACCAAAAATGGAGCTCACTGTTGCAAAATATGGAAAAATGTTCAAAACCTTTTTGGAACATAGCAAAAATTATTAAAAATAAACGGAAGTCAATACCTATTCTCAGAAATCATAGTAATATCTATATTACTAGCGGTGAAAAAGCAGAACTTCTTTCCCAAAAATTTGCCGCAAACTTTACCATCTCCGTAGATCTTAGTGACACTACGACGGCCAACTTGGTTGAAGCAGCAAAGCAACAATTAAGCTCCGCACACATAGAGATCGATCACTCCTATTACATCAGACCTAAAGAGATTCAAAGCATACTAAAATATCTACATGCAAAGAAAGCCCCTGGGCTTGATGGTATATTCAATTCCTGGTTAAAGGCTCTTCCCAGAGCTGGAGTTATTTATCTAACGTTTATAATAAATTGTTGCCTTAAGCTGCAGTACTTCCCGTCAGCGTGGAAGACAACCAAAGTCATTCCATTGCTAAAGCCTGGAAAGCCGCCCAATGATCCTGCTAACTACCGTCCTATTAGCCTATTGAATAATCTGTCAAAAATCTTAGAAAAAGTCATCAAGAAGAAAATTTTAAGCTTTATTGATGATCATAACATCCTACCCGATCACCAATTTGGATTCAGAATAGGACATAATACAATACAACCGGTTGTGAGAATCGTTCAACATGTAAAAACCAATTTCAACCTAAAAAAAATCAACAGGGCTTGTATTGCTTGATGTACAGGCAGCATTTGACTCGGTATGGCATGATGCACTAATTTATAAGATGTCAAATCTTGGTTTCCCCGTTCATCTAGTAGCACTTGTCCGTGATTACTTGAGCGAACGAAAACTCAAGGTATATATTGGCGCAGTATCCTCTAGTGATAAACAGGTCACAGCTGGAGTTCCACAGGGATCTGTCCTGGGACCAATATTATATAATATATTCACTGCAGATTTCCCCACTATCACAAATTGTTATACTTCGGTATTTGCGGACGATACAGCTATTTTTAGTTCCGATGCGGACCCAACAAAAATTCAATCTAATCTGCAACAGGGACTTCATTCAGTTGCAAATTATTTCCACAAATGGAAAATAAAAATAAACTCCGAAAAGACGAAATCCATTTTTTTCACGCGAAAAAGAAAAATTACGTACCTTCCAAGCGCCAACCTCACAGTACACGGCATTGATGTTCTCTGGACTGACCACGTCAAGTATCTAGGTGTTACCCTTGACACGAAGCTTACTTACGCCAAACACATAACAACAATCTTAAACAGAGTAAACATATTAATCAAAACACTGTATCCATTTATAAACCGCAGGTCAACCCTGAATCTGGAAAATAAACTTATCATTTTCAAGGTTATCTTTCAAGCTGCAATGTTTTACGGGGCCCCGATTTGGTCCTCTAGTGCACGATCTCACATTAAAAAACTCCAAATTGCACAGAATAAAATTTTGAAAATGATTCTTAATTTACCGTTCCGCTTTCCCACCTCTGAGTTACACACAATAGCTGATATACAATTGGTAAGCATTAAAATAAGCGAAATAGCTAATAAATTTTTTGAAAGGTGTAGCTACGCCGAAAATCCCCTAATTCGGCTTTTGTCTAGCTAGTTAGTATGTAGAGTAAGTTAGTATAGTTTAGGTTAAGTTAGTAGGTTTTTATCTTAGGATAGTTTGTTCAATGGGGTTTTGGCAAAATTTTCCCCCTAAAATCTCGTTATAAGTTAATATCCCCTTTAGTATCTACTAATTATAAAAATTATTCTAGTTGAATGAATGAAATGTTCTAGCACTATATTCAAAATTTCTGTCTCCTTTGTAAGTAAAATGTAAGAAATGGTCAAATTGAAATAAAACTGAACTGAACTGAACTGAAAACTGAACATTGCTCCACACCCTGTTGACCGTTTCTCTTCATTCCTTTTTTACATGATAGCCAACTGTCTGTTCTTCACAGGTAAGCATGTTTCCCCACCCCACCTTACCCCTCCTTTTTTTCATCCTACCATATGTTACCAATTTAATTTTTAAACCCCATGGTGACTTTTGGCCCACCCTGTAGTACAATTATTACAATCATGGCTCCTTATAAGTACATAATTTTATAATAAAACTCACCAATTTACTCATTTGCAGTATTCAAGCCCAAAGATTTTCGACTTGCAAAAGATGGAAATTTAGGCAATTTTTTTATTAAATTTTCATGTATATCCTCTTCACTTTCAGAGTCAGTGGGAACAACAGGTCTCCTCCTTTTTCTGCGTCTGTCACATTCTTTAAGTTCGGTGTCTTCGGTGTTAAGGTCAGATGTGTAGACCGATGCCATTAATTTGTATTGTCCTTTTTCGTACGAGTCTAGTATTAGAAAGTATTTTGCTTTTGATTTGTTTGAGGAAAGTAATACATTTTTATTTGTTTTGCATTTTTTATACATACAGTAATTACAACGATAATTTAAAATAATAACTAAAATTAATACTTACTTGCACTACCATTCTTTTTATGGGATATACAGTAAAGTTGCTTTCTATAGACTCAGCTGATTTGACAGCCTTCTTATACTGTTGAATATTTTTCTTATCGGGCCAATCACAAAACAAACCATCTGATGAAATCCAATTTTTTGGCACACACTCAACTCCATCGCCAAATTCAACTATAAAATATTTATCTTCTTCCCCCATTTTTCTTTTCTACGTAGAGAGTAAAATTTATAACGTCTTAATAATACAGTTACTCGGAGTTGCTATCTTTGCAATGTAATAGACTTAGAATTATAAAGAAATCGTTGAATGGAATTCTCATGCAGTTTCTTTGAATTGAGGTGAGCGGCCATGTCTGAAGATGATCGGAAAGTTTGCTTACTTTGAATATGTTAACATCTGATGATAAGTGCGGATCATCATAGTAATTCTCAGCTTTTTCGAATTTTCTCCCTATTATTAAGAAAAAGGATTCTAAAGGCGATAGGTAATGTTAAAAGGTGCTTAAAAAATAGTACAAAAGGTCCACTTTACAACAAGAATTGCCTAAACTCTTTAGCTTTCCAAACTTTCACATAATGCAATGATCTGGGGTTTCATGCGAATTCCATTGGAGTGTATTTTCTAACTTTTTTTTAATAATATTGATATAGCTTGTACTTTTCTATGTGGTAATCTCACTTTCACCTCTCCAAATTTAAATGAGGCGCCTCATCCATCACACCAAGGTATACAAGGTGCATATAGTCTAACGTCACATTTGTTACAAGACCAAAGTGCGGTATTTGCTGTAAAATTGTTTCCTTAATATGATAGTTTTCATCGCTATGACTGCAAAAATCTTGGCCAGTTCTTCTCTGAGCTTTCGATATTGGGAAGCATACTCTTCGCTCTCTGTACTCCCCTTCAACAGTACATTTTGTACAACTGGAATAACCCCCATGGGCCTTAACGCCCAATAAAAACGATTTGGCAGGAGCATCGCAGATTAACAGCTTAAAACGAAAAGGCAACAATTTATTGAAAATTTCAATACCATTTTTTATCAAAAAAAAACAGCTTCGTTCACAAATTCACTTAAAAAATCATTTGCGATTGCTGGTTTCTCATTGCCATGAAAGAGTCCAATCACAAAAATGTTCTTACTTTCATGAATGTTCCCCAGTATGGGCCAAAAACAGCTTCCGGTAGACTTACTTAAAGGCAAACCATCAACATTAACACTAATTTCAATTTTGTTAACTTTTTTGATCAGTTCTTCATTGCAAATACTAAAGATTCCGTCCAATATACCAAAATGTAAATACTCTCCTGAGAGAACATTTTTAGTAATCAAACTTCTTGGAGTATAAAGTAAAGTCCTAGGGTCAGTCGGCAAATCTTTGAACACTCGTGTTTTTGAAGAATTTTTGCCAGTACGGAAATTGCATTATGCGGTACATTAAAATTGATTGCCCATTTGGCCAAAGAAGGCCTTATATTTGTAATTGTCTGTGTTTCTCTCACATCGCTGGTATATTTTGAATCGCAACTTTCTTCTGATCTTGTATATACTATATCAGAGTCCTTCCCTTGGGGAAGTAAGAATATATGTTCACTGCACTCTTGAGATCTTTTATCTGACGCGAACAAACTGTCACTAGTAGAACCTTCATCGGAAAAGGAATAATAACTGTTTGGATTGATATTTAATTTGAGTGACTTTCTTTGTACTAGTCGCCGTAAATATCGTTTGCTTATGTCCTTTACTGCTTTTCTTTTATACATTATGAACTTCTGGAAATAATATCTTTTAAGAAGATATACCATTTAATATAGACAAGAGGAAAGGAGTTGTGATAAGACTTTTTCATGTACATACACACCTTTAATTTGAGCACAGTAAAGTGAAAATCGTAATTATTTCGAAGAGTTTCGATTTGCTTACAGAGTCAATATTGTTTTCTTGCAGTAAAACAAAAAATATGCTTTTTCCAATTCGCTCAACTAAAAATTATACTCTACTAAATTTACCTGTTTTCAATTAATATATTAAATTTAAAGAGTTGAATATTTCACTTACTGTAAAAATAGAGAGTGATCAGAAGTCGATATTTGGTGGTTTAAGTGCTCGTTGGGACTTCCAGATATGACTGTTTTTAGTGTGGGATACTTGAGATGTTACGATATCAAAGTTTGAAAATGGAAAATTGTATCAATAATATTTTTTTAGGATGCGACTGCTTCTACCATATTTCTAGATAAAATGTTTTAACTTGGGCTTGAAAGTAATGCCTCGCAATGAATAAGTGCAAAGATTAGTGGTTTGCTTTTTGTTTTGGAAAATTTTACTAAATTGTTTAATAATTAAATTTCCGTGGAGGACGATCAGATAATAACCAGAAATCTCTGATCGCTGGGTCAAAAAGTTCGTTGTTTTTTTGAATTTGGAATTATTTTCTAATAAATTTCAGTCTAAAAGACGAGAAATCTTTCAATTGTGATAAATAAGGAAGAACTCTACAAGAACTTTATGGGAAAAAAAAATTATTTTTAAATAAGTATGTATGTATTAATTAAAAATTAAAAAAATTAAATTAAATAAGAGGACTTTAGAGAACTTCTTTTTTCTACGACTCTAAATTAAATTAATAAATACAAGAGAAAAAACAACCCTTTCGACTGATTATTAAAGCCGAGACCATCCATTCTCTGGGCGACTGCTCTTACCCTACTTTACCTCTTCTGTTTATTAAGACATCTGTCCCGCTAGCTCAGACGAAGCGGTTGTTTTTTTCGTTTGTATTTATTAATTTAATTTATAATTGTAAAATAAAAGCTTTCTAAAATGCTTATATTCCATCTATGATTCTCAAAATTGTGAGTTCGATTCCCGTATGGGATACGATAAAAATGAAAAATTGCAAAAATATTTAGACCTGGGTTCATTTTTGAATTTTCTTTGAAAATGGGAACGCGCATCCAGCATCTGTCCTATATGAATCTATCAGCTAAAGTTCCTCCAGTTAATAAGTAACTAAATATTGAAAAAATGGCTCAAAGTTTTTGTCAATATTTAATGAGAAGAATAGGAAAAACTGAAACAATTTCCTAAATTTTAATAGAATAATTTAAAATCTTATTAAATAAAAACACTATGAATACGAAAATTTTGTTTTTTAATTATTCTAGACTAGCCAAAAACTCCATTAAATTAAGCCAAGCACAAATAATAAGAAAATAGTAAAAAACATCTTTAGCACGATTATTTCACTTCCAAATAATATATGACATGCAAGCTCTATTCTTTTCTTTAAAAATTTTCCATAACGCACTGTTACTTTCTATGCGGATTAGGCAAAAAACGAAGGTATATATTCTATATTAATACTGTTCGTAAATTACTAAGAAAACTTTATTCAGGATAAATTTTGGAAAGCATCACTGCAAAAAGTAGAAATTAATTAATGAAAAACGATACAATCCGAACAGTAGTAATTTAAAATCAGCGGGAGCTTTCCAAGAAAAACTCACAAAATAACAAAACATAAATATAATTGATGATCACCAATTCAGAAAAGAGTACAATAGCACGGTAACTTTCTCTCAAATTTACTTATCAGCGCCATTCTTTCCTTTTGAAATATTCCGTAGCACACTATTACTTTCTATGCGAGCTGGCCAAGAAAAGTAAAGATTCTATAATAGCAATCTTCGTAAATTATAAGGAATTATTAAAAAAGTCTTTAATTTGAACACTAGTAATTTAAAATTCGTGGAATTTTTTCAATATAACCCATAAAATAACATACAACTTTTTTTTTATTAGACTAAGCTATTATAACTGACACTTAATTATTTTTTGTTTAATAAAAACTTACCTCGAGCAAAACAATATTTCGCGAAGACTCTAATTTTCACTCGTTTCTACACTGAACATATCACAATCACAACGAGATGCAAATTCCGAATGCGTACTCATGAGAATAAAAATTGGAACAAATATACATCCCTGAAAACTCACCGATTTTCTTTAAACTTTGCACACTAGTTCTTTTTCACTCACAAATCACAAATATGAAAACGAAATTTGTCGGAAAGGTATAGTTTCCGAGATATTCGACTTTAAAATTTCCGATATTTGTACTGCACTTCACAACACAATTTGACATTCTCACAATTATTAACTCTTCTTCTTCTTTTTAGTAACATGTATATAAGTAGTGTAAATATATCTTCCGAACATTCGGGTTACCAGCAATGCGTTTTTTTTATTCATTACAAATATTTAGTTAGAATGGAATAGAAAAAAATTATTAAAGAAACACACACACACACACACACAGGCAGGCTGGCAGGGGGCACACACACACACGCACGCACGCACAGGCAGGCTGGCAGGGGCACACACACACACGCGCGCGGAGCGAAGCGGAGCCTGCCTGTGTGTGTGTGTGTGTGTGCGTTTCTTTAATAATAATAATAATTTAACATTTTTCTATTCCATTCTAACTAAATATTTGTAATGAATAAAAAAAACGCATTGCTGGTAACCCGAATGTTCGGAAGATATGTTTACACTACTTATATACATGTTACTAAAAAGAAGAAGAAGAGTTAATAATTGTGAGAATGTCAAATTGTGTTGTGAAGTGCAGTACAAATATCGGGAATTTTAAAGTCCAATATCTCGGAAACTATAGCTTTCCGACAAATTTCGTTTTCATATTTGTGATTTGTGAGTGAAAAGGAACTAGTGTGCAAAGTTTAAAGAAAATCGGAGAGTTTTCAGGGATGTATATTTAAGCCTAAAATTTTTCTCAAGCTCAGTTAATTTTCCTTGAAACCGTTAACACCACTGACTTATAACAATGGACTGAGAAATTTGCTATTTCATGTGGCACAAAAAATTTTGTGTTTCTGTATATCACCGTTAGAGCACCCTTTAAAATGTTTACTACACAAAAATATGTAAAACTCAACCAATCAGATGAAATTTTACACCCGTAAATCGAATTAAATTAAAAAAATATATTTTCTTGCGTCCAAGTGATATTTTAATCGCTTCTAAGCACTCTTCTAAGAAATTAAACTAATTCTGACTTTAATTTTTAAAAGTTGTTGTTAACTGAATCCTGCGTATGGGCAAGAGAGACGGCGCATGGGAAACACTATCTTTACCTTATTCTTTCTGCGGTGATTGCATCTGCAGCCAACATAAATACATCAAATGGCATAAGTAAACGTTCAGTAAGCAATATTTTGTGTTGGTAGCTCCAACTCTTCCATAGGGCGAAAGAGAGAACTGTAAAATTTGTGCCATTCTTTCCTATAGGAGAATGGCAATACGCTCAGTCCAATGTTATAAGTCAGTGGTTAACACCCTATGCAACTATAATTTTACATTGTAAATTTGTAATCATGCTAATACACACCATTACAATCGGCACCAGCCGCATCGAATCAGTAAAGAACTCGAATATGCTAACAAAAACAAACCACAGATTTCTCTGGAAGTGCAAATCTTATACGGCATTTCTCCCTTCCACCTATTCAAACGCAACTAAACATAAAACCAGTGATATAAAGTAAAATTATATGCGAGCTGAGAGTTCTTCATCTTTATACAATCATTCTTCCTTTGTGTTAATAAAAAATACACATTTGTATTGATCACGTGTCTTTAACAGAATAAAAAAAAATTCAGAAAATCCAATGCCCGCACTTTGTCCCTAAAAGGAATCCGTGGGACATTGATTTAAGACAGAGAGGGGCACTCGGAGTGTGTACATTCTAAAGATATCCCACGGCGGTAAGAATGGGATAATTCCAAAATAGTCCCAATATGGTGCTCCTTCGGACATATTCTGGGGATGAGTTGTGGTGTGTGGGTACTAACTATAACTATGGAAAAAACATTTTTAAATAAGATAATAATTGCAAAAATGAAAAAAAAGAAAGAAAAAAGAAATATTAAAAAAATTACAAAAAGGGAAAAAAATAAAATTAAAATTATATAAAAAAGAAAGATAATTAAAATTATAAAGGATAAGAGAAGAAAATAGGAGGAAACAAAATACCAATGAGGAGTCTGAATCTCATTTATAATAATTCTTTTAAGGGCACAGGGACTAAGATCAAGGATGTCAAGTTCATTGAATAGGTCGTTGTGCTTTTTTTGTATCCTGTAAGAAGGGAACTTGTATCGTAAATTGGTCCTAGCGGTAGTAATTTGAAATGTTAATGGGCACCTGGTGACTCTAGATGGAACAAGGTAGTTAATATTGTGGAATAATTCAGAAAATTGATAAGGTTGTGTATTAATTTACATAAAAACATTTCATCTAAGAAAAGACGACGTTTTTCCAAAGAAGGAATACCAAACATGTCGAGGTGAGTGAAATAGTTAAGATAGCGTCCTATAAAAGTAGTCTGGTGAATTTTCTCTGTACTGATTCAATTTGCATAGAAAGGGTTCCATATAGTGCATGCGTAGGGTGTTCGAAGATTTCATTGTTTCGGAATATGCCCAGAATGCTTAACATTATTTTGCAAGAATTTTTCGATTTCATCCAAATAGTTACTATAACATTCTTTAATCAAATTTTTTGATAATTGATGGATTAATGATAAACCTTGTAGATTTCAGGGTGTTTCAAACATTTACATTCACGAAGATATTTTCCTTTTTCCTGTAAAGCGCGGATCTAGCATTGAAATTAGGGGGGGGGGGGTCATCTTACAAATTACATCTGTGGAGCAAAAAAAAAAAAACAAAAAAAAAAAAAAACATCCAACGCCGTAAGTCGGTTTGCATAGCCACCGCAGTACTTGGAACTAGGAAATCCGCATTAAGCAGTGTGGATGATGTGTCATTTGTTAGTATACTTTTTTTTTACAAACACTAATTTTTTTAATAGGGTGCAAACTGCAGGAGTCATTCAAGCCAAACTGTTCTCAGTTTTCCACATTAGCATATATAATATGGACTGCTCGATATGCTATTTCTTGCGGGTACAATTTTTTGTGTCAAAAATAGTTCATACGTCGGTGCCAACATTGAAAAATCCATTGGCGGAAAGTTGAAAAGTGAAACCTCTCGAATTTTTATTAACCCAAATAATTAATTTAAAAACATTTATTTCGACAAACCCACTTATTTATTTATTGTTTACAGCCCTTTCTCAGTTCGCACGTTACATAGAAAAGTGACCCAACTCAAAAAATGCAACTTTTCAGGAGAGCGAAAGAACGAAAAGCTGTACATAGAATTAATTCTAGCTTAACGTAGTAATTGTTTGCTAAAAATAGTCTGAACTCTTAAATTTGTTAGTAAATATATTTCTGAAGATTTATATAAAAGAAATTTTAAGTTTTTGTTACCGCAGTTGGCGAGGTTAGCTGTTAATCCCGCATCCTCTTAAGTTGTGTCGCTTTTCTTTGTTGCGAAATAAATATTTTTACAAGTTTTTTTTAAGTGGCACTACTCACGATTTTTAAGAATTAAATTCCGCACTTTGAACTTTGTGGAAAAATGTCATAACTCATAATAAAATTTGTAAGAAATAAATGCTGTTTTGTGGAAAAATGACACAATTTAAAATAATACTCTTAAAATGTCGAAAACATATTTACGTTTGTTATAAAGATCGTCACAACTCAAAAAGTGACACTGACACACTGTTCTATGAAGAATATGTCTGTTCTTAAGTAACAGAAAAGTGACAATATCGCTATCTAGCGGCAAAACAATCAGATAGAAATATGCCAATTTCATGGTGTAATTAACTCAAAAACGTCAAATTTTGAGTTAGGTCACATTTGTATGTGACGTGCGAATTAGTAGTTAGTGCTTAGATCGAAAGAGAACGCTATATAGAAATGAGCCCACTTTCTGCAGTGTATTTCTATGGATGTAGTCAGTCCATATTTTAAATGTCAGTGGTTTTACATAAGAACGCTGCAAATATTTTAGAATTTTAGGAGTGTTACATGCCAAAAGTACCTAAAAAGGGGCTTAACTCTCTTTAAGGCGAAGAAATTGCCATCAGCAATTGATTCAAATTCCTCACTTAAAAACAAAAAGTATTTCCCATAGAACGACTTGGGACAAATAAAAGTTTTAAATTTCAATAGAAAAAAGCCCCACGACAAATCTTACCTTCAGTAAGATTTGTCGAAAATAAAAATACGATATGTATGTACAAATATACCTACATACATATCGGGCGCATAAAATTTACTCGGTGAAGATTTAAACGATCAAGTCTTCACCAAAAAGCCTCCTTTCAGCAAATTGTCGCGAGCGGCATAAATTGTGGATGCAACAATGTATGCACAATAGCAAGACGATGGTTTGATATTTATGAAAATAGCAAATTTCATTTCAACCATCGTCCGCCGCGATAGGCTGAACTCTAATTGTAAACAGGTAAAGAAAATAGAAGTTGCGATAAGAAAGAAAAATAAACGTTTTGTGAAAATAACCATAAGAGGAAGTTTGTGAAAGAAAGAGTTTGTGAACAAAGCAAAAGTAAAAAAATATATATATAAATAAAATAAAAGTGTGCGAGTTGTCTTAATCATAGCTTCCTGAAACGGCGTAGAGTGATTGCCTTCGGCTAAGGTAAGCCCCGAAATATAACAGGAGTTAGGACTAAGTTAAGTTAGGGCTCTGATGTGGTAACGAGGGAGTCTGTTTCGTGGCTTGGGAAGTGTTTCTCTGAGGTCCGAAACCCAAATTCCGAGAAAAACCTATACACATACATATGCATGTGATGTATTAGCATTCATTGAAATAAATTTTTATTTTTTTAAGTTTTGGATTAAAAATGTGTTTTTAAGTTGAATTATATAAATAAAAAAAGTATAAAATAAAAAATATGTTTTTTCAAATAACTCAATTAATTAAATATTTTTTCTCAAATTTAGGGGGGGGGGTCATCCCCCCCACCCTACCCCCTGGATCCGCCACTGGGCAGTGGGAATATATATGAGATATACAATCGAAAATGGTTATGTCTAACTACTACCCAGAGATCTTCTTGCTCAGATTCCATTTCTTGCTTCATTTATTCACGCCTATAACACAACCTCCGCCATCTTTATTGGAAGTCGTATTTAAAATTCTATAAACCAAATAGCTATGATCAAAAAGTTCACCGCTAAGCACGAATTCCTGCAAAAATGTTTCAATGAAACATATAATGTCGTGGATATTTGATAGGATAGAAAGTTTCACATCCTCGGTCTTAGTTCTGAGACCTCTGACATTTTGATAGTATATTTTAATTGACATATATATATATATAAGGTGACGACAGAAACGATTATTTTGAAATACTCTTCGAAATGAGATCTAAACTACCCCCATTTTTTACCAGAAAACGTTTACTTTCATCGTTTTGTTTTAAATAAATTTTCTTTATTTTGATCTAACTGGTATACTTTGGCTTTATGAAAAAGTTGCCCTTTAGATTTAGATAGATATTCATTAACAAATATTTATGCTCTTCTGAAAATCCTAAATTTATAGAAGTGTACTAATTACTTTACTTGTAATAAATTCGGCGTTATATTTCACAATTATAGGTTTGCTAGTATTATTACTACTAAGCTTTAGTGATATCTTCATCAGTAACAGGTAATTTAAGTTCATTGTGGATTTTCTTAACGATTTCGAGGACGTTCTCCGATTCTATAAAGGGAACATTACAGATTTCCAGGAAATTGGTAAGAGCATTGTCTTCCAAGATTTCAGGATGTTTCGAAACGATTGACAGCTCATGTCGAACTTCAGCTTTTTCTATTTCTCGTTACTTAATTCGCTTATCGTGTTCGTCTACTTTTTCAGCCATGAGTTTAATATCGTTAAAATCGCCTATCAGGGAATCGATCAATATAGTATTGAATTCAACTTGCTTCTGTTTGATCACCTCAATTTCTTGTGACATTTTTGTAATAAACTCACTCTGCTATCGTTGTCTTAATCAGAATAATTTGTATCAGTAGACGGTTTTGACTTGGATGTGGATTTCTCAAAGCAGCAGGCCTCACCTCTATAAGCTACAGTTCCAAAGCGGGAAAAGGAATTCAAGAGCACTTCTTTGGAAGCTCGCAGCGCTTCCCCACCGTATCCTTGTTCATATCGTTTTAACGTGAGCATGTCCGCAGAGGGAAGCGCTCAACTGCAGATTCTTGCGAAGCTC
The DNA here is from genome assembly GCA_963924295.1 of Dioctria rufipes. NCBI lineage: Eukaryota > Metazoa > Arthropoda > Insecta > Diptera > Asilidae > Dioctria > Dioctria rufipes. The sequence continues at coordinate 114,569,337 of OZ002742.1, forward strand.
TCTAAGAGCGCTTGTAGGGTAGCACTCGTGGAGCACTTGTAAGGTAGCACTCTTGGAGCTCTAATAGGAAATACAGAGGGAGAATCAAGATAAAGGTCGTTATTAAAAATTTCCGTTTTATTCTGAATCCCGCTCCATTTTATTTTTTATTTAAATTAAAATAAATTTCAATTAACCGCACACTTCAACTGACTACTAAAGAATGACAATTCTAATGTGTTTTCAGATGCATATGAGTTATCTTTTTACACACAAAAAAACAGATATCTTATGAGTCAGCCTAAGCTGAGAGAAGAGATCTGCTTCCGCAAAGCTTCCTTTGGCTATGGTAAGAGAGTTCTTTGGAAAATATTGAAACTTCTGCTGCACTTTTAGATGCATATGAGCATAGATGGCACAAGAACTAGATGTCGCATACAGTACCAAAAAAGTATACAAAATTTATATGGCTGGGTGGTCCATTCCGGAATGGACCACAAGATTTAAAATGATGTATGCGTCGAGTGATTCATATTTTTTCGTATCTGAAGTATTGAGGAGGTCGGTCAAATGTTTACAAAACTGCTATTATAAAAATATTTGCTTTTGGCATGCTCTAAAATATGTTATGGTCCATTCCAGAATACACTACCCATTTCACAATCTGTATACTCTGTTTTAGTATGCCATGCGACATCTAGTTCTTGTGCCATCTATGATATGAGTCATATTTTCACAACAAAAAACGAATAAGCCCAAACTCTGGGAAGAGATCTGCTTCCGCAAAGATTCCTTTGGCTATAGTAAAAGTGCGCTTCGGAAAAGATATTTTCTGGCTATGTTGGGGAAGCACTTCTCCTTGCAAGCGCTTGACATATTTCACGCTGGGTCCCTTAGCAATACTTTTTCTTTCATGATTTTATACTGAAAAGTTCTTCAGAATTTGAAATCCTATGAAATTGATCATAAACATTTTTACTATTCGATGAACCATACGAAATTAGTCCAGGGTATCGGAAGAATCGGTTTAGCTTTTGCTTTTTGTAGCCCTTGTTTCCTTAAAATTTTTGTTGATAATTTATTATGTTTACTACTTTACACACGAAGTGCTTTCGATAGGGACTTCATCTATACGTAAAAGACTTTTTCCATCAGCGTCAAATATAATTAGAAAATGGAATCATTTAAGAATTGAAACCAAATATGTACATAAATAGATAACGATTTATATTAAAAAAGTGAATATTTTTAGTTTATAAAAAAAAAAACATGCCTTTATAAGGATGTCATTATTTTTTTTTCTATGCACGTAAATAAATAAAATCAATTATATTGATATTTCCTTACTGATTGTGTTTTGTTATCTATTACGATGCTAACGATACAGTTTTTTCTTCGAGATATCGATACAAAATAAATTATCCGACATCCGTACCAAATGTTCACATAAAACATGTGGGATCAATACCACTGGATGAAAAGTGAAATTAAGAGGAGTTGGTTCTTGGTAGCCCAGTTTGTAGTGCAGTTACAAACGATGTCAATGAGCTTCGAATTTTTTAGGTGTTTAAATACATTCTTTCGAATTTCTACAAATGTATAATATGTATATTCGATTGTGCAGTCAATTTATTAAACAATATTGCTGAGTCTACTAATACCGTAGACAGACGGACAAAATCATTAACTATTAGGGATTCCGTGCAAGAGACATTAATATAATCTTCCACTAACTGCAATAGTCTCTTAACTAAATTTTTTTAGGTATGCCAATTTAAAAATTATTACATATTTAATGCTCTAGGTACCATACACAAAATTTGAGGCTTTTTATCTACATATACATTCTCAATCAGTATCCAAACGTTCGTTGTAGAACAGTGCGGTTTACTCATCGATAATTACCAATAATAATAATCGATAATTACCGATAAGTACTTGTCTTGGGATAAAATTAAACGTAAGTCACGTTTGGGGCATTATGGTATATGTGGTTTAGAACTTTTTGCCTGTACTTGTTCAAGCTTTGAAGATTTGCAGTAAAATTTTTGTATTGCTTTGAAGGCACTTGAAGAATACCTAAATTTGAGAATATATTGAATTTGTAAGACTGCTACTATATATTGGTGGGGACTGGTAGCCTGTCTAGGATTGGAACTCATGCTTACGTCAATCAGGGTGGAAATATGAACCCGGTGCAAACTTAGGGTAGTTGCAGAGACCACAATAAAGTTGTTGTCCTCGGTCCAACTCCTTGGCTATGGTTCTGGTTAATACGTCTTCAAGTAGCTTACAGCACATTGGATGTCTGTCGTTGAAATCCTCTCCGTAGGTCAGTCTTTGTAAATATTATTTAGGTTGGCGAGCTTATTTCTAAACTGATCCATCTGTCATTAGGAAACCTCAAAATGTTATATTTCAATGAGTTTTGTACCTACTTTAATTTAATCGCTTTTGAGGTAAATCTATTTTTATGATTGTATAATTCATTAATTTTGTTGCTACCCACGTGCAGTTTTAAATTCAACACAATTGGCATCGAAATAATAACAAAAGTATCACGCATATGAGAGATTATCTTATGGCATTGTGAAAGATGATCGCTTTTGGCTGAGATGTACATCGCAATTGTAATAATTTCAAAAGAGATACGTTCAGTACATTGGATCAAGTAGCCAACTAAACAAAAAAGAAACAAAAATGTTATGTTTAAGTAAATTAGCCTACAAGATTAAACGTGTTAAGATTAGCTAGGTAAGAATAGACATAAATAGCATATAAACAAAAAGAAACTGAACTATCAAGAAATTTAGAAATCCCATAGTAATAGCGCCATATGGGCATAGTACCCGAGTTCGTTGGCTTAAGTATGGCTTTACATTTTATGTAGGATATACTAGTTTATATAAATAAATAAAGATTCAATTTTGTAGCTTCAACTCTTAATTTATGTAGTTTCTTATGTTTTACGTTCAAATTGGTACCCAACCGTCAGATCATTATCCTACATTTTAGCTATGTGTATCGTGTAATTAAAACCAAAACTGAACAGTTACATAGAAGTAAAACAAAAGTATTTATACATAAGTGGCCCATTTAATATAATTTAATATAGGCAAATACATGGTAGTTACTATAGGTATGTATTACAAACTCACTTATTGACTGTTTAGGAATAAATCCTATAACGCTAAACTGCTTCTAACCAAATTTTCTGATCAAATAATTTGTTTTGTGTTGTTGAGATAGAGCCTCCAAATATGGCTTATCTTTTATGGTTGCAACATACAATTCCACGTCTTTTGGTTGTGTCAACCTGCAATTTACTTACAGTTACTTTACTTTTAGAAGACATATTCAAGCTGCTATTTGTTTACTATAACCAAATTACATCACAAGTATGGGTCCTGGAACTATCACTAAATAGGATTATAATAGACAGTAAAGCTAATTTGTAAGGACAGAAGAACTATGTAAAGGCATCGTTCAAACCTGAACATAAAATTTGAAATATAGCTAGATATATATAGATATAAATGCAAAACCTATAGCATAAAACAAATAAACATTAATTGCTCACAATAATTATTAAACTCTTGATTATTAAGCAAATTGCGCAAAATAAGCAATTGTTCCCAATATTTATTGAGATCGAGACAGTATTGCTAACTAGACACCTTAAGTTTATTACCTAACTTGATTAGTTTGTAAATTTTTGTAAATATAAAAACAATAGAAGTGTAAGGAATTTCAGTTTTAATTAAAGAACTCAAACAGCAGCATTAATTTGTTATTACTTTGCACTCCCACCAGCGGTAAGCGCAATACCTCCTCATTTAAATATCATGATCCTGCGCTCCCAGCATAGTCGAGTATTTTACTTACAGATCACGTAACGATAAAACAGGCATTTTATATGGAAAAAGTTGCGAAATATAGGGTACTGCGTATGTGGATAACTCATCCTTAGACAATAAAATATTGTATACGTTGAGGCGGGGGGGGGGGGGGGACCAATTGTTTACGAGAAAATGGGTCATAAAGATATTTGGGTATGTATTTATATATCACCCTGTAACTTCCGAGCATTGCATCCTATGATGATGGTTTAAAATTGTTAGATTAAGAATCGTTGGACCTTTTCCAAGAGTTTATAAATTTTTCCATCCTCTACTCTGTTTTGTAGTTATGGCTCATCAAAGTTAAAATTCCAGAATTTTTACTCGTTTCTTTTTTATTTATCTACTACTTTTATCAAAAAACATGTCATCGGCACCGATTTTTCATATTGGATGTAAGAAGCCCAAAGACTCCCCTTTATCTGGTCAGGGGCTGCTTGCAGAGCTTTAGCTTCATTGAATATTGTCCAAAAGGGAGCCTTCCAGCTGACTGGCGATTTGGCAATAAAATGCCATATCGACTCACTCGAGCACCTCCTTTATCACTACATGGATGATCAATGTTCCGATGAAATATCTAGTCTGATCCCTTGTAGAATGATTTCTGCACACAATACTCGCGCTGCAAACCGCGCACATCCTTTTACTCTTAAAATTACCTTCGGCCGTACAGTAAAATTCCGTGATGTTTTTTTATCCCGAACTGTGCGAATGTAGAACAGTCTACCATCTTCTGTCTTTCCTCCGGCATATAATCTGCAAAAGTTGGACAGTGACATACATCAGTACCTCCGCCGCTTTCCTCACATTCCCTAATTCCTTTCCCTATCTCCTTCCTGCCATGCTGTGCTTTGCATCATAGGGTATCGCCTGAGCTTGGCTTAATAATATAAAAAAGAAAAAAAATCACATTCTGTTTTTTCTTGAACATATCCAGCGAAAATAGCTTAAAAGACTCATTCCTAAAAGATAGTTGCCTACTTTCTAGAATTTATTGAGCCTTTTTCGTTAGATATGCTTAAGAAAAAGTGAAAAAAACGGAAAAGAAAAAAAATAATAAAACGGAAAAAGAGTTATATTTTTGGTACTGTTGCTCTTCGAAATTTATATTGATGAATGATGATATAAAATATGAGTTTTTGGGGTGAAAGTTATTCAGTGTGTGTGTACTAAACTAGCCCGCAGCGACAGTGACCAAAAAGTTGAGTGCCAAAAAGTCTCCACTAATTGCGAAAAGTATGCCATGAAAAAATGTGATGCCATTTATAGAATTTCGAATAAATCCCACGGTCTACTTTTAGTAGCCAAACTCTAACAGCTAAACTAACTTGTAATAGGTTGTCTGACAGTTGTAGAATTGGTCATCGGTTAGCCTACTATTGCAGGGGCTAGCGGATTCCATGGATCTCGGGGCCCATCCATAAAGATGATACTGTCTTCCAATATAATTTTTTTCATATCTCAAGACCAGCTATGAAATCGATTTTTTGAACACCACCCTTGCTAACTGGCTTAGTGAACAGAAGCCTGTATTGCACTAAAATAAAACAACATAATTTTTAGTGAAAAATTACTCAATGAGCCTAAACTAGTTGGGAAACAAAGAGCTTCTCTGTGAACGAATTCAAATAGATATAAAAAGTCACATTAATATTGACATCTTGTATATGGAGGGACTTGAAGGTATTTTATGTACATACATACCTATATAATATATTTGAGTTAATTAATCTGCATTCATTATAATATCGTTAGATATATTATCGTCCATATGTGGTGCAATAGGTAATCTATATCCTACCAACCTTTAGTTTCAACGTTTTACCAACACAAAATGTAAACAATTTTTTACTGTTGCGCTTCACTGAAGTCTTTTCTTCCTCCCAAATCATAAATGTTGAAAAATTGCATAAATAATTTCGAATTAATTTGACCTACTTTTAGCAGATGAGTACCTAAACTTTGATTGGACTCCCATTATTATCAAAAGACTTCAATTATCTAGAGCCCAATTACATACCCGTTGCAGTTCAATGGCATGATCTATCATTTATCGTCAATACAAATCCAAATGCGAATCACGAGCACAATCATTAACCAAGACTGAAGACTTCCTGAAGTGGTGAGGTGATCGATTGCACAAAATTTTGTCATCTCAGCACAGTCAGTATTAATGACACACGGAAAAACGGTGCCCTGTTAGCGCCTATCGAGATCAACATATCTAATTACATTACATTCAAGAGCTAATGTTCACCGAATTCTAGAGAAGAATTTTTCCTGCTTTGCTCAACTTTCTTTTTGTGCAGCAGCATACAAGATGCGTTTGTGCTACTGCGACATGGAGTGTAATCCAGTAATCCGTCAAGCAAGAATTTTGTAATCTTGTGCGCTACAAGAAATGCAATTGCAAAAAGAGGAGGAGGATACTAAGCAGAAAACATTTACTTTGCCGACGTGCGTCAATTCTTTCTGTTGCTTAATACCGGAGGGGAATGGGTGGGAACAGCTTTTACATCAATGTTGAGTGGGTACATGAGGGTGGTATATAAGCAGCTAAATTTACTCTAACTGCTAACAAACAGTTTTCAATCTTCAAAGCTAATAATTCCAGGGCATTTAGTGTAAACAAATCATTAACCGACAAAATGAAATATTTTGTAAGTTACATTTTTCATAACATTCGGAATATACATAGAAATTCTTGATTCTTTCTTTCCCTAGATTACCTTTTGCTGCTTGATTGTTATTGCAACTTTCTGTGCTGCTGAGGAACAGACTAAAGAAAAACGGGGGATATATGGTGGTTTCGGTTACGGTGGATATGGTGGATATGGAGGATATGGTGGATATGGAGGATATGGAGGATATGGAGGATACGGTCATCACGGATACGGACTGGGACATGGATATGGTGGCTACATTAGTCATCCCTCCTCTTATTCCTACGGCCATTTTGACCATGGATATCATGGCCATGGACATTACTAAAGGAAACTTAATAAAAATTTCACAAATCTCTTTAACACCAAATATCATGTAAATTTTGGTTGAAGACCGAAAAAAATATTTTTGTACACTCCAAATTTGCTTGAATAAAAACTTTTCCACTATTTTTATATAAAATAAATTTGAGCTTTAAAAACTAAATGAATTCATGACCGATATATATAAGACATTAATCTGCAGGGTATCAGCTGCAATGTGTCAAAATTTTAATGGGAATACCTTGCCTTCTATATACCTTGACCAACCAAATTATTTTCCAATTGCCCCTACACGTGCTCATGCTCTTTAGAGGTCGGTTATCATGAATGTTTTTAGTAATTTCTTGCCGCTGGACAATGAAAAAGCCTTACTTAAAATTTTTTGCTGTTACCGCCCTGGGTTGAATGTGGGCCTGATGAATGCCCGTAGTCTCCGCAATAAGGTTGATGAGCTCAGCTTTATATATTCTAACACTGATATTCGTGTCATCTGCGTCAGTGAAACCTGGTTAAATGAAAGCATACCCTCTTCATTAGTCTCCATACCAGGGTTCCAGCTGCTCCGTAATGATAGAAAATTACGAATTGGCGGTGGAGTTGGCATTTACGTGAAAGATCACCTGAAGGCCGCCAGAATTATTTGCTCCTCGATTAGCATCGAAACGGAATTTTTATATGTGGAGCTGAATAATGGGATCGACGAATGTATACTGTCAGCCGTATATTGTCCTCCTGAATGTTTTTCTGCTGGCCGAGCTTTGGAACTTCAATCTGTGCTTAGTAATTTGTCTCGTTAATATAACAATGTTATTGTTGCCGGCGATTTTAATATCGACATCTTGTGTTCCAATTTATTCACTTCATGCAGTCGCTATATCTGCTGTATACTCGTTCTCTGTATAAACCTGCCCGTAATAGAGTAATCACTGCTATTCGTGGGGCAAAACGTCGCTATTATAGCAATAAATTCGATGCAAATCTTTCCCAAAAAACTTTTGGAGGAATCTGAAAAAAGATTGTGTATGTGGTAAACAAGGCAATTTGAACAACAGTAACCTTGATTCTAACGATTTAAACGAGTTCTTTGTATCCGCTCCTGTGGCTTGGTCTAATTCACATAATAGCACTCCCTTGTCTGATCCGTGAACCACTTTAAACATCATGAGGATTGCTTCTCCTTTCACGGAACGATTACCAAGAGCTCGTAATAGCACTATTCTCTGTCAAATCTGAATCTGTAGGCCCTGATAAAATCTCACCTTAATTCGTAAAAATATTGCTCCCCTATAAAGGTCAATATATCCTGCACTTACTATATCATAGCCTTACGTCATCTACTGTCCCTACTAACAAGTAATTGGCAACGATTTTGCCTCTTCCTAAAAAGTCTTCAGTCGCTAAAGCATCTGATCTTCGCCCTATTAACATTTTGTGCTTCTTAGCCAAAGTATTAGAAAACATAATATGTGAGCAAATCCTAACATATGTCAAAAGAAATAACATGCTGACACGTTGGCAATCAGGTTTCCGTGCAAATCGCAATTGCGAAACAGCCATATTAAAGATTACTACGGACCTGGAGAAAATCGTGGATAAGGGTGAGGTCGGCGTTCTCGTGCTACTTGACTTCTTTAAGGCTTTTGACAGAGTCGACCACCCAAGGCTACTCTTGAAGTTATTCAATAATTTTAGTTTCTCCCAGTTGGCTTTTAACTTGATCAAAAGCTTCCTCACGGGAAGATGCCAACAAGTTAACGAGTGTTATTCGGACTTCTGACCTGTACCTCTTGGCGTTCCTCAGGGGTCTGTGTTAGGACCATTGTTGTTCAGCTTATACGTCAATGACTTATCTAGTGGTATTCAACAAGTCAACATCCATTTATACATCGACGATGTTCAGTTATATAGTAGTGGACCGATTGGGTTAATCGAGGATTGGTTGGAGCGAGTCAATGAGGATCTTACCAGAATCTATGCCTGGTCTCTAGCCAATGACCTAATCCCTAATCCTAACAAGTCTCAATGTCATATTTTGGGTGGTGGTATCTTGACCAGACCTATCCCCTCCGTATTTCTCGTGGAACAGGCTTTAACACATGTTGATGAAGTCACAAATCTTGGAATAAGGCTCAATGAAGTTATGAAATGTTGTGGTTATGTCAGATCAGTTCTGGGAAAGGTCTATTGTGGGTTACGTAGACTCTTGTTGTCCGCACGAAGTTCGAACACCAAACTGAAGCTCATCAAAGCTCTGATTTTACCACATTTTACCTTTGGGAGCCTGATATTCCCAAAATTAGACACTACCTGCCTGCGCAGGATCAACGTTGTGAGGTTTGCCTTCGGTCTTCGTAGATTTGACCAGGTTTTTGCCTTTAATATTAGGTTAGTCGGATGTACTCTAGATATATACTTAAAGCGCAGGTCACTTCGCTTCCTCCATAAGCTCATTAGTACGGGACAACCTCATTACCTTGCGAATAACATCCAACTCCTGAATTTGTCACGCCATCGTAATATTCTAATTCCCCGTTTTCGTAGAATGGTTCAAGAGGGCTCTTACATTGTTCAAGTGGCAAGGACCTGGAATTCTTTACCCACTCTATCCAGAGTGTGAGAGATGTGGGTGCTTTCAAGAAAAAATTATTAACTATATAATGTATTTCTATCAATGGGACTGCTACTTTTTCGGCTATTTCTTTTAAGTTTTGTTTAATTCTAAGTTTTATAAACTATTAATATTTGTAACATCAGTAACTTTGTTTTATACAATTAGATCTACTCCTTTTGTTTAGTATGTAATTTAGAACTTTATTGCTTTTGCATGTTAATTTTTCTATCAACTTTTAGATCGTTTCTCTCTTGTAGTTATATCTATAATTCTCTTTAACTGTATAATCCAACTAATTTAATATTATTCATTATATCGTTATGTTAGTTAAATTGTACAATCCAACTTAATTTCTACCTCTAATTATACGATATAGGTACTACTTAAATGATTTATATGTAGTTAGGTAACTTGCTCATTAGTCTTAACTTTAATTTAATTTTCTAATAGTTTATCTATTCTGACAATTTTCTGTATCTTAGACTGTACTTCAAAAGGTTGTAAGTCTTGTGTACTATACCAAAGAATTTTTGAATAAATTGAAATTGAATTGAATTGAATTGAAAGTATTGCATTCGGGACATGTTCCTTTCTGAAGGGCGTGATGTCCGAAATACAAAGATGATAATCTTCCGAGTAAAATTTATATTCCCCGGAATATGATGCGCGAGTCATCCGCGTATCATCTTGCATCCTGAAAATGTCGTGTACGTATACATCCATTGCCGTCTTTATGTTCCAGGCCGTGACACAAAACGATCTTGCTACTTGCAAAAGTATTAGAGTGGTACGATTTCGCTCTTCTCTTAGCATTTGTTGTTATGGAAAAATGCATTACTTTCAACTTCAACCTTCTGCACAATGTAACTAAGCCTTCGTACTAAAAGTTTAATTCAGGAATTGTGTTATTTAATTCCTTGTGCATTTACCAGCATAAAAATCTAAGTATTTTCTTTAAGAAAATTGTTTATATTTTATTACTCAAACATAACCCCAGCAAGCATTTTCTCCTGTTTTCGCAGTAGCGAAAAATCCTCGAAAAGCAACAATTCGATAATTTTTCGGTTTTACGAATTTTTCTCGACAAATTGCCTTCAGGTTTAGAGAACTTGCAGTATAATCCGAGAATTTTTCTTTTACGAATCTCCTCGAAAAATTACCAAGTCTTTCAGAAAAATTATTAGTATACATGATTTTTCAAATTCCGAATGACAATGCAAGCGTACCAACAGCATTCTTTTCAAGCATTCGGCCGAAAAAAAGTGAAGTGAGTGCTGAGAAATTAAAATTTGCATTTGGTAAATGTTTCTCATACTTTGGTTGTTTATTTTCAATTGGATATCGAGTAGTTTTCACAAAGCATAGTTTACTCGTTTATCCAATTCGAGATCGAATAGCTTATACGAAGAAATCTCGAATGCATAATGACCCTTATATATAAGCACCAACACACGAAAAATCTTAGAAATAATCTCGAAAAGACGAATCGATATCGAGTCGTTATTTTAATTCGAATTAGCGTTTCTTTTCCTTCATTTTCGGATCGAGATCGAATCGAGAACGACTTCGAGATCGAAGTTAAGCTTCGATTGAGCGGGTCGATTACGATTCGATCTCCAATCGTAATGTTGGCTGGGACACTACATATAAAAATGAGAAAATGCGTTGAATTCGGTTGCCTTTCATACCAGCTTTCATTTCTCTGTGTGTTTTGTCACAGAGAAATGAAAGCTCACTTCAAAGTAAGCAAATAGTTCTTAAATCAGATCTACTTTTGGTTGAAACTGATTTACTTTTGGAAATGTATAAAAACCTAAAGTATAAATTATACTACCATAAAGGCAACAAATTTGCCTATAAAATAGGTTAATATTTGAATTACCTTTGAATTATAATTTAAAAGTTATGGAGAGTTAAACACAGAAAACCGTTGCCGTCTGTTCGATTCACAGCGCAGTGAGCAAGCGCAGCTTGTGAAAATATGAGGCGAATGTGTACCTCTGCCGATTCATTGATTAAAAAATACTTTGAGTCATGTTTGAAATGAAAAAACTGAATTATTTTATATGGAATGATGGAAATATTTTTAAATTGATAGAAGCATTACGGGATAATATAAAAAAAAATGGTTAACATTGTCTTTTTGTATTTTGTTATACTTAAGAAGTTACTGTGTGTTAAACATTGAAAGACTTATTTTTTTTTTCATTTAACTCAATAGGTAAGCACAAAGCTCTGATTGCTTTCTAGTGTGATTTGTGGTATGAAGGCAACAGAATTCAACGCATTTTCTCATTTTTATGTGTAGTGTTATATTTGAGTAATAAAATATAAACAATTTTCTTAAAGAAAGTACCTAGATTTTTATGCTGGTAAATGCACATAACAAAATTCCTGAATAAAACTTTTATTAGGGAGGCTTATTTACATTGTGCAGAAGGTTGAAGTTGAAAGTAATGCATTTTTCCATAAGAACAAATGCTAAGAGAGGTACGAAATCGATATCATGGCCTGGAACATAAAGCCGGCAATGATACATCCCATAGTACCACGCATATGTGTATTCGTTTTTCAAGCTGCGCGATGTGACAAGTTATGCGAAAAGATTTATAATAAAGCAATCTTACTCACTTTTTCCTCGATTTCTTGAGCATCTTAAAGGAAATGAGGACCCAAGTTTTGTTTTTTTTTTAAAAACATGTCAATAGATTTTCTTAAAGGATCGATTCTGATCCGAACGGATTCAATTTAAATAGCAGTAAAGTTGTACGAACCTACGAATGTTTTTTAGGAATTTTTATAGTTTCTTGGGGGGGGGGGGGCAGTCCGTATTCTGGTGGGGCGCTGACCCCTGCCTAATTACGCCAATGGAGGTTAGATTAATTAGCGCCTTTTCTAAACACATCTCATTAAGCAATTCGAATGGAATTTCGGTCGTTTTCTCTGTCATTTTTGACAAGTTTACCTGGAAATCCGAACTATTTGTGCACGGATTTCCGCTTCTTAAGCCGAAGGGAATTGCGCCAAGATTCCAAGTCTTTGATTGCATTGGTAGTTGGTACTGAACGTTTCCTTATTATTTTCGCATGGAATTCCCAGACTTTTCCGTGACATTTCTATATGGAGTTCCTAGGGATTTCAAATCTTTTTCTAAATTTTTTAATTAAACAGTTGAAAAAGTTTCGAAAGTACAAAGAAAATAATCAAACTGCCATGACTTGAATCCTTGCAAAAGTTAAAATAGAGCTTGATAAATTTGGAACAAAGTTTGACAGGTTTTGCGTTTTGTAAGAATTATAGTCATGGCACCTTGATTATTTTCCCTATACTTTCAAATGTTTTTCTACTGCTATGCACTCTACAAATCAATTCAATTCGCAATCGCCTCTGTTTTGCAGAACACTACACGGAACCAAAAGAACACAGCTAATACATATAAGCCATTAACAATTTTTCGTATACTTCCAACCCATCTGTAAAGCTGAAAATAGCATTTGCTGTAGCAAAACCCTCGAGAATACTTCACAAGCCATGAAACAGACTCCCTCCCTACCACATGCGAGGCCCAACGGAGTCCTTACATTCTAAAATATTTGCAGTGTTCTTATGTAAAACTGACAAAATTTTGATTTGAATAGCTCATCCGCCTTAAACTCCTATTTATACAGAAAAATGGTGTTGCGATGATTTTAAGCTTGCTTTCTTATCTTCCGAACCGTAATAAAACTTTCATACCTTTCCTAACAAAATTATTTAAAAAAATTAATCATAACCAAATGACTACGATTTCTCAAACAAAATTTCTCAGCTGAGTAATCACATTGAATAAATAACTAATAAGGAAACGGCATATCGGGTGAAAACCTAAGCCACTCGGCGAAATGATTAGTGTGCCGTGTTTGTATTCGTTTCGTCATGGCAGTAATGAAATCCTGACATTCTGAAGGGGAACATTTTTTATAATCCAAATTGCTATGTAAAATAAAAAATTTTTTAGCTCCCTCCTATTTTCAGATAATATTTCTTGGCGTTGCCTATGTACGACTGGCATAATTTAGCCACCAATGACAATTCAATTGTAAACAAACAAACCGGCATTGGTAAAATGATAAATTTTTTGCCATGGCTCTTTATTTTTATAGATATTGCACTTTTATTTTGTTTAAAACAATATAATTAATAAGTAAAGCTATTAAGCTTACTTGAATAATGCTTTCCCACGACAATAACTCTGTTCGTTCCTGCAGCACAGCACAGCGCACTTCATTATGTTAATTTAGGACTCCGAATGTCGTTCACAAAAGAAATATTCCGCACTTATTTCACACTACCATTCATAAAAATCACGTTTAATTAATTTTTTTTCCCAATATCGCGAATTGAAATCCGAAACTTATTTTCAAATAATATGAAATGTCAGAATGTTGAACTGACACAAAATAGCCACTAGGCCCTCTTGTCATGGCATGCCGCGGGCTGATGATATCGAATGTAGCTGCCTACAGTTTCGGACTCCGGCTGTGCACACACACACATGCAATTATCACTCAGCTGAGAGGTATTGAGCGTTAAATGGTAAGGTTACTTTGTAATCAAAACTATTTATTATTTTGTTAAGTAAGGTATACAGGGTGTTTCCCACTACCAACCGTTTAGGAGTTACAGGGTGATTAAGAAAAAAAGCTAGTTTTTTACAAAGCACTCTGTATCTTAAAAACTACAGGGTGTATGGTCACAGTTAGGAGCTCATTGTATGCTCAATCAGCCCCATAGCCCATCAAGAATTATCGTTGTCTAAGCTCAAAATTTCGGATTTTCTTACCATTTTTTATAATTTAACTTCTATTATTTATGCAAAAAGGTCGTTAACATAACTTTTGTTTATAAAAACTGTAAGCTGTAGACTCTCCTCTTTAATATGACCTATTACACCCAATGTGCTATCTGAAGCCCTTTAAGAGTTATTAGCTCTAAACCTATTCTAAAACCTATTTTCAAACCTTCTCTCAATGATAATTTATTCCCTTAGCACGTCATTTTACAAAATATCGTCTAATTTCGGTGTGACCTGAATAGGTTATGAGTTACTAACTGTTTAAAGCCTGGTGTTAACACATAGGGTGTAATAGGTCAACTTAAAGAGGAGAGTCTACAGCATACAGTTTTTATAAAAAAAATGTATGTTAACGACCTTTTTGCAAAAATAATAGAAGTTAAATTTAAAAAAAAAGGTAAGAAAATCCAAAATTTTAAGTGTAGACAACGATAATTCTTGAGGGCCGAGGGCTTTGGGGCTGATTGAGCAGTCGTTCGAAGGGCCATGGAGTTCTGCAGGCAATGAGCTCCCAACTGTGACCATACGCCATATAGTTTTCAAGATTCAGGGTGTTTTGTAAAAAACTAGCTTTTTTCTTAATCACCCTGTAACTCCTAAACGGTTGATATGCCCTCCCCCCGCCCCGCCGTACAATTTTTTGTTCATCTATCAGAGTACTATCACCTCCCGCTCTACTGACCTCCTAGTGGGAAACACCCTGTATAGCCTTTGGGAAGATAAGGAATCAAGTGTAAATTACTAGAAGACTATTTTCCTGTATGGATAGTAGTTTAGGCTCTGTGGCATACATAAAGCCAATGTTTAGCACTTTTCCATAAGTAACAATATAGATCATTTTAGAAAACGGCCCCGAACGTACACATATAGATGAAACATAAATCTATATGTATGCGTTGTTCTATATTGATACTTATGGAAAAGTGCCACACATTGACGTTATATATACTATAAAGCCTAAACTACAGGAAAATAGTCTTCTAGTAATTTAAATCTTGGTTCCTTACCTTCCCACAGGCTACACCTCCTGTGTACCTTACTTAACAAAATAATAAAATACTTTTTATTACAAAGTAACCTTATCATTTTACGCTAACAAACTCTCAACTGAGTAATAATACCTCTCAGCTGAGTGATAATTGCATGTGTGTATGTGCAGCCGGAGTCCGATTCTGTATGCAGCCACATTCGAAATCATCACCCCACGGCATGCCATGACGGCACAGCGACATTACAATGATTACTCAGCTGAGAATTTTTATTTGAGAAATCGTAGTCATTTGGTTAAGGTTAATTTTTTTAAATAATTTTGTTAGGAAAGGTATTAATGTTTTATTACGTTTCGGAAGATAAGAAAGCAAGCTTAAAATTATCAGAACACCATTTTTCTGCATGAATAGTAGTTTAAGGCGGAGGAGCTATTCAAATCAAAATTTTGTCAGTTTTACATAAGAACACTGCAAATATTTTAGAATGTAAAGGACTACGTTGGGCCTCGCATGACTGAAATTTATTAATTTAAATTTAATAAAAAAAGAAAACACAATTCTTCAGAATTGTATAAATTGAACTTTATTTAAGAGTTAATTAAAAAGAACCTCTTTGGAGGTGTTTTCCGTTTATCAACTAAAGAACAACTGAAACTTAACTGCTATATTTGAACACAAGAACAAGTAATTCACTGTGTATTAATTGTTTCAACGGTGTCGCTTTCCATTCACGTCTTATCTCCAGGTTCTCATCATTCTAGGGTTCGACGGTGCATCTTTATTCTGATGATATGCTGATTGAGCAGTTCCCATCATTTGGTTGAGCTTTCTTCAAGGTTTGCATGTTCTTTACGAAGTGAAGAAGCTCAGGTCTGATGTCTTGTGATGTCGTGTTTGTCACGTTTTGGTGACATGAGTATGGGAATGTAACTCCTCCATCCTTTAACTGATGATTCTCCTGAATTATCTTTACTTTAAGCCATTTTAGTCTATAAAATATAATTAACAATATTATTATTATCAAAATAATGCTCCCTGTTCCTAAACCATAATTAACCACTTTATGGAACTTCAACTCTTGGATCTCCTTAATATTATTCTCTTGGTGTAGAGTAATTTTTTCGAAAACTAGTGCATCATCTTCTAGAAGTATATCTCCTACATTCGGTATTACGTATCTTTCAGTGATTTCATATATCCTGTTACTAAATGTTCTATTACATATTTTAATTGAACAATTATTAAAATTTATTATAAAATTTCCATTTAAGAGAAGTCTTCTTTCATCACAAGAACTTTTGAAAGTTTTGTTTTTCATGCTATTTAATATTACAAAGTCATTTCCTAACTCTATGATCTCTTCTTCTGGACTATTAACTAATTTACAATTTCTTTTCACTGTACAATGTTTACTTAATTTTAGTTCTTGTAAACTCAAATTGGTCTGGAATGCAAAAGTCTTGTTTTTAATCCTAACTATATACTCAAGTTCTTCGTCAATTTGTTTTTTATTTGAATTTCCTATGGGAACTATCAATTTTTTGTCTGATTTTAAAAATCCTGTTGGAATTTTTATAGCAAAAAGAATGGCATCGTCCCTATATTTAGCTATTCCAGCTTTAATGTTACTTAATTTTTTCAAATCAATTGCGTATTCTTTGATTTCTTGATCACTTAGTATATTCGGATGAACTATTCCTACTCTAGCTGAAATTATGTTATCTTGAATATGTTCTATTTGTTCTTCTAACGCGTTTATTCTCAGCTGTTGCTCAAGAAATGCTTCTTGGTCTAATATTTTCTTTTCAAAATCTCTGATGTCTTTTAATTCGGTAATGATCTTATTTCTATCTGCTTCTATAATATCTTTTAATAATGTGAAGGAATTATTGAAGTTTTCGTTAATCTTAATTTGTTGATTAATAGTTTTTATTACTCTCTGGTTGTTATTGTCCGTTACTTTCAAGTGTGATTCAATCTCTAATTTGTCATCTTCATCAAGTGTCCCGAAAAGCCATTTTAATCCCTTTCCTACTAGATTAATTAACCCTCTTTTACTTCTATTAGGTACTAGTGTCAAAGTTTTACTTTTGATTGAGTTAATTTGATATAATAGCGAATTTTTGTTAGTAACATTTAATGCTTCGATATTACGTTCCAGATTAGTAATAATATCTAAAATTTCGTTGGGGTGGATTATATGTAAAACTATATCAAATCTATTTACTATCTCTACTTCGTCTACCTTAATTTCCGTAAATCCAGATTCCGACTGAATTTGTTCAATTGTCAGCGTTGCTTGGTTTATGTGGATCATGGCTAGGACCAGCATCCATATGAACATGGTTTTCGAAATTATTACCTTTACATTCCGACATTCGTTAATCAACTCAGCATAATCCTTACGAGGACGAAAGTGAAGCTTCAGCTCCGCTTTTGCTGTCTCCCATGTTAGTATATTTCCTAGTCGTTGGACGCATCTTTTTGCTTCTCCCAGGATTTTCTCGTTCAAGACGATTTGGAGGGCATACTGACGGAAATCTTCGTTATAGCATAATTCTGCTGCGTTTTCCACGGATTTCACAAATTCCATCAATTTGTATTCGTCTTTACCATTGAAAGGCTTTAGGTGCCGAAAATGATTAAGTACCTGATCCGGAGTCAACTGGAAGAGATGATTATTTCTCTGATTAGGATTTGGCTGTTGCTGGACTGCTTGCTGATGCAACTGCTCTCGTAATTGTTGTATTTCAACTTGCTGTTGTTGAATAGATTGTATGAGCACTGCTAACTCCTGTTGATTTGCCATCATTTCTTCTTCACTTTCACTTTCTCCGTCGCTAACTGGATTTCGATTCAGATCAAATTGTTTATTCCTATTGAATCGGTTGTTCATATGTGGAGCATTTATTGCTTAATTCACTACACTTTTTCTTTTTCACACAGATAAGATTCTATTGATCAGCTTGAACCTTTTATTTGCACTATTTCTATATTTTTTTTTTATTCTCAAATAACACTCAAATCACTCGTTCGATTTTTCACTGGATCCCTTCTCTTTGGAGAGAGATCCTACCGACTGCGCCACTGAAATTTATTAATTTAAATTTAATAAAAAAAGAAAACACAATTCTTCAGAATTGTATAAATTGAACTTTATTTAAGAGTTAATTAAAAAGAACCTCTTTGGAGGTGTTTTCCGTTTATCAACTAAAGAACAACTGAAACTTAACTGCTATATTTGAACACAAGAACAAGTAATTCACTGTGTATTAATTGTTTCAACGGTGTCGCTTTCCA
Organism: Dioctria rufipes; assembly: GCA_963924295.1. Lineage (NCBI taxonomy): Eukaryota > Metazoa > Arthropoda > Insecta > Diptera > Asilidae > Dioctria > Dioctria rufipes. The sequence continues at coordinate 114,587,936 of OZ002742.1, forward strand.
TTCACGTCTTATCTCCAGGTTCTCATCATTCTAGGGTTCGACGGTGCATCTTTATTCTGATGATATGCTGATTGAGCAGTTCCCATCATTTGGTTGAGCTTTCTTCAAGGTTTGCATGTTCTTTACGAAGTGAAGAAGCTCAGGTCTGATGTCTTGTGGTGTCGTGTTTGTCACGTTTTGGTGACATGAGTATGGGAATGTAACTCATGTGGTATAGAAGGAGTCTGTTTCATGGCTAGTGAAGTATTCTCGAGGGTTTTGCTGTAGCGTGTAAAAACAGATGTGTGTGTGAGGAGTCGTCACTTTTTTCCACTGGAATTCCGTGAAAAAATTCCACATCTGGAATTTTTGCTTATTGGGATCACTTCTTATAATCCTGTAGCGGTCCACATCGCATTGCGTAACACAGTCTCAAACCTGATGTGACTTGTTCTAGCTTTTGAATTGACATTAATTTCCATCGGTAAATATTGTGGGCGTTGCATCTACTTCTTTGTTATGACGCCTAAATGTATGCTATGTGGAACGTTTTTCAATAAGAAAAACATTAGATTCAAGTGCGTCGATTTCCAAAAACATTAGTATGAATAAGATAAAGTATTTCCAGCTCTGTAAAGGCACTTTCACATCGAACTCAGAAAACCGAAAAATTCTACACCGAAAATTTGGTTTTATTTTCACATCAAAAACCGAAAACTTTTTTTCGGATAGAAGTGACAGAAGTCATAATCGGTAGAAGTGACATTTAATTTTCATAAAAGGGTTATCATGAGGGCTCATACGAAGAAACGCGTTCTAATGTTATCCCTTAAGTGGTAGATTTTCAAAAAACATGAAATGAGACAATATTGGGTTCACCCCTTAAATAAAATTAGGAGGAGGCATGGAGAGTTTTTTACTGTAGTAAGAAGCCTAGAAAAGTTTCCCTTCAGGTATTTTCAGTATTTCCGGATATCAAAAGAAAAGTTTAAAACCATCCTGCTGTTAATAAAACGGGAAATATTACCTAAAAATAACAACTTTAGGAGTGATATAATACCACCGAAAGAGAGACTTGCGCTTACATTACGGTATAGAGTACCCACTTTTTAATTTATATTTTAGATTTCTTGCAACTGGAGTCAGTTATACTGATTTGGCCATCCGGTTTTACATGGGAATATCTACAGTTCATAAATGCATTGTCCAGACCATAGATGCTATAATTTTAAAAATGTAGGACATATGTATGCCAAAGCCTACTACCGGCGGATGGAAATCTATGCTAAGCGTTTCTTAGATAGATGGAACTTCCCGAATTGCCTTGCAGCAGTGGATGGGAAGCATGTGTTGACATTTGCTCCCAATAATACTGGAAGCTTATATTTCAATTATAAAAAAAGCTTCTCAACAGTATTAATGGCAGTAGTATATGCTGATTACAAATTTATAAGGTGGATATAGGTGCATATGGTTCCAATTCAGATTCTCCCATATTCAGCCACTCAAAGTTTGGGAATGATTGGTTAAACAATCCGAGCAACCTACACATACCAGCTGATTGCCCACTTCCCGGCACTTTGAGTCCGCCAATGCCATATGTAATAATTGGGAGGCATTTGCCCTTAAGCCGACTCCATATCCAGGAGGTAAATTAACTATGCAGAGAAGGATTTTCAACTATCGGTGAAACAGCTAATTATTTAATCCTACAATATTGTTATTCCACAACAATCTTATATTTCAAGAGCTCGCCGTATTGTCGAAAATGCCTTCGGAATACTTGCCCATACCTGGCGGATTCTATTAAAAATAATAGAAGTTCAAAGTTCAACAATAAATAAAATTATTATAGCCTGCTGTATCTTGCATAATTACATAAGGATGAATAATGTCGATACGACTGACAACGAAGAAATGAACTTGTCTAATTCAAATCAAAATGACAAACCAGCGTCTGAAGCACTGGGTGTTAGAAATGCTTTCTCGAAATGGTGCATCACAGAGGGTGATTTAGACTTTCAGCATAAAATGATTTAGAATAGTTTTCATTTTAAAAGTACTTTATTTTATTATAATTGTAACGTAGAAATAAAATAGCATTCCTGCCAACAAAAACAAAATCAGTTCTATTTTCCTCTCATATAAAATCCTTTCTCAATAAAATAACATTTAAAAACAAAAAGACAAATTCAGATCTCTATTCCTCTCCTAACTCTGTTCACTAATCATATTCAGCCAGTCGAAGCTCTACATCCTCCACTGCTTGCAGACACTCCATTTGTTGAAGCTCTACATCCTCCAATGCTTGCAGACACTTCATTTGCAGCTTAAGCTGTTGTCTCCTATCAAGACTCTCTGCCTGCTGCCCTAAAGAAATAAAAAAATTCCTGATAGCCGAAATTTCCTTTTCGGGTGGAACATTTTCTATTGCACTTAATATCTCCAATATAGTTCCATCGACCTTCTGTGATTTTCTCAATCTCCTTTTAGTGTGTACTTCATCCATTCCTAATGTAGATTGAAGCTCCAAATTATTAGTGGCTTCTGTACTTACGTCGATATTTTCCATTTTAGGTTTATATTCATAATAATTTCCAACAGTGCTGAAATTTTTATTGGATGATATTTGTGGTCTAAGGCAATAAAATTTCGTAAATAACTTACCTTGGTACTTTTACAAAAGGAATTAAAAACTTAAGGGCTTCAAAATGCACCCACTTGGTACACTTTGTCATTCCAGAACCACTACGAACATTGCTATCAGCCTTGAAATATGCTCAAAGTGAGTCCCTTAGATTTTCCCATTTCTTTTTACATTCTGTTGCTAAAGAATAAAGTGATGTAATTGCTGGCATGTCATTTTACTAAAATAACTTACTAGTTCTTCCAAGTATTTTTGCAATTTCGTCCCAGCTCCTAGTTTTTTCATACATGTTCTTGTACTCGTGGCTGGTCTTGTCGTATAAGCACTTGTGTGCTTCGACTTCTAAAATTAATTTAATTTCGAAATCTCTCTCCATTTCCTAAAAGTAAATATTGTATAAATATATATCTTAATTGTACATAGTTTAGTGCAAAACTTACAAAATTTTCTTCTGCATAAAAAAGCTGACATAAACAAAGCGGATAATGAGGTTAAGTATCACCGAAACAGTTTTATCGAATATTTCGTTTTACGGACAGCAAAACACGCAAATGTGTATTATTTTTTATATCTGATGCGTATTAAATTTTTTCCAAGATAAACTTTCAGCTTAAAGCATTTATGTTTATTTTTAAGTCTTGCGAGGTGTAAAGTTTAATTATTAATGCAAAATATTCATTTTTTCGGATCCGATTTTCGATGTGAAAGTGCCTTAAGCGGAAATTTTGGTTTTTAGAAAAGTATACATGTGTTCGTAATTTCAAATATGGGTAAAATTTCCAAAAGCTCGTCGCGTTAACCTTGATGCGCTAAAAGGTGATAGCACCCATTGTATTCTTTGCAGTCTTTTTTGCAATCTCCTGACAGCTTTTGACAGTTCGGTTACGATTTTAGGTCTGCTTCCATTGAATAAATAACTAATAAGGAAGCGGGGTACCGTGCGAGCATTGTACGTGTTCAAACAATTCAATGACAGTATGTCCTATGAAGGGGTTGGGGGGGGGGGGGGAACAAGAGGGCCTACTGCCTATTGTGCGTCAGTTCAACATTTCTGACATTTCACATTTTATGAAATTGTAATTATTGCCTAAATTATGTCAGTCATACAAAGGCAACGCCATGAAATATTATCTGAAAATAAGGGGCGCTAAAAATTTGTTTATTTTACATAGCAACTTAGATTATATAAAAGTCCCCCTTCAAAACATCACGATTTCATGACTGCCATGACCATGACGAAACGAATACAAACACAGCACACTAATACATTTCGCCAAGTGGCTTAGGCATTGAATAAATAATTAGTTATTTATTCAATGGGCTTAGGCTTTCACCCGATATGCTGTTTCCTTATTAGTTATTTATTCAATGTCTGCTTCTGGCCATTTCGATTCATTAGACCCGCGTTATATTTTTCTTTTAGATAATGGAGTGAAAAATTCTGTGTGGTATGGAAAGTGTTCGAAGAATACGCTTAAATCGAAGGTACTACTTTTAGCAAAAAATATCAATAAAAATTAAAGAAAAAATAAAGCGGACATCTGTAGAATTGCAAGGTAATTTCAATGACAATGGTCGATGGTAATTTAAATTAAATTTAAATCTTTCTAGAATTTCATTAAATTGTGGATGTACGGCTAGCATGAGATGATAACTCTCTATTAATAGGCGATCGACTGTGAATTTTTAACAATAAAATCGGTCACTTCTAATTTTGAAACAACAAATCATGTACATTCAGTAGGGATACATCTACTATTTGCGCCATAATATGCCGCATTCGACACATCAAGGAATCATTGAGTTTGATACATTTTTAAATTTCGTTCTCTTGCTAGAATAGGAGATATGGTATATCGGAGTTTTCTGATTTTATCATTTGCAAGACGTTGGTCAATTAATCGGTTACGGGTTTGTTTTACATGCACTTTGATAAAGAAGCTTGCATGTATGTAGAGTTGTGCCTTTCGAATATGAATGTGAATGTAATAAGTATTGAGGACTTGTTGAACATCCTCCACGTGAGATAACGTACCAACTATCATCTATATACAAAACTTTTTCTTGTTCCAAGTACTTTAACTTTTTTTTCTGACTACAGCATACTTCTTGAAATTTTGTGTTGTTTAGCAATCACACAAGTCATTTGCCTGCCACTGAGAGTGCACTTGGAAATCTACTTGCCAGTAATTTTTCTTTAAATCTAGTGTTAAAGATCATTACGCACGTTGTCTTTGTAGTGTAATTCCAATGGGCCTGTTATCTCCAATATCAATCAATGTTGAACGAGTCTGTTTTCTCTATGTTATTGTGGTTATTGTTTTCAAAGATAATTCCCCATTCAGCTGTTATGCCCTCTTCACTCAGTCGAACCTTCTTGACACTTTTGATGAAACGTACTCTTCCACGTGACGAATTCTCTTTAAATTCATTTTCTGTACCTGGAAAAGGTCGGACAAACGCACAGGAAGTGTTCGGTCTTCTAACACTCTCGTTTTAGACAGGCTCGAATTTTCAAACACACCCATTTGAAGAATTTTATCCACTATGAGTATTGAAGCATATTCTAGTGTTTGATAGATTTGAAGTTGCATTCCTCGTTATCTATTAGTGTTGACCTTTTATGTTGTACTTCTATGTACCCAACATTTAAATAAATTATTATTTGCCGTTTCAGATGAGCGAAGTAGAGAATTCTGGAAGTCGCTCGGTGCAGATTCACAAGTTGCATCGAAAGAGAAAGTAAAACAACATATTTCCGAAGATTTTACTCCTGTTCTACCACACCTATATAAAGTTTCACTTCGAATTGGCTGTCTAGAATTACCATAAGTGGAAATAACCAAAAAAATTTGTCAATAGCCTCCTTAATAGCAAGTACGTCTATATTCTTGATTGTTTCCCGGATTTATTTGTTTGGTTTGGGAAGAAATCAATTCGTGGAGTTCGAGCAGCTGATGTTAAACTTTCACGGGAACTTTTCGAGAGTTCAATAAGGAACTGAAACGAAAATTTTCAACAGTAAATTCATTGGTTAGGATGGAATAATGGCAGTTGACTTTACTCGAACAGCTGCATCCGTATCGAAAACGGTGTCGATCTAACAAAATGGACAAAACAGCAAGGGACTCGAACAGATTTGGCTGCATTGTTTATGCCGCAACAACCCATGAATTTAACTGAAAGGCTTAAACACAATTCCGACGACAGAGTGACAGAATGACAGACGACAGCGGAAAATTCGCTGTCGAACAGGCAGTCGAAAAATTGGGAACACAATTGCAACGACAGGCAGTGAGTGACGATTGTGAAAGAAGAAGATACTGAAATTTCATTTGCTAAATGTTTCGAGCGTTTTAAAAGGAGATTTTTATTAAGAATATTTTATATTATATTGAAAGTGTGGAAAAAAAAACTGAAAATGCAGAAATTAACTAAATTAAACGCTTTGAAATATCCATCCAAACCACGTATTTTTTCCACTTGTCTATACTGCCTGTCTTGCAAATCATAAATTAATCTATGATTTCGCACTTCCTCAATTAATTTTTCCTCAAAGCACATTATTTTAAAACTACCGCGGCGTGCTACCACCTAAAAAAGACAAAACTGAATGCCACAACCATTTCATTCGATTAATTTTGTTGGTAGTACTGCAGCGACGACGGCAAAATTAGAAACTTATCAATCTCTACGAAAACTTCATCGCTCGTCGTAATTTGGTGCATTTGCATAAGACGCCGTACTTTTAGAAGTTTGACAATGGAATTTCGTCGTCGTCTTTCGTTGGTCGTCACAATTGTGGTTAAGCCGGAAGCTGAACAATTGGAAGAAGAATGGAATTATGATTTGGAGGAGATGGTAGCATTTGATCTTGATAAATTCGTTCGTCTAGCCACTTCTATACCGTCAAATGTTATGTTTTCCTCTGTCGATAATGTATTCCAATTGAGGAAGATTATGAGAACTTACAGCAACATGACGATTTACCTCTTCCAGACGATAAAATACAATGTGTTGTTTATTTCTGGCAAAGAAGAGATGCTGGTAATATGGGTTGGCTAACGTTCACATTTACCTTACAAAGAAAATTTAAGGCTATGTTCGGAGAAGAACTGGAAGTGATCAGAATCCCTCAGCAACAGGAAAATCTAAAATTTATGGTACATTTTAAATGAAAGTTTATCATGCACACAGGAAAGAAGGGGTAGAAATTAAAAACTTCTGATAGAAAAGCACCTGTAGAATTCTTTCATCTTCGAACAAATGGTTGACCGTTGTGTACAAGACATACAGGTTCGTCCTGATGCGACATTACTTAATTCAGCTTTTTGGTAAACTTCTAGTTTAACATTTTTTGTTTTTTAATTAAAAAGTGGTGTTGTGCGTATTTATAGCTATATCCTATATGTGCCGTTTGAAACGAATGATGAGTCTTAATATGAAATTGTTTACATTTGGATTGGATCTAAAACAGCTGCCGAAGAGGCTAAATTAATACCAGAAATTTGCTGAGGAAATTTTTAATAATCCCTAGGATAGCTTACAGGTTTGTATCTATTTTTTTTTAAAGCATATTTCAAAAAATTAACTTAAAAATCATTTATCTCGAATACAGTATGAAGCTAGCAAGCGAGTAGACGTGTTTTTAATTAGCTCCCGTGTCTTTCCACTTTCCACGTGAATCTCTCGGCAAAAATCTGTAATATATTTTTTAAACGTGCTCTGATTTAGTGTACGGACCTTGACTCTGGTGATTTTTTGTGCAATATTGTTTAATTATCGATATAAAAATGCCTGGGAAAGACGGTAAATTACAAGCTGAGAGCAGAGGTCGACCAAACGCCGAAAATCCCTCTTTGGGTGCATCCGTACTTCCCCGCACTACGAGAGCGCAAGAGGCTAAAAGTTCTCACAACGCTTCTCGATCCATAGTTGCTGATGATGCGCTTGCGCTTGCGGTGAAGAGGCTTAACTTAATGCTAGTGGAGATGGAGGCTCGCCTTCTCACAAATATTAACAACTCCATCGAAAAGTTCAATAACCGTATTACTGCACTGGAAAATTCGGTAGGCGACATCAAAGGTAATTTCGCTCAAATTAAAATTCAAAGAGATGCTCTTGCTGAGGATATCAACTGCTTGCGACGATCGTCCGATGTTTTGATTAGAGGAGTGCCTGCTGTTGCTGGTGAAAATCCCCACAAAATATTGCTGAACATCTGCTCCGTCATAAAGCACACACTTTCCCCATATAGTTCGGCTTTTCGTTTCAAACTCAATGCATCGCAATCAGGGCGTCGTCAGTCTAATTCAGCAATTATAGCTAAATTCTCTTGTCCAGCTGAAAGAAAAGCTTTTTTTTCTGCCTTTGCTGAACACCGTGGCATCAGATTAAATGAACCGCAGGGGTTCTCCGCACAGTCCAAAATATTTATAAATGAAAGTGTTTCTCCAACTGTAGGAGCTCTTCTACGGGAAGCTCTTCGTTTAAGATCAGAGAAGAGGTTACACTCTGCATTCACTAGGGATGGTAGTGTGTATGTCAAATTAACACAACATAGCCGTGCGCTCATAGTTTCAAATCGTGATGAAATGATGTCATTATTCTCCTCGCCGGATTTACAGTCTGGAGCCGAAACTGCAGCTGACGTGGGATGCTAATGCTGAACGCGAACGATGTTTGGTTTTTAATTTGTATTTTTGTTCATTCTCATTGATTTTAGTTTTAGTCTATCTGAATACCTCATTTAATTATTGTAATTATTAGTGAATGTTAGCGTACTCTTTTAATTCTTCTTATTGTTAGCATACTTTTAGATTGTAATGTCTCGCTTAAGCACATCGTTAAATAGTCGTCCCATTTTCATGATCGTTTACCAAACTAAATTAATTTCCCATTGCCCCTACACCTGTTCATGCTCTTTAGAGGTCAGTTATTATGAACGTATTTAGTAATTCCTTGCCGCTGGACAATGTGAGAGCCTTACTGAAAATTTTTTGTTGTCAGCGCCCTAGGTTGAATGTGTGCCTGATGAATGCTCGTAGTCTCCGCAATAAGGTTGATGAGCTCAGCTTTATATATTCTAACACTGATATTCGTGTCATCTGCGTCAGTGAAACCTGGTTAAATGAAAGCATACCCTCTTCATTAGTCTCCATACCAGGGTTCCAGCTGCTCCGTAATGATAGAAAATTACGAATTGGCGGTGGAGTTGGCATTTACGTGAAAGATCACCTGAAGGCCAGAATTATTTACTCCTCGATTAGCAGCGACACGGAATTTTTATGTGTGGAGTTGAATAATGGGATCGAGAAATGTATTCTGTCAGCTGTATATTGTCCTCCTGAATGTTTTTCTGCTGACCGAGCTTCGGAACTTGAATCTGTGCTTAGTAATTTGTCTCGTCAATATAACAATATTATTGTTGCCGGTGATTTTAATATCGACATCTTGTGTTCTAATTACAGATCCATGGAATTTAGTCACTTCATGCAGTCTCTATATCTTAATGCCGTCAACTCTCTACCAACATATTTTAATACTTCTAGGCCATCACTCCTTGATTTATTTTTTACAACTGATAAACGTCGAGTCCTTTTTTATAACCAAATCGACTCCCCTAGTTTCCTCGATCATGACATACTCTTCATCTGTTACGACTTTACTACCCAGTGTCCGGAGCGCTCAAGTTACATCTCATATAGAGACTTTAATAATTTGGACATGGACAGCTTAATTCAAGAGTGCTCTGACCTGCCTTGGGATAGAATAATAGTTCTTAGCTCTGTCGATGATCAAGTTGCTATTTTTGAAAGCCTCTGCAGCTATCTGTTCGATAAATACGTACCTTTGCGCACCAAGAACAACAATTTAGGCGACTCAAAACACAGTACAGTCGCTCTCTATATAAAGCTGCCCGTAATAGAGTAACCACTGTTATCCGTGGGGCAAAACGTCGCTTTTATGGCAATAAATTCGATGCAAATCTTTCCCCAAAAACGTTGTGGAGGAATCTAAAGAAAGCTGGTGTATGTGGTAGACAAGGCAATTTGAACAATAGCAACTTTAATTCTAACGACTTAAACGAGTTCTTTCTATCCTCTCCTGTGGCTTTGTCTAATTTACATAATAGCACTCCATTGCCTCTTCCTGTGGACCACATTCAATACCATGAGGATTGCTTCTCCTTTCACGGAATTGATTACCAGGAGCTCGTAATAGCACTATTCTCTGTCAAATCTGAATCTGTAGGCCCTGATAAAATCTCACCTAAGTTCATAAAAATATTGCTCCCCTATATAGGTCAATATATCCTGCACTTACTAAATCGGTGCCTTACGTCATCTACTTTCCCTACTAACTGGAAATTGGCAACGATCTTGCCTATTCCTAAAAAGTCTTCAGTAGTTACAGCATCTGATCTTCGCCCTATTAACATTTTGTGCTTCTTATCCAAAGTACTAGAAAAGATAATGTATGGGCAAATCCTAGCATATGTGGAAAGAAATAACATGTTGACACGCTGGCAGTCAGGTTTCCGTGCAAATCGCAATTGCGAAACAGCCATATTAAAGGTTACTACGGACCTGCGGAAAGGCCTTGATAAGGGTGAGGTCGGCGTTCTTGTGCTACTTGAATTTTCCAAGGCTTTTGACAGAGTCAACCACTCAAGGCTACTTTTGAAATTATTAAATAATTTTGGTTTCTCCCAATCGGCTTTTAACTTGATCAAAAGCTTCCTCACGGGAAGATGCCAACAAGTTCGTTATAACGAGTGTGATTCAGACTTCTTACCTGTACCTCTTGGCGTTCCTCAGGGGTCTGTGTTAGGACCATTGTTGTTCAGCTTAAACATCAACGACTTACCTGGCGTTATCCAACAAGTCAACATCCACTTATACGCCGACGATGTCCAGTTATACAGTAGTGGACCAATTGGGTTATTCGAGGATTGCTTGCAGCGAGTCAATGAGGATCTTGCCAGAATCTATGACTGGTCTCTAGCGAATGACCTTATCCTTAATCCTGACAAGTCTCAATGTATCATTTTGGGTGGTGGTACCTTGACTAGACCTATCCCCTCCATATTTCTCGGGGAACAAGCTTTAACATATGTCGATGAAGTCACAAATCTTGGAATAAGGCTCAATGCAGATATGAAATGTTGTGGTTATGTCAGATCAGTTCTGGGAAAGGTCTATTGTGGGCTACGCAGGCTCTGGTTGTCCGCACAAATTTTAAGTTCGACCACCAAACTGAAGCTCATCAAAGCTCTGATTTTGCCACATTTTACCTTTGGGCGCCTGATTTTCCCAAAATTAGACTCTACCTGCCTACGTAGAATCAACGTTGCTTTCAATGATTGTGTGAGGTTCGCCTTCGGTCTTCGAAGATTTGACCACGTTTCTGGCTTTCAGACTAGGTTAGTCGGATGTACTCTAGATACATACTTAAAGCGCAGGTCACTTCGCTTCCTCCATAAGCTCATTAATACGGGACAACCTGATTACCTTGCGAATAACATCCAACTCCTGAATTCGTCACGCCATCGTAATGTTCTAATTCCTCGTTATCGTAGGATGGTTCAAGAGGGCTCTTACTTCGTTCAAGCTGCAAGAACCTGGAATTCTTTACCGTACTCTTTCCAGAGTGTGAGAGATGTGGGTGCATTCAAGAAAAAATTATTAACAATATAATGTGCTGCTATCAATGGGACTGCTACTTTTTCGGTTATTTCTTTTAGGTTTTTTGTGTTTGTAAACAATTAATATTTGTAACTTTATTTTATACAATTAGATCTACTACTTTGTTTAGTATGTAAGTTAGAATTTAATTACTTGCGCTTGTATATTTTTAACTGTATAATCCATCTAATTTCAATATTATTTATTATACCGTTATGTTAGTTAAATTGTACAATCCAACTTAATTTCTACACCGAATTATACGATATACGTACTACTTAAAGGATTCATATGTAGTTAGGTAATTTGCACACTAGTCTTAACTGTAATTTTCTAATAGTTTATCTATTCTGACCTCTTAATCAATTTACTGTATCCAAATTGTACTTTAAAAGACTGTAAGTCTTGTGTAACATACCAAAGTATTTTTTAATAAATTGATAATTGAATTGAATTGATAATTGATTTTCAGATCTAGAACTAGAAAACTTTTTTGGGTGCCTTCAGGTAGACGTAAACCTTACGATCCGGATGCAGATTTTATGAATTTTACACGAAAAAATTTCGTCCAATTCTTCTTGTTATACACACGGGTTACAATAGAAAAACCATATGTAGGTCGTCTTTATTTTTTAAATATCCATTTCACGATATACAGGGTTACAATGAAGTTTTCACTCTCCTTCTTTACTTTTACCCGTTACGCGACTACAGTTTGATCTATGGTCGATACTGGTTGATTCTCTTAAAATAATTATCATTCTCAATAAGCTTGCTATAGAAAATCAACATCAACATATTTTTTTCCCTCTTTTAGTACATTGTTACACGCCACTTGGGGTATAACTTATTTTTTTGTTCTAGACAATAATAACTTCCGTTTTTTTAGTTGTAATAATGTTTTATTATTCACTTTTGAGAAAGAAAACTCTTTGCACAGAACAAGTTATACAATATACTTTTATAAAAACTTTAAAAGAAAACTTTTTGCGTAACACTGAACAAATTATACAATATGTTTTAAAAGAAAACTCACTGGATAACACTGGAGGCCTTACCTTGGGTAGGGGGACCCTCCAGGTTGAACTTTAAAAATCTTCTCTTCCTCGACTTCGCTTCAACAGGTTATTTATTCAAAATCGAACCAATTCCTTAACCAATCAGAATTGGTCGATTTTGCATTTCCCTATTTGGTGGGAATTGTCGGATAGGCAATTCCATATGCATGCATATGTTCCGATTTTTGTCCAAACGGAAACGCTCAAATAACAAAAATCAGAAAAATAAATGAAAATTGGCTTTTCGTCTTGAACGGAAACGCTCGAATTTCAAAAATCGGTCAACGATTGGGATATCACAAAAACAATTAAAAATTAAAAAAAAAAACAATCAGAGACAATTTTCAGGGTCACCAGTAGCATATGGAAAATGATAAACAAACATATAATTACGTAAGAGTACTAGACCGACGGTCAGTACTCAGAAGGGATCGTATATCATGTTTTCGTTCTGGTGAACGGTAGCTACTTCGCGGTGACGTGTTTATTTTATTGTCTTGCGGGTGCCCCGAGGAATGTTGAGACATGACACCTGTTCCTGAGTGTGTTAATGGGTGAAGGTTTTTTGTATATGAAATGGGTTTAAGATTTATTTTTAGGTTTTTGTGAAAAATAATGCATAGATATTGCATTTAGGTAATTAGGGAGTTATGAATCTGAAGAAGGTGGTGTGGATTCATGACAACATTAATAATCGAAATGTGTAATTCATTCATATTAAAATATAAATAAAATAAATAAATATTATATTATAAATAACATTCATTATAATCAATGAGAAGGATGAATTTGTTTATGTTGAGACGGAAGATTATCATAATTTAGTTCCCTGGTTCTTAATTTTAACCTGAGATCCGGTTTCACATTCAAGGACCTGTTCCTTTTTTTTAAGTTACAAATACTGAAAAAGTAACTTCACATAGATATGAGGTTGGGCAAGATGTATTACGAGACTTTCCCTGTTAAAAGTGAATACACATATTGCATTTGCAACCAGAATGATGTTAAAGTACACTCAATATGTTTATTTTCCAAAAAGCCATCGGTGGGTAATGCTAACAATTGCTCTTCTTTCGCATGCGATAAACCTTCTGGCATAAATGTTATATAAAGGGTGACTATTTTTCTATGTTTGTAATCAGAGAAAAGTAAGATATTTGTTGCATCAGGCGCAGCTAAAGCACAGTGCTGTACGTATCCCTATCAAACTCTTCCCGAAACACTGATCTAAGCTATTATAAGAATTGGTATTAGATAAATTCTAGCTTTTTAATTTGTTTTGTAGTATTAAAATTTGGCCTGATCTACAAACAATATTTTTTCAATGAAATAATAATTTTATTTGGTTTCAATTTTACAATGAAATACGTTCTTCTAGTTTGAACAATACTGAATCAAAGAATATATTAGCTGGAGTGAAGTTATTTATATAGGGCATGCCTGGAAGGTCATGAATAATCAGACTGTTGGTGGTAGGGGATTTTTGGAAAGACAGCGGCGTCCTGGATGTAGTTGACGGGAAAAGCAGTGGCGTGCTACATCCTCCTCCTCTAGTGCCGAGATCGCCTCGATGAGGTGCTAGTAACCTGCAGGCGTGACATTGCTGTTTGAGTTTTCTTGGGCCGTCCTCGTTTCCGTATGGGCACTAACGGTTGCGGAAGGCTCTCCGAAGATCCTTTGTACGAGGTTATGGCTGATATATGATATTTTCCAATTGGAGTAGTCGGATCATCAGTGGAAGCGATTTCATACATGGTAGTTCCGCACTTATTTAAAATTATGTAAGGACCATCTTTCTTGGGAGCAAACTTTGAAGTATAACAACTAGATGCGCGGCTTAATGTATGTGTTCTAACCCAGACCTTATCTCCGGGGTTATATCCAGGATCTGGACAACGCTTAGTATCCGAACTCTTCTGATTTTGCTGATTGCTCTTTTCGTCAGTTTCCTTGGCCTTTTCTAAAGTATCCAATACTTTCAACAATAGAGGAGTCATCTGCGGTATGAAATTCTCGTTTTCCACTATAGCTCTTGGGTCTTGATAGGCATCATGAGGTGAGCGCAACTCACGTCCAAATGAGAGATATGCAGCAGTATAGCCGGTGCTTTCACAGCGTGCCGAATTCATTGCAAACCGGACGGAAGAAAGCTGGTTAGGCCATGTAGAATGCTTCTGTCCCACCAAAATGGCAATTTGCGTTTTCAGATCGCTATTCTTGCGTTCAACAGGATTCGCCTGTGGTGACAGGTGTAAATACCTGCTGAATACCCAAACAATACGTGAGATGCTGCATTATTCCGGAAATTAACTGTGTTCCATTATCGCTGATAAGTCGCCTTGGTACTCCAAAGCGTAAAAAAGTTCATTTAAGCGCACTATGCTGCAAGCTTCAGCGGTTGCTTCGCTGAGAGCAAACAATTCTACCCAGCGGCTGGCAGTATATTCTACAATTAAAATCCAACGCATGCCATCCTCTGACATCGGTAATGGTCCGAAGAGGTCTACTGCCAAGACTTCAAATCTTCGATTACTTATAGTGCTCTGAAGCAATCCAGCAGGCTTCAAGTTCTCTTCTTTGTACCTTCGGCATTGTGGGCATTCAGAGACATATTTAGCGATGTCTCGTCGCATTCCTGCCCAATAATAATGCTGGGCGATACGCTGATAGGTTTTCTCCGAACCGTAATGTCCTGCTGTTGCTACATCATGATTTTCTTGAAGTATGGTTCTCCTCTCATTTTTAGGTACTAAAATCTGGGCTTCTTCCGATTCTGAATCGGGTGCGTAGCGATGAAGTATTCCGTTCCTCATTAGGTATCCCTTTTTAGACCATCTTAAATATTGCTCGTATCTTCTAAGCAATAGATTATTTCTTTGAGATCTGGGTCTTCGAATTGTTGTCTTCTTATTTCTGTCGGTCCTTTTCATGGAAGATCTATCTGGGTGCTACAGACGGTACAAGGTAATTGTGTTGTCTCGTTGCAAGGTGAGCGAGATAAACAATCGGCAACAATGTTCCTTTTCCCGGGCGCGTATACTATTTTGAGGTCATAGGCCTGTAACGTTAAAGCCCATCTTGCTAGACGTCCAGATGGTGATTTGAGTGACATTAACCACCTGAGAGGTTGATGATCGGTAATGATTAGTGTCTGGTTTCCCTCGATGTATCCGCGAAATTGAGTGACTGCCCAGACAATTGCTAAGGCCTCTCTCGGTTGTACTATAGTTCCGTTCAGCAGCTGTTAATAATCTACTGGCATACTCAATTGGATGTTCAGTTTCTCCATTCCCCTGGATTAAGACTGCCCCTAATGCACAGCTACTGGCGTCAGTTTTAATTATATATGGGAGGTTTTCGTCGGCTTGCTTCAATATTGAAGCCGTTATAAATGAATGTTTTAGTTGCTCGAAGGCATCCTTCTGGCTCTGTGTCCATTCCCAAACTGAATTTTTCTTGGTTAACCTTGTCAACGGCTCAGCTACCGTGGCAAAATTTGGTATAAAGCGTCGATACCAGGAGCATGTCTGAATAAAGGAGATCAAATTCTTTAGGTTTCCTGGCTCTCGTAAGTGTTGAATGCTATCGACCTTTTCAGGATCTGTAGAGATGCCATCTCTTGTGAGAAGATGTCCCAAATACTTTACGCTTGGGCAGCAAAATTTGCATTTTTCTCTATTTGCTTTAAGTTTAAAGTTTTTTAGCCTATTTAAGATTTTTTCGAGGTTTTCAATGTGCCTTTGAAATGAGCTGGAGCAAATAATCAGAACGTCTAAATAAGCTAGTATACATATAGAACTAAGAGCGGACTTAAACCTGTCCATCAGGCGCTGGAATGTGGCCGGTGCATTTCTTAGCCCGAAGGGCATGCGTTTGAACCTATACATACCCACAGGTATAATAAATGCCGTTTTGTCACGATCTGCCTCTCTTACTTTTATCTGCCAATATAATGATTTTAAGTCAATAGTGGTCATGTATGTTGTACTTTTTGCTTCGTGAAGCAAACGTCAATCCGTGGCAATGGGTACATGTCAGATACGGTCACCGAGTTTAATTGCCTGTAATCAACACAGACTCGGATGTTCCCATCATTTTTGGGGACTGTTCATAGCTGAACAAACAAATTGCAATTTTGCAATAAACAGTCAATTACATACCTCTGTAAATTTGTTGCACTCAATTCATTCACCCATGTCGCAACAATAATATTCAATAAGATTTTTGTGCTTTGTGTGCAAATTCCGCACTCGTTGCACTCACTGGGTCAAGCTAGCGAAAATAAAATCTTGCTTAACATGGGTCAATGAATTGTGGACAACAAATTAAATTTTTTCTTTATGTAAGCATTTCAATTTTATATTTAAAGACTTTTGTTTGAATAAAAGAGTTAGTCGGGAATCAAATTACAACGTGTTTAATTGTTCAGTTCTTTTTTTTCTCGCCTCTACGGTTAACGGGCTCAAATTAAGTTTGAGCATCGTTACATGGTCCTTCGAGATAACTAATTACCAGCAATAATTCAAGAAATCTTGGATTATTTCAGAAGTAATACTTCTAGAACTGCATCGACATCAATAAGTTCAAAAGACAGATTCAAATTAAGTTTGAATTCTTTCTACTAAACTGCATACTCCGAGTTTACCAGCTATAATATTTACTACGGAGCTACTTAGCAGCATCGCATAGCAGAAGAGCCTAGCAGCGTACTACTGAAGACAGACGTAGCAAAAACCCGCAGCGGTTACACTTAATAGTTAGCACCCTCTACTGTTTCTCCCTGAACAGTAGTTTTAAATCCAAAGGTACCACTCTGTTATTGCTCTACTGTACAAAGAATTTAAAATGGCAGCTGATAAACTCTTAGAAGAGCAAAAAGAATTAGCCAAAGAAATTGAAAGTCTCCTTATAAACTTCAGAAAAGATGGGACTTCCCGAATAAATCCAGAATACCTTCTGGCACATCTGGAAAATCTAGACGAGCTTTGGGAAAAATGCAGCAAGCTGCACCAAGAGCTTAAGCAAATTATTCCAGAAACGCATCCATACTTCTCCAAAGACTTGTATGGGAAAACCAGAGAAATTTATAATACAGCCAGAGAATTAATTTCATCCTTTCAAGAGCAAGCTGGAAGCATTTCTGATTTGAGAGCCAATAATCAAGATAATTTAACCTCAACAAACAAAGAAGAACCAATGCAAACAAACCGATATCCTCCACCAAATAGCGGGGATACATCCATTCCTTTTATGTTCCAAGAAGCAAACAGAGCCAATAACTTTCCAAAATTGCCACCTATGAAAATTCCTAGTTTCGATGGCAACTATAAAGACTGGAAAACATTCATCGACATCTTCAGAAATGTTATTCATAACAATCCTTTCTTAAGTGACATCGAGAAGATGCAATATTTGCTTTTCCATCTAGAAGGAGATGCCAGGAGAGTTATTAGTCACCTTCAATTAAGCGGGAGAAATTACGAGACAGCACTAAAATTAGTTGAAGCAAGATTCAACAATAATAGGAAAATAATATCTACGTATATTAACACCATTATTGATGCTAAAAGAACAGAGCATAGATCGCAGCAAGATATTATCATGCTATTTGATCTCATCCGAGAGTGTCTAGAAGCTCTTAAAAATCTGAATTGCAAAACTAACGAATGGGATCCGATAATAGTGTGCATTGCTATGAGAAAACTCGATACGGAAACACTCCGCTTATTTGAAGAAAGCCTGTCCAAACCAAAGGAAATGCCATCCATCCAAGAACTCCTCGAATTTCTGGAAAAACGCCATCAGGTCTTAGACTGCATTAAAAATTCAAATCTAAAACCAAAGTATGAGCCGTTTATCAACAAAAAAAGGTCTTTTCACACTACAATAAAACGATCCTGTGCAATGTGTAACAAAGATCACTACATTTACCAATGCGGGGATTTCAAGAAGCTTCCTACCCCCGACCGCAATGCATTCATTTCTCAGAAAAGGATTTGCCCTAACTGTCTTGCACATCATAATACAGAAAAATGTAAATCGAAATACACTTGTATTCACTGCAGGAAAAAGCACCACAGCTTACTGCATCATGGCGCCAGTAATGTTATGAACAAAAATTCGGACACCAACAACATGGCTGCACATTTAGTCATCCAAGCTAACACTGAAGCTCCAATTATAGAAAAGGAAGTCACAAGCCTGCATATCAACAGAACAAAGGCTTGCCAAACACTTTTACCTACGGCAATGGTTAGAGTAAAAAACAATTTTGGACAAACAGATATGCTTAGAGCACTGATAGATCCGGGCTCACAAGTATCTCTCATCACAGAAGAGGCAGTTCAAAATTTAAAATTGCAGAAGCAACGTGTCACAGCAACTATATTGGGAGTCGGAGAAACCGAATCCGCTAGAACACACGGCAAGGTAAAAATCAGCATTCAGTTACGATATAAAAAAAATTCCTATCTAATCGTCGAAGCGCTTGTACTTCCCAAACTCAGTTCTCTCCTTCCTGAGACACAAGTAACAGGCATCCAGATAAAAAATTTAGAAAATTTAATATTGGCAGATCCAAACTTCGAGAAACCCAGCCCCATTGATTTACTGTTAGGAGCCGATGTCTATGCTGACATCATAACAGAAGGTTTACATAGTGGGCAACCAGCTGCGCAGAACACTAAATTGGGTTGGATTCTATTTGGTAGTATCCCTAACATCTTTCAGGAAACAACCAAGTTGTCAAGCTTTCTCTCTCTCGCTGAGATAGATCAAAAGCTTGAAAGGTTCTGGGAAATTGAAGATACCTCGACGTCGAACCAAACAAGCGAAAAATGTGAAGAACATTTCAGAGAAACATACAAAAGGGGAGAAGGCGGCAGATATATCGTTCGTCTACCTTTCAAAAAAGATAGAGCAGAGCTAGGAGAATCAAGAAATAAAGCTGTAGCCCGATTACTACAAATGGAAAAAAAGTTCATTAAAGATCCAAATCTCAAAATGGAATATAACAGGTTTCTAGGTGAATATCTAACAATGGGACATATGAGCCTAGTGCAGCCTCATCATAGGGCTGAATCACAAACATATTATCTACCACACCATGCCGTCGTAAAAGAAGACAGCACAACTACCAAACTCAGAGTAGTTTTCGATGCATCTTCCAAAACAGCAACTGGGACAAGTCTCAATGACCTATTATACAACGGGCCAAAAATTCAGCAAGACCTTACGCAAATACTGTTAAGGTGGCGAAAACATCGCTATGTATATACTGCCGACATTGAGAAGATGTTCAGACAAATAATAGTCGAAGAAAAGGACAGAAATTATCAGCGAATTCTTTGGCGAAAAGAACCTACGAAGCCCATTCAGGAGTACATGTTAAATACGGTAACATATGGAACAGCTCCAGCTACCTACCTTGCTGTTAGGACATTACAGCAGCTAGCTGAAGATGAAGGTAGTTTACTTCCTATTGCTCAAAAAACACTGACAAGAGACTTTTATGTCGATGACATGCTAGCAGGCTCAGACACGAAAGCAGAAGCACAACAGCTACAAAGACAAATAATCGTTCTATTAAACAAAGGAGGGTTTAACCTCCGGAAATGGACAGCCAATGACGAAGAGCTTTTAAAAAATATTCCAGAAGACATACGAGAAACAGGAATATTAGAAATCAAAGAGTGGGATGCCATAAAGACGTTGGGAATACACTGGAATCCAAAAAAAGATGAATTTCACTTCAAGTGGAAATACCAAAGCCGTGAGCTGGCATTGACAAAACGAGCCCTACTTTCAAGGATTGCCACAATATTCGATCCTTTAGGATGGCTAGCTCCAATAACTATAAGGGCTAAGCTATTGATGCAGTCTCTTTGGAAAGCAGGCACAGACTGGGATCAAAATCCACCCAGCGAAATTGCCAATGCCTGGGAAAAAATAGAAGAGGAACTGCACCACATTGAATCTATAAGAATTCCTCGTTGGTTCAACCATCGAACAAACCAGGAGACACAACTTCATGGATTCTGCGATGCCTCGGAAAAGGCTTATGCTGCCGCTATCTACGCACGCACAGTAGACTCCTTTGGGAAGATTCATGTAACACTCCTTACAGCTAAAACAAAAGTATCGCCATTAAAGCTAAAAATTTCACTACCACGCTTAGAACTTTGTGGAGCTCTTCTCTTGGCTCAGCTGCTCAAATCTACGATCAACACCTTAGAAATAGCATCACCAAAAATATTCGCTTGGTGTGATTCCGAAATAGCTCTAGCTTGGATAGCCAAAAATCCCAACAATTGGCAAACCTTCGTTGCAAACAGGGTAGGGGAAATACAGACACTCTTTGATAAAGGAATATGGAGGCATGTCTCTTCCCCGGAAAATCCTGCGGATATTGCAACAAGAGGAATCAGTCCGATCAAGCTCATTACCTTCAATATCTGGTGGAGAGGTCCACTCTGGCTTGCACAACCCTGCGAATCTTGGCCTTCAAACAAGCTCAATATCAAAACGGATCAAGAAGCAAAAAAAGTGGTAGGAGTTCACACGACAACCATCATCACATCAGAGAATATATTCCGTTGCTCGTCATACACAAAGCAATTGAGAGTAATAGCATATGTCCTACGCTTCATAAAAAATTGTAGACTACCAAAGCCTCAGAGGAAATTTAACTATATTTCATTTGACGAACTACAATGCTCAAGAAATTGGATAATCAAAACTGTGCAGCTGGAATTATTTTCAGACGAAATGCACACTATGGCGCATAATAAGCCCCTGAAGAAAACAAGCAAGCTCCTCTCACTTCATCCCTTCATAGACACAGATGGAATCATGCGCGTGGGAGGAAGATTAAAAAACTCAGGGCTATCAATGGATGCAAAGCATCAAATTCTACTCCCTCAAGGCCACCACATTACAAATCTCGTCATTGACCATGCACACCAGCAAACCTTGCATGGTGGTACGCATTTAACATTAAACTATATAAGGACTCGATTCTGGATAATTGATGGCAAACGAGCAGTCCAAGGAAGGATCCACAAGTGTATAAGATGTCTCAGACACCGACAAAAAACTACGCAACCTTTAATGGGTAATCTTCCAGCAGTCCGGATAACTCCTTCACCTCCTTTCTCACACTGCGGAGTCGATTACGCTGGACCATTCCTCACGAAGATATCAAAGGGAAGAGTAATTAAAACCACTAAGGGTTACATCTCTCTATTTATTTGCATGGTAACGAAAGCTATTCATCTGGAATTGGTCAGCGATCTCAGCACAGATGCCTTTCTAGCGGCCTATAGAAGGTTCGTGGCTCGCCGGGGAAATTGCAAGCAAATATTCAGCGATAACGGAACCAACTTTGTTGGAGCTCGAAACAAAATGGATAAAGATTTGCAGTTAGCAATTACCCGTGCCACAAAACAAGCAGCAGAAACTATTCTCAATGATGGTACAGAGTGGAAATTCATTCCCATAGCCAGTCCCCATTTTGGTGGTTTATGGGAAGCTGGCGTTAAATCAGTTAAGGGACACCTTAAACGTGTCTTAGAAGAAACCTTACTTACTTATGAGGAGTTCAGTACAGTACTGTACCAAATAGAAGCGTGCTTGAATTCAAGACCTATAGGCCAACTATCAAGTGACCCAACAGATCTGGAACCATTAACTCCAGGTCACTTTTTAATTGGACGGCCTCTCATAGCACCTCCTGAACCACACATCGATGATAATCAAATCCATCAAAGATGGAAATTGGTTACTAAATTACATCAAGACATCTGGAAAAGGTGGTCGCAAGAGTATCTATCCTCACTGCAACAAAGAAGCAAGTGGAGAACCGATAACAAAAATCCTTCGATTGGAGAGTTAGTCCTGTTGAAAGACGACAATTTGCCGCCACAAAAATGGTCATTAGGAAGA
This sequence comes from Dioctria rufipes, assembly GCA_963924295.1. Classification (NCBI taxonomy): domain Eukaryota; kingdom Metazoa; phylum Arthropoda; class Insecta; order Diptera; family Asilidae; genus Dioctria; species Dioctria rufipes. The sequence continues at coordinate 114,610,249 of OZ002742.1, forward strand.
ATCGTCCAACTTCATCCCGGTGAAGATGGCATAGTACGCATCGTCTCAGTAAAATACAAAAATGAAGTAAAGAAAAGACCAATCAACAAAATTTGTCAGTTGCCTCTAAGCACACACAACTCGCCAGAGACAGAAAAGGATTCCGAACTTAGATCTATTACAACTATGACGACCATCTCTCTATCAAAAAAACCAATGAAAATCATCACTAAAAGGAAAACTCGCTCCCACCTCAACGATGAGACGGAACTATGGTCAAAGCCTGAGCATTTTGATCAACCCAGGTCAACCAATAGTAAAAGGTCACCCGAACCAATGCAAGGTTCTCGTGCGAAAAGGACAAGGATTGCACCCTGCACTTGGGCCTCGAGACTAGTGCATTCTACTCTTTTAATATTCTTCTGGTTAACTGCAGTTTTCGCACAAAACTATGAAATCTTTCATCCCAGTTCAGGATTCTATGTAGAGAGGCTAGGCAGCGCTCAAGTTAAACGAGGGAATCTTCGACTGCAAGTATCGTTGCCAATAAATGAAGTACTTAATGATCAGAGAAACATCAATGCTACCTGGACTCAAATAAGGGATATGTGCGAGCAAACCAAAAAACTTACTCAAATCACGCACTGCCTGATTCATTTTCAACACTTATCCACGAGAAGATATAACCTATTGCGAGCGATCGACGAAATACTCCGAGCAGCAGAATCAGAGCCTAGGAGCAAGAGGGGAGTTTTGGGCAGAGTACTGACTAGCATATTTGGAGTAAATGATGAAATTTACACTGATATTGAAGTACTGCAACATAACCAACAAAACCTCCTACATTCAACTAGCCACCAGATGCTCATGCTAAACACAAAAATCAATCAATCCAATTTTGTCGTTTTGCAAAAACTAAGAAATTTCGACGCCAGATTATCCCAAGTAATCGCCTCCATTAACGAGATGTCCAAGTGGATTTCAAGCGCAGATCATAACAGACTCAGCATTGAAGTCATATCAACTTATCTGAGTGCTGAAGACTATTATGATGAGGTCAATGAAAAATACAATCACTGGCTAAATGCGGTACATAACAAGGGACATTTGTTAGACTTTGTTTCTTTGCACGATATCAACAATGTAATTCAGACAACATCCGACAAAATTGGATCCAATTTCGAAATATTATCAAGCCCACAGAATTCATTGGATTTAAAAAAGGGGAACAAGACTATCAAACTGTACGGATATCTTAACATTGTGGAAAGAAGCACGTATGAGGTGATGCATATAACGCCTACTCCTCATTTGATCCAATTTAACAAGTTTGCAATTGCCGACGTAAGGTACTTCACCATAGCAATTAACTTCAATGACCAAACCTACTTTGAACTGGAGGAACGAGAGCTAAAGGACTCTCCAATCATAGGAAATCATCTTTATCTTTGCAGTCCGAGAATAGTACATAACATTGAAAACAGCCCATCATGTGTGATTGACGAGATTTACAACCGCCACCCAAAGACGACGTGTGAAATGCATCAACTAATGTTAAATGGGACTGTCTGGAAGGCCTTAATGAAGAAAAATACTTGGCTATATATAACCAGTAAACCCAAGGCCATCGCAGTGATATGTAAAGGATTAAGGGAAGAGTTGGTCTTAAACAAGACTGGCATTATTCAGCTGCATGAAAATTGTTATATAAAGACGAGGGAGATCATTTTAAAATCTTCTTTGGATCAGACAGCAGAAGTTCTCACCAGCCACATTAAAGAGCTTGTTCCAGAAGCAATCACTGTCAACTTCAACAAACCACCCTCAGTATTGCAACCAGGCCTGTTATTACAACCAAATGAAGGAATCTTGGACTATAGCATGGCACCAGATGAACCTACAACCATCCTTCAGAAGACTCTAGTTGTGCATTCAATCACGGCAACAACAGCAGTGATCATCTTCCTCCTGGCACTACTGATTTGGAAATACTGGAGCAGCCTAAAGACGATTTTCCAACCCTGCCATCTAAGATGCCATAACGAGCATAATACATCCAGTCCAGAACCAGAAGTATCTCCGCAGGTTTCCATCCAGCGTCATTTTGACCGAGTGTTATCATCTGGCCCCCCCCAGCATGTTCATAGCTGAACAAACAAATTGCAATTTTGCAATAAACAGTCAATTACATACCTCTGTAAATTTGTTGCACTCAATTCATTCACCCATGTCGCAACAATAATATTCAATAAGATTTTTGTGCTTTGTGTGCAAATTCCGCACTCGTTGCACTCACTGGGTCAAGCTAGCGAAAATAAAATCTTGCTTAACATGGGTCAATGAATTGTGGACAACAAATTAAATTTTTTCTTTATGTAAGCATTTCAATTTTATATTTAAAGACTTTTGTTTGAATAAAAGAGTTAGTCGGGAATCAAATTACAACGTGTTTAATTGTTCAGTTCTTTTTTTTCTCGCCTCTACGGTTAACGGGCTCAAATTAAGTTTGAGCATCGTTACAGGGACCATTATAACTGGTGATGCCCATGCTGATTCGCAGTCCTCAATTACGTCTTCCTGCAGCATACTTTCAAGCTCCTGTTGTAGTTCCTTCCATTTCATTGGCGAAAGTCTATAATGTAGTACAGCGACAGGTTCGTACTTGGGATTTGTTTCGATACGATGTTCCATAAATGTTGTTTCCTCTAATTTGCCTGTTAATACGTCCAACTTCCATTCAAGTAAACTGTTTACTTGTTGAGACTCATTTTCGTTTAGCTTTATGGCTTCATCAGACCGCAATTTGACATTCATTGACTTAAATTGGAATTGTGGGCTCATTATAACGTCTCCCGTTCTTGGATCTTGTCTTGGTGTTGTGACGGTAGAAGGTATTGCATCTCTGAAGATGGCAGTGATTTTTGACGCGTCATAGCTGCTTTTTAGAATTTGTTTCCTTGGTGGAGTTTCTAATTTTATTAATGTCCATATTGGGCCCTCTCCGGGTTCGATGAGTTCGTCCATACCTGTGTCCATCTCGCTAATTGGAGAGACATTACAGTCCAAGTACCAGTCTCCAAACGGTGAATCTGGAGGTGGTGCACTATTTTCTACCTTAGACGAGGATGCCTACTTCTTCCTTTTGATTAACGAATTCAAAATGTTCTTGCGGCTTGTCCTCAAAGCACCACACTCTTTGGGCCAAGTTTAAAATGATACCTGCTTCTTCTAGGTAATCCATTCCTAGAAGTGTATTGTTATCATGAGCATCTGGTAACGTCAAAAATTGCTTTGGTACTATGCGATTTCCTATGCCAATGTTGACTTTACAGACAAGAACCTTTTGATCTCTTGGAATGCCGTCAGCCAGCGTAATTTCGGCCTTAAGCTCTACAAACGAACATCCTTTTGATTTCAAATAACTATGTATAGAAGTGCCTGCTATACTTGTTCTAGCAGAAGTGTCTATATGTGCAAATATATTTTTGTTGAGTACTTTAAATATTACCCCTGGAGCACTCTGCCCCAACTTAACAACTGAATCATTCTTGCATTTTGGACAGTTGCTCCGATAGTATCCTGTAGTACCACAGCCATAACATTTTAGGGTAGATTTTCCTTCAGCTCTGGCTACTGGTGCCTGATGCTCTGGGGTTTTAAATTTGGCTTCTGTGCTGTTAGCCTTCTTCCTAAAAACATCGGCCGTATAAGGAGACTTGGGATTCCCACAACAATTGACATACTCAATGGACTACCGCATGGATTTTTAAACTTTACGATGGTATGTTGAATGTTATTATTTTACTATAAATATTTTCTTGTCTTCGCAAAGTACAAAAGTGTATATGCAATTATTAACTTCTTGAAACAACTTCAAAGATTTAGATTGAAATTCTCAATTTTAGGTTTCGTGTCAAGCAATGGAAGGATCAAAACATGTTTAAAACGTCTGGCTGGTCTTCTTGATATTGATATTACTTAGGATGACCATTATACGAATTAGATTCTATAAAATTTTGTTATGAAAAATGCCAATTATGACAGTATATACAAGTTGTGAATATTTTTTTTTGCAAAAAAACCAAATTTAATCCTAGACTTTAAGCTTTATATTTATATATATGTATGTTGCTGTATTTTGTATGTTATTTTTGTAGAGAAATAAATGCAGACGCTTTATTTTGTGAAGTGTTATTTTTTTACATAATTGTGCTAAGCCGATTCTTAATATAATAATTTATTGAGCAATCAAAAAAATAAGAAATAATTTAATTATTCGAAATCACATGGCCGCTTAAGATTTCAGCTAAACACGTTTCTTTTAAAATTAATAACTGGCTGTCTGAGAGTTTAGAATTATTTATATCTAAATCTATTTATCAACAAACAATTAATTAATTAATGATCAGGAAGCAAAGTTAAAATTTAAGTAAGTTGCTGTTAACTATGATAGTTCATGAACGGTAAATGGTTAGCCTCGTAGTTAAGTACAAGGAAATAATGAGCATGTCATAATTTTAATAATTGTAACCGCAACCTAGATTATGGTGAGCATGGTTAATGCTTTGGTAACCACCATAAAAATATTTAAAAAGAATGAAAATGAAAGTGTTTACACCTGTTTCATTAACCGGGAAAAGTTAGGTAGTATAGAAAATCACTTTCTTATTTTCTTATTTTACAGAATTTTCGTTAGAATTAAAATTTTGAAATGTCTGAGTTTTGGCAACCGAAATATGCGCCTTGTTTTTATACCATAATTAACTATTAGCAGTTAGATATAAACTTATAAAGTGACGACAAGTATGTTGTTTATACCTGGTTAAGTTTTCGAACGGGCTCTGGAGTTAACTTAATTTTCTAGCGGGTATAGACTGAAATTTTTTACGAATGTATCACAAGTAATATAAAATAACAGACCTATTTTCTCCTTATATACCCTGAAACACTTGCTGATAAATCAAGATAAGCTCGCCTGAGTTGCGTATACGACATGAAAGTATAGTACTGTTGTAATGCGATCAGTGAAAAATGATTAGGGATTTTCAACTAAATTCATCCAACACTTCTTATATTCTGCTTTAGTTTTTATTAATTTAATTAGCAACCAAACTTCCGTTAATATTTTTTCGATAAATGATACCCTGTTTTTTTCAAAATGTCTGTCTTATAATAATAATAGTTTTTAACAAAACTTCTTTTTATATTTTTTAACTAAAAAAATTTCGCTCTTTATTTTTCACTGAACTTCCCGAGCTGTAATCTCGACGGGATGGGAAAAACGACCCCTCGGGGATTGAGCTTGTTGCCTCCAGGTACCCACATATTAGTAAAAAGCTTTTTGATTTACTTTTTGGTTTACTTTTTGGGTGAGATAACGGATTTGCTCATCATAAACTTTCGCGTCATCATCGACTAATGTACCGAAGAGAGCTTTGGAGTCTATTGGAGCTACGAGTCTATTGCATTAAATAGTGCTCTTTGTTTCCTATTTTGAGTTATAATAAGTAACATATTTCTATATTTGGGTTCGGTCAGTTCTTGCAAATATAAATCGGATTATAAACTAGGGAAATCGTGTTTCAGGCAAGTGCACTATCTAAAGTATCTTTTTTGTTAATAGAAGAAAAGATTTGTATAAATTAAATATACAATATGCTTTGGCTAACACCCACAAAGGATGTCCTAAGTAGAACTAATAAACTCAACCTAAAGAAAATAGTTCTCGTGGAGAGAGCAATATTCATATACAAAATAAAAAATATTCAAATCAAATCAAACTTAAGACTCATCACGGCTGCCGAACTCCACAATTATAACACAAGACCGAAATCAGAAATAAGAACAGAAACAGCAAGAACAGAGCGGATACGTTCAGGACTCCTGACATCAGCTAGCGACATCTCTTCCGCGTGAGATAAAAACCTGCAGAACCTAAATAACTTCACCAGTAAGGTAAAAAGTTTTGTAATTAATATTGACCGATTTAGCAGCTAGCTTGTAGCAGTAGTGGACGACACCTATAGATGATTTCTTTTCATGTTATCTTTTTTCTTGTCCAATTAGAGCATGTGATTTTCTATTTTTTTCTAAAGACATGTAATGTATACATAAACAAATCTGAATGTAGATTGCGACTTAGCCTAAATGCAGAAAAGCTTAGGAAACTCAATGTGGTAGAATTATGACTCATCTTGTGATTTGGCATTATATTAATTTATTTAACATTATATAACTTAAGGCATATAATCATCATCATAAGTATTCCGTATTGTATGAATTATATTGTTGAGCTGAAATTTAGGAAGTGGTGTTGACTATGTTAGAAAATTTGTGAAATATACATTATGTAATGCAGAGTTAGCAAACTTTTAACCCCTTTCTCATACCAGCAAAGCTGACTGAAAGGGGATAAAAGACATATACAATAAAAAGATTGTTTAAAAAAAAAATATGTGATTTTTTACCACAGGGATGGCATGTAAATCCATGTAAAACATGGACTCCCAACACAACCAGAACATCATTACGCAAAATTTGGCTTATCACCATTCCTGTTTGCTATATATAGTATTCTAAGCTTTTAACTCGTTTGCATAATTGTCGTAATTATAGCAAACGGCTGGAGACGATTTCAAATGATTTAGGATTTCGGCTGGGAAGCCGTATAGGAGTTTGCGAGGAGTATAGTTAGTACTCGAATGAGGGGTGGTATTATAGACAAACATGGCATAAGGAATGCATGTATCCCAGTCTTTTGGATGTTTTGCTACATAACATCGGAGGTATTCTGCTAAGGTTCTGTGACTTCTTTCAAATGCACCATTCGTTTGAGGGTGATATGGAGTAATTTTAAGTCGTTTTATTCTCAACAATTTAGATACCTCGGCGAACATGCCACTTATGAGGTTAGAACCCTGATCTGTTAGGATACTTTCTGGAATACCATGTCGACAAACTATTGTTGTCGTGCAGGCTTCCGCTAATGTCTTAGACTCGGTGTCGACTATGGGAATAGACTCAGAAAATTTTGAAAGGTCGTCTTGGAATATAAGGATGTATTTGTTTCCTGTATGAGAAATTGGGGGAGGTAATACAACATCTAGGTACACTCTTTCGAAAGGTTTGGAGCTAATGCTCGAGATTTTCCTAGGAACTTTGGGGTTTCTGGATACTTTGTTTACTTGATAAAGTTTACATTTTCTTACATACTTTTTGATTCTTTCATTAGTACGGGAAACGCCTTGATGGCGTCCCGTCGGTAATAAATGGAAATCTTTAAAAATTTGTTCGATTTAATTTTTATCGGATAAATATTTTATTGCATCTTGATGGAGCTTTATGTTTATTTGCATATAAGCGAAGCTCTTGGTTCAAATGTTTTTAATTTTTGTTATGGAACTATGTTTTCAGTGATTGGTTTGGACGTGAAGTTCAGACTGCCAGCATGTGCAGAGAGATCAATCAGTAGACAGTGTTCAAGTGTGGGGCGGCACGCTAGCTCGCCTCGGCTATTGGCGGAGAGTGTGAGGGGGGGGGGGGGGGGGGTGGTTACACGAGGACATGCCGCTGTCACCTGGCATATACAAAAATTTTACGAGACAAAAAAAATAAGCCACAACACACCCGGTCCAGAAGAGAACTTTACATCACTTACCATTACCTCGTGTGAAGGCGCAGATGTTCTGCCTTCTTTCTGCTTGCCCCATCCACCCAACGACACTGAAGGTAGAGTATTTTCAGAAAGAGAGCAGAGGAGCAGACCTAGTCAACCACTGCCCTCGATAGAAAGCTCCAAGAGAGTGAGGATAGTGAAACTTAAGACATCATCGCGTTACAAAATAATTTTATTGAACGCCTCACATATACACATAACTACATACCTTGCAATGTTTTCACTTCATGTCGGAAAAAATTATGTAATAACATAATGCTGTGAAATAATTCGTTCTTTTGGTTTCATCTAGTTTAACAAAGACAATAATCTAACCCGAATGCTATCTGACGGACCTGTTATACGGCTAGTTCTATATAAACATACAATCGTTTTTTGACGCTTTTTTGTAATTCAATTTGTAAAACTGCTATCTCGTCTCCTAGGGGACAAATCGTCGCTACCCGGAGTCTCAGAGTTTCGCTATTTTCTCGTATTTTCATTAACTGATTGTAATCAAATAATGAAATTCTTTTATCGTTTGTCAATAAATGTTATATCAATGCTCTTTAATAGAATACCCAATTTGAAATCAACCTCACTAGAGGAGATTGGTATATGGCCATAATCATATAATAAATTTCAATGTAAATGGGTATATGGATATTACGCTAAGTCTAGTGGAGCTGAACTCCTGGCCTTATCTAGTATTAATGACACAAATAAAATATAAAGTACTTACAGATAACGCCGAAGAGGCGCCTCTTGAAGTATCGTTGTTTCCTTTAACGAGTTTGAATTTAATACTGATTTCTTTTTTGTTGGGGCCTCATCAAATGCATGAGCCCACACCAAGATAGTGATTATGTGACCGCTAGGAGCGTTACAGTGATTAACTATCCTACGTTCTATTACTTAACTTTAATCATATTATCACGTCTAAATTACGATGGCTATTAGTCAATTCGACTCCTACCCTTTTAAGCACAGCGCTACTGACAGTGGTCTACACTTAGGATAATAATCGAGGTACCTGGAGATCCTTCCAAGTTAATGAGCCAGTGACTGCCTGTTTCGTTGTTATCGTCAATGCTGTCTCACCCGTATAGCGTTCACCCTGCCAGGGTATGAGGCTTCCAATGTAATGAGCTAAAAGTAGCCAGTGATTGCCCGTTCTTCCAGACAACTACAAATTGTTTCCAAATTGTATGATACTTGACTGATTGATTATCACTCTACAATTTCTTCGTCCAAAAATTTAGCTAGCCACTAGTGTTACACTTTTAAAAGTTAACCTCACTTATCCTATATTAAAAAACAGGTGCAAGCTAAGTAGGAAATAGCAGAATAAAACGCTAACCTTTATAATGCTAGTTTTTGAAGGAAATAAACGGTAAACTATTTAACCTCTGGAACTGAAAAAACACGAGAAGAAAATTCCGTACTCCGCAATGCAAGACAAACTCCGTTCTCTTCTTCTTCTCCCGAAAAAGTTTTTCCGTACTCTGTCCAACCAGTGCTCACTCGCGTAATCTGGTCAGAGTGGCAGCACAATCGTCGTGTAGCACACGGTGCTTACTGCTGCTAGCTTCAGTGTAGCATATTGTTGCATGCAGTACGCTATGACCATAACAGGGTAGGGTTGTCTAGTCCACCCGTGGTCCAGACGACCAGAAAAAGGGTCGACTGAGTTAGCCGGTCTTAAAACATAGGCCTCATCGCTGCAGGCGCCCAATGTGTGACTCAACCCACGACCCATACGAAGTATTTTCTATCAGGAGAGCCGGGCTGATGAGGAGGAACGTCCTATGATTGTTCAGACTTGTTCTGGGTGTGATGAATCGGAGGCACATCCCTGAAGTCAAGTCAGTCCTTAACCAGCGTTCGACATCAGTCTCAGTATTCAGTATCGAAAGCCAGAGCTACACCAATAAAGCTAGCAACCCAAAAAATCCAGTCGGTCAGTACCCCTCTGCTTTCCTTCACCGAGATGAGCTGAGGAAGCCCAGTGGTCAGTAACCTAACCAACTAATCGCAAAGCTTTCCTCTGCCCCTAACATCTCCCTCTGATCGCAGACTAACACTCGTTCAAGGGTGTGTTTCCAAGGCATCGTAAAGGTATGAATATAACAGATATTAAAATTTGCAAAGACATTATGCAAGTGGTATCTCTACGGTGACATAGCTTCCGTAGGGTACCATGTAGGAGGAGTTCTGACGCATTGTCAGGCGAGGACTTGGGGAATACTGAATCTATTAATAAAAGGTATACCGACCGCTAGGCTGGGAAGGTCCTAAGCGGCACATTGGCATCCTGTGGCTTACCAGTTAAGCTGGCTGGATGCCTTCATAGGGCTACCAGGATGAAAAATGTACATAAGGTGAGTATAACAGATACTTTAGTTAAATCAGTCGGGATCAGGGCCTAATGCCTTTAGCGTGATAAACTCCTATTAACTTTCTCTGCAGATCCTCAAGCTCATAAAGGGAGTTTCCATTCTTTGCTCTAATCCGACACTTAAAAATTTTCGTCCTAATTTCGCAATAATCTGTTGCTGGAAATTACTGTGTATACCTATATACCTCTTGACCAATTCTAAAACTGACAGGCTTCGCTCTTAAATCATAACCATTTCAACTCTTTTCGAACGCGTACTTCAGATTCTCCTGCGCTCTCGCACGGATCAATCAGCTAGTCTTCAGCATCCACTCTTACAGGTTCATTTGACGTTCAAAGGATCCTAAGGATTGGATAGGAGCTCTCATGATCAACCATCTATTGACCGAATAGTACTTTGAAGAGTGGGAAACCAGTCACTTGGTGAAAAGAGCTCCTGAGGAAGCTAGAGATATGGCTCAGCTTCTCATCCCAATTAGTGTGTTCGTTCTGGATGTAGGCTCTAATCCCCGATAATAGAGATCGGTTCACTTGCTCTGATGCATTAGCCTGCGGCGAATAAACTGCTGTTCGCATGTGCTTCACACCATATTTATGTAGCAATCTGGCAAACTGAGCCGAGCAAAACTGAACTCCATTGCCGGAGACTATCGTGTCCGGAACTCCGAACGTATGAAACACTTCTGTTTCAATGAATTTACATACATTAAAAGTAGATTCCTTCCTCATTGGTTTGAGAATCGGAAATTTGGAGAAGTGGTCAAGGACTATTAATATACAGACATTCCCATTCGTTGATCTAGGATATGGACCTAAAAAACCTATGTACAACTTTTGCCACGGTCTTTCTATCACAGGCTGAGCTCCCATAGGTGGTCTAAGGTATTACGGGCTTTAATTTCTTTGCCCACGTCACAGGCACCTACGTAATTTCTGACATCGACTGTCATTCGAGGCCAGTACAGATGCTGTCTTAGACGTTCCAGGGTTTTCCTTATTTCTCCATGAGAAGCTAGTAGCGGATCATACGCCTGTTATATAGCTTCCTGCCCAGGAACTCTTTAAATGCACTTACTTGGCTTGTGGGGTAGTCTCCAAGGGGCGTCCAAAAATACTTCGTTTCTTTTTCTGTTAATCCTTATTTATTTTACTTTCACTACACTTTCCATATTTCTATTTTTCTTTGTTGTACATTTTTTCGTTTATAAATTTTTCTTATTTCTATTTCTTCTTCTTCACCACAACCGGAACCGCACCGACCGATTTCTATTCTTCCTCCAAACTTTTCAAACTTTTAAAATTCAACTCTTTTTTCAAACTTTAATATTTAACTCTTTTTTCAAACTTTAATATTTAACTCTTTTTTCAAACTTTTAAAATTCAACTCTTTTTTCAAACTTTAATATTTAACTCTTTTTTCAAACTTTAATATTTAACTCTTTTTTCAAACTTTTAAAATTTAATTCTTTCTTGTTATCGAATTCGACCGCGACGTTCTTCAAGAGATTTACCAAAAACCAACTCGTTTTTTCCTTTAAAACCGACTGCTATGATTCGACTCCGACTTTAAAAACCGACTGCGCTCTTGATCACTTTCATCGCGATCAAGAGCCGTCAGTCAGAGTAGAAAATGCATAGTTGCATTTCTACCCTGAGAAAAATTTTCATTTATTCTGGACTTGATTAAACAAGTCCAGAACATTTTTCGTTGGACGGTGGCTTGAAAAAATGAAATTTGATGTTTTTATAAACATCAGCCACCGTCCCGTCGATTGAAATTGCGGCGCGCGTATACATATAATGTAATCTCGCGGCGCGCATTTCTTATCGCGAAAGCTTTTTTTTGTGATATGTATGTACGTTCGTACATACATATTATAATTTTCACGACAAATCGTACTGAAGGTACGATTTGTCTTTTGTTTTATATTTTTTAAATTAAATATTTCTACTGACAAATTTTGCTGAAGGCAAAATTTGTCGTGGGAATATACTTTGTAAAAACGAATGGTATGTGAAGAAAATTGCTGATGCAATTTTCTTCACTGATTGAATAGATAAGCTAATCGTGTTTTTAAGCATGATTAGCTTATATGAAAATTTATGTATAAAATATTTTAAATAATTATTTATTGCCTTTTTTCAGATCTCTTTTTAGGCATATTTTATATATAACAATCCTTCCCCCTGTGAAAAAGAGAATTATTCTTTGAAGAGGAATAATTCTCAGGGGAAGTTGTTTTTGGCGCTAATTGGGCGGTTCGGGTTTTCGGTTCGGTGTGGGCTTACAAAATTTTTGTTAATATGTTTAATCTATGAATATATAATAATTTCTAGATCTATTATTATTATTATTATTTTTTTTTTTTGGTAATCTAACCTGGTAAAACCTTTTTTTGGGTTTTGAATTACCTCGTTTTTTTTTTTTTGTATGATAGGCTTGGCTTGATTGGTTCGGTCGGCGCGGTTCTTTTCTATATGTAGTATCAAAATTTTTCTCTTATTATCCTAAGAGACACATTTTTTTTTTGTTAGGGTTCTCTTACTTCTTATTTTCTAAATTTTGATAACCTTTTTATTTTGTTATTTGTAGCCTGGTAAATCCCTTTTTCGTTGGCTTTTATTATTTCAAATTCAATCTTATCTATAGTTTTTTGTTATTTTTATCTTTTCTAGTTTTAAATATTATATTTAATTCTAGAGCATTCTATTTTAATTTATTTATATTTCTAGCTTTATTTTTATTTCTAGCTTTAGTTTATTTGTTTCATCCATAATTACGTCTAATGTATTTTAATTTTTTGGCCGCCCTATTTATTTTTATATATATTTATCTCTCCTATTTTGTTTATTTTATTTATATATTACTAATATATAGTATTTTGATACATTTTATGTTGTTCTTTTTGTTTTTAATGACTTACAGTCTTTTAAGTTTATTCTAAATTCTAATGCGTTTTTGTATGTACCTGATTTTTTATTAATTTTTATTCTAGGGCATTTTTCTTTCATTCTATAGTTTAGATCTCTTTAAGTGTTTTATTTATTTTTATATTAGCTTATAAACTTCCTGTTTATAATTACTTAATTACTTAATGTCCTTAATTAGGTTGATTGGTTGTCCATATTGACAGTGTCCGTGTTCCATTTTTAAACGATTTGGACAGACATTGGTTTCGGGAGGCTTCTGGCTCGCCTTAAACTGGGTTTTGGAGCATTAATTCGCTGCTCTAAAGGAATTCCCTCTGGTGAAATTTCGGGGTTACCTTGTGGTTGTTTCCTCTGTTGTCTCATCTTGATGACAACAGGGTTAAGATATTTTACTGCCACAACGATCATTATGGCCAGAACTAGTAGGCTCGTAAATGATAGAGAGGTTGTGGACAGGATATGGGAGTTTTTTCTCGATACCTTTTCTTGATATTTGCTGATTTTGTTTTGGATCTCTTCCAATGAATGTGTGCCTTTATAGACTGATTTGTGGATATCTTCCCCCGTTAAAATTTCCATTGAAACTTGCGTTTGGTTTTGAGGTTCTGGTAAAATGTCGACCAGACTCAAATTCAATAAGGAATGATTGAATTGTGGAAATTGTTTGGGTTGAATTATATTCAGCGGGCGTTTACTTTGACCTTCGTATTTGAGCACCTTGTCACTTATTTGCACTTGACATGGTTGCGTTATCTCTAATATCCCTTGTCCTTCCAGTTTCGAGATCAGAAAGTGATCTGGACATGTGATGTGTAGCACCGTTGAGGTGATAAATGAAAATAGCCACGTATTTGGCTTGTTTAGTTTGATCAACATGTCCTTTTGGGGAGATTGAACTCTGGTCCGGCATTTGGGCACTTCATTTAAAGGATTATATAACAACTTAATGACACATTCATTTGATGTTGCTGCCTTTATTATGGGCGTATTTAGTCGGCCTACATACGTGTTTTCTTCCAAATTACTTGTTATTTTCTTAAAGTTTTTCATGTCCTCGCCTCTTAATAAGAGAAATTCCTGGGTTTTTTCGCTATTGGCTATGTATGAATAACCAGGGTTTGGAATTAATGAATAATTTGCTGACATAGGTACAGGATAGCATTGAATCTGTTGTAGCCTCATTTTTGGCAGATTAAAAATTGGGAGAGTAATTCTCACCACCAATTTGTTCTGCATAAGGAGTGACTGAGCTCCTGCTGTCTGATATAGAACAGATAGACAATTTTGGTCATTTAGGCAATTCGAGGCCGTCTTACGGTATATTTCTAACAGATTTTTGGGGGACATTAGGAGTGGATGATATGATTGGTTTTACTAGCCATTATTATATCCAGGAGGGCTTGTTGTCGATATTCAACTTCGATGATTTGGAGCAATAGGCTTGATATAATCTCTTGTCTTAGTTGCCTCTTAGGTAAATCATCGGCCACATGGTGGAGATCGTTTATCTGGTGTGCTATTTTTTGTTGTCTGTCTATTAACATGGCCAGCGGTTTTTGAATCTTTTCCAAGGTTGTTTTAACAACACTGATTTGTTGTTTCTCTAGCTCGGCTAGGGCTTGTGTATTCGATTCAAGTTCTTCTAACCTGCTGTAAATTTCTTTTTCGTTATTGCTGTCCATAGTGCCAAACAAATAGTGCATGGCATTGCCTATTCCATCAAATAGCGATCTGGCCTTGCGTTTTGCTGGTGCTAGTTCCTTTATAGTTTCCGTGCGCTTTCGTACGCTGTCTATTATAGCGTGTATGTGTAGTTGCTGCACGTTACACAGGTCTTCTGGGTTGGTTACATTTATGCAGAGTTTATGCACTAAGTGCTCCGCATATTCTGCTAGCTTTATCTGGGCATCTAATTCATCCAAATCTATTTCGGTGAGGACATTCCAGGTGTCATGATATACCATGAGGCTTCCTAGGTCCTCGAAAAATATGCCCGAGCCATTTAGTTGGGTCCTTATATAGGGTTTGTCAGCGATCTCTCCTGTTGTGTATTGGATGAGGAGGGCAAATACGATGAATTTTAGCGGCATTTCTGTGGACAATTCGGAGGAAGAAAACAATTCTTTAAGTATATTTGTACTTGCATTGTGCCGTTTTAAACTGGGCAGTGGAGTGACTCCACCGCAAATGTTTCTGGGGAGGTATTGAAATGACGTTTAATGGACATTGAAGTAGGAATTTTAAGTCAACCTGGTCCATTTTTGTACAACATGCTTTTATTCGAAATATGGTTTTAAACGATTATTATGTACCGTCACGATTCGCTTACCAATTTTGATTGTGGTATTCACATCACTTGGGATTGCTATTACCTGATAAGGTCCTACCCAGATTTGAGAAAGCTTATGTTTTCTGCTTTCGTTCTTGATGAGGACCTTGTCTCCTACATGGAAAGTTAGGGGCCGTACTGTCTTATCGTAGTACCCCTTTGAGCGCTGTTTACTTGCCAATAAGTTCTTTCTTGCCGTGGCATATGATTTTTGGAGCTTATACTTCAGTATATGATAATAGCTCTCATGATTGTAAACGGGTTCGGGATCCCGTTTTAAATTTGATGGGACATCCGCTGTGAAGCCGTATAGGCAGTCCATTGGGGTAAGTTTAGTACCCTCGTGTACACTATTATTATACACGAATACAGCGGTTCGTAGGAATTGGTCCCATGTTTTGGGATTTTCGTCTACGATTGTTCGCAGGTATTCAATCAGGGGTCTGTGGGCACGCTCTAGTGCTCCGTTAGACTGCGGGTGGTATGCCGAAGTCTGTAACTTCTTTACCTTTAGAAGCTTACATACTCTTTTGAATAATTCACTCAGGAAATTTGTTCCCTGATCGGTGAGTATTCTTTTGGGTATGCGATAGCGCGTAACGATTTCATCAAAGAAAACTTGCGCTACTGTGACTGCTTCGGCATTAGGTATTGCATACCAGTCGACAAATTTTGTTAGATTATCTTGGAAGGTCAAGATATATTTGTTACCTGACGTGGTCTCTTCTAATGGACCTACAATATCGAGGTAGACTTTGTCGAACGGTTGTTCTGCGATGTCCGTGATAACCATTGGCATTTTATATTGTGAAGAAGCTTTCATCGTCTGGCACTTTCGGCATTTTTTTATGTATTTCTTGATGTCGCTAAGCATGTGTCTCCACCAATACTTGCGTCTTATACGTTTGTAAGTTTTTATGACACCTTGATGGCCACCAAATGGAGAATCGTGATAATCTTTTAAGATTTTTCGGATTTCCGTAGGGCTCGTGATAACTTCGGGTGTCTTGCCAGTACTTACTTTTTGCTCAAGCGATGCTGGGTTTAGTTTTTCCGCCTCCGTGTGTTGAATTTCGTTTTGGTCCGCTTTCGTGTGCTCTTCTGTCTCCACACTGGAGCTATTTATTGTCTCTTGAGCCTTCTGCTTCTGAGCTCGAGTCACGACGAAACAATGAGCGGATTTCTTTTTCTTTTTGTTATTTGTGGGGTTGTCTTCCTCCACATCTGAGTCCATCGTGTGGTGGACTAGGGCTTCTACCGTTAAGGTATTGCCTAAACTGTCTTCCTTTGATGCTTGAGGGATGCGACTTAGTGCATCTGCATTAGTGTTGTACTTCCCTGGTTTATAGTCGATGTTGTAATCGAATTCAGATAATTTGTGGTGAAATCTCACCAAACGGGAAGTAGGGTCTTTCACATTGAAGACACCTTTGAGAGGTTTATGGTCAGTGTAGACCGTGAATTTCTGGCCTTGAAGATAGCACCTGAAATTCTTGGTAGCCCAAACAATAGCCAATAACTCTTTCTCTATAGTAGAGTAATTTCTTTCGGCTTTGTTTAATGTGCGGCTTGCATAGGCAATGGGCTGGTCCTTTCCGACTTCTCCTTGAGAAAGAACAGCTCCTAGAGCCTCGTTACTTGCGTCAGTAGTAAGATTAAATGATTTTGTAAAATCAGGGTAAATTAAAAGTGGTGGAGAAATTAAAGCACTTTTTATGCTCTGAAATGCTTCTTGGCATTTCTCTGTCCAAGTGAATTTTACATCCTTTCGGAGTAAATTCGTAATTGGGCGTACAATTTTGGAGAAGTCTGGAATGAATTTCCTGTAGTAATTGGCAAGTCCTAAAAATGACTGAACTTGCCTTACTGTTTTTGGAACAGGAAATATTTGGACGCAAGCCGTCTTACTTGGGTCTGGTAGGGCTCCTTCGCTAGAACATTTATGTCCTAGGTAAACAACTTCCCTTCGTAGAAACTGGCACTTCTCTGGCTGCAGTTTCAAGTTGTTCTCTCTCAACTTATTGAAGACTTTCCTCAACTTTTCGTTGTGGTCATTTAAATTTTTTCCATAGATGACAATGTCATCTAGGTAGACAAAACATTCGAGGCCTTGTAGGCCTGTTAAGACGAAATTCATTAGGCGTTGAAATGTGGCGGGGGCTCCTTTGAGCCCGAATGGCATACGCTTGAACTCGTAGTGCCCATAACTTGTGCTGAAAGCAGTTTTATGTCGATCTTTTTTGTCGACAAGAACTTGGTGATAGCCGTTGGCCAAATTGAGTGTGGTGAAATACCTTGCGTGACCTAGCTGGTCGAGAATATCCTCGATTCGGGGTAGCGGGAATGCGTCTCCAATTGTCTTTTCGTTTAATTTACGAAAATCGACAACGACGCGCCACCTTTTTTCACCGTCAGGTCCCGCTTTCTTGGGGACAACTAGTAGAGGTGAATTCCAAGGGCTTTTACTAGACTGGACTATCCCGCTGTCTAGCATTTCTTTTAGCTGCTCGTTAATAACTTTCCGCTGTGGTTCAGGTAAGCGGTACATTTTTTGATTGATTGGTGCTTGATCTTGCACCAATGGAATATTATGCGTTATCGCATTTGTATAGGTGAGTTTGTCACCCTTGAGGAAGAAGATATCGTTATACTCTTCGCAGAGTTCTGATATCGAAATTTTTTCTTCCGCGGTTAAATTAGGGTCTAGGCTGAGTTCTTGCTCTAGCCTAGAAATACGCGGGTATTGTTTTGGATCGTCCGGAGTCTCATTATCCGGGTATAGATATCGTATATGTTGTAATATCGCCGTCTTGTCGGCTGAACCTTGGTTTGACTTCCTATTCCTTGTAAATTTGTGTCCTGAAGTTGGATTGAATTTAGTTAATTCCTTATGAGGCTTTATTTTGTTGTATTTAGCATGTAACAGGGTACTTGCTTCCTGCTTTGTTGACGGCTGAGTTTGATACACCTGTGCGGTCTTTGCCTTAGGTTGTGTGGAATACTCATGCGCGCCGATGCTAGTATTTTTTGGCCATGTAGGATTTTTTATGCTAGAAGACGGTGGAGTAATATGCACCTTTAGTATAGGCTTTAGCGACTCGCTACCGTTCTTGTATGGCCGTTGTTTGTTTAACAGTGATTTATGCCTCGGGATTTTGGACGGAAGAGCTATATGCACCTTTTTGGCAGGCTTTAGACGCTCGGCTCCGTCTCTTGTGTTGTTTGATATTGCCTCCATATTTGGTAGTGGAATGTGTGTTCTTTTGTGATCTTTTGTGTGCATTAATGGGACTATGGTGTAGTCGTTTATTGGATATAGCTGTAACTTTAAGCTATGTATGACTACTTGATGACTGTTAGCGTTGAGAATACTAACCAGCACTAATTCTTCTCCAGATGACAGCAAACTGTTTGCCAAGAAGACTCCATCGCTTATCTCTTGGGATAAACAGAGCATTTCTTCTTGAGTTTGTAACGGCACTGGGGCCACAATTTGAGAGCGCGCAGGTATGCAGATTGGTTCCTTAAAGGTAACCAATTGCTGCCTGCCTTCATCGGTCTCTTGTTCGCGCAGACAGCTTTATTCACATTCCTTGGGCCCTTTTGGAGCTTGGCAGCCAGCTTTTCTCGTTTGAAAAGCCTTGAAGACACTGCAGGTGGATAGTTCAGCCTGTTTAGACTCTACCTCTTCTGCAAGTGTTCTTACTTCGACTGCTTTTTCAGAATGTAGCTTGTCCGTTTCAAACTCTAATGGCAAAGCAAATTCGTCTGGATTAGTTTCCGTGCGAGGAAACCTTAGTGCCTTATTAGGACCCTCAACGTTACAGTTTTTTGCTAGGAAATCATTTCCTAGAAGTCCATCATCGGAAAGGCCAGGCAAGTTCTTTACGACCTAAAACTTGCAGGGAATTTTGTTTTTGAAAACGAAGTTTCCCTGGCAATTTCCCAGCGTCTTTCCCGTACCAAATGGGGTCTGAAGTGTACATGCCTCATTGTGGTTAATTTCTTTGAGGTCTTTTAATGACCTTTTCTTTATTATACTTACCTCAGCGCCTGTGTCTACTACTAGTTTAGTTTGGCCGTTCAGGCCTATGTCTAAAGGAAGTTTTACTGTAGCGACACTGGAATCGGGCTGCTGAGGAGACCCTAATTTATTAGATGGGAGATTTATAGTCGAGCCGGGGAGTTTTGGGTCGACTGTACGTCGTTTCCCTGACTCCGTGCTTCCCATTTACGTTTTTGTTGGCAGCTATTTACTGCATGTCCAGAACGACCACAAAATTCGTACTTTTTTCGCACATTATATACTCTGGAATTGATATTGGGATTCTGCGGCTCTCTAGGGCGTTGATTCGATGGTCCACCATTGTTGCTTGATCTTTGAATATTGTTGTTGTTCCTCCTGCAGTCACGTATATCGTGGTTGTATATTTTGCAGTTCACACAGTACGGAGTATTTTTACGTTTGAGGCAATCTGCGTATGTGTGGCCTCTTAAATTACAAAAACTACAAGTAATTTTATTTAAATAATTATTTTTATTTTTTACATTATAATTTTTATCTGGCGATCTTGGTTCCTGTTTAGTATATGCTGTGCCGGCCTGTGTGAACTGTGACGTTGGTATGTGACTGCTTGGGTTTGGCAGGGTCTGAGGAACTTGAGCGAATGGCATTATGCCGGGAGTAAATACGCTGTGATTAGCGGATGAATTAAGTTGGTTAAAATGTGCGTTATTTGGTGTTATTGCACTTATTGAATGGGGTATCGGATTTTGCATCACATTTGGCTGAAATTGCCCTGAAGGTTGCAGGAATAGGGCACTTTGCTGGAGACGTTCCATGTCAAGTGCTCTTTGTACGAGGTCATCCACCGTGCCGTCTGTCATGGTCAGAAGGTATTGGCACATATATGGGTTATTTACGCCTGTTTTCAGTGCGTTTTTCGCGAAATCTTCCAACTGCGTTTTGACAGCTGGTGCTGCTGTGGCTCCGTATTTGGATTCTGCTGCTTCATTGCAGAGTGCTAGCATTTGTTTTACTCGTGCCGTGAAGGCTGTGAGGTTTTCTAAGGGATACTGCCTTGTAGTTATTAATTTATTTACCAGTTCCTGGTAAGTTTCTCTAGGCAGGTATGTGCGATTTAGCCGTTCTTCTACTTCTTTGAAAGTAGTGGGCATATTTGAGGCAAAAAGCTGGTAAGCTTCGCCTCGAAGTCTGGTGGGAAAGATTTGTAAAAATGCTGTTAGTTCATCCACCGAAATGCACTGTATTACCTGCCTGCAGCATCCTAGAAATGTTTGGAGCTCAAGGCTCAATTTTGGGTGCTGTTCTCCCGAGAATAGGGGAACCAGCTGAGCAGTCAGTTTGGCGATTTTCGCGTAATCTGCCATGTTTATATTGGGGATTCTGAAGCTAAAGTTTGACACTTTTGGGGAGCTAGGTTCTTCTATGCTGGTTTCCAAAAGGGAGTCGCCCAGCCAATTCAATAGGATTTCACTCACGGTGGAATCACTGACACTGTCTTCAATGGCACCTTCTCTTAATTCTACACTATTATTTGTAATTTCTGTTTCGAGAGAGTGCGAGAGTTCCCCAAACTGCTTTAAGCTTTCTTTAAATTTTTCCGTACTTTCTTTGAATTGCGCAATTTGCTCAAGCCGCCGTTCACGGGACTTTTTGAGCTGTTTATCGATAGAATCGCACTGTATAACAGAAAGTTCGGAGGAGTCTCGCACTTTCCCCTCTAGATATTTTAAATAACTTTCTAAATTTAAATTGGAAGGTCTTACTTGTTGGGGACCTGTAAGGATTGTCCCACTCCTGAGTGTTACCCCTTTCTTTGTTGAATTTGTTGCGGGTGTTTGATTAGCACCCTCTGTTGCGGATGTTGCTCCCGCGTTGCCTCCTTCGTTCCGGGACGGAACTTCCTGTGCGTCGCCCGGTGAGGAGGATTGTTGAGGAGTTGGTTGAAATGGTGTGATTTCCTGCGGCGTCTCCTGGTGGGAGCTTTCCTCGCTCATGGACCACCGTGTGTGAAATTTGCAGCTAGGGGGGCTTCTGCCGTCTTAATTCCTTTGGTTCAAATTGAGAGGGGGGCTTATTGCCTTCTTCGAGGTCCCTCTCAATTCAGGATAGTTGGTTCGGTTTCTTGAAGTTCTTTTGCTGCCGGGGGGGCCCGTGGCCCTCTTAAATTCCCCTGGATAAAAGCAGAAAGGGGGGCGCGTTGCCTACTTCGAAGTCCCTTTCAGCTCTGGATCGCAGATAGCGGATGGTTTGCAAACTTCCTTCCTTCAAGTGTAAATTTTAAAATTTTGGGATGTGGACTTCTTTATCCTGGGCTTGGATGAAGCCCGCTATTTTCCCACGTTGGCACTTTGTGCTTTGATGAGGGGGTGGCTGCGTGTTTTTCAAACAGAGGCAGTTAAAGCTGTCCGACCCCGAGCGTTGGGAGCCGACAAGATCGAAATACTCCTGAAGCCAGACTCAACTTCAGGCGAAGGGTAGGGTGTCTTGCCCAGTATTCGATCTCGTCTTAAACTCCTTTTAGATTCGTAGGATAGAGGGTTTTCGAGCGCTTATACTTTTTTTGTTTTTCAAAGTAGGCTTCCTCTATCCTACCGGCTGCGCCAATTTTGTTATATAGCTTCCTGCCCAGGAACTCTTTAAATGCACTTACTTGGCTTGTGGGGTAGTCTCCAAGGGGCGTCCAAAAATACTCCGTTTCTTTTTCTGTTAATCCTTATTTATTTTACTTTCACTACACTTTCCATATTTCTATTTTTCTTTGTTGTACATTTTTTCGTTTATAAATTTTTCTTATTTCTATTTCTTCTTCTTCACCACAACCGGAACCGCACCGACCGATTTCTATTCTTCCTCCAAACTTTTCAAACTTTTAAAATTCAACTCTTTTTTCAAACTTTAATATTTAACTCTTTTTTCAAACTTTAATATTTAACTCTTTTTTCAAACTTTTAAAATTCAACTCTTTTTTCAAACTTTAATATTTAACTCTTTTTTCAAACTTTAATATTTAACTCTTTTTTCAAACTTTTAAAATTTAATTCTTTCTTGTTATCGAATTCGACCGCGACGTTCTTCAAGAGATTTACCAAAAACCAACTCGTTTTTTCCTTTAAAACCGACTGCTATGATTCGACTCCGACTTTAAAAACCGACTGCGCTCTTGATCACTTTCATCGCGATCAAGAGCCGTCGGTCAGGGTAGAAAATGCATAGTTGCATTTCTACCCTGAGAAAAATTTTCATTTATCTGGACTTGATTAAACAAGTCCAGAACATTTTTCGTTGGACGGTGGCTTGAAAAAATGAAATTTGATGTTTTTATAAACATCAGCCACCGTCCCGTCGATTGAAATTGCGGCGCGCGTATACATATAATGTAATCTCGCGGCGCGCATTTCTTATCGCGAAAGCTTTTTTTTGTGATATGTATGTACGTTCGTACATACATATTATAATTTTCACGACAAATCGTACTGAAGGTACGATTTGTCTTTTGTTTTATATTTTTTAAATTAAATATTTCTACTGACAAATTTTGCTGAAGGCAAAATTTGTCGTGGGAATATACTTTGTAAAAACGAATGGTATGTGAAGAAAATTGCTGATGCAATTTTCTTCACTGATTGAATAGATAAGCTAATCGTGTTTTTAAGCATGATTAGCTTATATGAAAATTTATGTATAAAATATTTTAAATAATTATTTATTGCCTTTTTTCAGATCTCTTTTTAGGCATATTTTATATATAACACGCCCTTGAAATGACGTCAGAGAATCCAAAGCTTCCAAGCTTCTTCTTCCTAATCGGATAGCCTGTCCTAGGAGCAGTGCAAATATATACGTAGCCATTTCTGACGCAGAGATCTGGTAGTTTATAGAAGTTTATTTAACCTTTTGCCTCAGCTCCTCATATTCCAGTGAGTTGAAATATGGAGAATTAAGGCGTTAGGCTGTCACAGTTTATCCGTGACAACGCATCAGGAGCAACATTCAGGCTTCCTTTCC
This sequence comes from Dioctria rufipes, assembly GCA_963924295.1. Lineage (NCBI taxonomy): Eukaryota > Metazoa > Arthropoda > Insecta > Diptera > Asilidae > Dioctria > Dioctria rufipes. Next base: position 114,633,572 of record OZ002742.1, read on the forward strand.
GGTGTTCGATAATGAAGTCGATGCCTTGATGCTTCCTGCTCTGTGACGGTGTAATTCCGCTGTGCCGAGTTAAACTTTTTCGAGACGTAGGCTATTGGCTTCTCGTAGCCATCGTCATCCAGTTTAACAGCACTCCACCAATACCTTGTTGGCTCGCATCACACTGGACAACGAACGGTTTTGTGAAATTTGGACTCACTAACAGCGGAGCAGAAGTCAGTTTCTGCTTCAATAACTTCAGAGACGTCTGGGCTTCAGGTGTCCATTGGAACAGACTGGGATTTTTCAAGGTATCAGTTCTGGAGGCCGTTAGATATCAGCATAATTCGGAATAAACCGACGATACCATCCCGCCATATCCAGTATGCGTCGGACTTGCCGAACATTTTTAGGTGACGGGTAGTCGACTATAGCCGGAAGTCTTATCCGGGTCTGTTTTATTCCTCCCCCCCCCCCCAACAATGAAACCCAAATATTTAGTCTCTGTAATGCAGAACTTGCTCTTCTCTATATTGATACTGAGGCCAGCTTTCTCAAACAATCTGCTACACGGGATAGTAAAATCAGATGAGAGTCAAAGTCTGATGACAGTATTAATAAATCCACGAAGACCGAATGGAATGATCTTATCCATGAGGCAACAGATAGTTTGTGGAGCATTGCAGAGGTCGAATGGCATCACAGTGTACTGATAGAGACTGTGAACGCGGTCTTTTCTCTGGAATCAGCGTCTAGTGGGATCTTCCAAAAATTGTCTTTCAAGTCCAGGCGTGTAATGTAATTTGCCGGAGGAAGTCGACTCAGAAGTGCGTCTATCTGCGGCAGCGGGTAGGCGTCCTTCTTCGTAACGGAGTTGACCTTCCTAGCGTCAAAACAAAGCCGAACCTTTACAGGCTTCCTCACTAGAACAACTGGAGAGCTCCAAGAACTCTGGCTCTCTTCTATCACACCTAGTGTGTCTCTCTCAGCTCAGCATCCATCAACTCTGCACTGCCGGTGAAATCGGATGAAACCTCTGTTTTATCGGAGTTGCACCATTCGTCTCAATCTTGTGAGATGTTTTTCCTTAGCCCAAAGAGGCGAAGAAAGGAAAACGTTGCTTTGTGGCTTCAAGACGTTGATTTTCTCGAACGGAAAGAACATGGCAGTCAGTATCTGAGGCAGCTACTAGGCTTGGCATCACTACAGCAACTATACCCAGAACGTCTGGAGCCAACCCAAATAGACGCCAGAAGTCTATTCCCAGATATAGTGCTTGTGTAAGTCCAGGAACCACGTTAAAACGCACGTTTTGGTTCTTACAACGAAAAGTGATGTCCAAGCTCGCATGACCATGAACATTCGTCATGGCACCAATACCTACCTGCACTTGAGTGTGATAACTCCTCCATTCAACGTTTGCTTCCGCCAGTCTTTCAAGAGCTCCCTGACCTAGGACACTGACAGTGGTATCACTATCAAGTAACCCAGTCACAGTTCGTTCAACTTCGGCATACAGTCGAATGTCCTCTGGCATCGACACTGAAATGTGGGCCAGTTTCTTTCATTCCGTCTTGATACGTCGACAATATTCACGCCAACGAACAGTAGATCGTTTCTTTTTCTTATTAAGGTCCAAATCCGGGTGCATGATTCCTACGAGCACCACCACTGACGAGAAGATACGGTCTCGCACTACGTTGTAATTTCGTAGACGCATGTGGTAGGGCATCAGTGGATATAAAACAGACTCACGCCCACTCCTCATACCAAAGCTTGGTGACCGTTTCCAAATCGAAATGATAGGGGACCGGATTTCCTCCTTAGCAACATCACTCGAAGAAAGTACTGTTGATTCTATCAGGGTGTCAAAAATTAAGGACTCTTATAGAGAAGTGTCGTTGCAGTTGCGTAGCTTGAATCTGAGTGACGAGGGAACTCAGCTGGCCAATAGTATTCGTCGGTTGCAGACAAATCTTGTTTTGAATCTCTCATCGACTGATAGTTTGGAACTGTCTCCACTATACGAAATAGTCCATCTTCGTATAGGACTACCTGACCGCCGTGACCCTGAGTTACGTTCATTCTGATAAGCTTGGAACTGAGGAATGTTATTAGGACTCGGTTCCTGTAAACTATCTGGTCTTCGTTGTACTCTAGGCGTACCCATATGGGTGCAGCAGGAGCTGGTTGCTTAAGATGGTTAAAAATTTCATCCCTCAGAATACCCATACTCTGTGTGATTTCTTTTCGAATTAGGTCCTATATCTGAATTCGAAGACCACTCATCAATGATTCTGAAGCTACTAGCCCTTGACCATCCTCGAATTTGGATGTGAAAAGTTTGCTGAATGTAGATTTTGTACATTGGGAGACAAACATCCGCGATTTGGCGGTGGACTCGTTAATGGACGCAGATTGAATGCAGGCACGGGCTGTCGAAATTCTTGATTTACAGGTTTTGTAAAAGTCTTTTTCGGAACGGTACCTGTATAGACCGTGAAGTCATACTGTGTGAGACGACACCTACAATTCGACTGGTTTTCTCTTGTATGAGCAGTCTTCATCCTGACAGATGGTGCACTATTCAGGCAACTTTTTTGGAATGTCGATGGCGGGAGTTTGCGTTCGCATAGTAGCCATTGTATAAATGTTCCGTGTTACAAGGTCCAATAAATGTGTGGTTGTATGTCCAAGTGGGATAATTCTGTGACTTGTGCAGAGATCGAGCGAAAATCAGAGGTGAAAACTATAAGTACTGTCGTCGACTAGAACCAGGACAACAAGTCTTTAAACAGGACGAATGTTCAAAAATTTTCCGTCAACGAAAAGTTGATTTGCAACCCAAGGGTTTGTGTGCAAATTCAGTCTTACTGCTTAAATATTTTAGGAAAATTTAAATGCTGAATTCACGCTATACGCTAACATATGTAGTAAGTTTTTCAGCAAGAAGTCAGAAAAATTAAAAAAAGTAATCTTGCCAAAACTATTTAGAGTCTCTACGACCGTTCTAAAATAAAAGGACTAACTCCCAGATGTTATAGGTATTTCATACGCAGAACCATCATCGAAGCCGCGATGAAGAAAGGTGGTTAATTTCAAAATTGCCAACTGACTGTGCATTAGCAAAATATCTCAAAAACAAGGATACTGAAATCTATAATCAAAAATAACATATATTCTACAGCTTACAACAGTCCCGATTTTCCGGAAAGGAAAATCAAAAGATTAAAAAAATTCTCTCCCTCCCTCTCCAAGAGCTTACTCTCCAAGACAAGGGTCTCTTAAGTCCACTCTCCAAAATTCAGATCATAACTAAAGCAAAAGCAAGTGATGTGGATGTGTGTATGAAAAATTGTTCGCATTCTCAACGAAGTCTCTGATAAGTCGGGTTGGACATGTCAAAGACTGAAAATGTTGCTAGAGATTATTCAGCCAGGCAGTTGGCAATATGTCAGCTCCTGATTACTGAAGGTCTCCAGCATCACTTCCATCCTTCAACAAGTCCTTCCTTTCTCATCGTTCGATCGCACTATCCAACCAGTTCTCCAGCTGGACAAAACCATGAATCTGGTCAACTAGTTAGCTCAACCCAAAAAGTCATCTCACAAATTCATGACTCCGTCCAGTCGGATGACCAGAGAGACATGTCTCAATGAGAACACAAATAAAAAGATTCGTGAGGTTACCTACCACTTCCATAGCAGAAGGCCAGCGGGAAAGATCTGAACAAAATTTAAAAAAAATCCAAAAGCATTTCAAAAACAATGTCAAAAACTTTACTTTACTCAGAACAAACTTTCAAAAACTTTAAACTCGCAAAAGATTACTAAAATACAAAAACTCAAACTCCACTGGATATGAGATGTTGTATACCTGAAAAGGGTTACAAATGATAATTATAATTAATAATTATCATTGGAAAAATATTGGAAAGTATTTAATTTTCATAAATAGAAATAAGCTAATCATGCTCAAAACATGGTTAGCTTATCTATCTACAACGCGAAGAAATTGCCATCAGCAATTTCTTCAAATTCCTGTGTATTATATCTTGTGTGTACCGTGCTCTAAGAAGAGAGTACACAACTGTTTTGCGAATCTTGACATGTTAGGATTACATTGAGTACAGAAAAATATAGTACTCTGACAGAACGAATGTATTAAAGACTTTCTTGGTAATACCAGATTAATTTAACACAACTTTCACAAATTTCCGATAATAGGTAGATTATTTCACAAGTTTCTGATAATAGGTAGATTCTTTCACAAATTTCTGAATATTGGTAGATTTCTTTAGATAAGATATACGAATAGATTTAACACAACTTTCACAAATTTTAATGAATGAAAAAAAATGAAATTTACTCCCGGACTATCTTCTTAAAGGTTTTAAACGACTCCTCGAATTTTTTGCGATCTTGCACCCAGGTACCCACGAAAACTTCAGAAATCTTTTTTTGTTTTCTAGCTTTCTCACGACGTTGAAAAAACGTACGTGAGAAAACGCAAAAGTTTTTGATGCAAGCTGTATGCATCTATGCAAAACTGTAATACGATATGTACTTGTGCGCCCGTCTTGAAATATTAATTTTAAGATGGCGCGAATAATCGTGATAATTGTATGTATGTATACTCTACATACTGTACATGCGGAAAAAAAGTGAGAAGACAGTGTATGTAGGCAAGTGTGCATATCGTGTTAGTGGAATGTGTGTCTGATAACAAAATGCAATTTATGATAAATTGCAATTTGTTATAATATGGGAATGCATTTCTAAATGCATTTTGAATTGTGAATGAGATTTTTAAAATGAAATAATTTTCATTTTCAGGGTCATTCATGAGGTACATCAATATTGTATATGACAATATATTTATGTGTTGCCCTTATGGTTTTGATTCGGGGCAAAGGTACCTGAGTCACAACATCCCTCCCCCTGCGGAAAAGAAAGTTTTATTCTCTTCGGGAAGAAAACTTTCTTTTTCTAGAAGAAGTGGACTTTGAGCGCAATGCTGAGTAATTATTTTATAGGTAATTAAACCGTATATCTGTTTACATGCATAATTATAATAAATTTGGTATAGGTAAAGCATACAATATAATGCTGTTAAACAAGCTATTTTTTTTTTTACAAAATTGATTTTAGTAACTATAATTTAAAAGATCCTATTACTATTTATATGTAATTAATAAACTAGGATTGAATATAAATGAATATTATTAACTATATAATTTCGTTTTTTTTTTTTTTTATAATTGTTATAATAACTACATTTATTTTACTTATTTATTTATAAATTTTAAACAAAAATTTTTCTATCTATTATCAGGACATTAATAGGATGTGAGATGTAAAAATTTCTCAATGCTTTTTTTTTATTTTATTTATTTATTTGTTTTTTCAATGGGGATGTGGATTATTAGGATGATGGAAATTAGAAAAAGGGACTGTGTCTGTTTGTTAACGTCCGTTGGTTAGATGTTTTCAGGCGTTTTCCTTTTGGGTGCTAGGGTTATTTTGAAATTAAGTTTTCTTGGTGCAGGTCTAGGTACATTTTCTAGTCCTTGTTCGGAGAGTATTTTTTTGATTTACGTGCTTTTTGTTTGTATTTAATATACAAATAGGCACAGACTATTAAGATGATAGGTGGATATGGTGGTTATTTATTGGGTTTAAAGGGATTAATTCTTGATCTTTCTGGAAACAAATGGATTCCAGAAGTTTTTCTAGGTCCTTGTTGTTTGTAATATTTAGAGGATTTGTTTCTATGTGTGTTTCCATAGGGGGTGACGTCATATTCCATTCGTTGGAGATGCCTCTGCTAATCTCTTCGAAGTAAATGCCTGCAGTAGCATTTAGCTGCTTTATCTCTATTCCTGAGCCGTAGATTAAGGGGATGAAAATTAGAATGAATGCTATATGCATCATTTTGGAAACCTGGAAACCTGGATATTATGTTAATATCTCTGGGTGATGTTTGAAGATGATGAAGTTTTTACTCTGAGAAAAGCTTTAGGTCATTGTTATGGACTCTTTTGTTTCTATTACTGATTTTAATAGTGGAATTTTCGGGGGAATTAATCTCCATTATCCCATAATGGTGAGAATTTGTTCTCTGCTCTTAAGTAGGACTTTTTCGCCTACCATAAAAGATTTCTCGACAGAGCTTTTATCGTATTGTAGTTTGGATTTTTTTTTATTTGCCATGGCCATGTCTTTAGCTATTTCGAAACTATGCTGTAGACGCGCTTTTAACTCGTTTGCATAATTGTCGTAATTACAGCAAACGGTTGGAGATGATTTTAAAATATTTGGGATTTCGGCTGGGAATCCGTATAGGAGTTCGCGAGGAGTATAATTAGTACTCGAATGAGGGGTTGTATTATATACAAACATGGCATAAGGAATCCATGTATCCCAGTCTTGTGGATCTTTTGCTACATAAGATCGGAGATATTCTGCTAAGGTTCTGTGGGTTCTTTTCAATGCACCATTCGTTTGAGGGTGATATGGAGTAGTTTTAAATCGTTTTATTCTCAACAATTTAGATACCTCGGCGAACATGCCAATTATGAGGTTAGAACTCTGATCTGTAAGGATACTTTCTGGAATACCATGTCGACAAACTATCGTTGTTGTGAAGGCTTCAGCTAATGTCTTAGACTCCGTGTCGACTATGGGAATAGCCTCAGAAAATTTTGAAAGGTCGTCTTGAAATGTAAGGATGTATTTTTATCCAGAATAAGAAATTGGTAGAGGTCCTACAACATCTAGGTACACTCTTTCGAAAGGTTTGGAGCTAATGCTCGAGATTTTCATACGAATTTTTGGATTTCTGGATACTTTGTTTACCTGACAAAGTTTACATTTCCTTACATGCTTTACGAGATGCCAGGCCTTTTTGATTCTTTTGATTGTACGGGAAACTCCTTGATGGCCTCCCGTCGGTATTGAATGAAAATCTTTTAAAACTTGTTCGATGTCATTAATGTCGGTTAAATATTTAATCGAATCTTGATGGAGTTTAATGTTTATTTGTTTAGTAGTAAAGACCTTGGTAAAAATGTTTTTAATAATTATTATATTCTGTGGATTTAATATGGGGAAGGAGATATTTATTTGTTTTAACTGATTTGCTTCTGTGTATGAACAGATTTCAGTTAAAATCTTTTCGAGGTCTTATCTATCTCTTTGGGATCGACAAGATAAATTCCTTTTTGAAATGATTACAGTTGAGTCTTTTTTCTTGAAGAAGTTCAGTTTCTTTCCTAAAGATGAAGATTTATCAGAAAATTTTAGTTTCGAATCCAACATTCTTTCAAGTTCTGTATCTTGCATTGGCAAGATGAAAAATTTAAGACTCGCATACTTAGTTAGTAGAAGAGGAAAATTTGTCTCAGTTATAATGACTGAGGAATTGTTTACAGGTGATGGAGTTGGGTTTGGAGTAGTTACACTTGCGTTGGGTGTATTTATATTCGCCTTAGGTCTTGCCTGATTTCTAGTTACCACATTTACGAAGGTGGTTGGTTCTGCAGAATGTTCGGAATTTTTCGGAATTGCTCTACTGAGAGCATCTGCATTTGTGTTGAGCTTATTCTGATTTATGGACTATTTTGTAGTCATATTCCTCAAGACGTGTTCTCCATCTCATCAGTCTTGAGGAGTGTTCTTTCAGATTCATGAGCCATACTAATGGTTTATAGTCAGTTATAATTGTAAACTGTCTGCCATAAACGTATGGTCTGAATTGCTCAACTGCGAAAACGATGGCTAAGAACTCTTTTTCAATTGTTGAGTAACGAGTCTCTGCAGCGTTGAGAACTCGGCTCACGTAGGCGATTGGATGATCTCCTTGATCATCAACTTGTGAAAGAACCGCTCTGATGGCGTAGTCACTGGCATCGGAGGTGACAAAAAATTCTTTTCCGAAATCAGAATAAGATAGAATTGGTGTTGAAATTAATTTATTTCTCAATTCCCAAAATGCTTCATCGCAAATTGCGTCGAACTTGAAAGGTGTATCTTCTTTAAAAGATTTGTAAGTGGTTTGGCTATGTTCGAAAAATTTAGTATAAAGCGACGATAGTAGCCGACGAAGCCAAGGAAGGCTTTTATATCTTTTTCCTTCTTGGGTCTGGGATATTACTGAACTGATTTTATTTCTGCAGGGTCTGGTTTGACTCCATTTTCTGTAATTATGTGCCCTAAATACATAATTTCCTTTCTTAGGAAATCGCACTTGTCGGGTTGAAGTTTGAGGTTGGAATCACGAAGGCGGCTAAATACTGATGCGAGTCTAGTGTTGTGATCTCTAAGATTGTATCCATGGACTACGATATCGTCCATGTATACGAAGCAATAGATGCCTTGAAGTTCAGATAGAACATTGTTCATGGCTCGTTGAAAAGTAGCAGGGGCTCCTTTTAAACCAAATGACATACGATTGTATTCGTAGTGGCCATAGGGTGTGCTAAAGGCAGTTTTCTCCCTGTTGGACTCGAAGGGCAGGGAGAAAACTGTCTTTAGCCTTTTTATCTGATGAAATCCACTGGCTATTTCGACTTCCCCAACTGATCTAATATATCAGTGATATTAGACAGTGGGTACGCATCGCCAATAGTAATGTCGTTAATACGACGAAGGTCTACCAGTACTCGCCACTTTTTGTTACCATTCTGGGTAATCGCATCTGTATATGAAAGGCAATCCCCTTCTATGAAGAAGAGATCGTTGAATTCCCTACAGATATTGCGAATACTCTCAGATTCCTCTGAACTACAGTGATCCAATTTGATAAAGTTTTGTAGTGTATTTATTCTGCCCTTAATCGGATCTCTTTCAGAGTCTGTGGAGATGACCACAAAGTCGTCCAAGTCTTGGTAAGCTGGGTTCATCTCGTAAGGGCCCAGATCGGCGTCCTCCTCATTTGTATTGAGGATTAGGACTTTTGCCATACCGTTGACTGGTTCGACTATCGAATTTCCAAGAAACAAACCTGGCCTTATTTCCTTCTTGAAACAGACCAATTCGTGTTGAATAGAAGGAGTTGGAATTTCAATGATGAACTCTGATCGAGCCGGAATTTTAATTTAATTTAATTTATCCGATTCTTTCGGATTTTTTAAAAGAAAGGAGATATGATTCCAACTTTTGTGGAATTTGGAAGGAGTTAATCGACGATTCCGACTCGATAGGATTTGAAGGAGATAAAACTTTATTGAAATTCTTTGACTTCTTTGATTTTATCTTCGAATTCATTTTTTGTGAAACTATTTCTGACGGAGATAGAATTTGACTAGATACAGCCTTTTGTGCGGCTGTAGATGGAGATATACATTTATCTTATGAAGCTTTGGATGGAGATTGATTTTTATTTAATTCAGCCTGGCTATAGATGGAGATATATTTTTACCTTTATGCTTCATTTCTTGTGAAGCATTTGCTGGCGATTGATTTGCATTGCATTGCTTTTCGAAGCAACTGATGGAGATAGATTTGTATTAGTATTTATATCGGAGAATGTTATCTCCGTATATGATAGACTTTTTGTTTGAGACCTCTTTTCTTGGTCTTCGCTTTTGAAATAAACATATGGATAATTTGAGTAATATTGCTCATACGGATAAGATTTATTTGAATCGTTTATTTCTAAAGAAATGTATTTATTTTTATAATTGATACTAGCATTGTATCGAGATAAAAAATCTTGACCAAGTAGGCCATCGTATGAGAGGATGGAGTTATTTCCCACAATTTGAAGTGGGTGCTCTAGGATGGAGTTAAATTTGGTAGATTTCAAATTCAATTTTGCAAATATGAGTCCTTCTGTACAAGTGGACTCGGTAAATAATGTATTACTATTGCGGACAGCTTCTCTGTAACAGATACTGTCTGGTTTTAGTGGATGGAGTTTTATTAGGTTGATCTCTACTCCAGTATCAATTAAAAATGTAAGTTTTGGAGCAGAGCAGATGTCAACAGGCAAGGAAATAGTTAAAGAATTTTTATTTACTTGGATGGGGATACGTATCAATTTTGTTCTGACTGTGTCGATATTGTTTCGGGCTTTCGATGAACTTGCGCTGCCGTTTGTATATGCGAGGAGTTGCCGAAATTGACCCCCGCTGTATCCAGTTTCCCTGCCTGGATGCCGATGAAGTTCGACTATATTTCCTATTCATTTGTATATCTCGGTGGAGTTCGATTCTTTCGGAATACTGGCTGCTGCCAGTTCCTATTATGAGGCTGTCTGTCAGCCGTATTTGTTGGTGGAGTATTGTTCACCTTCTGGAAATTATTTGGATTTCCCTGATTGTAGCCAGAACGACTGTTGTTCGCAGCTCTTGTCTGGCATTCTTCGATAGTGTGACCCATTCTATGACAATATCGACAAGATGGTACATGTGACGAAGATGTGGCATTCTTAAAATCTGGAGGACGTTGCAATTGTGAGTTTAGTTTTGGAGCTGAGTTGAAATTTTGCGTGGGGCGTAGTATGACTGGGCAACTTGAAGCAGCATGCCCCAGTCTATTGCATTTGAAGCAGCGAAGACTTGAATTTATTGCTTGCGCAAATGGAGTTTGATTTATCTTGTTTTGTGCTTGGGAAACAAGTTGTTTCTGCTCTAAGCGTGATGCATGCTCCAAGATGTGTGAAAAGGATTTATCGGAATGCACTTTGGCTAAAGTTTGGAGTTGTGGATTGGATAATCCGTCCTCTATAGCTCTCACTGCTTGACACTCATTATCTTTTAAAAGAGATTTTAAAAGAATTTTATCACTTGTATATGAGTGCGTTGCCTCATTTAGTTTGGATAGAGTTGTGCTAAGTCTCTGAAGGAAATCTTTCACGCTTTCCCCTATTCTCTGTTTAGAATTATTTAATTGAGACTGTAGCGTAGTTCTGGGAATTTTTACCTCAAAAGTTTGAGTTAAAATTGATTTTAAGGTAGGCCAGTCTTCAACTTGATTGTACCTGAAAATATCATATGCATCTGCAGTTAATTTACTCCTTATTAAGCTAAGGACGGAGTGCTTTTCGCTTGCCGACGTTGCTGTTGTATATGAATCATCACAGCTTGAAATGAATTTGTGGAGATCTTTCGGATTTCCATTGAAATTGGGAATTAATGTTCTCGCGTCAGATAGGAAAAAATTTGATTGGTCTCTGAAAGAGACATTGTGGTGCTGCTCTGTGGAATTATTTGTAGTATTCGTTATGTTTTGGAATCTCGAGTCCAACTGTTCTTGCAGCGCAATTACAGTGTCTCAGAATGATGTTTCCATCCTTATGTAAACATCATTCACGAAGTATTCGTTATTTTTGTCGCTTGGGACAACATTCAAGATTATTTCGTTATGTGTTTCTTCAAAATCGTCCCAATATTTGTGCAAGGTGTTTAATTTTTGGTTTAAGTATTCCTGGGTTGAAGTTACAAGTGAATTATTATCTATAGACTGAATAATATGGGATAATGTTTTTCGTCTATCTTCTTGCAACCGAAACCGTACTGTATTTGATTGATTTTTGTCTGTGCTGTCCAGGTTATCAGCTGCAGTTGTTTTTTGAGAAGTTTTTGGAAGTGAGACTTAAAACTGATTTGATTTTCAACCTATCAGATAGAGTTGCCTTTGTAAAGGCTGAACCACAATAGAAGTAAACGTAAGTACATATACTTACGTAAAGCGAACGCGCCCTTTAATTTAACAGGCGTACACAAATTAACTTTAACTCGTATGAGGGGAACTTCCGTTAAATTTAAAAGTCAAATTGCAGTCAGTAAAGGTGCGGTAAGAATCGCTCATTTCGTAAGAAAATGTAGTGTCAAACAGTTAGATTATTAATAAATGATTAAAAGTGCAATGTAAAACTTAAAATGGAATAAAAATGGTACTGTGAATTAATAGAAAGCACAAATCTTCAATTAAATCAACTTCCAATTGTTAATTTTTTCACTTTTACCACTTTTTAAAATTTAACACATAAAATGTTATTCGGGCACTGCGAATTAATAGAAAGCACAAATCTTCAATTACATCAACTTCCATTTGTTAATTTTTTCACTTTTACCACTTTTCAAAATCGAAAACATTAAATATCAAGATAATAACTCTTACGGAATGTGATATAAATTTAGGCTAAAAGTATCATTTTTTTGTAAGTAAACCTCAGTCTCGTTTAATTTCGTAAAGTTATTTACTTCTATTGTGGTTCAGCTTTTTATCTTATACGAACAATGTTCATTTGAAATTTAAATGCATACATGTGTATACTATATACCTACTTCATTCACCTATACTTCATACATATTATATCACCTACGAAAATCATATCTGACGTAAGCAATGCATGCCTGTTACGAAACAATACAAGCAATGTATTCTCAGAGAAATTGAAAACCGAGAGCGATATGTGCAGTGGCGTTGTTAATGTCTGAGAAAGGGGTATTGGCTAACAAATCTCAGAATGAAATTTTTTCTGGCTACAACCCAAGCATAGTCATGCGATATCTTTATGTTACATTTTTTTTGCTGACACCACTGACTTATACCAATTTTTCCTATAGGAAAGAATGGCTCAAGTTTCATAGTTTTCTCTTTCGCACTATGGCAGAGTTAGAGCTACCAACACAAAATATCGCTTACTGAACGTTTTCTTATGCCATTTGATGTTTTTATGTTGGCTGCAGATGCCACCACTGCAGGAAGAATAAGGTAAAGATAGTGTTTACTCAAGATATATAGAATACAAGGTATTCTCATTAAAATTTTTACACATGTCCTGTGACGTAGTTTTGTATGCTAACGATATACATTTATATAGAAAAGTCAGAGAGAGGAGAGAGAGTACTGTGTTCTCTGTACCATACTTTCCTATACATATCGCGTCATTTTGTACGCTAATGTCCGCTAATGGGGGAACGTGGCTCATAATGAGATTACTTGGTTAAAGTTAACCTAATGACAAGTTAAGAAACTGTAGAGCAAAATTGGAAAATTTCTGGTGTTTTTTAGAATGAAACAAGTAATATCATATACATTCGTCTTTTGCATGAATGAGGGAAAAGAACGTGGCTATGCATTATTGCAGTGCAACTGAGATAACGAGTTAAAAACAAAAATCGTGAGAACGTAGGATTATCCGAACGACAAAATCTTACTAAACCCCTCAAAATCCTATCAAACTATTCATAATAACGTACTTCTGGCCACACTACCTCTCATTTTTGAGAATTTCGCTTTGGCCCAGATGCTGAAAGGGGATATAAAATTCTTCTCAAATAAAATTCTCATTTTTCCCGAAAATATCAGAGAATCCAGCACTGACATATAATAAGAATGGACTGAGCGTTCTGCTTCAAAAATGGCACAAATATTGAACAGGCTGTGAAAACCCTTATTTCGTACAATTGCACACCGATTCATAATTTATTATTATATGTCGATTGGAAACACTAAAGATGTTATAATATAGTATGGCATTAAATTAAAATTATTTAGAAGGTTAAACTTGTTTTAGTTAACACAAAAATTAATTTTTATTGTTACTAAAAAATGTGCGCCTCTGCAGATTTGTTGTCAAATTTCATTGAGCTTGTAAGAGATAGACGTATATAAACAATATATTTGTCTGAATTTTTATGTCAATTCCAATGCTTTCCAATTAATACAGCCGTACTGTTTCCAAAATTGGTTACAGTTCAGTGTACATTTTGAGCTTGAAAGAGACAAATAGATTTTAGCAAAAATTTGTGCCATTTTTTACTATAGGAATTAGATGGGATGGCCCAGTCCATTCTTATTATATGTCAGTGTGTCAGTGTTTTAAAGAGAGGTTGATTTTTTTCGATTTTTTTTTTCTTTCTTCCTTTTCTTGCCGTGTGCATTTTAAATGTAAAACACTCGGAAATCTCGCCTGCTTCCTAACTTGTCATTATGTCAACTTTGACTTAGTGTTTACCATTCTCCGTCTCTCTTTCACATGCAGGATTCAGATAAGAATAACCTATTGAAAATTAAAGTCGGAATGTGTTTAATTTCTTATAAGAGTGCTTATAAGCGATTAAAATATCACTTGAACACAAGAAAGATAATTTTTAATTTAATTCGATTTTCGGGTGTAAAATTTCATCTGATTGGTAGTTTTACATGTTTTTATGTAGTAAACGATTGTTTTAAAGGGTGTTCAAACTTTGATATATATATACAGAAACACAATATTTTTTGTGCCACATTGTTTCTATTATCCTTCCTCCTTTACTTTTTCTCTCTTTTTGTTTTTATTTATATTTTTTTTTTATTTGGTCATTTTCGATTTACATAGTTGTTATTTTACACGAGGATTTAATATTGTACATATTTCATTTTTAAATAACTTTTATCAACTCACAAACCCCTGACTAAAAAACTTCGTGTCTGAACGCCTGAGGATGCCGTTCGTGACGAAAAAGTTTTAGAGTAGGTTTTAGAGTAGTGAACGTGGGGTTTTTTGATTTAGAATGAGTGGGGAGCTTTCCGATGGTGTAAAATTTTTTTACGTTAGAATTGTCCAATATGAGCCGTGTGTGATATGAGTCGAGAGTGGTGAGTTGAGAGTGGTGAGTCGAGATTAGAGAGTTGAGTTGTAAAAACTTTAAAAAAGCTACGAAAAGTTAAAAAGATAAAAAAAAGTTAAAAAAGTTAAAAAAAAAAGTTAAAAATGTTTAAGTTAAGTTAAATCGTGATTCGAGAGACGAGATTCGAGAGTTGTGAGTAGAGAGTGGAGAGTCGAGAGTGGAGAGGGTGTATAGATTTATGAAAGTAGAAAATAAAAATTAAAAAAAAACTTTTAAAATAAATACCTTTCCTAAATAAATTGCACTAGAAAGTAAAAAATATTTTTTTCTTCCTCAGTGATATACACAAAAAAGTTTCGTTGCAAAATAAAAAATGCCACAACTTAGAATAAATCTTAAAAGTTTGTTCATCTATAACTATTTACATACGATCACAATTGTCTAACTGAAAATGCCAAACTTTTAATATTTAATCCGAGTTGTGCGTTTGTTATTTTGCAACGAAACTTTTCTTGTATATATCACTGAGAAAGAAAACATAATTTTTTTAATTTTTAGTTCACTTTATTTGCGAAAGTTATTTATTTCAAAAGTTTTTTGAATATATTTTATATTTTTTTAGTTGGTTGTAGTTAGTTTTATTTTTACTCACTATTTTTGCATTCATTTATTACTTATGTTTTTTATTTTTATGCTTGTAGATTAATTCCTTTCTAACCTCAATATAAACTATGTTTCTTTCTTCTTTTTATACCCTCCTAGATGAAATCTAAAGGGTATTTTTAGTTTGTAATTCCGTTTGTAACACCTAGAAATAATGCTAATAGAGAAAAATGAGTTGGACACCCAATCATAATATTAATTATTAATTGGTTTTTGCATGTCCGTCTGTGCGTCCGACTGTCCGTCAGTCCGTCCTTCTGCCCGACCGTCCGTCTCTCAATAAGTCCTTACGATAGTTCCAGAAGGCGATCACTTAGGTAGCTGAAATTTTGCATACAGGCTTTTTAAAAAGAATGCAAATTTGAGTTCGAAAATGGGAATCAATCGGGTAACTCCTACGTAGGCAAAAATTTCGTTTTTCACTATATATTTGAACACTGCCTGAGAATCCGTAGACGTAGATAGATAAAATGTTGTACACTGTATTTTCATAGTAATAGTAAGTGAAGCTTCAAAAATGGACTAAATTGGGCAACCCCTTGTTGGTGTTATCATATAAAATTATTGGTTTTTTACGTATACTGTGAAAATGATCAGTCTTAGGTAAGTGTGCATATCGTGTGAGTGGAATGTGTGTCTGATAACAAAATGCAATTTATGCTAAATTGCATTTTGTTATAATATGGGAATGCATTTCTAAATGCATTTTGAATGAGATTTTTAAAATGATATAATTTTCATTTTCAGGGTCATTCATGAGGTACATCAATATATTGTATATGACAATATATTGATGTATTGCCCTTATGGTTGTGATTCGGGGCAAAGGTACCTGAGTCACAACAGTATTTGAAAGAGAGGTAAGTAATTTATAATTTATTTTTATTATTAATCAAAGAAAGATAGAATTCCGATTTTCTTTGATTGATATGGGATTTGGTTCTCAATTTACTTTGATTTGTGTGCAATCGTCTTGTTTCATTTACGTGTTAAGGTATCTTTAATCTTTTGATAGTTAATTGGAATTGAAGTAATTAATAAAATCTATCTATTTTTTGTTAACAATTTAAACCTAACATATTGGAGCTAAAGCAACTCCATGTGAAGGATGAATGAGGAAGTAAACTTCAATGCTCAGATAAGTGGTTA
Source organism: Dioctria rufipes (assembly GCA_963924295.1). NCBI lineage: Eukaryota > Metazoa > Arthropoda > Insecta > Diptera > Asilidae > Dioctria > Dioctria rufipes. The sequence goes on from OZ002742.1 coordinate 114,649,926, forward strand.
TTTTGTTGCTTTAAAACCAATTTTCTTTCTGTGTTCTTTGCAGGTTCTTCTTCGTGGTGCTTTTTATCTGAGCAACTGTATTTATATCGCTTGTGATTGTGTACTTAACTTTCCCGGTAATGTGTGTTTTTATAAACTTGATCATCGTGTTTTTTTGGTTGGCAGGTGTTAATTCATCAAGCAACTCTATAGCTTCAATGAACGATTCCGTATCTTCGTGGGTTCCATTGTTAGAAAGATTATTATTTCTTCGTTTTTTACAGCAACTGTATCTTCGATAATAACGTTGTTTATTATCTGTCCGTTATTATCGGAATTTTTCGACTGTGTTTTACCCATTATCCTGGTGCAGGAGAGAAAATATTTTATAAGAAGAAAAAAAAAATTTGTGTAAAATTAATTTTTTTTTTCCTTCTTCATGAACATTATTTATATTTTATTCTATTTTAATTCTAATCGGATTAATTGTATTTAGATGAAACTATTTTCTTTGTATTATATTTAATTGCTTTTTGGTGATTGGCACAAGTTTCAGGAATTGCTGCTTTGTTGATGAAGTTTCGGCTCAGAGTACATATATAATAGGTGAGATCCCGTCTTAATTTATTTCTTTTTTCCGCCTCTGGTGTGGTTTCTTTTCTCTGCCTGCTGTACGCGGCTTTGCTGCTTTTTCCTGTACTCGTCCAAAGTCAATTTTCTTGGTCCAGTACCTTTTAACTCATCAGTATGTTGGTCAATTGGTTGTGGGATGTATCTGGGGATAGTATTGCCTGCTGGGTTCAACGTTAATGTTTCCACTTCACTCTCCGGTACTTTGGGTATTGTTCCTGCCAGTTGAAATAACTTGCTGAAGGCCTCGTCTATTATCTGTTTTTCCATGTGGTAGAATTATTATTCCTCAGAATGTGGTAAAGTTTTTTTTTATTGTTGATCTTTGATTTCGGTTTCTTGGAGACTTCTTGAAGTTTTTTTTTGAATCCTTTTGTTGCAGCTCCTTACGTCATGGCATGTGATACCAGTTTATTGATAATTAGTCACGGTCGCCATGTGATACATGATACACGTACACTGATTATGAAATCCAACGCTGAGTCTTTGGGAGCAGCTAAGAATAGCTTTGACTCCTGAAGAGCGGCTATATCAGCGCTAACTCTAAATAGTATGGTGGAGCAGCTAAGAACAGCTTTGACTCCAATGTCTACTTCGGGAAAGCAAAACAAACACTCCGTATACTCTGAACTAATGTCAATCAAAAAGTGTCTTTATTTTACCATTTCTTATCTTATTTATATTCAAAATTACCTGGTTGACCTAAGTTGGTTCCCATGCTTAAACTGCTTATTTTACAATAATTGCGTGAGAACCAATTGACATCGATTAATTATAATTCAATAAACAAGTTGAATTGCAATTCAATAAAGTAAGCTTGCGTTGCACTTTTCCACCTTTACGATTTCATTCATAACTTGCCGCTACTTTGTAATTTGAGCTAAAACAAACAGAAGACAGTTTATCATCGTCTTTTGTTTGTCTTAGCTTTTACATGCAGTTAGGTAGGTCGGTGAGTCAATTCACATTTGAGTTTATGCATATGCAAGTCGTTGACCTCACTTGAGGCAGGTTTAAGCGATTGCTCATTATGCTACCTACATACATGTGTTATTGAACTTACTTACTCACCGCAATTATGGAAGTTTATGCAACTTCTATGCTTGTGCTTTTGGGGTAAAACTTATGCACAAAATTCCGACTAGAACTAAACTTAACAGAATTCAATTTCACTTATATTAGATACACTTTATTTGAATAACGACACTTAAGAACTATACTTCAATTGATTTAATAAAGTCGCTGACTCACTAGTTTCACTTATTTTTCTAATTTCAATTTCAACACAATACTGTCAAAGCTGAGACAACTTTGAACAATGGTACTATATATATATATATATATATATATAAATATAATAATCAGTATGAAATATAGTATATGATCAATCAAAAAGAATGTACTCACCAATATAAACTATGGAATCGACTTTATGGCGTTGGTAATTAAATAGTTAATGATTATCTCGTTCTAGTCGTTTCCCGGAACTTTACTTCAGTCGAGACCCAAAGCAAAGGTGTAATTTGATTAGTAGAATTCTTGTTCTAGTCGTTCCCCGGAACAAGATACTTCACATCAGTCGAGACCCAAAGCAAAGATGTAATTTTATTAGTAGAATTCTTGTTCTAGTCGTTCCCCAGAACAAGATATTTCACTTCAGTCGAGACCCAAAGTAAAGGTGTAATAGTAGTGTTTATTCTAGTCGGTACCCAGAATAAATATCTTTTTCTCAGTCGAGACCCAAGATAAAGGTGTGAGGATAGTAAATGTTATTCTAGTCGCTACCCGGAATAACTGTCTTTATCGCAGTCGAGACCCAAGATAAAGGTTTGAGTTAGTCTGTGTTATTCTAGTCGTTACCCAGAATAACTACCTTTATCTCAGTCGCTACCCAAGATAAAGGTATTGAGTTAGTAAAATCTATTCCAGTGGAGACCCAGAATAAATGTCTTTATCTCAGTCGCTACCCAAGATAAAGTTGTTGAGTTAGTAGAACTTTTTCCAGTCGAGACCCAGAATAAATATCTTTATCTCAGTCGGTACCCAAGATAAAGTTGTTGAGTTAGTAGAATTTATTCCAGTCGAGACCCAGAATAAATATCTTTATCTCAGTCGATACCCAAGATAAAGTTATTAGATTAGTAAATTTTATTCCAGTCGGGACCCAGAATAAATATCTTTATCTCAGTCGGTACCCAAGATAAAGTTATTAGGTTAGTAAATTTCATTCCAGTCGAGACCCAGAATAAATATCTTTATCTCAGTCGGTACCCAAGATAAAGTTATTAGATTAGTAAATTTTATTCCAGTCGAGACCCAGAATAAATATCTTTATCTCAGTCGATACCCAAGATAAAGCTGATTTGTTAATAATTATATTTTATTACCACTAGCCAACTCGATTTCCAAATGATGCGCAATCTATGAAAGCTGGATGCGAAAAGAGAAGGATTCAAGTTGGCCTGCGACTTATATTGCCTCTGAATTGCGCACGGCACCAACAAATTATTTTACCTTGCTCACTGAAACCAAAGTACATTGACCTTAGCAGCTGTGCGGAGGTAGCAACAGAAAAGTCCGTTGACCTTAGCAGCTGTGCATAGATCAGAAGAGTACATTAACCCTAGCAGCTGTGCAAAGCAACTGGAACTTTAAGCATTTTTGTTGCTGTTCATAATTTTGCCTAGCTAAAGTTATTAGGATTATAATTATACAATAAGATACCTATTGAAATATTGCAAATTAGCATTTAAATGTACAGATGGCTTAATCTAATTCCATTTGATTTGCGTAATATTATCGAAGGCAAGTTACTTTCCTCTCATTGGATTGTGTCCCGGATTTGTTTATGTACAATGTAGTCATGGCGGGTTGATTGTTATCTCCACTAAAAACAAAAACTGCCTTATCGATGTGCTTGTAGGTAGGTATACATCGTTTCGTTCCCAACCTATTTTCAATGATTAGAAAAACTTGGAATTAGATTCTTTTAAACTATTTTACTTACGGGTGGCTATTTAATGTTGGTTTGAACAGGCGTTAATATTGTTATCATAAGTACAATATGATCAGCAGTTGCAAGTTTAACTTTTGAAGAAAAATTTGTTAATAAATAGGAAATTTCAGATCGGCTGGTCCCTTTAAAGGCATGACGTAACTGTTGTTTTTCAAAGAAAAATTGTAGCGGTGCCCTGATAGCGGGTATACCACATGCGTGCGAGTGAGGTTATGCCTACTTTAGCGGGAGGTTTCTTGTTGGTATTTCCTGGGACTATAATTTTGATTATAGGTGTGCCAATCTGTTGCCTTAAAGGCTTCCCTCCTTGATGTAAATATTCCTATAACTATGAGTACTTATCTGTTTTCCTTTCGTTTTCTTTTCAGGTGCTCCTCGCCATGCGGCTACGCTGCACAGCGAACTTAAACTCGGGCACTTTTCCTTATCGGCATCGCTGCCAATTTCGTTTCCTTTTTACTATTTGTTGTTGCGAATGTAGGATTCGTTTTCTTTTTAATTTAAATAAACTTTTCACTAATTTACGTCGCTTTTTATTCTTACTCCGCAACCTCACTGTTTTCGGCTTTTTCACCATCTGTCGACCCGCCTGTCATATCCGGCCTCCTCGTGGCCCGATTTCTCCGTTTCCGGACATGGGGTGTGTGTCGTTACGCTGACAGCTCTGACGGATAGAAGTCAGGGTAATTTCGCGGCTTGCCGTGGTTACTCTTGGGATTTCCTAACTGCCGCCAGACCCACATGCGACCATAACACCATGGACATGGTTTCCCTCGTATATATTCTTTCATTTGCAGACGTCCTTTGAACGGTATAATCTGCTTATCGATACAAAGTATTTCTTCCAATAGGTACTCCAACAAACGTTTTTGAACTGCATCCATGATAAAATTTATCATTATTATTAGGTATCACAAGTGTGTCTATAAGATATAAATCCATACAAAGTGCATAAAATCGATTGCGTGACATATTCTCCGTGAATATTAGCAATGGAGTTCCGTTTTCCCAAAAAAATTGTGTACCCGGAAATTTCAAAATTTAAATATTTAGTTTTTTGTTATAATCAATTGGCAATTCTAAATGCCAATACATGAAAGATGCACATCGACATGTCCACTCTTAAGGAAGTAATTTTATTTTTGAGAGTTTCTTATGTTTTTTTAAGGATTTGTTCATATAATATATATTTATATACAGAGGTAAGTACTGAATTAATTAAAAGTTGAATCACTACATTTACACCCAATGACTACCCATGTACACTCAAATGTATAGTTGATTTACAGCGACTGGAACACTTACCCGAACACCAATTCCAAAAATTTTTGTTTCGACATATTTATAAGATGTGGATGAGTAAAACTGAATTTATCTATAAAGATACGAACACTTTCAGGGACTTTGTTTTATGTCTAAAATTTGAGAACGCAAAAATAGTCTTTTTCTTTTGACCTTCTTTAAAAAAATTTCTGAAAACGACTAAAAATTTTAACGAACTTTGCATTTTAAAAGAAATTACATTAAAACGTTTTTACAATTAATTTTAAGGGGATCCCAAAGTCATGTACACTAAGAAGTTAAACTGTTTATTTGATTATCTTACCATACTGTCCTCTCACAGGTCCAACATCAAAGAAAAGTCGCCTACCTTCAGTATTTTAAAATAATATAATTTGAATTTCAATTGTATTTATATCTTTAATACCGACCTCCCGATATTTAAAAGACTGACACCAAAAATACTATAACATAAAGATATCGCACAGACTATGCTACGCCTGTAATAAAGGTGGACGAAGAAAATTGTGTTCGGGTTTTATTAGTAGAACCCAGATTCCCCTATTTAAAAAAATACCAACGCCACTGAACACTTTGCTCTCAGCTGCACCAGCTCTCTGGAATTGTTTTCTTTTCTCATCTCTTTGCAAGTCCGGATATCCATATATGAGTAGTTACGCTATTCCAATTCTGGCGCACAGTTCCTCCTTTCCTTGTGCCCACTCGTAGCAGCATGCCACGGTTTTCTTGGATGTGTGGACTTTTTTGTTTCCCTTGTGCCCACACGTAGCAGCAAAATGCTACGGTTTTCTTCTATGTGTGGTGTGCCTAAATGTAGGCTTTTTTATTATGATTTTACTTGAGCGCCCAAATTTAGATTTTGGTTTTAAATTAATATTAGTAATAATTAAAGTTAACAGTAGGAAATGTTTGTTCATTCCAATGGTTTTTAGATGGTGGGGCGGAGGGGGGGGGGGGGTATTATAATATAGGTTAGGGAGTGGGATAATGAAATTTTCATCAGAAATCCTCTACGGGCTTTGGCTTTGGAGATATTAGTGTATTAATAATTCAAGTTATTTTTGTTCATGCCAATGGATTTTAGGTGGTGTGGGGTGGGAGTGGGGACGAAATTGTTATCACAAATCTTCTACGGGCTCGCCATTTCTTGAGTAAGGTTACCTACTGGCATTAGCCGGAACTGCCAGCATGCCTTGGTTTTGTTGTTTTCTTTTATTAGCGAGGACGTTGTAGATATCAGCATGACGTCATCTTGGTTTTTCTATTTTCAAGTGCTGCGCCTAAATAAGTTTTCTTTGCGGGGAAGTTGTAGATATCACCAACATTCGAATTTCACAACATGATATCACCTTGGTTTGATGTCTTGGGGGTGCGTGTATTGAAAAGTCACAGTTGCTCTTTCGAGTGCACACACCATTTCTTGAACAAGGTCCCCTGGTGACATTAGGCGGTACTACATATGTTGTTCATCTCGGGCTTGGGGATACGAGATCACTTTCGGGATACGAGATCTACTTTCAGCAATCTTCAACATAGGGTTTTCAATTTTGTTTCTGGAGTTCGCTTATTTTTCATCTCGAACTAGTAGCCTCTAAGTTGACATCAACATTTTTCATCACAAGTTTTGAGGATACGAGATCACTTTGGGGATACGAGATCACTTTCAGCACTCTCCAGCATAGGGAAATAGCATAGGTATTCGATTTTGTTTTAGGGGTTTCCTTATTTTTCATCTCACACTAGTAGCCTCTAAGTTGACATCAACATTTTTCATCTCGAGTTTTGGAGATACGAGATAACTTTGACTATACGAGATCACTTTCAGCACTCTCCAGCATAGGGAAATAGCATAGGTTTTCGATTTTGTTTCAGGAGTTCACTTATTTTTCATCTCGGAGATCGTAGCTCTAAACATTTGTGAAGGAGTGGGAAGCTTTATTGGTGGATGTTGCTGGTTAAGTTTGATCTGGTTTTGGAGGCTACAATTTGACCCTCCTGTGTCTGGGTACTGGAGCTTGGTTGAGAGCTTTAGTGGCAATATTTGATACTATGACTAGAACTGCCTGGGGTTTGTTGGACTGGGCTACGTTACCTGTACCAAGGCTTGAGTAGTATGTGTACGGCTTATGTGTGTATTAAGTAATAATGTGAAATAACCTAAGCGAATTTATTTCGGGCCGTATACTGGTCAGCTTATGTTTGGTGTTAGTTGTTTACTTTAGTATGAGTGTCTGTGGTATGTTGCGCTGGGCTACTTGGTGGCTGAGGAAACGTTATCTAAGGCATGGGTGGATGTGTGCAGCTGTGTATTTATGTGGACAAAAAATGTTGTGAAATTCCCTAAGTAAATTAGTGTAATTAGTATTAGTAATAATTCAAGTTAATCCTAGAATATTTTTGTTCATGCCAATAGATGCTAGAAGGTGTCAGTGCGAGTCTTAGTTCTAGGGGTGGACAAAATTTTTATCAGAAATCCTCCACGGGCTATAGTTTTCGAGATATTAGCGATTTCAGGTATAATTAATATTAGTAATAATTCAAGTTAACTCTAGGATATTTTTTTTGTTCATGCTAATAGTATAATAGTATAATTAATATTAGTACCTGAAAAACAAAACAAAAACAACAACAACTATGACCTAAGTTGTGGATTAAAGATTTGATGATATTTATCTGTAGGTATCTTTTATAAACAAGATTACCTACACCATGTAATCATATATCTAAAAATAGATCAGGCGAAGCTGGTTGGGGTGAATGTAGTAGGTAGATATGTTCACTTATATAAGTAATGGAAATTAGTAAATGCCTAATTTTGCTCTTCAGGTGTAATGCTTGTAATTTAATTCGCACAGTCCAGTAAATGTTGTATCCTGGCCCCGCTCCGTGCTCCGAAGGAGAGAGCAGTCGCCGATATAGGACAAAAGGAAAATTAAAACTTAATCACTTTATTATTATTTTTTTTATTTATTCCGTTATTTATTTTTTATTTATTCTTTTCTTTATATTTTTTAAAGCCTCAATTTCTTTGGCACTAATATAATAATTGTTTCATTCCAATCACTTAATACCAAAAATTTATTATATTTCCTTTAACACTAATATAATAGTTTGATTCTATTCACATAATACAAACAATTAGATTATATTTTCTCTAACACTATCATTGGTAATTTTTAGTATGGATCTCTTTAAGACGTTTTACACTCGACGGGGTTAAAAAACGAACTCCCCGAGGTTTGGGCTAGCTGCCCCCCAGGTACCCACGAAAACTTTCAGAAAAAGCTTTTTTCTTTTTGCTTTCTCACGGCGATGAAAGATCGTACGTGAGAATATGCCAATTATTTTATGTGCAATTCAATTTGCACGACGAAAAATGATATCCGATTACACGGTATGTAGGTAGGTATACCGTGTGAGTGGAGTGCATTACTGATAACGAAATGCAATTTATGCTAAATTGCATTTTGTTGCAGTATGGAAATGCAACTTTAAATGCATTTGAAATTTTTTAAATGAAATTTTAAATGAATTAAATTAAAATTAATTTTCAGGGTCATCTTTGCAATGCATCGATATATTGCATAGGGCAATATATTGGTGCATGGACCTTATGGTTGTGATTCGGGGCATTGGGTACCTGAGTCACAACATCCCTCCCCCCTGGGGAAAAGAAAGTTTTATTCTTTTGAGAAGAAAACTTTCTTTCTCAATAAAGAATAGCTTAACTTTTGGCCTCAATGATTATTGGGATTACAAATGCATAATATAATTATATGATAACAGTATACTATATACTATATTTTATAGCTATAAATGGTGGAACTAATTACAGGGGAGAATAGAAATTTAATACGTAATGCAAATTGTCTTATAACATTTGTAATGGCTACTAATTGTTTGCTATAAAAGAAAAAATGTTGCTTTTAAATATAATACGTAGATAGTTTTTATATTTTTTTTATAATTGTAATTATTACTTACAATTTGTTTTTGTTTTTTTTTTTACTATATAAGAAAACTATTATTTATTTTTATTTCACATATATCTATCTTATTTATATTTTATTATTACTTCTATCAAGAAAGAAAAAATTTAATAAAAAAAATTATTTTTCTGAGAAAAAAATATTTCACGAATTTTTCCTGTTATTCTCATTTCTATTTACGAAAACTTTTATTTCCCTTTTTTTTTTCTCATACCATATTACTATTTATTCCAAATATATTTAATTATACATTTATTATAGAAGTTAAAAGTATTTTTTTTTTTTTTGCAATAGGGAGAATTTTAAGGTAGGAAGGAGTTCAGTTTTCTGTTTGTCATGTCTCTCTGGTTAGTAATTGTTAAAGTTTGCTAATGTCCGTGTTTCCTGGAAGTTGATCCCTGTGGTTCTACTCGTGGGCAGATATGACATATTGTCTCAATTGGCTTTTTTTTTTTTTAGAATAAAATGAAATATTAGTAAGGTGGTTATAATTATTTTGGATTTGATTTAAACTTTGTCTTTGTACCATTGTAGATGGTGTGAAATCTATGTAGATTGTTGGAATTTATTGTTTCATTTTGGTTTTATTGCTGTTAGAGTTGGATTTTTTAGACGTTTTCCGGCGTTTTCTTTTTAGGTGCTGGAGTTAATTTGAATTTTGATTCTCTCGGTGCCGGAGTAGGCACATTCTCCTGTTCATGTTCAGGAAGTATTATTATTTTTTTGTTACGGGTTTTTGTGTTGTATTGAATATACAGATAAACACATAGAATAAAGATAATTGAGGCAATTGTCAGGTACGACACTGTATAGTGGTGAATATGGTGATTGTTTATAGGATTTAAAGGAACTAATTCTTGGTCTTGTTGGAAACGAATGGATTCTAGAAGTTTATCTAGATCCGTGTTATTCGAAAGATTTAACGTATGTATTTTTATATGCGATTCTATTGAGGATGACGTCATATTTGATATTATACTGGAAATGTTTACTGCTGGGATAAAATGGGAATTGAATTTGGACATTTTTACGTTATGTCCGTGCAGGATGAATTCCTTGCTGCGAACATAACAACCGGGATTGATGTGCATTGTTCCTGTTCCTTGCAGAACTTGTGAACTAATGGAATTTTCGCAAATAATATCTATGTGGATGGAATCTTTTAGGGAGAAAAGCCAAGTGTTCTGCTGCGATAATTGCGTCCAAAAACAATCTTGTTCTAATTTTAAAATTTTACAATCGGATGTAATCGGCTCCTTTTTTATTAAATCTATCTCGCATTGATTTACCTTACTGTTTGCATTTAGGATTGGTGATGTGATCTGGCAGTAAAAGTGCGTATGATCCAACGTTGCGCAATTGTGGATATCATGTAATGCTAGTTCAATATAGTGCTCACGATAGTAGTCTATAAGTATATATTCATTTGCTGGTTCAATATATATGAACGATCCGTTAAGGAGTGTAGGTAATGGCATTAATTTGAATAATTGGTATGGTTCCTTGAATGGAAGTGGAATTCGGAGCTCGATAATTATTTTATTATTGAAAATATTCGCTGCTATTGTACTCAATTTGTAAATTTGTGATAAAATATTGTCTCTAGAATTTATGGGAAGCATCATTGAATTTGGCAATTCCTGTCTGATGTTCAATAAGAGTTCTTCAATTTGTCTAGGGGAAATGAGTGTAGGATGAAATTTTCCATGCCTTGAATCTGTTAAGAGATCTATTAATTCCGACTGGGTATTTTGGTATCTAAATGCCATTAACGAAACCAGTGAAATGAGTGACTCGAGTTCTATGGATATTTTGTTATCCAATGTTCTGTTTTCCATTAATGATGTAGCTATCTGTATTGAAATTAACTTTTTATGCATAACCAAGAAATCCTTCTCAATTGCGGCTTTAGTTTTGTTGAAAACATTTGCGGTTGCTTCGACTATCGCAGTTTGGCTTTTCATAAGTGATAGGAGGGAGTTTTGGTTTAAGGTGAGATTACGGATTTGCTCATCATAAATCTTGACATCATCTTCGTTCAATGTGCCGAAAAGAGCTTTAGAGATTGAGCCTATAGCATTGAAAAGTGCTCTGTTTTTTCTATTTTTGGTCACAAGTAACATATTCTTATATTCTATGTTTGCTAATATAAGATTAATTTGTAACAACGTACCGTTACAAGTGTGGCTCAAGGCTGCATATTTGTCCAGTTTCAGGCAGGTCGCTGTAATTTGTTGGGCTATGAACTGAATGTTGTTGAATTCCGATTTAAAATTCACCAGGTCGTAGAATGTCACTATCTTCCACTCGTTTGTGTAGAGATTGGCTCTGCCAATCTCTTCGAAGTAAATGCCTGCAGTAGCATTTAGCTGCTTTACCTCTATTCCTGAGCCGTAGATGAAAGGGATGAAAATTAAAATGAATGCTATTTGCATCATTTTGAAAACCTGGAAGATGATATTGCGTTATTCACTTGGAATGAAGAGGATGAAGCTGTTGACATTAATGTTACTCTTTGAAAGGTTTTAAGTCATTATTATGGACTCTCTTATTTTTATTATTAATTCTGATGGTGGAATTTTCGGGGGAATTAATCTCCATTATCTCATACGGACCTGACCATAGTGGTGAGAATTTGTTCTCTCGAACTCTGCTCTTAAGAAGGACTTTATCGCCTACCATAAAAGATTTTTGGACGGAGCTTTTGTCATATTGCAATTTTGATCTTTCTTTGTTTGCCATGGCTATGTCTTTAGCTATTTTGAAGCTATGTTGTAGACGCGCTTTTAACTCGTTTGCATAATTGTCGTAATTATAGCAAACGGTTGGGGAAGATTTCAAATTGTTTGGAATTTCGGCTGGGAATCCGTACAGGAGTTCGCGGGGAGTATAATTAGTACTCGAATGAGGGGTTGTATTATATACAAACATGGCATAAGGAATCCATGTATCCCAGTCTTGTGGATCTTTTGCTACATAAAATCGGAGATATTCTGCTAAGGTTCTGTGGCTTCTCTCCAATGCACCATTCGTTTGAGGGTGGTATGGAGTAGTTTTGAGCCTTTTAATTCTCAGCAATTTAGATACCTCGGCGAACATGACACTTATGAGGTTAGAACCTTGATCTGTAAGGATACTTTCTGGAATACCATGTCGACAAACTATCGTTGTCGTGAAGGCTTCCGCTAATGTCTTAGACTCGGTGTCGACTATGGGAATAGCCTCAGAAAATTTTGAAAGGTCGTCTTGGAATGTAAGGATGTATTTGTTTCCAGAATGAGAAATTGGGAGAGGTCCTACAACATCTAGGTACACTCTTTCGAAAGGTTTGGAGCTAATGCTCGAGATTTTCATTGGAATTTTAGGGTTTCTGGATACGTTGTTCACCTGACAAAGTTTACATTTCCTTACATGCTTTACGATGTCGTCTGACATGCCAGGCCAGTAGAATTGCTTTTTGATTCTTTTAATTGTACGGGAAACGCCTTGATGGCCTCCCGTCGGTAGTGAATGAAAATCTTTTAAAACTTGTTCGATGTCATTAATGTCTAATAAATATTTAATTGAATCCTGATGCAGTTTTATGTTTATTTGCTTATTAGCGAAGATTTTGGTAAAAGCGGTTTTAATAATTATTAGATTCTGTGGATCTAATATAGGGAAGGAGATATTAATTTGTTTTAACTGATTTGCTTCTGTGTATGAGCAGATCTCAGTTAAAATCTTTTCGAGGTCTGATCTATCTCTTTGCGATCGACAAGGTAAATTAGTTTTTGATATAATTATTGATGAGTCTTTTTTCTTGAAGAAGTTCAGTTCAGTTTCTGAAAGTGGGGATTTAACTGAAAATTTTAGTTTCGAATCCAACACTCTTTCAAGTTCTGTATCTTGCATTGGCAAGATGAAAAATTTAGGATTCGCATTTTTAGTTAGTAAAAGAGGAAAATTAGTCTCAGTTATTATGACTGAGGAATTGTTTACAGGTGATGGAGTTGGGTTTGGAGTAGTTACACTTGCGTTGGGTGTATTTATATTCACCTGAGCTCTGGCTTGATTTCTAGTTACCACATTTATGCAGGTGGTAGGTTTTGCGAAATTTTCGCTAATATCTGGAATAGCTCTACTGAGAGCGTCTGCATTTGTGTTGAGCTTACCTGATTTGTGGACTATCTTGTAGTCATATTCCTCAAGACGTATTCTCCATCTCATCAGTCTTGAGGAGTGATCTTTCAGATTCATGAGCCATACTAATGGTTTATGGTCAGTTATAATTGTAAACTGTCTGCCATAAACGTACGGTCTGAATTGCTCAACTGCGAAAACGATAGCTAAGAGCTCCTTTTCTATTGTTGAGTAACGAGTCTCTGCACCATTGAGAACTCGGCTCACATAGGCGATTGGATGATCTCCTTGATCATCAACTTGTGAAAGGACTGCTCCGATGGCGTAGTCACTGGCATCGGAGGTGACAAAAAATTCTTTGTCAAAATCGGGATATGATAGAATTGGTGCTGAAATTAATTTATTTCGTAATTCGCAAAACGCTTCATCGCAAATTGCATCGAACTTGAAGGGTGTATCTTTTTTCAAAAGATTTGTGAGTGGTTTAGCTATCTTCGAAAAATTTGGTATGAAGCGGCGATAGTAGCCGACGAAACCAAGGAAAGCTTTTATATCTTTTTCCTTCTTCGGTCTGGGATAGGACTGAACTGACTTAATCTTCGCTGGGTCTGGTTTGACTCCATTTTCTGTAATAATGTGCCCTAAGTACATAATTTCCTTTCTTAGGAAGTGGCACTTGTCGGGTTGAAGTTTGAGGTTGAAATCACGAAGGCGGCTAAATACTGCTGTGAGTCTGGAATTGTGGTCCTTGAGATTGTATCCATGGACTACAATATCGTCCATGTATACGAAGCAATAGATGCCTTGAAGGCCAGATAGAACATTGTTCATGACTCGTTGAAAAGTAGCAGGGGCTCCTTTTAAACCAAATGGAATACGATTGTATTCGTAGTGGCCATAGGGTGTGCTAAAGGCAGTTTTCTCCCTGTCCTTCGAGTCCATTTTTATCTGGTGAAATCCACTGGCTAAGTCGAGTGTGGTAAAATATTTCGACTTCCCCAACTGGTCTAATATATCAGTGATATTAGGTAGTGGGTACGCAGTGGAGAATTCCAGGGACTATGGGATGGTTTTATGATATCTGACTCAAGCATTTCGTGTATTTGCTGGTTTATTTCTATTCGGCTTGCTTCAGGAAGTCTATATGGCTTGGTATAGATGGGCGGTTTATCTTGGAGTGTTTCGATTTTGTGGGTTATCGCATCTGTATAAGATAGGAAATCCCCTTCTATGAAGAAGAGATCGTTGAATTCCCTACAGATATTGCGAATACTTTCAGATTCCTCTGAATTACAGTGATCCAATTTTATAAGGTTTTGCAGTTTAATTATTCTGCCCTTAATTGGATCTCTGTCAGAGTCTGTGGAGATGACCACAAAGTCGTCCAAGTCTTGGTAAACTGGGTTCACCTCGTAAGGTGCCAGATCGGCGTCCTCCTCATTTGTGTTGAGGATTAGGACTTTTGCCCTACCGTTGACTGGTTCGACTATCGAATTTCCAAGAAATAAACCTGGCCTTATTTCCTTCTTGAAACAGACCGATTGATTTTGAATAGAAGGAGTTGGAATTTCAATAATGGATTCTGATCGAGCCGGAATTTTAAATGATTTTAATTTATCCGATTCTTTCGGATTTCTAAAAGGAAGGAGATATGATTCCAACTTTTGTGGAATTTGGAAGGAGTTATTCGATGATTCCGACTCAATAGTATTTGAAGGAGATAATACTTTATTGAAATTCCTTGACTTCTTTTCTAATTTATTTCTGAATGAAGGAGATAGAATTTTATTATATTTAGCCTTTTGTGCGGCTGTAGATGGAGATATACTTTTATGTTGTTGCTTCATATCTTGTGAAGCCTTTGATGGAGATAGAATTTTATTTAAATCAGCCTTTTTTCTGGCTATAGATGCAGATAGATTTTTATCTTTATGCTTCACTTTTTATGAAGCATTTGCCGGCGATCGATTTTCATTGCTTTTCGAAGCAATTGATGGAGATAGATTTGTATTTATATCTTTATTAGAGACTGTTATTCCTGTATATAACAGACTCTTTGTTTGAGACCTCTTTTCTGGGTCTTCGCTTTTCAAATAAACGTATGGATAGTTATTGTAATATTCTTCATAAGGATAAAATTCATTCAAATCATTTATTTCTAAAGAAATATATTTATTTTTGTAATTGATACTAGCATTGTATCGAGATAAAAAGTCATGACCAAGCAGGCCATCGTATGAGAGGATGGAGTTATTTCCCACTATTTGAAATGGGTGCTCTAGGATGGAGTTATTTTGCGCAGATTCCAGAATTAATTTCGCGAAGATGAGTCCTTCTGTAGAAGTTGACTCTGTAAACAATGTATTTATATTGCAGACAGCATCTCTGTAGCAGATACTGTCTGGTTTCAGTGGATGGAGTTTTATTAAGCTGATCTCTGCTCCTGTATCAATCAAAAAGGTAAGCTTCGGAGCAGAACAGATGTCGACAGGCAAAGAAAGCGTTAGTGAATTTTTATTTATTTGAACGGGTATACGAATTAATTTTTTGCTGCCTACTTTTCCATCGATATTGTCTCGGGATTGCTGTGGACTTGCGCCGTTGTTTCTATCTGCGAGGGGTTGCCGAATGAGACCCCCCGCTGCATCCAGTTTCCCTGCCTAGATGCCGATGGACTTTTGTTATTTCTTTTCTTTGGAGATAGTGATCTAGCCGAGATATTGGCATTATTATATCTCGGCGGTGAAGTTCGATTTTCTCGGAATACTGGCTGCTGCCAGTTCCTATTTTGAGGCTGTCTGTCAGCCGTGTTTGTTGGTGGAGTATTGTTCACCTTCTGGAAATTGTTTTGATTTCCCTGATTGTTGCCAGAACGATTGTTGTTCGCCGCTCTTGTCTGACATTCTTCGATAGAATGTCCCATCCGATGACAATATCGACATGTAAGCGCTTGTGTCGGAGATGTAAATGTAACCCTATTGAAATCTGCAGGGCTTTGTAATTGCGTGTTTGTTCTTGGAATTGTGTTTAAGTTCTGTGCAAGGTGTTGTATGATTGGGCATTTTGAAGCAGCATGTCCCAGTCTATTGCATTTGAAGCAACGTAAGTTGTTATTTATACTTTCAAAGGAATTTTGATTTGCCTTATTATATGTTTGAAAGTTGGGTTGCTTCTGCTCTATACGTAATGAGTGATCTAGAATATGTGATTTTATTGTAGAGAAGGATTTATCGGGATGCACTTTGGCTAAAGTTTGGAGTTGAGGATTAATTAGCCCATCTTCAATAGCTCTTACTGCTTGATATTCGTTATCTTTTAAAAGAGATTTCAAAAGAATTTTATCACTTGTGTATGAGTGGGTCGCCTCGTTTAATTTAGATAAATTTGTGTTAAGTCTCTGAAGGAAATCTTTCACGCTTTCCCCTATTCTCTGTTTAGAATTATTTAATTGAGACTGAAGCGTAGTCCTGGGAATTTTTATCTCAAAAGTTTGAGTTAAAATTGATTTTAAGGTAGGCCAATCTTCAACTTGATTGTACCTGAAAATATCATATGCATCTGCAGATAATTTACTCCTTATTAAGCTAAGGAGGGAGTGTTTTTCGTTCGCCGTCGTTGCTGTCGCGTATATATCATCACAGCTTGAGATAAATTTGTGGAGATCTTTCGGATTTCCATTGAAATTGGGAATTAATGTTCTCGCGTCAGATGGGAAAAAAATTGATTGGTCTCTGAAAGAGGCATTGTGGTGATGCTCTGTGGAATTATTTGCAGTATTCGTTACATTTTGAAATCGAGAGTCCAATTGTTCTTGCAGCGCAATTACAGTGTCTGAGAAAGATGTTTCCATGTTTATGTAAACATCATTTACGAAGTAATCGCTGTCTCTGTCGTTTGGGCCAACATTCAAGATTATTTCGTTATGTGTTTCTTCAAAATCGTCCCAATATTTGTGCAGCGAGTTTAATTTTTGGTTTAAGTATGCCTGGGTTGCAGTTGCAAGTGAATTATTATCTATAGACTGGATAATATGGGATAATGTTTTCCGTCTATCTTCTTGTAATCGAAAGCGTACTGTATTTGATTGATCCTTGTCCGCGCTGTCTTGGTTATCAGCTGCAGTTGTTTTTTGCGAAGTTTTAGGAGGTGGGACGTAAAACGGGTTATTTTTGCGCTCTGTGTGGACTGATATGGATTTCAACCTATCAGACAGAGTTGCCTTTGTAAGATTGTACCAGTCCTCCGTTTTGTCATAGCAGGACTGCTTAAAATAATCATGAGTTTCAGTAAAATTTTCATGATCTTGAATCAGGGTTTCCGTTTTTTTAAATGAAGCCCATACGTTTTCCAACTGTTGGAGTTTCTCAGAAGTAAAATCTGAAGTCCTTTTAGGTTTATTCGCTCTGTGATAATCGGCCAGAATTTGTCTAATTTCTGCCATTTTTGGGACTTGTGACAAGCAAAGCTCATCGAAAGATTTGGTTTCTGCAGTCATGTTTAATTGATTTATATTTTGTTTGGGAATTAATTAATTAGTTATGGAAGAAATGGTAAAAATTTTTTTTTTTTTTAGTTTAAGTTTTCCCAACAACAATAAACAGGTAACAAAATTGGTTATGCGGAGATAATTAGGTTTAAGTAAATTTTGCAAAAATTGGGGAAAACACAGCGATAGGAATTGTGGAATCTGTCGACAAAATAGTTTTATATTTATTTATTAGAAAAAGTCTTATGGTTTTTATTCCATCTGTCACCTGTTGTTATGTGTTTAATTAAATTTGGAAATTAAATTTTCGTACACTTTTGGGAATAATAAAGTCGTGGTAGATTATTGTGAGACGTAGAGTAAAAGAAAGGTTTCAATAAACTTTCAATATCAAGGAAAAGGAATTGTATTATAATAAAAAAAAATTGTATGTTTAAATAAAATGTCTGAATTAAATATAAAAAAAAACAATAATAGGAATCGGAAAAATTTAGGTATTTTCAAAACAGGGAAATTTTAGTACAATATTTGATTAATAAAAAGGGAAAAGTATTGTAGCATAAATCGCTAATTCCAACCAAAATCTTTACACTGGTCAATAGGCCTATGAAGCTCGATTGCAGGGGATCGATTATTGATTTTGTTCGAAGTCCTCTGGCCAGCAAGCTCACGAAGTCTTGCCGCAGAGGTCGCTTCTAGGAACAGCAATTAAAAAAAAAGAAAATAAAGAAACAATTTTGTTTGTTAGAACGGAGAAAAAATGTTTTGCTCTTCTTGTTCTCGTTTCTCTATAACACCTTCTTATATGTATATATCACTTTGTAGTATGATTAACATAATTAGTAACGGAATTAATATAATTAATATGATTACTATGATTAAAGTAATTAATTAAAATAATATTAAAAAATAATGGGAAATAAGTATGTATCATTCTCTACCTTGTTTTTATTCCTTGTATGTGATTAGATTTTTTCTTCTGCTGGATGATGTAGATAGTGTTGTATATCTGATGATGTTGATGATGGTTGTATTGGGTGTTTTGGCTGACGTCTCCTGGTAGTCTTCCTTCCTTCTCTATATCTTTGATGCTGGATGTTGTCGAGGATGAAGATGATGAAGATACGTCACGCGTCCTGGGTGACGATTTCTTGCAGTCTTCCTTTTTTGGTACGTCTTGTTTGAGGTAGGGATGAAGCCTCGCTAAATTCCCTCGTTGGAGCACTAAGGCGCTCTAAACTTATACAATATTTCCTCTAAGTACCCTGTATAAAGGGTACCCGGGCTCTTTTTTTAGGTATTATTTTATTATTTTTTCTTTTATTTAAAAAAAAAGAATTATTTTTACTTATTTTAGTTTAGAATTTCTTTTTAGTTTATTTGTTTATTTTCAACCGTTAAATTTTATTTTAAGAAATTTTTTGCTTTATTTGTTTTAATTTTTATTTATATATTGTAGCAGATTTTATTATTAATTTGTTGTTTATTTTTATTTGTTTTATTTAATTATTGTAGATTATTTTTTGAATTAATTTGAATTGGTTTACCTCGTTGAGGCACCAAATTTGCGAAGTACCAATGATGTTGTGGCTATGGCAGTTTTTTATTATTATGTTATTTTTCTTTTTAGTTAATTAATTTTATTTCACTAAACTTTTGTAGGCACTGACTGTTGTTTTTTCGGGCACCGCTGCCACCAATTGTTGTATCCTGGCCCCGCTCCGTGCTCCGAAGGAGAGATCAGTCGCCGATATAGGACAAAAGGAAAATTAAAACTTAATCACTTTATTATTATTTTTTTTATTTATTCCGTTATTTATTTTTTATTTATTCTTTTCTTTATATTTTTTAAAGCCTCAATTTCTTTGGCACTAATATAATAATTGTTTCATTCCAATCACTTAATACCAAAAATTTATTATATTTCCTTTAACACTAATATAATAGTTTGATTCTATTCACATAATACAAACAATTCGATTATATTTTCTCTAACACTATCATTGGTAATTTTTAGTATGGATCTCTTTAAGACGTTTTACACTCGACGGGGTTAAAAAACGAACTCCCCGAGGTTTGGGCTAGCTGCCCCCCAGGTACCCACGAAAACTTTCAGAAAAAGCTTTTTTCTTTTTGCTTTCTCACGGCGATGAAAGATCGTACGTGAGAATATGCCAATTATTTTATGTGCAATTCAATTTGCACGACGAAAAATGATATCCGATTACACGGTATGTAGGTAGGTATACCGTGTGAGTGGAGTGCATTACTGATAACGAAATGCAATTTATGCTAAATTGCATTTTGTTGCAGTATGGAAATGCAACTTTAAATGCATTTGAAATTTTTTAAATGAAATTTTAAATGAATTAAATTAAAATTAATTTTCAGGGTCATCTTTGCAATGCATCGATATATTGCATAGGGCAATATATTGGTGCATGGACCTTATGGTTGTGATTCGGGGCATTGGGTACCTGAGTCACAACATAAAGTAAACATATTCGCAGTCGAAAACACAGTCGTAAACAAATTCGCACAGCAGCGGTCGAATAAAGTAAACAAATTGAGCGATTTATGTTTTTTAATGTAAGATTCCCAATTTCTTTATCTGAAAACAACAACTAATATTAATCTGTAGGATATGATGTCTTAGATGAGTAGTGGAACTTATAATTGCAAATTTCTTTTGCTGAAAAAAAAAACAGCAACAACTATAACATAAGTTGTGGATTAAAAATATTTTATAAACAAGAGTGATCATGCTATGATATTCGATATCTAAAAATAAAACACGGCTGCTTGGGATGTTAAGAAACATGAAGTAGGATGTAAATTAAAGCCTTATCAGAAAATTTTCAATGTGTATGTGTACTCCAAAGCCTTAGGATTTATAAAAAATTGTTTTGTTTTTTATTTTCAATAAAATTTATTTTTGAGCGTATTAAATTTAAAACTCTGATGACCTATGATATCAATGTGGGGTGATACTAATATACTTAGTATGATATGTTGGGTTAGATGAGTAGTGAAAGTTGTATGGGTACAGTAAAAGCCTTTTCATTAAATTTTTGGTGATAAGGTGTAATGGCATGAATAGTGTTGCCACACGAAATCTTTCTAGAGTACCTTATTAGCCTAGCCTGAAGGTGATCTGAGCAGCCACATATGAAAAAATGACATATTAAGATTAAGAAAGCTTCATGATATATATGTATATCAAATATGATAGCAATGGATTACATAAGGAAAGTACGGTCACTTAATCTGCAAACAACAAATTTGACTGAAAGCGACTCTTAAGTGCCGTGTGCCGCAGAAAATATATTAAGTCTAGTCTTAAATGTGCATTTGTAAATAAAAATTACATTATGGTTATAATGCCATTTATTGAAATAATTTGTTTTAATTACATTATAGCTTAAGTCTCAAGTCTTTTTTTTTTTAATTCAGGAAGGCCAAGATTTCATAGATGTAGACTGGTCCTTATAATGAATATTCCTTATGTCCTTAGACCACGTGCTTTTAAAAGGTTCGTTGTGCATTATTTTCACAAATAACATCTCTCCATCTTTACTTTTTGCGATCTTTGTTGGAATATCCTGATTTTTCGAGCTGTTGGTAGGGGGCAGTCGACTCGTTTCTGGATGAAAAACTTTCTTCTTTATTGGTGGAAAGCATCGATTTCTTAGATGTAGACTGAACCTTATATGAATATTCTTTACGCCTTTCGTCCGTAGGCTTTAGAAGGGTAGTGTCCTTAGAACTCATGTTGAAGTTATTGCGTAATTAGCTTGCCAAGAAACAGCGGTCTGTTTGGGTAAAGAGCAAAACATCAATTGAAAAACAAGTTATGATACTATTATTTACATGTATTTGACACGTGGTCTTGGAGGCAGCAATTTGTCCTTGACCTCTGACGTCACCTTAACTTTAGAAACCGAAAGTGTCTGCTCTTGGGTAACATTTTGAAACCGGCAGTGTCGAGTCTTAGAGGCTACAATTTGACCTTAATTCAGCTTCGATATCTAAAAAATAATTCACACGACACTGATAAGAATATGGTAATTTTATCTTCGGGAATTGTTTCGATCACGATAAGGAAAGAAAGCTATCTTAGTTTGTATTCTAATTCAAATTCTTGGCGTCTTAAAAGTTAACACAGCAACAAAAAATATTTTGATCGAACTTCGACTCGAACTCGGGATTCTTAATCGAAACTTCCAGTTTTTTCCACTACACCAAATTCTTTCTTTTACAGAGTAGGTTAATAATCGAATAAAAACCACCACTTCAGGAATTTTTTAAGTTTATTATGAATTCTATTTTACAAATTAGTTTAATGATTTTATTCTGAAATATTATAGAGTTCAAAGTTAATATTTCACAAAATATAATAAAATCAGAGAGTTCAAATCAATTTAACACAACGCACAGAATGATGAATGTCTTTCACTTAAGAACACCTTCAATCCCACAAACTATTCGCCCCAAAAAAAAAAAAACGATTTTGATTTCAAGTAAGTATACCACGATTTCTAATAAATTTGAAGATTTCGATTCTTCTTTTGTAACGTCCGACACGATCCAAATTCCGAAACTGAAAAAAATTCCTTGTTTTCAACAGTCTAACATATTTCCCGTATTGTAGGGGAAATTTAAAAGTTCTAGAACTTTTATCATATTTATCGGTAAATTAATTTTCTTTTAATACGATTGGTTATCTCATGATAACTGCATTGCAATATCATATTTCTTTACCCCTTTTTATGTTCTCTCTTTTTCATATGGTTATTACCAAGAGTTTCTTTCAACCTTCAAGGTTGGTAGCTCTTGACCCTTTTCCCATTCCATCCTCGATTCTCGAAGATATTTTCGATGATCGGATCGGATGTGTCAGCTGTCACAAGAAAGCTGTAAGTTAAATAGATTTTTGTAAGTGTGCAAATTATTATTTTCTTAATTTTGTCCGAAGAGCTCGTCGGGAATATTGAAACGTTCTTAAGTGTTCTTGCATGTATTGTACGTGATTTATTGTGCTAGTTGACTACAGTTCTTGTGTTAAATTGTTTTATCCTGTGGTAAGAGGAATTTGTTTACATTTTCTAGACATTAAATAACTAATCTATCATTGCATCTTTTAGAATCAACAATCAACATTTTCATTTCGGATATTGTTATTCAATATTACATACATACATACATCGTTAATTAAGATTTACGACATGTAACCTGCTACTACTGCGATAACAAAATAGACAGCTGCAATTGTTCAGATAAGTACAATAATTTTTATATTTTTTAAACAAGATTCTTTGTGTGGTCTTATTTTGTTCCAGAATTCAAAACAGCTACATATATGTACGGATCCGAGCCTGAACATACTCCCCGGGTTGGAACCCTTGTGTTCCAACATCTTCTGAGATTGTGTTTTCTAGTATGGATAGCTTAGTTGTGAAGAATTGTTCCCTTTTTGCTCTAACACCTGCAAGAGAAGAAGAGGGAGAAGATGGGGTTATAGCGCCCCGACTCGCTATCAGGATGTCAAGGAAGGGAGTTTTGGTATTTTGGGATTCTCATTGAAGATGGATAAAATAGGTTTGGACATCAAATTGTGAAGGCAAGTTTTGTGATTATTAGTGCTGTTGTTGTTTTGTGCGGTTGATGTGTTGGTTTGAGGTTATAATGTTTTTGATTTAAATTTCGCTATTTTCTATCGGCAGTAAACAAAGTTTCGCGGCAGGGCGTTTTAGAATCGAATCTTTTGTTTTAATTGTCGCGACGCGCACTAAACCGTCTGATCCCGGATGGGTATCGATAATTCTACCCAGAAGCCACCTTGACGGTGGAAGATTTTCTTCTTTTATGATGACTAGATCCCCGTTTTTCAAATTTTTTTTATTTCGTTTCCACTTGGGTCGTTGTTGTAGGAGACATAAATATTCCGTGTGCCATCTTTTCCAAAAATGTTGATGCAGTCGTTGTATATGCTGCCATCGGTCTAGCCTATGCACATTTATGTCAAGTACAGATGGTTCTGGTGGTGTTAACAAAATGTCTCCAATCAAAAAATGTGCAGGCGTTAGTGAATTGAGATCATCCGGGTCATTGCTGGATGGACACAGTGGTCGTGAATTCAGACATGCCTCAATTTGTGTAAGCACTGTCGCTAATTCCTCATAAGTGAGGATACTATTTCCGAGGATCCTCTTCATGTGATATTTGGTTGATCGTACGCCGGATTCCCATAGACCCCCGAAGTGTGGTGATGCTGGAGGAATGAAATGAAATCGTACGCCCTGAGTTTCAATGAGACTTGCTATTTCTTCATTGAGCTGATCGACCATTTGTTTATTTTGCCTTGTTAGGATGGTATATCCGCCTCCAAAATTGGATCCACAATCGCAATAAACGTCGCTTGGTAAACCTCTTCGTGATGCAAATCGTCGAAAAGCGGCAATGAATCCTTCTGCACTGAGATCTGTTACGACTTCAATATGAATTGCCTTCACAGCCATGCATACAAAAATAGACACGTATCCCTTATAGGTATTCGATCCTCTACCTCTATGCCTTCGAATGTTGAATGGTCCGCAATAATCAACGCCTACGTGACTGAAAGGTCTAGATTTGGTTACTCTAGGTCTGGGAAGGTTTCCCATTAATTGAGTCTGGATTTCCGCGCGCTGTTTCGTGCATTGAACACATTTATGTATATGTTGTCTTATTGCATTTCTCGCATTCAACAGCCAATATTTTTGTGCAATCACTCTCATCATAAGTTGTGGACCACCGTGCAGCGTATCTTTGTGGACTTTATCTATAATGAGATGCGTTAGATGGCCTTTGTCGGGTAAGATTATCGGGTGTTTTTCATTATATGACAAGTCCGCATACTACAATCTTCCGCCAACTCGTAACAGTCCATCTGAATGAAGATATGGGCTTAATTTTAGCAATCGATTGCTTGATTCCAATGGTTTTCCGTTTCTTAATTGTTGGATTTCTTCGGAAAAGTGTTCAAACTGGACATTCTTCAACCATATGGAGAGCGCTGCTCTTATTTCATTAGCCTTGAGATGTCCTTTCTGCTTCGACTTGAATCTATGACAGTACGCCGTTATGTTCAGAAGTTTGTTAAGTGATGAGTATCGATCTTCCATTCTGTCGATTGTAGTCTGCATGCAGTTGACTGATAATTTTCGGATTTCCATGTTTGTTTCAGGTATATCGTTCTTCTTAGGCCAGCAGTTTTTGTGTTTCCCCAACCAGATTGGGCCATTCCACCATAGAGAACATGACTTCAATTCAGTCGGCATGATGCCCCTCGTAGCATAGTCTGCTGGGTTTTCTTTTGTAGGAACGTGATGCCACACAGCTTCTCCTATTAACTCATGTATGTGTGAAACTCTGTTCGCTATGAATGTCTTCCACTTAGAAGGATGCCCTCTCAACCAAGCTAACACAATTTCAGAATCAGTCCATGCATACAAGGATGCGTCAGCAATTGCCAAGGATTTCAACACATACCGCAGGAGTTTTGCTAAAAGTACAGCACCGCATAGTTCAAGTCTGGGCAAAGATACTGTTCTAATTGGAGCAACTTTCGACTTTGCAGACAAAATGGAAACTTTTCTGTTGCCTTCTAAATCAATAACACTAATGTAGATGACAGCTGCGAATGCCACCAGAGACGCATCGCAAAAGCCGTGGATTTCGATGCCATGATTCGTTTCCAAATATTGTATCCAACGAGGTAAGTTGATCGTTCTGAGTTCAATTATGTTATTCCGAAATTCTAACCATTGGTTTTCTATATTTGAAGGTACAGCTTCGTCCCAATCCAATTTTGCTAACCACAATTTTTGGATAAATATCTTAGCGATAATGATGCTCGGTGAGGCCCATCCCAAAGGGTCGAATAATTTAGCTACATCTGATAAGATGGTGCGTTTGGTACATACTTCTTGGATCTTATCTAATTTAATAGAATAACAAAGAGCATCAGTTGAAGGATCCCAATACAAACCAAGTGCCTTGACTTGTTCTCCTCCGTCAACGTTAAGAGCCACTTTAACTTCTATATGTTCTTCTGGTATATTTTCGAGTAAACGAGAGCTATTTGATGCCCACTTGCGTAGATGGAATCCGCCTGATTTCAAAAGGTTGATTAATTGTGTTTGCTTCTCGCTTGCGCATGCTAAGTTGTCACCGCCGGACAGTAAATCATCTACATAAAACTCCGATAATGTTGCTTGAGAACCGATGGGGTATTTGTCTTTTTCATCCAATGCTAATTGCTTAAGTACTCGAGTGGCAAGATAAGGTGCACTTTTCGTGCCAAAGGTGACCGTCAGAAGTTGATAATCCCGAATAGCAGTGTCGGGTGACTCTCTCCAAACGATTCTCTGAAGATCAGCTTGTTTCGGATTGATTCGTATTTGGCGGTACATTTTTTCAATGTCCGCCGTAAACGCAATTCGATATTTCCTCCATCGTAACAACAAACATGCCAATTCGTCCTGAATGGTTGGACCTTTCAGCATAATATCATTCAGCGAGATTCTAGAAGATGTTTTCCTGGACGCATCGAATACTACTCTCAATTTTGTAGTTGAGCTATCTGCTTTAATCACTGAATGGTGAGGAAGGTAACAAGATACGTATGAGTTTGTAATGCTATTATTAATGCTTTCTTCTTTTAGCTCTATCGGTTTCATATGCTCGAGGGTTGCATATTCCTTAATACACTTTGAGTATTCATCTTGCAACAAAGGGTTCGTTTTGAATCGCTTCTCCATTTGATGTAGGCTTGCAACTGCTATGAACCTAGATTCTCCGAGCGATTTGGCACCTTCGGGGTCGTTAAGGGGTAGAGACACTTCATATCTGCCGTCCTCTAATCTTTTGTGCTGGGCTGCAAATATATCTTCGCATCGTTTTTCTTCATCAGTCAAAACTTTGTCGTTGCTCACCTCTTCCAGCTCCCAAAACCTCTTCAATTGACTCTCCAAGTCAGCTAAGATGTGAAAGTTGCGAACAGTACTCGAAAAACTATAATTGCTGATTTCTCCAGTAAGAATCCAACCAAGAATTGTTTGCTGGGCTACGGGCGATCCTGGCTTTCCTTTAATAACACCATTTTCTATAATTTTCGAGTATATATCAGCTCCTAAGAGAAGATCTATTTTTCCAGGTTTGTAGAATAGTGGATCAGCAAGTTGGAGTCCTCGTATGTGTTCCCAATCTTGAATACGAAGTTTTCGAGGAGGCAGTAGATGAGTTAACTTCTTCAATACTAAACCTTTCACTTCCAACTTGATTGCATCACTGTTGAGAGCTTTGATGAATAGATGGACTCGAGCATTCACTTGACCTGCACTGCTTTCACCTATCCCAGAGACATTAGCGCGAATGGCTTCTTTAGGCAAATTCAAAGCCTGAATTGCCGCTTCCGTAACAAAGGATGCCTGAGAGCCTTGATCAATCAGTGCCCGGAATACTTCCTCTTTTCCCGACGAGGCAACGACTTTAACCATTGCTGTTGCTAACAAGATTTCACTGGTTTCATGTAAATCATTTATGAAAAAGGAGCTTACCTGGGGTGAGTTGCGATCACTTTGTTGTGGTATGAACTCTGGAGATGATGCTATTAATGACGATTGCGCACCAAGTATTTGCTCTGTACTAGAATTTGTGGAAGAAGGAGTCATAGTAGGTTTCCTATGTGATTGAAAACTTGAATCATGCACGAGGTTTCGATTCGATGTACTAGCCTGATGTTGTTCATTTGAATTACGATGTAATAGTGTGTGATGGCGTTGCTTACAATGTAGGCATTTCTGTTTACTAGGGCATTGAGCTAGCATATGACCGAGGCCGAGGCAATTAATACACAAACCCTTTGTTTTAACTGTTTCCAATTTTTTTGTAAAATTCATGGATGCAAATTTTGAGCATTGTCGAATGTGATGCTGGTTACCACAGAGATAGCACATAGAACTCGAAGATGCTAAAAAAGTTTGTGTGGTTCCTTTAGATCTAAAACTGTAATTACGATAATCTTTGCTTACTGCAGGATGTTTCTTAACTGTGATAGCCTCTAAAGTCCTGAATCTACCTTTCAAAAATTCTTGCAATTCTTTCCATGTAGGGAGGTTGGCTTTGTTTGCTAAACTTTGTTCCCAAAGCGAGTGCGTCTCAGATGGTAACTTTTGTACTGTGAGATACACTATTAAAACGTCCCAACCTTCGGTCGATATATCTAAATTGTTCAAGGCTTGCAAAGATTCTGTTGTTGTATCTAATAAGACTTTGATTCCATTGGCTGTTTCGGATGACAATCCAGTCTGTGAAAGAAGAGTCTTGAGGTGTGCATTGACAAGCACTCTTTTATTATCATATCTATCTTTCAATAGATCCCAAGCCGTATTATAATTTTTTCCTGTGACTGAGAAGTGTCTCAACAAATTTTCAGCTTCTCCACTCAGGTGTAGCTTTAAGTACTGCAGCTTTTGAACATCTGATAAGGATTCGTTCTCATGTACTAGAGTACGGAATAAGTCGTAGAATGTTGGCCATTTTCGATAATCACCTGAGAATCTTTCCAAAGATATTTTTGGAAGTCTAATGGAGTCTTCACCTTTTATGTAGACAGATGTGGAGTCATTCCCGTTGCCAGCATGGTGAACCGGTTTTTGAGGCTTATAATCAGGATATTCCTTATGAAATCTATCTTCTATTCGAGCATAATTGTCCATGAAGTGTGTTTCCATGATTGAATAAACATCCTTTTCGAGGTAGTCGATGACTGTCTCTTCAGTGATTTTTGGGTTCAAAATTTGTTTCATTAATATTTCGCGATGAGTAACCGTCGCTTCATTCCACAGACCTTGAAAATCCTTTAGTCTCTTTAAATAATATGGCGCAGTTCTTCTGGGCTCTCCGTCTTTATTATAATTGGTAACAAAATTTTCCATAATAGTCTTTTGGGCTAGCTGAAGGATTACTAAATTCTTCATCTCGACGTTTTCTTAATTTCTTATATATAAGATACAAACACCAATATTATAAGAAGTGGACTTACCGATGCAGCTGAGAACTTCGATGCTTCCACCTTTGGCTTCTGGGATTTTTCTTCGCGCGGCACCTTACGGTCTTTAAAAAGGGTTCAAATTTTGCACAACACAGAAACTCTATTGTCTTTCAATACACGATAAAGCTTTTCACACAAACTTCGAGTGTTCTAGAACAGCTTTCTTTGTTTTGTAAACTATCCGGCTCGAAGGACCATTGAATATTTTCGGGAATTGTTTCGATCACGATAAGGAAAGAAAGCTATCTTAGTTTGTATTCTAATTCAAATTCTTGGCGTCTTAAAAGTTAACACAGCAACAAAAAATATTTTGATCGAACTTCGACTCGAACTCGGGATTCTTAATCGAAACTTCCAGTTTTTTCCACTACACCAAATTCTTTCTTTTACAGAGTAGGTTAATAATCGAATAAAAACCACCACTTCAGGAATTTTTTAAGTTTATTATGAATTCTATTTTACAAATTAGTTTAATGATTTTATTCTGAAATATTATAGAGTTCAAAGTTAATATTTCACAAAATATAATAAAATCAGAGAGTTCAAATCAATTTAACACAACGCACAGAATGATGAATGTCTTTCACTTAAGAACACCTTCAATCCCACAAACTATTCGCCCCAAAAAAAAAAAAACGATTTTGATTTCAAGTAAGTATACCACGATTTCTAATAAATTTGAAGATTTCGATTCTTCTTTTGTAACGTCCGACACGATCCAAATTCCGAAACTGAAAAAAATTCCTTGTTTTCAACAGTCTAACATATTTCCCGTATTGTAGGGGAAATTTAAAAGTTCTAGAACTTTTATCATATTTATCGGTAAATTAATTTTCTTTTAATACGATTGGTTATCTCATGATAACTGCATTGCAATATCATATTTCTTTACCCCTTTTTATGTTCTCTCTTTTTCATATGGTTATTACCAAGAGTTTCTTTCAACCTTCAAGGTTGGTAGCTCTTGACCCTTTTCCCATTCCATCCTCGATTCTCGAAGATATTTTCGATGATCGGATCGGATGTGTCAGCTGTCACAAGAAAGCTGTAAGTTAAATAGATTTTTGTAAGTGTGCAAATTATTATTTTCTTAATTTTGTCCGAAGAGCTCGTCGGGAATATTGAAACGTTCTTAAGTGTTCTTGCATGTATTGTACGTGATTTATTGTGCTAGTTGACTACAGTTCTTGTGTTAAATTGTTTTGTCCTGTGGTAAGAGGAATTTGTTTACATTTTCAAGACATTAAATAACTAATCTATCATTGCATCTTTTAGAATCAACAATCAACATTTTCATTTCGGATATTGTTATTCAATATTACATACATACATACATCGTTAATTAAGATTTACGACATGTAACCTGCTACTACTGCGATAACAAAATAGACAGCTGCAATTGTTCAGATAAGTACAATAATTTTTATATTTTTTAAACAAGATTCTTTGTGTGGTCTTATTTTGTTCCAGAATTCAAAACAGCTACATATATGTACGGATCCGAGCCTGAACAATTGGTGTGGGAGGCATAGTTTTTTTTTACTATTAATGAAAGTGTATCATACAGTGAATAAACTAGTCTTGTCAATAAATCACTTGGAAGATGAGTAGTGCAAATTGCATGGGAGATAATAATTAGCTGTAAGTAAACAGTAAAGAAGAAGAAGATTTCTGGTAACAGTATGTTTCATACAAAATCTTACAGGTGGAAAAAAATTTTATAAGAATCTGGTAACTGCATTTCCTTACGAACCTTATATAAATTCATATGTGTCCAAACCGAGCTACAGATTTTTGTTCTAGATGAAAGCACATTCTATAATAACTGAAAATGGATAGCAGCATAATGAAAGGCTATAAGAATTTGGTGACAGTATATTCTATACAAAATCTAATAACCACAAGAAAATTTTATAAGAATCTGATAACATGTTTAGTTCACAATTTAAAAAGTAGAAGAAAATTGTATAAGAAAATTTTATAAGAATCTTGTAAAAGTCCGGTAATAACTAGTATGTTCCATACAAAATCTAACAGACAGAAGAAAATTTTATTGGAATCTGTTCCAAACAAAATCCAAGATTTTATGAATTTCCTGATGTGTAAGCCTTATATAAATCCATATGCTCTATATAAAAAAACCAAGTATGTTCTAGATGAAAGCATACCTATAATATCTAAAAATAGTGGCAAACAAAATTTTATAAGAATTTGGTAACAGTATATTCTATCCAAAATCTACCAGGTAGGGGACAATTTTATGAGAATCTGGTATGTTCTATACAAAATCTAAAAAGGGAAAAGGAAATTGCATGAGAATTTGGTTAGTGGTTAGTGTCACCCCGAATGTTGGACTGTTAAGATGGATATTGAGTAGTTTTTAAGAGAATATAATAACATCTTACTCGATGAGCATAAGAAGCAAATTCAAGAATGCTATAACTTTTTAAAATTATATGAAAATATTGAAAAAATCGAGTCAAAATTTGTTGCGCACTATATAAGCTGTCCTTGGTCAAGGGATTATTCAACGAATGGACCAGATACTTGTGAAGGTTGTGGTGTTGCTAGATGCCTAAAACAAGTTGTGAAGCTTTATAAATTCTACCAAACATTGGCAAAAAGTAATTGCGAGGCATGCTTTAAAAATTCGATTTAACTTAGCACTAGAAATTCTCATTTTGTATACTTGGAGAGCTCATAAAGGATCATGGAAATTTACACTGTCGGCAGATGTTGATTTCAACGACAGATTGTTATGGTAGTATGTTTGAGAGTGATGTACTTTGGACGTGAAGTCCCAACTGTCAGCATGAGCTGACAGATCACTCTGTGGACAGCGTTGACTGCAGGGCGGCACGCTAGCACCTCGGCTATTGCGGGAGAGTTTTAGGGGGGTTAACCAAATACCTGCCGCTGCCATCTGCCATAATCAAAAATTTTCGTGCCTACAAACAAAAAGCCGTAGCACACACTCCAGCCCTGAAGTGGCCTTTGCACCACTTACCTTAACCTGCGTAAAAGCACAGATGGACTGCCTTCTACTGCTTGCCCCATCCACCCAACGACACTGAGGGCAGATTGTTTTCAGTGTACCTATGCTGACCTGAAGAGGGCTCCGGGAGAGCGAAAGGAGAAAAAAAGCTTTACCACTTCATTTTGTTATAAGCGCTGTAATACTTTAAAATTACAAATGGTTTGATTTCCTTTTTTTTAATATATATATTTTTTTTTCTTAAATTCACCCCCGCAGTGTACTCGTCTTTGTAGTCATCTGTCCAGCGACACTGGTTCTCAGTTGCTCTTAAAATCACCCCCGCAGTTATCTAATACAGTATGGTAAAACTTATGCGCCTAATCGTTATCCGAGCGGAAGTAAGCCCATCGGGTTATTACAGCTATAAATTCACGGGCTATTACTAATAGAGCCCACGCAGACTGACGAAATTATTTTAATGGGATAGTATTTCTCGAGAAGGCCTTCTTGATGGGTACTAGAGACAATTATTTTCGGAGAAGCCGAGCATTTATTTTCCGTGGATTCCCTTCTGCTCTTACACAATTTCTACTAGCGATTTAATTTAAATCTACACTGATTAAAAGATATTCTGAAGGATAACCGATCTATATAGTGCGATGAACGCACCTTCAAAGAACTCATAATAATAGTTCTTAAATTATCTCAGGTGTTCCTCCGACAGATAACTTAAAATGTATTGAACTAACTATAATTTCAGAAACACCTTTATAATATGTGATCCTAATTTTTGGGCGCTTCTGGACGGATGGCTCAAGATGTATTTAACTAAACTGTACTTTCATAAAAATCTTTATAATATATGATTTTAATTTTCAGGCACTCCCTTGACGGATGACGCAAAATGTACCTCGCGATAGTTCAATGAAACATGTAACACCATATATATAATTCCATTAGCATTTTTGTAATAGATTTGTATACTTTAACTAAACTGTAATTTCATAAAAACTTTTATAACATATGATTTCAATTTTCAGGCTCCTCCTTGACGGATGACGCAAAATGTACCTCGCGATAGTTCCTTGAACGGAACTGTAATTTCCTAAACACCTTTGTAATATATGATCAGGCGCTTCCCTGACTCAAATGTATTTCGCAATAATTCAATAAAATAATGTAAAAAATATGTTTATAGTTCTTTCAGCACGCTTATAATAAATTCGTATACTTGAGCTAAATTGTAATTTCATAAACACTTTTGTAATATTTGTGAGTTTAATTTCCAGGTGCTGCTTTGACGGATACCCCCACCGCCCCACCATTTAGAATCCATTGGCATGAACAAAAATTTCGTACTGCTAACTTTAATTATTACTAATATTAATTCAAAACCAAAGCCTAAATTTAGACGCTCAAGCGAAATCATAATATAAAAGCATACATTTAGGCACACCACACATCCGAGAAAACCGTAAGATTTTGCTAGGTGTGGGCACAAGGGAAGCAAAAAGCTCCATACATCCAAGAAAACCGTAGCATTCTGCT
The DNA here is from genome assembly GCA_963924295.1 of Dioctria rufipes. Taxonomy (NCBI): domain Eukaryota; kingdom Metazoa; phylum Arthropoda; class Insecta; order Diptera; family Asilidae; genus Dioctria; species Dioctria rufipes. Next base: position 114,683,070 of record OZ002742.1, read on the forward strand.
ACGTGTGGGCACAAGGGAAGAAAAAACTGTGCGCCAGAACTGACATAGCGTAATTACTTATATGTATAAGCAACAGCCTTTAACTGCCAGCAGAGTGTAGGTGCAAGAGCCATATATGCATATGAAAGGTAGAATGAAAATGAGCGGTGTGTGTATGGATACTTTCGTCTTTTGCACGAATGGGGGAAAAGAACTTAGCTATGCATTATTGTAGTGTGACTGAGACAACGAGTTAAAAACAAAAATCGAGAGAACGTAGGATTACCCGAACGGCAAAATCTTATTGAATCGCTGAAAATCCTATAAACTATTCATAATAATGTACATCAGGTCACACTACCTCAATTTTTTAAGAAAAGAATAAATTTCGTCTTGTCCAAGGTGCTAAAAGGAGATGTAAAACTCCTCTCAACTGAAAGTCTCATATTTCCTGTAAATAATCAGAGAATCCAGCATGACATCTCCCACTTAATCTCTTCAGAGCAAAACGAAAGTAAACAGAAGCACGGGCTATTCAAATATCATAGAAATTACACTAACGTAAAAAACATTCGACAATTCTCACAATATTTCAGCAAAAACTGGTTTTCACAATAGCGCGGGAACATTTTTTGAGATATAACCTTGGTTCAAAGTTTCGAGGGGCAAATTCAATGTGATTTGGTTACTCTCCGACGTTACTTTAAATTCTACGAAGATTTAATTTTTCGAAAAAAGTTTGTTTTTATGAAAATACTTCAATATAAGTATTTTTATCTACATAGGTATATACATTTATAATATTATAATAAATATATTTATATAACAATATATTTCTCACGGATTTTGGTAAAACGATGGGAAAGGATAAGAGAAAAATGGGAATCAAATGCAAAACTTAAAAATATTCAAATTTCTTAAGATTCCTTAAATTTTAATATTTGGGTTAAAAGATGTAATGTAATGTAATGTAAACTGTGAGGATTTAATGAACAAGAAATTGTTTATATGCGATAAACATTTTACAAAAGATTGCCTTGGAAAGAAATTTTTAAAGCGGGTAGCTGCTCCGACATTATTTTTAAAGAGCTCGCATTTCGATAAAAAAAGTTCATCTAATAGAGAGCACAGCGTAGATGAATTCAAATTATCTGATTTGGATGGCATGAAAATTCAACAACCCAAAGTCAAAAGGATATCATCGATTTTAGAATATGAGAGTTCGTGTAATGCTTGTTTAAAAAATATGTTCATTTTATAGCAACAGAAATTCAAAATTGAATCAGCAAGCTTTGAAGCAAAGAAAGGAAATTGTTTTTAAGAAAACTTAATTCGCGGTTAGTGTCAAAGCTGAAAAATCGGTCCGAAAAGACTAGGGTTGGTAAAAACTCTATTACGAATCTGTTACGAACAAAACAAACGATTTAGAAATTAGTGAAAATGCCAAAACTATGTGTACTATGTTAATAAAACCTAATAACACAAGAAAATGGGATGTGACTGAAAAAGTGTTGGCTCAGAATATATTCTTCAGGTCTCAATCAATATATACATTTTTACGTGATGGATTTAAGTTTAATATGCCCCATATATCTTCTTTGTATGGTTGTAGTTCGAAGAAGGAAATGTGAAATATAAAAGAAAATATTGTTGAACAATGTATACTCGTAACAAAAGATCATGAACAATTTTATAATTGGTTTAATGAAGAAAATCTCTGCTTTACCCATCGAATGAAGGCGTTGGATTTTTTTGTATTAATATTACTTCGAAAGCATTGTACATAAACAGTTCAAAAAAGTATAAAATCAAAACATCAAAAAGTACAAATTTTGTCAAGTGGTTAACTTATTATTATTATTATATCATGGTTCATTATGCGAAATAATTAAAAAAAATTAATTTTTAAAATACAAAATAATTCTAAAATTATTTCTTTGGATTTTTATTATTTAAATCGAAACTAATTATTAATTTATATGGGTTTTGATGTGAAATAAGTTTTTTCCAGATTTTTCATGTAAACTTTTTTGACATGAAAGTGAGATAATCTTCTAAATTATATGCAAATTAATGTCACATAGATTGTGTACCGTTATGATTTTTTGCCGAAAATGTAATAACTATAAAGTAGAAAATAAAATATATTAAAAATAAGTAAAATAAATAACTTTCGTAAATAAATTGCACCAAAAAGTGAACAATAATTTTTTTCTCAGTGATACGAACAAGAAAAATTTCTTTGCAAAATAAAAAATGCTAGAACTCAGATTAAATCTTAAAAGTTTGGCCATCCATAACTATAATCACAATTGCCTAACTGCAACTCATGCCCAGACTTTTAAGATTTAATCTGAGTTGTAATTTCGTATTTTGCAATGACACTTTTCTAGTTTATATCACTGAGAAAGAAAAAAATATTTTTTACTTTTTAGTGCAATTGTTTACGAAAGTTATTTATTTTAAAATTTTTTTTTAATATGTTTTATTCATAGTCGAAGGTAACAATTATTATTTTATTTTGGACCAAAAAAAATCAAAATCGAAAATAATTATTATCCCTGATCAAGAAAATATAAAACGGCAAATGATTTTTTTTTCTAATAAAAACAAAAAAATCAAAAATACTCGTAATTATCCCCGACAATAAAAATTTGAAATAATTATTATTTCTTATCTAAAAACCGGAAATTAACAATTAATAATTAGTTTGCCCTAATACCTTCTATCGACTCATAAGGACAGTCATAATAATTAGTCATGAATTCCACTATAAATATGTTGACCCTCAATGGCGTGATTAAATCTAATTCCATACAATTACTTGTGTAACCCGATGTCCCATACCTGTACGGCGATTCAAGGTCTTATTCAAAACTTGATTATGCATATTGTCTACCTAATCCAATAATTCTAATTTCCGACCAATTTTAGGATGAACCACAATAGAAGTAAACGTAAGTACATTTACTTACGTAAAGCGAACGGGCCCTTTAATTTAACAGGCGTACACCACTGACATATATATAAATGGACTGCTTGATCTCCTGCATTGAATAAATAACTAATAAGGAAGCGGGGTATCGTGCGAATACAGTGTACGTGCTTAAGCATTTCAATGACGACAGTGTGACCTAAGGTCGGGGGGGGGGGAGAAATGACAAGAGGGCCTACTGCCTATTTTGTGTCAGTTCAACATTGTGACATTTCATATTATTTCAAAATAAGTTTCGGATTTCAATTCGCGATATTGGGATAAATAATTAATTAAACGTGATTTTTATGAATAGTAGTGTGAAATAAGTGCGGAATATTTCTTTTGTGAACGATTATTTATGTAATAGAGACTCGGGAGTCTTAAAAAACCGTAATGAAGTGCGCTGTGCCGTTCTGCAGGAACGAACGGAGTTATTGTCGTGGGAAAGCATTCTTCAAGTAAGCTTAATAGCTTTACTTATTAATTATATTGTTTTAAACAAAATAAAAGTGAAATATCTATAAAAATAAAGAGCCATGGCAAAAGATTTAACATTTTACCAATGCCGGCTTATTTGTTTACAATTGAATTGTCAGTTGGTGCCTAAATTATTCCAGTCATACAAAGGCAACGCCAAGAAATATTATCTGAAAATAAGGGGGAGCTAAAAATTTGTTTATTTTACAAAGGAATTTGGATTATGAAAAATGTGCCCTTTCAGAATGTCAGAATTTAATTACTGCCATGACGAAACGAATACAAACAGAGCACACTAACGCATTTCGCCGAGATGCTTACGTTTTCACCCGATATGCCGTTTCCTTATTAGTTATTTATTCAATGATCTCCTGTTTCATATGGCACGAGTTTTGATTTCAAAAAGTATGCTCTCACTGTCAATGCTACCAACTGTCGTAAACTGCCGCTATATTTAAATTATTTGGGAATTTGCGTATATGCATGTCAGTGGGATTTACTGAATTTACCATAAAAGTATTTGGGACTATTTGTATCGTTAAATTTTAATTATGAGTCGAAGGAAGTGTTTTTTAAAAGGATTTTTACAAGCAATTTCTCGTTCCTAATCGTTACAGTTCAGTGGGAAAGTATGCTCTCACGGAAAGAGACAGGAATATGAAAGTGGTGCCAATTGCTTTCATGCATTTTTGGTTCAACAAGCAGTCCATTTATATACATGTCAGTGGCGTACACAAATTAACTTTAACTCGTGTGAGGGGAACTTTCGTTAAATTTAAAAGTCAAATTGCAGTCAGTAAAGGTGCGGTAAGAATCGCTCATTCCGTAAGAAAATGAAGTGTGAAACAGTTAAATTATTACTAAATGATTAAAAGTGCAATGTAAAACTTAAAATGGAATAAAAATGGTACTGTGAATTAATAGAAAGCACAAATCTTCAATTAAATCAACTTCCAATTGTTAATTTTTTCACTTTTACCACTTTTTAAAATTTAACACATAAAATGTAATTCGGGCACTGCGAATTAATAGAAGGCACAAATCTTCAATTATATCAACTTCCATTTGTTAATTTTTTCACTTTTACCACTTTTAAAAATTGAAAACATTAAATATCAAGATAATAACTCTTACGGAATGTGATATAAATTTAGGCTAAAAGTATCAATTTTTTGTAAGTAAACCTCAGTCTCGTTTAATTTCGTAAAGTTATTTACTTCTATTGTGGTTTAGCCTCTTATCTTATACGAATAATGATTATTTGAAATATAAATGCATACATGTGTATACTATATACCTACTTCATTCACCTATACTTCATACATATTATATCACCTACGAAAATCATATCTGACGTAAACAATGCATGGCTGTTACGAAACAATACAAGCAATGTGTTCTCAGAGAAATTGACAACCGAGAGCGATATGTGCAGTGGCGTTGTTAATGTCTGAGAAGGGGCTTACAAATCTCAGAAAGAAATTTTTTCTGGATACAACCCACAGCTTATGTCAATTCCACTAATTGACAAATACGAATAGACTGCGTTCGCAAAGTACAGTTTAATGAAATCTGTCAATTCCTATAATTGACTTTCGAAAGAAAACTGCAATCACAAACGAGAATCCACGTATGCTGAAAGAAAATATTCTGGTGGAGTGTAGCGGTTAAATAAAAAAGGATAATTTGTCACTCTATTATTCACTCAATTATTTATTGCAACAAATAATACTAATGATTAAACACTGACACCACTGACTTATACCAATTTTTCCTATAGGAAAGAATGGCTCAAGTTTCATAGTTTTCTCTTTCGCACTATGGCAGAGTTAGAGCTACCAACACAAAATATCGCTTACTGAACGTTTTCTTATGCCATTTGATGTTTTTATGTTGGCTGCAGATGCCACCACTGCAGGAAGAATAAGGTAAAGATAGTGTTTACTCAAGATATATAGAATACAAGGTATTCTCATTAAAATTTTGACACATGACCTGTGACGTAATTTTGAATGCTAACGATATACATTTATATAGAAAAGTCAGAGAGAGGAGAGAGAGTACTGTGTTCTCTGTACCATACTTTCCTATACATATCGCGTCATTTTGTACGCTAGTATCCGCTAATGGGGGAACGTGGCTCATAATGAGAAAACTTGGTTACAGTTAACCTAATGACAAGTTAAGAAACTGTAGAGGAAAATTCGAAAATTTCTGATGTTTTTTAGAATGAAACAAGTAATTTCTTATACATTCGTCTTTTGCATGAATGAGGGAAAAGGACGTGGCTATGCATTATTGCAGTGCAACTGAGATAACAAGTTAAAAACAAAAATCGTGAGAACGTAGGATTATCCGAACGACAAAATCTTACTAAACCCCTCAAAATCCTATCAAACTATTCATAATAAGGTACTTCTGGTCACACTACCTCTCATTTTTAAGAATTTCGCTTTGGCCCAGATGCTGAAAGGAGATATAAAATTCTTCTCAAATAAAATTCTCATTTTTCCCGAAAATATCAGAGAACCCAGCACTGACATATAATAAGAATGGACTCAGCGTTCTGCTTCAAAAATGGCACAAATATTGAACAGAGCTGTGAAAACCCTTTATTTCGTACAATTGCACACCGATTCATAATTTATTATTATTTGTCGATTGGAAACACTAAAGATGTTATAATATAGTATGACATTAAATTAAAATTATTTAGAAGGTTAAACTTGTTTTAGTTAACACAAAAATTAATTTTTAATGTTACTAAAAAATGTGCGCCTCTGCAGATTTGTTGTCAAATTTCATTGAGCTTGTAAGAGATAGACGTATATAAACAATATATTTGTCTGAATTTTTATGTCAATTCCAATGCTTTCCAATTAATACAGCCGTACTGTTTCCAAAATTGGTTACAGTTCACTGTACATTTTGAGATTGAAAGAGACAAATAGATTTTAGCCAAAATTTGTGCCATTTTTTACTATAGGAATTAGATGGGATGGCCCAATCCCATGTGTTTTAAAGAGAGGTTGATTTTTTTCGATTTTTTTTCTTTCTTTCTTCCTTTTCTTGCCGTGCGCATTTTAAATGTAAAACACTCGGAAATCTCGCCTGCTTCCTAGCTTGTCATTATGTCAACTTTGACTTAGTGTTTACCATTCTCCGTCTCTCTTTCACATGCAGGATTCAGATAAGAATAACCTATTGAAAATTAAAGTCGGAATGTGTTTAATTTCTTATAAGAGTGCTTATACAGTGTGCTTAGAATTGTCCAATATGAGCCGTGTGTGATATGAGTCGAGAGTGGTGAGTTGAGAGTGGTGAGTCGGGATTAGAGAGTTGAGTTGTAAAAACTTTAAAAAAACTACGAAAAGTTAAAAAGATAAAAAAAAAGTTAAAAAAGTTAAAAAAAAAGTTAAAAATGTTTAAGTTAAGTTAAATCGTGATTCGAGAGACGAGATTCGAGAGTCGAGAGTAGAGAGTGGAGAGTCGAAAGTGGAGAGGGTGTATGGATTTATGAAAGTAGAAAATAAAAATTAAAAAAAACTTTTAAAATAAATAACTTTCGTAAATAAATTGCACTAGAAAGTAAAAAATATTTTTTTCTTCCTCAGTGATATACACAAAAAAGTTTCGTTGCAAAATAAAAAATGCCACAACTTGGAATAAATCTTAAAAGTTTGTTCATCAATAACTATTTACATACGATCACAATTGTCTAACTGAAAATGCCCAAACTTTTAATTTAATCCGAGTTGTGCGTTTGTTATTTTGCAACGAAACTTTTCTTGTGTATATCACTGAGAAAGAAAAAATAATTTTTTACTTTTTAGTTCACTTTATTTACGAAAGTTATTTATTTCAAAAGTTTTTTGAATATATTTTAAATTTTTTTAGTTGGTTGTAGTTAGTCTTATTTTTACTCACTATTTTTACATTCATTTATTACTTATGTTTTTTATTTTTATGCTTGTAGATTAATTCCTTTCTAACCTCAATATAAACTATGTTTCTTTCTTCTTTTTATACCCTCCTAGATGAAATCTAAAGGGTATATTAAGTTTGTAATTCCGTTTGTAACACCTAGAAATAATGCTAATAGAGAAAAATGAGTTGGACACCCAATCATAATATTAATTATTAATTGGTTTTTGCATGTCCGTCTGTCCGTCCGCCCGTCCGTCAGTCCGTCCTTCTGCCCGACCGTCCGTCTCTCAATAAGTCCTTACGATAGTTCGAGAAGGCGATCACTTAGGTAGCTGAAATTTTGCATACAGGCTTTTAAAAAAAAATGCAAATTTGAGTTCGAAAATGGGATGAATCGGGTAACTCCTACGTAGGGCTGCCATGCAAAAATTTCGTTTTTCACTATATATTTGCACACTGCCTGAGAATCCGTAGACGTAGATAGATAAAATGTTGTACACTGTATTTTCATAGTAATAGTAAGTGAAGCTTCAAAAATGGACTAAATTGGGCAACCCTTTGTTGGTGTTGTCATATAAAATTTTTGGTACTGAAAAGTTCATAAGAATATGAAATCCTCTAAACTTTGTTATAATCATTTTTGCTATCCGACGAACCATTCTAAAAATATATGCAAAAAACCACTTCAAAAATCAAACTTTCACAGATGGGTCTCCATAAGAAATTACATACGGGCATTCATCTAGGGCAGTGATTCCCAAAGTGGGCGATACTCCCCCTGGGGGCGCTGGAACGATCCAGGGATGCGTTGAATAAATATAAGTAACAACAAATTATGAATTAAAATTTAAATTCAAATACGGCTACCTGGCGGCAAAACCAGGTTTGTAGAGCTTATCCTGGGTTATGGTCTATAATACAAAAGTTTGTAATAGCATTTCCTTCATAGAATTTAGTGGAACGTTGGTTCAGTCCGGGTACAAATATATTAACAAACAAAAAAGAAACCGAATCCAAATAGGTAATTGTTGTCGAGGATTTATATATTGATAACAGCGCACCAGGTTCATCCTTCTCATTAGGATTATTTATAATGCCATTCGTAATTTTTATTTTCATATTGTTTGTTAAAGGGAGAGCTCTTTTGCTCTACCTGTGTGCGTCAAGGTGCGTGTACCTCGATCACTTTCGTCGAAAAAATGGCTAAAGGTGCTCAGTACCAAAGCCGTCTTAATAATGCAATTGATGCATGTACCAATTGCAAAATGAATAGTTGTTATAGCTTCTCACAGTTGTAGGTAACTAGCCGAAGGTTCCTTGTACCAAGGCTTTGTTTATGAGTGTAATTGGTGCTTGTACCAATTACAAATTATACACTGGAAATTGCAACTAAAAGAATTTTGAACGCAAACGACCGCTCTCTTAATCAAAAACTGAATAATAATTTTATTAGATACGTATTCTACTTATAAGGAGAACTTATGCTTACCTAAACAATTTTATTATAGCAGAGATGACTCCCATGAAATACCGTGGCACATGTACATGAGAAGTACACGCCTCAAATTTATTGCCGGTGAGCAACGTGCTGACCGTGGTGATTTTCATGGGAGCTGTCTGCCGTAAGTACACCAGAAGTGAAATTAACAGGATGGCTATGGGCGAAGGCGCCAATTGAATGCAAACGTAATGCGATTCTTAAGAATTTTGTTTGTTTTAGAATTTTTATTTTTAATTATCGCGGGCATGCTCGTTCATGCAATTTCACTTCTGGAGGAACTTGTACACATGTATGCTATATAGGTGTAAAAAAAATATATTACAGCGGCGTCATTCTGCTGGACATAGACATTATTTTTCGTTACATTCTTCGTTCTTTTCTGGGTGTTAATGCAAACTCTTTTGTTTGCCTGTTAATAATTGGTAGGTTTAAGTGATTCACCTCAACTGTGTTGCTCTGTATTCGGTGGTTCACCGACTACACGAAATTCTTAAACTTGAAAGATAAGTTAATGATTAATAGCCCGGGCTACTCGGAATGACAAATTTTATTCAGTTTAATATCACTTATATATATAATCTAAATCTAAGCTCCTGTGCTTCATAAAAATAGTTGACTCAATTCACAACACATGACTTTCCCAGAAAATTCTACAAGCTTGCCACCGAGGGAAAGCTTGATAATTTACCTGGGATCATGTTGAGTCTGGCGTTCGGTAAGAAAATTATGTGGCATAACTTAAGTAAGGAACTTACGAATAAATTCTAAATTTTACACATAAAGATTTTTAATGCAATTTTGCAGTTTTGTACATTCCATCCGCCTTGAGCTCTGGCTCAAAGCAATAATCTTATGCTCTATGTATGTACTGTGTTCATATACATGTATAAATTGATTCCAAATGAACTAGCTTAGATTGCTACTTAAGCCTATACGAAAACTTCAACTGTTGGTTGCGATACTGTTCGGGATAATGTGTTGCGTCTTGCCTGCTTGGTGAATAGTGTTCTTGTCCTAGGTACAGGTATTTCTCGTTGGATTTCTCAATTCTTTCTCAATTCTTGATTCTCGCTCGAAGGTATTCGATGTCGTTGCTTATGTTTTTTACTGGTGGTTATTGGTAAGTTTTTGGAGGAGGTGGAGTATTAAAATGCATGAAGTCGATAAGTTTCCTCAGTGGCGTAAATGCACCCTTTAAATTATTGGAAAAGACATTGTGTCCATGAAATTTGACTGTAATGTTATAATTCCAGATCCTGGTATTTTGTTCGGCATTACCATTACAAATGACGTTGATTGTAGACGGAGTAGGTTTTATATATATCCATTTGTTGACCTTTAACAGTTGAATCCACCGCGGTGTCACCGATATGTCATCTTCTCTCAATCTTTTGGTGCTGTAGATTCTGCACGGCCTGTTTCAGATTGTAGAGGTAAGAGAGCCAACTTATGTATAGGTCTTCTTATAACTCCGTTGGATGTTTTGATAACCGCAACTCGTACCAAACCATCTTCACCCTTGATGACTCTTTCAATTCTTCCTAAATGGCATACTGCAGGAGGGAGATTTTCTTCCTTCACTATCACCAGCATTAAGGGTTGTGCATTTGTGCATTGTTGCTTTCACTTATAGCGATTCTGCAGCTCACTGAGGTACTCTCTGAAGCGTCTATACCAGAACTGATTTATCAAATGGTTTACCGGTTTCCACCTCTGCAGTAGCCCTATGCTTAGCGACCGTGCTTGAGAATCGATTATTGACGTGGTCGGTTCTCCAATCAAAAAGTGACCTGGTGTAAGTGCCGCAAAGTCTTCTGGGTAGGATGACAGTTGTGTTAAAGGACGCGAATTTAAAATTGCTTCGATCTCAACCATTAGCGTTTCTAATTCTTCGTAGGTTAAGTTGGCGGTTTCGAGGTTTGAAAGCAGTACATGCTTGACTGATTTAACAGCAGCCTCCCACAAGCCTCTAAAGTGTGGCGCTCTGGGCGATATGAAATGAAACTCAATAGCCCTGGTACTGAAAAACCCCTGTATCTGCTCTTGTGATTTTTGTTCATAGATGCTGGTTCTCAATTCCTGGAACTTGTTTCTGGCGCGGACGAAATTCGTAGCATTGTCACAGTGTAAGTTACGACAATTACCTCTTCTACTATCTCAAAATGAATAGCCTTTGTCGCAAAGCAGCAGAACGCAGCAACATAAGATTTCTGTGAACGTTTTCCTCAAAGTCTGTAGTACGTCCAACAGGGTCCAAAAAAGTCCACTCTGGAATTTATAAACGGTCACGCCAGCTGTACTCGATGCTCGGGAAGTTTGCTCATGAATTGTGATAACTATAACTAACTATGGCTCGTGCGATACTTTTTCCCTTAATGGGTCAAAATCGTTGGCGAGTTATAGCTAGTAATGCTTGTGGCGCGCATAGGTTTGTGATTTAGGCATCGGCTTTCATTTTTCTTGCGAGTGTTTGAGATGAATCTCCGAATAAATGTAATTATCCTTTGCCATCTGTCGAACGTGTTTTGATGATCTATCAAATCCATAAAATGTGGAGTATCACTAACTGTTGCCACTATCGCCTTAATTTCCCTTTGCTCTAAACTCGTCTGCGTGTCTGCATCCGGTTTTAGGGTGTTGGCCATCCGTCTTCTACGCCATGGAAAAACAGTGGGCCGTAAAGTCATAATGAGTTGAACACTAGATTTTCTGGTGGGATTCCTCTTGACACGATGTCCGGGTTGTGCTTAGACCCTACATGTCCCATTGCTCTTGTGTGGTCAATTCTTGGATTGTCGCAATCCTGTTGGCTACAAAAGTATGGCACGAGGCTGCTGCCAAGTTAATCCAAGCAAGTACGATTTCTGAATCGGTCCAGTAAAATTTTTTTACTTCCGGTAGCTGCAGATCTCGGAGAACCCGGTCTACCAGTTCAGCTAGTTTACCAAGTCTAGGGACAGTAAGTGTCTTTAATGGTACGACTCCGGATTTGGCGCACAGGAGATTGAATCGTATTATCCCACCACTACTGAATCGTAAATAGACTGCGGCTCCGTAAGCCTTCTCCGAGACGTCCGCAAAGGCATGTAATTGTACTGATTTTGCTAGTTCACCCTTAAACATGTGTCTCGGGCTTCTTATAACATCAAGGGCCTTGAATTTATACCGAAATTGTATCCTTTTCGAATGCAGCTCCATTGGAAGAGCTACGTCTCAATGTAGCTTTATTTGCTATAATTGTTGTAGGAAGATTTTTGTCATTACAACCACGCAATATCGGACAGTACTGTTCTTTTGGGTCACCTTATCACTCTCCATCCCGTGAACCTTGACTCGTAACTCGTCAACTTGAGGTGTCCAAATCAGTCCTTATGCATTAATCTGCTCATCACTATTTTCGAAAACATCCAGTTAGATTGCCCGATCTTTTGAAGGGATGGTTTTCAGATGTTCCTTGTGATTGGAGCACCATTTTCTCAGCTTAAAGCCGAATGTTTGAAGGAGGGCGTTTAATTGACCTTACGCTTCTAATGCTTCATGAAGTCTATCGCATCCCGTCATTAAGTTATCCATATAAAAATCTCGCATTAATATCGTTGCTCCCAGAGGCCATTGCCCCATTCCTTGCTTGGCAAGATATTGAAGACATTTGGTTGCTAAGTATGGCGCGGAAGTCGTACCATAAGTAACTGTGTTCAGCTGATAGGATCTGATTGGTTCCTTCGAACTTTCTCTCCAAAGCACTAATTGGTATTTCCGATCTTCTTCAGCAAGATTTGCCGGTACATCTTCTCAATGCCGTGAATACGTATCTTGGTAAGCGAAATCTTAATAGGATAGTAAATAGGTCATCCTGAATTGTGGGATCGTTAGTTAGCAGGTCGTTTAATGACACATTCGAAGATGTCTTGGCAGAGGCATCAAAAACTACCCTTAGTTTAGTCATCGTGCTGTTGGGTTTTAAGATGTAGTGATGCAGCAGAAAGTAATTGGGCTTTGATGATCTAGCAGGGTCCACCTCACTCATGTGGTTCAAATGTCAATACTCCTTCATAAATTCGATATACTGCCACTGTACTTCGGGATTCCTCGCAAGTTTTCGCTCTATGGCTAGAAGGCGACCAATTACAATATCACTCAATTCTCCCAATCTTCTGGGCTCTTTTTGAAATGGTAGTCTAACCATAAGTCCACCCTTTGCATTTCTTTTAACTGTCTAATTGAAAAACGATTCGCATTTCATAAATTTAATCGTGTTGAATCGACTTCCTCTATTTTCCACAACCTTGCGACTGTCTTATTGAGACCTTCTTCTTCTGAACATATGCCGCAAGCAGCAATTGGTGAATAGGTTTCATTCGTCCTTCCTTATACAATCCATTCCAATATGGTGTCTTGCAGCGTGGGTAAATGGACCCAGCTGTATTTGTCCTATAGACAATAATTGGAAAAGGAGCTTTGCTCCAATAAGTAGATCAATTCTGTCTGGTCGATTGAACCCAGGATCAGCTAATTGGATGTTTCGACACATCCAGCAAGTTGGTTGGCTGATAATAGATGGTACGATCGAGTACAAATGTCTCTAGTCTGGTTGAGAAGCCATTGGCTCTTAAGTGTAGCTGGATCTTGACTCTTTTTTTACTCTGCTGCTGACCCTTACCAATGCCTTGAATTCCCAAGAAAGTAGGGAAGGTCTGCCCAAGTTTCTTGTCTACCTTCTCCGTGATCAGGTTTACTTGTGAGCGGGAGTCAAGAATAGCTCGACATTCGACTACTCTTCGTTTATAAGTTCAACTAGTGCAGTACCAAGCAGGACATATCCCTTGGATGGAGGTTTCGCCGAGGCGGCTAGACTCAATGGGGCTTCCGTAGCCGTCTTATTGGGTGGAGACCAGCTGGATTCTGCTAATCTGGTAGTCGACGGTTTTCCCAATGCATTCTCTTGTCTGACCGTTGCATTAATTGAACCAACATGTTATGCATTTTGGTACACTTATTACAACCCTTCAATGTGCATCTGGATACATGTTGGACTTTTTTAAGCAAGTTAGCACATGTTGTGTGCATTTATTAACATTAACCGACTATTTGGCGTCATCTTTAAAATGGTCTAGCACCGGAAGAGTGGGTGACTGGACTAGCAGGCTACACAACCTTGGCTTGGAGTAACCATCGATGATAAAGTTGACGTTTTAAACAAGCCTGGTTTTTTAGTTCCTTCTTCCAGTTCTTTGCCCTTATTGCTCAAGGCTTTTAGCGACTGAAAACGCATCTCTAGGAAGGCTAGGAAATTCTTCTTGGACTGTAATTCCTTACGATTAGTGATAGTGATAGACCTTGTTGGTAAAGAAAGTGGGTAGTTCGATCGAGCTTTTTATATAAAATGTATAGTAGAGTGGGTCCCAATGGGTGGTTTCTAGACCCAAGTTTTCTAACCCAAGTAAACATTCCTTGGTGGTAGCATGCATTGTTTTTATGAATGTGGCTGACGGGGCCTCTGTTGCACGTGACGGTTGGTGCATCAGTTTATTAATTAGTGATGCAGTCAATAGCCTGGGTTTCTCGTACCTTTCTTCCATCATCTTCCATACCACAAGATAATTGTCTTCGGATAGGGGGAAATGTAAAGTACCACATCTTTTGGCAGCTAGCCATAGGTTGATTGTGGACCATTTGTGTGAATAAATCGACGAATTGGCGCCACTTGGAATAATCCACATCGAACTTGGGTAGAGTTATCTTCGGTAATTTCAGCCTTGTAGATGGGTTAGCAGCCATCATGGTCTATGATTACGGTAAACTACTAACTGCTTGATTGGGAGCCGCATAACTAATTCTTGTACCCTCTCTTCTAATTGTATGTATTCTCCATTCTATATCCCATTAAGGTAGAGTCAGTTGCAAAGCACCACAAGTCATGGCTGTAGTTTTCAATTTGAGAACAGTATTTATTTACTGCCTTTATCTTGATCTCATAAGAGTTTTTCGTGTTATCATTGAAACTAGTTTGCTTCAGGTTATCAAAGAGTCGTAGCAAAGTTTGTGTTACCGCTTGTTGGTTTCTCTAAATTCTGATAACTTCAGAATCATTCGTCCTTAACAATACCGGATAGTCTTTGGATTCATAAGCTTTGGGTATGGCCCCTTTAGTGGTATCTGTCTTATCTGTATATGACTTGCCAGCCTCCCAATGATGATTCTTCATTCGCGTAGACTGCTGATGTTGAATGACTGTACTAGTTTTTTTGTCTCACTAGTATTCGTACTGCGTGTTGGTAATGGTACCCTCACAGTATCGGCTTGTTGAGCTGCCCCATTTAAGTCATCAGCTTCCTTGAATTGGTTTATTATTGTAGCTAAATATTTCCCGAACTCCTTGTTCCTTGATCTATCGGCGGTGAAGGTAAACCTCGGATTTCAAACTGTGACCACGCTGCATCCAGACGTGCGGGCCTTCTTTTGTAGTAACTAAACGTTTTCCTGTCCACAGAATCCACACAAATTGGTACTTCTCACGGCGAGATAACTATACCTTAGTGAAATAAAATTGAGATTTTTGGCTCTGTGGGTACTGTAGTAGGGCTTTAATGCAGGAGGTCATTATGCAGGGAATTTAAGTGCTCATGATAGGTCAGAATAATAAAATCTCAGACATAGATGGAGAAAGGAGAAAAACAGACGTAGCCTCTTGGGCAGGGGGCGAAATGATGTCTTGGTTGATGATAGACGGAAATCAGGTATGTACGTTAGTAGTGCTTATATGGTTAGTATGCATGGTCAGCTATAAGATCCAAATGGTGTATCTCGAAGCCTATCCATACTGAATTGGGCATATCTTAACCTTCACGTGGTCCCCTTTATGGGAGCATCGTAGTGGCTGTGGTGAAGGGTGCCGTGACCCTAGATCGGCAGAAATTGGATAGGTCTCGCTTCTACCAGTAAGTTGATGTCATGTCATGATCTTTTGGTATACTGGTACTCGTTGTTGATTGTCGATAACAATCCGAGCATGAAGAATGCCGTGAGATTAAGCCACAATATGCAGGTGCTCATGTAAAACCACAAGGGATTTCTATCCACAGAATCCTTCTTATAGTTGGCTAATATGTTTTGGATTTCTGGGTGCATTGATTTGTCAATCTTCGGCGGCATCCTTCTTATCATAATGGCTCAGCAAATTGCGATTTTCTTATATGGGATGTCTTCTATTGAGCGTGATTGAGCGGCGTGCTATATCACGTCGGGGTCACCAAATGTTAAAGCAAACTCTTTTGTTTGCCTGTTAATAATTGGTAGGTTAAAGTGATTCACTTCAACTTTGTTGCTGTGTATTCGGTGGTTCACCTACTACACGAAATTCTTAAACTTGAAAGAAAAGTTAATGATTAATATCTTGGGCTACTCGTTTCTTGTACCGGCAGCAATAGCGATTAAAAAATATTTAAATAAAAATGCAGCTATTGTCCAAAAACGAATGACAAATTTTATTCAGTTTAATAGCACTTATATATACAAGCTAAATCTAAGCACCTGTACTCATAAGAATTGCTGACTCAATTCACACCATATAACTCTAGCAAAGCTTGATAATTTACCTGGGATCATGTTGCGTATGGCGATCGGTGAGAGAATTATGTGGCGTAACTTTGTTGTGACCCAGGTGAAAATGACCCCAATCACAACCATAATAAAAGCACATCGATATATCGACCTATACAATATATCGATGTGCTACCAATTTGACCCTGAAAAGCAAAACTCCATTCAAAGAGTTTAATTGTATACTTACCTGCATATACAGTCTTTCTTAAAATTCATGAAATCTACTTGCACGTACATACATACGGCCCTTAAATTTATAAAACTTAATCGTATGAACATACGTACATACAGGCTTTTAAATTCATCAAACCTATAATCTTATGTACATACATACATACAGTCATTCCGTCGGTCGACTTAAAATAATTACTTCGACCATACATAAGTGCATATCAGATTTCATGCATATGCACTGCGTCTAAACTCTTTGTACTTTCTGACGTACTTTCAACGTCGTTGGAAAGTAACAAGAATAAAAAAAATAGATTTTCAAGTTTTTTGATGGGTACTGGGGTAGCAAGCCGAATCCTCGTGGAGTTGCCTTTTAAATCCCGTCGTGAAGAGTAAAATAATAATGGAATTGTTAAAATCCGAAGAGGTGTTAGATAAAATTGTAAAATCACTAAACCTCTGTGAAATACCAGGAAATGAAAATAAATATTGTGTGAGTATTGTGAAAATCCGATGTGTAATGATATATAATTGAGAAATTACTAAAATTTTGTAAGTTATAGGTCGTTTTCACTACATCGAAAACACGTAATTTTGATGAAGTGATTTCGAAATCACTGTAGGTGTTTTCACTACCGCTGAGCTGATTTCAATTGACGGGTGCTACACTTCAATACCAAATTGGCATGTAAAATAATTAATTACATAAACAAGGCTTTTGTAATTAAAAGGATATATTGTCATATAAATGCCAGCAACTATTAATATAATATTTAATTTAATTTTAAATTTCGTCCTTACAAATTTATAGACAAATGTATACAACAAATGTCAAATGATACAGTTTGAGAAAAAGTGGAAACCGGTCAAATTTTCGTGATTTCCGACGTGATTTCATTGAAATTACGCAAAAATGAGATGATTTCGATTTAGTTTTTTGTACTGGAAATTACGTGATTTCGAGGGTGATTTCATCGAAATCATGCTGAAACAGCGAAATTACGTGTTTTCGATGTAGTGAAAACGCCCTATTAGCCGAATCGGAATAAATATTGTAAGAATCGTAGAAATTCTGCTCGTTTTTGTCATAATCTTGGAATACCAAAACCTTTAGGAAATCGTTGAATTATATACAAAAACTGGTAAAATTGTGTGTTGGCTTAAATTACTCTTCCATTCGCTTCTCTTTGGACGTATCAGAAAGCACGAGCGATTAGTCTCACAACAACTTGAGTAAGGAACTTGCGAATAAATTATAAATTTTACAAATAAATAAATTCGGGATTTTTAACGCAATTTTGCAATTTTATACGCTGTGATTTTAATAAATAATTTTATTATTTCAAGCTTGAATGTGTGATATTTACAACATCTTTGTTTAATAATTTAAAAACATATACAAATTTATATCTTTCTGTTTATTCGCTTAAAGAATGCAGATTTCTAAGGGGTGCTGAGTAATTTTCTTTCGAAAAGGAGGCGGTAGTCCAAATAAGTTTGGGAGCCACTGATCTAGGGTATCATAAGAATTGGCCTTATAGGGCGTTTTCACTACATCGAAATCACGTAATTTCGCTTTTTCAGGATGATTTCGACGAAATCACCCTGGAAATCACGTAATTTCCAGTATAAAAAAACTTAGTCGAAATCATCTCATTTTTTCGTAATTTTAATGAAATCACGTCGGAAATTACGAAAATTTGCACGAACGCATCCATTTTCGGTTTAGACTTTTTCTCAAACTGTATCATTTGACATTTGCTGTATACATTTGTCAATAAACTTTTAAGGAAGAAATTTAAAAGTAAATTTAAATATTGTATTAATGTTGCGGACATTTCTGTGATAATATATCCTTTTAATTACAAAAGTCTGGTTTATGTAATTAATTATTTTACATGCCAATTTGGCGCCTGTGATTTTCAAACGAAATCATCTCAGCGGTAGTGAAAACACCTGTCAGTGATTTCGAAATTACTTCATCAAAATTACGTGAATTCGATGTAGTGAAAACGCCCTATTAAATCAATTCTAGCTTTTTTACTTGTTTATTTATTAATAATACCAACATTTTCTTCTTTTTCCTTTTTTTATATATAATATTTATTGTATCGTACCGTACAGATAACGGTAGTGTGTTATTGCACCTGTGTATTCACTATTCAAATAAATAATTAAACACCAAAAAGGGGCTGCCCGGACAATTCGGGTTTTGAAGGTTCCGTACCACCAAAGAAAAAAACGGAACCATTATAAGATCACTCTTGCGTCCGTCCGCATGTGACAGACACGTTATTCTCGAAGACGAAATGAAGTAGAAATTTAAAATTTGGCGCAATGTTAGGTCTTCGTTACACGCACATACAATCAAAAATTATGTAATATTTTCTTTTATTTTTAATGGGGGTGAGTGAGTTGGGATGCCGTGTGGGGTATCGTTTGAAAGAGCTACTTTCAAGGATTCCAAAATTTTTGGTAAATTGGTTATAAGAATATAGCCCAAAATGTGTGAAATATACCACTTCCCCTGATCTTCTATGTCTCTAAAGCTAAAATTTTTATATTATCAGGGTTAGGAGGTATTGAATCATAGATAACAGGATAAAACTTTTTGGTCAGTCCTATAGTTACTGGGGAATAAAAAGTTTGCTTACTAATAAGACTAGCTCTTATAGATCACTCTGGCGCCCATCTATTTGAATTAAAATATGACTATCCAATAGTGTTTAAAACTATAAGCTACTTTTATAAAGATTAAATAATTTACAAAATAATATTATAAAATAAATTTTGTATGTCAAATTGAGTTTCGTTTACTATATAGTATAAATACACTATAAAAACACCATAGAATTCATGTCATTTTTAGTCAACAATCTGAGAACTTTCCGCTGAGCACTTCGAGCTCTTATATGAACTAATTTATTCTAACAGCTTATAACGTTGAATCTTTCGGCCAGCGCAGTTGAATATTTCTCTCGTATACAAGCAAACTTTACTCAACATTCATTTTTCAATTTTCATAGGATTATATTTATATAAATATACTTAAATTCGATCGATCGACTGTTCGTTGATAATTCTGGTACGGAACTCAAATTGCATGATCCGATTCTCTCTGGTGTAGTGTAAGGCGATCAGTTTTCTGTTAAATCGCAAAGTAAGTGCATGTTTAATGTTGCCAGATTTTGAAGAAGAAGTTTTGTATACTTTACAAGTCGTGTAACTACATAAGTGGCACTTTTCAAATATTTCTACTTTCATAGTTTTCTTGTGACTCAATAGGTAGGAAACTGTTTGAATTGGAGGAATTTCATCATCTACATATTGTTACGCGTAGCAAAGCGACACAAGCGACATCTGTTGGAAATGGAAACAACTTTAGGTTAGTGACATCTTATACTGGGGACACACATATGGTATTGATACCATGTCATTCATACCATTACAAAGATATACCACGTAGTATAGCCGACCCTTGACACACGTTTGTTCGTAGTATAGTTTGACATTCCCTCTCACTGAAAAGTAAAAGTAGAAGTTTTTTGAAAAAATGTCACAAAATAAATTAATTTCCACTTATATGAATAATTTGGTATTAATGATTTTGCTGGAAAAGTTAAACACGCAGTTTAAGTTATTAGCAATTAGGAGCAAAAGACGAGCAGCGCTTTATAGAAAATTGTATATTTTAAATAATACATGGAGAGTCAATAAGTAGTATTAGAACTGCTTCGCTACCCACAGTGTTTCGGAGCTATCAATGGCTGCCATATAGAAGTAATTCCACCAAAAGACGAAGCTGTGGGTTACTACAACTACAACGGATGGTACTCTACGGTTTTATTTGCAGCAGTAGACTATAGGTACCGTTTTACATATATAAATGTACGAAATCCAGGCAGATGTAATGACTCGACAATTTTTGAAAACTCCCTTCTGAAAATACAATACAAAGAAAATCCCATTTTTGTAAATAATAGCAAAAAAATTGAAGTTGTGGACGTTCCGGTATTACTATTGGGTGATTCAGCGTTTAAGCTTTCCAAATCAGTGATGAAGCCATTTCCATTTTCTGTATGTCGAGACGTAAATGAACAAATATTTAATTATCAACTCAGCAAATGTCGGCGAGTAGTGCAAACTGCCTTTGAGCACTTAAAGGCTCGTCTCAAATGCGTTGGGATAGGATTAGAAGTTCACATTTACAACGCGCCAATAATAATTAAAGCATGTTGTGTGTTTCATAATGTATGCAATAATAAAAATGACAATATTAACAAAATATGGTTAAATGAAGAAAACAATTAGAGAAGCGCAGTCAACCCCACTTCACAATAATATCTGGGCACACAGGCGTCGGAAATATAATAAGAAATACACTTAAGAAATACTTTGGAAAGTCTTCATTAGATTCTCACATTATTTATTTTTTGTTTGATGTAAAAAATTCTAATAATTTTAACTATGTTAGATGATTTCAGGATTCTAACTTGTGGCATAAGAACTTTCATAAACTAGTCATCTTCAGGTATTTGGATATGAATAGGTATGTAAGGCGAATGTATTCAATATAAATTGTGTATTTGAAGATAATTTGAATGTTAAACATTTTCATACCTGTGAATTTTATTTAAAAATGACGATGACTAAATTTATGTCGGAAGTTAGCATCCTGAAATCATCTCACATAGGTACGTTGTGACTATTCGTCACTGACGTATAACATAAACCGCTGACACCACTAAAATCGCTTAAAGTATCATAGGATCACTTTTCTATACTTGTCTCTTTTTGGTTTAACGACTGGATTCCACTGAACTTGAAATAATAAGTTCTATACGACATCCACCATAGTTTAGTTTCATTTCAGTGGATTTCCAAATGAATATATAAAATAGAAATAGATGGCAATATAGCATTTGTAATCCTTTCTCTGTCCTTCATAGCTTCTTTTAGAGATAAGCAGACAAAAAGAATATATGAAGAATATTTGATGTTATAGGAGATAAGCTTCCAATAAAAATAACAATTTTGAATATATTTGGAATTTTTTGAGTTTGTAACATGACTGTTAAAGCAAAAATGAAACTTGAAATTAAAATAGTTTTTACACCCCTGCCAACAAAAGGGGACCCATATGATATAGAAGATCAAGCAGTCTATGTATACATCGTTATCTAAGATCAGGATGATCCTATGTCACATTTTGTAAAATTTGCAAGAGCGCCATTTGAAACTTTATAATCCCTGCTGTTCAAAAACCATTATACACAGATAATATAAGAAAATTTTTCTTGCATAATAAAAAGCACAATTTAAAAAGGCAAGGAAATAGATTATTTGAACATAGTATTATTAACAATTTTTGGACATACGATACTCTGACAATTCAAATTTTAAAATCTAAACGATCCTAAGTGTTGAAAATAGACATTGGTTTTTTCTGCTTTTAGAAATTTTTCCAATTTTGTAATTTTAATAGAACTTTGTATTATAGACATGTTTAGGATTAAAAATATAAACGATTTTGCATGTTATCAAACAAAAGTTTTTTTCCCTTAGTTACAAAAATAAATAGTTTTCATTTGCAAACAAATAATAATTTTTTTACGACAATTAGGGCCGTATTCACCAAGCCATTTAATACAAATTTAATTTTAATTTAATTTTTATTGAGAGACCGCAATTAAATTTTTGTAGCTATTCACCAACCTTAATAAAATAAATAATTTCGGACATTTCGGACTATCAGCTGCAAGATTTCCGAATTTGGCAAGTGACAGTTCTCGTGAGAGTTCATGTAATTTAAATATTATTTAAAAAATTAAACGAAGTTTTTATGTATTATTTAAATAGAAAGTTTTTATGTATTATTAAAAATATTTTATAATATATGTACAATTCATTTTAATTAAAAATAGCCCATATTAAGCAATTGCTTCTTCAAATTTTTAAATGCGCTATTAAAAATATGACATTTGACTGCATGACACTTCAATCAGCTGATATCGAAATTAAATTTATTTAAGAGAGGGTAAGGCCTCACTTAAAATTAAATTAAAATTAAATTTTCATTAAATCGACTCGGTAAGTGTGGTTGGTGAATAGCTTTAATTGAAATTTTTTTTAATTTTGCTTGGTGAATACAGCCCTTAGTATTTTATTAAACCGTAAAGAAAACAACCTTTATAGAAATAATCAATGCTTATTCATTTAAATAAAACAAAATAATTGTACTCTATAAGGGATTCTAGATGTCGTCGTTATCCTTATCTACATGGTCAGCAGTTCCAGTGCTAGGGAGATTTTTCAGGCTGGAATAAAAGCAATGGTACATTGCAGATATAACTTTGTCGCTACACAGTTGCATTGTCATCAATTTTTGCTTTCGAAATTTGCACTGGAGCGGTGCTTAACGGTGCTAAATTATATCCTTTCAAACTATTCAGGAGCTTTCTTGTTTTTCGCTTCAAGCTGTCGACAAAGCTTATATCAGCTTCATTGTGATATTGTACTTTAATAATGTGGGGAGTTTCGGGATCTACCCACATCACTTCTTTTCCCTTCTGGTCCTTTTTCCAATTTTTTATCGGCTATTAATGGCCGGTTTCACAGTCAAGGCTTAAGCCACAGCGATGGCTTAAGCCAAGGCTTAATAAATATTTCGGTTTCACAGTCAAGGCTTAAGTGAAATCACTGGCTTAAGGAAAGCTTAACTTAAGCCCGTCATCTCGAAGGCTTAAGCCTCAGATTTTGCTGTGAAACACATAAGAAATTATTGCTAAATATGTATTTTGCCTAAATATCATAATTTTTGTTATTAAATCAACGTGCATATTTCAAAAGTTATATTTTAAAACTAAATTGAAATTTTCTAAGCGAAAAATAGTTATCTAATTAGCAGTTTTGAGTACTGTCTGGCAGCTAGTGTCAGCATTCCATTTGACGTTTTAAGAAGAAACCAAACAGTTTAGGACAAAAATGAGTTATTTATCTGATGCAGAGGATATAAGAGACCAAGAAATGTATAATATAATATCGCAAGGTGTGACCCGTGAAAAAATTATAAAGAGTCGCCGGCAACATTTTGAGAAATAGGATGTCGTTGATTTTTATTCTTGGTTCGGGCTGTAGATACATTCGGCTTTGATGGTTTACGTTGTCGAAACATTCTGCAACAATTGTTTTAGATTTGATATCCTTCCAGAAAAAAACCACAACAAACTGGTAAATAAAAAGATCTTCTTCTTTTCGCATAGTTTTTAATCCACAATGGCAATTTTCCTTTAAAAAAATTCACAATTACCGCAGTGCTAACAACTTAAAAATTTTCATCCGCGGCTTAACTAAGCCTCAGTTAACTGAGTACTGTGAAACCGAGTAGGCTTAAGTTCTGAGCTTAAGCCACACCCGTGGCTTAACTAAGCTCTGGCTTAAGCCTGGACTGTGAAACCGGCCATAAGTCATACAAATTGTCGCAGGACAATTCTTTTACTAGATAAGGCTTTTTCTTACAAGCCACTCGAGCCGTGTGGTACCATTGTGCCGGACTATATATAGGGTTGTTTTTTACAGCTCTTTCGATTACACTATGCATGGAGTCTCTTCATTTTGTGTGTGGCCGGCCTCCAAGAAGTTATGTGTGATATTTACTCCATATGACGCTGCGCACATCATATATAAAAAAAAAAAAACATGTACCTATTGCGGTTCTGTCCACTCCTCGAGATGATATTCCTTCATACGTTGTCGT
Source organism: Dioctria rufipes (assembly GCA_963924295.1). Classification (NCBI taxonomy): domain Eukaryota; kingdom Metazoa; phylum Arthropoda; class Insecta; order Diptera; family Asilidae; genus Dioctria; species Dioctria rufipes. Next base: position 114,707,460 of record OZ002742.1, read on the forward strand.
TGTCGACTTTTTGTATTGATATTAACATATTTCGCAATAAAGCTTCGCTGTCTGTTAATATCTGCGAGATTCTAGTACTGATCAAAAATTTCCTTTCTTGCATGCTCGCTAATATTTAAGGCGGATTTGCGCTGGCAAGTAGGAGGACATGGTGGTTTCATATTTTTTTCTGTAACCGAGATAGTTTCCAGTTCGTGTATGCTTTGCCACTGCTTTTAAGAATTTTTATTTTATATCGTCTCCAATCATTTTCATTCAGCTTTCGTTTTCGGGATAGTCGTTGTATTTGAATATCACTTGATTTTAATGTTCTCTATTGTGGGGATATTTTGTCTTCTGACGATTCCGAGGTTGATGATTCTGAATATTCTACCGGCCGAAATTCTGAAGAATCAACCGTTTGAAAGGAATTTTCCTCACTTTCAGTATCCTCATTAAATTCGTTTTCTGGTAGATCAGTATGCTGCGCAACAGTTGCACATTGTCGTTCTATCAAAATTAAAAAAAAAAACATTTTGTTATAATAATGAATTTGAAGTTACCATTCGCTTTATCATTCCCTTTTTTTGTTATTGCTAAAATTCCAGAGGAGTTTTTCTTTACTGCAACAACAGGTCGTAGTTCCTTCCAATTATCATTTAGATATGTTCCAGTAGACATTCCTTCATTTACATCAATAAGATGAGAATCCTCCCATTCTTGGTTTATTCACTTTAATTAATAAAAAAAAAAGACATTCGTTTGATCCATATTGTAAAAGATTTCAAGTCGACTTGAATTCTAGGAACCCATTTTTAAAAATATTAAATGTCATATACATTCAAATAAAATAAAATTAAATATATTAAATAAATAAATAAAATTAAATTAAATATTGGAACTTATTCTTGAATTTGAATTGAGATCCGCGCGAAACGTGGGAAATTTCAAAGCAGTGTAAGGAGTACCAAATGCAATCATACGTACACGAAGGATTCAAGAATAAGGACCTTTTTATACCCTAGATGAAATCTAAGGGTTATACTAAGTTTGTCATTCCGTTTGTAACACCTCGAAATAATGATGGTAGAGCAAAATGGATTGGACACCCAAGCATAATATTAAAAGTTATTTTGATTTTTGCATGTCCGTCCGTCCGTCCGTCCGTCCGTCTGTGCGCACAATAACTCGAGAACGCGAGAAAATGAGACAAATCGGGCAACTCCTTCTTGGGGTTGCCATACAAAACTTTCGTTTTCTACTATATATTTGGACACTGGCTGAGAACACATCAATATAGAGAGCTGAAATTCGGTATGTGGTATTTTTATTGTACTATCAAATAAAGTTTAAAAAATGGACTAAATCGGGCAACTCCTTCTTGGTGTTGCCATATAAAAATTTATGTTTTTTACATATACTCTGAAAACGATCAGTCCTAGACATTTTTATTGTACTAAAAACTTCTTCAGAATACGAAGTCCTATAAAATTAGTTATAATCATTTTTTCTGTCCGACAAACCGTTCTAGAAATATATGCGAAAATCCACTTCAAGAATCAAACTTGCACAGAAGGGTGACAATACGAAATTTCATACGGGCAATCATCTAGGGTATCATAAGAATTGGTCTTAGACCAATTCTAGCTTTTTTACTTGTTTACGACTAAAATTGTTCATTGTTTTGAACTATAGGCTATAGGCTATAGACTTTTGACAACCAGCTGTCGTGCATTAGTTATATTATTTCGTGTTCTTTTGGATTGCTATTACAGTTACCCATTTCGAAATAGTAAGAATATAATATTTATACTTACTATTTTAATTTCTTTTCAAATGAATTCTCTAAATGAAGACGGAATTTTTTTAGCAGTAAAATTAATAAAAATACACCGCCATTCTTGTATTCCAATTTCATTTAACTTCAAAGTCAAAATTTTAGCGTGAAAAAAATGTATTGAGGGGATAAATCTGATGTTAATTAAAGGGATTTCCAATAAGAGGTGTTATTTTAATTAGCCCGATATTTCGGTAGATGTCACTTTTGGAGCTGTCATTTTTTGACATTTGACAAGTAGAAACTACGCCATTAATAAAAATGGAACGATACACGATTCAACAACGCATTAAAATTATTAAAACTAATTATAAAAATGGTAAAAATGTGGCAGAGACGGTTCGTAAAACTCGAACATTTTTGGGTCGTCGTGAAGCACCTTGTCGGACCGCAATACAGAAATTGGTAGAAAAATTCGAGCTGTCGGGACAAGTTAGTGATGTGAAGAATAAAACCCGTGCACGTCGCTCAAGAACAGCCGAGAATATTGCTGCTGTAGCTGAAAGTGTTGAAGAAAACCCAGGTTTGTCCATTCCTCGTCGTTCTTTGGAATTAGGCATTCCACAAACGTCATTACACCATATTTTGCTTAAAGATTTGGGTCTTAAGGCTTATAAAGTTCAGTTAACACAAGAACTCAAGCCGGCCGTTCATCTACAACGTCGAGTCTTTGCTGATTGGGTCCTTGAAATGCATGAAAATGAACTGGAATTCCATCGAAAACTCATCTGGAGTGATGAGGCCCATTTCCACCTCGATGGCTTCGTCAACAAGCAAAATTGTCGCATCTGGGGCTCGGAGAACCCAAGAGTCATTGTTGAAAAGCCTCTCTATCCTCAACGTGTGACTGTTTGGTGCGGTTTATGGTCCCGCGGGGTCATTGGACCTTACTTTTTCGAAAATGAGGCTGGAGCAACAGTTACGGTGAATGGATTGCGCTATCGACAGATGATTAATGATTTTTTATGGCCGGAATTGGATGGTATTGATCTGGACAACATTTACTTTCAACAAGATGGCGTTACGTGCCATAGAAGCAACGAAACCATTAATCTTTTACGGGAAAAGTTTCCGGACCGTGTTATCTCTCGAAGAGGTGATCACAATTGGCCACCGAGATCTTGTGACTTAACACCTTGCGACTTCTTCCTTTGGGGCCACGTGAAAGAGAAGGTCTACGTCAACAGCCCAGCGTCGATTCAAGACCTCAAAGATGGAATTCGTGAGGCTATCGAGGACATAGGGGAGCCACTTTGCGATTTGGTTATGGAAAATTTCATGAAAAGGATATGGTCCAGTAGGCGTGGTCGTGGTGGTCATTTGGCTGATGTTATTATCCATTATTTACGGCATACCTTCCTCTTTATAATGAAATAAAGATCCGATCATTTATCTCAAAAAAATGGCATTTTTCTTTGAATATCAAAATAACACCTCTTATTGGAAAACCCTTTATGTGATTGTTGATATTACTGCCATCTACTTGTGAAAATTAAACAAACTTTTAGCTGATAAGACACAATACCACTTTCCCTAGCGATTTGGCTAAATATTTCGCAACTAAATTTCACCGACTTGAAAATACATCTTTTTACCTTATTGAACTTACTTATGGTAAAAGTTTTATAAAGAAACATCTAAAATATTCAAAACTTTCATTTTATACACAATATTAGTAATTTATTGCCAAATTTATTAATATATCAAAGATTAGATGCCACACAATTTTCATTTTATCCAAAATGGTGGAACGTGGTTCGTACCGAGAATACTTGAATCTTATATACCTTGTGGCTTTACTTCATTATCATGTTGGTGTTACTGCAGCTTAAGCTGCAAAATTTTATTTTGGGTAATATCAGTTACAACTTCATGTGTAGCTCACTGACATATATACAATGGACTGCTGATGCTACAAAAATTGCTTACATTATTTGACATTATTATGGGATCACTTTTTTGTAGTTGTCTCGTTTTAGTTTAACTACTTTATTCCGTGGAACTACAAACAATAAGTTCTATACAAAATACACCATAGTCCAGTTTCAGTTCAGTGGTTTTCCCAATGAATATATAGAATAGAAATAGATGGCAATACAATAATTGTAATCCTTTCTCTGTCCCCCATAGCTACTTTTAGGGGCAGGTAGACAGAAATTGCTTAATTTTATTTCTTTAAAAATCAAGTTTAAAAAACATTTGATGTTGTATGAGATAAGCTTCCAAGAATAAAAATAATTTCGAATGCATCTGTAATTTGTTGAACTTTTAATATGAATATTAAAGTGAAAGTAAAACTTGAAATTAAGACAATTGTCACACCCTGCCAAATAAAGTTGACCCATATGAAATAGAAAATCAGGCAGTCCATGGGCGCGTTCACTGCCACCGAAATAGTGACTTGTTGTCGACTACGAGTCACTACCGAGCGTTCACTCCGCCAATTTTGACAGTAAACGACTACGCTTGACTACGACTATCGTTCACTCCGCACATTGAATGTACCAAATAGTCGACTACATTCGACTACGCTCAGGAGGATAGTCGATCGTAGTCGGTTTGACAGAACTACACTACGACAACGACTACGCTACCGAAGTGGCAGTGAACGCGCCCCATGTTATATATGTCAGTGGTGTAGCTTAGGTAAATTATCTTTTCAATTAGCGGAGAATGGAGGGACCAACAAATTATTTTATTAATAAAAACGAGTCAAACGATTACGCATTGATTGAGCTGGTTATAAATTAAATTAAATTAAAAATAAGAATTTTCCGGCTAACTTGACAGTGAATTTTCTTTTAAGATTGTCGAAAAAACTATTATCCAGCAATTGTTTAAATTAAGCAAACAATCACCAACAAACGACCAACAATCGATATCGAACAACTTTTTAAACACCGGGTAAATGTGACCTTCTTCACGATACCCTGAAAAATTTCCACGCTCATGCGCACGAATCTTACAGGCATCAACCAACGAGGTAATAACTAAAGGAAATGTAATCATATATACGATCCGTGTACATGAGCGTACCCCAAATTGCCCTGCATTTGTGTATGTTTCACTCCGCCATTTTTGGTATTCGCTATCAAATCCATACTTAGGTTTGGTTGGTTTTGGGCTTGGGGCATTGACGCAGGAAAACCCGTGAAATAACCGTAGGGGCACGAAGCAAATATTACTCACAAACTTTTTACCACTGAACTTTTCTTCAAAATTATTAACTTTTTTATGTTCACATTTGCAAATTCAGTAAAGACTTTTGAGTATATGAAAATAAAAGCGATTAAAATTGCTCATAGGTTGTACAATTGTGTACAGGTGTACAAATTTTACGGCGCTTATGTACAAAAAATTTCAGTGCCATAGTGTTAGAATTGGATTCGCGATTTTTTCTCATTTGCATCTCCTTTAGTTCTTACCTCGTTGTCAGCAACATATTACAAGTGACTGTTTTCAAGTGTCAAATGTCAAACCATTACACCAAGAAAATTTTAATGTAAGCTGAGAAGTCAGAGTTTTTCAAAAAAAAAGATAGTCTAGCCCGGTGTAGCCCTAGGTTTACCTGGGGTTTTCATTGAACAGACCTAATATATTTTAATTTTAGCTAAATTGGAAGTGGGAAGATTTGATTAAAAAAAATAAATTATTTTAATTTACTTCCCTGGATTCAAATAAAACATTCATTACAAACAACTGAATAACTTTTATATTTTAACTTGTAAACATCACCTCAGCCATGGTACAGAGTAATAACTCAGTTTATGTTATTTTCCGAATTTCGGAATACTATACAGTTCAACTTGACTTTTGCAGTAAGAAGAAAAGATTCTTGTCAGCTGACCTGACAGTCCCATGATATTAATCGATAAGGGTGGAAGGTGCAAATTATTTGAATCACTTCCAGAAATATTCAAAAATCCTCTGTAAGTTGTTAATAAATATTTTTTTTTTATTTTAAAATATGTTTTCCAAGTATAAGTTCCTAGTTTTTAAAATGAAATCGAGTTTTTACCTTTTATCGGTTTATACCAGTGGTATTTTGGATGGAAAGTTCCTATGTCAGATTGTCATTTCTTAACTGAGTTGAAATTTCAATTGATAAAACCATGAAAATGAATATATATTAACGTGCAAAATTTATAAAAGAAATTAAAAGATAGTATTTTTACGTTCGAATTTGGGTATTATAATTTCTAATCATAGTTGCAGTTTCCCAAGTAACAGATTAGTTGGTCACATGACTAAGGAAAATATTTGGGAATCAATTTTAAACATCATCTTTTTATATATAAAGTCGTAGAGTTTCATATAAAAGAACCTGGTTACGTGCTTAATTGGTTTAATTGCATTTTCATATGCTCTATTAAAACTATGCCTACGGCAAGAGTTACTGCCCAATGTATACCAGTGTATGCGGAGAGCCGAAATATTAAATGGTGCAGAGTTTTCTCAATTTAATTTCATATGCTACAGCTTACTTTTCTTTTTCAGTCTTATTGAGTGAGGAATATTTCTGCTTCAAGTTAGTAAAAGTTCATAAAATACTCGTGATGACAATTGCGATTGATTCTTCATAATTTTACCACCGCATTTTAAGAACTATAACTAGAAACAAATGGTCTGCCCAATGGCAATAACAGTAGAACCACTGACATTTTTTAACATGGACTGCTCTTAGCTATAAATTTGTTTCCAGTAAAATTGAACCAATGTCTGGTAGCTTCTCTTTTCGTTATAAGCAAGAACATTTACAAGCTCAAGAAGAAAATATCGAAAACCACACGCGGTTGCAATTGATGCCAAACTGTTTCAAAGTTTTGGAGTAAGTAATTAAAAGTTATTAATTGCATTTACAAATATGTTTATAAATTTAAGCAAACCTTTAACCTTAAATATCTATATTAGAAGTATAAAATAGATGCGTGTGAATAGAACAGGGTAAACAAGTAAACATAGGACGATTTTCAGTTAAATTACATCATAATTGCTATGTAAACGTATTCCTTATAGTTTCAATCGTTTCTAAAACGTCGGTTGCGGTACGACCGTAGAGATCCTGCAGCGATTTATTTTGTTATGTTTAGAAATGTTCTTTTATGATTTTACACGGCAGCTAAACAGAATTTCTCTGAAATAGATAGATATAAATAGAATAGAATAATCTTTATTAGTATTTAGGGCTTGCGCTAGGTACGTTTTCAAAATCGGGCGTATAACACACGTCGGTTCACTCTTAGAGGTTTTACTACCAGGATCCTTGCGCTGCGCGTATGAGTTGAAGGCTTTGGCATTCATACACAAGGCCAGAATTGGGCTACTTCCTGGGTACTTACGAAGTCGCCTAACTTGGAGTGGAAGGGACAACCGACGACTGATCCACCCGCGGATCAACACTCAGTTCGGAAGCAGAAACATCTTTGCGCAGTGAGTCGCAATGTGGAACGGCTTGCATGGCGAGGTCAGAGAGATTGGTCTGCGAGGTCAGGGAGATTGGTCTGGTCAAAGATTTTAAGAGGGAAGCAATGGGCTGCATCAGAACCAACTGATTGATCACCGTCACCCATATACATTGTCCTACCTAAACCATAACATCACTAGCCATCCACATCTCACAGCTCAGAACAGTAACCCATTAATCTCTAACGCCCCCCTTACTTAATTTAAAAGGAGGTCATCCTGTATTTATAAAAATTAAGACTGTAGTGACTGTATTAATTGTAACTAAAGCAATAACAGTAACAACAACAATAACTATTAGCATAGATAATCAATTGACATAGGAAATATGGGTCGTCAATGCCTACAACTTTGTCACTTAATCTAAGGCTAGGGAACTTTTTAATTAATATATAAATTGTTAAGAAACATACCTTGATCTGAAAGGACAATATTCCAGCGGGTGGGAACGTCCCGCTATAATATTAACGTCTGCAGGTCGATTGGACTAAGCCGAAGGAATATTTTTGTATTTTCATATTTAGATTTTGCTAAAAATAAATTCTTATTGTACCTGAACTACTTTTGTACCTGTAAGGGCTGCTGCAGTTAAGCAGTTCAGTATGCATGGATATGTGTGTTTACATCAGTTACCTCCTCGCCATTATGGCAAGTATTAATATTATATAAAAAATAAAAAAAAAATAATTACTTTTATTTTGTAAGGGCTCACAGTCCATTCTTGCTTTTGTAATTTTATGTTCAATAGGTTAACGTCTCATTTCGCCGTCATGGCAATCTAACAATCTTGAAACTATATTATTTCTATTACTTATGTTTATTGTTTATTTTACTATTTTTATACATGCGCTGTCTTACTATCTATTTAATGACGTAATACCCAGCGTTATACGTTGTTTTCTGCAGGGGTTACATAAATAAATGCTGATTTGTTTTGATTTGAATTAACAGACGTCTTTCTTGTTATATCTTCAGGTAACTTGGTGTACATGGAAGCCCTTGTATATTAACGAATTCTGCGTTCTCGCTTTTTGGTAAGATTCCAATCTCACATTGACATCCATATTCCTCAAATTGTAGGGTTGAACATCCGCCACGAAGGTAGTTTGGTAATATCCCACTCTTTATTTTAAAAATGAATAAGAGTAAATTTAGTTCAATTCGTTGTTGTAACTTCATCCACTTAAGCGTATCCAACATCCACTTAACAGATGAATATCTACTACACAACGCATTTTCTGGAGGCGTTCAATTCCCTCTTTTGTGCACAGAAACAATATTGTGGAGCAGTATTCAAGATGCGGTTTTATCATCACATTGTATATCCTTATTGCACAAAATAATAAAAGTGATTTTCTCATTCTTCTAAAATACCCAATTTTCTTCCCTAACTTCTTACATACATAGTCTAAGTGACTTTTAAAATTTAATTTGCAACCCAATATCACTCCTAAGTACTTTACTTCATGTAGCAGCTCAATATTTTCATTTCCTATTTCTATAGGTAGATTATCATTTGTGTTTAACCACATACCATTCGTTTTCATAATGTTCATTTTCAATTTGTTTCTATTTAACCACTTATGCAAATTGTCTAGATCAAATTCGAGTTTTGATTTAATCTCTATATCACTGTCCCCGGAGCAATATATTAAATCATCGTCCGCATATAAATATACCTTCGAGTGAATTAAACTCAACTTTTAATCATTCACGTATATAATAAATAGCGTGCCCAGTACGGATCCTTGGGGAACACCCAGTTTCGTCTCTACCGCCTGCGAGTAAGTCCCATTCACCTTCGTTCTTTGCGTTCTATACTGTAGATAACTTTTGAACTCCACTCCTTCCCTGTTATTCCATACTTCCACAATTTTTGTAACAAAATGTTTCTGTCCACCGTTTCAAACGCTCTTTTTAAGTCCAAGAATATGGTCGCTATCTTCTTCCCTGCATCCATTTCTTCTTTCCAAAGTGCGATTATAAAATTCAAAGAAATTTCACATGAATGATTTTTCCTGAACCCGGACTGTTCACTGATTATTAATTGGTTGCTTTCCAGGTATACCTCCAGCTACTGCTGAACCACACACTCTAATATCTTTTCAAATATTGGCAACATGTTTATTGGACGGTAATCCTCACATTTTTTTGGTTTAATGGCTCTGCATTTCGACTATCAGTGATTCTTTCCAAGTCGCCGGGCACCTGCCCTCATACATCGATTTATTCACGAGATAAGTCAGGGTATTTCCTAACGCCGACCAATTATCTATGATCATCTTCGCACTAAACTTATTAAAATCCTTTTTTTGGTTGATTTTTTTTGCAAATGGATTTCAACTTTTCCTCACTTACTTCCCTGAATTGAAAAATATTGGTGGATTCATTTATTTGATTCACGTACTGTTCTTTAGGTATAGTTTCATGTATTTCATTAATACTTTCGATGAAGAAATTATTAAAACTGTCTGCCATTTCCGTATTATCTGTGATATTAATGTTACCAAATTTTACTTCTCTTATTTGTGCCTCTATCTTCTTTAACACAGACTGTTTCAAAACTCGCCACATTTCTTTTTGCGTCGTCGCCTTATTTATTCTGTTTTCAATACTATTTTTTTTAGCTTTTTGAATTTTTGCTTTATATATGTTCCTTATCGTTTAATACATTTCCCAAGTACTTTCTTGTAAAACTCTTAACTATTTCATCCATTTTTATATCAAACTCTTTTGTGCAGTCGTGTATGGTTTCATGTAATATGACATCTTTAATTTTAGATCTCTTTAGAGCTTCCATAAATTCGTTTTTATTATATTTCAAGCATTCTATCCACTGTTCCTTAATATCTACTCTATTATTATCTACTTTAAATAAAATCTCTAGCGTTTCATGGTCGCTTATTTTCACGGCATTATTTACTTTTCTTCAAGATTTTTTTGGTTTGTTATTACGTAATCTATCAATGTTTGAGAGTTTATTGTAACACGCGTAAATTCATTTACTATATGCTTAAAGCCTGCAGCTAATATCACTTTTTCTAATTGTTTCTCATATGTATTATTCTCCCAGTTTATATTAAAGTCTCGTGTTATAATTAAATCCCCATCTATATCCTCCATATTGGATTATTTCATCGAATAGTGTACAGAAATCACTTTTTGACGTACTGGGTGATCTATACAGTACTACCACATTAATAAAGTTTCTTCATACACGGCGTTTTAAGGCCATCCACCATACACTTAATGAAATATCAAGTTTTTTAATTATCTCAAATTCCCATTCTTTTTTAATGTGCATGGCTACACCTCCTGTATGCTTCGAGCTAGAGTCACACCTAACTACGTCATAACCCTTTTAATAAATCTCCCCATCCTGTACATCATCCTTCAGGTGAGTTTCACTTAAAAGTATCAAATAAAAATCTTTTTTATGGCATGTGATTTCTAATTCATGAAAGTTGCCTATCGGCCCTTGGATATTAATATATGCCCATTTCATTTACTTTTGTTCCTATACACCTACTTGTTTTTTTATTATTTTCACTTTGTTCAAGTACACTGGACAATGCCAGCTAAGTGTGTTATGGTTAACGTCCATTTTTAAACCCAAATTCTCATTAGCTTTAATGCAATTTGCACATTTTTCCACCACTTGACTATTGCACCCTTTCGAATTATGTTCCTGCATACCTCTTTATTCTTGCATTCTGAATATCTATGGTAAAACCCCAAACATTTATAGCATCTTAATACATGAGTTCTATCCCATACGGGACAAACATCCCACCTCGATTGTTCTCAGATATGTTTCGTGATCCAATTGAATAATTGCATTAAAATATTTTTTACGGCCTCCTTTTACTTCCCAGATCTTCTTGCACTCCATTACACTATGCTTCATATAATCATTTTGATTCCGTACTGCCATAATGATTTGGTCCTCATCCCATTTCTCATATAGAAAAATTCGTGGTTTTTTTATTTCTAGCACCTCAATCTCATAATTCTGTCCTAACTTTTCTTCCACTGCAACTTTAAGTTTCTGCCTTTCTTCATTACTCTCGCTTTCGATAACAATAGTACCATCTTGCTTAGCTTTGATTCCAGTTAATTTTAGATTAGTGGGGTCCACATGTCTCTTAATATCTTCCTTAGTCAACTCCTACTTTTAGGCTTGACAATTATCGGAAGTGCACACTTCACTTTATCAGCTGCTTTTTCCCCCTTCCTTCTGAGTTCTCTATATTTACCATAAAAGCTCTCAGCTCTTTCTCCTGAATGGCCATCTTCTCCCTAGTCTTTGATTTCATCGAGAACACATTCAAATTTTTCAAATACCGCTTTTCTATAGTCTAAGCAATCATTACACATAAATATCACATTTTTCTTTATTAGAACCGTATTAACGTCGTATTCCGCCAAATCTATGTACTTTGCACAATATTTTTGGCCGCAAGTTCCATTTAACATGCTATGCTTATTCACTTTCTAAGGCTTTGCGAACACTTGCCACAATTTACCGACATATTTCACAGTTTATCATACACCTTTTTTTTTGCACGTTTCACTATAAGTTTATCAATCTGTTTTTTTTTTTTGTCTATTTCCCTTATCAAACACTCTCACTCTTTTGTTGGGTGAGTGAAGCAAATGAGCTTTTTTCCGTTGATTCGCGAAGGTCGAATTTCATTGATTTCATTCACAGTATTTTTCATGCAGAAAAGTTAAAATTAATTGTCAAATTCCACCAAATTATCTGCTGCACCAGGCACGAAGTGCTATTTTAGTGGAATATTTTGCACCGGAAAATTCTCCAATGGCGATTATCAATACAACTAGAAAACAAATTTTATTAAAAATTGGGCAAAAATTTCATTTACCTACCATTCGCATCGTCTTTTCAAATTGACACCTGGCATTCTATTTTGAAATTTACCTTCAGACATGTATTTGTATACTCTGGCTGAGAAATTTGAGCCGAACAATGGAAATTTAGGACATAAGCCATATAAAAACAAAATAATTTTAAGCATACATAAAAATAAACTAAAAATGTTCACTTACATACTTAATGTTAGTTTTTTGTAAGTTCTTTAATTCAATTGATCTATAAAGGTAAAAATACACGGTAAGAGACTTTTGGTCTCCAACTTACAGAGACTAAAATCTCCAAAAAATTTTACGCGGCAAGAGACTTTTGTCTCTGGAGACCAGAAAATTAGGTCTCCCGAGACCATAATAAAAAAGTCTCTAGAGACATCTCTCCAAAGTGTGTACACGAAACTTGAGGTTTGGTATCTAGAGATCTCTAGAGATCGTGTTAATTGTCAAGCAAGAGATTGTTAGAAATAATTATCTCAAAAGCAGGGACCGAATCAGTTGGGACTTTTTACAAAAAAAGGCTACTTTACTTGTTATTCCTGACCGATAATAGTTTGAAGCTAAAAAAGACTAAGCTGGAAAGGCTTATTATTTTTTCTGGTAAAAATAAGAAGCCAGCTTGGCTAGAAAAAATAAAAAGCCGGGCTCGCTTTTTGTATTTTTACCGACAAAAAAGTATCAAGCCGTTGCGCTTGCTTTTATTTTTCGTTTAAATTCATAACTGGATTTGTGGCCTTTTATACTTCCGACTTCAAAACCTGTTACTTCCAGCTCGAAAAAATAAAAAGTCAAGCTGGCTTTTTATTTTTGTCAAAAAAGCCAAGATGACGTTTTATTTTTGCCAGAAAAAATAATAAAGGAGCGTTTACAATGACAGAGTAGAGTGGTGTTACCAGATTGCATTTCTCTCCTTTTCTCAAGCTTGCACTCTAATATAAGTTCTTCGCGCTTCCCACCAGAGTGGAATTCACAGAGTATCGTCAGATTGGAGCAATTCCTAATATCACGTTGAAGGAGCGTTTACAATGGCAGAGTAGAGCGGAGTCACCAGGTTGCATTTTCTCTCCTTTACTCAAGCTTGCACTCTCATATAAGTTCCTCGCGCTACCCACCAGAGTAGATTTCACAGAGTAGCGTCAGATTGGAGCAATTCCCAATCTCACGTTGATAGTTTCGAAAGCTTTCAACATTTGTTTCGAAATACTAGTCTCTAACAGATGTCGCACTGACAATTACAAACTTTAACTAACGAAAATTAATAAGTTATAACAAAAAAACCAAAAATAAATATTTTTTGTAAGAAATTAAAAACGTATTTAGTATTTTTATGATACAGTTTTAACAAAATAAAGTCAATTAAGAATTAAAATTTTCTTATGTTCGAATTGGCTTATCTATGGAATATAGATGGCAGTCGTTCATTTCGAAAGTGTCCGTAATATATGATAATTTGTATTTTGTGATAATTCAAATCGTTCATAGCTCATTCTGGTGTAATTATAGAAATACTTTCTGTAATTTAACACCATTTGTGATCTGTTTTGAAAGATATTTCAAATGTAAACACATCATAATCTGTCACACAATTTTCATATGGTTTCGAAAATCGGAATGAAGCTCACTATCTATTGTGCATGCACGCTACTCTGGTAAAAGCTCACTCTACTCTACTCTGACATTGTAAACGCTCCTTAAGCCTTTCCAGCTCAGTTTTTTAGCTTTTTTTTTTTAAAAGTTAAGTTTTCAAAAGCTTTACAGGAATCAAAACTGGTTTCACGAGATATCTTTTGGTACAATCCACTAAATTCCACGATCATAATTTATCCTAGCTTTTTTTGTTTAAAATTTTCAAAATAACAATTATTTTCGGTCCCTGCTCAAAAGTTATTAATATTTTTATGTTATGGGAAAATTAAAAAAAGCTTAAAAAAATATATCTGATGTACAAAATTTACGGGATAAGCACAATATATATTTTTTTTTACACCTGCACTCTATTGACGACGAAACAAATTCTGCCCTAAATCGATTATATTAATTTCTTTGTAACAATTTGTCAAACTCACCCCACTTTATTACTTTTCCTTTCCGAGTAGACCTACACTTAATTGACTGAACATACAAATAGTTTCCGGAGAGTTGGAGACGACAAATCAAATGAACAAACTTCAAAGACCGAACCTGGAGACCTTTTAAAATACACGACGGGAGACCGGAGACCAAAAAAATGTCTAGAGACTTGAGACTTGATCTCTTTAGTCTCTCTCCGTATAGCTTAACCTTAATATAACTTGACAGTTTAGTCAATAACAGCAGACCCTTGTAGAACACTGAATTCCTGCTTTTTGTTAATCTATATGTATTGCCTCTAAAGTTGTTTTAATTTCTTAAATTATACAGCTACCAACCGCTCACATACCTACAAGTGATTGTTCAAAGTATAATACATTGTAGATTTTTCTCTGCGTTAAATGCATCCAACAATCATTTCACCGATGTATATATGCTGCACTTCAGTATTAGTTGCATCCACTGTTTTGTAATTTTTGGAATCGATAAAACAACGTCGACCAATATTCAACAAACTAATAATTTTCCTTATTCTTATTAAAAATCCAAAATTTTGCAGTTTTTTACATATGTTGTCCATTTGGTTTTCAAAATTTAAAGTTTTAACTTTTTTTCTGTCACACACTATACCTAAATATTTCATCTTTACTTTCTCAATTATTTCATCTTGCACTCAGTCCCCCAGTTCTTTTCATCGTTCATTACTAACAATTTTGTCCGCGAACAAGCACAGTTTGCAAAACCTTCCCACTATACCTAAGTCATTGATGTTTAATAATAAGAGTCCCCAGAATCGAACCTTTTTGAAGACCAATATAATATCAATCCTTTATTTTACCGTTTATTTTCGTTCGTTATTCTCTTCCTTTCAAATAACTTTTCATTGCTGTTCTTTTCCCTTAAATCCATATTTCCTACGATAGTTCTTTTGATCTAGGAACACCGCTACAACAAAATCTCCCTTGTGTATTTCTTCCTCTCATTTTTGAACCATATAATTTCATACGAGTGATTTTTACTAAATCCTCATTGGTGATGCATTCAAATATTACAATTCTCTACATATTCTTCAATTTGAGATTTTCAAGATTTGTTCGTGAATTTCTAAAGTCCAACGTTTAAAATCTTCGAATTATTCGTAAAATTCATTTTTATTGGAATGACATTAGACTTTTTCCACTTGGAAACTTTCCAATACTATATATGTATCCCATGAACCAAAGTTGAGTTATCGTTAAGTTTGCTGGGTGGTTCGACTCGAAGCTTCTATGCATGGCTTCTGAGTTAAAGCTGAATCCAGAGTTGAGTTGTTGTTAGTTATAATGAAAGAACATGCCAACCGGAAGCAGTAGATGCACCCCTAGGCCAAGGGAACAATAGAGACCAGGAAGTTTTGCCGGCTGGGGTAACTAGATGATATTTCCATTGACGGTTTCAGAAATTTGATCATACTGCCACTAAGCTTACGCATGACTCTGGTCAAATTACTCTCGCTTCCTCATTTCTCTAATGGATACCTTATTTTCCAAGCCTTAGATTCTGTGTGCTCTAGAAAACTTAGAGTGCCATTGAATGATACTATTAGGTTTATTTACGGACTCCGTAGATATGATAATGTTTCCTATTACAGTCTCTCATTTCTGGGCTGTTCCCTAGAGACGTATTGAAACGTAGGAACCTGCTTTTTCTTTATAGGGTACCTATTGCATTTTGGGCCAGCCTCCTTATCTATTTGATTTTCTGCAACCGTTGCATTCCACCAGTGGCAGCAAGCTGCTATTGCCGCGATGTCTCTACTCTCACTGGTTCTTATTTTGTTCAGGTTATTCGCCTCTATAACAGTTTACCTTCCCGGGTTCATTGCGTATGCTCGCTCGGCATTTTCAGGCTACTTCTCCTCAATTGTGCGATTTAGCTGCTCTACATTTAAGCCCAAGTTCTATATTCATTCATGCACTCAATCAAAGCTCATTTGTATGTAATATTTCTTACTTTCCATATAATTCATATATTCTTTTCAATCTCTATTTCTTTCTTTTTTCCTATTAAACATGCGATATATAATTTTTCGTCTTTTCTTAATGCTTTTGAATTTAAATTTGCAATTTTCAAATTTTACTTATTTTTCTCTTAGTTCTAACTCTTTTAAGAAAGTCTATTTAAGTATTTCAGTCCCCATTATTATACCTTTTTTCATATAGGATGCTGATAAAAGACCTTAATGTTATTTGAATCTTTTGCCGTAATAAAAAAGAATTGTTTTAAATTAAACACCCATCCGCACTATTCTGCTAAATACTTACACAAAACTCAACTCAAGTCAATTAATTACCTTGAGTTAACATAGATTTAACAAAACTCAATTCCCGTTTCCAAGAGCACTAACTGGGGTTCTGACATGTATAACAAAGACTGCGTCATTTTTTATTTCTTGTAGGACCAGGTTTGTTTACAGGATTGTATCTTAATTTCAAGCTTAATTTTCGCTTTAATATTCCTATTACAAATTCAACAAATCCCAAATATAATACATTTGAAATTATTACTTTAATAGAAAACTTATCTTACTTGGAGTCATAAAATCAATTTTTAAGGATTCCCTACGATGCGCCCACTTGGCAGCATCACATTTGAAACTCTGATCAAATCTGATATCGTGTGGAGTCATAGTCAGAGTCTTTCTTGCGCATTTAAAATATATTGTCCTTAATGTTTAGTCCTAACTTTCCTGTTAGGATTTATGGTAGATTTTTACACTCAGGCTTTTTATTTTGGCCTTGATTTCACGATTGTCTTGGCTTTGTCTTCTTTTTGTACATATATTGGTTATAAACTTTTGTGTTTGATTTGATTTGTTTGTTATTACAGCTTCGCGCGCGACACTAAGCTGTTTCCGTGGCGGTTGTTTGTTAATTGTTGTTTAGGAGGGTGAGACGGGAAATTGTGATGGGTGCGGTTGAGGAGGATGAGGAGCTCTGGAGCTTGGACCAGTTATCCTTGTGGGGGTCTTCCTTCTCTAGGCAGTTCCTATGTGGGCATCCTGCTATGATGACGGTGGCTGATGTTCCGAAGATCTATCCTCGATGGTGGGAACCTTTGCTGCAAAAGAAAGTAAATCTTTCGCCAGTATAGTAAATGCCCCTACTCTCAGGGTCAACAAGTTGAAGAGGTGAGATATACCTGAATTCTGCAGGTGGAGTGTGTGCAGGCAGGTTGAATATGAGAGGGTTTGGATGATGAGGAAGTTTTTCCATCTGATGTTGGGCTTGTGCGACAAGGTAGTTGTCGATAGGGAGGATTTTTGCTGCCTCGTACAGCTTTTTGTTGGGGTAGTATCTGTTATCTGCCCTTCTACGAAGGCCAGTGCAAGAACGGAGTACTTTTCTCTCCAGATTACCGAGGTTTTTCATGTAGGTTGGCGAGATCGTGTGCCATATTGGGAAACAGTATGTGATGGTTGGTCGAATTAGCTGCTTATAAAGCAGGAGTTTGGTGGGGACTGACAGCCCATTTGGGGTGTTGAGAAGTGGGCTCAGCAGGCTATAGGCAGCTTTTGCTTTTCTCAAAGCATATTGTGCGTGAGGGTTAAACTTGTGCAGGTTAGAGAAAGATATATCGAGGTATTTCGTTTTTGTGGAGGGTGTTATTTTTTGGTTATTGACTTCAATGTCAATATTTTTAGCCAAGGTGGCTATGTTTGCTCGGCTAGTGGTAGATGGTTTGCGGATGCAAATCATTTTGGATTTGGCGATGTTTATTTTTATACCCCATTTCTTGTAGTAGGCGTCCAGTTTGGCAATATGCTGCTCCACTTTTCTCGCAGCGAATTTTGGCGATATTGAGCGTGCATATGTGAGCGAGTCGTCTGCATAGAGCAGTGAGGTGGAATTGTGATCATTTGGCGGTTGATCTGACGTAAGAGGTTGAACAGGATTGGACCGAGTACTGAGCCCTGAGGAACTCCCGCTTCTAGGGATAGGGTAGCTGAGTTGCAGTTTTCGAGTTTTACTGCGAACTTCCTTGAAGACAGAAAGCTGTGAATAATTTTTGTTAGATGTGGTGGGAAGTTTAGTTCTAACAATTTGAAGATGAGGCCGTTTTTCCAGACAGAGTCGAAGGCTTTCTCGACATCCAGGAAACAGGCTACTGTGCACTCACCTCTGTTGAGAGCTGAAGTTGTGTCAGTATGGAATTTGAGTAACGCATGTGAAGTTGAGTGTTGGGCTTTGAAGCCGAACTGGGAATATTGTTGGATGCCTAAGTCGTGTTCACGATTTGTTGACGTTGGAGTTTTTCGTACAACTTTCCGATGTTGGAAAGAAGAGATATGGGTCTGAAATCTTTTAAGGCTTTGGAGTTGGGCTTTTTTGGTATTGGGACGATGTCCGCAATTTTCCATGAGTCTGGAAAGTAAGCGTTATTCACGCAATTGTTAAAGAGAATGACCAAAAATTTGATTGCAGGCGAAGGAAGATTTCTGATGATTTTGTTTGGTATCTTATCAGGTGCTGAAGATTTCTTGCCCTTAAGTCCACTTATAAGTGCAGATAAGTGGACTGGGTTTGTGAAAAGCTGTTGATCTTGGGGACTTGAGGCAGGGTTATCAACGTGGAATGTGGTAATATGTAGGTGTTCATTTTGGTGGATGAATTCTCTTACATTTGAGTTGGCGTTTGTGCGGAAGTCCGGGCTGCTAAGATCTGAATGATCTTTGAAGGTGGATTGGAAGAATTCTGCGAATGTATTGCATTTCTCAAGAGGTAATCTAAGGGTGTCTTGGCCATTTGTGATTATTTTAGGAGGTTTTGGTTTACGATTACAGACTTTATTGATATTTTCGAAAACGTTAGGGCCAGGGTGGATGGATGAGAGTTTCCTTCTGAATTCCTCATCAAGAAATATCTTGGTCTGTTCATCGATAATGGTGGACAGGCATTTGATTTGGGAAAGAACTGATTGGTAGCTTTGGTTGTGGCTATTGTGGTTTCTGTGGTAAATCCTGTTGAGGATTTTCCGAAGCTTTTGCCTGTATTTGTACAAATTTTGTAGGCGAGCTGGAAGATGGTTATATTTGTATTTGTGGGGCGTGACATTTTCTGAGAAATGTTCAATATTTTCCTGGATATATCCGTTAAGGAGTTCGATGTGAAAATCTATTTCCGTATTTGAGAGATTTCTGTGCTCGTCAGGAAGGCTTCCTGCTAAGTTCTGAGACAGTCTAGAATGAAATTCTGGCCAGTTGACGTGTTTTAATGTTGATATTTCTGGAGAAGCTAGATAGAGGACGTCGAAATGTGAGTTAGGAGTGATTGTTAGTTCGATGGCCATGTGATCAGATTCCGCAGTATGAGCAGTGCAGGTATAATTTGAAATTTGTGGAAGAAGGTTCATCAGGTTAGAAGTCGCTAGGAAGAAGTCAAGAAAAGACCCAGAGCGTGGAAATGTGGGAGAGTTTTGCGAAATCGCTAAAAAGTCATGGTCAGCAGGGCCGTCTGTGAGCCAGTTGGCAATACAAGTTCCAGCGCCATTGGTTAGTACGTCATTCCAGAGGGGATGTCGAGCGTTGAAGTCACCGCCTATCACCGTGTGGGTGTAATTGCCAGCTAATCTTGTGAGAGTATTCAGATTGCTCCTGATTTCAGAGCTTTGGGCATGGCATCTGTTATAGATGGAAATTAGTAGGATTGTTACTTCGTTCTGAAGATTGAGGGTTATTGCTGTGCCTTCCATATTGGAAAGTCCACTAACTTTTACTTCAGTGAAACTGAGATCCTTTTTTACAAGGATAGCAGTGCCAAGAGTTGTTTCCGACTTATTAGTGCGGATAACTCTGTAATGTTCGAAAGCAAGAGTATGCTTATCGAGAAGATGGGTTTCAGAGAGAAACATCACAGTTGGCTTGTGATCGTGGAGGAAGAGATTTAGTGCAGCTCTCCTGCTTAATTTCACAAGAGAATTACAGTTGAGAGCCATTAGCTTCAGGGATCTTAGTTGCCTTGACATAATCCAAAAGCGAACTGAAGATAAGCACTTTGTCTCTCTGGAATAGAGGTGAGCTTCCGGTACTTCGGAAGAAAATTGTTGATTTTACCCATTAGGGTGAAAAGATCACAGCCAAAGAGCGAATTTGCTTCTTTGTTGCAAAAATTGTCGGCGTCTACTTCATGGGCTCTAGCCGAGGAAGTAGGCCTTGGGGAGTGTTTAGGTGGGTTGGGGGTACCTGTTGAACCTTTCGAATTAGTTGCATTTACAATCTGAGCAAAAGATTTACCTGGCTGGATGAAGTTCCTCGTTGGCTCTATCACGAAGTTGTCCCTTTGCCGCCGTTCTTCTTGTCGGGAGTTTCTCTGCTTTCTCAGCTCCTTGTATTTAGGGCATCCCCTGTAACTGGCTGGATGTCCTTCCGTTTTACAGTTTACGCAGAAAGGTACTCCTACATTCGCGTCTTTCCTCTCGCATTCCCCTGGCTCGTGGTTCTTCTCGCACTTGACACATCTATAGCTGACGGCACAGTTGCTGGCGACGTGTCCAAAACGCCGGCATCTTTTACATTGGGTTATACCTTTATTGTGGTACTTTTCCCAATAAGCAAACATACCTAGGAGCCTCTTGGTCTCCATAATCTTTTTAGTTTCGTAGAATCCGTCGAAACTGACAACGAAGGCATTGTTGTCTTCCTTGGCCTTCCTTGTTTTCAGCTGGGTCACTGCCTTAATTTTAATTCCTGGCAGTTCTCTTTCCAGAGCTGCTTGCACGTCCTCAGGTTGGTACGAGTGTTGTACCCCTTTTATAACGAGCGTCGTTTTTCTTTCGCTTTTCGTGGTGAAGGAGTAGCTTTGTACTCCGATTTCCTTGATCACACTGAAGATCCTCTTGTGGTCCTCTTCAGTAAATCGCATGGTCTTAAAATACAATTTTGGCCTAGGTTCCAATTTGTTCAGTTCTTCGTTGAACCTCTTTATGTTGAGGTTGTAGCAAATAATTGGTGGCGGTTTGGCATCAGGTTTCGGAGGCAACTGTTGCTTTACTGGGACTTTCTTTGGCATCTCGAAATCATTTCCCGTTGCCAGAATCTCGTACCTATTGATGTTGTTATTTGTCGGTGCTACTGCTGTCCGGGTCCTCTTTGGGGCTTCCTTCGGCGGAGTCTTGTTGCTTTTCCTTTTTCCTTTGACATAGGTGTAGTCACTTCCTTCGCTGGAACTTGTTGATTCAGTACTCGTGCTGCTGCTGCTACCGCTGCTTCCGCTGACTTTATCATTATAGTAATGTTCGTCGGTCAGCATCTTTGACGACTCATTTTCCATTTCGATCTTCTTTGTCCTCATTTCCTCTGCATATTCAGCCAGTTTCGTCACGTAGACTGGGAGCTCTGTTACCCCATGTTTTTGTGCCAGTTTCTGAAATTTGCTTAAAATCAAATTTAGCATAGTATTGCTAGCGTCTTCAAAGGATGAAGACATTGTCCTAATTTTACTATTGCTAAATCTCAAAACAATGAAACTAAATCACTAAAAGTGTCTTTTATCACTCAGGTGTCCTTTTCACCGCACTTAATTTTGTTTTTGTTTTCCACTTTCTAGTACACATACATGCATACATATACAGTGCACACGTATCTCACTTTAACATACAAGCCCGTCGGTAAAATAAATTTTACCTGCGGTTCTCGTTTTTCACGAAATCCCGTCGGCACTTTGTATGTTTATTTGCTTGTCTCGATAACCTTGTCCTGTTTGTTGTTCACTGTTCATCGGCTGATGACTGAATGAGTCTGTGTAATGTCTGTGATGAGTAGGAGTAGGGACTTAATGTGTGATATCGTGTGGATGGCAGCTCGCATACATATCTAACAAAAATGTGAGAAGACTTTATATGACACACACATGTATCCAGGGTATAGCAAAATCATTTTGCCTGGATAATAATACAGACGATGTAGCAGATTCGTGTTCACTTGTGAAATCGGCGTTCATATGCGCGCGTTCATATGCGCTGCTGCGATCAAATTCGCTAAAAGGCGAACTTATCATACATTGAAGGGACATCAGAAAGATGGCGAAATAAATTTTAAGGACAGTAGCATGTTAATGGATATCCCCCATCTCCTTTTCTTTGGGTTTATTTTTTAACATATTTACCATAATGACATATGCTAGAAGTACTTTCCATTTTCACATAGAACACTAAATATAAAAACCTAACAACAAACTGGAAACAAATATTTCCGCACGACACATTTCACATCTAAACACATCGTCTGTACGAAGTGGCAAACGCATCATCTCAAAAAAAATGTTGTTCATTTGCTCAAGTGCGCGCCTTGCCACATTATATAATCGTCCAGATGGCTGAAATTTTGCTCATAAAATAATTTGTTTTCTTAAATTGAACTTTTTCATTTGATGATTTTATTTTTTACCATCTATTCTAGGTTTAAATAAAAATGTCAAATTTAAAAAAGTTTTCCGATGAAGATCGAGAGTCAAAGTATGGACGGGTCTACGCGGTATCTGGTCCTGGTTAGTACTTATTTCTTTAATATTTTTTCGTTTATCAGCTAATTATTGAAAAATTAATTTTTCCACCAGTCGTTACGGCGGAAGCGATGTCAGGATCAGCTATGTACGAATTGGTGCGAGTAGGATACTATGAACTTGTTGGAGAAATTATTCGTTTGGAAGGTGATATGGCCACCATTCAAGTATACGAAGAAACTTCAGGTGTTACCGTTGGCGATCCTGTATTGAGAACTGGGAAACCTCTCTCCGTTGAACTTGGTCCTGGAATTATGGGAAGCATTTTTGATGGTATTCAACGTCCGCTCAAGGATATTAACGAATTGACAAGTTCTATTTACATCCCGAAGGGTGTAAATGTGCCAAGTTTATCACGGACTCAAGCTTGGGAATTCAATCCCTTAAACGTTAAAGCTGGATCGCACATAACCGGGGGTGACTTATATGGCCTTGTTCATGAAAATACACTTGTAAAACATAAAATGATGGTAGCCCCGAGAGCGAAAGGAACCGTTCGTTATATTGCTCCTGCGGGAAACTATAGTATTGATGATGTGGTCTTGGAAACAGAATTCGATGGAGAAATAACTAAACACACTATGTTACAAGTCTGGCCTGTACGTCAGCCACGTCCAGTTACAGAAAAACTCCCTGCGAATCATCCTCTACTAACTGGACAACGTGTACTTGATTCACTTTTCCCTTGTGTTCAAGGAGGAACAACTGCAATTCCCGGTGCTTTCGGTTGCGGCAAAACTGTCATTTCACAAGCACTCTCCAAATATTCCAATTCTGATGTTATTGTTTACGTTGGTTGCGGAGAACGTGGAAATGAAATGTCTGAAGTATTACGAGATTTCCCAGAACTTTCTGTGGAAATTGATGGTGTTACTGAATCTATTATGAAACGTACTGCTCTTGTGGCTAATACTTCCAACATGCCTGTCGCAGCTCGTGAAGCTTCCATTTACACAGGTTTGTCAATTTTAATATGTTTAATAGTTTTTAAGCTAATTGATTTTTAGGAATCACTTTATCTGAGTACTTCCGTGACATGGGTTACAATGTTTCTATGATGGCTGATTCTACATCTCGTTGGGCCGAAGCTCTTCGAGAAATTTCCGGTCGATTAGCAGAAATGCCTGCTGATTCTGGTTATCCTGCATATCTAGGTGCTCGGTTGGCATCTTTCTATGAACGTGCTGGTCGTGTTAAGTGTTTAGGTAATCCAGAACGTGAAGGGTCTGTATCTATTGTTGGGGCGGTATCTCCACCTGGTGGTGACTTTTCCGATCCCGTTACATCTGCTACTTTGGGTATTGTTCAAGTGTTCTGGGGTTTAGATAAAAGATTAGCTCAACGCAAACATTTCCCATCTATCAACTGGCTTATTTCGTATAGTAAATACATGCGCGCCCTTGATGATTTTTATGATAAGAACTTCCCAGAGTTCGTACCTCTCCGTACAAAAGTAAAGGAAATTTTGCAAGAGGAAGAGGATTTGTCTGAAATCGTACAACTTGTTGGCAAGGCTTCCCTAGCAGAAACAGATAAAATCACCCTGGAAGTAGCAAAACTTCTCAAGGATGATTTCTTGCAACAGAACTCTTATTCATCCTATGATAGATTCTGCCCATTTTATAAGACCGTGGGAATGTTGAGGAATATTATCGGATTTTATGATATGTCAAGACATGCTGTCGAGTCTACTGCTCAATCGGAGAATAAAATAACGTGGAACGTTATCAGGGACGCAATGGGCAATGTTATGTATCAGTTGTCATCAATGAAGTTCAAGGTAAGAAGGATAAATCAATGATACCGGCCTTTCTAATTTATGTTAATATTCCAGGATCCCGTGAAAGATGGAGAAGCCAAGATTAAGGCAGACTTTGATCAACTTCATGAAGACCTGCAGCAATCCTTTAGAAACTTGGAAGATTAGAAAATTGTTTCATAGTGTTTAAGAAGAAAGTATAAACAATAACTACGACGTTAAGTGAAAAGATATTTCTTTTTGATAGTAGGATAATTATGACCAAAAGTTTAATATCTATTGCACAATTATAAAAACCGTAAACTATTTTTAATTTTGCTCCATGAAGTATTTTATTTTGATCAAAATTTAAATAAAAAGTCCAATATGGAACAGCCTTCCACATAAATTATTTTTGGCTTTTGGTCATAGAAGTAATCATATTTATCTGGCAACTAAAAGTTGCTAAAATGACGTTCATTAAAAATTGTATATTGCTGCATTCCAAGTTTTAAAACTCCTTTTAATTAGGATATTATTATTGCAATGATTCGAGCTGTTTTATTTTGTAAATGTTTTTTCAGTGTCTGTTATTATTGTAAAGTCAGATGATGATTTCAATGTACATACAGAGCATCAAACCATTCAATAAGTGTTGAATTCAATATTTAACCCTACAAAATATGTATTGATTTAGAATAAACTTTATTGTGAAAGAAAATGGCGAATTTTTCCAATAGCCACGTATTCCAGTTAGTTCTTCCGCGTAAGCTTTGTGAAATAAAGGGAATAAATTAAAAAATGCATAAAGAATTCTGCTCTTCTAACAGATTCAATAAATACGGAACTTTTCTCCAGAGAATTATAAACTTATTACTTTAAAAAGAACATATTTCCATGAAGTATCATGTGTATCTTAAGTTACTGTTTGAAGCACTTTAAGTGGAAAGAGAAAAACTGCCTCATAATGGCATCTATTTCTAATTTGTATGGCTTTCTGAATATTCTGGAATTTGCAACATTTGACTGGTTCATCCTAGATATATCGGATTTCTTTATAATACAGGAAGTAGAACTTGGGCAAATTGAGGTAGTTTCTCTTTTATCAGTTTCTCACAACATGAAATTTCATCACTCATGTAAAGGCCAATTCAGAATCGACGCAGCATGCATCATGATGCATGCTGCAAAGATTGTGCCGGTCAATTCACAATCGGCGCAGCAAGCAGTATAGGAAACTTTGTAATGCTACCTTTTTTTCTAATTCACATTTATTTACCTTAATACCAAGTTTTTCTTTTGTGCAAGTTAATAAAATATTTTTCACTTGTAAGAAAAAAAAAAACAAATTTTATTAAACGAACTTTTTATTTCACGGCGGCTAGATTGCAACTGAACTTTTCCTAAAGTCTAAAATCTTAACTAGCTTAACTACTCGCGGCTATTTTCATTAGGTTGCAGTTTTCACTGTGGGAATCGTTCTTGATGCTTGTCGAGTCCAGGAAATGACTGGAAGTTATCTCTGTAGTTGGTTTCATATTTCTTGATGTTTCGTGAGAAAGTTTATGTTGCTGGTGTTAACTCTTCCTTTCTTAGATGCGAATGTCCTCATTTGCGAGGAATTAAAAAAATGGAGTTTCGTAAAATTTCCTTCTGGTTTTTGCTAATGGCTTTTCGATGGTGGGTATTGAAATTGATTGACTTGGTTTTGTTATCTCATTTCCGTCTTCGTGGTGTTTCGTTGTTGGTTCAGGGATCTCCTCTATCTGCTTTCCTTGAATTGTTTCGGGTTCCTTAAATTGACTGATGATTTCTAGCTTTCGGTGGTAACTTGCCTTGCGAGCGATTATGATTATTAATGTTAACGCTATTGCGATGATCAGTCCATAGCTTATTGTTTAATGGGTAAATTTTTCTGTTTGTAGAAGCTCAATTTGGTTGGTATTATTGGTATGAAGTTCTTTCATCATTTCTAGCGATAGAAGTTCTCGGTATTCTTGTTCTTGTAGAGTCGGTTGGAGAATAGCAGGTAAGAGTTGAAGAGTTGACGTCGTTCTTGATACGTAGGATCTTCTGTTGGTTTTGATGGTCGCTTTGTGGAATTTTACCAAGAATGTGCCGCTAAGGTTGTAGGGGATATCCTCGATATAGATGGTTATGTTGAACTGATTCACTAACAATATGTCTTCGGATATTTCGTCTATGGTGGGAATATGTTGGTTGTTTATTTTAGGGCAAGATGATTTAAGGCTTTCGAGCAGATTCGGGATGCAAGTAGTGTTGCTTATATCTAAAATATTATTTATCTTACATATAGATAATTGGTTAAATGTCTTATATTCGTACATAATTCCAAATACTAATACTACTATATAAATTTATATATATATATACTATATAAAATTTCGTTTACAACATTGCCTCTTTTGACTGGCTTTAATAACAATTTTGGTAAATTTCTTTTGTCGTTATGGGAATATAAATAATATAAAGTAGACAAGAACTGTTTGTTATAACTTTAATATCGGCAAAATCAAGTGCTTCTTCTGGTGTAGAGTACGGAAGGTTCTCTTTATCTAATGTCTCAGTTGTGAATTTTATTTCTGCTTTTGATAACCATAGAATTAATAATTCCTGACCTAGCCCAGCGTATGGCATATCTTATATTTGTTAATTCTTCTTTAATGATTTTTAATTTGTACTGAATATTAAAGACTAAGTGGTCATTTACAAAATTTTCTTTCTTAAGCGCGTTTAATATCTCGTTAGTTATGTTTGTAATATTGTTTATTCTTTCATTGTATAATTTATTAATTATTACCTGTCTATTGTTATTTTCTAATGCATTATTGATTTTGTCTTTTATAATTTCGAAGTCTTCGTGGTCTGGGTTGCCTGCAATCCACTTCCAAGCACTACCTATGAAATTTAATGATCTTTTTAAATTGTGTGGTTTTAAATTGTCTAATAGATCTTGAATTTGGAGCCATTCGGGAATAGGGGATGACTGCTGGTTATGGATTGGATCTAGTTCGGTTAGAAGTTCTTGGTACCTTTCTAATTCAATGATTGGAGTGGATTAGCTTGAGATTCCCATCTTGTATTTTAGCCTTTCCGGTATTAATGGCGATAATTTGCGAGTTGGAATAATCTAGTATCTCAACCTCGCCAAGCGCGGTGCTCAGAGCACATCTGTAATAAAAAGGGGATCGATATTATAGTAAGGAATGATTACGTTTTAGTTTCTAATGTTACTTTTGTGAACTGTTTTCCCTGATTCTGTAATAATTGTCGTGCTCTTATTTTCTTTCACTATTTCTGGTTTATATCTGACGGTCAATTTAGAAAATAAGCTTTTGTTTTTAATTGGTTTAAGTTTTTTGTTATGGTGCTTAAGGTCCTTTTTCTATTTCTCAGTTTTTTAATGTTGCTAAGGCGGGTTTGTTCGAATTCTTCGGGGCTTAAATTGGGGGTTCTACCATAGAATAGTGTTATGGGTTTCTTTCCGGTAGTAGAATGAATTGAGTGGTTATATTCGTTGACAGCTCTTTCGAGCAGTTCTTCGAACGTTCTTTCTAAACCGTCTGATTTCAAACACCTCATGATTTGAATGGAATCTCTCGATCTGTCCATTGACTTCACTCTTATAGGGTGGGGTCTTGAATATTTTAATTTTTAGACCATCTTCAAGCATGGAAACTATGGAGACCGAATTTAGCGGTTTCTCGTTATCTAACGCGACAATTTCCGGTAAGCCGAAAAAGAATAATAGGATATCCCTTAGGGGTTGTTTCGCATCTTCTATAGCTCTGGATCTTAAGGGTTTACAGTGGGCAAATTTCGTGAATTTATCAATAGCAGTGAGGACTAATTTCTTTTCTGTAGAGTAAATGTCTACGTGGACGATGTGACCGAGGTGTATGGTTGATAATCTGAGTATCTTGGGAAAATAATATTTCTCTATTAATTGGTTTTCGTTCTCTTGTGCATTTCGGTGAGCTCTGCGGTGAATGGATAATATATTTTTTTCTTGTTCGTTTTCATCCGCAATATCTTCTACCATCGTTCGCTTGAACCGAATTCTGTAATTTCTGAAATGTATTGGGTAAATCCCCTGGATCTTCCCCAATATTGACTCTTCCGTTTTCAGGCCGTTAATCATGTGAGGGTTTAAGTATCTCTTGAAGATGTTAATGATGTCTGCCTCGCAGTATTCGGGCTTAATGAATATGTGTAATTGGGAAAAGGGTTCTTGATCTGGTACCTGTCTTCGCCTCCTTTGTTTTATATTAACTGAATTCTAAAGACATTGATGGGGATCATCACTGTGTTGAGTTTGAGAACGCATTATTTTCGGAACTTGAGGTATTCTTGAGAGAGCATCTGCGACAACATTGGTATTTCCGGGTTTGTACTTTAGTTCATAATTATACTCTTCCAAGATAGCTTCCCACCGTTTCATTTTGGAATTGGAATTCTTGTTACTAAGTGCGTACGTAAGCGGTTGGTGGTCAGTAAATACTTTAACCCTTTGGGAGCCATAAAGGAAATTTCTAAGAGAATTAAGTGACCAAATTATGGCAAGCATTTCTTTTTCATTTGCCGCATAGCTTTCTTCGGTTTTAGTAAGCGTTCTAGATAGGAACCTCCCGTCTTGGGAAAGTTAGAAGCGTCGGTTGTGAGCTCAAAATCTTTCTCGAAATCTGGGTAGGAGAGTAAGACTTCTTTGGAAATAAGGGAATCCTTCACTTTATTGAAGGCTTCAACTGCTTGGGGTTGTAGATGAATAGGTTTTGTTTTTGATAACGTTTTGGACACTCGTCCATCTCCCCCTCTTAAAAGCGACGTCAAGGGTTTTACAAGTTTTGCATAATCTTTGATGAAGCGGCGGTAGTAGCCGGATAACCCTAGAAAGGAGCGAAGGTCTTTTAATGTTCTGGGGGTTGGAAAGTCGACAATTGCTTGTACTTTTTTTTTGATTTGCTTTAATGCCATCCTTTGAGATTATAAATCCAAGAAATTCAACCTGGTCTTGGAGAAATTCACTTTTATCGAGTTGAATCTTCATATTGGCCTTCTCCAGAATTTTAAAGACTAAATCTAGGTTTTGGAAATGTTCATCCTCATTATTTCTAAATATAATAATGTCATCTATATAGACGTAGTATCTCTTGGCTATGTGGTCACGAAGGATGCCGTCGAGCGCACATTGAAAATTTGAAGGAGCATTTTTTAGGCCAAATGGAAGCCGAGTGAATTCATATTTACCATGGTTTACTGAAAATGCTGTCTTTTCAATGTCAATCTGATGGAAACCGCTTTTCAGGTCTATTGTCGTAAAATATTTATTTTGACCTGAATTGGATAGGACATCGGGTATGTCGGGAATTGGATATTTTTCGGGGATCGTGACGCTATTTAATTTGCGGTAGTGTATGACCAACCTATATTTTTTTTCACCAGAAGCGTCCTCCTTTTTGGGCACGACCCAAACTGGAGAGTTGTAAGGTGATTTCGAAGGGCGAATTATTCTGTCTTCGAGTAATTTTGCAATTTGCTTATCGACTTCGTTTTTTAGGCACATGGGGTAAGGGGTCATTATTAATAGTCCGAATCTCTCCCTTTGATTGATTGATTTATGAGGATTGGGACCCCTCTTCAGGTCCCCCGAACGAAGGCCAACAATGGGCCTTGTTCACCCTTCAGACCCATGCGCAATTGCTTATAGGTCCCAACCGGACGCTCTTATAAATGTCAGTATTGGCTCCCAGCCCTCCTTGCCGGCATCATGCAGCTCTTCCAGGAGGTGTGAACCAAGAATTCTGTAGCGTATTCCTGAGAGTGCCGGGCAGTGACATAGAAAATGGGTCACTGTTTCGGACTCCTCTCCGCAACCCCTGCATATAGGATCATCAACAAGTCTCATCCTGTGAAGTTGGCCCCTGAGAGAGGAATGCCCAGTGAGAATGGACATCAGAGTTCTTAGGGTTGGCTTGCTGAGTTTTAGGAGCTTATTCGTATGATTTAAATTTGGTGTACACCACAGTTCCTTTGTTGTCCTACCCGTGGGATCTTCTAAACAAAGGCGACTGTGTTGGCGGTCAGCCCAGCTTGAAATGATTGAGACAAGGTGTTTTGGTACAATCCCGACTGTAGAGGCAGGTTCCTCTGAGGCTGCTCCAAGACGAGCAAGTTCGTCTGCCCTTTCATTCCCGCTGATGTTGCTGTGCCCCGGCACCCACTGCACTATCACCCTGTTATTCCGAGAGAGGGAATTCAGGGTGGTTTTGCACTCCATTAATAATTTGGATGTTATAAATGGTTTAGACAAAGCTTTGATAGCTGCTTGGCTGTCCGAGCAGATGGCTATCTCCATATTCTCAGTGTCTGAGTTAAGGAGTTGTCTTCCCGCTTCAAGGATAGCCTTGACTTCTGCCTGGAAAACCGTGGAGTGGTTTTCAAGGTGAATGGAGAACTCAATTTCAGGCTCCTCACAGAAAACTCCCGCTCCGGTGTCTTCATCGGACTTAGAACCATCCGTATATATTATAATTGGTTTTGTCAATGGTTGAAAGTACTTGTTCTATGTATGTTCTGGCGCACTTTTTCCATACAAAAAGTGTCCGGAAAATTCAAACTATTTTGATGGATCACTGTGGGTTCTGCTGAGGGGGGAGGGAGGGGAAGGGGCTGAAGTCGGTTTTGTACTGAAAATTTGACATCATCTTGAAGTTTTCTTTTAGGAGGATACTTATGCCATCAACAACAGCCAATGTAGGTAGGTATGTTGACTTGGATATGTTCGTCGGTTCTGGCCCACTTTTTCCATACAAAAAGTGTCCGGAAATTTCAAACTCATTTGCGTTTTCTTCTTCGTCTGGAGGTACGGTGAGCAATTTTGAGGCGGTTCTGAGGCCGCTTTTGTACTGAAAATTAACATTATACTGTGACAGTACCAGATCACTTTTTCCATACAAAAAGTGCAAGGTAGATTCCAACTATTTTGCTGGCTCTGGACTGGGTTCTGGGCCACTGAGGGGGATTCCGTCTAGTGGTATACGTCACAGGGTATGCCTGGAGAATTCCTTTCCTACCGTATGGCTGACCAGGAGATGACGCCAACTTTTTGTTTGATCTGGTCTTGGAGGCTACAATTTGACCTTTGACCTTTCCTGTGTCTGGATGCTGGAGGTTGGCTGAGAGCTTTAGTGACAATATCTGATACTATGACTAGGATTGTCTGGGGTATGTTGGACTGGGCTACGTTACCTGTACCAAGGCTTGGGTAAAATGTGTGCGGCTTATTTGTATTGAGTAATGATATTGTTACGTGCAATAGAAATAGACAACTACTGACATCTACTGGCAATGGAGAAGTAGAACTACTGACATCTACTGGCAATGGAGAAGAAGACTAGGTTCGGAGAATTGATTATGGTATCTACAGGAAGGTTCAGGAATAGAATGAATAGAACAGTCAAGAAGCTTCTGGAAAATAGAACACTCGAGAATAATCTGGAGAGTTTCTAGGGTATAAATATAACAGTTGTCATAGCCAGAATAAGAGTCTTGTCTTAGACGTTGCAGTGTTAACAAGCGAAAGTAATAACGTGCGGAAGTGTTTTAATTAGATTGCGATAATTGAAAGTACAGTATTAAGCGATAATTAGAGTTGAGTTGATTAATAGAAAGTATATGAAGTTTGTGAATTGTATGATTAAAGTGAAATAAAGAACTTGTATATTAAGTATTTAATATTGTGTTTTAAATAACGAACCGAAAGGCCACGCTCGCAACAACTGGTGTCAGAAGTGGGATAACTTCGCGAAATAAAGTGGTGGCAATTGACTTAAAAATTCAAACTGTGATTAATTTTGTGAAATTGTGTTAAATTTTGAAAGTTCTGGAAAATAATTTATATTCAACTTAAAGTGAATTACTAAAGTGATGGGGCGAAAATTCGAGGAGCTTCGAACGCAGGATTTGAAAGTGGAGTTAGGGAACCGGTCATTACAAACGACAGGTGCAAAGAAAGTTCTAGTCGAGCGACTCAGACAAGCTTTGATAGAGGAAGGAAAGAATCCTGAAACATTTGTTTTCGAAGATAACTTGGAAGAAACCGAAGTCGAAGAAGAGCCTACAATGAAAATGGAACAGCTTTTGAGTGCTTTAATGAGCAAAATGGAAGCCCGTTTTGATGAACAAAAGAATTCTCTCGAGGAACAAAAGAATTCTCTCGAGGAACAAAAGAATTCTCTCGAGGAACAAAAGAAATCTATGGAAACCCGTCTGGACGAGCAAAAAGATGCTTTTGAGCAACAAAAGAATGCTTTTGAGGAACAAAAGAATTCTCTGGAATCCCGGTTAGATGAGCAGAAGATCTTTCTGAAAGGTTCATTGGACGAACAAAAGAGTTCTCTGGAGAATTGTCTAGAAACTCGTTTAGAGGATCAGAAAAATTTTCTAAAAAGTTCTTTAGAAGAACAAAATTTGAAAATTGAAGGAATTGAGCACGAATTTCAACAAAAGGTTTCGGAAGTTCAACAAAATGTCACCGAGCAACTTGAAAACGTTAAAGCAGATCTGGAAAGATTAAAGCATCGTCAGCCTCTAAACGTAGCAGCTGAAATATCCAGCACAGGTAGAATGAAACCCCCAATATTTGATGGACAAAATTCGTGGCATATCTTCAAGAGACAATTCGAGGCAGCTTCAGAGGTAAATGGATGGAATGATGAAGACAAAGCTATAGCTCTGGTGTTAGCACTTCGAGCTCCTGCGTCAGAACTCTTACAAACTGTACCGATTGAAAATCAACGTGATTACTCTTCATTAGTACAGGCGATAGAATTACGTTACGGAGATGAGCACATGCAGCAAGTATATCGCCTACAGTTACGCAACAGGATTCAAAAGCATGGCGAATCACTACAACAATTCCAGGCTGATGTGGAAAGATTAGCGCATCTTTCATACTCCAGCGTAAATGCGGATTTCCTTAATGAAGTGGCTACGGAGGCATTTGTGAACGCTATTGTAGATCAAAATTTACAACAAGCGTTAAGGCTAGCGGGAAAGAAATCAACAGCAGAAGCACTAGCCTATGCATTAGCGTATGAATCCGCAAGACAAGCTTCACGGAGTGCAGTACGAGTAAGAGAAATTTCAGTGGAAGAATGTACTTGTAACAGAGTGCAATCATCACAGAGCCCGCCTTCACGTGGTGTCCTTCGATGCTGGAATTGTAATAGATCAGGGCACCTTCAAAGAGACTGCAGAAAACGTCGACGAGTGGAATCACCTGAAGAAGGGAAAGAAGAATGCCAAAGATGTCGAGCCAGGGAACAAGCTATTCGTGGAGAGACTAGATATCAAGCAGCGACTAGTCGCATCAGCTCTCCTGTTGAGCAATCGGAAAACTAGTAAAAACCAACTTTGTGGGGCAGAAGTTGGTTGGTGGAATCGGCAGCCCCGAAGTCATCATTCAAGTAGGCCAGTTGCAGAGAAATAATAGCAGTCTTATTATATATGGAAGTGTAGGAAAAAATGACTGCGCAGTCACTATCGATACTGGAGCTGCAAGATCAATTATTAGAACAGATCTTGTTAAGAACAAATGGCTTCATAATACCACCAAATATCTACTAAGAACAGCAACTGGAGCAGCAGCACGGGTGTTTGGAGAAATAACTTTAGATGTTCAACTAGGCGAACTACTATTTCCTCACACCTTCCTGGTTTCAGACATAATGGATGAATGCATTCTTGGAATAGATTTCATGACTACATACAAAATAAATCTGGATGTTGGAGAGCGGACTCTCAAATATGGGAACATAGAAATTCCTATGAAACTAGGAGAAGGAGCAGATCATCCTGTGAAAGTAAGGACGATGGTCTGCGAAAATATAACTCTTTCGCCATGCTCCGAGACACTAATATGGACAAAGTTTACTGATGACATCGGGACCTGCAGATTCTATCTGGTGGAGCCTAACCCCACAAAAGTCACATCGAGCATCATTGTGGGGAAGACTTTAGTGAAGGCAGAAGGTGCAACATTAATACCAGTCAGAGTGCTTAACACATCCGAAAATGAGGTACAACTAAAAGAAGGTGCTATAATTGGAAATTGTGAACCCGTTTACCAAATCGTCAATTTGGATAATGATAGTAATATCAGGGAGACAAAACCTATACCAGCTACTACCCAACAGGTTCAGAAACTTCTTTCGTCCAGTGCCTTAAGTGAACAACAACACAACGATGCCAAAGAGGTGATCAATGAATTTTCGGAATTATTTGCAATGAATGATGATGACTATGGTAAAACAAATCTTGTCCAGCATCGGATCGATACAGGAGATTCCAGGCCCATTCGACAGACACCACGAAGATTGCCATTAGCCAAACAACCAGAAGTGTCAGACATGATGAGCTCCATGAAGAAACAAGGCATAATAGAGGAATCTAACAGCCCTTGGACATCGCCGGTTGTTCTGGTTAGGAAAAAGGATGGCAGCACCCGATTCTGCGTAGACTACCGCCAACTAAATAACGTGACGAGAAAAGATAGCTATCCATTACCAAGGATTGATGACACGTTGGATACCCTTTCCGGAGCGCAATGGTTTTCCACGCTGGATTTAAAGAGTGGTTACTGGCAAGTGGAAATACATCCCGAGGACCGAGAGAAAACTGCCTTCTCAGTTGGCAGTGGCTTATGGCAATTCAAAGTAATGCCATTTGGGTTATGTAATGCTCCAGCCACATTCGAACGACTAATGGAATGTGTTCTACGTGGTTTAACCTGGAAAACATGTCTTGTCTACTTGGATGACATAATAGTAATCGGAAGGACATTCAAGGAACATAAAAACAACTTACGGGACGTACTTCAAAGACTCAAAGATGCAAAATTGAAGCTCAGTGCGAGTAAATGTGCTCTATTCAAAGATGAAGTTAAATATTTAGGGCACATAGTTTCATCACAAGGAGTAAGAACCGATCCAGAGAAGATAGAAGCCGTCAAAAATTGGCCAGTTCCAAAGGACAAACATCAATTACGGAGTTTTCTTGGTTTAGCTACCTACTACAGGCGATTCGTGAAAGGTTTTGCAGATATAGCAAGAAGCCTACATCAACTTACAGAAAAGGGAAGGCCGTTCATATGGTCGGATAAATGCAACGAAAGTTTTGAAAATTTGAAGCAACAGCTCTGTGAAGCTCCAGTACTTCATTATCCAAAGCTGGGAAAAACATTTATATTAGACACTGATGCCAGCAATGAAGGTATTGGTGCAGTGCTTTCGCAGGAGGAGAATGGTCAAGAAGTTCCAGTAGCTTACTATAGCAAAGCACTTTCAAAGCCAGAGAAAAATTATTGTGCTACAAGAAAAGAGCTACTTGCTATTGTAAGTTCAACAAAACATTTTCATAAATATCTCTACGGGCAGAAATTCATCCTTCGCACCGACCATGCAGCGCTTAAATGGCTTCTGCAGTTTAAGAACCCCGAGGGACAAGTCGCGAGATGGATAGAGCGACTCCAGGCTTATGATCTTGAGATCCAACACCGAAGAGGTCGTATCCATGGAAATGCAGACGCCCTTTCACGACGTCCATGCAAACTTGAATGCAAACATTGCGCACGGGTGGAAGAAAAAGAAACAACAGCAACTATACAGTTGGTAACCGTGGAACCATCTACAGGTTGGGACAACGAGGACCTGAGAACAGCACCTATTCTCGCTTGGAAAGAAGATATGGAAAGACCAGACTGGAAGGATATTTCGGAACGGAGTGAGAAACTGAAAAGTTACTGGGCTCAATGGAACTCTCTTCATGTTGAATGTGGTATATTAAAACGCAAATGGGAAGCACCTAACGGCGAATATTTCCGAATGCAGATAGTCGTGCCAGCATCAAACGTCAAAGATGTTCTAGAAGAAATGCACGGTGGAACCTCTGGAGGACATTTGGGAGTGAACAAAACCATTTCCAAAATACGAGAAAGGTTTTATTGGCTACATATGCGAGAAGATGTGGAGGAGTGGTGCCGCAGATGTACTGTCTGTGCGGCTTGCAAAGGGCCGCAACACAGAAGCAGAGGAGAAATGCATAAGTATAACGTCGGAGCCCCCTTTGAAAGGATAGCTGTAGACATCGCTGGACCTTTTCCTGAAACGGATGGCGGTAACCGTTATATTTGAGTTGCCATTGACTATTTCAGTAAATGGCCTGAAGCTTATGCAATCCCTAATCAAGAGGCAACCACAGTTGCGGAACAAATAATAACGAATTGGGTCAGTAGGTTTGGTGTGCCTCACGAACTTCATTCGGACCAAGGACGGAACTTCGAATCGCGGACTTTCCAGGAGATGTGTAAAATGTTGGGAATAAGAAAAACTAGAACAACTCCTCTACACCCACAATCTGATGGCATGGTAGAGCGCTTCAACAGAACATTGATCGAGCATCTAAAGAAAGTAGTTGACTATCATCAACGCGATTGGGATCGACACATTCCTATATTCCTAATGGCTTATAAATCAGCCATTCATAATACTACCGGACAAACCCCAGCTAAAGTCATATTCGGAAGAGAGATGCGTTTACCTAGCGACCTCAAATTCGGTACCCCCAGAGGTGAACAAAAGTTACCAGAAGACTACGTATCGGAGCTCAAACAACAATTAGCTGATGTGCACGAGGCCACGAGGACGAAATTAGCAACAAATACTGATCGGATGAAGACCCGCTATGACCTACGTGCTAATTCCGCAGGATTTAATGAAGGTGATCTTGTTTGGCTCTATAATCCGAGACGACGTAAGGGACGTTCTCCAAAATCGCAACAACACTGGGAAGGACCGTATTCAGTAGTAACTAGAATTAATGACGTGGTATACAGGATTCAGCGTGGCACAAGAGGCAAGCATAAAATTGTTCATTTGGACCGCTTGTGTCAATACTACGAGCATCAAGACCGTGGACCACCTGTTGTTCGGGACGAACAAATTTAAGAAGGGGGCAGTGTTACGTGCAATAGAAATAGACAACTACTGACATCTACTGGCAATGGAGAAGTAGAACTACTGACATCTACTGGCCATGGAGAAGAAGACTAGGTTCGGAGAATTGATTATGGTATCTACAGGAAGGTTCAGGAATAGAATGAATAGAACAGTCAAGAAGCTTCTGGAAAATAGAACACTCGAGAATAATCTGGAGAGTTTCTAGGGTATAAATATAACAGTTGTCATAGCCAGAATAAGAGTCTTGTCTTAGACGTTGCAGTGTTAACAAGCGAAAGTAATAACGTGCGGAAGTGTTTTAATTAGATTGCGATAATTGAAAGTACAGTATTAAGCGATAATTAGAGTTGAGTTGATTAATAGAAAGTATATGAAGTTTGTGAATTGTATGATTAAAGTGAAATAAAGAACTTGTATATTAAGTATTTAATATTGTGTTTTAAATAACGAACCGAAAGGCCACGCTCGCAACAATATGAAATACCCTAAGCGAACAACAACAACTATAACCTAAGTTGTGGATTAAAGATTTTATGATATTAATCTGTAGATGCCTTTTATAAACATGATTACACCATGTAACCATAATCTAAAAATAGATCAGGCGAAGCTGGTTGGGGTGAATGTAGGTAGATATGTTGACTTAGATATGTAATGGAAATTAGTAAATGCTTAATTTTGCTCTTCAAGTGTAATGCTTCTAATTTGATTCCTTGCATAAACAAATTTGTACAGTACAGTAAAGTAAACAAATTCGCAGTCGAATAATGTGAACAGATTCGGACAGCGGCCGAGTAAAGTAAACAAATTGAGCGATTTATGACAGATTCCTAATTTCTGTAGTTGAAAACAACAACTGATATTAATTTGTAGGATATGATGTCTTAGATGAGCAGTGGAAGTTATAATTGAATATTTCTTTTGCTAAAAAAAAACAACAACAACTATAACGTAAGTTGTGGATTAAAAATCTTTTATAAACAAGATGGAACATGCTATGATATTTGATATCTAAAAATAGATCACGGCTGCTTCGGATGTTAAGAAACATGAAGTAATAGAAATTAAAGCCTTATCAGAAAATTTTCAATGTAGGTGTGTGTATGTGTATGT
The DNA here is from genome assembly GCA_963924295.1 of Dioctria rufipes. Taxonomy (NCBI): domain Eukaryota; kingdom Metazoa; phylum Arthropoda; class Insecta; order Diptera; family Asilidae; genus Dioctria; species Dioctria rufipes. The sequence continues at coordinate 114,746,121 of OZ002742.1, forward strand.
ATTGAAAATTCTTAGGTTATATGAAAAATTGTTTTTTAATTTCAATAAAATTTCTTTTTTTGGGCAGGTTAAATTTAAAGTTTTGATTACCTATGATATCAATGTGAGGTGATACTAATATAGTATGATAGGTTGACTTAGATGAGTAGTGAAAATTGTATGGGTATAGTAAAAGACTTTTCATCAAATTTTTGGTGATAAGGTGTAATGGCATGAACAGTGTTGCAACACGAAATCTTTCTAGAGTACCTTGTTAGCCTAGCCTGAAAGTGATTGAGCAGCCACATCTGAAAAAATTGCATATTATCATTAGCTTGAGAGTGGGTTAATTAAAAGCATTAACGAGCTATCATATTAATGTAGGATGATATGCCGACTTAGATGAGTAATATAAATTAGTAAAATTTTCGGTGACCAGGTGTAATGAGCTTGAAATATAATATAACTTCTTGCGTAGTTAAACAAATCCATTCGAATAAAATAAACAAATTGATTTATGTTTTTTTTTGTGTCTAGGGCTGGTGAGCATAGGAAGCTGGCAGAGTTATTAACCATAATATCATAGTTCACATGAAGCTGATAAGAATATGATAATTTTATCTTCATACTATCAGATTGAGCACATATTTTCTAACCATTACGTTGAGCGTGGGTTTAATTAAAAGTTTTGATGAAAGAAGGCGGTATTATGATATTAATGATAATAATGATATGCTATTTTAGATGAGTTGTGGAAGTTATCAGCAATATCGCTTCATATTTATCTCTCTAAAGCATCATCCGAATGGTGTTGTATGAATGAAGAAAAAACTGTTAATTGTTCAAGCCTATAGTGAAGACCGTGGTGGAGGTTGAGCGTGGGTACTGTAAGTTGTGTATATATTAATTGTGTTGTATATTAATCTTTTAGGATATGAAAGCTTTAGTGAAGAGCGTGGAAGAGGATAGTGTTATGTGTTTACCTTTAAATCTTAAGTTAGGTTGAGAGTGGGTTAAATTAAAAGCATTGATGATAGAAGATAGTGCTATGATATTAAGTAATGGAAATTGTATGGGAGCAGTAATAGAATAATTTTTGGCCGTCAGGTGTAATGGCATGACTTAGCAGGTGCTTAGTGGTGCTCGATGTTTATTTTATGGGTGGTGGGTGTGCATAATATAGTAGAAAGCTTTAGTGAATACCATACTTTTCAACCAGCTGACTCTGTCAAAACATCTGTGTCGCTCTAACATAAATCTGTGTTCATATTTTAGGTGGGCATGATAGCTTGAAATTATCTTATGGATATTGATCAATGAGGAAGCCTACAGGCTTTGTTTACAATTCGCTATATTTTTCGGTCTGGGATTAAAAAATATTTTGAGGAGAGGTTAATTTTGGCGGTGCATGAAGTTTCTTTTATGTGCGGAGGGTGCTCATAATCTAGTAGGAAACTTTAGTGAATACCATACTTTTCAACCATCTCGCTCTAACACACAACATCTGCCTTGGAGCTTTGTGTTATCAGTTGCTTGATTGATATCCTATGGCTGTCTAGAATTATCATGCTTGTGTTGGGCTGGTATGTATACTTGGTGGATGAGAGCTTTAGCGACAATATGTTATCGTTTACTTGCTAGCTTGGAACTTGGTGTTATCAGTTGTTTGCTTTATATGATCTGGCCGTCAGGGGCTATCATGTGTTGAGGTGGATTGGGCGAATACATATCTAAAAATAGATCATGCGAAACTGCTAAGAGCATGGTAATATTGAGATGGGCACAGTATTTTCTTGCCGTGAAAGCTGCGTTAAATTCAAGCTTTGGTTTGATATGATATTAAACTAGTAGGATATGTTAACTAAGAATTCACTTGACGATGTCTTAGATGAATAGTGGAAGTTGTATGGGAGATTCGACTTAGCTGTGAGTAAGTAGTAAAAGTAAATTTTTGGTAGTCAGATGTATTCCTAATGGCATGACTTAGCTGCTGTGTTATTTAAAAGATTAAGTATTCATTTAAGCATTAATTCATTTTACAGATTGCATCACTCAAAGTAGAATTGCTCTATAATCGACACCAGCAACGATGAAACTGAAATATTATAATTAAAGTGATATCAACTGAAAGATTTTCGTATGGTATTAGACAAACTAAGAAATTGAGTATCTTTTCTAGCTACATGCAAAACCAGTACTTTGTTGGAATTAGAAAACCAGCAATTATCTCTTTAGTAAGCAAACCCTAAGACATTGAATTTATCATTGAATATGTTAAAATTGAAAGAGTAAAGCGGGGAAAATTTAGTTTCCATATAATTTGATTTTTATAGACTTATCATGTATAAGTTATAAGAATTTGGTAACGGCATGTTCTGCACAAAATCCAACAGGCAGAAAAATCTAGTATAAGAATTTGGTAAGAGTATATTCTATACAAAATCCAATAAGCAGAAAAAAATCTTATAAGAATCTGGTAACATTATGTTCTATACAAAATGATTAAAAAAACTTTTTAAAACATATAATTTTTTATTAAACTACATATAGTGCAAAAGCATTAAGAAAGACGGGATATTAGACTACTCTTCGTGTCCGCCTCACACCATACATTTTGTTCAGAAGTCCCTTCACCATCAATGTCTCTCCCTAAAAAGGAGTGCTATGTTTGTTTTATATGTATGTGTTGTTTAGTTTTGAACTACCCCCTGATTCTTTCACTGCTGTATGATTTCAAAAACTCTCTTTGCAGTCTTTCTACATGATAATAAGAATCGCAATTCATTCACGAGTATATTTGGCTCCGTATATTTTGAATCCGTATCATTATCATCACCGTCACCGGTATCATAGCTTTGTTCACTTCCCTCAACTGATTTATTATTATCATCATCATTCTTCTTTTCCCCTTCGCTGTCTTCCTCTTTTATTTGATCGGGGAGTATGTTAACAAAATTATGATCATGCTTGGTGTGTTGTGGTATTATTTTAAAAGGTAGCCGCGCTTTCAAGGATTCTTGGGTTTTTCTCAGTGCTGTCATTTTGTTCTGAATATTTTCTGTAGGGCTACAACCACTTTCATCGGTGAACGTTGATAATAAAGTATCCTCAGGTGTAATTTTCTTTTCACGCTGTTCACTTTGAAGTGAATGTGTCCGCCCGTAATAAATTCGTTCTTTATTCGTTGATTTCTGCAGATAAGATTCATGTTTATTTTTAAAAACACTTTGGCGGAATTAAAAAAATTCACTTGCCTCTTTATGTATATGGCTACAATTAAAAGCCGCAGTTTGATTTATAAAACGTTTTTTTTAATTAATTAATTTTTTTAATTTACCCGGCTCTTATCGCCAAATGGGATTGGTTCCTTTTGCTCGAAAGCAGCTCGGAACTTTAAAAGAAACGCACAAATTGACTGTTCAAAATTGAATGTTATTTCTTCCCAATATCGCATTTAATTTATACAAAATTTTCGTGCCTATCCAAACAAAAATTGTCCACTCAGAAATCTTTTACTAAAATTTACCAATCGATAATACAAAATTGTCCACTTAGAATGTGTCGACAAAATTTACCAATCGATAAAGAAAGAACAACATCTTGCACAACTAATTACAAAAATTCTTGCTAGGCCACTTCAAATGGTTCAGTCAGTGAAATGCGTGAACCCATTTGTTATGACTGTCTTTCACAATTTTGTTTCATGTAGACATGTCAAATAAATTTTATGTTGAAATTGTTTTTGCTTGTGCTGACAGATTTTTGTTTGGACTTGCTTACAATTTGAAATATGTAGGTATGTTACAATGTAGGTATGGTACAGGTATGTTACATCCTATCCCTTAAAAAAAAATTTTTTTTTTGTAAAAGAAGAAAGAAAAAAAAATTGAATCTTATGATTATCTTTATCGGTTACTTCTATCTTTGACTAATCTATTATTATGTACTATCTTATGTTTTCCTTTTATGTCTATCTTAGAGTTGACACCTATCTGTTCTATAATTCTATACGGTCCTTGAAATGGACTTTCATGTTTATGTCTAGTTTCAGTATGTAGGTATACGACATCATTTACTTTGAAATTTGAGGGATTCTGACTTTCGTCTCTGAGAATTTTTCTTTGCTCTTTAGCTTTTTGCAGTAATCAAAGCTGCCACTTTGACACTTTTGTAACAAATCTGCTACATTTTCGGTGTTTTCAAAGTATTTGTTACATTTGCACTCTTTTGTTTAATTTGGCACCTTTTTGTACAATTGATAAAATTAAAAACTTTCCAATTATTCTAATTATTAATAACTTCTCTGCTATTGGCACGAACGCACCCAGTTTACCCAACAAAATAAAAAGCTCGAAACTCGCGAGTCTTTATAAAAAAGAACAAGATTTCTGGCATGACATTAACATTTTTCCCATGAAAATCGTAGTTGGTCGACTTGCATCTGCTAATTCTTTGTGTTGTGTGTGCTATACGGAATTTTGATTTGCCGTTTTGTTGTTCGATCTTTAGAAGAGAACTTTTTTAAATATTTATAATTCAACATTCAGAACATGGAGAGGTAAGTTATTTCTGAATATAATGATGAAATTGAAAGTTTCTTTCCAGGTTCATCACGAGAATCCCGGCCGATAAGTCGAGCCAAAGCATAAAAACAGCAAATGATCAATTGATACAAAAAAAAAAAGAATGTATCAAAGTGTATCTACATCAGTTTTAAATGGAATTTCTGATATAGAACAGTAAGCTTTTATGTAATTTTACAGTTAGTTAATAATTGTGAATTTTTCAGAAGTACTGAAAGCCGTTCAGATTCAGATTCTGAAAATGAAACAACTACTGAACCTGCAAAGAAATTAAAAAAAAATATCCACGTAAATTTCGTGATGACTGGGAGTTGGAGTTTCCGTGGCTGGAGAAACGTGGGGACAATTTATTTTGTAAGGTTTGTGACAAAGTTCTTCACAATAGTAAATATCATCTCCAGCGTCACGATAGCTCGGAATTTCATCGAAAACGGTTTCAAATAAAAAAGAGTCAAGTAAGCATTGAGGTATCTTTTAAAAATTCTGAAACGAACAAAACATTAAACATGAAAGTTAAGAGAGCAGAAATGATGTTAGTCATGTTTTTTTTAATACACCATCTTCCCTTCGCTTTGATGGATTATTTGCCCTCATTACTAAGAGAATGTTTTCCTGACTCTAATATTGTAAAAAATATTCAAATTGGTAGAACTAAGGCAACTTATCTTACAACAGATATATTAGGGCCAAAAGGTCGTGAAAATGTCGTAAAAGATATAAAAAAAAAAAAAAATTCCCTAATTGTGGACGAAACGACCGACGTAAGTTGCCATAAATCGCTTGTTTTAATTGTCAGATATTTTGATACAGTAAGACTGAAAATACATGACAGGTTTCTTGCACTGTTAAAATTAGAAAAGAGTGATGCACAATGCATATGCGATGCGATAATTAATTTTTCAATATAAATTTAATTCCTTATGAAAATTTGGTTGGTCTTGCCTCTGACAATGCAAGCGTTATGTCAGGAGAGTTCAATGGTGTGCAGGCTAAAATGAAGTTACTAATAAATGAGAACTTATTTTTCATGGGCTGCATGTGCCATTCGATGCATTTATGCGCAAGCCATGCGTGCTCTAAATTGCCAAATAAAGTTGAAAGTTTGGTAAAAGATATTTATGGCTTTTTCGCACATAGTGCTAAAAGAATTTCAGAATTAAAAGAATTTCAGGACTTTTGTTCTCTAAAACATCACAAAATTCTGCGACGTGTACAGACACGTTGGCTATCATTGCAATCTGTAACAAGGCGCATATTAGAACAGTGGAACGCACTTAAATTGTATTTTGTTTCATGCTATCTTAACGATAAGTCGTCGAAAGGAAAACAGCTTGCGGAAGACATGGATAGCCCTGAAAATAAAATGTACTTGCTGTTCATTTCATATATTCTAGATATTGTTAATAGAATTAATATAGAATTTCAGTCTGAAAGCGTTCGCATTCACAAGCTTCTACCGACTCTCGAAATGTGTTTAAAAAAAATTTTATTGAATTTTATGAAAGAAAAGTACATACAAAGCTTAGATAACTTAAATCAGGTTAAATTTGAAGAAACTAATTTTCTTATGTTAGACGAAATTTATCTTGGAACTGAAGTTGACGCGTTTATCGATGAAAACAAGCCAATTCCGAGCTGTATTACAGAAGTAAAAGAAAACTGTATTAAATTTTACATAAAGCTGTGTCAAGAGATAAAGAGTCGTATTGATTTTTCGGACATCAAATTAAATTTATTAAAATTTCTAGATCCTAATAACATTCATTCTTCAGAAACATTTTCTATATTACCTTTACTGAAAGCTTTTCCAAATATTGTTAATCGATCAAATTGGGAATCAATAAATAGTGAATGGAAATTATTAAGAGTATCTCAAATAAATTTTAATGAAGAGAACGTCGATAAATTTTGGTATAAAATTGGTTCGATTAAAAATGGAATAAATGAACCTATGTTTGAAAAATTGTCTACCTTTATGTTAGATATACTCTGTTTGCCACATAGCAGTTCCGCAGCCGAAAGGCAATTTGCGGATCTAAACCTAATTAAAATAAAAAAATCGAACTCATTTAACATTCAAACTGTTGATTCTATAATGGCCGCCAAGGAACTATTATGTCCTGAACATAAAGCCAAATCATCTATTGGATTCCAAATTTCTGAAAATAATATTAGATCTTGTTTCTTATTCTATGTCCATTTACCCAAAAATGGACATAGAACTTATTGCATTCTTTATTAAATTAACGAAAATATATGTATATGTAGTATTTTATTAAGACAAGACAGGAAGAAGCAATAAATTTTTTATATTATGGCATAGAAATGGCTGAAGTTAATATCTATTATACATAAATGTATATGTAATAAAACTTTTGAAATTGTAAATTGTAAGGTCAATTTGCAATTTCCAAATTATCCTTTCTCTAACATTTTTATAATCTAATACGTATGACCAAATTCGAACTGGAAAGAAGACTGAGTTTTTAAGGTGTTCGATAATTTTATATCAGATATTTTATATGTGTTATTGGTGTATTATTGCAATCTATGTAAAAAATAGAAACCAAATGTTCGTTGCTTTTGTTGCTTTTGTTATTTAAAGAAAGAATATTCTATAAGATGTGATATGCAAGAATACTGAAATGATATACGAAATTATATTTTGAAGAAATGTTAATATGTTCCACTTTTGTTATGTTTATATACAAAATTAAATGAATAAAGAATAAATATAAGCTGTTACAATTTTGACCCGTTCTTAATACATTTGTTACATTTTTTAGCCGATTTTGTTACGGAAATTTTTTAGCGAGTGGCAGCACTGGCAGTAATTCATTGCTTTTGGCATGCGCTCTTTTTAATCTATGTGTTAGTTCTTTAGCATATTTATCGATGCTGTCGATACCCTTTGTTTTACTTTCATCTCTGAGTATTTGTGATGGCAATGACGCTATTTTGCCAAACACTAGTTCAAATGGAGTATAGTTGGTGTTCGTGTGTGGTGTTGTGTTATAGCAGAACACATAATATGGTATTAGCTCTTCCCAGTCATAATCATTTACGAAAGTTCTGAAGTATTCATTTAATACTCGGTGGTTTCTTTCAATAGAACCTAATGTTTCATGATGAAATGGTGTTGATGTGACATGGTTTATTTTAAGTAGCTTGAATATGTTTTTAATTAATTCGTTATTGAATTCAGTTCCTCTATCTGTTTTCATAACGTTAAAACATAAATATTTTAAAATAAATTTTTCTACTATTGCTTTTGCTACTGAGCGTGCTTCTTTCGTTTCCATAGGATAAGCTTCTATATATTTCGTCAATTCACATTGAAGGGTCAGTATGTATCTGTATCCATTTGACATTCTCAGTGGTCCAACTGTGTCAATTGTTATCACTTCAAAACTATTAGTTGGTGTATCTGTTATTACGAGAGGTTCTTTTGTGTATTTTTGCACTTTATTTCTTGCACATGTCTTGCAATTGTTTATATAATTCTTCACCATTTTATTTAAATTTTTCCAGCTATATCTTTGCTTTATTTTGTTTATACAACGTTTTATTCCAACGTGTCCTCCATGCATACTATCATGATGCTCTTTTATTATTTCTTGCGCTTTCTCATCATCTATAATTTTTATTGGGGTTTTAAATAATATTATTCTTAATGGTGTTGTCAAACCATGCTTATTTCTTTGCTGGATTTCATTAAATTTGCCTTTAAATTCATTTATCTCTAGGAACTCAAATATTTTATCATCTTTTGCTAGCGCTAATTCTCTTATATCATTATCATTCATTTTTTGTATTAACTTCTCCAAGAGCCAACCGTAGTTCTGCCTCGGATTATCGTTATACTGAACGATTACCCCTTTAGCATCTATATTTATTATGGGCAAACTTTTTCTTCTATTTTGCCTTGATTTATTATCTTCATTTATCTTAAATTGTAACCTCTTCGTATTTCTTATATCTGAAATAGACGTACATTCCCAGATGTAGAATTGATCAGATTCTACTCTGCTGTTTTCATTGTCTTTTTCTTTTCTGTTCCTTTCTTTGCTTATCCGTTGCGATTTTGCCATTCTTCTCGTTAACACGTTGACCTCTGTTGGTATCATTGATTTAAGTTTCTCTGTATCTATTTTTATTCTGGATAATGCATCAGCATTCGTGTTCATCTTTCCTTGTTTATAAATTATCTCAAAATCGTAGTCCATCAGATCAAGTCTAATTCTTGTTAGTTTTGATGATGGATTCTTGTGAGTAAATAAACTAACTAGTGGCCTGTGGTCTGTTACCACTTTAAATTTTCTGCCATATAGATACGGTCTAAAGAAATTTATTCCCCAGTGGATACTCAATAGTTCCTTTTCAATGATGGGTTTGTTAAGCTCATGTTTGTTTAATGTCTTGCTAGCATAGGAGATAGGTAAATCTTGTCCAATTTCTCCTTGCGATAATACTGCTCCTAGTGCATAATTTGATGCGTCAGTTGTTAGGATAAAAGGTTTCTCAAAATCTGGATATTGAAGTACTGGTGGGGTTATTAGTTTTTTCTTTAATGTTTCAAATGCATTGATACATTCCGTAGTCCAGTTAAATAGGGTGTTTTTCTTGAGTAATGTATTTAGCGGTTTTGCAATTTCGGCAAATTGTGGAATAAATCGTCTATAATAATTGCAAAATGCTACAAATCTTCGCACATCATCCGTGTTTTTCGGGATCGGGTATGATTCAATTGTTTTATATTTGCTGGGATCAGTTTTTATACCATTCTGTGTGATTAGATGGCCTAGATATATTACTTCGGGTTTAAGGAAATTGCATTTGCTAGGATTCAGTTTTAGGTTGTATTGCTGCAATCTGCTGAAAACTTTTTCTAGGTTTTCATTGTGGTGATTCAAGCTACATCCATGTATGATTATATCGTCGACATATGTAAAAGCACTTGCTTCGAGTCCACTTAGTGCAATTGATAACATCCTCTGGAAGCTGTTTGTCGATATTTTCAGTCCAAATGGTAGTCTTTTAAATTGAAAATGTCCTTGGTTAGTGGAGAATGCTGTTAGATGTCTTGAGTTCTTTTCAAGTTCAATTTGATGGAATGAACTTGTCATGTCTAGGGTTGAGAAATATTTCGCTCTTCCAAGGCGGTCTAATACATCTTCTAAACGTGTCAGTGGGTACTTATCATTCACTACTTTTTTGTTGAGCTGTCTAAAGTCTAATACTAGCCTCCATTTCTTTTGTTTTTCTGACTTCTTTGGAACGATCAGTAGGGGTGAGTTGTATGGGCTTACTGATGGTTCAACTATATCATTTTCTATTAAGTTGCTAACTTCTTTATTTATTTGCTCAATTTGTGAATGTGGTAGCCTGCAGTTCTTTATGTAGACTGGGTTTTCGTCCACTGTTGTTATACGTTGCTTGTAGAAGTTATTTGTTGACAATCTCTCATTCTCTAGGTAAAATATGTCCTGATATTTTTTGCATATCTCTATTATTGATCCTTTGGCTTTTTCATCCATGCCTTCCAGTTTGAGTTCACTTAGTAGCTTTTGAATCCTGTCTTTTGATTTATTCTTTTTGCTCATGTAAATGATGTTATATTCACGTAGTGCATGCATTATTGGTGAGAATGGTTTTACCGTGACTTCTATGTCTTTTGTATTTAGCAATTTTATATGTGCAATACCTTTTGCCGGTACAATTGAATTACTTAGAAAAACTCCTTCTTGTATTTCTTCACTGCATATGACGCTATCTTCCTTTATATTTAGAGTTATTGGCAGAATCATCTCTGTTCGCGCTGGTATTTTTACCGTTTTCATGTGCTTGCTATCCATCGGGATTGTAATTTCCTCATTGTCTACGACTATTGTTATTGTGAATGTCTCGTAATCTATTTTACAGAGGTATTTCATGAGAAAATCTCTTCCCAATATTCCATCCGTTCTGATTGGTGTCTCAGAACTTACCATATGAAATTTATGCTTAATAATCTTGTGCTCATAATTTAATTTTAATTCAGTACTGCCTAAAGAGAAAGTTTCATTATTTGTTATCCCAGTTATTTTACACTGGTCTTCATGCTTTATATTACAGCTATTTATATTTCCTACCTTGCATATAGATATGTCTGCACCAGAATCAATTAAAAAATTTAAGTTTTTATTAGTTGTTTTATCTTGTAGTGTTATAAAATTTGTGGCGTGATTATTGATGTTGCATATTTTTATACTCTCTTTTAATCTTTGTTTGGTTATTCTTGACCTGGGCTTGGAGAATCACTGGCTTCCTGAAGAAAATTTATTTGATTTCTTCTATAGTTTTGGTTATTTCTTCTGAAATTACCATTCTGGTTCCTGTTTTGGTTTCTATTATTTGACCAATTCTGTCTAGGGTTACTATTGTTGTTGTTGTTATTTCTCCAGCTGCTGTTATTATTTCTCCCGTTGATGTTATTGTTTCTCCAGTTATTATCTCTGAAGTTGTTTTTCCTCCACATTTGAGTGTTTGTTCCATTTTGTCTGTGGTAGCTATTTCGTTGTCGCCAATGTACTTGATGATTTCCACTTATTTGTAGAATTCTTGTTGTATCAGATAGTGGTTTCTCAATTTGATTCGCTAGTCCTATGGCTTCATTTAGCGTTTTTAGTTGTGCAGCCAATATTGTTGGCTTTAGAGATTCATGTTGTCCATTTTGGAATGCGTTTAATCCAATTTTCTCATTTAATTTGCATATCACTTCTCTGTTTGCTTCTCCTAGTTCTATTATTTGAATCTTGTTTAGTTCAGAGACAAGATCCAATATTCTATCTGAGAAGTCTTGTACCTTCATTCCTGATTGTCTACATGTTGCTATCTGTTGGTGTATATTTTGCGAAGTGTTTTTAGATTTGTATACTTCTTTTAATGTTTTCTTTAATCCTTCAATTGTGGTCGGTTTTGCTGTGGCGGTCAATTTATTTGAGACTTTATCTGTGAATCTAGCACACCAAACGAAAGTTATTAAATCTGGAATGGCTTCAGTTTTTAGTGTTTTTGTGTACAATTCCACGAGATTTAGGAAGTTATCAAGTTTCTTTTCTTCCCCTGTAAATTCTGGTATAATTTTTATAGCCAATGCTAAATCAAAATCACATGCCATGTTTATTTTTTCTTGATGTACTTCTTCGGAGTCAGATGAGATTGTGTTCTCTAGTATTATTCTGCTCTTTTCCTCTATTTTTAGTTGTAGTTTTCTATATGTGCTATTGAAACGTAGTTTCAAATTTTCTGCTATAACTTTTTCAACCTTATTTATTTCCTCTTGGAATTCTTTTCGCAATTGCCTGCATATGCTATTCTTTTCTAATAAATTTCTCGTTGAGAATTCTCTTGACGGGTTTTTCGTGAAAGTTTCCAAAATTTTTTGTAAATCTTTAATTATACTCTCGCATCTGTCCATACAAATATTAAATCGAAAAAAAAAAAAATTTGACTAATTTTTATATTTTTATTTTTTTTTTATTGTTAATTAATCATTTGAGCTATTTAATATTTTTCAATTTATTTTTCTTTTTAACTATACCATATTTAATCTAAACCTTATCAGTACTATCTAAACTCTTTATAATTTGCTTCTTAACTGTCTTTTTAAAATATCTTTTTAAAATATAAACTAATGCAATCAAGACTAAAACTACTACTATTATGCCTATTGCTGTTGGGATATGTATCTCTGTAATCGATGCAGATGCTGTTGCTGGTGATGCTGCTGCAGTTTGCGCAATTATAATTTCTTCTTTTGATTGCGTCTTTCCCATTTTAGTTCGTTGATCTTATTTATCAATTTTATCTTCTGGTTGTTGTCTGTTGTTATAGGAACAATCCTATATAATTCTGCCAATTGCTGCCTTATCTTTACAGCTTTTCCTCCTCTTAGTCTCTTCTTTTTGCTACCTTCTTCCTTGTCTTCAATTATAATCTTCCTCTTGATGTTTCTTTTCTTGTATTCTTCTATGGTAATGGGTTTTGGTCCGATTCGAAGTTCCTCGTTTATATTCCCTTGCGTTAAATCTTCAATTTTGCTAGATATTCCTTCAATTTGTAGTTCTAAATGTCTAATTTCTTCCTTGGTTTTTATTACAGCTTCTCCCTTAGTTCTCTTAATGGTCTCTTCCTCAATTTTTCTTCTTGAAGACGTTGTCAGCTTAGCGGGTAGCGTTCTCTTCCTTATAAACTGCAGATCCATTGGTCCGGTTTGCAGGGTCGCCATGTAATAAATTCGTTCTTTATTCGTTGATTTCTGCAGATAAGATTCATGTTTATTTTTAAAAACACTTTGGCGGAATTAAAAAAATTCACTTGCCTCTTTATGTATATGGCTACAATTAAAAGCCGCAGTTTGATTTATAAAACGTTTTTTTTTAATTAATTAATTTTTTTAATTTACCCGGCTCTTATCGCCAAATGGGATTGGTTCCTTTTGCTCGAAAGCAGCTCGGAACTTTAAAAGAAACGCACAAATTGACTGTTCAAAATTGAATGTTATTTCTTCCCAATATCGCATTTAATTTATACAAAATTTTCGTGCCTATCCAAACAAAAATTGTCCACTCAGAAATCTTTTACTAAAATTTACCAATCGATAATACAAAATTGTCCACTTAGAATGTGTCGACAAAATTTACCAATCGATAAAGAAAGAACAACATCTTGCACAACTAATTACAAAAATTCTTGCTAGGCCACTTCAAATGGTTCAGTCAGTGAAATGCGTGAACCCATTTGTTATGACTGTCTTTCACAATTTTGTTTCATGTAGACATGTCAAATAAATTTTATGTTGAAATTGTTTTTGCTTGTGCTGACAGATTTTTGTTTGGACTTGCTTACAATTTGAAATATGTAGGTATGTTACAATGTAGGTATGGTACAGGTATGTTACACGCCGCTTCTTATGTCGTAAGAGGCTATAACCACGACTAAATGATTTGTTACACTCTATACATTCAAACATATTGGCGATTGCTAAAACACTAAGAAAGAACAACTGAAACAGGTAGTTATAACAGCTCAACAGATAATAACAAAACAACACCAAAACAGCATCGGGTAACACCAAATAATGCCGAATTACACCAAATTATGCCAAATAACACCAAATTAACACCAAAGCAACACATGCAAACATAAAGTAATGCCAAATTACACCAAATAACACCAAATAACACCAAATTAACACCAAATAGCACCAAACTAACACCAAATTAACACCAAAGCAACACCCTGAAACACCAAATAACACCCTGGAAACACCAAACACCATGTTTGAAAAGCTGTTAAGCTGTTATCAGAGCTGTTTTAAAAGCTGTTAAGCTGTTTGAAAAGCTGTTAAGCTGTTATCGGAGCTGTTTTAAAAGCTGTTAAGCTGTTATAAGAGCTGTTTTAAAAGCTGTTAAGCTGTTATCAGAGCTGTTTGAAAAGCTGTTATTAGAGCTGCTTGAAAAGCTGTTAAGCTGTTTGAAAAGCTGTTAAGCTGTTTGAAAAGCTGTTAAGCTGTTATCAGAGCTGTTTGAAAAGCTGTTAAGCTGTTATCAGAGCTGTTTTCTTTTCCCACTTAGATCTTGTATAGAACAGCAGTGCACAACTATAAATATATAAAATTACTACGGTCACGAGGTTATGTATGTCTAGTCTACTATCATTCGTCGCTTATTATTTTAAGACACTAACCTAATCTAAACTCTTTTGGGTCTTATATAACAGTGTACAAACTTGCGGGATCTTGTTGCGAATCCTCCTATCAGCATGGACTGGGTCATTGAATCATCCATATAGAAAACAGTAGGCCGAGTGAACATGGTGTCTCTAGTGTCAGTGTAGCATACTGCTACATGCCGTATGCTACGACCATAACAGTATGCTACACTGACACTAGAGACAGCATATCATAATACCGCCTTCTTTCATCAAAACTTTTAATTAAACCCACGCTCAACGTAATGGTTAGAAAATATGTGCTCAATCTGATAGTATGAAGATAAAATTATCATATTCTTATCAGCTTCATGTGAACTATGATATCATGGTTAATAACTCTGCCAGCTTCCTATGCTCACCAGCCCTAGACACAAAAAAAACATAAATCAATTTGTTTATTTTATTCGAATGTATTTGTTTAACTACGCAAGAAGTTATATTATATTTCAAGCTCATTACACCTGGTCACCGAAAATTTTACTAATTTATATTACTCATCTAAGTCGGCATATCTTCCTACATTAATATGATAGCTCGTTAATGCTTTTAATTAACCCACTCTCAAGCTAATGATAATATGCAATTTTTTCAGATGTGGCTGCTCAATCACTTTCAGGCTAGGCTAACAAGGTACTCTAGAAAGATTTCGTGTTGCAACACTGCTCATGCCATTACACCTTATCACCAAAAATTTGATGAAAAGTCTTTTACTATACCCATACAATTTTCACTACTCATCTAAGTCAACCTATCATACTATATTAGTATCACCTCACATTGATATCATAGGTAATCAAAACTTTAAATTTTACCTGCCCAAAAAAAGAAATTTTATTGAAATTAAAAAACAATTTTTCATATAACCTAAGAATTTTCAATACATACACATACACACACCTACATTGAAAATTTTCTGATAAGGCTTTAATTTCTATTACTTCATGTTTCTTAACATCCGAAGCAGCCGTGATCTATTTTTAGATATCGAATATCATAGCATGTTCCATCTTGTTTATAAAATATTTTTAATCCACAACTTACGTTATAGTTGTTGTTGTTTTTTTTTAGCAAAAGAAATATTCAATTATAACTTCCACTACTCATCTAAGACATCATATCCTACAGATTAATATCAGTTGTTGTTTTCAACTAAAGAAATTAGGAATCTCGGCCGCTGTCCGAATCTGTTTACATTATTCGACTGCGAATTTGTTTACTTTACTGTACTGTACGAATTTGTTTATGCAAGGAATCAAATTAGAAGCATTACACTTGAAGAGCAAAATTAAGCATTTACTAATTTCCATTACATATCTAAGTCAACATATCTACCTACATTCACCCCAACCAGCTTCGCCTGATCTATTTTTAGATTATGGTTACATGGTGTGTAGAGCGCAAGTTAAGCGACCCTCAGCATACATATATGCACACAGCAAAGCGTGCACAAACAAAAGGCAATATTCAATAGCAAAGCATTAAATTACAAAAAAAAACAGTGTTGCAGGTTTACTATGAATGAAACACTCACTGCATGAATGAAACTGCAGTAGAACAATTGTAAAAAAAAAGAAAAGAAAATGAAGAGAAAGAAGAAATTACAATTCAAGCATACTAGCCATGCGAGTGAACTCATAGGTAAACATGCAAATAAACACAATGCATAATGCCGTGTGAACTTTGAGTGTAGCGAAAAAGCTTACTCGACGCTTTGTGTGTTTGTGCATTGACCGATTTCAGGTGATCGATCGGTGTGAAATTAATTTTAAATTCTAAATACTTTTTGCGATATTGATTAGGTAAGCGATTTTCATAATGTATAAAAAGACTGTAATTTATTGAATAAAACAGAGTTTAATTTTGACTCCACTTGGTATACATTGATTAAGCGAGCTCCCTTAGCTCCGAAATGGAAGTATTAAAAGGTAATTGAGCCTATTGGCTCTCAGCCCTCAGCTTGACTGCACTTTGAGCTTCTTAGCTCAAAATTCAATCAAGTTAGCTAAACTCTACTTTGAGTTTCATACCTCTGACCCAGCGAGGCATCATTTGCAACAAGATTCATTTTATATTAAAACCAAACTTTGAGCTTCACTGCTCTCACTTGGTCGAGATATAAGAGTATAGAGCCGTTGTTAAGCTCTACCGCTTATATCTCCTCGTTAATATAAATTTATTCTTTCTTTCTTTCCGGTCTCTTTGGATAAGAAGTAGAATCAGCAGAAGTGGTAAAAAGATCATTACATGGCGACCCTGCCCTACCGAACAGGAAATCTTCTGATCAACACCGAACTGATGAACTACTAAACCCGTGGAAGGAGTTAAAGAAGTCTTTGGAAGAAGCACTGAAAGAACCAACAGCGGGACCGCGACCAATAACCCTGGAAGAATATCGCCAGAAATATAAGAAAGCAGTGCAACACGAAGAAATTCAACAAAAAAAGCAGAAAACGAGAGCCGGTTTTGAAGTAAAAATAAGAGCGGAAATTAAGGAGTACCATCGACTGCTTGTAATAGCGACTGGAGAGCAGCGTGATTGTAAAACTTTTTCTTTTCAATTCTCATTTCGCTTTCAATTGTGTCTTTTAAATTCGTAGTTCCCATTTGGTGAATTGATTCTTAGGTCAGTCAACAAAAATGTATATATACCATCATGGGCAAGAAGGCTTCAAAAATGCAAACAGAGGAAATACTAATAAACAATAATGCAGGTTCCTCAACGAATAATATAACACCAAGCGATCGGAATCTATCAGATTTAGAATTGATTCTCTTAGTACTGGCAATCATTGCCTTAATCATACTAATAATCTGGAGAATCAAGAAGTTACTTGTCAAGCAAGTAAAGAAACAAGTAGCAGTCGCAAACGTTTAAACACAAAATATGCACGTGAAAGACTTAACAGCGAAATAACAGCGAAATTAAAAGATATTTTTGACAACTTCAAGAAGACTCCGAACAGAGAATATACGTCCACCTACATTCTAAACAAATCCGCTGAGGTTGAAGACATAAAGCAAAACTTCAATGAAAAATATAGAGAAATACTGAAAATAAGTGAAGAACAAGCAATTGAACATAAGAAAAGTTTTGACAAGCTATACGACAGCGTAATTGTGATCTTAAAAGATAAAACCAAATCTGTATTGGATAACGAAACTTCAACTAAAAACAGCAAAATGCCAAACTTCGACATAGCTACTGCGGCAAAAATAATACCAGAATTTTCTGGAGATCGTAAGAACTTGGACAATTTTCTAAGTGTAGTGCAATTTCTACATGATGATTTATCAGAGGAAGCACAAAAGAAAAGACTACTAGACTTTGTTTTGAAAACTCGTCTCACATCAAGAGTAAGAAACAAACTAGGTACTTTACCAACCCCCACCAATTTAGATTCATTTCAAAAAAATTTAAGAGATATATATAAAACAAACAAAACACCACTCAGCATTCACACTGAACTAACAAAGGTAACTCAGGACAACAAAAATGTAACAGATTTTGCAGCGAAAATTGAAGACTTAATCACACAATTAAACACCTTACAAATAACAGAACAGGGTGAATCTAGCAGATCAGTAATAGTAAAATTGAACGATCAACTAGCACTAAACGCCTTCAAAAATGGCCTACAAGAACATTTAAAGGCAACGGTCTTTGCTGCAAGACCTAAAACGCTAAACGAAGCAATACAAATAGCAGCAGAAATCGAAACACCGAGGCAAGAAGCAAAGGTATATCAATACAATAAGTACAATGCTCGAAAGCCATTTAGACATTCCAATAATAACAATAACTTTTCAAGATACAATTATCGCAACAAACCTCATAAATATAACAATCAATCGTCTCACAGAAATCATAATAATAACCGACAAAATAACAACAGCTTTCTCAGGTATGATAACCGTAGAAACAATAGCACTACCTACAGAAGAATACAAGTAGCCCAATCGGGAAATGGACAAAGCCCCGAAGCGGAATCGGGGGACACACATTAAAAATATACAATATAAACAAATTTTTAACCAACTACGTATCACTATCCACAAATGTATCATTCGGCAATAAAACCTTTCTTATTGACACAGGAGCCGACATATCAATTTTAAAGATAAATGAGTTGAAATCGAGAGATGGAATTCAAGAGCATAATAAATGCAAAATCAAAGGTATCACGCAATCAGAATCCAGTTCCTAAGGCACTTTAACAGCAAGTATAAAGATAGATAATCAGAATATCCCACAAGAATTCCACATTGTAGATGAAACATTTCCTATAATGACCAATGGAATACTAGGAAGAGACTTTCTCATAAAAAATTCCTGTAAGATAAACTACTACAATTTTACTATTTCAATTTTTTTTAATGATTCAAAATACACTTTACCAATGTATACGAAATTACCAAATCTGAAAGAGATAAAAATTCCTGCTAGATCTGAAATAATACAAGTAATAAAAACTGACATTACTGAAGATAGTGTAGTTTTGAATGAAGAAATTCAAGAGGGAATTTATATAGCAAATTCCATCATACCCGCAAAAGGTATCGCTCATGTCAAAATTCTGAATACTCTAGACAAAGAAGTAACCTTATATAATTTCAAACCTAAAACAGAACCACTGCAAAATTATCACATTTTCAATGCCATAACCACGCAAGAAAATAAAAATAGATACAGTAAACTTCTAAAAGAATTAAAAATTGAAAATCTAGATCAATATGCAACTACCTCCATTTTAGACATTTGTAAAAAAATTTCAGACATCTTCTATTTACCAGGTGACAAACTAACGGTAAATAACTTTTATAACCAAAAAATCTCCACTATAGATAAAATTCCAGTTTATATAAAAAACTATAGGCTTCCCCAAACCCAAATTGAAGAGATAAACAATCAGATCGAGAGTCTCATTAATGAAGATATAGTAGAACCATCAGTTAGTCCATATAATTCACCACTGCTGATCGTCCCAAAGAAATCCGATAATGATACTAAAAAATGGCGTCTTGTTGTCGATTTCAGACAATTATACAAGAAAATTCTAGATGATAAATTTCCATTGACAAGACTTGAAGACGTATTAGATAAACTCGGAAGAGCTAAATACTTTTCCACGCTAGACCTCACAAGTTCTTTTCATCAGATAGAATTAGAAAAGAAATCAAGACCATTAACAGCATTTTCTAGTAACAAGGGACATTATCAATTCAAAAGATTACCTTTTGGCTTAAAAATTTCCACTAATAGTTTTCAGCGAATGCTTTCAATAGCTTTAGCTGGATTAGATTCAGAAGCATTCCTCTATATGGATGATATCATAATTTTCGGATGTAGTCTAAAACATCATAACCAAAATCTGATAAAAACTTTTAACAGACTAAGAAAGTATAATCTAAAATTAAATCCGCAAAAATGTAAATTTTTGCAAACAGAAGTTACTTATTTAGGACATTTAATAACAGAAAAAGGTGTCAGGACAGATCCCAAAAAATTTGATACAGTATTAAATTACCCAACCCCTGCAAATGCGGACGATGCTAAAAGATTTATTGCTTTCTGTAATTACTACAGAAGATTTATTCCAAACTTTGCGCATATAGCAAAACCAATAAATTCGCTATCCAAAAAAAATACACCATTCATTTGGACAAATGAATGCCAAGAAGCACTCTCGGCACTTAAATGTAAATTGGTAAATGCACCAATCTTAAAATATCCAAATTTTAATGAAAAGTTTATTATAACCACAGATGCTTCACAATTTGCTCTTGGAGCAGTTTTATCTCAAGGTGAAATTGGCTCAGATCTACCAATTTCGTACGCTAGTAGAACATTAACTAAACATGAACTCAATAAACCAATTATTGAAAAAGAACTCCTAGCAATACATTGGGCAATCAATTACTTCAGACCATACGTATATGGTAAAAAAATTATAGTGGTCACAGATCACAGACCTTTGGTTAGTCTCTTCACTCATAGAAACCCATCTTCCAAAATGACAAGGATAAGGCTTGACCTATCTGATTATGATTTCGAGATTATCTATAAGCAAGGCAAAATGAACGCTAATGCTGATGCTTTATCGAGAATAAAAATAGATTCTAATATCCTTAAAGCGATGATACCTACTGCAAATATAAAAATAACAACTAGAGCAATGTCCAAAAAGGACAATGAAGATAACAATAAAAGGAAAACGACCCAACATGAATCCCCTACCAACGTAAAGACTGATCACCTTTATGCATGGGAATGCATCTCAATGAATGAAGTAAGAAGGGTCAAAACATTACGCTTTGAAAGCAATAGTAATAATAACAGCAACAATGCTGATAAACAAAATAGCTCTAGGAAAACAAGAAATAGAATTAATGAAAGTTTGCCAAAAATAATAATAAATAAAAAGGGAGTGATAATCAAAATCAGTAATAATCCATATCATGACTTAGGTTTGATCTTGGAGACACTGATCTTTGAAATGAAGAAAATGAAAATAGAGTCACTATCGTTAGCGAAAGATGACATCATATTTCAATACATAAAGGTCGACAAATTTAAAATAATATTTAATGAGCTGCTGAGCAAGATAAATAAGAAAAATAGGCAAACAGAATTAAAAATATTGATATATAATCCTCCCAAAAGAATTCAAGATGAAGCAACTAAGAATGAAATAATTGAAGAATTCCACAACTCCCCGCATGGAGGACACGCAGGTGTCAAAAGAACAATCAACAAGATTAAACAAAGATACGTATGGAAAAATCTAAGTAGAATGGTTAAAAATCATATAAATAAGTGTGAAAAATGTGCTAAAAATAAGATTCTGAGACATACAAAAGAAAAAATGGTGATAACAGAGACACCATACACAAGCTTCGAGATTATATCCTTAGACACTATAGGACCATTAAAGATATCGAACGAATATAGATATATACTAACTATACAGTGTGATTTAACTAAATATATCGAAGCCATTCCAATAAAGAAGCAATAACAGTAGCGAAAGCTTTGGTCAAAGATTGCATTCTAAAATATGGCAATTTTAAAACAATAAAGACTGACATGGGAACAGAATTCGTCAATGAGATATTCACTAACATATGTAAATATTTACAAATAAAACATGTAACATCAACGCCATACCATCATCAGACGTTAGGCGCAATAGAGCGAAATCATAGAGTATTAAACGAATATCTCTTATCATTCACTACAGATTACAACTGGGATGAATGGATTCCATATTATAGCTTCTGTTATAATACAACACCTTGTTCTGACACGGGATACTCCCCATTCGAACTAGTCTTTGGAAAGCTATCAAACTTATTCAATAATCGCGAACTTAATAACAACAGCCCCATATACAATTATGAGGACTATTCCAATGAACTTAAATTTCGTTTAACTACAGCATACGAAAAAGCTAAAAATGCTCTAAACATAGCAAAAGTGAATAGAAAAGAAAAAGCTGATAGAATATTAAATGTAATAGATTTAGAAATAGGCAGCTATGTATTATTAAATAAAGGTGATAGAAGAAAGCATGAATGTCCATATAAAGGACCATATAAAATAAAAGATATAAAAGGAGTAAATGTATATATAGAAGTAGATAATAAAGTAAAGAAAGTACACAAAAATAGGTTAAAGAAGATAGACTATAAAGCTGAATAAAATAACATAATATACAAGTAAAAACAATAAACATACTACATATTCAATAATTTTTTTTTTTCTTCATCAACATAGATTACATGTAACTATAAGAAATTTTATTTAACGTAATTTTCATAATATGATATCTAAAATTAATAATTTCAAAGTACCAATTAGATAGAAAAACAGCAATTAATTAGATAAGGATATAAATTACTATAAATGTATGAAAGAATGTATGAATGAAAGAAAAATAACCATAGGGACTACAAATTATGCCAAGCCATTGAAAGATAACTACATATAACATACTTTTAAGACTTAATGTTGAACGCTTATTTCACTCAATATGGCAAAAAAAAAAAAAATTCTCTCCTGCACAAAAATTTTTTCTTTCTTTTTACTGTTAGGATGTAGAGCGCAAGTTAAGCGACCCTCAGCATACATATATGCACACAGCAAAGCGTGCACAAACAAAAGCATTAAATTAAAAAAAAACAGTGTTGCAGGTTTACTATGAATGAAACACTCACTGCATGAATGAAACTGCAGTAGAACAATTGTAAAAAAAAAAAAAAGAAAATGAAGAGAAAGAAGAAATTACAATTCAAGCATACTAGCCATGCGAGTGAACTCATAGGTAAACATGCAAATAAACACAATGCATAATGCCGTGTGAACTTTGAGTGTAGCGAAAAAGCTTACTCGACGCTTTGTGTGTTTGTGCATTGACCGATTTCAGGTGATCGATCGGTGTGAAATTAATTTTAAATTCTAAATACTTTTTGCGATATTGATTAGGTAAGCGATTTTCATAATGTATAAAAAGACTGTAATTTATTGAATAAAACAGAGTTTAATTTTGACTCCACTTGGTATACATTGATTAAGCGAGCTCCCTTAGCTCCGAAATGGAAGTATTAAAAGGTAATTGAGCCTATTGGCTCTCAGCCCTCAGCTTGACTGCACTTTGAGCTTCTTAGCTCAAAATTCAATCAAGTTAGCTAAACTCTACTTTGAGTTTCATACCTCTGACCCAGCGAGGCATCATTTGCAACAAGATTCAATTTATATTAAAACCAAACTTTGAGCTTCACTGCTCTCACTTGGTCGAGATATAAGAGTATAGAGCCGTTGTTAAGCTCTACCGCTTATATCGCCTCGTTAATATAAATTTATTCTTTCTTTCTTTCCGGTCTCTTTGGATAAGAAGTAGAATCAGCAGAAGTGGTAAAAAGATCATTACAGGTGCAATCATGTTTATAAAAAGCATCTACAGATTAATATCATCAAATCTTTAATCCACAACTTAGGTTATAGTTGTTGTTGTTTTTTGTTTGTTTTTCAGCTACTAATATTATTTGCACCTGAGAAGGTAAGATCGATGATATCTTGAACCATAGCCCGTAGAGGATTTCTGATGAAAATTTGACCCCCCTAGTACTAATACTATTGGCATAAACAAAAAATATCCTAGGGTTAACTTGAATTATTACTACTATTAATTATACCTGCAAAGATAAGATCGCTAATATCTCGAAACCCATAGCCCGGGGAGGATTTCTGATGAAAATGTTGTCAACCTCCAGGACTAAGACCTCCACTGACACTTTCTAGCATCTATTGTCATGAACAAAAATATTCTAGAGTTAACTTGAATTATTAATAATACTAATTACACTAATTCACTTAGGGAATTTCACAACATTTCTTATCCACATAAATACACAGCTGCACACATCCACCCTCGCCTTGGGTAATGTTTCCTCAGCCCAGCAGCCCAACATACCACAGGCACTCATACTAAAGTAAACAACTAACACCAAACTCAAGCTGACAAGTATATAGCCCCGATATAAATTCGCTTAGGGTATTTCATATCATTACTCAATACAAATAAGCCGCACACATTTTACCCAAGCCTTGGTACAGGTAACGTAGCCCAGTCCAACATACCCCAGACAATCCTAGTCATAGTATCAGATATTGTCACTAAAGCTCTCAGCCAACCTCCAGCATCCAGACACAGGAAAGGTCAAAGGTCAAATTGTAGCCTCCAAGACCAGATCAAACAAAAAGTTGGCGTCATCTCCTGGTCAGCCATACGGTAGGAAAGGAATTCTCCAGGCATACCCTGTGACGTATACCACTAGACGGAATCCCCCTCAGTGGCCCAGAACCCAGTCCAGAGCCAGCAAAATAGTTGGAATCTACCTTGCACTTTTTGTATGGAAAAAGTGATCTGGTACTGTCACAGTATAATGTTAATTTTCAGTACAAAAGCGGCCTCAGAACCGCCTCAAAATTGCTCACCGTACCTCCAGACGAAGAAGAAGACGCAAATGAGTTTGAAATTTCCGGACACTTTTTGTATGGAAAAAGTGGGCCAGAATCGACGAACATATCCAAGTCAACATACCTACCTACATTGGCTGTTGTTGATGGCATAAGTATCCTCCTAAAAGAAAACTTCAAGATGATGTCAAATTTTCAGTACAAAACCGACCTCAGCCCCTTCCCCTCCCCTCCCCCCTCCGCAGAACCCACAGTGATCCATCAAAATAGTTTGAATTTTCCGGACACTTTTTGTATGGAAAAAGTGCGCCAGAACATACATAGAACAACTACTGTTGAAACACGGAATGTGATTCTCATTCTGCCCTGGATGGAATTCTATATTCAAAATTGCTTTCCAGCATGGTCTCGAAGAGGTAGTCGCTATCTCTGTCAATGCCAGGTGCAATAGACTGCACGAACTCATAAATGGATTCATGTGGAACCCTTGTTCCCCCATGAAGCCAACCGAGGTTAAGATGCAGCCTTACCGCTGTAGTCGACGCCCTCTGCTTGATATGTATTTGCACCGGGTGTATATTGAGGATAACCTCCAGAGCCCGGGTGCTAGTTGACTTAAAAGCGCCGCTTGCGCTGAGAAGGCACAGTCTTTGAATCTTCTCCAGCATCTTGCGATGGTTGGCGAGGTCGATTGCTTTCCACCATACCGCTGAACCGTAGGTTAACATGGGTCGGATGACACTTGTGTATATCCATAGAATCATCCGCAGTTTGATTCCCCACTTCTTCCCTACTGCTCTACGGCACATTGCGAACACTCTAAGAGCTTTGTTCGCTTTATCTTCGAGGTGTGGTTTCCAGTTTAACTTTTTGTCTAGAATAATTCCTAGGTATTTCACCCTGTCCTTTAATTCCAAGCGTGTGGAGCCAATCAAGGGTAGCTTTAAACTGGGGATATTCCTTTTCATGGTGAATAGGCATAAGTCAGTTTTCAGTGGATTGATGCTCAGCCCGTAATCCGTGGCCCAGCGTATGACTAGTCTGATCGCGCCTTGCACCAGTCCACAGAGTACAGGTTCATAACTTCCGGTGATTAAAATTGTCAAGTCGTCCGCGTAACATACTGCTTTGTACCCCCTCCGGGTGAGTGTTAGCATGAGATCGTCCATGATAAGTACTCATAGCAAATGTGATAGGATACCGCCTTGAGGGGTACCCCTGTGAGCTTTTTTAACTCTGCTTGCCCCGCCAAGATCAGCAAAGACTGTTCTATTATGCAACATGTGTGTAATCCAATTTTTTAGAGATTGGTTCACTCCATGTTTTGTTAGTATTTCCGTGAACCTATGTAGAAGAACATTATTAAGGGCGCCTTCTACATCGATGAAAACAGCTAGCGTAGATTTTTTAAAGAGAAAGCATTTTTCAATTGAGTGAATCACCTCATGGAGAGCCGTCTCGACGGACTTTCCCTTTAAGTACGCATGTTGGTGCTGTGATAGTCTGCTTCTGGGGATGAAGCGTCTCATCTCCCACTCACAGATGCGTTCGAAGGTTTTAAGTAAGAAAGAAGTCAAGCTTATAGGCCTATACGCTTTTGCAGTTGAGTAGTCTACCCGACCTGCCTTCGGTATAAACACAACGCGGACTTCTTGCCACAACTTCGGTGTATAGCCCTAAAGAGAGTGGTTAGGTTGCTAATCAGAGGGTCACCTGAGTGCTGAAGGAGGGCTGGGAAGATGCCGTCCATGCCTGGGGATTTGAACGGTTTCAAGGAGTCAACTGCCCATTTGACCGATTCGTCCGTGATGCAACTTCTCCGTCCCCGAAACTGAGGGTTTCGGTACGCGGAGCTGAGAGGCTCTCGTCTGGACTATCTGGGAAGTGTTCGTCTAACAAGATTTCCAACGATTCTCCAAAGGAGGAGGCCCGAGTTCCGTCGCTGTCCGTGAGGAGTTCGGTTTGAATTGGTATCTTGGATAGGAATTTCTTAAGTCTTGACGTCTCATTTACCCCGTCTACGTTTTCGCAGAAGAGTTGCCATGACTTTCTTTTAGCTTTTCGAATTTCATATTTATACTGGCGCAAGGTGTTTTGGTAGCTTAACCATTCGTTTGCGTCGTTTGATCTTTTGGCTTTATTATATAGCCTGCGCACAATTTTGCGTTTATTCTTTAGCTCGCGCGAGTTATATCATCATCTACACCTGCCATTAACCCCATATGGACGATTACCTTAAAACCATCGTCATCATATATAACCAGTTCATTGAACCGAGGTCAACATAATTCAATAGGAATAACACGCCAAATCAACAATTTGACACCGACGAAATTCAGAGAAGCCGTTCTACTAAAATTACTTAATCAGCAATAGACAGGAAGAAGTAAATTCAATTTTTCACCTGAGTAGTTAGTTATTAATTCGCAGTCATTCCGTTAAAATCGTTTTTTGTAAATTCCTACCTAAGAAGAAAATAAAGAGATCTTTTACAAAGTAAAATCTGTTTTAAATCATATTATTATTTTTTTTTTCTTGCATTTCGGGACGAGATAGATATTTGGCGCAGTCGGTAGGATATGTGAACGGTCCTATCTATAAAAGTATTGAACGAAAACTTATAATTCGGAACTAGAACGCACATCTCGGTACAAGATAAAAGCTGTTCGTGCTCGTAAGTGGGAAGATTATCAATCGAATTAGATTAATCTAGTAGTTCAAGCAAACTTTTGGTGTATTGTGTCTTAAGATCCGAGAGAATACCGGTAACTGTGAGACAATATTGGAAGAATACCAAAAGCAGTAATACGCCAGTAAAACTAACGTTGTGCATCACGATTAAACGAGAGAATATCGTGCTGAAAGTAGTGTGCAGTGTGATAGATTGAAAAGGCCGGAGAATTTTAATTCATTGTCACCTATCGAAATTTAAAATGAACATAATTATCATCACAATCATCGTTTTGGAATGCATGTAAGTTAGGATTTGAATATTTTCCTATAATTAACAAAATTTTTCCCATGAGTGATCCTAATAAACAGAAAAAGTGTAAACCAAGTAGATTCGCGATAAAACCATACACAACTCTTAGAAGAATTTTCAAAAGTTCAGAATCGATTCCGGAAGATTTCGAATTAGATTTAAATCCTGTGAATAGTAACTCAAATACCCAAACTTCAAGTGAGCCAGACTTAAGTATAATTGGATTGCATTCATTCATAAATATGGCAAATAACAGTCTAAATCAGCAACCAAACCCTGTTCTCAATGTACAACCTCCTAATGTACCAGTACAGGCACATACAGTAAACACAACAGATATATTTAATTCATTAAGAATACCGGACGCTATCAAAGACCTACCACATTTCGACGGAAACCCAAGATTACTCCACGAATTTATCAATAACGTGGAGGAGATTTTAACTTATTTGAGACCAGTCGATGGGACACCATATTCAAAAATACTTTTGCGAGCTATCCGAAATAAAATCGAAGGGCAAGCGAACGAAGTTTTGAATATGTATGGCACACCTCTGAATTGGGATAACATAAAAACAAATCTCATACTCCACTATTTTGACAAACGTACTGAAACATCATTAATCAGAGACTTGCATACATTGCGACAAAGTACTAAGACGACCCAACAGTTTTATAGTGAAATAGTTGAGTTACAAGCAACAATGTATAATAATATTTTAATTCACGAACTCGAAGAAAGTGTAATCCAGGCAAAGAAAGATTTGTTTGCTGAAATGTGTTTGAATACATTTTTAACCGGGCTAAAGGAACCTTTAGGTTCGACTATCCGCGCAATGAGACCAAATTCGTTAGCAGAAGCACTATCTTATTGTATAAAAGAACAGAATATTTCATATATGAAAATAGATTTACACACAACCCAGAATCTTCAAAGAAAGGTATCGACGCCACAATCCTTACAAAGACATCCCCATTCCTTTTCGCACAAACCTCTCCCAAGACCTCCGATTTATCCAACCCAACAAAGATCTTTCGCTAACTTCAGAGCTCCTAATAACAATTTCAATCACCCCGTTCATAGAGTTAACACTTATCAATTTCAATCATCTAATAACTATAATAAACCAATTAACAGATTCAGTCCTAACCAATTTCAACCCTCTAACCAACATTGGTCTACACACCCAAAAACTTCCAGACCAGAGCACATGGATACCAGTTCAGGTCATACAAACTTAAGACAACCAACAGCCTATAGACCTCCACCCAAATTTTTCCCAAACAACAATAACTTTAGCAATAATACACATCAAGGAGCTACCCCAAAATTCGTTTCAGAAGAGTTATTTAACGTAAATGAATTGAGCGACAATACTTATTCGCACCCCCGAACATTTCCCTTAATCGACCATCATCAACAACAACTTGACGAATATTAGTGTTATTCCCCGGAAAACAATGATGAACCTCATCAGAATCACGAAGTAGAAGACGACCTAAATTTTCCAATGCCAGCCTCGAAAATACAACAGGATACATAGACGTTAATAAGCATGGTTTCTTACTACCCTATTTCTGCAAACTCAAAAATAATAGTTAAACTTCCAGTGGACATTCGTGACGGAGACATTTATGTAAAACACACCGAAATAAAACCCCATCTCCATATCTCGGAAGGTATATACAAAGCCAGTAACTGGCACAGTACGATCGAAGTGTCCAATAAATCGGACTCAGAACAGACCCTACTTCTTGATCATCCTCTTAAAGTTGAATCCTTTAGACCAACCGAATACAGGGAGATCAATAACTTTAATATTAGTTATGATAATCAAAATTATGACAAAGAGGCGAACTTCGCGCAATCCATCCGCACAAGTCATCTGAATCAGGAGGAACGAAAATTGCTCCTGAAAACTTGTAAAGAGTTTGAAGATATCTTTTTCAAGGAAAGTCAATCCCTAACTTTTACTAACCAAGTAAAACACTCAATACCAACAACAGACGATATTCCGATCCATACTAAGTCTTATCGATACCCTTACGTACACAAAGAAGAGGTACGTAAACAAATCAATGATATGCTAAAACAAGGGATAATTCGCCCAAGCTACTCGATTGTTCCCAAGAAGCTAGATGCCAGTGGCAAACAGAAGTGGCGCCTTGTCATTGATTATAGAAAACTCAACGAAAAAACTATTACCGACAGGTACCCTCTCCCTAACATTAACGAGATCCTCGACAAACTCGGCAGGTGCATGTATTTCTCAACCCTTGATCTTGCTAGCGGGTTCCATCAGATCGAGATGAATTCGAAAGATATCCCAAAGACTGCCTTCACAGTAGAAGGAGGACATTACGAATATATAAGAATGCCCTTCGGGTTAAAAAATGCACCGTCCACATTCCAAAGAGTGATGGACAATGTTCTTAAGGACCTTCAAGGCAAAATATGCCTGGTATACCTCGACGACATAATCGTCTTCTCCACTTCCCTCCAAGAACACATCCAGAATTTAAGAAAAGTGCTCGAGAAACTTCGTGAAGCAAACTTAAAGATGTAAATGGACAAGTCTGAATGCCTCCATAAGGAAAAGCAATCTCCTTAGGACATATCGTCACAACCGAAGGCATTAAACCCAATCCAGAAAAAATACGTGCTATTAAAGAATTTCCGATTCCACGCACACAAAAAGAAATTAAATCTTTTCTTGGATTGCTCGGATACTAAATTCATTAAGGACTTTGCAAAATTAGTGAAACCTCTTACAGAATGCCTGAAGAAAGACCGAACTGTCCAATTAACCGAACAATACATTCAAGTCTTTGAGACTTGTAAACAAATTCTCATGAATGACCCAATTCTACAGTATCCCGATTTCACGAAACCTTTCGTCCTTACCACGGACGCTAGTAAGTACGTAATCGGTGCGGTACTCTCCCAAGGTCCAATTGGCAGCGATAAGCCAATCTGTTATGGTAGCAGAACACTCACAGATTCTGAAATAGAAAAGGAAATGTTAGCCATAATATGGGCTACAAAATATTTCCGACCCTACCCCTTCGGCAGGACATTCAAGATCGTGACGGACCATAAACCACTTACTTGGCTGATGAGCCTTAAAGTACCTAACTCTAAGCTAGTTAGATGGCGTCTTAAGCTCGAAGAATACGACTATGAGATCGTATATAAGAAGGGAACCCAAAATACTAACGCTGATGCGTTGAGCCGGATTAAAATCCCCAAAAAGGAAATAGTCGAATTGAACGCTAACGAAGCACAAATTTCCACCTCAGTACAGAGTACTCGTGGATCAACCGTACATTCAACGGAAGAAAATTTAGATGACAGAATACCGATCTCCGAACGTCCGCTAAATGAATTTAATCTCCAATTGGTTTTTGAAAAAACTGACAAGAGACCTCCTATAGCCCTAGAAACAATATTCAGAAATAAACAAAGGCGCACCTTCCGTTCACCCACATTTACAGAAGAAAGCATTACAGAGCTCTTTAAAAGATACTTTGTCCCCAATAGATTAATAGCCATTTTCACAGACGATGACACCTTCAGAATAATCCAAACAGTATATTCAAAATTCTTCTCTAATGGCAAAACTTTCAAAACCATTCGTTGCAAAGAAATTTTGACCGATGTAATTGATAATGATGAATAAGATAAAATAATTCAAGACTACCATAGCAAGAATAATCATAGAGGGATACAAGAAACACTAAACCACTTAAAGAGACAATACTATCTCCCCTTCATGTTGAACAAAATTACGCAGACTATAAATAATTGCGATATTTGACAAACCCTTAAATATGATCGTAACCCCCGAGAATCAAATACGAAAAGCCAGAAATACCATCAAAACCCTTGGAAATAATTCATGTCGATATTTATAGTATAAACCACAAACAAGTCTTGACTATAATCGATAAATTCAAACATTATTAAATCCCTTAAACACTTCCTGAGTTTACACGGTATACCCAATAAAATAATAGCCGATCAAGGAAGCGAATTTACGGCAAACATTTTCAAAGATTTCTGTAGTCAGTACAATATTAAGGTCCATATCACGTCATTCCAACAAACAAGTAGCAACTCCCCTGTAGAGAGGCTACATTCTACTATGACAGAAATATATAGGATTATTCTAGCAAAACGAAAGCAAAATAATTACGACTTAGACCACGAAGACATACTAAACGAGACTTTCATTACCTACAATAATGCTATACATTCGACAACTAAGCTAACACTATTCGAGTTATTTTATGGTAAAACATACAAATTTAATAATAGTAGTATAAGTTTTAAAAAAGTTAAATGAATTTCAATGTAAATTATACCCCGAGATTAAAGAACACGTAGAAAGAATAGCAAATAGGAATATAGATAAACTAAATAAAGATATGGAAGAACCGATAGAATTAAAAGAGAACGAAACAATTTTCAGGAAACAATGCAGGAGAAATAAATTAAACCCTAGATTCGTTAAACAAAAAATTAAATCAAATAGGAAAGTAACAGTCTTAACCACTAATAATAAGAAACTACATAAGTCTAGAATAAAAAGGAAACGTTTATTACAGGTTACCGATAACTTACGGACAGAAGATGGAATTACGAGACCTGACTAACGGACAAGCGATACTTCCACTACGACTTGGAACCGCAAGAACAATATACGGCTATGAAAATTTAATACATATAATAAAATTAGCAATTTACGAAGAAAATCTTAATAAGATAACTAAATCATTATCAACCCTTGAAAATTTTAATGGAATACAAGACTCTGTGAGACTAACTAAATTTAAACTTCAAGAACTGAACCGAAAATTAGAATCCCTCTCTCCGAAATTAAGGCATAAAAGAGGAATAGTAAATGGATTAGGTACGGCTATTAAATTCATCACCGAAAATATGGACGCGAACGACGCCCAACGATTAAACGAACAAATAGACAATTTAACTTCTAACCAATCAAAATTTCACTCTGAAATTATTAGTCAAACTAGAATTAACAAACAAATGATAGAAAGGTTTAATAATATAACAGACCATATTAATAAAGAACAGGACACAATGCAGAAATATTTGAGTTATTATCAGGAACAAATGGCTAATCGAATCCGATCGAACGAAAATTTGCTCATTCACATACAGTATCTAAATCAAATAAATTACAATATTGATCTATTATCACACCATCTGTCGAACATAGCGGAAGCAATTGTGCTTGCCAGACTCGATATAATTCCAAAACAAATACTTAATCCTAGCGAACTAACAGAAATTTATAACAAATTCCGTAACCAATCTATTGAAACGAAATCCGAAGAACATATATACGAATTACTTGGTTTGCAAGCATACTATAACAACTCCAACATCATATTTAACATCCGCATTCCGATAATTTCCCATGAGCAATACTCCCTATTCCATATAATCCCTATTCCTATTAACGAAACGAAATCCATCGTCACAAAACCTTATATAATCCTCAACCCCAACAATATTCAATATCTTAATGAAATGTGCCCAAAAATCGAGGGAATATTCTTCTGCAAAGAATCTGGCCAACAAGAGAAAACTAGCGAATCCAGCTGTATCGGTCAATTAATGTTCAACAAACCAGCTCACTGCATCCTAGAAGACAGTATAAGGAATACAAATCCAGCCGGAGCCAAATCACATACTGCTTATAAACGTTCCGACAACGCAAGTAAGATCTACATGTGGGATCAACCAGCAGAATATACAGGGAACAATTTTAATACATTACGAAAATTGTGAACTAGAGATCAACGGAATCATCTATAGAGACAACCCAAGCATCTACTGGGACGACATAGACATATATATATATATATATATATATAGATATTTCGCGTCAACCAAGGGGGGACAGAATGCGAATCTGCCCGTCTAATCGGACACGAGTCCTCAAAGGATTGGGTCAGTGCGGTGATGATTTCTTCGACTTCCCTATCAATATCCACTTTAGAAATTAATTGAGCGTCGGTTATATTGGTGAGCCTTTCAGTGAAAACGTGTTCGAAAATCTCCCAGTTGGTTCTGGTAGGCTTTCTATAGGTCACTGGGTTATCAAGCGTCATATCTAACTCGAAGCGTATGTAACGGTGGTAGGAGAGTGAGACTTCTCCCGAAACCCTCCAGTTGTGAACATACGACGTTAGATGACTAGTTGCGAGACTTAGATCTAGGACCTCCCTTCGACTGCGTGTTAAGAAGGTTGGTTCATCGCCTTTGTTAAGTACATGCATGTTAGTGGTAACAAGAAATTCAAGAAGTGACTCACCTCTGGTATTACAGTCGGTGCTACCCCAGACTGTGTGGTGGGAGTTGGCATCGCACCCGATTAATAATTCCAGGTTACTGTTGTTCGCGAATCCCACGATGTTTACCATCTCCATGGATGGCGGTGGTTGATCCGAGTCGAAGGGAAGGTAAAGAGATGAGATAACCAATCTCTTCAACCTTCCTTCTACTGACCTCTCCCACAAGATCGTGGTTGCGACTTTGAAAGTAGCCTGTGAAATAGATATAAAGTTTAAACATTTCTTTGCGATGATGCAGGCTCTGGGCCTACCTGGACCACGGCAGTAAAAGAGCTGGAGTGTCTTCCCCCATTCAGGAATCATGTCATTTACAGTCCATGGTTCCTGGATGAGTGCTACATCCGCGTTGTCTGAAAAGAGGAGCTGCTGTAGGTTGACTGTTGCCGCCCTACTGCGATTGAGATTGATTTGAATCACTCTCATCGGTAGCATTACCTCTTTTCCTCTTCCTCTAGGGCGTCCTCTGTGAGAGTTCCATTATCATCTGATGAGAAAATCTCTCCGAGAAGCTCTTTTTTCTCGTCCGAGATAGACGGATCTGCTGAGGAGCCCGTCGTGGGGATTCTCCTCGGGCCTACCGGTACATTGTGACAAAAGCCCATCGCCTGGTTGTCCCTAGAGAGGGGCGGCCCAGAGACGGCCTCGATTGCCTCAGCTGCACCGGCGGGCGGTTTAACTGCGGCAGGCTATACGGGCCCAACCGGTGTGACCTGATGCGGGCACTCGAGCTGATTATCTTTTGACTGCTCAGTTTCGGTGTCCGTCTCCATGGCCTCGCCGGGAGGTGACTCCAGCCTGCTGCCAGGTCTAAATTTCAACCTGGTCATCCTATAGTGAGCCAGGCCGTCTCTCCCATTGAGCCAACTAAGAGACTCTTGGTCGACCCCAAAAACCAGGAACAGGTAATTCTCTTCCTCCCTGCGGTGGTAAACCTCCCACAGGTCGGTTTTTAGGCTGTGAATCTCTCCCTTTACTGTGGTAGTGTAGGTCAGTCTTTCGTCCGGATCAGCGAATAGATTAGGGTAAATGGTGATTAGGGTAAATGGTGATTCCCTAATTTTTGCCTTTGCTTTAAATTTAAATAGGTTATTCTAGGGTTTATTACGTTCACTGAATTCGAAAAATGTTCTTTAAGAGGGATTTTCTGGTCTGGAATAATCGTCATAAATTTTTTTTATCTACATATGTAGACTGTTGCCCCTAATTCTCTTAAGCTATCATTGCCGATAATTCCATCGAAAGACTCAAGGATTGGCAGGATAAAAAAATTTAGTTTACGCTCAGGGTCGAAAAGGCCTATTAAAGCATTGAATGCTGCCCGCTACAGAGTTTGCTATGAAAGGTTTCTCATTAGGAATGGGATTCCTGACGTATCGTGGCAGAATATAATTTTTGTTGGATCCAGTGTCGATTAAGAATTTGATTATTTTTTCGCTCTACGCCGTGTGCTCCAAATAGAGAAGCGAAGAGCTCCTTAATCTAAAAAATGAATCTCGTCGAGTTCCTCTGTTTCCTCAGTGTTGGGAAAATCGCAATGCTGCAAATTTTCTGACCCATCCACATGTTCCTGAGAACTAGTGTAGTCTGCGAGCGTCTGTTCGTATGCGTCATCAGAAATTGCTAGTTCTTGGTAGTAGGTTTGTAGATCGGAATTTTCAAGGGATTGCTCCACATGATGAACACTTTGAAATTTTACGAGTTGCGACTGACGTACCTGGTTCGAAAGTGGTCCCTTGTACGCAAGACCTTGGAGCTTTTGCCTATTTTGATAATTCACCTGACATGAGCTGATTGATCGTTCTACGTCCATTGGTTCTGGTTTAGAAGGATTCCCAAGATTACTGTAGTTGGGTACCTTGTAACCGTGCGAAACCTCTTGTCAGCCAACCCATGAACCATGTCCACATACAAAAATACCTCCACTCACGTATATCCGTACATGAACTTCCGAGACCTCAGGCCGGCCGCGAAGTACAACTTAGGTCACAAAAACTCATCTTCAGGGCTTATGTAGAGAACGCACAGATTATGCTCGCCAGCGATCAGCCGGGAGGGGAGGTTCTTGTTCTCTACACCCTGTTGATGCTAAGCTAATGTAAGCTGTGCATGAAGAAACAAAAACTAGACAACAGACGGACGGACGAATAATACGATACGGACACACGGATATACTATAATGCAAAGGGTACACCTCGAAATCTATACACAAAAAAAAATATTAAAGGTTTACACTTTCGTCATTCGTGGACCACCACATACTCAGCGATGCTCCAGCCAAGATCAAGAGATAATTGGACTCCGGATATGATTGGAGCCCCTTGTCGTCCTCACCATGACCAAACCGCGGACAACAAGATTTTAATATATATGGTCTGATCCCACGCTTCGCCCCCAGTGTGTGCGTGTAGCGGAGGCGAACTCTAAACACTCACCCCATCATGCCACCCAACCCTCTAAGAAGAAAATCTTCAAAGCATCACAGGCATATACCTAAATGAAACACTGAAAAAAAAGAGGGAAAAAAAACAAGCGGAAATAATGTACATATATAAGAAACACTACAAATTTCTACCCAATAGTAACTACTTTCCACAAGGAAATTCACAAACTATATTATTAAGTTTACCCATTTATGACAGGTTACATAAGTATATACAACAAGGCAATATTCTTTAAGTACATCCAAGCCTGATTCTCACTTCAGGACACAATAATAAGAAAAAAAATGTAAGAATTAATACCTGATTTGCTTCCTTTCAGGACACAATGACAGTATTTTTGATAATTCAATACCTGATTCGTTTTGCCTTTCAGGCCACAATAAAAATATTTGATTAATAAAATAACACCGGTTTAAATTCCTTTCAGGACACAATAACAATATTTTTGATAATTCAATACCTGATTCGTTTTTCCTTTCAGGCCACTGTAAAAATGTTTGATTAATAAAATAATACCGGTTTAATTTCCTTTCAGGACACAATGACAATATTTTTGATAATTCAATACCTGATTCGTTTTTCCTTTCAGGCCACAATAAAAATGTTTGATTAATAAAATAATACCGGTTTGATTTCCTTTCCGGACACAATGACAATATTTTTTTTTGATAATTCAATACCTGATTCGTTTTTCCTTTCAGGCTACAATAAAAATATTTGATTAATAAAATAACACCGGCATTAGAAATCGCGGGTACAGTATCACAAAAAATCCAGAGTCGTGCTCCAGAAGTGCGTTTCAGTACTACGCAAAAGCGGGAAGACTAAAGAGGGAGTTATCATGGAATTTTAAATATGGCACGTGAAGAAAATAAGTTGTTGGTAGCAATTTAGCAAATGAACCCAAGTAGCGAAGGGACCAATTCGCTACAGCGTGGGGACGACCCACCGAGAAAGAGTCTCAAAGCCGGGCTCTGCAAAACACCACCCTAGAGAAAATAATGACTGATACCGATAAGGAAACTATAGATCAAAAGAAACTGAGGACACCCAACGTGAGGACAACCCATAGAGAAAGAGTCTCCAAGCCGGGTTCTGCAAAACACCAGACTAGAGATCGATACCCGCAGGTACAAAATGGAAGCACATCCTGACGAAGAGGAAAAAGGAAATGGAGGGGAAAAAGAAACAGAAAAAACAACACAATTAGAGGTGACTACATTTTAATTTCCAACCTGCAAATCAGACATTAAGTGTCTGATGCACATTCTGGGAAGAAGCGGGTCAGATTGCTACTGGCAACCATCATCACTTAAACAAGACAACTTTTAACTACAAGACAATACACACTCAAACATGCTACAAACATATTCCATACCTAACGACTTAACCGTTCATAAGCTTGAGCTTGCAACTATCGCTACAATTCGACCAGGCTAACCATGAACAAGACAAGTTACAACAAGAAGCTCGCCGTAAAAGTGAGCGAAAAGCAGGTCATGATTTCAAATCCCGAGCATGAAATACACCGAGAGACGAACCAGCTGGAGATTTAAGACGGTATGAGACATTACCGAGACGCTCTGTGATAGTGGCTTTATGAACTTTGGAGCCAATTCGGCTGAAAAATGGTTTGCGGCACCACTGCACATGACTCTAAACAAACGCCGTTTGCCCCACGACAAGAGTTCTTGCTCGCGTTCGCAAGTTGTAACCTTTACAATATCTATTATAGGCATCACCAACCTATCCTTAACTTGGAGCTTTTGATTTACAGGAACAGATTCCAATTCACCCTCCAAGTTTTCCGATAACTCGCGGAACAGTTTATAAGAACTTCCATGGGTTATAGGGTGTACGCCGAACATCTGGAAATTAGACGAGCACCTGGTGGAGTCGTGAACCACGTTTCGAATAGCAAGACCAATCTCACTCAGGTACTCGTCCCAGTTCCTATGATTGTTCCCAACATAGGCGCGGATAGCGACTAAAATCGACTGATTTACTCTCTCCGAAGCGTTGGATAGAGGAGAGTAGGCTGGCAAATGAACATGATTCACCCCATATTTCTCCAACAGTTGAGAGAATGATTTGGCGATAAACTGGCTTCGATTGTCCGAATGCAGGTACTCCGGGACTCCAAACATGTGAAAGACCTCATGCTCCAAAAAGTTAATTACACGAGAAGCGGTAGCTTCCGGAATGGCCTTAATTAGAACAAACTTAGTTAAGTGGTCCAGCACCAGGAAGATATACCTATTTGCGTTTCGACTTCGGGGATATGGTCCGAGAAAATCACAAAAGATTCCCTGCTATGGTAGATCAGTAGAGCGTCTTTCTCCCAATGGGGGCCTTGGAGTAAGATTAAAAGGCTTAATTTGTTTGCAATTGGTCAGTGTGTTGTTTTGGTTTTAATTTTATCTATTACTCTTTTTTACTCATCATTTGTTGATTTGTTCTATTTTAGTTTTGTTTGTCTTATGTTATCTTATTTCATTCTTGTTTATCTTGTATTTTGCATTACATCAACCTTAATTTAAGTCCTATAACTTTATTACTCGTTATGATTACTACAATCTAGATAGTTTTCTACTGTAATAACTTTACCAGAACTACGACCGCATCAATTAGCTTTAGAGTATACATTCATTTGATAATGTATTAGTACTCTTAACTGTTTTGAATTCGGAACTGTCTTTGAGTTCAGTCACCATTAAACCATTGTAACGAGCAGACGTGAATAAATTGTATTTTCGTAATCTATGCTGACCGGTGTCTTTATTTAATCCTATCATTTTTTAACATTTGGTGCCGAAACCCGGGATAACGTAGATGATCGGGAATACATAACTTAACGCGAACGTAAAATAGGTGGCGACACAACTTTTTTGTTTTATCGGCCGAATCTTTCCGCCGAAAAAGTTTTTCGGCCGATAAAACATAAAAGTTGTGTTTTTCTTCAAAATCTGAAATAAATATAACTATTTTCTCAGTAAAATTCTTAGTTTATCCTATTTCCTTGGATTTTATTAATCATTGGAACAAAAATCTTGTTTTAAAGTGGAATAAATTGAGTTTTTCGGTTTACATTTTTCTGTTCCTGTTTTTGATGTGAAAGTGCCTTTATCCTAAATCGGAAAATATGGACAAGTGAGACAATATCGAAGAAGAGCTTTCAGAGCACCTTCAACGTTTAAAAAATGCTCATGAAAGCCTTAACAAAGCAAATAGTGAATATCGGGTATACGTTAAACCAGAGGAATTCCCTAAAGAAAGTGAGTCGATAGCGGATTATGAGGATAGAGCTATCTCTGTAATAGCTCGCATAACTCAACGTTTGGCGAAGTTGCGTCGAATGCAAGATCCGTTATTACCACAAAGGAATGCATCATCGTCACCAATATTAAGTCAACCTGAAAAGCTCAATGCCGTTAAGCTACCGAAATTACCTTTGAAAACATTTAGTGGAGATTTCAAAGAGTGGCTTCCCTTCTGGGAGCAATTCAAAACAGCCATCCATGAAAGTAAGTCTTTATCAAGCGCTGACAAATTTAATTATCTCCAATCGGCTTTAAGGGGTAAAGCGGCGGACACCATATTTAAGGGGTAAAGCGGCGGACACCATAGCAGGCTTTACGCCTACAGAAGGCTGCTATGATGGCGCTTTAGCTCTATTGCAAGAGGAATTTGGTAATTCTGACAAGCTTGTAGATAAAAATATGCAGGAATTGATGACCATACCAGCAGTAAATTCAAGATCGGATGCAAAGGGCTTACGACGCCTTTATAATACTGTAATGACGTGTTCACGATCATTAACAGCTCTAGGTATTCCCTGGAGTAACTATTCCATCATGTTACGGTCAAAATTATTGAGATCTCTACCCAGTGAGCTGCAAGTTGATTTCAATCGCTTACATCATTTGTCTCCAGAAACAGAAGAAGAGTCAGTGGCTGACAGTACTGCATCGAAAGGCGATAGTGAAGCTTCAGTTGTGTTTGACAAGCAAATGAAAACTCTTTTGAAATTCATTAAAAGAGAAGCGGAGTCTCTTGAGAACTCTTATGATGAGAGGGTACAGCGCAAGCCACCAAAGATTTATACCACAACCGCAGCCAGATTATTCACGACCAAGGCAAATAACTCTTGTTTCTTTTGCAAGTCGACACACCATCACACCAGAGATTGCAGCAGCCCCCAAACTTTGCAACAGATAAAAGAAATGCACAAGCAGGACGGCCGATGTTTTCGCTGTACAAGCCGTGGACATTCTTCGAAGAAATGTTTAAACCGACGCTTGAAGTGCAATACATGCAAAGGTTGCCACGCTCAATCAGTGTGCGATCCTAATTATCATCGCAATATAACTTCAGAGTCTATACAGTTATCAAAGCCCAGGGTCAGTGATCTCAATGCAGGCATTATTCAAAATCCAGCTATAAACCTTTACGCTGCAAACAATTATCAGAAGCTAGCTAATGTTTATTTACAAACGGCATCAGTGTTTGCTCTAAATTCAGACCAAAGTAAAAAATTGTATGTGCGCTTAATTTTGGATGGAGGCAGTCAGCTGTCATTTATCGAGGAAAGTATCTCTGAGAAGCTAAATTTACCTATAATCGGCACACATAACCTCAGTGTTATTTCATTTGGAAGCGAGAAGCAAACACCAGTAAAGGTATATAATAGTGTTCGTTTGTTTTTAAGAAGCCAGTATGATTCTAGAATGGTACTGCTTGAGGCTGTTGTAGTACCTGAGATCTGTCTGGATGTGTTGGCGATTCCTCTCATAAGTCAGCCGGAATATTACGATCTGAAATTGGCAGATTCACGTCCATATAATTGTCAGCCGGAAGAAGGTATTGGAATATTAATAGGTGCAGACAGCTACTGGAATTTTGTAACGGGGGAACAACATCGTCTCTCCAGTAACTTATCAGCTACCAACACAATATTTGGTTGGACCTTGCAGGGACCAGCACCAGTAAGTGTTTCCAGTCTAAGCACGGGATTACCTGTTCTGAATGCATTGCACGTTAGTGCTGTAGATGAACCTTGTTTACAACAATTTTGGGATCTTGAGGTGATTGGAATAATGCCAGATAACATTGAAGCCGAAGGATTCAATAACGATTTCTCTACCAACCACATTACGAAAAAGGGCGGTCGCTACGAGGTGTGCTTACCGTGGAAATATGAAAAATCTCTTCTCGACGACAACAAATCAGGTGCGTTAATTAGGCTAAATTCGCTTATTAAAAGGCTTTCTCGAGTACCTAGCAAATTGTTGGAATACGACGAGGCTATGCAAGACTTTATTTCAGCAGGATTTGCGGAGCAAATTATTAAAGATGACGAACCATCCCGCAGTTATTATATGCCAAATCGTCCAGTCTACAGGGATGACAAAACAACGACGAAACTCCGTATTGTCTTTGATGCGTCAGCGCATGCGGAGAATTGCCTATCTCTAAATGATTACTTGTCACCAGGACATAATATGCTTCCCGACGTTTTGAAAATCCTACTGAACTTTCGACTTGGATCCATAGGTCTAGTTGCGGATATAGAGAAAGCGTTTTTACAAGTATCATTGGATGTTAAGGATCGGGACGTGCATAGATTTTTTTGGTTCCAAGAGAAATTGAAATCAGTAGAGCGCCGTCCATCGCTTCAAATTTATCGAATGACTAGGGTTACATTTGGGGTGACATGCAGTCCGTTTCTCCTAAACGCTACTTTACATAAGCATCTAAAAAGCGAGATCGAACAATTTCCAGAAACTGCGTTCAACTCCTGAAATAAACCAAACGAATGTGCAATTTCTTTGTGCGAAAAATAGAGTTGCCCCATTGAAGGAAAACAGTGCAAAGGAATTAGCGTTACCAAGGTTGGAACTGACGGCTGCATTGATAGCCGCCCGCTTGTCTTCCTACATATGCAATAATTTAAAATTAAAATTCATTAATGTTTACTTTTGGACAGATTCTAAAATTACCCTTTGTTGGATTCTGAATAACAATCGGAAATGGAAACCGTATGTCAGCAATAGGGTTCAAGAAATAAATGAATTAACGAAAAAAAATACCTGGAGTCACTGCCCGGGAAAGGATAATCCCGCAGACTTGTTAACAAGAGGTGTATCATCTAAAATATTATCGAACTCTACACTTTGGAGACATGGACCTCCGTGGTTACAGAACGATTGTGAATTTTGGCCTAAAGAAAAATCATCGATTGAAATGCCTAAAGCAGTAACTGCCTTACAAATTGAAGCGAGTATTGACGAAATTACTTCTACTAAGCCTTTATTCCCAGCGGAAAATTATAGTAGTTGGCGAAAACTATTGCGAGTGACTGCTTATGTCTTACGTTTCACCGACTTATTTCGACGAAGATCAACTCAGCAAAGTGACTTTCTAGTGACGGAAGAATTAGAAAGGGCTGAAGAATATTGGTTGAAGTATGCACAACGCCAGGAATATCAGAATGAAATTAACGCTCTCCGCAATGGAAAACCAATTGACAGATCCTCTAAACTGCTTACTCTAAACCCAACATTAGATGAAGCGGAGATTCTACGAGTCAATACCCGAATACGAAATCAGGAGCTGAACGCAGTTTCTAATCAACCTATTATCTTATCGAAAGGATCGTACATCAGCAAGCTCATTGTATTAGATGTTCACCAGAGAATGATGCATAGTGGAGTAAGCGCCGTCCTCGCGGAGCTTAGGCAACGATTTTGGGTGATTAAGGCGCGACAATTAATAAAAGGCGTAGTTAGTAAGTGCACAGTGTGCAAAATGTTGTTCGCTAAACCTGCTTCGCAACCATTTGCTCCCCTTCCTCGCGACAGAATGACAAATTCTCGACCGTTTGAAGTAACTGGAGTTGACTTTGCGGGACCACTATATGTAGGGGCACATTCAAGAGATAAGGCAACAAAAAAGGTATACATTTTACTTTTCACTTGTGCTGCAGTAAGAGCTGTACACTTAGAATTAGTAGCTGACATGTCTACTGATTGCTTTCTAATGGCATTCAGAAGATTTATTGCTCGTAGAGGTCGGCCTAAGGTTATATATTCAGATAACGCGAAAACGTTTAAGCGGGCTTCTAAAGAATTACTGATTTTACATAAGCTAGTGCGGAACGAAAAGGTACAAGGATTTATCAGTAATCAAAGTATTCGGTGGAAGTTTATCGTTGAAAGAGCCCCGTGGTGGGGAGGCTTTTGGGAACGTCTTGTGCGCAGCGTCAAAGATGTACTAAAAGCGACTATAGGCCGGGCCACTCTTAGTAGTGAAGAGCTACAGACTTTGCTAACTGAAGTAGAGAGCATCATTAACTTACGTCACATATATTTCGTGACATATATTTCAGATGATCCGAAGGATCTAGCACCGCTTACACCATCGCATTTTTTAGGTAGCTCTCCTTC
This sequence comes from Dioctria rufipes, assembly GCA_963924295.1. NCBI lineage: Eukaryota > Metazoa > Arthropoda > Insecta > Diptera > Asilidae > Dioctria > Dioctria rufipes. Next base: position 114,789,668 of record OZ002742.1, read on the forward strand.
GATTTCGCTCCCCTCGGCCTCTGTTCAGGAGAAGCTACCTGACAGTGCTGAAATTCGGAAGCAGTAGAACTCTTGTTTGAAGTCACTCAATTTTTTTCTGGCAGCGCTGAACGCGTGAATACCTAGAACAGCTGCGATCGTTGCATCATGCTAAACCTGTGTTTTCAACCCAAATTGGAGTCAATGATATAGTTCTCGTCTACGATCAAACGAAGCCCAGACTTTTGTGGAAGTTAGGTGTGGTTGAGGAAATTTTCCCTGGCCGGGACGGCAAGATCCGTGCTTGTCAAATGAGGATGCCTAATGGAACAAAATTGAGAAGACCGATTCAGCATCTATATCCTTTGGAATTGCAGTAGCTCTGAGGTGTATCTTTCTGCCGGGGAGGATGTTGAAAATATAACTTTACCAGAACTACGACAGCATCAATTAGCTTTAGAGTATACATTCATTTGATAATGTATTAGTACTCTTAACTGTTTTGAATTCGGAACTCTCTTTGAGTTCAGTCACCATTAAGCCATTGTAACGAGCAGACGTGAATAAATTGTATTTTCGTAATCTATTCTGACCGGTGTCTTTATTTAATCCTATCATTTTTTAACATCTACTGCTATTATTTTTCTAAGCCTTGTATTCACTCGACTTATTATTAATATCTATTGTATACTCGATGTACCTAACGTTGTAACGTAGCGTAATCTGAGGTTCTTTAATAAATGCTTTTCTATTCTATTCGATCTCGCACGCAGTCACAAACTTGCTAACATCAGATGCCATTTTAGCCCAATAATAATTGCGATGTAACTTTTCTAAAGTCTTAATGAACCCAAAATGAGAAGAAATTGGTGGGTGGTATTCCTGTGATATCAAATCGCCCGTAAGGCTATCAGGAACCCACAGTCTCCAACGAACCTGGCCACTTGTTAATGAATTGGAAGGGGATGGATTAGAAATATGTAGACAACCATTTACGACTCGTAAATTGGGGAATGCCTGAGGGTCAAGAATAGCCTTGCCTACTTTTTCCAGGTAACTCCTCTCTTTAAAAGCAGCCGAGTCCAAATCAATGCCCTTCATGACCGGACCAGACAATGGAACGGAAACTTCCTCCACTTCAATTTCATTAATGACATTCTCAACAGACTCTTCACCAAAAACACGAGACAAAGCATCGGCCACTACGTTTTCCCTACCTTTTTGATATTCAATATGGAATTTAAATGCCTGGAGCTTAAGGCTCTACCGTGCCAATCTGCCAGATAAGTCTCGTTGATCCATAAGCCATCTGAGACTAGAATGGTCAGTAATAATGAACTCCAAACCCTGAATATAAGGACGGAAACGCTTGTCACTCATATCCGCCGCCAAACATTCCAACTCAGTAACGCTATAATTGCGTTGTGCAGCATTTAATTTCTGTGACAATAAAGCGATGGGATGCTCACTGTCTGGATCAGCTCGTAACGAACCATTTCCCACCACAAAGCCAAGATATCTGACCTATTGCACGCAGAATTTACTTTTTTCCACATTTATGGTAAGCCCAGCATCACGCAACAAAACTGAAACGGTACTCACTTATTTCAAATGCTCGTCAAACGTAGAGGAAGTAATCAATAAATCATCAAGGTAAACTGAAACCCGATCATGCAGTTGGTGAGGTATCACCTTACACATGAGCTACACATTGTCTAAGGTGCGTTACATAATCCGAAAGGCGATACAGAGGACGCCCTGGAACGGCGAAAGCAGTTTTGTCTCTTGATTCAACTGCAAGAGGAATTTGCCAGAAGGCATCCTTTAGATCAACAGTAGATATATAATTGGTATCCTGTAGTCTACTCAATAACCCATCAATGAGCGGCAACGGAAAGGCATCGGAGACAGTAACCGAGTTCACTTTACGCGTCACCTACTTGACCTACATTCCCTCTGGGATTCCGAAAAGAAATTGCAGCCGAACGCGACGGGGTGTTCAAGCTATTAGAGGGCTTATCCCGCAAAAGATTGTCATATGCAAACGCATCAAAAGATCTTTCGTGTGTTGTAGCGAATTGCGCCTTCACTACTTCAACTTCACATTCACACATTTTCACATCTGTCCATTGTAAAGAGAGTCCATAGTACGTTTCTTGGTTGCAAAGTTCCACTTCTGAGCTAAACTAAAACGCGCCATAGTTCTCGCCGGTCGCCCTCCCCCCCCCCCCCCCCATATTCCCGAATGCTCAATTTCATGCCCTAAAAAGGCAACTTTATTCAAAACATTGGAAAAATTTCCATGACGTCATGTCCCTCACTCTTCGATCCCAGTGGATGAAGTGAGAAGAATACAAGTTTGGTTTGTCGAAAACAAGAAGACGCTAGCGGTGATTCCTTGCTGGTGTTGGACATGGGAGAGGGGGAGAGTTTCGAAGGGGAAGGAGAGAGATAAAATTGAAGTTTTTTTTTTGAAGATGTTTCTTGGGAAATAAAGTGCCAGTGAGTGTTGTGTGGAGGAATTGAGTGGGTTTGCAACAAATTATCTGAAAAATTTTATAAAACTGACAAAAATTGAGAGTTTTGCTCTCTTAAGTGGAAGCGGGGGTGGTGACGAAGGCTGTATGCCACGAATATTTCCGTGGCTATGTTGAATGCGATAGTAAACATTTTCGAGCTTGAGACATAGGTGTAAAGCTTGGGCAAATCTGCTGGTTCCCTTATACTCAGCAACTTTGGTAGGTCTCCTTTAAGTCCCCTAACGAATGTGTCCAGCGCTTTGTTTCGGTAGGCTTGTGTCATCACGTTCTTTGATTCCTGGCTAATATCCATGCAGGATAATTTATTCAGGATCAAAGACAGGTGTTAATAGACTTGTTGGTAGAATTCAGGGATGCTGCTATTTATTTGGACGATCGTGGTCATTTGGTATTCGAGTGTACCCAGATCTATCTTGTCAGTGTAGTGAAGGGTAAGACACTTTGATATTCTCTTCCAGTTTAATGGGGTATTGTAAGATTCTAATTTTGTTTCGGATTATGTTTAGTATACCGAAGTATTTGGGGGTGCCTTTCAAATTTCCATAAGTTTTTAGAATCCTGTCGACACTATTTTTCCACGAGCCGAATTCCGCTGGGTCGCCGGAAAACTCCCGTAAACGTTTTACGACGTCTGGTATTCTATCCATGTCGTGTAAGTTAGAAAGATGTTTGGGGTCAATGATTTGATCTATGTCATGATTAAGGTCTGAACCGGTGTGAGTAAATTGGTCGTCCATTTGCTGGTTTTCGTTTCTAATTATTTCGTTAATGATTTGTTTTAATTGATTTACATCGAAAGTGTCTTTGGAGTCAGAACTACCTGAAGGAATAGAGCTAGAACTAGTGTTGGATTAAGTAGGGATGGTTTTAAAATATTGTCGTTATTCATCATTTTTGTTTGTTTTTATAATCAATTATGCTCAATACCAAATGTTTTCTTTTTTTCTATAACTTAGTTTCACTGAAGTTTAATGATAGACCTAAAATGGAGACAGTCACTTTTAGCTTTAATGGAACTTAATAAAGAATAATTGCACTGTACGTAGGTCTTACCGCTTTGCGCATGAATGATCGCATCTAGTTAATATTCAGCTTTAATAAAATCACTTTACGAATATTTTCTTTGACATTAATTAAATAATTTCTTTTAGGCAGTTTTTACTGGTGACTAATCAGGGTTAGGAAAAATTTCGTGCTAACAAGCTTCGATCGGGAGTACGGTCAGGATACCAATGCTACTGCAAGCAAATTAGCCCCGGCCATATTGAGGTATAGATATTTACCTGCGTTTAAAGGTGATAATATAATAATTTAATTATCATTATGTGCTGTGAACTTGTGAAACAAATATTGATTATATCAAAAACTGTAACCTAATTGAATACGCACACAATTAATTTCGGTAATCATAAGCCATAGCCCACACGGGAGAGTATATTGGCAGTTTTTATTGGTGAGAAGTATTCGGGCCAAAAAGTTCGTGCTACCAAGTTTCGATCCTGGACCAGTGAATGGGGTGCATTTACTCGCCCACGTTGTGGTAGCTTATCTGCCCGTCCTCATGGTCCAAATTGACATTACGTGGGGCAAGTAACATTGTCGGCTAAGTTCAAACAAAATTTTGTCAAAAAATAATGTGAAAAGTCAGAATCATCAATATCAGGAACTCCAGCATCACCAAAAAAAAGGAAAAAAAGGGGCGATTCTAGTAAACGGAAATCGCCGCACCAAAAGTGTTGACCATTGTTATATTAATGTCTTTAATTAGGCCAGAAATTGTATACGGAATGCTATTCTTGACCCACGGCACCCCAAGACTAATTTTCGGGAGATGCAAGTTAATTGTTTCATTCATACAGGTACTTGCCGGCAGCTGAAACGCTTCAACTTGTCGGGAACATTGACTGTAATACTTTTTTTGTTACAATACTAATTATATAGAACAAAATCGCTAGCCTTGGGTTGCTTTTGTCCAGAGGGTATTCATTTCGTACTTAATACTAGTAAGACATGTCAAATGAATGATCAGGTCTTGAATTTTGTGCCAAAGCTTAGTTAAATTTGTTGCAGTTGCATTTACTTTACCAGTCTCTGCACTAGTAATATTTTGATTTATGGAATTGGAGCCCTCGTTTTTATTATCTTGTTTATTAGGCATTTTATTATAAAGTAGCAAATCGCGAACAATGGAATTGAAAGTTTTTTTTTATGTTAGTTCAGTTTTATCGGCACAATACTAATACTCCACTCTTACACCAGTATTAAGATTTTATAAAAGAAAAAAAAAATAGAAAAATCTATCAAAATAGTTACGAAACATTTCATCGAATTGGTTATTTGATATTGAATCTTTTATTGTATAGGTACATGGTTATTATTATATATATATATAAATATAATGTATGTAGATATTTACTTCCCAAATTTTCGCTATTTGTTGTTAATTTAGAACGGAACCAGAAAATTTTGCCACGAAATTGTTTTAGTATGTACATATATATTGTAATGTTAATTTAATTCAGAAGGAAAATTCGGAAATTTCAAGAAGAAAGAACAAAAAAAATGTTTTTACTTACTAGCATATTCCTTTATAAAGTAATGGTGATGTGCTGAGAGTCTTTATTTCTCCTCTCACTTTCCTGGAGCCCTCTCGCATGAGGGTCGTCCGGGTCCGCTAGTCTCTCACAGGTCAACAAAGGGACTCTGAAAACATCTGCCCTCAGAGTCAGATGGGTGGCTGGGGAGAATACATGTGGACCTGAGGTTTGATTGTTTTGTTAATAGAAATTTTTTTGAAAGTAAAGTAAAGTTTTTGGTATTTTGAATTTTTAGTAACGATTAAAGTAACGTAACGTCTTAAAGTTTTTGAAAGTTTTTGAATTGAAGTGCGACTCTAGGTTTGACTATGGTCAAGCCTCGAGTCTGAACAGGTGTCTAGTTTTTTTGAATTTTTTGAATTTTTTTTTTGGAATGATCTTTCCCGTTGGCCTTCTGTTATGGAAATGGTAGGTGGCCTCACAAAATTTTTTTGTTTGTGCTCTCGCGGAGACATGTTTGTGCTCTCGCGGAGACATGTCTCTGTTGGCCAACTGGCTGGACAGAGTCGTGAATCTGTGAGACGGCTTTTTGGCTCTCAGTTGACTAGTTGACCAGATTCATGACTCTGCCCAGTTGGAAGGTTAGCTGGACATGACAATCAGGTGATGAGGAAAGAAAGAGTTGTTGGAGGATGGAAGTGATGCTGGAGACCTTCAGTAATCAGGAGTTGGCATACTGCTAACTACCTGGCTGAAGAATCTCTAGTATCATTTTCAGTCTCTAGCTTCTCCAACCCGACTCTTCCCAGATTTCTGTGATAACTCAAACATTTTTTCATGCACACATTCACGTCGCTTGCTTGCATCAATATTTCTGACCTGAAAGAGGGAGCAACCTGGGGATTTTTATGTGAAGAGTTAGCTCCTGGAGAGTGAGAGAGAAATGGTATGATTTTTGTCGATTTTTTTTTTTTTTTTTTTTGAACGCTTGAGTTCCGTTGCTGAAGTTATTATACAAATTAGCACGTATATCTTTCAATGGTATGATTTCGTTAGTACAAGTAATGAATTCTGAGTTTAATGTACTGCCAATGGTGATATTTCCTTATTTTGTTGAATTTAGAAATGTGGCAGATTACCAGAATTTCTCCAACTTTTAGTGATTTTCAAGATTTTGTTGTTGCACTTTATCGGAACTTTTGGAAGAATTTTTTCTGAAATTATAATAGCTCTTCTCAGTTTTTGGATTTTTCTTAAGCTCGATCCCTGAAGACTTGAGATCTTCTTCGGACCTTCAATTTTTCTTCCTCGGCATTTCCTCTGAATTATTTGGAAAAGTTTCTTTTGAAATTGTAGTAGCCTCTGACGTACGACTGAATACACAATGGCTACAGTGCGAATACCACCGCCAGCAACTGATGCGCCAATACAGATGCCTGAAAATTGCGCCATCTGCCAGGAGGGCGACTGGTCAGGACAGAGGAAGGCAGTAAAGACGGTCTGTGGACATGTGTTTCACAAGGCGTGTCTGAAAGCGTGGATTAGACAGCGGTCAAATTGCCCGATCTGCAGATCCCCTTTCGCGCCTTACGATTTCACTGAGTATACAGGTGCAATTCCGAAAAAGACTCACATAAAGCCTGTTAATCAGAATACTCGACCGGCAGTACCAGTCTTCAAGCTGCCACCACCTACTAGCCAACCGGCCAACGTCGAATCTCTGTCCCAAGGCTTGCAGAACTTGCACTCGATGACTTTCTCTTGCCCGAGCTCCCGAGTGGACAGTCCTTTACCTAACACTCAGGGCCACAGCTCAGCAGCGACTGATGCTTTGATGGCAGGTTTGCGCATGCAAATGCAGGACTTGGTTCGAGAAGGCCTCGAGCAGAGCTTGAATGCATTACGAACGGAATTGACAAGTAGTGTCCGACAGCAAATAGCAGCTGCAATGCCACCAATCAATTTTCCACGGCCACCTCCTACTATGGGTGATCCTAGACCTCCACCAGAGTCTCACGACGAGCGTAGGCAGTCATTTAACCGACTGTCTTCGGCTTTTGGTCAGCCTAGACCAAATCTTAACTAGCCTCCACCAGCTTCATCTCATCGTATTTCGGCGAATGTAGGACAGCGAAGATCAGGTAGTCCTATCAGAAGATGGAACCTGACATACAACGGAAATAACTCCGAGCTTTCCGTAGATGAATTTATTTTGCGAGTCGAAGCACTCACGCACTCCGCTCTAGAAGGAGATTTTGATCTCCTTGTTAGGAACATGCTCATGTTATTGACGGGGCCAGCAAACGATTGGTACTGGTCGATGTTAAGACATAATCCCTTTCCAACTTGGGAATTTGTCAAGACTGGGTTGCCAATTGAATGGGGAGTGCCCAAGGACGATTTAAAAATCCGCTTGCAGCTGATGTCGCGAAAGCAGAAGCCTGGTGAGCTATTCGCCATGTACCACCATCATCTAGTGTTGCTGCGTGATCAGTTACAGAATGCCATGCCAGACCAAGAATTCTTGGAAATTGTCAAATCTAACTTACTACCTGAGATTCAGGAGAAGATATGCCTACATTCCACCGATACGATAGGACAGTTTAGATCGTTCGTTACTTGAATTCAAGCCACGCAGCTACGAATTGCGACAGCTGGTAGTTGGAACCCTTACCGAAACCAACGAGTACACGAGATTGACGACTTCCAGACTTTAAACCCCGAACTGGCAATAGCAACAGGCAGTGACACTAGCTTAGGTGATGTGTCAGCCATTTCGACCAAACACCCAGTAGTGTGCTGGAATTGTGATCAGTCAGGTCACTATTACCAGGACTGCCTACAAGTAAGACAGCAAGTGTTCTGCTATGGATGCGGGCGCAAGAACATTTTTCAGCCCAACTGCGGGCACTGTGCACAGAAAAACGAGGGACGGATCGGGAATTCCAACACCTTTTCTCGACCAGCGTCAACGTCCCGAGCATCAGTCGTAACGAACACTCCAGTTCAAACATTTAACAAGGAGCAAAGTCCGCTCCATTAGCAGACTTTGACGAATCCCTGAATTGTCCACTGATATCATTCAGTGATTCTGATGATATCAGCAAACCCCCTGATAGTACAAATATTTCCCTGATAGAGACGGAGAATTTGATAGACTTCTCCGCAAATCTTCAAGCTCCCATTTCCACTTCTGGGGAGCCCATGACATTATTAGACACTTCTTTGGAAGAGTCTTTAATATTCGATGTCCCGATAATACCTGCAGCACCTTTAGCTGACGAGGAGCAGGAGATTTGGCCCCACGGCATTTCTGTATTAAAGCGCCCACCAAGCTCTGTTATGACGAGTGGGCGTGAACCTGTAGTACATCCGCTGACGCCGTATCACACGCGTCTGCAGAGTTATAATCCAGTAAGAGACCGAATCTTCTCCTCAGTAGTGGAGTTAGCCGACATTATGTATCCTGACCTGGATATGAGACCAAGGAAGAAAAGATCTACCGTTCGTTGGCGGGAATACTGTCGACGGATGAGACTGGAAAGGAAAAAACTGGCACAGATTTCCGTGTCGATGCCAGACGACATTCGACCGTACGGATTACTTGATAGTGGTGCCACTGTCAGTATTCTAGGCCAGGGAGCTCTAGAGAAGCTTACAGAAGCAGAGATTGAATGGAAGAGGTATCGTACACAGGTGCAAGTAGCAAATGGTGCCATGACGACTGTGCATGGTCATGTGGACTTGGATATCACTTTCCGTGGTAAGACCCAAAACGTGCGTTTTTACGTGGTTCCTGGGCTCACACAAACACTATATCTAGGAATAGACTTCTGGCGTCTATTTGGGTTGGCTCCAGATGTCCTGGGTATAGTTGCAGAAGTGAATCCGAGTCTAGCAGCTACCTCTGACACCGATTGCGATGTCCTTTCCAGTCTAGATCAACAACGCTTAGAAGCCACCAAACAGCTTTTCCCTTCTTTCGCCTCTTTGGGCCTGTGAAAAACATCTGTGGTCGTTCATAGGATTGAAACGAATGACGCCGCCCCGACAAAACAGCGCTTTTATCCGATTTCGCCGGCTGTACAAGGTTTTATGGATGCCGAATTAGAGTGAATGCTATCGCTGGGTGTGATAGAGGAGAGCTAGAGTCCTTGTAGCTTTCCAGTTGTTCTAGTGAGGAAGCCTGGAAAGGTCCGGCTTTGTTTTGACGCCAGGAAAGTCAACTCTGTTACGAAGAAGGACGCCTATCCGCTACCGTAGATAGACGCACTTCTGAGTCGACCTCCTCCGGCAAATTACATAACGAGCCTGGACCTGAAAGACGCATTCTGGCAGATCCCACTAGACACTGATTCCAGAAAGAAGACCGCTTTTACTGTGCCTGGTCAGGTCACCCTCTCTATCAGTACACGGTGATGCCATTCGGCCTATGCAACGCTCCACAAACGATGTGCCGCCTCATGGATAAAGTCATTCCTTTCGATCTTCGTGAAAATATTCTCGTATTCTTAGACGATTTACTGATTCTGTTATCAGACCTTGACTCGCATCTCACATTGCTATCCCGTGTAGCGGATTGTTTAAGAAAAGCTGGCCTCCCTATCAACGTCGAGAAGAGCAAATTTTGAATCAAGGAGACCAAATACTTGGGTTTCATTGTCGGAAAAGGAGGTATAAGGACTGACCCCGATAAGATCTCCGCTATAGTTGACTATCCGTCACCTAAAACCGTTCGGCAAGCCCGACGCCTACTAGGTATGGTGGGATAGTATAGACGGTTTATCCCGAATTATGCTGATTTAACTGCCTCCATAACTGACACCTTGAAGAACCCTAGTCAGTTCAAGTGGACATCCGAAGCCCAGACGTCTCGGGAGATGCTAAAACGAAAACTCACCTCTGCTCCGTTGTTAGTGAGTCCAGATTTCACCAAGCCGTTCGTTATACATTGCGATGCGAGCCAACAAGGTATTTGTGGGGTGTTGATTCAACTAGATGAAGATGGCCATGAGAAGCCAATAGCCTACGTCTTGAAAAAGTTGAACTCAGCACAAGGAAATTATACAGTCACAGAGCAGGAATGCCTAGCTGCAATCTTAAGTGTACAGAAGTTCCGGCCCTTCATTGAACTTAGGCTGTTTAAGATAGTGACGGATCATGCGAACTTGAAATGGCTGATGTCTCAAGAGGACCTCAGCGGTAGCCTTGTTGTGACTCAGGTGCCCAATGCCTCGAATCACAACCATAATACCGATACATCAATATATCGTCCAATACGATATATTGATGTATCATTAATTGACCCTGAAAATAAAAAAATTATTTAATTTTTATATCTCATTCAAAATTTAAAATGCATTTAGAAATGCATTCCCATATTATAACAAAATGCAATTTAGCATAAATTGCATTTTGTTATCAGACACACATTCCACTCACACGGTATGCATACTTACCTACATACAGTGTCTTCTTACTTTTTTTCCATATGTACGCTGTACATACGTACATTACTTAAGGCAATCTAATTGTATGTGCATACATACATACATTACTATTATTCGCGCCCTCTTAAAATTAATATTTCAAGACGGGCGCACAAGTGCATATCGGATTACAGTTTTGCATTGATGTATATAGCTCGCATCAAAAAACTTTTGCATCTTCTCACGTAGAAAACAATAAAAATGAAAAAAAGAGCTATAAAGCGATCGTAGGTACCTGCGGGCAATTTGCCCAAACCTCGAGGAGTTCGTTCTTAAAACCCGTCGAGTGAAAAACAAAAAAAAAATCCATACCAAAAAATTACTAACCGAGTCTTAAAGAAAACATAATAAAATTTTGTGTATTAAGTTATTCAAAAAAATTATTATTATATTAGTGCCAAGGAAATTGGGATTATGGGATTATAAAAATATAAAGAAAGGAATAATAAGAATAATAACAGAACAAATAGAAGAAAAAATAATAAAGTGATTGAGTTTTAATTTTCCCTTTGCCCTATATCGGCGACTGCTCTCCCCTTCGGAGCACGGAGCAGAGCCTGGATACAGCAGACTTGCTCGGTGGAGTTTGAAGCTTCAGGGTTTCGACTTCACCATTGTGCACCGAAAAGGAAGCCTGAATGTCGTCCCTGATGCGCTGTTACGCAATCATTGCGACAGCCTGTCCACCAACGAAAATCCTGGCCCGGAAGTTGACCTTAGTTCGCCATATTTCAACTCGTTAGAATATGAGGAACTGAGGCATAAAGTTAAAACAACTTCTGGCAAACTACCAGATCTTTGCTTCAGAGATGGCTTCGTTTACATTCGGACTGTTCCGAGAACAGTCGATCCGATTCAGGAAGAAGAAGCTTGGAAGCTTTGGATTCCACGAGGGCTTGTCACCGACGTCATTTCAAGAGCTCATGATCCGCCACTAGCTTCACACGGTGGTATAGGGAAACCACTGGAACGTCTGAGAGACACTTGTACTGGCCACGAATGATAGTCGATGTTAGAAACTACGTAGGCGCCTGTGACGTGTGTAAGGAAACTAAGGCCCCCAATACTATACTGAGACCATCTATGAGAGTCCAGTTTGTGACAGAACGACCATGGCAAAAGCTGTATATTGATTTTCTGGGTCCGTATCCCCGGTCAGTGAAAGGAAATGTTTGCATTCTAATAGTTCTTGACCACTTTTCAAAATTCCCGATTCTCAAGCTAATGAGAAAAGCGTCTACGCTCAATGTGTGCCAATTCATCGAGACGGAAGTGTTTCATGTGTTCGGAGCTCCGGAAACGATAGTCTCTGACAATGGAGTCCAGTTTTGCTCGGCTCAGTTTACCAGATTACTGGACAAGTATGGGGTGAAGCACTTGCGAACGACAGTCTACTCGCCGCAAGCAAACGCCTCAGAGCGAGTAAACAGGTCTCTATTGTCAGGGATTAGAGCATATATTCGGAAAGATCACACGAGATGGGATAAGTAGCTGAGCCAGATAGCTAGTTCCCTCAGGAGCTCATTACACCAAGCAACTGGTTTCTCTCCCTATCGAACACTCTTCGGTCAACATATGATTGAACATAGCAGCTCCTATTCCATCTTGAGGAGCCTTGGAACTCTTAATGAGACGTTGAGAGTTGATGCGGATGACAAAATGAGATTGATCCGTGCGAGAGTGCAGGAGAACTTGCACCATGCGTTCGAACAGGGTTCAAGAGCCTATAATCTCAGGGCGAAACCTGTTGATTTCAAAGTGTGTCAGGTATTTAGACGGAATTTTTCCCAAAGCAACTTTCAACAGCAGACTAGTGCTAAAGTGGGACGAAAATTTGTCAAATTTTGGGTTAGAGCCAAGAAAGGAAACTCCTTATACGAGCTTGAAGTTCTGCAGGGGAAACTACTAGGAGTCTATCACGCCAAAGACATCAGGCAGTGATATTCATTCTCTAAGCGTCATCTATCGACTGTCACGTTTATTTCTGGTAGCCCTAAGAAGGCATCCAGCCAGCTTCACTGGCAAACTATAGAATATCACGAAGCCCTCCTATTGCCCCGTCAATGGTGGGTGATATACCTGTTGGAATTCAATCTCATCGGTACACCTCTACCCATTATGAGTAGATAACGTATTTATAGTCCCTTCCGGATCGGCCTTATTAGGAGGATTTTTCCTTGTCTGTCCATCCACAACATTTCGTTAATCGGCAACCGTCGGACATAGTAGTACTAAATCTATTCCTGGTGGCCCTAAGAAGGCATCCAGCCAGCTTCACTGGTAAACTATAGGATATCGCGAACCCCTCTATTGCCCCGTCAATGGTAGGTGATATACCTGTTGGAATCCAATCCTGTATATGGCTGTTAGCAAGTTAGGAAATGCAATCGAAACGTCACCACTTTGATGACGCCTTGAGGACACACCCTTGAGCAATCGCCGGTCGGAGATCGGAGCGAGATGTTGTGCCGGGAAAGCTTAGCGATCAGTTGTTTGGGTTACTGATCGTGGGGCTTCCTCAGCATCTCGGTGAAGGACGGCAAAGAGACATCGACCGGCTGGATTTTTTAGGTTACTAGCTTATCGATGTGGCTTTGGTTTCCAACACGGAGAAGGACGTAGAGGTCTGGTCAAAGACTAACGAGACTTCAGGATGTGCCCTCGATGCGTCATCGGTCAAGTAAGAGCGACAGTCGTAGTCGCAGACGATTGATGAGGATCTCATTGGGTCGTCGGTCGAGACACACATTGGACGCCCGCAGCGATGAGGCCTATGTTTAAGACCGGCTAGCTCAGTCGGCCATTTTTCAGCGTTGTCTGAACCATGGGTGGCCCAGACCACTCTGCCCTGTTATGGTAGTAGCGTTTTGCATATAGCAATATGCTACATTGATAAGACTGCAGCGTGTATGCCGGCGGCTGGCAATCAGAATATTCGAATGCACCTAGACCGAGAGAAGTGCCTTTCCTCGAGCTCGGGGTGAAATGCTGACGAGAACAGGAAAAGAAGAAGAAGACAATCTTCTCTGTCATTTTGAAAATCATCGAGCAGCAACATCAGGCAGTGAATAAAAATAAATTTCCGCGATCATCGGCGAGTAAATACAGCCTGTAAGTAAATTTAGAATATTTTTCAGTCCTCATACTGATATATTTCTAATCAATAGGATTATTTTTCAACCACAACAACAAAACCTTAGCAGCCACGCCCTGCTTACCATTCACCTGTACAAAAGGTAGCGCTTTTCCACTTAAAAGTGAAAGCGTTCATAAAAGAGTAATCTACCTGCTAGCTGCCCAAGTGGCAGCTGGACCAGTGAATGGGGTGCATTTACTCGCCCACGTTGTGGTAGCTTATCTGCTCGTCCTCATGGTCCAAATTGACATTACGTGTGGCAAGTAACATTGTCGGCTAAGTTCAAAAAAAAATTTGTCAGAAAATAATGTGAAAAGTCAGAATCATCAATATCAGGAACTCCAGCATCACCAAAAAAAAAGGAAAAAAAGGGCGATTCTAGTAAACGGAAATCACCGCACCAAAAGTGTTGACCATTGTTATATTTGTGCGCTTATTAATGTCTTTAATTAGGCCAGAAATTGTATACGGAATGCTACTCTTAATGGCACTTTCACATCAAACACAAGAATCGAAAAAATGTAAACCGAAAAACTCAATTCATTCCACTTTGAAACAAGATTTTTGCTCCAATGATTAATAAAATCATGGGAAACAGGATAAGCTAATAGTTTTACTAATAAAATAGTATATGTATTTCAGATTTTTAAGATAAACACAACTTTTATGTTTTATCGGCCGAATCTTTCCGCCGAAAAAGTTTTTCGGCCGATAAAACATAAAAGTTGTGTTTTTCTTCAAAATCTGAAATAAATATGACTATTTTCTCAGTAAAATTCTTAGTTTATCCTATTTCCTTGGATTGTATTAATTATTGGAACAAAAATTTTGTTTTAAAGTGGAATAAATTGAGTTTTTCGGTTTACATTTTTCTGTTCTTGTTTTTGATGTGAAAGTGCCTTAAAACCCACGGCACCCAACGAGGTAATAACTAAATGAGATGCAAATGAGAAAATATCGCGTACCCAATTCTAACACAATGACACTGATATTGTTTGTACAAAAGCGCCGTACAATTTGTACACCTGTACACAATAGTACAACCTATGCGCAATTTTAATCGCTTTTATTTTCATATACTCAAAAGTATTTACTGAATTTGCAAACGTGAACGTAAAAAAGTTAATAATTAAGAAGAAAAGTTCAGTGGTAAAAAGTTTGTGAGTAATATTTGCTACGGTTATTTCACGGACTTTCCTGCGTCAATGCACCAAGCCCAAAACCAACCAAACCTAAGTATTGATTTGACAGCGAAGACCAAATATGGCGGAGTGAAACACACACAAATGCAGGGCAATTTTGGGTACGCTCATGTACACGAATCGTACATATGATTGCATCTCTTTAGTTATTACCTCGTTCCACGGCACCCCAAGACTAATTTTCGGGAGATGCAAGTTGTTTCATTCATACAGGTACTTGCCGGCAGGTGGAGCGCTTCAACGTGTTTCAATACTAATTATATAGAACAAACTCGCTAGTCTTGGGTTGCTTTTGTCCAGGTATTCAATTCTTACTGAATACTAGTAAGACATGTCAAATGAATGATCAGGTCTTGAATTTTGTGCCAAAGCTTAGTTAAATTTATTGCAGTTGCATTTACTTTACCAGTCTCTACACTAGTAATATTTTGATTTGTGGAATTGCAGCCCTCGTTTTTATTATTTTGTTTATTAGGCATTTTGTTATAAAGTAGCAAATCGCGAACAATGGAATTGAAAGTTTGTTTTTATGTTAGTTCAGTTTTATCGGCACAATACTAATACTCCACTCTTACACCAGTATTAAGATTTTATAAAAGAAAAAAAAACAGAAAAATCTATCAAAAATAGTTACGAAACATTTCATCGAATTGGTTATTTGATATTGAATTTTTTATTGTATAGGTACATGGTTATCAATATATATATATACATATAATGTATGTATAGATATTTACTTCCCAAATGTTCACTATTTGTTGTTTTGTTTCTGAAAAATAATGTTCAGTTAATTTAGAACGGAACCAGAAAATTTTGCCACGAAATTGTTTTAGTATGTACATATATATTGTAATGTTAATTTAATTCAGAAGGAAAATTCGGAAATTCCACGAAGAAAGAACAAAAAAAAAATGTTTTTACTTACTAGCATATTCCTTTATAAAGTAATGGTGATGTGCTGAGAGTCCTTATTTCTCCTCTCACTTTCCTGAAGCCGTCTCGCTTGAGGGTCGTCCGGGTCCGCTAGTCTCTAACAGGTCCACAAAGGGACTCTGAAAACATCTGCCCTCAGAGTCAGATGGGTGGCTGGGGCACGCACAGAAGGCAAACCATCTGCGCCTTCGCTGATGGATATTGGTAAGTGACGTAAGGGTCCCTTCAGGACCGAATGTGTACCGGCTTTTAGTTAATAGGCACGAAATTTTTTTTTGATTATGGCAGATGGCAGCGGCAGGTTTTTCATGGAACCTCCCCATACTTTCCGCTAATAGCTGAGGCGAACTAGCGTGCCGCCCTGCAGTCAACGCTGTCCGTCAAGTGATCTGTCAGCTCATGCTGGCAGTCTGGACTTTACGTCCAAGCCAATCACTCTGCATACATCCATAACAACGGCTGTACGAATATTTATTTGAGATTGCGATTTTAGGTGATAATATAATAATTTAATAATCATTACTACGTGTTGTGAATTTGTGATACAGTAATTGTTTATATAAAAACTGACTTATTGAACACGCACACAACTAATTTCGGTAATCATAAAAGGAACTACGCGAAGCAACATTATTGCTATGGCATATCTCAACCAAGGGAAAGAAATTCCTCCCTTCCCTAAACAGCTCTCGGTTGGGTTAGGCCTTAGTTATTCGAATAAGCGGGAGACACAGTGCTAGCCTTTCCAACCTCAGCCTTAGTCTCAACTTTGACAGTTCCGTAGAATATATAGGGTTATGAAAAACCTAAAGGCTAAAACACAATGTTATACGTTCATTGCAATCAGATTTATGACTTGATAGATAAAAAATAACAGTAAAGAACAATGCCATGGAAAATTTCAAAGTTGGTTGATTAAAAAATGGAAGAAAAGTTTATTGAGGTGGTAAAATGTCACCGTATTATAAAAAAAGAAAAACGCATCCGCATAGAAACCCAATTCGGGCTGATTTTTATATAGCTCTGGGCACACCTCTTCTTCTATGTGGGTTCTGACTTTTATCTTCATTCGCCAAAATGGCCACACATGCATCATTAGTATTCTTTTTTAATTTATTCGTTGAAATTTTTTATATTTTTAATTTACAGCACAAATAACAGAATAATTAATTGGGGATTGACAGATCTTGTCGCTCCCAATGTATTTTCACGGACGTTTTGTACGGCGTATTTGTCGCGTCGCTCACATTGTGTTTTAGTCTTAATGTCAAAGTTTTTGAGGTCGATCTGGTTGAGGTTGTTGAAAAATAATTTGGGAAGCATATTTAATGTGAAAAGTTGTTCCTACTGTAGTAAATTATTACAAAAAATTTGAGTTTTTAAGCCAACAGCCAAATTAACTGCTATCATACAGAAGTTGTTAAAGTTCGCATTGTGAGTTGTATAAACTTGCAGAGTACTCCAGGTTGAGGTTGTTAAAGTTTTAGCTTTAAGCCCGGTATTGTGTTCATTTAGCGGGTAAATATTTAGCAGCAATCAAACAGGGACCTTTTTTACGGCTAAAATTGTTCATTGTTTAGAACTATAGGTGGCTGCTTTTGACAATCAGCTGTCGTTCATTTGTGATTGTTCTTTTAGATTGCTATTGCAATTACCCAATCTCGAAATGGTAAGACAAATTATATTTATATTTACTATTTTAATTTCTTCTCAAAAGAATTGTCTAAATGAAGACGGAATTTTTTTCAGAAAAAATAATATAAATACACTGCCACTCTTGTACTCCAATTCAACCAAACGTCAAAATTTTAGCGCGGAAAAAAGCTATTGAGCGGATAAATCTGATGCTAAGTATATTTTTGTGGAAGTTACTGTCATTTACTTGTCAAAACTAAACAAACTTTTAGCTGATAAAACACAATATCGCTTTCTTCAGGATTTGGCTAAATATTTCGCAACTAAATTTCCATACAAAATTTATCCGCGAAATGAACACAATACCAGGCTTTACTGAGGTCGAGGTTGGAAAAGTTAGCACTGTGCTTAACCTGGGGATTACACGAGATTGTACAGCTTGCATGCAAACCTCTCCCTTCCAACTCAATTTTTAAATTGACAGCAGAAGGCAGTTCGGTTGATTTCTTATCATCATGCATGCAAGTTCATTTAAACAAGTAAAAAAGCTAGAATTGGTCTAAGACCAATTCTTATGATACCCTAGATGAATGCCGTATTAAATTTCGTATGGTCACCGATCTATTCAAGTATTGATTTTGAAGTTGTTTTTCGCATATATTTCTAGAACAGTTTGTCGCACAGGAAAAATGGTAATATAACCAATTTTATAGGATTTCGTATTCTGCAGAAGTTCTTAGTACAATAAAAATGTCTTGGACTGATCGTTTTCAAAGTATACGTAAAAACCCGAAATTTTTATATGGCAACACCAAGAAGGAGTTGCCCGATTTAGTCCATTTTTGACACTTTATTTGCTAATGTAGTAAAAACATCATGTACGAAATTTCAGCTCTCTACGTCGACGCGTTCTCAGGCAGTGTCCAAATATATAGCGGAAAACGAAATTTTTATATGGCAACTTTTTTTTTTTAAAGTCCGTGTACAAAATTTCAGCTCTCTAAGTATACGCGTTCTCGAGTTATCGTGCGCACAGGCGGACAGACGGATGGACGGACGGACATGCAAAAATCGAAATAACTTTTAATATTATGAATGGGTGTCCAGTCCATTTTGCTCTACCATCATTATTTCGAGGTGTTACAAACGGAATGACAAACTTAGTATACCCCTATGATTTCATCTAGGGTATAAAAATGCAAATGAACCCAGAAAATCTCCTTTTTCCAGAATAAATTTATCAAATTCTCTCGGGCATTTCTTTTCCGCCTTCTTGTAATCTACATAATGTCAAATTATTATCACCTCAGCTGCCATGGTTTTTCATAATTCAAGTTCGCTGAAAGCTGTACTGCCAGCATTGCAGTATGTGTTACACCTGCAAGTAGTATAACAGTGCATCTTTCATACAAGCTGTACTGTGTAAGGCCTGAAAGACAATTGGAGCTTTTCAGTCAGCTTGAGCTTTGTTGACAATGTAAATCAATGTAGAAGCTTTAACTTTGTTGCCAGCTTCAAGCTGGCTTGAGATTTGATCAATTTGCAAATTTCAAGCCCAATGACTGCCAGCTTGAAGGAATTTTTAATGTTGCCAACTATGTGAATGTCGAATATTAGATGAGAATGGCTTTTGACATATTTAAGAAGTAAACAGCTACCAAAAATGTTAAAATGGAAGAAAACTTATAGAGTTAGTTAAAGATAAGCAGTTTCTGTGGGACATAAAAAAAAAACCGGTATTATTTTTACATATAATTAGTATATCTCGAAAATAATACAAAAAAGCATGAATTTATCGGCTTTTTTAGTCAGCGTTAGCAGAAAGCTGGGCATAAAGCTGGCTGAAAAGCTCCAATTGTGTTTCAGGCTAGTGGCGAAAAAATCCCCATATTTTCCTTGGCCAATATGGCATCCCTGCATAAGCATGGTTTGACTTTGACAAATTCTTTTGCACAAGGTTCAGCAGACACGTTAATTGTAAAGGAAAGTTACGACAAATTAATTTTTTGTTTATCAAAAGTAAAATGTCAGCACCTGCTCTTAATTTAACTGTTCGGGTTCATCCCGTTGTTCTGTTTCAAATTGTTGATGCATTTGAAAGGCGAAATGCTGATTCTCACCGGGTTGTTGGCACATTGCTAGGTAACAAACCCATTTTATTTAGTATGCTGATAGTAGCCTATGCTCCATTACATTCCAGGTTCTGTTGACAAGGGTGTTGTGGAAGTTACTAATTGTTTCTGTGTACCCCACAAAGAGCATGACGATCAAGTCGAAGCTGAATTGAGCTACGCATTTGATCTGTACGATTTGAACAGAAGAGTGAATGCAAACGAAAATATAGTTGGTAATTACCTTTCAAAAACATAACGTCTTAGAGACTAAAAGTATTACTCACAGGTTGGTGGGCTACTGGAAACGAAGTTACTAATCACAGTTCAGTAATTCATGAGTATTACGGCCGAGAATGTAACAATCCCGTTCATCTTACTGTGGACACATCACTTCAAGGGGCTTGTATGGGACTGAAAGCTTATTTTTGTATATCACTTGGAGTTCCTGCAGGAAAAATGGGTTGCATGTTTACACCAATAAACGTTGACGTGACTTGCTATGAGCCCGAAGTTGTTGGTCTACAGCTTTGTCAGAAAACTGTGGGCATTTCTAGTCCAAATCGTCCTAAAATAGTTTCACCGATGCTGGATTTGGAACAGATAGCTGAAGCGTCTTCAAAATTGCAAGGACTTTTGGACCAAATGCTGTCTTATGTTGAAGATGTTCTTAGTGGAAGACAGCAACCGGATAATGCTGTGGGACGTGCTATTCTTGATTTGATTCACTCTGTACCGAATATGTCTCAGGAACAGTTTACGCAGATGTTCAATTCTAATATCAAGGACCTACTGATGGTGGTTACTTTGTCGCAACTAATTAAGACTCAGCTGCAGTTGAATGAGAAACTTACTTTCTTGACGACAAATTAAGTATTTGTTTTTGGATAAAAAAAAGGGTATTAACTTTAGCGTTATTCATTAACATTTAAATCCATATATTCAAATGAATAAATGAACAAAAGATCTACAAATTATGAAATTTTGAATTTTGTATAATGACACTATGACTTACCTGATATAGATCGCCAAACTCTATCGATCTGTATATTGCTGGTAACCAATATTTGAACCTTATAACGTACTTGGTGTAATATTCAAATTCAATAATACAAGACCACGTATATTTGGATGAGGCTAATTGAAAGTCTTGCTATGAATGAAATTTTAAAATAAATGGACAGTAAATTTGTCAAAATTGCCTGGTTTAGTATGCTACTAAATACCTTTTCTTACCTGCAAAACTTATTGTTTGTTTATACATGCCGTTGCCTTTGAAGTGGTAATACGTAAATTGTCTGCTAAGGAAGCTGATTCTAAAGAAGAAAGAAAGTTTAATTTCTTTTTTTGCATTTTGTTATGATTGTTTAATCTAGAAATGTCTTGTTAATCGCGCAAGATGTTAATATTCTCTTGTAACTTGCAAAAATATTTTTTCAAAATCCCTCTAGTTTATTGAAATAATAAAATTTATCTTCCCATTTCACATTGTCAGTTAAATGCGGTATAAAATCACTCAAAACTGAGAAATTTAAGTCCAAGTCCTCACAACTGCAAAGTAAAGTGATCCGACGAATCAATCTGATCCGTTAGACTGCAATATTTTCCTCTTATCAAAATAAATAAATTTGGTTATCTAGATGCTCTACAGCCATGACCCATCAGCCCCATGGATAAATAATAAATTCTGTCCCACTAAAGTTGATTTTGTTATCTATCCGATAGTACAACAACTTATGTAATATGTATCATAATAATTTTTACCTATTTTGCGAAGGATCTGTTCTCGTTCATAGCGTAAATTTCCATAGTTTACTGTAATGTAGGTAAACAAAACATTCGTATCTTTATCTGATTTGTTTAAATGTAAATCGAGCTTTAAGTCTGAATAGAATACGCTTTTATTGTATAGTGTAGTGCTCATAACTACTGCTGAAAGTTGTTTTGTGTAAATCTTGTTGGCAAGACCTTGGTGCCAGTCGTTGTAAAATATATTGTATGACCCAATCGGTTAAGAATATCCTCTACTTTGGGTAGCGGAAATACCTTACATGAGTACAATGTGAAAAAAGATCTGTCACTGGCTGGTTCTGCTTTCTACTAATAAGTAATAATAAATAAATTTATTTGCTCATATAAAAGCTTTGTATATTTCAATGATTTACTTCATTAAATCGATAGCAGTAAATCGCTAATAAATAAAATTCAAATTCAAAATTCAAAAATTCCTTTATTGAAAAACCTTAAGCCTAAACTTAAGCCTATAACAATAAAGTTTCTGGCCCACGGCGTCAAGGCCATCCGGGCTCTGCCAGTTGTAATTGGTGTAGTCTGACGCGTGAGTACAATTTTCTTGCTATTTCTAAGACTAACTCTACTACAAGATTTTGTTTCTATTCTTAAATCTAAAGGTAAATAAAAAAATAAATTCAATTGTACAATTCATAATACTACGACTAGCTTGCTTCTATGGTAATTTCAATGAAACCTAACTTCGAACTTCTAGTAAGAACCTTGGTGTATTATTTGTTTTTCTTAAATAAACTCTGCATTTATATCTAATTCTAAATCTAACTCTAGTGTTGGTTTGTCCGTTATAGTCTAGTGGTTAACCCATTTGTTGTCAGATAGTGTTTGAGTGCAGGGAGTAGTGCGTTCGTGTCCTCTCTAGTGTATTTGAGGAGTTCTGTTGGTCCTGTCGTAGTGCCTCTTTCGTCTAGTAGGCTAGGTAGTTCC